>OX387385.1:2515000-3997872 GCA_947563715.1 Lycia hirtaria | reverse complement strand
TGTTGCCGCTATAACAACAAATACTAAAATATAGAATAAAATAAATATTTAAGGGGGCTCCCATACAACAAACGTGATTTTTTGCTCGATATTGATAACGGCAACAGGTAGACCGTTGAAATATTCACTGAATATTGAGTTATGTCACTTTAAAAATAAATAATTAAATTAAAATAAAATTTATATTTATGGGGCGCTCCCATACAACAAACGTAATTTTGTTGCCGTATTTATAGATTATGGTACGGACTCCTTCGTGCTCGAATCTGACTCGCACTTGGCCGGTTTTATTTATATGTTTGTTACGTGATTATTTTGGCAATAATGAATTTGATTTTGATGATTATTTTTGTTTGTTATGTCAAATATCAGAGATGGTTCCATAGAAATTTCGTCAAAATGTGTTCATTAGTTTGTTTTTTAAAACAAAATTGTGCATTTTTAAGTGGGTTTTTTAAGTTTTTCAAACTACAACCTATTATAAAAAAGAAACAAAAATGATTTTAATGATATTTGTTTACTTAATACAAAACTTTCAATACGAATTAGGAAAATCTTATTTAATATCTCATACTCAAACAATGGACAAAAACAGAAAATTATTGTTTTTTTTTAGCAATATAGATTTACGATTGACCACCTACTCGCCTGATGTTAAGAGACGGTGTGGCCGAGGATGGAGCTCGTCGATCTAGAAGATAACTATTCACTCTAGCCTTGAAAATTCCAATATTGTAGCTCTCAAGAAACAGAGATTATATTATTTATTATTGGATATAAAAATTACAACAAATTCACGACGATGGTTGAATTTTAATCCTATAGATGATTTTACACCGATTTTAGAGCATCCTAATATTTTTACTGCGGATTTCCTTCAATCATCGCTTGTATTTTATCGCTATCGACCAAATTTATTTCAGCAGTTGGTACAAAGGTGGAACTAAGAGGAGGTTATCAATTCGACTTGTATGTTTTTTTTTCTTTTGTTCACCGGATACACCGCCAATTGTGCATTGATTTTGGATGATTCTTTTTGTATTTGGTAGGTCATATTTCAGAGGTCGTCCCATATAAATTTTATCAATATCGGTTCAGTACTTTGGTTTTTACAACAAAATAACTGGTAAAATATCATCCGAGTGCCTATATACACATACTAGCTGCGTGCCAAGGTTTCACGCACGTAATGATGAAAAACAGTGATAATGATGATGAAAGGAAAGTCTGTCCGTCTCCAGATTCTAATTCCACTTATAACGGCTAAACAGCTTCAACAGAATCAATCGTTATGAAATTTGTTACAGAGATTTTTTAGGACTTGGAGAAGGATATAGTAGGCTATATTTTATTTTCATCATCATCACTGTTTTTCATAACTACGCGGGTGACACCGCAGGCCGCAGCTAGTACATACATATAACAACAACCATAACTCTCCATGGATAGAAAATGCGACGGTGGCGCCTAGCCAACTGCATGGATAACCTGGCCTCACTACCGTACGCCATTACCTAATCCTATCACGTAGCAATTAGCAGCCGTTTGTATAATCCGGATAAATCTGGTGAATACCGGTTTTTACTACTTTTATATTGATGTTCTTACTGTTGAATGGAGCCGGATTCGCTCGTCAAATAATTTGCCATCGGAAAGCTGTATTTAAGAACAGTAAGAATTTTGCTACGTGATTCGATTCTACAAATTGATATTTTTATCTGACATCCTAATAAGAGAGGGTAATATTTTCAGGTGTAAAGTAAGTAGGTCCTTACTTACTTTTTCCATAAAATTAATATCTTAAACGAAAAATTTAACCCCTGTTGGTTAATTACATTTTCACGTATCAAAAAAAAACTGCAATTAATGTAACCCAAATAAACTTGGCTCGAAAGTTACTTCTAGTACGTTTACATCATTTTACTTGATAGGATATCACATAATTATAGTTTAAAAAACTAAAAAAAATTACTTCAAAATACGCAATACAATACATAATTATGTACGCGACTTGCTAAAAGGACTTGCTCGGTTAAGACTACCTCGGCTTTCCTCAAACTTTTTATCCTCCAAAATTCTCCCAGATTTAGGGGAGAAACCGCCAATCCATTATCAATAGGCTGGAACGGTACTATTTTAATTTTGCATTGTACATACCTGCACTTGACTATGTTATTCCTTGCACGTAGCAATTAGTAGCGGTTAGTATAATCCGGATACCGGCGGATGTAACCGGTTCACGCCGCCTCTGACCGGATTTGTTCGCACTCGATTGTTTTTGTTTCGGGTTTCGTGCATCGAATCCTAACTAGAAATAATGGAGTCGATATTTTCCGGTCACTTATGATGCGAGGGGCTCCAGATACTTTCATAATCCTTATTTATATTATAATAAGCGAAATTAACTCTGTCTGTCGGTCTCTTTGTCTGTCGGTTATCTTTTCATGATCAACCGAGGAAATTGATCGTTATGGTACAAAGATGAAGGTAACCCTAAATATATTAATAAAACCGGCCAAGTGCGAGTCGGACTCACGCACGAAGGGTTCCGTACCATTATCTATATAAACGGCTAAAAAATCACGTTTGTTGTATGGGAGCCCCCCTTAAATATTAATTTTATTTTAATTTAATTATTTATTTTAAAGTGAATAATATAATACAATGCTCTGTGAATATTTCAAGTGTGGACCTGTTGCCGTTATCAATATCGAGCAAAAACGAGCAAAAAAACTCATGTTTGTTGTATGGGAGCCCCCTTAAATATTAATTTTATTTTGTTTTTTAGTATTAGTTGTTATAGCGGCAACAGAGATACATCATCTGTGAAAATTTCAACTGTTTAAATATCACGTTTCATGAGATAAAGCCTGGTGACAGACGAACGGACGGACGGACGGACGGAGGGACGGACAGACAGCGGAGTCTCAGTAATAGGGTCCCGTTTTTACCCTTTGCGTACGGAACCCTAAAAACGGACATGTATGTGACGTTTGAACTGACTACTTCTATTTCAATTATTGGCGAGAATTAGTAAATTATCTAAACTCCAATTATCTAAAAAATTATCTTATTTTTTTGTAGTAGGTAATTAAGTATGATCTACGTTTATCTACGTAGTAATTAAGGTAAGATTTTTAGAGTTCCGAAGTTAACAAGAAAGAGTTTCGCTATGTCCATCCATCTGTTCGTCTTATGTGCAACTAAGTACATAACTGTACAACTGAGAAACAAAAATTAAATGTCAAGCATTCTTTGTTTTAATCTAAGATCAATATTTTCAAATTACATCGACCACAAAAAAAGAAAAAGAAAATTAAATTGGCACTGGCAAATGCACAAAACTTGCGACGCCGCAATCCTACCGGAACGAAAGAGATAAATTTTCATAATTGTAACATCAAAATCCACGCCTGAAATACTTATACATACTTTCCTAGTAAAATTCAACGTCTACAGAACCCTATCATTTAATACCATCCCTGGCACAATGGAGCGATCTGAACACCTCGACGAATGCAGCAGATGTCCGTTAAAGCCTTATGGTTTTGCATTTCAGGCGGACCCCTCAGTTATCCGTCCTCTAGCCGGCTGTCTTGTTTTATCCGGTTCCTACCCGGCTCCGGTATACGGGTCAATACGGAATTATAAAAAGGAAAAGTAAAAATGAAGGTAGCGAGTGGCGAAGAGGTAAATTTTGTTAGATTTTTCTACTTACTATTTTTATCATTTTTCTTAGACGCTGTTCTCAATATTATCGTTTTTGTTGATGTTTTTAAATTATCTTTATGTGGTAACTCACTGCCAAGAAAAGTGAGATAACAATCAAGTGAGTTGGTTATGTAGATCTACTTGTAAATAAAAATAATTAAAAAATATATTAAAAATTGCATAAGCTTCAAAACTGAAAAAGGTAGAAATAACAACTGATACATAGTACCGACAAATTAAATCAAAAGTGGGCGTTTTTTTCTCTCAGATGTGATGTGTGTAAGATATAGCCCGCCAAAGGTGAAAAATTGTGTTGCCCCCCCCTGCATTTCTAAGCTATTGGCCTTAGATAACTATTCGAGATATAGCCATCAATTTATAAAACACTAAAATCATTATTTTGTTTTTGTTGATTTAGTTATACGGTAGTAACACGGGCAATTTCTTATTGCTGTTCTAACAACTTTCAACTAAAGTAGTAAGAAGGGTAAGTCAATTACCGGTGTTACTACTAGTAGTAAGATTGGCAGTAGCACGGGCAACAAACCATAGTATTGAGGTCATTAAACCTTTTTGCAAAGTAGTCTAAACAAAAAATACTAGTCAAATAGTTTTCTTTTAAATTACAGCATTTAGCTACCTTTTCATCAAAAATGGTCCAACCATGACATCGATTTTCAAACTGAGAATTTAAATACTTCAATCACTACAAAAACCACTCACATAAGTAGAAAAAAATATCTATGGACTAATATTACATAAAATTAATGTCAAAGTCAAAATACACAATTCACGATGGCATCCAAAATAACCTAAATCAAAACCCGAAAATGTATCTCTTTATACGTGTTTTTGATGTTTATTTTTCGTAGAAACCACAAGAGGAGACAAACATCACTATGTATCCACTCTTATAGTACTAAACCCTTCAGTGGGTCATCATTGAAGACTCCCATGGAATGGTGGTTGTACGGGCCCATAATTCTAGCAGTGATTCTGTTCCTGCTAGTGGGCACTATTTTCGAGAAGAGGATCGAGGTGGCTTTGCGCAGTGTCAGTAAGTATGTGTAAATGCACTTTGTCGTAGTTATTTCTTGTATGAAAACTAATGAAAGTGGAAGAAGCTAAAATCGAACGCGAATATGTCTTATGGTCAAGGGCGTCGCCAAGGGGGGGCATGGGGGGCAGCTGAAAGAGAGATTTAAAAAATATAGCCAACCAAAGTCCAAAGTTCGTGCAATTGTGCCTGTACTTAACTTTGCTTAGGGTCATA
Source organism: Lycia hirtaria (assembly GCA_947563715.1). Classification (NCBI taxonomy): domain Eukaryota; kingdom Metazoa; phylum Arthropoda; class Insecta; order Lepidoptera; family Geometridae; genus Lycia; species Lycia hirtaria. The sequence goes on along the minus strand of OX387385.1, from coordinate 3,992,888 downwards.
GCAAGTGGGAAAAAATAGTGTCTGCCTATTCCAACTGGTAAAAACATTGACTTATATATTACTGCGTAAATCATTGGGTAAAAAGAGATGATTTAAACATACAGTTTTTCATTACAGTTCTTCTGACAAACAAGTAAACAAGTATAAGTTCAGAAAAATCAAAAACTCCCGCCAATAATTCTTGTTTAAAAAACTGAAAAAACAGACTTCAAAATACGCAATACAATACATATTGTATCACTTGCTGTTCACTTTTCTACAGGCGCTTGAATGATATTTTACCAGTGTTTTTTTTATAAAAACCAAAGTACTGCATCGATTATGATAAAATTTATATGGGACCACTTCTGAAGTATAACCTACCAAATACAAAAAGAATCATCAAAATCAATACACAATTGGCTGAGTATTTGGTGAACAAAAATACAGACCGTAACGATAATGATTATTTATTAATGATTAATAACCTTCTTTTTTTGGAAATCGGTTAAAAAACTGCTTAATCGATTTAGATGAAACATAGCTAAGAATACTCTCGATGAAATGTTCTTTCAAACAAAAAAAACTAGATCACTATCGGTCCATCCGTTTGAGAGCTACACAAATATACACACGTCAGACTTAAAATATTCCTCGTTTTGTGTCGGAGATTAATAAGAGAATTTACAAGAATTATTAGTAATATTAGCTAAAGAAAGCTCATTTATGTAAATTAAACTGCAGCTTTAAGCATACTTTCTTGTGAAAACGTTGGCACACGCAACATCTCTTTAACAAACGTAATAGTTACATTATGAGATTCGCTCTTATACAATCGTATTATTTTAATATAGTTACTTGTTTAAATTAAAAAAATATAACATATCCATTTAACTTTCCAGTCGAGCGCCGTCGGACTCAATTCCTGCAACAGTCTCACCGACGCAGCACTACCACGACGCACACCGAAACAACCGACATTACTTCCAAAGGGTCCCATGTCACTGCGCCAAACACAGCCCTGGCGACACCAGCCCTCACACCTAAAACATCCCCAATAACGCCTTCAAAGACTTTTACTTACAAAGAGTCACCTTTCATTCCACAAGACTACACAACATCAGCGCTTACGCCCAAGACATCCCCTATAACGTCCACTCCTATAATAACTACCTCGCTGCCTGCATTAAATCCAATTTTGGCAACAGCCGAAGCAACTTTCAAATCTACGTCTAAAAGAAGTCTTCTTACTTGCAAGTCCACTAGTCTTGCTTTGGTGACTGCAGCGGTACAAAACACGAATTTACTTAATCGTGTTAATGAGAAGATATAATATGAGAAACGAGTTATTAACTCACTTGAAAATTTAAATAATAGTAAACGCTACGAGGTTAAAAAATTAAAAACAACTTTTAAATTTACATTTAAAGAAACTTTTTCAATTGCAAGTCTACTTGTCTTGATTTAGTGTCCGTGGCCGTACGAAACAGGTATTTACTGAATCAGAGAACTATGGAGATATAAAATGACAAAGAAATAAATTACTTGCTAGAAGATAAAAATGATATTTTATGCTGTAATGTTAAAATATTTGTAAAACTTCCAAAGCATAATTACAAAATAACTTTCAAGTAAATTTTCAAATGTACATCTAAAGATACCCACATGCAAGCCCACATTAGTAATTGCCTCCGTACAAAACACGATTTTTCTTAATAGTAAAAGTATGAAGATAGAAAATGACAAAGGAGTAGTAAGAAATTGCATGCTGAAATGCTTGAAAATGACACTGATCATGTATGTTTTGAGATTAGTAAACAAAAAATAACTATCAAGGCAAAAATAAAGAATAATCTCTAAGCATCTTTCAAATCTACATCTAAAGAAACCATTTCACTTGCAAGTCCCCTCGTCTTGTAAATCAAATTTACTAAATCGTAAAATTATAAAGATGGAAAATAACAGCACAATAAGCAACTGACTTGTACATGACAATATTCATATAAGGTTTAAAAAAAACTTGACTTTAAATCTACATCCAAATAAAGGTTCTCACCTCCAAGACTGCCAGTCTTGCTTGAGTGACTTGTACCGTACAAAATATGTTACCTGTACCGTGAAAATAAAACTTGAGAAAAGCATAAATTACTATCTTGAAGATAAGAATATGCCCTGAGATTTAAATAAACACAATTTTCAAGACAAATATAAGAAATTACTTTCAAGGCAATTTCCGAATCTAGATCAAAAAAAAACCTTCACTTGCAATTCTAATCTTGCTTTAATGACCACGTTCGTACAAAATACCAATTTACAGAATCTTAAATTCTAAAGATAGAAAATAACAAATAAGTAACTTCCTTGAAGATGAATATAATTGTATATGCCGCCGTGAGATCAAAAAATATTGAATGACAATATAATGAAATATGAAGATGCAATAAATATATAACTCATCAAATAAGATGTTTTATTAAGTCCCTTCTATCCAAACTAATCTAATATCTGTGTAAACATATATTTTCTTAAGTTCACGACGGAAACGCATAATGGCGCGTGAATAAAGATTGCAGCATCACGCCATCTTTATTAGAGTTTAGTTTTTCAATCTATAGCATGTTTGATGACTGTTATTAATTGAAATAATGACAAACAAATAAATACTTTTGTATTAGTAAGTAAGTACGTATAGACAGCCAGCCCTATTGTCAGAGTTATTAGGCTGAACAAATTTTGTATTGATATTCTACATAGAAAGTTATACGTCAATTGCACGAATCTTATATTAAAACACTCTACGTAGGTACTTGTAACTGCCTTGACGATAGAGTATATTGCTATACCTATCAACTTAGAGTACCAGTAAAAGCATTGACATACATTACTTTGAAAAGATATACCTAATTAATTCATCATCATCATCTCAACCATAAGAAGTCCACTGCTGGACATACGCCTCCCCCATGGATTTCCAAAAAGACCGATTGGAAGCGGCTTGCATCCAGCGCATCTTCCCGCCACTTGTATGAGGTCATCTGTCCATCTCGTGGCTGGTCTTCCTACGCTGCGCTTGCCGGTGCGTGGTCTCCGCTCGAGAACCTTTCGGCCTCATCGGCCATCAGTTCTACGTGCTATGTGCCCTGCCCACTGCCACTTCAACTTGCTAATCCGCTGTGCTATATCGGTGACTTTTGTACGTCTACGTATCTCTTCATTCCTGATTCGATCTCGTAGAGAGACTCCGAGCATAGCCCTCTCCATAGCTCGTTGCGTGACCTTGAGCTTCCTTATAAGGCCCATAGTTAGGGACCACGTTTCAGTGCCGTATGTCATCACTGGTAACACACACTGGTTGTAAACTTTCGACTTGAGGGACTGGGGAATATTGGACGAGAAGACGCTTATAAGTTTCCCGAAAGCTGCCCAGCCGAGTTGGATACGACGATTGACCTAATTAATTAAATATTTAATATTTAATTAAATATTTCGAAACATACTTACTTCTAAAATTCCAATTTATGCAATATGGAAATTAACTCTAATCATTAATCTCTGTTTGCTGAGACCTACAATCTTGGAATCTTTAAGGCTAGAGTGAATAGATATCTTCTAGATCGACGAGCTCCATCTTCAGCCATACCGTCGCCGAGCTGGTGGTCAATCGTAGATCTACCTTGCATAAAAAACCTTGTTTTTGAAATCGGTAATAAAAATCAATAGCCGCTTGTATACTTATTACTCGCTTGACCTTGAAATTTGGCAAGAAGCATTGTGTTAGAGTATAAGAAAAAATCCGAAACTGGACATTTTTAATTTAATCACAAAAAAGTTATGCAAGAAATGAGAATTCAAATTTTAAAGTTCTTTAACCGTATCATGTGGCGTATAATATGAAAGAGCTTAATTAGCATAAGCTAAAGCAGGTTTTCAAATATTTTTACGATGTATTTTTCGGTTTATGAAGGAAAATATAAAAAAATATATGATTTCCCCCTTTAATCTACTAGTTTGTACGGAACCCTCGGTGGGCGAGTCTGACTCGCACTTGTCCGTTTTTTTATAACTACGCGGGTAAAACCTAACCTAACCTAGTATTTAATACAGATAAGGTAATAACGGAGAGTATGTATGTCATGCAAACAGCACACAAACAATATCTTTATTGTTTTATTAGTAATACTTAAGTATCAGAAACGTTGGGTAAATTTGGTCCGATCCTTACCTTACACATAAATCAATGCTTTTTACCGAGACACCTGAATTGAACTTGAAATAATATGAATATAAATTGGTTCCAAGATCAAAGAATAATAGGAGCTAAATTGAAACTCGGTAAATTCAAATTATATTGATCTGTCGCTATTAAAATCAATAAAGTGAGTGTTCAGTTCAGGCACAGGTCCGATCATGTGTGGAGTAACTGGAGTACTGCTGCCACCTTTTCGATGGATCAGCCAAGTATCAGCAAGAAGCTTTAGAGTTGGTCGACCGGCGAACTATGAGGTTAATCGCTGACGATAAACTGATTGCCAAGAAGCTACTTAATCTCGAGCGCCGCTGTAAAGAGAGCGATTTTCTTACTATAACTAGTCGTTCTATGAATAGTAATTTTCAACAAGACAAGCATTTTTGCTTGCGAGTGTTTCTGCGAAATATATAATTATCAATTTATTATAGAATTAACCGATATTTCACATCTCGTTGTCTCGATAACCTCTTGACAGGTTTTGCTCCTATTTTAATATTTTTTTAATTCAGTACCAACGTTCCTAGCAAATATCGACTAGGATAGACACGATCTTGGTTTTTTAACCTCAAAATAATAACGAAATTTGTAAAAAGTAAACCATGGAAGCCTTTAATTCAAACCGAAATCAGATAATGTTGCAGATACAAATCTGTCTTCTGTTTTGTTTCAACTAGAGCTTAGTAGAAGTTTCTCATAAGTTTCTCAAGGGGCGCCGGGTCCGTGGACGAGTTTCACTGATGCATCCATTGGCCCGGTACGCAGGCGCCGAGACGAAACACCCCAGGGGTTTAGTGGGTAACCTGGCATACCGGTTGACTGGGCTGGACCTTCCAGCACACCGGTCAACTGGGCGGGACTCCCACATAACCACGCAGCCTCCCCCGGGGCGCGGTGGTGCCCATAAAGGGTTTCTTCTGGGTAACAAAAAAACAGGGCTCAAGGGGCATCTCTCTCTCGCGCATTATAACATTTTTAAACATATAAAAACAATGAGAGACAGATTTGTTTATTTAGATAGCGAAAAGTTCAAAAAATAGTTTTTTTTAACTTGGCTGAGAAGTTAGAAAATATATGTTTTCCACTACTCCGTTACCCAATAGAAATGATATCTCAAAGAAAATATTAGGGTTTCGTACCCAAAGGGTAAAACGGGTTATTATTAAGACTCCGCTGTCTTACGCTTGAAATATATCACAGAATATTGAGTTATATTATTATTTAAGGGGGGGTCCCATACAGACATGATTTTTTTCCCGTTTCTATAGATAATTGTACAGAACCCTTCGTGTAAGACTCTAACTTGCACTTGGCCGGTTTTATTTTTTAATATTTCTCCTATCGCAACATACAATTCTGTCTATCACTTTTCTAATATCCCTACTCAGTGATTTTATATGTTTAAAAATGTTGTGATTCGCGAAAGTTGTACGTAAGTTTATTATGAAATGATACTGCTAAGAGATGATAAATTATTCTATAATCCACTACTTAAATAATAGAAGATCGCGTAAAAATCAAAGCGTAATAAATTTGTATTTAAGAGCACAACCTTTTAGCTGGCAAACAATTTTCATTTACAAGAAAATATAATTTTATACACTTGCTTTGAAAATGAATGAGATTTCGTGATATTGTCTGGCGTTGATATAAAGGTCAACTGAACACCTACAAATAAGCGAGGGACGAACTGTATCTCGAACTGTGTACTCATTGTGGTAACCTATCTTTTATCCGAAACACATTTGTTCGAATCCTACTTGCCCGAATCTGTTCCAAGGAACTGTCTGTTTCCAGATGTTACAATTGTTCATAATTCATAATAACTTTATTTGCGTATATGGGTACAAACGGATAGAATTTAAACAATAACAAGACCGCCATATCCTGCCTTAGGGCATGTTATAAGTTTCTGATTCCATAATTTTGTTAGCCATAAGTTTCAATTGCTCTAATAAGTATTAAGGCTCGTTAGGTTTATTTTATATTATTAACCGACTTCCTAAAAAAGGAGGTTCTCAATTCTATTTTTTTTTTTTTTTTGTATGTTTGTTCAGTGATCATGAGTGATCGCTTTCCGATGCGTGATCATGAGATCACGCATCGGAAAGCGCAGCGTAGGAAGACAAGCCACGAGATAGACAGAACACCTCATACCAGTGGCGGAAAGACGCTGGATGCAAGCAGCTTCCAATCGGCCTTTTTGAAAATCCATGGAGGAGGCCTATGTGCAGCAGTGGGCTTCTTATGGCTGAGATGATGATAATAAGTATTATATCAGCTATCTGGTTCCCATAGTTCCCAATCTGTGCATAGTTTGCAACTCTAGTGTACATGCACACATCTTTCATAATAAAGGTAGTTTAATGACTTCATCGGCGCACTAAGCGAGCGTAAAATCAAAGCTAATCTCATTAAGGCGGCATTGTTTGTAAGTGCTTTCACTAAATAAATCAACTAAACTCACCTTGTCTCACCTCAACCGACCTTTCTTGCCGGTAAGGTAACACAGAGCCGAACTTACAACCTAGGTACGAAAATACCTAGTCAAGGGCGAAAGAGTTCCTTAGACGTTCAATATATTATTGCTTGGCTTTTTGAAAGTATAATACTTTCAAAAAGGAACAAACAATCTGTCAAAAATATATTAAAAATCGACAATATTTGTAATTTGTATTTTTGTCTTTTAATTAAAAATAATGAAATCTATCTGTTTTTTTTTAATTGTTATTTTTATCCTCCAAAGCGGTCAATTTTCCAATTACATATAAATATATGATTTGAAATAGTAACGGTGACGTATTTTTTTCTTATTAGACGAACAGCTACTTCACCAATATTTATTTACGTCAAAATTATTGACGTATATGGACTTGGACAGTTTACATTGATCGTCTAGAAATATTTTTAAGTGACCCCCTACACAAACCTACGGGGCTTATTTTTCTTGAACTCGTTCGCTTATTAATTTGGCTTGTTTTCTACATTGACGTACACCATTGACAAAATGAGATCAGTTTATTAGTTATCAGTTTATCAGTTTTTTTTTTTTGACAATATTAATTGACTGTTTATGGACTTCATACGACTTGATAAGAAATTCGATTTATTGGAATGCTCCAGTGGCGTGGAAACCTTTGTCGTTGTTATTGTTGTTTGTTGAAAGGTTTATAAGAAAACTGTTATCAGTATTGGTGTGTGACATGCTCAGTGTTATGAGTAAAATTGAAGAGATGATTCTTGCCGTCTCATTGGGTCTTGGCTGACCATCCCAGCTGCTAGACTGGAAATGTTTCAAAAATTATAAGGTCGTAGTTTTCGCCTCGTTAACTTTTTCTTTTCGCCTTTCTTAACTGTCTGGATCAGCACACAGATAAAATATAGTTACTAAATAGGCGTGGATTTAGATAAGTGATAGATATACTCTAACTATAACGAATGTATTATTAACAGAAAAACAAAATACCGAAATCGCTCTTATGCGATTTTCGTGCTGTAAATTACACTTGATATGCTGTTGAGTAAATGTTTTTGTGTGAAAGTATGCACAAAGCTACTGTATAATTTATTTAAATAAACATTATTTAAAATAGTTTTTGTTAAATCACTTGTTGGTTACGAAAATGTTCTTTGAACGTTCGAAAACGCATTTTTGCTGACTGAAGACGAGGCGGGCAATTATCTTACTTGAGGCTTGCCACGCAATGCCGGAGATAACCTCTCTATGTATAATACATCATATATATAAATCGTTGGTTCTAACGAATTAACTTCTTGCTTCAAAAAATTACATAATTTTACATTTTGCCAAATAGATCCGTCTCTGCAGCCAGTAATTATATTTATTTATCCAATAAAAATTCCCAACTCCCAAACGGGGCATACGAGAACCAAACAGTATTCTCCTATCCCGTGGGAATCGAATCCTGGACTTTTGGCTATCTGCTACTCCACGATTCGGGGTCAACCCAAAGGATTATAACCCTAAAATATAACGTTTCATATGAGGTGAAATACCTCGTAATGCTACAGTAATAAGCGTCAATTTTACGTAAACGCTAGCGCTCCATTTTGGAAACTAATTGCGATATGGTTATGAGTAAATTTGTAGGTCGTAAAAGTCTAGGTAACCTGTTTATACGCTTTATACACGGCGTTTAGTGTTAAACTAATGTAGTGATGTGAAAAATTGAGTTAATATGTCGAGCATAAATATGCGCATGTTTTTATGTACCTACTGATTTTTTAACTAAGTTTCTAGGGTTATAGTAAACAAGAAACCTTCATAGTTTAGCATGGCTTAGCTCAGCATGGCTTAGTATTTGAAAGCTGTAACTAGGCGCTTTCTTGGCGTGTTTAATAATCACCAAGTAATCACTTGTAAAAACGTAAAGTGGGATTTTGGAAGTCAGTTAAAAATTTACTTGGATCAAATTGAAATTTTTGTCGAATATTTGTGATGTTATTTTCTAGTTTTACAAACGACGATTTTTTTTACATGTTCATTCAGTCATTTATATGCAAAAATGTGGGTATGCGTGAGCAGACGGACGATGGTCGAACTACGAACATTATGGGCGCTTTCAATTTAGGCGTTTCTTGACGGCCCGTTGCGGTGCCGAAGCGGTGCGTTAGTCGTACTAAGTCGTACGATCGTTTATTTTTCATACAAAGCGCCCGGTGCGGCAACAGCACGGCGCCGGTACCGAAAACGCTCGACAACAGGACGGCAAAGTCACAAACACGACGTGTTCAATTCGCTGTTGAATAGTGCGGTGAACAGACGTCAGAATTTTACTTTTAATTGATTCAAGTAACTCGTAGAAATATTCTCTAGACATTCTTAGATAAAAAAATCGCGTGGATCTTGTTTTTTACCCTTAGGTAAAGATCACGGAAATCACCAGAATTTAATTTTAACGAAAACGACGGTGCTTAACATATTTTGTCAACTTCTCGCCGACACGTCATGACACTTGCGGAAAGAAGACAGAGAATTTAAGACGTTGGTTAAAGTTAAATAACGTTTTCCGGTAAGGCCCATAATGTACTCATGTTACTGTTAAAATCATTTTGCCGTACAAGGACATGAAGCCCATGGTCCGCAGCGTGTTGACCCAAAATTCGTTGTTGGCTTTATATAATTTCCCCTGCGACTGCGTCCTTTTTGTGTGCGTTTCGTCGAATATTTTCATTTTCTTACAAACATCATAAGGCTCTAAATTTGAATAGAAAAATAAACCGGTATTATTTTCTAATTTTTTTAAAGTACTACTATGGTATTCTGTGGTCTCGACTGAACAAAATAATGAAATTAAGACAGCAGCCCCTTCAATGCCACATTAGTTATCTAGCAGAACAGACTTTACCAACTTGTTTCAGCTAATACAATGTATTCTCTATGCGTATCATCGCATGTGACGGTCTGTGGGCAGATTCCATTATTAATCCAAGATCTCGTCGCCACTCGTTCTGTACTTTCCACAGCCTCCGTGCCACTCCAATATTCGCAGCGTTCCTACCTTTTTGCATCGCCTTCGGATGGTATTTGGTCATGGAATATCAGAAGGTACTGGATGGGACATTTCAGTTTTTATACCTAGCAGACAAGTTACGTAATGACACCCTACTCAATTGAAGGTTACAAACTTGAAACTTATGGTTAGAAAAGTAGTTCGACACTTTAATTTTGGAAATCAGAGTTTTCACTCACATGTCCACATATTACGTTGATTTGCGCGAAAGTGAGCTTATGAAATACAAATATGAAGAAAAGAGAATTAAATCCGTCATTACATTCACAAGCTTTTAGAATAAATGTATGCTTTCTTCACGTAAAAAAAAATTGCGTCGATTTTTCATTTCAATTATAGTAGTACCAGTTTCCATAAAAATGTTAACCCACCGTATTTATTTTTGTGTCCGACAAAAGTTTTTCGAACCCGCTCAAGATTTTTTGTCGTATAAAGTCCAACGTAGACGGAATGGGCAAGAAAAACTTTTTTTCAGTAATATCCGACACAGGCAGCAGGGTTAACTTATCCTTAGCTCATATGTCTGGCAACACTGAAGGATATACATTATACAAGCTTATCTTCCAGCATGTATTAGTTCCGCGCCGCAGTTTCACCACAGTATGGTGCGCGACGCGGCGGCGGGAATCAGCTGATGAAATTTACCTTTGTGTACGAATTTGGGCTCTCTGATGCTCGATACCTTCGAATTTCTTTGTATTTAACGTATTCGCTTACAGAAATAAATGTAGGTAAATGTACATAGATAGCACTCTCAAGAAAACTATTAGGTATTTAAGCAAAGTAAGCAAACGACAGTACAAAATCGTATTGTAAATTGTAGCGCTCGTGGCGTAGCGTGACTAGGTGTTCTCGAACTATCACCAATGTCAAGCAACGGACAGACCGGTCAGTCTTCGGATGGGTGACCGTGAGTGGCATTTCTTTCTGAACGCTACCGTGGGTCGGGTAACACGTTAAATTGTAGGTCCCGTTTGTTTGTTATTAAAAAACAGCAATCGTCAAGCCAGGTCATGCGCTTTCGGCGGCTTAATAACTCTAACACTCAGCTTATACGAACTTACTTAGTACAAAATCAACTGTATTTTATGTACCTATATTAGTCATGAATTGTAGAAAAAGATTAATGATATCAAATACATTTTTTTTTATATGTATAAAATAGAAGAAGCAAAAAGGCAGACGGCTCGCCTGATGGTAAGCGATAACTGTCGCCTATGGACAACTGCAACATCACTGACATCACTGATATTATTACTTTTTTTTCTAATATAAGAAGTTTAAATCGGATCGCAACAGACAAGAAACTTTAAGAGAATGAAAATCCTTGTTTTTATTTATTTATTTATAAAGTTCACCTTAACTGTGTACATCTATACATTGACAATAAAAAATCATACAAATAAAATACAGCTTAATGTCACAATAATTACAGGTGAAGTCAGCATGCATTAATAATAAGCAAAAAATAAAAATAGTCATTAAAAATCCAGTATTTTGTAACGTATACTTATATAATTTGTAGACTTTGACAAATAAATTACATAAAAAGCTATTATTAAATATACTCCAAAATAAATAGATAATTAACCTAAATATAAAGCACTTTTAAATTTTTAAAACTTCAACGAACCTAAGCCTTTACTGAAATATCTATAACTTTCCATTTACTTATTCATAACTTTGATACTTATATAAATATTTATATAATTTTATAGATATCTCTCTAAAGGATTTACAGTATTAAAGATAGATTCCTCGAAACATAATTATCAAACTTTGCGTTAAAACATAAACTTAAGTATTAAGTAATACTTAAGTAGAATCTAGAAGCAAAGGTCAAAATGTAAGATAAGCAATTAAGAGAATTTAAATCTTTTAGAATGCACAAACAAGCGTAAAATTTAATTAAAACGACCGACAATTTCTTAACATTCATTTATTTTTGAAACTAATTCTATTCGGTGACTTAAATCTTAGATTACAGATGTCTAAATTCATTTAGGGGCTTATAGAAGACCCTAATCTAAAGCCTCTGTAAATGGAAAAGAGCGAAAAGAGCAAGAAAACATATTATGTTTATGACCCCTTCTGACTGACTCCCTATCATTGCAAGCCAAAATTTTGTACATCTTACTCTCTAATAGAGGGTATTAGATTAATCGACCCTCTAACCACCATCGCAACCATCCAAACCATCTAACCAAGGTGAAATGTGGCGTCAAATGACCTGACGTTTTCCAGTAAGGGAAATAGGCTTCTTAGAAAGTACCGACTGTAAACAGTCAACTCATGAACTAAAATAAAGAAAGATATGTAATTAACGCTCTAAAATATTGTCCTTCTTTTTAACCGACTTCCAAAAAGAAGGAGGTTATCGGTCTGTATGTTTTTATTTTTTTGTATGTTTTGTCACCAATTACTCAGCCAATTGTGCATTGATTTTCATGATTCTTTTAGTGTTCGGTAGGTCATACAGGTAGTCCCATATTTTTTTTATCAAAATCGATGCAGTACTTTGGTGTGTATAACAAAATAACTGGTAAAATATCATCCAAGTGCCTGTAGAAAAGTGAACAGCAAGTCGCGTATGTATTGTATTGCGTATTTTGAAGTCGTTTTTTTTTTTTTTTAACAATAATTATGATATATATATACGAAGGTTTTTATGTTTAAATATCAGGTTACTTACCTGATAAATAAACATAAAAACATTCGTCGGGCGCCTGGCTATATTTGCTGACTACGAGTAAATCAGTTTTCAACCAGTTATTTTATCAACCCAGGCGCGTTTCAAGTCTCTATAGCACTAGAGTTTCAATACACAAATAGTCTTGACTTACAAGTAAGTACATACCTATATTAGAAAAAATAAAAAAATACTCGACTACATGTGAACGAATGGCTGAGATGATGATGATGATGTGAACGATTTTGTACTGTAACTATGTTACTCTTGATAAAATGATGAGTAAATGTTTTATGCAGGAAAATATCTAAGTATACCATTAGACAAATGCCGCCGGCAGCGAGACAGGAATCAAGCAGTCGACGGTAAGGGACCAGACGAGTAAGACTGAGGAATCTCCTGACAATTGAAATGACAAAAAAATGGCCAAGACCGTGTCGAGACACGCGTATAGTATTAATCCGTAGCTAATGCTGTAGTTGAAAATAAAACTACTAGGTGAGCATTTTTTGTTTAGACTACTTTGCGAAAAGGTTAATGACCTCAGTACTATAATGATTTAAGTGTTTTATATATTTATCGCTATATCTCCAATAGTTGTAATCACATAGTGTTCAAAATAATTTTCATTGAAAGTATCGAATATGGTCTCATTGCTATCCTGAATTTCTAGGTCCAGTAGGTATATTAGAAATGCAGGGGGGAGACACAACTTTTTCACCTTTGGCGAGCTATATCTCACACACACATCGCATCTGAGAAAAAAATGTGTATGCAATCTTGATTTTTTTTAAGAGACCTATTCAACGATACGAAAGGGTATACTTTCCAGGTGGTCCAATAGAAATTTTATCAAAATCGGTCCTATATTTTAGTTTTTTTAACTAACTGGAAAACGACTTGCATATTTTGAAGTCGGTGTATTTAGTTTCGTAAACGATTACTTGATTTTTCAAATGTTTCATACATTTGAAAGTTAAAGTGTATAACGTGGCCATATGGCCATCCAAACACGCTCGAAACTTGATGTCTTGATGTCTTGATGCTTAGCCTACATTACTTTGAATTTTATACATACAATTGTGAGAAAATATCAATATTATTTATATTCTATCCTATTACCTTTTTAAAGATAGTTCGAGAAAAGGGTGCGTTTCAGACAGAGTTAATTCAAACATTTTATAACATCAAAAGTAATATTATATTTATGTGCGCTCATCATTGACACCTATAAGGCCTAATAAGGCTAGGACCAGACCAGTGCATTTTAGGCGAAATATTCTATGATTCGTTTCGTAAATATTTTATCAGCTTTAATGTAGGCTGCAAACATTTGTGGCACACGGGTGTGTTGAAATTATAGTTTGTTATAGTTTTTCGCAACGTCTTACGTTTAAATTTGTTTAATTGACATTAAACAAATTTAAACGTAAAATGTTCCCGACAAATCCGTTAAAAAATATTTAATTTTAATGAGTTGATAGTTATTTTTATATCTTCTACGACGGCGAGAGAGACGTTTGACGCCTACTTATATCTACTCAGCTTCGAATCACATGGACCGTCTGATTTATTGTACGTACCTATACAATTTTCATTCATTATTTTTTAACCGACTTCCAAAAAGGAGGATGTTCTCAATTCGTCGAAATCATTTTTTTGTAGACACCTGGACCGATTTAAATATTTTTTTGTTTTGTTTTTTTGTTTCGGAATCTATATCTCCGTCAATGTCATATGACAGAGACGGAGATATAGATTCCGAACCCGAACGGGTTCAGAATACGGGGCTGTAGTGAAATGGGGACGATGGAATTAAGTCCTGGAGCTCTTGCGCACACTCCCCAAAATGAATCCTGTAGAATATAGACAGAAATGCTACATTACGGCGGTGTTCGAGACTAAGTAGCTTCTTGGCAACTAGTTTATCGTCACCGATTAACCTCGCAGCTCGCCGGTCCACTGGCTCTAAAGCTTCTAGCTGATATTTGGCTACATTTCATATTATGCTCACATTCTGTATTTGGTCGAACAAAACTTGCGACTAAGCCGTGTCGTCTGAACCCAGCCTAAATGAATCATACTATCACGGGCATATATTCTATAAATTCATGAGCGAGCGTGCACACGGTGCCATCAAATATTCAACGTTCACTCGTGTGTGATCGCGAAATTGGAAAATGTTTTCTTTGAGATGCTATTTTCGGTGTACTCTGTTCATGACATGTCTTGTACACAATCTCCAGGTAATTTAGAGATTATTACGCTTATTTATTTTATTTTATTTTGACGTGATAATTTTTTTTTGACGTGATAACGTCTTGTATATCGATGAGCGCCGGCTGCACGCACGAAAAAACATGACTCATTGTCACGTTCCGCCTGAACCAAGTGTGCAAGCGAGAGCGCGGAACAAGCGATAGAGAGGAATGATCGGCCTAAGCGTTCGGCTTGTGACGCATCTAATATCATGACGTTATCACGTAAAATTATCGACCGTAAACGGACTTTACAGACAACCATTTTTTTTATCAGCCCTGTTATAGTACAAACTGTCCCACTTCTGGGGGCGGACCATCTTCTCATTGTGCTATTTCTTTTGTTATTTAGCCGGATGTTATTATTACATTATTTATTTCAGATTATTATTGAATCCATGACAACAAGTATCTATAATCTAATGAAACCAAATACCGGCTGCAGAAAAGCTGTTTTTGCAGTCTAAGA
Organism: Lycia hirtaria; assembly: GCA_947563715.1. Classification (NCBI taxonomy): domain Eukaryota; kingdom Metazoa; phylum Arthropoda; class Insecta; order Lepidoptera; family Geometridae; genus Lycia; species Lycia hirtaria. The sequence goes on along the minus strand of OX387385.1, from coordinate 3,977,713 downwards.
TCGGTTTCGCACTACGTCCGAAAAGAATCCAATTCAAATCCGTTACTCGGAATTAAATAGAAATCGGATGACGGAAATCTGATCTAGTACGTAAACTACCATACGAATAGTTTTTTTTTTTTGTTTTTTACTGAAGATAGATCTACGATTGACCACCAACTCACCTGATGTTAAGCGACGATGTGGCCGAGGATGGAGCTCGTCGATCTAGAAGATAATATCTATTCACTCTAGCCTTGAAAATTCCAAGATTGTAGGTCTCAGGAAACAGAGATGGCGGGATGGAGGGATGGTGGATGGATGGTGGATGGTGGTGGACGTAACTCCAGACCGTATTTCACGGATTCGGATACGATTTTGTTACGCTGTTGAGTGAACAGTTTTTATAAGACTGTGTGTATAAAATCGCTGTAAAATATTATAAATGCGCATTCTTCCCGTAAAATCACTTAGTCAATACAAAAAAGCTCGTTTTAGGTTACGAAAAAACGCATTATTATTATTAAAAAATATAGCTCGCTTCTCGCACAATACACTTAGACTAATAAATACATTACCTTCCTTTGCGTCGTGCAGTCGGTTAAAAAAGATACATGTAGTTAATTAATAAACAATTAACCATGTATGGTAGATACACAATTGTTCAGTAGCTAAAATGAGATGTAACATTTTCTCATTAATTTAAATATGTAAAGCGTTTTTGCTTGACATTGCTCTGTTTGAGTGTCGATTTTCTTCTCGTCTAACGTATATCTCAAGTAAATTACGGGGCCTATTTATTTTGTGCTACAGGATCGAAATGAGAGAATGGTGTCGCCATAATTCGGGATCATTGGAACGTGAGCAGAATCGAGTCGCGGCATATCTGACCTTAATGACGTAATGAATGTTAACTTGCTTGTTTAGGGATGGGAGGACTTCACCGAAAAAAGGAGGAGGTTCTATTTTCGACTGTATTTGTTTTAACACGCTTTTATTAGCTTCACCTGTATGCATGTTTGTTTGTTTGTAACCGACTCCTTTGGATTTGATTTTGACCCACTTCAAACGGTCAGATTTCATTCAAACTTTGTAGACTTATCGAGGACCGATGACAATACAATAATTTGAAGCGTGTTTTTTTAAACTATTATTTATTGATGTATGTTCATCGATTACTCCGTGATCCCTGAACCAATTTCTGTTATTGTTGAATAATTGTAAAGAAGAAGCTCCCGGGTGGTCCCATAATTATTATAGGAACTTTATTATTTTTGAATAATCTCTATAAATGTAAATATTTTGTTTGGATCCCTCAATGAAGCGTTTCAGATTATAGAGCCGCAGAAGTAATACAAATAATAAAAACAAAATCTTATTCTTGACACAAAGAAAAGCCAGTCATTTCCGGGTAAGTATTTTTTTTGAATAAATAATAAATTTAAAAAACCGACTTCAAAACACACATAGTGATGCCACCTGCCACAACAAAGAATTAAATAATATTTTATATAAAGCATCTCAGAAATTCACGGTAAGCCAACAACAATTGGACACCTGTACATCGACCACTTATATAAGTTTTGAAGTCGGGCGGGTTCAACCGCCTTGCCCGAGTATTAAATCACACACAGAACTTTACTTTTCTAAAACCTGCATTTAATATTTTTTTCTCTAAAGCCTAATATTTGAGTTCTCAGATAAAAGTATCTCAGTTAAAAAAAAAAACTGTCATCCTAATCTAATATAAATATTCCTTAATATAATTTAAATACATGCCCTTAACTTAATATATAAACCACGGAACTGTCATACAATCGTTTAACCCCCAATTTCGTTTTGAAGAGAGATGTACAAAATATTGTCTTGGATTTTAGAATATTCCAGCGGGTTAGCTCATTTTACCGCCCAAAATAAAAACCACTTTGCAGACCAATTTCAACTTCTTTGACATAGAACTTCCTGTTATCGCCCATATTACAAGAAACAACAGTTGCAATCTAAAACAATCCAAACTCAGGCAAGTAAATACTACTAACTCAAAAGGAATCCCCGAAAAGAAAATATAAAATCCATTAAGCATTCCAAACAACTTTTTTATTAGCTACATGTTAAATACGCCCCAGGAAGTGGCAAGGAGGTTTGTTTAGGACTGGTCAAATAAACCTACATGACTTACAACCTTATCTTTACCCTTACAAAATATAAATCGTGGGAAACTAATTCTTTTTGTCGTTAAGATAAGGGTTCCTTTGTTCTGAAGATATTTTATGATGTGCAGGGTTAGGTTTGTTCCGTAATTCAACTAGAGATAGAATTAAAATATGAGAAAGCTCTGCATTTGTTTTATTTATGGATTCTTTTGGTGGAGTATCGGTTTTGTTTACATGTTTGTTGTTATTGCTTAGTAATGGAGATGTAATTTGTGATTCAACTAGTCAATTCGGAAAGATAACCAACATTGTTTTGAGGGCGCTGATACTTATTAGTGATACGTAGTGATACGTATTAGCACTTAATTCTTCAAATTATTCGACTAGCAACGCAATCAAGACGTCTGTTCCCATGTTTTGCTACGATAGTAGTTGCTTTCCAAACAGACTTTAAGAGTAGTTTGGCTTAGTGTTAGACTCAGAATACAGTTTTCTGTATTCTGAGGTGGCAGAACGTGTGAATTTGAGCAGGAGATTCCTGGATCAGTGCTTGTCTTGAAAGAATAATCCTGGGATTTAATTTCAACATCGAATACAACGACGAGCGCAGTGCGTTGCTTCACATGATTTTGATCTATTGGAATCCACAGTTCTGTATGGCATTAGAATGTTATGGTCAATAGCGATGCTTAACATCAGGCAAGTCGTCGTTCTCGCATTGTTTCTAAGTTGAATTAATAAAGAGGCCAAGTGCGTGTCGAGCCACGCATAGTGATAGATAGGTGTATACTCTTAAAAAAAAAAAACTAGTTAACAACTGGCGGCCTTATCGAAAATAGGGATCTCTTCCAGGCAACCTTATTAAATAAGTTTACGGACAAAGAGATAAAGTGCCTTCCCAATAAATGTTACTTAACTTTAAGCAATGCTTAACATATTTTGTCAACTTCTGGCTGACACGTAATGACACTTGCGGAAAGAAGACAGAGAACTTAAGACGTTGGTTAAAGATACAATACAATACAATACAAAAACACTTTATTGACACCATAATAAAATAACATTAGGTACATAATTAAGGCGTTAGAAAGGTACAAAAGGCGGCCTTATCGCTAATAGCAATCTCTTCCAGACAACCTTAAGATGTTAAAAGAGAAGAAAAAGTAAACGCTGACGGTGGTGAAATCACAGAAGAAGAAGGTGGTGAAGATAAGTAACGTTTTTCGGTAAAACCCAAAGTTTACTACGACACCCTAAAAATGTTTCTTTCCTATGAAGATACTTCGTAACGTATCGATTTCTTAGCAAGAATAAATGATATCCAAATGGTATTCAGATCACGCAGCGCTTCTGTCTCCACGGTAATGTGATATTTACTTGAAACACACGACTATCCTGGATATAACTGTCTTTAACATGAGGAAGGGAGTCAAGGGAGGTATTTCCAGGTATACACCTTTTTTCTTGAAATTTAACTCTCATCATCATCATCAGGCACAAGAGTCCACTGCTGGACATGAGCCTCCCTCGTTGGTTTCCAAAAAGACCCAATGGAAGCGGCTTGCATCCAGAGTCTTAATGCTAAAAATGTATGATCTCATCTGTCCATCTCGTGGCTGGTCTTCCTACGCTGCACTTGCCGGTGCGTGGTCTCCACTCGAGAACTTTCGGCCCCATTGGCCATCCGTCCTTCGTGATTGTACTCTACCCATTACCACTTCAATTTGCTAATCCGCTGTGCTATGTCGGTGATTTTTGTACGTTTACGGATCGCTTCATTTCTGATTCGATCTCGCAGGAGACTACTATTTCTTACTAGTTTATCTACTTAACTGCAACAATTTACTTATTTTAATAAAATTACAAATATCAACCCATAAACACAATATACATAATTTTGCGCGCTATTAATTCAGTGTCCATGCAATAAACGATTAATTTTTATACAGCAGTATATTCGCGTATTAGCAAACACGGCTATCGACAAACAATTAAAATTCACACTGCATGCATGAATTATTTGAAAGGGTTATGGCATGAGCGAGTAGTGGAAAATTATCATTACGACTCTAATGTACCTAAGCGCGCCGCTATCTCTTTCTGCGCGAAAGAGACAGAGCGCTTTGGCACACAACATTTTTAAAATAACTGAGTGAGGATATTATCTTATATAATTGTATAGCTTAGAAAAACTGAAACAACCGACTTCAAAATACGGAATTTCGTTTACTTGGCATGTTTCTTCAGTTATTTTGTTTTACCACTACTTCTGAACTATCTATCAATTAAAAAGAGAATGCTGAAGAAGAAAAAAATCTGCTGCCAGAAAATGCTGGCCTCTACTTTGCTCAAAGAGTAAGCATATCGCTATACAACGAGGTAATGGGGCCAGCATCCTGGGAACAATTCCCGCTGCTAACGGTATTTTTGAGTTGTTTTATTTTTATTCATGTGTGTGTGTATATAGTTGTATTTTGTTTTAATTTAAATAAAATTATATCATTTAAAAAAAACACCCACTCTGGGTGGAGGGGTCGAACCCACTCACATACCATGAGGACTGTCTCAATAAAACTCATTAATTAAAATGTTGTGATGCGCGAGCGCTCTTTCTCTTTCATTTTAATTAGAAGCTCATTAAGAAAACAAGCCATAATCGATAAAAGAAATTGCGATCAATCTAAGCTTGGTTCAGAAAATCTTGATAAAATAACAAAATCTTTTAGTAAAACATGAAAACGCCAAGATCATTATCAAAATCAATAAGACTGAAATAATTGTAGTGAAACTGACGCAACCGACTTCTCATGGATGCCATTGTCAGAACTGGAAACTGAAATCGGTTCACCCAGTTGAAAGTTATGAGGTAACAAACATTAAACAAGTATCAATGTTAAAAGAAAAACAAAATACCCGACTGCAGAAAAGAGGTTTTTGCAGCCTAACTTATGATTTTTTAATTTTGATGTACCCAGTGTCACTCTCACAACTAAGACGAATCTATTGACACCACTCACATCAAAATTGGTCAAGCCGTTTAGGCTCTAGGGCGTGTCAAAGAAATATACATACATACACTCGAAAAACATAACCCTCCTTCTTACGCAGTCGGGTAAAAAACAGTCGAATTGAGAACCTCCTCCTCTTTTGAAGTCGGTTGAAAATAAAGCCGCTCGCTATCGGGTATTTTGTTTTTCTTTTAACTTATAGGTATACTCGGTGGTAAAAGTCATGTGCATTGAATATCCGCTCGCGCTCATTCTTTGCGCGCACCAAAATGTATAATCCTAGAAATATGAGCACTAGGGTACGTCCCGAGCATTAGCGATTTATCGACACTAAATACCGACATTCCGCTTACTCGCCACTTCTTTATTGGCGTTTTCCGGTTATTTAGTGGCCGGCGTTGGCCACTTTTAATGGAAACAGTTGCCAGATCATGGCAATTTATTATTTTTAAAGTTAGGAATTTCATACAGGTATCTTATATGGAATTCTGTAAACAATGTCGCAATTTTTAGGGTTCCGTATTAACTACCAGGAAATTCGCCATGTCTGTAAGGTTGTCTATCTGTATATCACAGCTATTTTACTCAGAGACTATCAGCACTACGATAAATATAATAATAAATATAAATAAATATTTGTGGACATTTCACACAACACTATCTAGCTCAAACTAAGCAAAGCTTGTACTATGGAACTAGATGGCTTATAGAATACATATATACTTTTTTTTTGTAAATATATACATATGATACATAGAAACACCCAGACACAGAACAAACATCCATGCTCATCACACAAATGTTTGCCCTGGGTGGGGATCGAACCCACGACCTTTCAGTTCAGCAGGTAGACGTAAACACACTACCAACTGAGCCACAAGGCCGACAAATACATACGAAAACTTATAAATTCGCCATGTCCGTTCGTCTGTCTATCTGTCCGTATGTCAGCTATTTTACTCAGAGGCTATCAGCACTGCGTATACGAAGTGTGACAGGTGTAGATAGGTTTACGCTTGACCTCCAATTGCACCCGTTAAGGTCTACGATGGAGCGCGCTTGACTCTAAGGAATTGGTTGGTTTGATCTATTCACTCTGATTTGAAGACAATCACATTACATCTATTCATAGAGATCCATTCACGAAGTTTCATATCCTTCGTACCTATTCGTCTTGATCATATACTTTAGGGACTGTGTAGAAAATACTGATGTTTTATTTTATTTTATTTATTTAAGTATACAAAACAGAATATAGCCTAACATAATATAAGATAACACGTGACAATCGATCAGAACCAGACTATAATCCAAAGCATGTATACATCATTTGAGCAAACACATTTTAGGTATTAAATTGAAACAAAGGGGAAAAAGAGAAATAGAGGCTATGAATATTTTGTAACTTTACATAGGTGAATATGTGTAAGCAAATCTAAATTTTATTCATTTTGCAATTGATTTTATTTTGCAATCTATTTTATGGATGATGATGATGTCTTCTGTTTTTAACTGACTGCACAAGAAGTAGGATTATGTTTTTTGAATGTGTGTAAGGGTGTATGTGAAGTATGTAGTAGTTTCTTTATTATCTCCTACAATCTAAACGAGTTCACAGGTTTTGATTTGAGAGGGGTCGTTAGATTTGTCCTCTCTCCCCGAGTGTTTTAGGCTATATTGTTTTGTGATAATTATAACACAACTCTCCCAAAAATAAATAAATCGCATTTTCGTAACTCCCAACAAACTTTTTCTAACAAATAAGTGATTTACAAAAACTTTTTTTTTCTTTTTTATTCGTAGGAAAAAAACTATTTTTATTTTAATAAATTATTCAGTAGTTTTGCGCATACTTTCTCACAAAAAACGTACACTCAACAGCATACCAACCGTAAGTAACGCAAATCTTACGAAAATCTCTCTTATACAATCGAGTATATAGTTTTCTAATAATACATATAATTTTGTATATGTCGCTCGGTTCAAAATAAAACTAATTAACTCAAAATGAATGATGCTGTTGAAGTGTTTGTATTCTTTAGGAACATAATTATGGTTCGTTTTATTACAAAATCTGTGAATCCCAATTTTTTTACTTGTATCGTTTTATTTTTAAGCGAGCGAAGTGTTGTCTAAAAATCTGAGTAGTTGATGTAAGAATTGTAAGAGGTCATTGACCTACATACAATAGTGTCACAAAAATATGGCCACAACACAAATAAAAAGTGAAATGAAAGACCTCTCTGAGAAGTACAGACACACTGACGCATCGAATGTCGTAGAGTTAACATAACGTATTTGTCGGGGCGACCATGTTTTAAGAATTTATGGGACAGCTCGTTTTCAAAACTCTGCGAATTTTCAACCGACTTCAAACAAGGAGGATCTCAATTCGGTTTTTCTTTTGCCTCGTAACTCCTTTATTAATAAACCAATTTGGATTTTTAAAGGGTATACGTGATAGCCGAAGGAAAGAATGTGTGTAATAATACAACACCAACAACAAAATAATAACCAACAGATATCTGAGCTGCGATCCTAAAGCGGATTTCGCAGTCTTTTAAGTTTTTTAACTATTCCACAAAAATGCACTAGGCGCGCCTATTTTGAATGACTATTAGTTTGAAGCAAACACAAGAGATACCTATTGTAACACGATTTATGCGCAAGAGTCGCGATGCGCGGCAGCGTTGGAGACACGGCGAAACAGAAATAAAGGAAAGATGGCGGCACGCCATCTATCAGTTGTAAACGTCCCGTTGTGGTGGGAACACATTCAAACAAAAAAAACAATCGGTTTATAAATAGTGGCGTTATGCAGTAATAAACATGAAATAAATACAGCCGAATTTTTAATCTCCTTTTTGAAGTCGTTAACAAAATAATTGGAAAAAATGTCATCCAAGTAAACGAAATTGTGTAAGTATTTCTAAATAAGTTAATTATCATTCAAGATTGCAGTCAACCGGAATCCTATTATCGGGAAAAAATGATTTTTTTTTGGTCACATGGACACCGTAATTACACACAAAACGCACAGTTTTGCAACAGTAAGAGTGAAAGCAGCGCCGACGCAGCCTCCAACCACTGCGCTCCGAAGAACGGTGCCTGTCACACGACAATATGGTAAGAAACCTCTTGTCATAATACTAATACTTTGCTAATACTCATGTTTTTTTTTTTTTATCAGCCCTGTTTATACAAACTGTCCCACTACTGGGCGCGAGCCATCTTCTCATTGTGAGAAGGGTTAGGCCATAGCCTTTTTATTTTTTATTTTATTGCTTAACCAATTTCAAAAAAGAAGGAGGTTATCGATTCGATTGTATTTTTTTTTATTTGTTACCTCTTAACTAGGTCATTTATTCACCGATTTGGGAAATTCTTGTTTTTATTTTTTTTAAATATCCTTACTTTCAGATTGGATCCATAGTAATTTCATCAAAATCGTTACAGTTACTTGTTTTTTAAAACAAAATAAGTTGAAAAAATATGTCATCCAAGTAAAAACCAAAACTAAAAATTGCGTGTTTTCAAGTCGTTTGTGTCTGTTTTTTTAAGCTATGTCATAATAATTATTTCAATTTGACTTTATTACTAAGTAAAAAAAACATTATCCTGTTTCCAATCACATACAATATAAAACATGGTTCGCGTTAATTTTGTTCGTTTTTTTTTTTATATCCCGTTAATAATAATAGTGTTTTAATGAATGACCGTGATAGTTTAAAAAAGTGTTTCACATACAAAATGTTGTATAGAAAAATGCACGATGTACTGGCAAACACATAGCAAATGGCAAACTGCACAAAGCCATTATCAAAAAAAAAACAAATATATACATGGTAGGTATCAAATCAGGTTGCTATCAAATCAGTACAGTTATGATCTAGATATTAATCGATGCCTGCAAGCAGTTCAGTTTGATTGAATACAATATCCATTAGTTAGCATTGACCGCTGGACGGCTATTGATAGCAACTACAGATCATCAATTTGGAATTATGCCCTCGATTGTACCTAACGTTTATAACATAACTGTGCTTGCTCATTTCTTCTTCATTATTGCTCAGTTATCTGTTTTAGATGTGAAGTTGATTGATTTGAAACTTTCCAATGAGTACCTACCATGGATTAAGAATTTTTCGATACGCCTAATAGATGGAATGTATGGTGGTTCACACCATGTGCACTATTTATTGCCAAAAATATATGGAAATATAAATATTTCTAACAGTGGTGTGTATTATAAGTAAATATGTACATAATTTTGTACGTGCGTTTTAGTACATCACTTGTTAGGTGGCGTTATACAATTTATTAAATTAACACGTATTTTAGCAAATAATTTATCTGGCAGTTGCCCGTTAAAAAAAAATCATCAAATCAAATTATTGAATTGTTCCAGGGCAACAACCAGAGTGAGCATAGCTGCTCGTCGAAGGCCGACCTGGTGCAGAAGATCAAGGCGAAGCTGGCTGCGCAGGACCCGGCCAAGGCACGGGAGCTGGGCGGAGTGTTCCTCTTTAATATCATCAAGGGCACCACTGTCTACTCCTGGAGTAAGTAGAGTTCAATTGCAATAAGACACCCTTTCAGAAGAGGTGCTGGTTTGACGTGTGTATCTTTGAATTTGTGTCTATCTGTCTGTACCATTGTAGCTCTCAAACGGATGGATCAATTTTGATCTAGTTTTTTGTTTGAAAGCAGATTTGATTGGCAGTGTTGTGTGTGTATCAAGTGTAAAAAAATCGTAATACTGAAAACACTGCTTTTCTGCAGTCGGGTATTTTGTTTTTCTTTATAGATGCTTAATATTTGTTAGGATAAACAAAAGTACATGGGCGACCGAGCTCCACTCGGATTATTTATGACTAAAAATACGAGCAAACCCGGGTTCACTAAAAATTAAACCTAGCAAGATCAATTTATCGTCCCCTAATCTACCTACAAACCAAATTTCATTAAAATCGTTGGAGCCGTTGCCGAGATTCAGATTATATATGTATATAGGTACATATATACAAGAATAATTGCTCGTTTAAAGGTTTTAGATATGAATATGAAATGAGCTTGCAAATATGAAAGTGTTTATATGCTGTAGAAGAAAAGATAGTATATATAATTTATTTATTTATTTATTTTCAGTAATCAACAGCTTTAAACATCTTAAATTATACAAAAAATAATAGTATATCTATGCTATATACTTCATAAAATGTCAATGACTTTGAAGAAGCTTTTGTACTTCTTGACCGCAATACGTGTCTCTCTCTAATGCAATAGGTGAGTTATATAAGTGTGTCACAAATAATTTGCTTCTATGCGATGCTTTTATAGAAGCAATTATTGTTGTATTTTAACTAACAATAAATTTTTGACACAGATGTACTGTCTTAGTTATAAGCGCATGTTAAAATCTTATTCACTGAATAAGCATTTGTCACTTTCTGTCACACAGGAACTGTCACGTGCAAAAACGAAATAAAACACTGTTTTACTAAAATGCGCTTATTTAACGTTTATAAGTAAGACCAATAGAAATTATCATAATTACAGTTTAAAAAACTGAAGCAACCGACTTCAAAATACGCAATTTATTTACTTAGGTGATATTTTTTTAATTATTTTATTATAAAAATAACAAAGTACTGAATGTTTTAGTAGTAAGTACGCATTTTGATAATATTTGGACCACCTCTGGATTGTTACCTACCAAAAAAAACATCAAAATCAAGTCATAATATTGGCGGCGTAATCACGTAACATACTAAAAAACATACAGTTGAACTAGAACCTCTTTCTTTTTGGAAGTTGGTTGAAAACGGAAAGTATATATATCTCTCCATCTCTCTGTATATTTTTTTCCTTCTCACGATCAAATAGCTGAACCCATTATTATGAAATTTAGCACAGAGATAGCCAGACCTAGCCCGCGAGACGGACATAAGCATCATCACTGTTCACCATCACCATCGCTGTTACATCGGGTGAAGCCGCGGACCACAGTTAGTGTTTCTATATTACCTCCTACAGCTTAAACAAACATACTCTTATTTGAATCAGATATAAAGAATTGGGACGTAAGAAAATCAATAATAATATAATAAAAATAAATCATTCATTCAAAAGTTAAGATATCCAAATACAAAAAGAAGGTCTATATTACAAAGGTAAACTTATTAAGCTAGCCTAAACTAGGTAATCCTGTGTTTTAGGCAAGAAGGCCATAATATTAATTAAGTTATCTAAGACAATTAAAATACAATAAATAATAGCCTACTTAACTAAAATATTACATAAATACCTAAGTTGAACAAAACTTAAAAGAAAAAAATTAACGTTTTACATAAACCAAAACAACAAATCTGTCAAGTAGCAAAAACACTAAACGTAAGCAATAAATTAATTATATGACACTATACCTAATAATTACTAGATAATTATTTAAACACATATAATAATTTCTCCGTATCATCGTATGTCATACTTTGAATGACATAGCACAGCAGATTAGCAAGTAGAAGTAGCAGTGGGCAGGGCACATAGCACGTAGAACAGGTATATGGGGCCGAAATTTTCTCGAGCGGAGATCACGCACCGGCAAGCGCAGCGTAGGAAGACCAGCCACAAGATGGACAGATGACGGATGATGATTTGCAAGTAGCAGAAAGACGCTGGATACAGGCAACTTCCGTCAGGTCTTATTTGAAATCCATGAGGCTTATGTCTAGCAATCAATGGATGTCATGTGGCTGAGATGATAATGATGATGATGATGAACTTAAACGGTTTAACCAACTTTGATGTGCGAGTTGCTGTTAAATTTGTCATAAATAATAGGTAATAATCCATCCATTTGAGAGCGAGAGATAGAGTCACTAACATACGTAGGTATACGAGTATATACAGATAGGTACACACGTCACACATTTTAGTTTTGTATCGACAATCTAACAAATATACCTAAACATACATACCTTTTCCTTTCCAGCCCTAGACCTGAACAACGTGGTGGTGTACGAAGGGGAGCCAGAAGACGACCCTGACTGTACCATGACGCTCAACGAACAAGTGTTTCGGCAACTGGTGCAAGGCAAGGAAGACGCGCGAGTCATCATGCAAGCCGGAAGATGTTCCGTCACTGGCGATATCATGCGAGCGATGAAACTTGAACCTTACGTTAAGATAGATTAGCTCTATTATCCTTACTTAATAGAGGTTGTGTTCAAACAACTAGTGCAAGGCAAGAATGACGCCCGAGGCATCATGTAAGCCGGCTGGACCTCCGTTACTGATCACAATCATGCGAATGATGAAACTTGAACCTTATCTTAAGACAAATTAGGTTTATATTCCTTGCGTATATATTTATACATATTACACTATAGAGATGTTCAAACTACTACTGCATGGCAAGGAAGACGCGCGAGTTATCATGCAAGTTGGACGGTGTGTTCCGTCACTGGCAATATCATGTGAACGATGAAACTTGAATCTTATGTTAAGATATATTAGGTTTATGTTCCTTGATATAATTATATTACACTATAGAGGTAATGTTCCTTGCAAGGCAAGGAAGACGCGCGAGTTATCATGCAAGCTGGCCAGGGTGTACCGTCACTCCGTCACTGGCGATATCATGCGAGCGATGAAATAGATTAAGTTTATATTCCTTGCGTACATTATGTGATTAATAATTCGAAATAAATATAGTTTTTTTTTCTATATTAAGGTGTGAGATATTTATTTCTCAATAATAATTCACTTTACGAGTATATGAATACAATGTCATTACATTTATAAAAAAATATTTAAAAAAACCTGTAAGCTCAGTCAAGCTCAGTCAAAAAGCCCGCCCCGAACTGTACCAGGCGCAAAAGTACCCATGACGCTAGCTGCGTTACCGCGTTGAATAGCGATGGACAACCTTTGCACCAGGTAGGAGCCGGAGCGGGGGTCACCACACTTTTCCTTTATTCGACGACCCAAAGCGCGAATCAAACTTTTGGCTTCAGTGCCCCAGCTACCCATGGTCTCGACAGCAATGGATACAAAATCATACCGCGCCTCCAAAGCCGATTTATATATAATTATTATAATTTGTAACAGTTGTTTGAACACAATCTCCACTATGTTATATGTACGGTTTGGATGGTGTAATTCTTTGTAACGTAGGCATCTGTTAACAAAGGATTTCTCGGTTTCGGTTAAAGACATGGGACTCCGCTAGCTAAGGATATCAATATAAGGTAAATTATATAAAAGTACTACTACCAATAGAGTAGAATAGAAAAGAACTCTTATAATATAAATAATACGTTTTATATAAAAATGTTAAGGTTTTTTTTATGTATTTTCATTTCATTTTATTGCACCGAATACAACCGTTAAGTACCTGAGATGTACATGATCTATCATGTAGATGAAGCACGTTTGTTTTTAACCCCCAACCCAAAGAGAGGGGTGTTATCGTATGTATCTATATATGTGTATCTATGTATCTGTCCGTGGCATCGAGGCTCTCAAACAGATGGACTGATTTTGATCCAGTTTTTTTTAGTTTGGTATGGTATAGTATTCTGTGGTCTCAACTGAACTTTATAATAAAGAATAAACTACATCAAAATCGGTCCATCCATTTGAGAGCACCACCACACACAGACCACCACAGACAGACACAGCTATACAAATACACCGGTACACAGACACACACGTCAAACTTATAATACCCCTCTAATTAGGTCAGGGGTTAAAAAAAATACTAACCAACTCTTGCAGCCTTAGATTATTATTCAACTAACGTCTGATTTTTCCGGGCTCACAGCAATCGAAAATAAATTAAAACCTTTTAAACATTATCTTGTATCTGCGCGTGCGCCGGTACCGGTTCGCGACTCGAACGGTACTCAGGTTCATTGCCACGGCCTGCCGGACCCTGGCGATGGATGTAAAAATATTAATTTACTATTTCGATGGTCTAGTTATAGATGAGCTCATTTAATTACGACTGCGGTTTGACAGCTTTCTTATTAACCGACTTCAAAAAAAAGGAGGTTATCAATTCAGCCTGTATGTTTGTAATATTGTCAGTATTGCAAAATTTTTGTATATGTTAGTCTATACCAGCTTCTAAGCATGTGTGCCAAATTTCATAAGTGTATATATGTTTGTCCACGCATTACGCAGAAACTATAGAAGTCGTATTTCAAAAATTCCTACTTGGTTCAGTAGGTAGTTTCAAGATTTTGAACGCTCACTTCGTTCATCGCAACGTGTCTACACCTATACATCAATTCACTATATTTCAATTGTTTGATAGACAGTGGCATGAGCGGTGATGAGCTTTGACGACCGTTTTTAACCGAATTAAAAAATAAAAGTCATTTAAAAAAATTAAACCGACTTCAAACTGAAATGAAAGAAATAACTCGAAGAAAATCAAAACTGGGCGTCTACCTAAGTAAAGTAGGTACGTAAATCAACTATTTTTGAGGTCGGTGTCAGGACCTAAGCTATCATCAACTAATATACAGACACCGACCTCAAAAATAGTTGGTGTACGTACAGGTACGTCAAAACTGGGTGTCTACCTAAGACACCCAGTTTTGATTTTCTTCGAGTTATTTCTTTCTTTCAGTTTGAAGTAGGTTTAATTTTTTTAAATTACTTTTATTTTTATAACTTTTTGATTGACGCTTGCAGCTAGCAATAAAAAACCTCTGTGTGGAACACAGTCATAGCCAGACTAACACTTAGACCTTTTTATCCGATTGCGTAAGAAGGAGGGCTATGTTTTTCGAGTATATGTTTGTTTGTAATATATCAATATCACTATCAAGTGGCGTCCCAACTCAGCACGGCCACTCGGCAGGCCCAGTAAGAAATGGAGAGACACCTTTGATAAAAACTGGCACACCAATGAACGAAACCGTCAAGATTGGAAATGGCGGGATGAAGCCTTTGCCCAGTACCCCAGCAGTGGGATACTACAGGCTAACAACAACAACACTATAATGTATGTATGTGGGTATGTATGTATGTTCCTATATTACCTCCTACAGCCTAAACGGCTTTACCGATTTTGATGTGCGAGGTGTCTTTAGATTTGTCTTCTCTTCCTGAGTAAGCAATGTTTTTTAAATAAATAATAATACAACTTTCGCAAAAATAAAAATGCGCTTTTTCGTAACTTCCACTGAATGTTTCGTAACAATAAATGATTTTCCTAGAATTATTTTAAAGACTTCGCATTTATAACCTATAACAGCGACTTTGAGTATACTTCTCACAAAAAACGTACACTCAACAGTGTAACGAAATCGTAAGTTAGACTGCAATATACGCGACAAATTTAAAAAGTTATAAGTTGTTGGATTTCGTTTTACTTTGACAGTTCTGTGAATCGGTCGCAAGAATTTTCCATTTTCCTGTCATATCTATTAAATCATAGCCGGTTCCTAAAGCACCAACGACCTAGGTTGTTAAGAAGTAGTTAGATCAGAACATGTCCTTTAGTTGGAGAAGGGCTATTATAGAAGCTAAGGACAGTAGCCTTAGCCCTTCCACTAGTACTAAAATGCACTTGAAGTACAGGCGGAGAAAAAACATTTCAATCACTAATTTATTTATTTTGTTATAGCTTGGGAAAATTCGATAATTTACCTACTTATGTATGTTCTCATAACATAATTACGATAACGTGTTTTTCCCTTGAATAGTCAATAAATTATGCGATAGATAAAGAAAGTCATCTTTAACTTGTACGAATTTATAATATATCAAACTAAATTATTTACAAATTGCTAATAAATCAGGAATT
Organism: Lycia hirtaria; assembly: GCA_947563715.1. Taxonomy (NCBI): domain Eukaryota; kingdom Metazoa; phylum Arthropoda; class Insecta; order Lepidoptera; family Geometridae; genus Lycia; species Lycia hirtaria. The sequence continues at coordinate 3,961,751 of OX387385.1, read as the reverse complement.
GTACGTATTCAGAATTAGTACAGATGGGGACTGTTTCAGGTAAGCAGAGCGCTACTATTTTCCATTTTCCAATTTAAAAAATAACAGAAAAAGCGAATGATGATTATATTGAAAGCTCTTATATGTATACTTTGTTGGTTCCACGTGTAAATAATAAGGTAAATAGAAAATAAAAAAACAAGAACGAACTATATCCATTAGACTTTTCGCCAAACAATAAAATATTTCAACATTATTATTTAAAATGCATAAGAATCAGTTCTAAAATAGTTATTATTGTGAGTTCATGATTGGCTTAGAACTGGTGGAAAAAAAGATGAAATAAGCAATTTACAATATCAGTAAAAGTTCACTATGGGTTCATTCCAAAAAAAAAATGGTGTTCCATATATTATTCGGCTTCCGTACTTTTTACTTTGAATCTATTAGTAAAACAAGTCTCAAAATGTGTACGATTAGGTATACCTAGTTGAAGTAATATTACAAATACTAACGACTGGGCAAGTTCGTGTCAAGCTCACACAAACGATTTTTTGATCATTTATTTTATAAACACATAATATTTCGTCTTAGTGATTGATACAAATGATCGATGTTTATTTGAAGTTTGTTTATGCTGGGTAGCTAGCACTGCTATATATGTCGATCTTGTATGGGAATACTGAAACCTTAGTATGCGAGTCAAACTCGTACTTAGCCTACTTAGCCGATTTTATTTAGTTATTGTATTTCAGAATGATTTGTTCTGAGTTGCGAAGTCTACAATTATTTGTATGATGGACGGAAAAAACACATACCCAAGCATAAAAAGCCACTATGTCATCAATACAAATACAAATAACTTATTCATAATGCCCAAGTTACAACGCCCTATCTGGTTCAATCCTACATTTTAAATAATAAAGTCGATTAAAAAAGAACCAAAGAGTTTGAAAAAATATGATTCTTTTATGCGGTTGTGAATAAAACTTTTGCGCACGATTATACCGGTAAGTCCACCTGCCTAAGCCGTAAGTGGCGTTTATTTATATTATTATTTAGTCCGTGGTCTTTGGCATTGCAACACATCAGTACAACCAAGATATTTTCACAAACAGTCTGTAGTGTCTCTAGTGTTTATTCAAAAAATATGGATAAACTAATTTTTATCGTTGTCGTTTTTTGGGCGTTTATTGCCGCTACTAGTGGTAAGTATTTATACTAAATTAATTACAAATATTAACATGGATATATAAGTTGAAAATAATAAATAACTAAATCACTTTGTATTTTAAAATTCTCAGAAGTTAAGTGATGACTTAAATTTTTCTTTAGCTTTATATCAAAGTTATGTTATAAATTTTAATTACCTAAACTTAACAAGAAATATAATTGATAGACGCTTTGATTTAATATGAACACACAAATGCTAATTTAGAAGTAGAATAAATGTTAATAAAATAGCTATTTTAATTAGGTACTTAAATGTAATATTTTCATAGCAAATCTAGATTTATTTTTGTCTGTCATTAGGCGTAGAGGTGTTTTCAAATTACGAAATAAGCCGAAATAAGCTGGGCGGTGGTGAGTCCAGAAATACATTTTACATGTCATTAATTATCGTCTCAAATATTCATGCATCGGGTTTTCATGACATTGGCATGAGCTTATTCATCCATACCTCGCCGATTAATTTATTACTTCATCAAAATACTTATCATTTTTGAGTACGCTAATTTCACAACTAAGTTAATTAATTTATTTGTGATAAAAAAAAGGAAACAAACTAAATGTATCGTAAAATTGATTTGAAACTAAAATAATAATTCCGCAATTTAGATGCAAAGGGTGCCCATAATTCTAGCGCCATTTAATGAACAACATTGATAAATCATAGTCTAGTAACTAGGAATACATCTCCCTTAGTAGCGAATCCATGGTCACGACGGGTAGATATGCGAGTTGGCGTCGACTTCTGGTGATGTTAATTTCTCGTACTGGTGACGCTACTTATATAAGCTGCCCGTCATTATCGCCAGTCTGAAATAAACGGTCTGATGACACCCTAAAGTCGAAGGGGTGCACTGCAACTTCTATCTCGCACACGACGAGCGAGCGACTTAATCTATGTTACCTCATAGCCCCGTCATTTGGAAACTGTTTTTTTTATATTTTTTCAAAGGATTACCTACTTTCAGAAATGTCTATGGGACCGGACCATAGAAATTTCAATCGGTTTAGTATTTAAAACGAAACAATAGGAAAAAAATGTTATCCAAAACGATATTGCGTATTTTGAAGTAGGTTTCTTTCAGTTTTTTAAACTATAACAATTCTAAAGGCTCCACTAAACTAATAAAAACAACTAAATTCAAAAAACAAACGAAATTCCCATACAACTTTTGTTGCTTTTTTTTAAATTTAGTGAGATTAAGAATTTTAACTAGTTTAGTGGTGCCTTCAGAATTGACCACAATTTGTGTACTTACATAAAATAATTAAAGGTACTTTTGAATAATATGCGAATTTTGACTAATGAAATCAGTAAGCCGGCAAGCACAGCGTAAGAAGACCAGCCGCAAAGTGGGCAAGTAGCCAGACTCTCCTCACGCATAAATGGCAGAAAACACTGGATGCAAGACGTTTCCTTCCAACCGGTCTTTTTGGAAATCAATGGGGTAAGCCTATTCCCAGCAGTGGACTTCTTGTGACTAAGATGATGATGTTGATATTTTACCGCAAATAAAATAAACGTATAGAAACATAAATATTTCGGCGTATATTTTCGATTTCGCAAAAAAAGCCTGCACGTATATATCCCGCCTGCAATTATACTTAAAACATTTTAAATTTGTAATATACTTACATTAACTCCAAAATAAAAAGATTTATGTAAAGTTAAAGCCATATCACTCTCATCTAAAAAGCCGGTTAAAATATGCAAAACTCGCAACAAACTCAAGCGCGTACGTTGAACTGATTAAGGCCGGTTTGTATTCTAAAACTAGTTAAAAACACCTGTTTTTCCACGTAGAATGACATTTTTTAACACGCTTTTATTAGGTCGACCTGTATGTAACTAACTATGTATTGTAATGAAATCTAAGGTAACTAATTTAACCATCTTCCAAGGATCGTCATGAAAATTGGCAGCTGTATATAGTTCTGATGACAATACAATAATATGGTACTGTCGAACTGATCTGATGATGGAGCCGGAAGATATGAACTAGAACTGCATGATGGAACATCGTATCATAGCTGTGTTTGGATTTGTTAGAAAAGTCTTGTAATGAACTTTGACCACAATAATTTGTAGCGTGTTTTTTAGTTTTTTAAACTGTAATTTATTTATTTATTTATTAATAATAGGCTTGCGCTTGACCGCCAACCTCACCTGATGGTAGCGTTGCAAGCTACGATTTGGCGCGCTAGTCTCTACTGTCTCTAGTAAACTCTTCAGCTAGAAAACAAATATGGCGTTAAGGGCGCCGCTGTAGGTATGTTCTTATATTTTTCATCTTATTAGCTCGGAAAGAAATAAAATTGTGCCATTTTTTTGCCAACTTCCAAAAAGGAGGAGGTTTTCAATTCATAGATAGATAGATAACATTTTATTAAAGACCACAATACACAAACATTAAATACACAGAGAACAATATTACAGCTAGGTGTTTTAATTGGCGGCCTTATCGCTTAGAGCGACCTGAGACATTTCGATTTCGATTCGACTGTAGATATGTTTATCACGCGACTACTTTGCCATAATTATGAATTGATTTTTTCTACTTCAGAGGTGACCCCATATTAATTTTATCAAAATCAATACAATAGTTTGGTTTTTAAAACAAAGTAACAGCTACTATACTGTATATCGTCCAAGTAAATGAATTTGCGTATTTTGAAGTCGGTTGATTCAGTCTTTTAAGCTGAGCTAGAGCCGATTTGCATTCTGAGCCTATTATTTCTTTTTTTCTGCACCTACTAACATAGAAGATGTTAGTAGGTGCAGAAAAAAAGAAATTATATTTCAGCATCACAACTCATAATTCTCATAAACAACAGGTAATTACCCTAAAAGAGGTAACAAGGAAACATAGAGCAAGGTCACGGTAAACGGTCACAGAATCTCCCAAATTATTCTACTAATTATCCACTAAATACCTACTACCAAAGTTAATTACAGCCATAACAACATTTGCCGTCGTTTCCTCAGATCTGTATTTCTATTATTACACGAAAACTACGTAGATAAGTATAACTGACTATTTTTATTTGAACAAACGGGTTACTCAAGTCTATTTTTGAGCCGAATTCTCAGACTACAGGAGTGACACTTCAGAAGTGACGTCTGCGCTGCTCCTTTTGAAAAAAACCGCCGTATGCGGTTGAAACTATAGTCGGAGAATTCGGCTCAAAAATAGACGTGAGTAACCCGTTTGTTTAAATAAAAATGTGTGTTTTCATAATATAACTGACTAAACTAGTTAATTTGACATCACTGTTTATTGTGCGTCGTTGCGTCTATTAAATTTTATATGTATTTTTATGAAATTTAGTGTCGATTTTTCAAACGCTTAAAACAATAAGGAATTTTACTAAATTGTAACAAACCTATGTAGAAAAGAAACGTTAGCTATCATAATTTGTAATGACCATTTTGACAGTAAGAGTAATTTGAAAAAATTAAACCGACTTCAAACTGAAAAGAGAGAAATAACACGAAGAAAATTAATACTGGAGGTCTACATACTGAAGGTAGGTACGTAAACCTACAATTTTTACAAGTCCTATACAGACACCGACCGACCTCAAAAATAGTTGGTTTACGTACCTACTTAGGTAGACGCCCAGTTTTGATTTTCTTTGAGTTATTTCTTTCAGTTTGAAGTCAGTTTTTTTTTTTTTTAATTACTTTTATTTATTTATTTTTAATAGTATTTAGGTACTCGTAATTATTTTTAATAGTACCTCCTTTTTTTTGAAGTCGGTTAAACAGATCCAATTGATAACCTCCTTTTTTTGAAGTCTGTTAAAAACGGTCGTCAATACTCATCACCGCTCATGTCACTGTCTATCAAACAATTGAAATAAGGTAACGATAAACGAAGTGAGTGTTCAAAAGCCCATATCTTGAAAACCACTGAACCGATTTTGATAAAACTTACAGTGACTCGATACTTTATTCAATAAAAGAACAATAATTTTTGAAATACGACTTTTTTTGAGTAATGCGTGGACAAACACAAACATACATACGAGTACACTTATGAAATTTGGCACACATGTTTAGAAGCTGGTATAGACTAACTAACATATACAAAAATTTTGCATTTCTGACAATATTACAAACATACAGGTCGAATTGATAATTTCCTTTTTTTTCTAGTCGGTTAAAAAGACGTTTGAGATGTAAATTTCCATACCTATGTTATGCCTATATTTTGGAAAGGTAGTCACTTACACAAATACAGAGACAGTAGCTTAACGGTTTGGCTGCTAGATCTTTGTGATAGAGGGAGAGATAGCATAGCCGGAAGAGCAAGAACGATTAGGGCTACGTTAGGACTGTATACACCCTAACACAGCTTCTTGTGGATACAGCTTTACTGTATTGCGCTCACTTCCCATTTCTGATAGATTTTTTATTCGAAAATAGGCTTACGCTTGACCATCAACTCACCTGGTGTTAAGCGATAGTTACGGTCTACGATGGAGCGCGCTTGCATAGAAGAAACCTATTCACTCGCGATTTGAAGACACCTAGATTATATCTATTCGAAAAGACCCATTCAGGAAGTGCATTCCACATTTTGGATGCACGCATAATGAAAATGGAGCCAAAGCGTTTCGAACGGGTTTTCGGATTTATCTAAGTAGTCATACTATTGTGATTAGATCAAATAATGAATAAATTGTGAGTAATTATATCAAAAAATCATATTCTCAGTCTGATGGTTTTGAGATAACAATCAAGGGCAAAAAGAACTCCGGTCTTATATACTTGTGGTCGGATAATTCTAATATTTTGTTATATTATACCAAAACAAAGGCTTAATTTATGCACCCTAATAAACTAAATACTCGGTTCGTACCTGGGCATTGTTTATACGAAACCTACTTGGGAAGGATATGGGAAAGGCTAATGCCCTGAAAGCATGAAAACATTAAGCCTAAGTGAGGAATATCAATTTGTCTGCCTTACGACACGCTTTTCATTCGTTTGCTTTCATTTAGCTTTTAAGGAAATACTCACGATTATTTTTGAAATTGCATGAAATCAAGCGAAAAGAAATCATTATATTATGACAAATCATGAATCTACTTTGCTCAATATGTAACGCCTGCAGCACATCATCGCATTTGTTAAGGTTATAGATTTAACTGTGTGTATACTTATATGTTCATGTGATCTCTTTCATCTCTTAAACTATTGATCTGGTTTTGACAAAAGAAGTGTCAGTAGACGTGTCTCACATTCCATGTATCTCAACTGCTCAATTTTTTCTGAGACATACGCCGTATTTAGTATCAAAACGGCACTCAGTGGGCCTCGACTGGCCTCGTAGCTCAGTCGGTAGTGTGTATGCCTGCTAAGCTGTAAGTCGTGGGTTCGATTCCCCACCCAGGACAAAAACATTTGTGCGATGAACATGGATCCCATACTTTGATTAATTTGGGCTAGATGGTGTTGTGTGAAATGTCCACCAATACTTATTTATTTCTATGTAATAAATACATATTGTTGTGACACATGATTTCACAATGAATATTAAATATTATTTATAATATAAAACATTCAAAAGAAAAATACAGGAGATCTAGTCTGGTTTTAGTTCTTTAACACAAAAGAAAAAAAGGGTCTTACCGAAAAACGTTAGGTAGGTACTCAAATTTGAGCAATGCTCAACAAATTTTGTCAACAATGTCAACACTTGCGGAAAGAAGACGAAGAATTTGAGACGTTGATCATCTCAAATAACGTTTTTCGGTAAGGCCGAAAAAGTCTATCAACCTATAACTTGTAGACGTCTTTATTTATACCATGTCGATTTTCTGCAAGCGGGACGAAAAATGCGATGGTGTGCTAAAGACATTAATCACGGGGCATTCATTCTCCATCGGGAACTAACCTTCATTTCATCACTAATTCATCACCAACAGGTCTCGGAATAAAAGACATACTGAACTATGTACTAGGCGGCGCTGGCTACGGGAACTACTATCCTGGATCGTACCCGGGCGGGTACGCTCCCTCTGGGGGCTACCCGAGTGGCCCCAGTCCCTCTGGGGGCTACCCGAGTGGCCCCAGCGGCCCCGGAGGATATTACCCGGGGGGAGGATACCACCCGGGACCCCCAGGGCCGCCTGGAGCGCACCCTGGATGCCCCCTGTGTGATTCGTCGGTGTACAGCTACTGCTCGCATAAAGAATCCCATGATGCTTGCTGTTGCGGAGGTGGATCTTGTAAGTACCAAGTATGACAAGAGATGTGACCTCACTCAGCACACGTTACTTATGTGACGGTATGGAATGTACACTTGGAATAGGAATTAAATCTGAAGTGCGGAACCCATAACTCATCTTTAAGCCAACGAACCAACAATATAAGTTATTTCATAATATGTACACGAGTATATAACACATCAAATACATCAGTGTGAACCTCTTCAATGATTACCTACTAGTAAGCCCCTCGAGTTAGGTTTCATTTTGTTTGTTTTAACGGTTCCAATACAATGTACGTTAAGCATTGTGGTGAGACGAGGATAGCAGGCCATAATACATTTTTAGGGTTCCATTGCAGACAAGGAACCCTTATAGTTTCACCATGCCAGACCGTCCGTCCGCGGCTTTGCTCAAAAACTATAAGTACTAGAAAGCTGTAATTTAGTATAGATATGCATATTATTACGCTGAAAATGACGTAGAATTTTGAAAAAAAGTGGTTCCTCCCACGTACGCCTACACGTAATGTGGGGATGAATATGTATTTTTTATCTACCTACTCCATCGTATAGGTTAGTAGGTTATCGTTGGATAGATAGATATAATCAAAATATTCTTTTTATATCCCAGTCTCGAGAAAAACTTAAGTATTATAATATATTAAGAATAATTTTCACTTGGATAATTATATTTCGTAAGTACCTATGTAAATAAATATCCAAACGTGGAAATTTTGACGTTTGAAAGTTTATTTCGGGCAAAATAACTGACAGACTGAGTACATTGACAAGTTTGATAAGTAATAGTAGTACATTCTGTTAATGTTTTTGTAAGCTTAAATTACCTACACATATTTATCAAAATTACATTCAACAATTTTATATCTATAAAAAAGGTTGCGTGCGAGCGAGGCAGCAGAACTGCCTGAATCTGGGCCTTAAGTAATTTAACTCGTGAAGCTTGTTTGTTTAGTTATTACACACTTCACTTCCACTTCACGTTCATGTCTCTAACAAACACACACACACTCACTCACTCACTATATCTCTTTCCAGATGGATATGGATGCCGCAAAACCGACTGCAAGTTCCTGTACGCTAACTCGTGCCAGGAATTCAACCTCATCTCCAGCTGTTGTTGCGTAGACCTCCACAAGAATGCCATCGCATCACCCGTCATCGCTCCCGTCGTGTAGAACATTTTACTTTTTTAGTTTGAATTCCTGTTATTTTTACTTTCGGTTGACGTTATGTCATGCGAGTGAATGAATGAATGAACGAATATGCGCCGCCACTTATTGCAAACTTCACGTCACTCTACTCTTTCTCTGGGATCAATCTTGAAATTGTGAGAGAAAAATCATTTATCTTATGTAAAAAGTTCATTAGAATGCTAAATGTATCGAGTGCTTTATATTTTATTCATGATTTCAGGATTGGCCAAGCTGTAGTAAAAGTTGGTATAATAACACCTTAAAGTATGTCAGTCTTCTAGAGATACACCCTGTATATTCGTACTAAATTACCCATTGCAATAACAATGTCGTGTCGTATGATATCACATTCCTTGCAAAGCATAGTAGGGATAAACTGGATTCGACAGAATATTAAAATTCAATGAGAGAACTCGATATGTACAACCGCAAGTAATTATAATAAATTCTCGTAGCAGTGTAGTTTTAAATATTATGTAGTATTAAAATCCCTCCACACACATTTTTGTGAAAATCATTTATATTCTTTGATTCTGTACTAACTACTGTTGAAAGAGAACTTGTGTAGCACCGAGGGCGCTGTTGTCCTTATTTCATTATTTTGCTCGACTAGTAACACATTACACAATCAAGACGTCAGTTCCCATTTTTTACCGACTTCAGAGAAACGAGGTTATCAATTCGACCAATATGTAGGTAATATTGTCAGAATTGTACAGTTTTTGTATATGTTAGTCTTGCCACTATTGTTCTCTTTCCAAATTGGTTCTACTAATGTACCCGATGTGCAGAGTAAAACAATATGAATACGTAATTTACCTAACGACTATAAGTATAACTATAAAAACTTCTTTAACATTTAATGCTGTTTTTTATGTCGTATGAAGCTACCCACATCCATCTCTTGCAGTCAAGGCCATATTAGGTATTGTACCTCAGTAGCGTATTGACTTAAATATAGTGCGCAGCTTTTTAAGACTACGCTCGAAGCAAGCAGCTATCTCTCTCGTGCATCACAACATTTTAAAACATAAAATCCCTGAGAGGGAATATTATAAAAGTTACATACTTAATTTTGTTTTAGATAGGAGAAATATTTAACACAAAGTTATTTTCGATATCTTTTAAATTGTCTGAGGAGGTCCTAGTATATGTACTAGTTTGTTTTAATATATAATATCACGAGAAAGATAGCAGCGCACTTTGAACCTAACTTTGAGAGTATCGTGTATTCATTTGTCACTAGAAGCGCATGCGTTTTTATATACAATAAAAGAAAACCTATTTCTATATTATTCGGTATTCTCTTCTTCAGTCAGGCATTTTGTTTTTCTTTTAATATGGTTCGATATGGATTAATATGGATACTTGTTGTTGCGTAAGTTCTTTAGTTACACACGTCACCTACATCGACAACAATTCTCAGAAATACCTTACATCAATTACCTTAGTTAATTTCATGAACATTCAGTAAACTGCTAAACCAAAACTATAAATAACTGCTAAACCAAAAATATTATACTTAAGAACTACCAAAAGGAACTACTTTACGTAAATAAAACAAAATACTGGCTTATAGGTACTCGTTTATGCACCACAAAAAATACTTACATTTAACAACATACATGCATCTCACTATTTATAGAAAACTGAATCACTTGGCATTTGGATATCTATAGAAACTACTTTATTACTATTGTATCAGAGTTCACTCTCCTTTGTTTATAATACAGTAAGGGTCCTTATGCATTATACGGCCTACATACATAAAACGCGCGCCGCAACAAAAACAAATCTACTCTTTTTGTAGTGCGAAAAAGAGACAGACTCATATAATAACGTCACTCTCTCGCACAATAAAAAAACTAAACACAATCTTATCGCGGCTCGCATGTTATGTTTTAATTGACCAAATATTGCATGTGAAGCCTATACGTTCGACTATTTTATTCTGACCGTAGTTGAGGTTAAAATACAACATAAATTCTAAATATCAAGAGAAAACCATATGATACGATCAAAATAAAATTGACAAACTGTTTTCCAATGGCAATTTAAAAGTTAAGGTGGGACGTCTTCCAAACAAAAATGTACTAAGTACTATCCAGAAATACTTGCTCCTCAAATATTAAAAATGTTTGAATATGTGGTTAGCTAAATATATTGCTAACCACATATTCAAACATTTTTAATATTTATAGAGGATATATAGAGGAAATTTGTATTCGCGAAAATACAAAAAAATCTAATTTTTATAACAAAAACGAGGGAAAACGGTATCTCCATTTTTTCACAAGGTATGTACGCATCCAACTTTTTTTTTAGCTGCAGAAAAACTGAATTCATAAATGACCACCGTCGTTATCCATCCGCCTGTCGGAATCCATTTTGCCAGGATCACTTGGAACGTATCAAGTTTAAGTTAATTAATATTAAACGGAAATTAATATAATATTAATCAAAGTCTCTGCGAATACACAATCCTGTAAGATTATGCATTTTGAAGTCCATTTTTCAGTATTTTAAACTATAATTATTTTTATATGAAACATGAAAATTACATTTTTTTCTTTTTTTGCTTACATAGTCAAAATTATGAAAAAGAAACTGACAACTTTTGCGAACACAATTACATATAAAACTATATTATAACAACCATATTCAAATGATTTTGATACAGTCATAAGCTAGTATTTCATGATTAACTTTTGTTTGGAGGACATTACCCCTTAACAACTGTTAGATGCCAGATAACTAACATTTGTATTTGTTTCCTGAAACAATACAGAATTGTGCTCCTAGAGCATTTTAATCAAAATTGCCATTGAACGTAGAGAACGGTCACAATACACAAATGAGACAAGAAGTACCACAAACAAAGCGTCTACTCTATTCCCTAATTTTAGCTCTGTTTTGTGACATAATTATGACACACTTTTAAGTGAGTTACTCTTATAGTCTTATTTTTTGAGTTTTCAACCCGAAAATAAACGGAGTGGCGCATACTTCACAAAATATTTATATGATTATAAATTTTGAAAAGTATATTTATTAGAAAGGGGTATCTCGGGGGTGGTCCCATACAAAAATCATAAACTTGAGATGTAGTTTTGAACTGCAAAACGCAGTATATTTTTATTATTTCAATTTTACAACTATACAAAAACGATTTTAGTAAGTTAGAACATCTTTAAGACTGCATTAAATTATCTTAGAGTCATAATATACAACCCCATATCACCCCCTTGCGGATTAGACCAGAAAACTCAATTTGTGGTAAATATTTGTCTATAAGTGATTGTGGTAGACAGTACAACAAGTTGTATACACACATCCCCGTGCCATCGGGAGCTACGCTTAGGCGGTACAACTTACAAACACGAGACTTATAGAGTAATGTAAACATTGTCAAAATACATCTCAGCACATTTTATTCAACATACCTAGCTTATAAACTACCCAGACCCAGGCTGTATACTTGTGTGCATAACTGTACATTGAAATTACACAAATTTTAACGTTTTTTTTTTTTTATGTAGAAATAGGTTTGCGCTTGCTTGACCGCGTATATTTTACATAATTTTATGACCTGACATTTCGAACACTGCAGCGTCCGTGGTCACAGGTGAGACTAGGTGACAATTGTCTTTTTTTATCAAATTATTATTTACTACCGCCTTTTATTTTTATGCAAAACGTTCCTTAAGCACGCAGAAGTCGCTCACGGTGTCAACAGGTATTGCAGATCTGCGTTGAGGCTAAGATTTTATTAATTTGATGACCGGGTCCCGTGCAGGTGGCACTTGGCTCATCTTCTTTATTCAAGTTCGGGTATTTCTTAATTTCAATAGCGTCGCGTAATATTCTTGGTACATAACGCGTCTCTCTAGCCAAGATTTGAGGATTATTATCAAAACTGATGTAGTGGTTAGGCTTATCTAGTGCACGCTCACACAGTGCAGACCTGTTAGATCGTCTATTTCTCATATCCGCAATATGTTCCTTCACCAGAGTCCCGATGCTAATAATAATCGCGAACCCCTTAGAAATAATAACTGAATATATCGGGTAATTTACGAATGCGAGCATAAGCTGGTTTAGACAAGTGGTAAACGTTTCTATTTCTACAAACTCTTAACACTTCGAAATGCTCGTGACATTTCGTTAGCTAATGTCAATCCCAAACATTTACTTTTCTATTCTACCTCACGACATTAGAATGCCACTTGTCTAACCCACCTGGAAAGTTTGTTTTCTTTTACATGCCAATTAACTTTAACGTATACAAAATATGGCGGAGGGAAAGAACTCCTCTTTAAGATATTACGATCTGAGCCAGCGTCGTGTAAAGCTTAAAAGGTATTTTTCTCACTGCTAGGTGCTACACTTGACCGCCAACTTGCCCGATGTTGATCGACGCTGCGGTCTACGATGGAGCGCGCTTGTCTAGAACATACCCATTTACTCGAGATTTAAAGACACAAGTTGTGTCTATCGTGAATACTCAGGTATTATTTGAATTGAATAAAATGAGCCGAGACCACTCTAAGGCTGGCTTTCCACTAGAACCAAGCTACGTAACTTAAGACGTGTTTGAATTATATATTATATCACGGATCGCCAGAATTTCCCAGTTCAATTTATAGCTACAAAAATATTTTTAGCAATGTAGCGATCCTATCAGTTGAATTTATACGCACTTTTAGCTACGCAGCTTAACTCTGGTGGAAGCGAACCCTAAGAGAGTAGAGATAAAATAGCACATCGACCGTTTACCACGCGCACAGCAAAAATTCGATCGGTAACCAGCCTTGAGACAAAAACCATAACAGAAACCCATGAAGACAAAAAAAAATGAAAAACAAAACCAATTTAATTTTTAAATACGTCAGAAAGTCGCACGATTTCTGTCACTACAATTTTATACTGAATCTTAGGACTGCGCTCAAAGCACGCATTACAATATTCTTAAACATATAAAATCACTGAGTGGGGACATTAGAAAAGTCAGAGGTGATTTTGTTTATTTAAATAGGAAAAATGTTTAAAAAAGATTTTCTTCGAAATTCTTGGCTGAGGAGTTCTCAAAATACATATAAGGTTTTTCACTACTCCGTCGCCAATACCAATGATATCTGAATAAATATTTTAATATAATATTTCTCTTATCTTAAATAAACAAAATCATGTCTCACTTTTCTAATTTCCCCATACAGTAATTTTACACGTTTAAAGATGTCGTTATGCGCGAGATAGCTGCGCCCTATGAGCCCAACCTTAACAAACAGATTTTTTTTAACAACAGAGTTGTGCACATAACATAACATGAACAGGTTATGATATGGGCACAACTAATGGTAAGTAACAATGACCTGCTTTCGGCTTAGGGTACCCTGTAGTACCCTAAAAATCCCTGTAAATTTATTCTTATAACCCATTTGTCTTGTATCTTGGAAAGCAAACAAATAGTTTCGACAGAGAGACACAAATTGCGCAACTTTTCAACATATCATTATTGGGGCCTGTTTACAAAAGCTGCCAGCAGCTCCAAGAATCCTAACAACTAGCAAATCAAAACAGGTTTTGGGTAACTGAGATTACAAATATCAAAATTGATAAATTTCAAAATACATTTCTGAAGGTACCTAGAAAAACCTGAAAGCCGGGCCTCTACCAGTTTCGAAGGTTTAAGAGCATCTCCTTCAGGGCACATAGTCTCTCTAGCCTGTCGATACTGCTACTCATGAGTTTTTCCTAATAATGTATGTTATTTCAAACGAACATTCGCGTAAATTTCAATTATGTAATTTTTCCGGTTTGGACATTCGTTATATCGTATTCTTTTGAGACAAATAGGCATTCTAGCATTCGTCAACAAAAAAACTATTACAATTTCAAAATGGTTAAAATAATGCGTCACAAACGAGGTGAAGCAAAGTCTTAGGACTAATATTTGATTAACAAATGAATTACTGTTATAGTACAAAAAGCATCCATTCCAATTTTAGACAACATTACAAGTCATATTTTATTTTCTGTATGATTATATCAATCTACTTTGAAAAATTAGAAAATACTTTAGTGACAAAGTATAACGACTTCAAACGATAACGCAGCGTCATGGTCTACGATGTAACACGGTTAGCAAGTAAACTCGGTATACTCGTGACTTAGATACTCAGTTGTAGTTTTATTATCAGCGAAAATATTGTGCCTCGTTGTTATATACTCATCACTCTAAAATATTAAGGCCCTGAGATGTAACAGGACAACTGTCTCGCTCCCACGCGACACATTTTTAATATACAAAATCATTTAATATATTTTAATAAATATACGAACTTCAGCCTCATGAAAATAGTAGTACAAAGTAAGCAGAGCGATTTTTATTTCTATAAATATGATGGATTTAACAATAAACGTCTAAACGAGGATATTATCATATTTAGACGTTTATTTCTGTCAAAGTAAGCGATATTAAAATAATAATTACTCCGAGTAAATTGTGATAATTATATCATGTTACTGACGTTCGCAAATTCATCAAAAGTACATTTTCACTAATTATAATATCAAATTAATGTCGCGCACAAGCACAAAAAAATCACACAGAAAATAATTGTTGAAACTACAAACATCCGCTCATAAGATCACTCACACAAACGTAACTTAGCTGTAAGTAAAGGCTGGTACACACGTATCTGCTGGGACGGGGGAGGGAGGGGTGGGCGCTCAGCGCATCCTGTAGTGATTCTTCTCCTTCACTTGACAGAGCTCGCCTTTGAAGTCTATCTCGATCTCGAAGTCGAGGTCGCGGTTGTTCCGCGCGTTCTGGCGCATCGAGAACGTGCCTGTGATCTCTTCGAATTTCTTCACCTGTGGGATGTGAAATAAATGTTGTTACTTTAATCTAATGTTTTCCAAGGTTTTCGCGATTGAAATGAAACAAATTTTAACGGATTTATCGCGTATATTTTACATATATTTTTGACCGATAAATCCGTTAAAATCTGCTTCATTTCAATAACTTTAATGTAGCTTTGGACCAACCACTTATTTATGGTGGACAAGCTAAGAACAATGAATAAGACTTGAAGCACATGTCGTACACTCCTTATAACGCCACGCTAACCAATACATACGCAAGTTGACTTATGTACGAGTATGTAATAATACCTTTAAACGAGCAATTCTTGCATATGTATAATTATTTTTTTTTTCATTTCATTAAAATCGTTGGAGCCGTTTCCGAGATTCAGATGAAATTTGGTTTGTTGGTAGATTAGGGGACGATAAATCAATCTTGCGATTGAGGTTTGCTCGTATTTTCAGTCATAAAAAAAACCGAGTGGAGCTCGGTCGCCCAGGTACTGTATCTAACACAAACATGTGTATGAAGTTATGGTCATCGTTTGACTGCCGCGCGCTCGTGACGCCAATTGCGATTCGTTTGAAGCCCGCAACCAAGTTTGCCTAGACTGACAACTGAAAGTGCCGTGCAGGCAAACTCCGTCTAACGGCAGGACGAGCGCGGGGAGCGGGTGAGGAACCCAAAATAAATAAATATTGATGGACATTTCACACAACACCATCTAGCCCAAACTAAGCAAAGCTGGAAACTAGATGGCTAATAGAATACGTAGGTATATACTTTTTTTTAATTGTAAATACATACTTAAGATACATAGAAACATCTAGACATAGAACAAACACCCATGATCATCAAACAATTGTTTGTCCTGGGTGGGGATCGAACCTATTGGTGAGAGGCGGAGTGTCCTTTCTGTATGTAACAGTAGTAATGTCTTCTGTGCCAGCAGGTTAAATTGATCGATAACTGCAAATGTATGCTTACCGTCATGTAGTCGTCGAAGTAGAAGACGGTCTGCTTCCAGTGCGTGTAGGGCGCTTCCGGCGCGGTGCTGAACCCGAGCCGCTTGTGCGACTTCGTGAACTCCACGTTGAAGAACGTCACCAGAGCCTGGATGAAGTCGTTGCGACGCACCTGCACCAGCAATTGTTATATTTAGAAGAGATAATAATAGATTGTCTGTCTGTCTGTCTGTCTGTTTGTTACTCTTTTACGACTAAACGGCTTAACCAATCGTTATGAAATTTGCACAGTTTTTTTTTTGTAGAAATAGATTTGTACTTGACCGCCATCTCGCCTGAAGTTTAGTGAGGTTGCGTTCTACGATTCTTTATGACCTGGAGAAGCACATACATAGGCTATATTTTATCAACATTTTCAACATCGTTTTTCATCACTACAATGCGCACTGGTGAAACCGCGTAGTGACAGTAATAAATCAATATTTGTTGTGGACATTTTCACACAACTCCATCTTGCTCCTAACTAAGCAAAGCTGTACTCATTTATTTTTTTTGTACATAGAATAGAAACACCCATACACATAATAAACATCCATGTTCATCACAAATATGACGATGATGAGCATAACATACCTGAAGGTGGAACTTGGATTCAAAATTGAGATCCTCCTTCTTGACTGTGTACAAGTCGATCTCCTTCAATAGACACGAATTTGTCACCACCTGAAACGTACCAATTAATTGTAAAAACATGGTAACAAAGGAATACAATAACGACAGCGAAATGTCTACTAATGACGAAGACTCTAAATCTCATAGAATATGAGAGTTTTATGATTTTGTCGCGTACCTTAGCCCTAATAGTTGCATTACACAATGTAACAGCTGCGCTGACATTGATCTTTTTTTTTTCTCTCTATTTATAGTAAAAACAATGTTTGTCAAATATTTATGTTATTTTACATTTTTATAAGCCTACCTGTATATATATTTTAAATTATTGTATTGTGTGTTCGCTTGTGGGTGACGTGCATGACGTCACCTACCGGTCCCAGCGGAAGACCAGCGCTGGTTGTTCAACTAGCATTATGCTGAGCTGGGGCTGGATTGTAACAAAAATTATTTGTTTATCTATTTTGTGTATGATTTTTACTCTCTGTGTATGATTCTTTGTTACAAAAAAATTATGTCTATGTAATTATACACATATCATTACATACACAATGAGATGTATGCACGCAAGGGTTATTAAAATTCTAAGAATATAGGCGTGTGCACTAGGACTTTTAAACTATTTTATTATTTTGGAGGTATATTATCAGTTTAGAAATAACGCAGTTATTGAACTATTTTTTTTGCCTCGTTTAAAACGCCGCTTTGCGGTCATAGCTTTGTCGCAATGTGATAGCACACTCACTCACACTGCATAAGTAGACATACGAGCACAGAATACATTAATAGTATGTAAACGGGAGGGAGCGAGAGGATGACTACGTCATGACTGCATGGTTGCCGTTTCTTTTCGCAACCGTGTTGCGTATGCGTACGGTGCACAAAAATCGCTGTATCTACGCAATTTTTCGACCGATTTCAATATATATTTTCACACAATGATTGGATTATCAATTACTACATACTTATATGCATATAAAATATACTTAACAATCATAGGGAACATGTACAATTTATTTTTAATTGTCATAAAAAATTACTACATCCACAAAAACAAAACTAAATTATTGTCAAAATTAAATAAGTTACAAGCATATTGATTTCATGTTAAGAGATAACGTCGATATCATGTGCACCATACAAATTCAATACAAACTGTCTTTCACAAGAAAGGGGCAGAGCATCCCCTCCCAAAATCTTCAAAATGTTTATATCTCGGAAGTTTAATGACGATTTAAATTATTTCATTTGTATATGTATTATGCATTCCTTTATTATTCACTAAAACTATTATTCCTATGAAATAAAATACATGCATATTCCCTATTATCTTGAATGTACCGCTCCAAATAACCTGACCTGTTTGGCGTCAACCACGTCGACGAGCGGCTCCGAGATGGCCACCTTCCTGATCGACGACATATCGAAGCCGTACACGTCATCCCACCAGTTGATCTTCTCGTCCTTGTACTGGCGGTCCTCGATGCCGCAGATGAACAGAGTGCATCTGGAACACGCGCACAAGAGTTAGAAACCGGGCCCTGGTACAGTATGACCATCGGCCGCATTACGTAAACTTGACGCGGGTACATTGACAATGAAAATTAGACTGTAGTGTTTCAAACTTATAGTCTAATTTTCATTGTCAACACAACTACGTCGCGTTCACGGAACGCGGCCGATAGTCATACGGAATCAGGACCCAGATGACGTAACTTCATATGCATGACGTTACGAAATCATAAATTACGTTTTAAATAATTAATTGTATACAGTTTTTATTTGATTAACTTTGTTATTATCAATTATAAAATAATATGAATGTTATATTAGCTAATGTAATTGTTGAAGCACAGTTTTAGTTAAATAAATGACAGAGAACTTGTTTTACTTTCCCGAGTGGTTTTTCTAGTAGAAAAACAAATTTAAGAAAACCATATTCAATAGGGAAATCTTTTTTTTTTTTTTGCCTTCATAAACAGAAAAATATACATCGTAAAAATATTTAAAAACCTGTTTTAGCTTATGCTACTGAAGCTCTTTCATATGATACCCCACATGATATGGTTAATTAACTTTAAAATTTCGACCCTCATTCCTTAGATAACGACACAATTTTTTTGTGATTAAATTAAAAATGTCCAGTTTTCGGATTTTTTCCTATATGTTTACTCTAACACAATGCTTCTTGCCAAATTTTATTGTTTTAGGTCAACGGGAAGTACCCCATAGGTTTTGATTCCCTTGTGAGTGTCGAAATGTGCGTTTTTTACGATATATTCGGCTGTAACTTTTTTTTACCAAAACTTAGAATCTTTATTTTTCTTTCTGCAGCAAGATACTATGGATCTGCGTATATGGTTTTAATTTCATCTCGATACCTTCACGCGTTCCCGAGATAAAGGTCTTGACACCCGACGGACGGACAGACGGACAACAAAGTGATCCTATAAGGGTTCCGTTTTTTCCTATTGAGGTACGGAACCCTAAAAATATGTGTACTTCCGTTGAAAACTACGATAATGTGGTATATCTTCAGAAGACTCAATCTAGATTTAGTAAAAACCTACATCTAGTCTAGGTTTTTACGATCTAAGGAATTATAACACTCTTTCCATGCACAAGCTTTTTGGCCTCCTGCCTGGCTTGCCCAAGATCTCCGACAGCTTGCGGTTATATTTTTCCAAACATACATCCACAGCTCGCCTTATGACGGTTCGGTCGAAGATGGTAATTACGACTAGTATGGAATCAGAACTGGCTTTCAAATGAGACTACCGGAACATACTTTTATAGGCGACTTATATTCATCTTCTAGGTGATAACTAGCCAGCAAGGCACCAAAAAAGGACCCTAACAACATGCTATGATTTGTTGATAATGTTTTTGAGCAATAAAAGCTAAGCTCGTAAGCTCACACTTAGCAAGTACCTTAACAAGCTACGATTTTTTGATAAATTGTTTCAGGGCACTAAAAAAAGTGCCCTAACAATATGCTACGATTTCTTGATAAATCGTTTTACAGCACTAAAAATTACTCGAACAACATGCTATGATTTCTTGACAAATTGTTTTAGGGCACTAAAAAGTACCCAACAACATGCAATGATTTCTTGATGTTTTAGAACACTAAAAAAGTACCCTAACAACATGCTATGATTTCTTAACAAAGTTTTCCAGCGTGGCAAAACAGAAACTACAATCTCGAAGTACACACTAATACGGTATTCTATGGTCTCGACTGAACAAAATATGAAATAAGGACAGCAGCGCCTTCAATGCCAAATTAGTTCTCTAGCTGAACAGAATAGAAAACTATTTGCTGGGTTATATATATATATTATGACAATTTATAACAGGCAGGAAATAAAAACAAAAAAAAAATACGCGTCATTTGACACGAAACGTCACACATTCCAACATTTATGTAAATAAAAACATTTAGTTAAATTCGAATTATGTGTAAATTCACAGTAAATATAAATAGAATAGAATTTTTTTCAAAAGATTCTTCACAATCAAAAGTAATCATTAGTCATGTGTTGTAGAAGTATGCTCAAAATGGTTTTTGTTTAAGTGTCAATGTGACAATAACGCGCGAAAATCTTGCGAAAATAATAAGGAAGTAATCACAAGATGGGTAAGAAAATCACGAAACTGTAGTTTGACTTCGTGGAACCCAAGCCTTGATAAATACAAGGTTCCTTTTTTTAAAACCTAACTCCACATCTTTTCTCTGGGCCTAGAGACGTCCAGACTGCTGGGTATAGACCTCTCCAAATGACAACCGGTTCACCTTCTTACACCTGTATCCAATGAATTCCCGCGACCTTCTTCATGTCTTCGGTCAACCATGTTAGAGGCCTTCCCACGTGTTTATTCCCAGAGGTACAGTTCTCTGTTCAAGTGATTCTACTGATGAGACTTTAGTCTCTTTTCCGAGACATAATACATTCCCAGGAGAATAATATGTCAGTTCTATTGATTGTACTAGAGAGACTGTCTTCTAATTAGTTCAAGTAATGGCGGCTGATTGTACTTCTGAGACATATTCGTTCCCTGAAGTATAATTATCAGTTCAACTACAAGTAAAAAATAAGTTTTTCCTGTTAGTAATGGCTCCAAATAGCTACTCCCCCTCTCTCCTATCACAGATATTTCTGTCTCTTTTGCTGGAAGCGGCAAACTAGTAGCATCTATTTCGTGTTAGAGGCCTAAAGTTCACATCCAATCGATTCCAGCAATGGAAGATTCGCCCCAAGTGACAGCAACAGAAATGCATGCAGTGGCCGGGTCAAGCAAATATTTATACAAACTAAGGGACAACATGAGTTATTCAGGCTCATCTTCTCAAAGTGAACAAAGATCCACAATGCAAAGGTAAGAATTATATTAAGTCGGAGACTTACAGAACTCATCGCTCGCTATAAGGTATTTGATAGGCAGCTGTTGCCTATTTTCTGCCTATTGGAGATCTCATAATGATTTGCAGGTAGTATACTAGTAACTAACCTGTCAGGGAAGAGCATGCCATCGGGCTGCAGCCACTTATCCCTCGCATACAGCACAGTGTCCAGCATGCTCTCATAGAAGAGGCAGTACCCCATCCACTCCGAGATGATGATGTCAACCTTCTCCACTGGCAGTTCCACTTCCTCCACCTGAGAAAAATACACATCATCATCAATGTGGCTTAGAATTTAAAATAAGAACTACAATCATTGTGCTAGTTTTATCTGGAAAGTCTTCCAGGAGTTTTGATAATTCATAATTTTATAGATTTCAATGTGCTCTTTAATCATTGCCGCTCGCGTCTCCATATTGCAGTAATGCCGCCTAAAAACAACTTCACAATATTCCCTTTGACTCATTTTACGATAAAAACAGTTACATGAAAAGAATCCAAATCATGAAGAATGAAAATCTCTTATGTCTCAACATATTTTTTTTTGCAACATCAATAGTTTTTGACGAAATATAATCTGTCGTCAAACATAGTCACTGTCATAAAACATTTTCAAGAATGTCCAGAAAGCACTTTTTTTGTCACATTTGTTTATATCAATAAATAAATTGCACATTTTCACACAACGCTATCTAGCCCCAAGCTAAGCAAAGCTATGGGAATCAGCATAGCTGATAGCATAAATTTATTTTTTTGTAAAACCTTTGTAATAATAATTTTTGTAATTTGACTACTTATATATAATACAAAGTAACACCCAGACACAAAACAAACCCATGCTCATCACACAAATGTTTATCCTGGGTGGGGATCGAACCCATGGCACACAGCTTAGAAGGCAGACATACTGCCAACTGAGCTACAATTTCAATAACTTACCTTGCCCTTGACAATTTCAATGACATCACTGAGCCGGTTAGCCTCGATGATCTTGCGAGCGTAGTCCACTATATTGGAGCATTCCACGGCGATAACCTTTGCTGCTCCTGCCTTTGCAGCAAACATGGACAGGATGCCCGTTCCACAGCCGATGTCTAGAACTGTCTGAAGGTAGAAAAAAAGAGAAGTTAAAATTGTGATTTAGGTTGGTATGATTTCCATACAAGAGTTAATAGCAAATTTTATTTAAATATTTTTTTATCTAAAACTATGGATAAAGTAATTGACATTTTTATATTAATCTCAACTATTTTCTTCAATAAATATGATTTGCTGTGATAAAAAAGAAATTAAACACGTCAAGTGAAGGTATGTTGGTAGTTGGTGTCATGTAACATAAACTTAAAATAGAGTAATAGTCCGGTCAATTTAGACATTCGAAGTTGCATAAATTCCCAACAAGCTGAAAATCAGTAAAAATTTTCAAAACATGATTATAAATAAAAAAATTAAGTTCCCCATCATTCCTGTGTATGTTTTTTTTTTTATTCCATGTCAAAGGTCAAAAAAAATAGTTTTTTGCGATTTTCAGCAAAACAATAAGTTTTATCATAAAAGTACCCCAGACAAAAATGTAGATCATAAAATGATCTATAAAAAATGTATAATAACTTTTTTCCTATGAGCCACCATTTCTGAGCTATAACGATTCATTCAATCATGCACACGTTTCCACGCTACCTATGAGGTAGTGTACTTAGCGCGTTTTTTTAGGGTTCCGTACCTCAAAAGGAAAAAACGGAACACTTATAGAATCACTTTGTTGTCCGTCTGTCCGTCCGTCGGGGTGTCAAGACCTTTATCTCGGGAACGCGTGAAGGTATCGTGTTGAAATTAAAACCATTTCCTTTTGAGGTACGGAACCCTAAAAAAACGCGCTAAGTACACTACCTCATAGGTAACGTGGAAACGTGTGCATGAATGAATGAATCGTTATAGCTCAGAAACGTAGTTCATAGGAAAAAAAGTATTAATACATTTTTTTATAGATAATTTTATGGTCTATATTTTTTGTCTGGGGTACTTTTATGATAAAACTTACCGTTTTGTTGATAATCGCAAAAAACTATTTTTTTGACCTTTGAACTTGAATAAAAAATTTCCATACACAGAAATGATGGGGAACTTAAAATTTTTATTTATATTCATGTTTTTAACAATTATACTGATTTTCAGCTTGTTGGGAATTTATGTAACTTCACTCTCATTTTTTGGTCTAAATTGACCGGACTATAAATGATGGTGTTAAAATCTCTTTGAGTACAGAAAATAGGTCTTTAATGGTATGGTAGGAGAATGGAAGCCTCAATGTTCGAGTGAAACTCGTACTTTGTTATATTAGCACTACATAAATTTTCCTTCAAATGGTGAAAGAAAACATTGTGATCCGTCACGATGTTTTCTTTCCTACATGTCTTAGAGTTCTCTATGTTCTTGAAAATGTGTGAAGTCTGCTAGCCCACACTTGGCCAGCATGGTAGACTATGGCCTTACCCTTTTCACAATGAGAAGATGGCCCATTCCCAGCAGTGGAACAGTTTTTACAAACAGAGCCGATTTTGATTTTTATTAAACAAAATTTGGCAGGTAGTTTGTCCAACCAAGAAAAATTACAAACCTTTCCCTTGAAAAGGTGCTTATTGTGGTACATAGCATTTCTGTATGTGAGAGTGCGGACTTCATCCTTTAGCATTTCTTCATGGATGCCAAAGTGTGCATACGAGTCAAAGTAGTAGTCTCTGGAAGTCATTTCTTCTGCTGCTACATTGACCTCTGGCACACTCGGCCCTGTAGGCAATACATATTTACTATAGTATAAACTGCTACCAGAGCCTGGTAAATGTAATAAAGACAAGACAATAATGCCTAACATGCAACAAATGAGAGATAGTACCTTAAAAATAACTGATATCATTTAAAAATGTGTAAGTTATAATTATATTCAAAAAGTAACAAAAATGTTAATAATGATAATTGTTACACTTATTAATATAAAAAATATGATTATTCTATCTAAACATTTCTAGGACTGGAAACATTATAGCCCAATGCTTATTCTGCTTGTGTATTTCTAACCGATTTTCAAAAAGAAAGTTCTCAATTTAAATGTATGTTTGTTGAGCGCTTACTCCACCAATTATGAATTATTTTTGATGTTTTTTTTTGTAGGTAATACCTCAGAGATGGTCCCATATACATTTTATCAAAATTGATTCAGTACTTTGGTTTTTATAACAAAATAACTGAAAAATATCATCAAGTAAACAAATTGTGTATTTTGAAATCATTTTTTTCAGTTTTTTTTAAGCTATAATTATTGCTGTATATACATTAATGCTCACGTACACTGTATTATATTTCAGTCATGAATTATTATTCCCAGCATAATTATTTTAATTATGACTAGACAAGAATACCAAAAATATATAAAGCCATGTGATGCGAAAAAATCAGATGAATTTTCAATAAACGCTTGGATATCCCCCCGAGTTACAAGTATAGGTTTAGTAGAGAAAAGATTTCACACTTACTCTGTATCCAAAAGCATAAACAACACTCGCAAGCAGAATGGTGCAAGTCAATAGTTTAGTACTAAAGCAGTACTTATTTATATGATATAAAAGTACTTGCAATAGTGGAGGTACATGAACTAATCTAGAAATAATCAACACTTGGCTATCTACAATGGCGTTAATATTAAAGCTCGTTCATCGAATGTTAATATTGCAAGCTGTTTTCATAGCAAGACTAAAAATTATCTTCAGAAAAAAGAACAAAGTGTATTTGACACAACACGTTTTGAACACCTTGTCGACCGGCATTTTTAAAGAAGTGGAAATCGAACATACCATTTTCAGTTGCAGGGGTCGACGCAGCCGAAGTACCTTCTTGAGCGACGTCCATACTTTCCATTTCAATTAGAAATTACAGAAGAAAACGATTTGTTTTTTTATAACCTGAAACTAGTAACGCCGAATCGATCTGTCAGGTATTTTAATGTTAATCACTGTTTTCCCCTTAAAAGCGGTACTAGTTTATTAGTAAGTGCTCTATCAACACTAATTAACTAGGTTAATCGCAAATATCACAAAATAAAACAATACTTTTAGGAAAAATGCTCGAAAATATTCAATATGAACAACGAGCTTTTTACACCAAAAAAATGAAAGAACTCATCGGGGCTGCCAGTGCCAGAACTCACAAAACGATTTAGTTTACCTTTTTTTTCAACGGGCAAGTGCCTTTATTAACTACAACAAAACAGTATACAGACAAATATACTTACATAAAAATCATAATTTACTTTACCATAATAGACGTTTACCCTAAAGGTAAACCACAATATTTATCTAATGTATTTTACTTTGTTTACTGGCTATGTCTTTTTGTGATATGACAATAAAGTCCCCTGAATAAAGTAACATGTTATTTTTATTAGAAATAAGTATTATTCAAATACATTCTTCAGTCTAGACCGGTCCTTTGGAAAGCATCAGTGGATGGGTGAATATTCGGGCGTTTCAACCGTCGTCGTCATTGTTAACGACAATATCCAGGCATAATTTTGAAAGTATGAAGTATGATTCTTTATTTTTTTGTATAAACAAGTGCTACACTCGGCACAGGATCTGCTTATGTCAGATCCATGATCCATATTTTGTAATTGGAACACGCCCGAATATTCACCCGAAACCGTAGCCAACATTACTAACATGACGAATGATGGAGACATATTTATGAAAAATACATTTATTGTTCAGATTGGTGGATTATCCGACCCAAAGTTAGACAAAATAGGTGTTGGTTGAATGGGTCATCTTTGTTTTGTAAGTTTGATCCCTTGGTTGATTCCCTATGTCCTCAATATAATATATTATGGGACTGTAATATTATAAAAAATAAAAAATAAAAAAGGACATATTCCATGTAAAATCGGTAGAATTTTCATACGATATCGGCGAAGTATCGTGATAATGCTTAAAACTCGAATCCATACGAGTTCAAGATCATGAATAAATTTTAAAAAAAGTTTTTTGGTCATGACTAGATAAAAAAATTATGAAGTTTTTGGCGCATAGTTTTGGCGGGAGGCAGACCTATTGTACCAAAGAGTTTTTTTTTTCCCCCTATCGGGATGGCAAAGGGTGTCAATCCCATACAGCCATTGTCAGATGTTATTTTTAATCTGGGTTTTTAATGTACCAAAGAGTCAAATACAAATACATTCATCTTCTTTTTTAGTATTAGATCCCATGATTAGCGATTTTCCAGTGTTAAGTATTTTAGGAGATATCTTCAAGTTTTTTGAATAATAAAGGTATATCCGTCTTACTTATATACATACGCATGTTAAAATCTTATTCATGGGAATAAGGACTTCTCACTTTCTCTTAGACGAGAACTGTCACGCGCGAAAACGGAACAAAACACTGTTTAACTAAAATGCGCTTATTCAGTGTTTATAAGTAAGACGGATAGTGTAGCCACAGTCTATATCACGTAAACGTAGTACAAAAAAGAAGAAGAAGAAGAGTATGACTAGGTCATACACTTTACTACCGTTATTGAAAAATAAGGGCATTAAAAACTGGTCTAGTGTTGCCGTACAATGGACAAAAATATAATAGTGCTCACTGCAGCAAAATAAATAATCGATCGATTTCTGTAAAAACTCAATCGATTAAAGTTTAGCAATCGAAAGAAAGTTTCAGTGAATGTGTACACATATTACAGCAGGATTTTATACAGTATAAATACATATTCTCTATTAATACTCTCAAACGGATGGACTAATTTTGGTCTAGTTTTTTTTATTTGAAAAAGGATTTCATCGAGAGTGTTCAGCCCCCGTATTCTGAACCCATTCGGTTTCGAAATCGATTCGATTTGAATATCTCCGTCTCTGTCATTTCCATAGAGAATGACAGAGACGGAGATATACAAATCGAATCGATTCCGAAACCGAATGGGTTCAGAATACGGGGGCTGAACACTCACACAGAAACAAATAAGAAATTCTTATCTGTTTCATCAAATTCGGTTCAGACTTTTGTGGGTTTTTTTTCTAAACTTATGTTTGTCATAGCAATAGCTAAATCTCAAAATAATAGAAGATTGATACTTAAACGAGAATATAATAATTCATTCCCTAACAAAATTACAAAATAAAAATGATAAATGTAATACTGTCAGCGTGGGGCAACTATACACACACTTTTTCATATTTTTGACGATATCAGAGTATTAATGTACGAGTCTAATAGTATTTTATTTATTTAAGCGTGTTCTTTCGTGGTAAATTTTAAAGTTAAGAAGTAACAAGTCAAATAGTATAGATAATATTTAAGATAATCGCGTTTAAATGGCTTGTCAAGTTCAATCTTGGAATTTTCAAAGCTAGAGTGAATAGATATCTTCTAGATCGACGAGCTCCATCCTCGGCCACACCCTCGCTTAACATCAGGCGAGTTGGTGGTCAATCGTAGATCTATCTTCTATAAAAAAAAATACGTGTGGCACTCGGAGACTGCCGCGGTAAAGCTATTGCATAATAGCTTTACCGCGCGGTGTGTGAGGTTATTTTCGTTACGGAATTTATGGATTCGGTCTCCACGCTCAAGGCCCGCGATAGAAGCTATGCAATAGCTTAAAAAAAAGTGGGTATTTGTGGGTAAAATTGACTCCCGTTCATTTCGATAGCGGTATATCTTCATAAACGGTGATTTTCGTAATTTAGGTTGGATTTATTTCACTTTTTTGATGTAAAAAACATAGATCTATCAAACTAAATCAATTTGTCACATTCAATTATGTTCATTTTCATGGGAAATGCCGCTTAAAAACTTTGAACTACAAGCGAGCGGAAAAAATAAAATAGTTTGATTTATTTTTTTCTTATTAATGAAATAATTTCTTAAAATCAAATAAAGCCAAAAAAATCTACAATCATTTGAGTGTTGAATGACATCACTATCAACTATAATTTCTAATATTAATTGTGAGTAATATCAAATTTAAAAAAGATTCACCCCATTCCATGAACTGCATACCTACTGTTTTCTTTATGTTTCTTGAGTTATCTTTTGTTTGGTTTTTAAAAGACTAGTTTTCGGGTATGTACTAACTAAAAACAATTTTAATAAATCGGTCAAGTGCATGTCGGGCGACGAACAATGTAGGGTTTCGTAGTTCCATACTTCCATATCACAATTTATGTCTATGTCAATATTATGAATGAACTTAAAATAGGGTTGTTTGATACTAAGAATATTCTAGTCAAGCTAAGTTGATCGACTATTACTCGTTAACTTGTAAAACCTACATACTTGTGATATTTTTCCTTACAATTTCGTTAGGGAAATTAATTGCTGGTTTTTTTTCAGCATACCTATTCGATAAGAACCATTTATCTGGTAGAGGGGGAGAGACACTTGACCCTAACAAAAATTAGCATTTTATAGCTTAATATTTTTCAAAAGAG
Source organism: Lycia hirtaria (assembly GCA_947563715.1). Lineage (NCBI taxonomy): Eukaryota > Metazoa > Arthropoda > Insecta > Lepidoptera > Geometridae > Lycia > Lycia hirtaria. The sequence continues at coordinate 3,932,720 of OX387385.1, read as the reverse complement.
ACAAAGACAAACATGGAATACTAAATTGAATAATAAATTTTTGAATTACCTATCCAATTACAGCCAACACCAAGGGGTATACGAGAAAAAAAAATATCCCTAATTTACGTGTAGAGGAATTACAAGGGTACCTCCCTGTAATTACTCTATTCCTATAGAAAGTGTTTTCAAGATATATTTTACTTACGCCGATAAAGTAGTTAAATTAATTTTAGCACTTGTTAACGAGGCCCTATAAATATAAATAGTGCTAAAGTGAAGCAACATCAGCGCAGTTGGTTGTGCATTCAACTTTTATATTGGAAAGCACCTTTTGAAAAAGAAACTGCGACCTAATCTTCCGTGTATTCCTACACGGAAGATTAGCTCGCAGTATATCATTAGGAAATGAATTATGATGTTTGAGTATTAGTTTTGCAGCCTAGGTGTTTGACGATACCTTTTCCACTTGAGAGTTATAATCTCAACTGGAAAAGCTATTGTCAAACACCTAGCGATGTCATGACTATAAACCACCTACATGAGAGCCAATTCTTATTCCGTGTTATATAGGTATGCTTACCATCTTCGACCACATTATATTGCTTAAAACATCTCTTTCAGACATAGAAGTGAAATAATATACATTATTAATGCATTATTAGGAGTATAATTAACTAAAACTCCATTGTCAATTTTACCCACAATTAAAGAAAATACGTTGACTTTTTTGTTTACAATATTTTTACGTAGTAAAATTAAATAAGACCAAGAAATATTGCTTAAAACGGTAAGATATATCAATGTTTTATCGATATTAAATAAAACTCATGGGATTTAAACAAGTTTTGTATAATTAAATCCGAAATCTTGGACATACATTTTTCAGTCACAAATTCTTGTGTTATAAAATGGTGGAAAACTTTAAAACTTCCATCACATTTGTCAACTTTATGCATAAATTAACATTTATAATGTTTGGCGACTACAACTCGCGCATTCATCAATAAATTTAATTACTCATCTTTTGGTAAAAAAATAAAGAATCTTTAAGCCAGGCTATGTCCAAAGCTTAACGCAAAGTCAAAGCTACCCACGTTGACAGTAAACAAAATGTATGTGGGTAGATTCGTTAGTTTCGCCGCTTTATTTCACTTTCCCACACTCACTCAATTGATCAAACATTTAATTAATAATATACCACAATGTTCATAGCATTAATATTCAAAATAACACAAGTTTGAAAAAAAAACGACAACATGTTTTCATAACGGTCCCGCCGAAATTCCGTGTCAAACATTCTTCTTCTTTTTTGTATTGGACCCGCATTAAAGCATTTGCCAGTGTCAAGTTTTAGGATTTTTTCAAGTTTCTTGAATTAAACAAGTTGTAAATGTTCTAGTCACAATCTAAGTCACGTATACAGTCAATTTATAAGTCGAGTCCTGCTTCAGTAAAGTGGTGGCGACTTTACTAGAAGCTTCTATGGAGTTTTGCCGACAACGTAAAATCACACGTTTTACTGCTTTATTTCACTTGCCCACACTCACGCACTTTATCGAACACTTAATGAATAAAACACCACAATTTTTATAGCATTAATGTTCAAAATAACACAAGTTTAGGAAAATAAAACAAAGCAACAACACGTTATTAAGACGTTCCCGCCAAAACTCCCGTGTCAAACATTGTAAATATTGTTTTTCGAAGGTTCTTTTCTTGACATTTTCTCCAAAAGATTAGTACCTAGTCAAATTACTTAGTGAATTAATTTAGCAGTCGTTTTGACCACTATACTTTTGTGAAAAAAATCGAGAACATTTTGATAAAAGCTGTGTACAACGTTTAACTCGGAGTCAAAGTTACCCAAGTTGACAGCGTTCATGAGTTCAGCGTTCAAAATACCCGACTGCAGAAAACCAGTTCTTGCAGTCTAGCTTGCGATTTCGTTACACTTGATACGCTGATGAATGAACGTCTTTTTGTGAGAAAGTATGCGTAAAATGTAACTGTTATGTAACACTGTAAAAGATTATAAATGTGCATTCTTTAGAATAAAAAAATTCTAGTAAAATCACTTGTTTATTACGAAATAGTTCGTTGGAGGTTACGAAAAAAAACGCTTTTTTTTTTTACTTGATATGTATTATTATGAAAACAAAAAAAAAACGTGTGCGTCTCAGGACACCCGACAGAAGTGATAACTTAAACTAATCTATCCAGACAGACTGGCGCCGTAACGCGTTACGTATCGAAGCGGTCTACGCTCCCTTAGGAAGTTATCACTTTAAAATATAGCCTATAATACTCTGGAAACGAAGGCGAATCTGACATGACACACAAGGTGAATGACACACTAAATCAAAATCGCACATCAAAATCGGTCTAGCCGTTTAGGCTGTAAGCTGTCAAATAGAAACATACATACATTCATACCCACATACATAATATATACACTCGAAAAACATAACCCTCCTTCTTACGAAGTCGGGTAAAAACGTTGTGTAGCAGTGAACTAATCAAACTAATGTACAAAGAAGAAAAAATTGAATGAGGAATTCATATAACGTACTGTAACAAGCTATTCATAACAATTTTCCAGTTTACTTTTGAGTATAATTACATTTTGCGTCTTATTTTGATGCCAGTTCACAAAGAGAATGTAGCCTACCAGTTCACAAACAGTGACCAAAGCTAAAGCACGTCCATCTTTTTTATCGTTTGGCGGGAAAATATATTATTGATCGTGTCTGGTTATTGAACCTGAATTGTGTACGTACGTCATACACGTGAGTAAACAAATACTTATTATGTGCTGTTTTAATTTTTTAATTATTTTTTTCCTAGTATGAGTTGAAAGGGATCTACGCAAATGGCCAAGAACGCAAGAGGCCAATAGACGCATTTAACCAGATACGCAAATGACCAGATACGTACATGGCCAGATATGCAATTGACCAAAACTATCCTTATGTAGGATAAAAATAATTTGTTTTTTGCGACACACTCTAGTTAGGTGTGTATTTTAAAGAATGTCTAAATATTATTGTATTTTTTTATATTTTTTTCAATAGCGATTCGTTTTTCATCATTACTTTTCCATGGACTATATTTATTACTATATATACCTATATTATTTATTTATTACTATATTTATGACTATATTTATGTGAAAGGAAGGCGTGCAAGGTGAATGATGAAGTAGTTCATCCAGTATCCTAGAACTTATACTAGGGATCTTTGCTCAACATTATATATAAAAAAAAAAAAATGAATGATGAAAGAGACGAATTTTTGACCCTGTTTAATATAGTTGACATTTTACCTATATTGACATCTCAGAATACAGAAAAATTCTATTCTGAGATTGACATTTATGTTCTAATTTGATTTTAGTTTTGACGTTTTTAAATGACCCTATTTTGTATATTTGACTTTTTATCTGTTTTATTGACATTGTTTTACGTTTTCATTTTGTTGTTATTTTATATTAGTATCTATTATTTTCTGATTTTATGTTAATTATTGTAATTTGTAAAATATGCACTTACCTATATTTTTATTAGCTAATGTTAATACCATTTTAGTTAATTATAAATAAATAAATAAATTATTATTGCCGTCTATATAGCGATAGGTTTCTTCTACTTTTCTAGGCAATAAGCGCACTACATCATAGACCGCAATGATCGCTTAACATCATGCGAGTTAGCGATCAAGTATAAGCTTATTTTAGAGAAAAAAACCGGACAAGTGCGAGTCAGACTCGCCCATCGAGGGTTCCGTACAAACTAGTAGATAAAAGGGGGAAATCATATTTTTTTATATTTTCCTTCGTAAACCGAAAAATATACATCGTAAAAATATTTAAAAACCTGTTTTAGCTTATGCTAGTGAAGCACTTTCATATGATACCCCACATGATACGGTTAATTCACTTTAAAATTTGGACCTTCATTCCTTGCTTGATTAAATTAAAAATGTCCAGTTTTCGGATTTTTTCCTATATGTGTACTCTAACACAATGCTTCTTGCCAAATTTCAGAGTTCTAGGTCAACGGGAAGTACCCCATAGATTTTGATTCCCTTGTGAGTGTCGAAATGTGCGTTTCTTACGATATATTCGGCTGTAACTTTTTTTTAAGAAAACTTAGAAACTTTATTTTTCTTTCTGCAGCAAGATACTATGGATCTGCGTATATGGTTTTAATTTTAACTCGATACCTTCATGCGTCCCCGAGATAAAGGTCTTGACACCCGGACGGACGGACAGACGGACAGACAGACGGACAGACGTACAGACGGACAACAAAGTGATCTTATAGGATCACTTTGTTTTGGGTTCCGTTTTTTTTCCTTTTGAGGTACGGAACCCTAAAAATTTACAAGACACATTTTTAAAGTATATAAGTAAACATTTTTAACTCGCCTGTGCGTAAGAGTGATGGTCTTCTTCTTCTTTTTTGTATTGGACCCGCATTAAAGCATTTGTCAGTGTCAAGTATTAGGATTTTTTCAAGTTTCTTGAATAAAACAAGTTGTAAATGTTCTATTCACAACCTAAGTCACGTATACAGTCAATTTATAAGTCGAGTCCTGCTTGAGTAAAGTGGTGGCGACTTTACTAGAAGCTTCTATGGAGTATTGCCGACAACGTAAAACCACACGTTTTACTGCTTTATTTCACTTGCCCACACTCACACACTTAACCACCATTTTTATAGCATTAATGTTCAAAATAACACAAGTTTAGGAAAATAAAACAAAGCAACAACACGTTACTAAGACGTTCCCGCCAAAACTCCGAGTGATGGTCATGTTTTTCGAGTGTACCTAATGTACGTATGTATGCGGGCATGTAATGGTGTATGTGGGTATTTATGAACACATATGTTTCTATATGATCTCCTACAGCCTAAACGGCTTGACCGAATTTGATGTGAAAGGTGTCGTTTGATTGGCCTTCACTCACTGAGGGCAATTTGTTTGTAAAAATAATAATACGACTCTCACAAAAAAATGCGCTTTTTCTTAATCTCCAACGAACTTTTTCGTAATATATAAGAGATTTCACTTGAATTATTCACTAAATAATTCGCATTTATAATCTTTTACAGCCATTTTACTACAAACTTTCTCACAAAAACGTACACTCAACAACGTATCAAGCGTAACGAAATCGTAAGTTAAGACTGAGAAAACCACTTTTCTGAAGCCGGGTATTTTGTTTTTCTTTTAATATAGCTACTACTTGTTATATATTTAATTCTGTGTAGTAAAAAAACTTATTTTGAAATTATTCTCAGCATCATGGTGTCAGTTTAGTTTTCATTAACTGCCTTGCCGAAAAACGTTACTTAATTTTAAGCAATGCTTAACATATTTTGTCGACTTCTGGCTGACAAGTAATGACACTTGAGGAAAGAAGACAGAGAACTTAAGACGTTCGTTAGTAACGTTTTTCGGTACAGGCCATATAAATTCGTAATCTCATCTTTAATCTTTTAGATTTCTTGGGAAACGTTCTCACAATCTCGTGGTTTCCGTTTCTGACACAAAAATGGTGTCTTTGTGTCATGCTGATAGCAACAGCAAAATTAGACCGATAAATATTTTTGATATCTGTAGCTCCGTTGACAACACATTGACATTATGTCATAGTAACGTTATCGGCCAATAAAAACGTTTTTGTTTTTGAAGTTACGAGTACATGGTGTAGTTAGATCACAGAAGACACTGCCTTCTGTGAGTTAGATAGCAACATAACGTAGATGAAGAATTTTTCGCTACGCTCATTAGACGGAGGGTATACATAGTGTTACACACCGTGTCCACTATTTATTGTCAAAAATATATAAATTCCTGACAATGGTTGTACAAATATGTCCATATTTTTGTATGTACGTTTTAGTCCATCATCATAGTTCGGTGGCATAAACGAATGCATTAAATTATCACGTATTTTAGCAATTATTTTTTCTGCACGTGACGCCTATTTGACGCAATATATGAACGAAGAGTAGGAATGAAGCGGACACGTTTTATACAGCTGAACAGCGACAAGTAAAGTTTATGGCTCCTTCCATTGTGATCCAACTTCCTTGGATTGCTACCTAAACTAATTAATAGCTCTGCAATATTACTTTCAATGCAATGATAACAGACCCTTCACATTCTGATCGATTTGTCCAAAGTGATTCAAAGTTGCTAGTGTTGCAACTAAAGTAGGCCACATGTCATAATTATTTTTATTTAAGATATTAACTCATCATCATCATCATCTCAGCTACAAGAAGTACACTGCTGGACATAGGCCTCCCCTATGGATTTCCAGAAAGACCGGTTGGAAGCGGCCTGAATCCAGCGTCTTCCTGCCACTTTTATGATATCTTCTGTCCACCTAGTGGCTGGTCTTCCTACGCTGCGCTTGCCGGATCGTGTTCTCCATTCGAGAACTTTTCGGCCCCATCGGCGTCAGTTCTACGTACTATGTGCCCTGCCCACTGCCACTTCAACTTGCTAAACCGCTGTGCTATGTCGGTGACTTATTTACGTCTACGGAACCAATTTTGTAACAAGTGATAGGATTAATAATAATAATGTTGAATTTTACTAACTGTGGTAGTAAGAAAGATGGTGATATATTTAATCCTATTAATTTAAATAAATAAATATTTGTGGACATTTCACACAACACCATCTAGCCCAAACTAAGCAAAGCTTGTACTATGGAACTAGATGGCTGATAGAATACATATATACTTTTTTTTGTTGTAAATATATACATATGATACATAGAAACACCCAGACACTGAATAATTTATTAGTGAACGTGTAACAGAATTATTAATCTCGTTGTTATTTCCTAATTTTATAATCTGATTTTAGTTTTATGCAATAACCATTTTTAAACGACGAAAAAACGGGGGAGGTTCTCAATTCGACGCATATATATTATATATAATATTTAACAATTTCATTTTATAATATTGTTTCATTTAACAAATTTAAGTGTCTAATTACGTGCATAATTTTTATATGAAATTTATTTATTTACAGAAAGAACATGTAAGAAAAAACTATACTAAGAACTATACCTCTACTATCTACACTTTAAGACTAGATAAAAAACAATTGTATTAAGTATATATTTTTATATTATATAAGTACGTATTTTAATAAATAAGAAATGTTCTACTATTCTCGCAAATGACATTGAAGGGCAATTATTGTTATTTAAAGCGATGATGTAATAAATGCACATGAATGGTAATTAAATGGTGAGTATCTAACAGTTACACACTTGCTGTGCGATAAAAAGGGCAAATACCTTTTAAATTAAAACACAGCAATTGTCAAAGATAAATAAAATAAAAATCAATCCCTGCACATTATATACTTACCTATTAGCGAAGTATAATGGTACCGAAATTAGAGGAAATACCAAGGGGGTTACTTTATTCTTTATTCAATAACATACACGACAGAATGCAATAGGAGAAAGTACACAATTATACTTACTAATTGGTTACTTCAATCGTAATAGCAACCTTATTTCAATACTTTGACCCTTCTTTGACCTTTTTTTTACTTTGACCTTTGTCTTGCTCTCTCTTCTGTAGAAAGAGCGAGACATAAGTCCAAGTAATATTAAAAATAAGACTGCTTGAAAGCTTGTGGTAGGTACGGCTCCAGATCGGTCTCATCGTACACATATGCAAAATCGTTCAGTGTAATTGACCGAGTGAACGAAGCGAATAAAGATCTCTGCATCAGTCTTTCCTCTGTCCGGATTTTTGTTGGCAATCGCGTAGGTGCAGTATTTTTCAACTTCAACCAATCCTTACGGAACATGGTACATACATATACATGTTTTAAAATTTTATAGATTTTTTGTCGTCGTATTAACGACCTCACACTTCCATTTCCATCTTCACCACTGGAGCTATTACGTCAGCACCCCAAGGCCTGCCTACATTATTTCAAGGAGCTAGGCTGGCTTGGGTAGATGCTGGCGGGGGGAAATGCACAATACACCCCAAGCGGGACGTCAGTGCAGGACTTATCGCCCCCATCTCGAATAAGAATAAGAATAAGACCTCACACTTCAAAATAATTTTAATCGTATAACCTTTAGAAAACAATTAACCTTTCTTCTTACACACTTGGGTAAGAAGATAAAAATACTTTCTAAATAAAGCCTGGATTAACGCATACCTAAGCATAATTACTTAATACAATACAAACAAATGAAGCAGGCATTTGGATTATATTTAGACCTAGATTTTTTGTGTGAAATAAAATACTTAAGTTTTACTTAAGTATATATTTTTATAACAAACTTACTCATTAAAATTTATCTCTCTCTCTCTCTTCCTCTATATATACTTACACATTACACATATTTATAGAAATATTACTTCTCTAGGTCATAGGAAAATGTTATGGTGTCATTAAGTAACGGGCCATAATAAAGTGATAAGAAATTGCAAGTAATTACGCTGATTGGCTGCTTTAAACTATAGTTTCAAGTAGTCGAACGTCATTAATTGATTAGAAAAGACAAATTAAATGAAATGAGTTTCACTATCAGTCAATTTACGATATTTTTACTCCTTATCGTAACACCCCTCGGTTAGCTGATACCGTGATACGTACGTACAGCCAGCAGACAGTATTTGTTTAGGAGTGACCGTGGGTGGACGTTTGCAGCAAACAGTGGGAAAACGTGACTAAATTACGAGTTTTTTTTTTACTATATAACGTTGGCTATAGTTACTGTGATAAACTAAATATATTTTAGTTTGTTAGCAGTAAGCAAGTACATAAGGTATGTAAGTAGATATTAAAACACAAAATTCAATAATTTTTTGAGTTTCGTTATTTTTTTCATACACATGTAACGTTGAAATGTAGAGATTACAATGTACAAAATAATCTTGTTAAATAATAGCAAGACTAATGAAAAGTGGGCGTGTCCTGGATTTTAAAAATAAAATGATAATAATTTTTATGATGCCTATATAAAATTTAATTCTGAAATATTATCAATATGTCTTTGTAGTTTCTTGTGAAGTAACTCTTAGCATTTACTTAAAACCGACCAAGTGCGAGTCGGACTTGCGCACGAAGGTTTCCGTAACATTATCTATAAAAACGGCAAATAAATCACATTTGTTGTATGCGAGCCCCCCTTAAATATTAATTTTATTTTCTTTTAAAGTGAATAATATAACTCAATATTCTGTGAATATTTCAAGCGTCTAGCTGTTGCCGTTATCAATATCGAGCACAAACGAGCAAAAAAAACAAACACGTTTGTTGTATGGGAGCCCCTTAAATATTAGTTTTATTCTGTTTTTTAGTATTTGTTGGTATAACGGCAACAAAAATACATCATCTGTGAAAATTTCAACTGTCTAACTATCACGGTTCATGAGATACAGCCTGGTGACAGACGGACGGACGGACAGACAGACAGAAAGACAGCGGAGTCTTAGTAATAGGGTCCCGTTTTTACCCTTTGGGTACGGAACCCTGAAAAGGATATCTTGTATACGAGTTTAACCATAGAACTATAATTCATCTATTTAAATCAAGTAAGATCAATGACTTATAATAACATGCATATTATGCCTACCTAGTACTATATTGACATAAAAACACAAAATGCTTATTTTACCGGTAATACGTGTACCTATGGTGCAAGCCTGCAGCTGGAATTTCTCTGGACTCGCCTGACTACTGTCATTATAATGCAGTTGACGGTGTGCTTCTTTGAAATTTGAAATTTAAAAATTAGTATTTTCTTACGTAGTATGCGTAATTGTTAAACGTAATTTAAATGTTAGTTTTCTTTTTAGGTTTCCGTACTAAGGCTGCGGGAGTCTATTCGTAAGGCTACAGTGTCTGTCTGTTTGTTTGTCCTATACTTAAACGGCTGTATCTTTTGAACGGTAATTGATAAAAGTCTCAAAATTATCAACATTGTACTTTGATGAAAATGATTGTGCTACAACAGCGAGATAAAACCTCCTTGTTGATTCCACATAAAAAGAAACGAAATATAACAGTTTAGTTGACAGTTGATGTCATGTAACAGAGTCTGTTTCCTGAGACCTACAATCTTGGAATTTTCAAGGCTAGAGTGAATAGATAATTATCTTCTAGATCGTCAAGCACCATCCTCAGCCACGCCGTCGCTTAATCAGGCGAGTTGGTGGTCAATCGTAGATCTATCTGGTATAAAAAAATAAAAAAAACATAAAATACATAAATACATCCCTGTTTCCTGAGAACTATCTTGGAATTTTCAAGTCTAAAGTAAATAAATATCTTCTATACAATTTCAAGGCTATAGTGAATAGATATCTTATAGATCGACGAGCTTCATCCTCGGCCACACCGTTGCTTAACATCAGGAGAGTTGGTAGCCAATCGTAGCTATAACTTGCATAAATAAAAAATAGAGTAAACAGTAGTGTCAAAATCTCTTTGAATGAAGAAAATAGGTCTGTAACACCTACTTATTTGAACTTGATATTGTGTGTGAACGTCTAGCATTTCAGGCTATTCATACTGTAGAAAATATGTGAAGTTACAATATTCTTAGATATAAAGCACATTATAATGTATAATTCAATAAATAAATAAATTATGTTGAGTAATTACTCTGGTGTCAGTTTTCATACGGAAACGGAGTACGGAAGCCTTAGAGTGCGAGTAAAACTCGTACTTTGCTGGATTTCTTTATTTCAGCTGATATATTTAGTTGAACTGTAACTTCAAATACCAAATAATAATAATAATGAATTAGTATTGTAAGTAGACTAAATATAACATCTATAGGAACCTTTTTCACTAAACGAAAAATACGCACTTAACAGCAGTAGGTATAGTCCGTCCGTTTCTCCTCCCTCCACAGTTACATCTTCGACCTATTATCGTAAATTAAATTTCATCATGTTGTATTTAAAGTGGCAAAGCTTCAAAAGAACTGTATTTACTTTCGTCTTATTGTTAGTGACACGTGTGACACAAATATAATGAGAAAATAGGTAATTGCAAGCCACGCTTATTTGATAAAAAATATACTTAGTTTACATTAATTATCTAATCTTGTAGACTTGACTTTGTATAGTAACAGCCAGCATTTAGCATTCCTCATTAATCTGTAATTACATTATCAAGTCAGGGCGAACTTTATCTTGTGTATGTGTCTAGCTTTTATTTACCTACATCATTTTGAGCTATTTTTTCGTGTTCATTGATACTTTTAAGACTTAAACGACATTCAAATTCATCCAAATCATACGCATTGTGGAAAAGTCACTCAGGAATCCTACAAAATATTGTCTTCGATGCATCAATTCAATGAAAATCTTGACTGGTTTACTAACTTATATAACAACGCAAAGGCTAGTATCTGGAAGAAGAGATAAGAAACTTTGGAGAGTCGTGTATTTTTTTTAAGAAGGTGTAGGCATATTCTAAGTAGCTATGTATAAACTTCAGTTCAGTAGGTGGAACTCAGCTATTTTTTCGCACTCTTTCCTCCACCATATACTCCTGCGATTTATGCGAGGAAATATATTTCCGTTACAATTGTTGTTAAAAAAAATATGGTTATTAATTGCCAAATTCTAAGTTTTTTAAAATAATTTTGAAGTTGTTTCAATATTTGTGTATATTTTTAAAATAATATTTATTTTTGTTCCAATTCGTTACTCATTTTTTTTTCTTATAATCATAATCTTTCGCTTTTGTGGGTTTTCATTATTATTTACTTGTTCATATTTGACTAAGAAATACAATATTATGCAATTGGATACAATTAAAAAAGAGTTACAAATTATCGAAAAAACTATTCCTATGGGCCCCAAACTAAGCTAGGCCTGTATCTTGGGCGCCCAAGAATTAAATTTGCAGATATTAATTATAATGATCTTTATTTTTTAGCAAATTCATACAATACAATAAGTATTGTATTAAAAGTACTGTTTTAAAAGTAAGTACCTATGTAATTACTTATCTTGCTTCTGTAATTCTTTGATTTTTATCACTTTATCTTATGAATATCTATTCAATCAAATTAATATGTCTGATAATTAGCTAGTTAATCTATTTAAATTTTTTTATTACTAGATTAGTCTGGATTCCACTCATTAATACAAGTGCGACATTTTCGCACAGTAAAGCAAGTGAAATAAAGATTGAAATATGTACATTCAAAAAATATTGCCACCTGCTGCGGTGCAAAGCAATGAATGATTCTTCCTCACAAACCTGATTTAGGTATATCCATTTTCGGAGATACTCATATATATACTTTGAGTAATTTAAAATAAGAAATTGATCGCAAACATGTACCTACGCGAAATAACATTTGCTACTTCGCAGAACTGCGTTCTTTTTATTTTGCAAGCTTGCATTGCACACAGCATGTTGTCATGTTAAGCAGTGGTATGTCAAGAACTGCATGCTGTGCATATATTTGAGTTAAGATGATTGTGGACCTACGAATTTTATTTTACTACCACGGGTAAAAGCAAAAGTACCTAAGTTTATTTATCTGTCTGCCCTTAAGTCTGTTGGTAATTTTGTCACGATCAAATAGCTAAACCGCTCATAATAAAATATCGCTTATATTTTATTAGCCATCTCCAAACCAACTTTCATTATTATGATCGGTTCAAATGAACATTCCTATGTTTTATCATAATTTTTACAGTTATTCATCTAGTATTTTTTTCAATACATCCCGTATTTTCTATACTATATGAAAAACATCAATTCTTAGGTTCAAAATATTTTGGTACTTAGCTACTTTAATTTTTGTTATAATATTTTTGGCACCATGAATACCCCAGAATGTTTGTTTTTTTCTTTATTGAAACTAATACGGTACTTTATTTTTTTCACCGACTTCCAAAAGAAGGAGGTTATTAATTCGGTCTGTATGTTTGTTCAACGATTTTTTGTATTTGGTAGATCATACTTCAGAGGTAGTCCCATATAAATTTAATCAAAATCGATGCAGCACTTTACTTTTTATAACAAAATAACTGGTAAAATATCATCCAAATGCCTGTAGAAAAGTGAACAGCAAATCGCGTAGCAAAGCATTGTATTGCGTATTTTAAAGTCGTTTTTTTCATTTTTTTTAACTATAATAATTATTTTTTGTTAACAAATAATTATTACACTAAAACTAAAAAAAAAACATTGACAATACATATAGCGCAGGTCATAGTTCTCTTAATATGATAATAAAATCACAGAAGGTTGAACATTGATCTCTACTCTCATACATAAATACTAAGCAGAACACGTGTACGTATTATAATATAGGTATTGATGATATAGGACATGAAATGACGCATTGTTCTTGTACCTATACACATAGGATGTTCAGAACGTTCTGGCTGAATACTGACTAATGACCATAACAATTATAATAATAGCTAATATTAAAATTTACACCCATTCATTGTCATTTTCACTGTTGATTTTGCGACTAAAAATACGATGTTTGGAAGTAATACACTTCCAAACATCGTATTTTGCCAGCAGAAACGCCAGTCACTGCAACGAATCAAGATGTTCGCATTTATTTTCGTTGTCCGTGACTCTCAGCATATATTTTGAGAGAATTGCTTACTTGAATTGTTGTTGTAAATATTGTGTATCCCTAAACGGTTTTGTTACAGCTAGTAACAAAATATATATATATATTATAATATAGATAGTAGTTTACAACAGGAAAATAAAGTAATAAATAAGGAAACGTAAAAATATAACAAACCCAATGTTAATAAATATTACTAATGTTTAACGCTATCGTTGGTTGCAGTCACTTTGTTATTGAGTTTGACTATTCACCATAACCGGAATATATTGTGTCATGGACAAAATATACTTGAAATTGTTGTAGTCTACGATTGTTAAGAAATATATAATATATTTGTCTATGACTTTTCCCACCACTTTTACATTAGACCTACAAGGATTGAAATATAATGTCGTCAAATTGTTTCCGTATTTTATTTTAAATAAGGACAAACCCACATAACAAAAGCCCGACATAAATATTTATATTTTAAAGGCACTGATTTAAAGAGGCAGTTGTAAATAGCAGTTTTGGTAGGTTAAAAAATATAAATGGCACGTTTAATAACTAGTTCAGCAGCTAAAACTAAGCAGTAAAGTAAACAAAAATGAGTAATAAAAAATAATGAAATGGATCAGTGAATATATAATTGAGCAGGAAAATAATTAAATGGGCGGTAAAAAATATTGAATGAGCGGTTACGTGTGGGCAGTAATAAATCGGAATTTGTCGGTAAGAAATCTCATTCTAAGCAATTCTATAAACAATGAGGTGGTAAAATAAAATAAAAAAAATAGTACTTAAATAGTAATTAAAAATTAAATTACTTTTGCTTTGACTGAAGGAATTAAATAAAACAAATTGTAAAAATTATTATCTATAAATTTGTATTAAAAAAATATAACCATAACCTAATCTCTGAAGAAATTATTGCTTATACTTATACCTATATACATAGATAACTTTCCATCATTTTTACCGCTCATTCAGTTATTGGACTGCTCAATTATTTTTAGAATTGACATTGTATGATAAAATAACCGACTAATTGATTTTTTATTACTGTCCATGTTTTACTGTCGCAGTAATTAATCAACCGCCATTAAATTAAATAACTGCTCAATATGTTTTTGAACTGATCATAGATAACATCTCGAATATTTAAATAACAGCTCAAAAAATTAGTTTTATTTTAAAAACAAACATTTTTTTGACGTGATTAACATGATTTATAAATTAAGCTAAAGAGGAGACCTATACTCAGCAGTGGGTGGGCAACGGGTAATGATGATGATGATGATGAAGGACATAACGACACAATAAAAAAAATATTTTGTTTTCCCTTAGTAGTAATTGAAATCACATACCTAGTCTCCAAAAGCAATAAAAATTACCTAGTAACCGGTTCCACAATGGTATTTTGCTCTACCGGACTATTTATACAATTGTCCTGTGTGGTAAGTTCGATAGGCTGGTAACAATTATGTTACCAGACTATCTTATAAAACATAATAAATTATAATATTTTATGCTCAATAGGGCTGATAAAAAAATATCTATTTTCACAAAGTTATTCAGGTCTATTTAATGAACAGCATAAATAACATCATATTTTATATATTCTTAGCACACTTTTTTCTATTATACCAAATACATAATTCTTTATCGGTTTTTTGGTGGTCGATGGCAAGCGAGAAATAATTTTGTTATTGTTTAGTGCATTTACCTAAATTCATACTAGATGATACTCATACCTACATACATATACTTATACATACAAAAGTATTGAATTTACACACTTTTATTTTTAATTTTTATCTACTTACTGGTATTGTATAAGATTCTTTATACAATACCTGTAAGATTTATTATCATAGGATATGTACTTTAATATAACAAGATTTTAAGTGAAGCAGAAAAAATAAATAGCTCTACTTCATAACCATATCAATCCATCACATAAATTTTTAAATAGCATCTCATTCGAGATAAGAGAATTGAATATTACTGCAAAAATTTTGGTCGATTTGTTTAGTTTGATCAAGTTATCCAAATCAACTCTGTTACTGTCAACGTGGGTAACTCGGACTCTGCGTCAAACATTTTAGAAGGTTCTCGATTATTTTCTCAAGAGGTTAGTAGTCAAAACGACTGTCAATTAATTAATCAAAAAGGTGATGTACAATGTTTGACACAGAGTCAACGTTTGTTTGCTAACGTTGACTGTAATTTAAATTCTGAAAATATATCAAATACAAATACAAATAATTTATTGATAAATATATGTCATTTACAAGTCAGATGCTTTTAATCATTGGTTAACTATATAAAAAAAAAAAAAAAAAATTGTTAAAATTGTCTACACAAGGTACTTCGAATTTGTCCATATAGAACTCTTCAGCGCTATAGTAAGCCTTGCTTTGGAGCAAAGATTTTAATTTCATTTTAAATATGTTAGTGGAAGATGCACTCCTGATACACTCCGGTAAGTGATTGTAAAAACGTGCGCCACACACGTAAACAGACTTATCGCACTGATGATGACAAGCCTCGCCTGATTGATAGAATGGATATAAATATTATGAGCTTATCACTCTCATCAGGAACCAATCTTATGCTTTTATTTAATAAGCTGTGTGAGAGCCAACAGTGTGAGAGCCTATCTCACACTGTTGGATATAGAGTACATATATACCTCCTCTCGTTCTCTCCTCCTTTCTCATTCCTGTCCACTGGACATGACTTATAATGTCATCCAGTACACCAGGTTCTGATCATGTTGTCAACCGAAATTGAGATACCAATAGTTGTCGGTAAAGTCGCCACCACTTTACTGAAGGTACGTGAAGAATGACGTACATGAAGATACGTGACTTAAATTGTGACTAGAACATTTATAAGTCGTTTTATTCAAGAAACTTGAAGATCTTCACTTGTCTCTGTTAAATGCTCTAAGCGGGTCCAAGTCGGGCTTGATTTTTACAAAACCTATATTTCAATTCAATGAGTTTTTACACAGTTAACGGATCGTGACTTTTTGTTTAACAATCAGTAATTTTATTTCACCTTGAAAATTACGTACAACTGAAGCTTAAACGTTTTATTCGTTCTATGTTTTGTCGTCATCTTTGTTTAGAGTTTCATTGTATATCACTTCATCATCATCATCATCATCCACAACCTTTTCTATTCCACTGCTGGGTATAGGCATCTTTCATAACATGCCATCTGCCTCGATCCTGTGCTAATCGTGTCCAGGTTGAATATCACTTAGTTAAATTTAATTTAATTAAAATTAATTTAGAAATATAATCATATAGTTGTATCATAATAATGTATGGGGTCAATTCTAAAGGCACCACAATAAACAAATTTATTTAAATAACTAAATTCAAAAAAGAAACGAGAGACTCATACATGTTTTGTTCCTTTTTTGAAATCAGTTATTTTAATTATTTTTTATTTTGGATGGTGCCTTCAGATTTGTCCACTATATCCGAAAAAATAATAATTAGTTTAGATAATAGGTAATTCTTAGAATGTGTATATTTAAAAAAAAACTCAAATGTGAAACATAAAAACATTCTTAAAAATGGCATATTTTTATTACTTATCTCCTGAATAACTTTTCTTTAAAATAGGATTAAATTTTATACCAAACCGACACTTGATTCTTTTATATTAAATACAAGACTAAGTATGGGCTTTATTACACCAATAACATTGACATTATGACAACATCTTGACACTGATAAAAGTGGTAGGTCGTATTAGGGCCAAATCGGTCAGTAAAATTACTCACTGGTATGCATGCCCATGATTTTATGTCCTTTTATCCCTAATGGGTTGACGTGCGGACAGACTGTCGGTCGTCCAAGTTCATTCACCGCTAACTCCATTACGCTTACATTACCGGTAGTATTTTATATTACAAAGACTCTGAAGGGCATATTTGTTCATAAATCAGGAAATATTAATCTCTACTCCTGCAATTAACCGAATTTGATGATTTTTTTGTCATCTCTTAACTCTATCACTTAACTTCCAATTGTCATAAAAAATGATCCTTTTTAACCGACTTCGAAAAGGAGTTTCTCAATTCGACTGTATATATTTTTTTGTATGTTTGTTACACGATTACATCGCCTATGATGAATAAAATTTGATGATTTTTTTGTGATTCCATA
This sequence comes from Lycia hirtaria, assembly GCA_947563715.1. Lineage (NCBI taxonomy): Eukaryota > Metazoa > Arthropoda > Insecta > Lepidoptera > Geometridae > Lycia > Lycia hirtaria. The sequence continues at coordinate 3,914,945 of OX387385.1, read as the reverse complement.
GGTTTAGATTTTATCAAAATCTATTCAGTACTTTGGTTTTAATTGCAAAATAAATAAAAAAATATGTCAGCCAAGTAAAGGAAATTGCGTATTTTGAAGTTGGCTGTTTCAGTTTTCTATACAATAAATAATTCAAATTTATTTAAGTAGATAGGGACTAAATTGAAGCTAAAAGTTTAAAGTTAAAAATCGTCCTTGTCCCTCGTTCGGGTCACAAGCCATTGTCGAGGAATCAAGTGGCTCGAGAATTTTATATTGGTATTACGTGATTACTAGTTTAAGCAATTGTAGTTGCTAAATGCCACTTAGCTCGAAGTCGTCACTCATAAATTTGAAACGCTTTGGCTATTTTCAGTTCGCTTTCATGGCCGAAACGTGGCGAGTAAATACGATTTAAATAGGTCCTGTATTTGATTAAGAATTAATTTACTAAATGTTATCCACGTCTTCATGCGTATATGATCTACACTTAAACCAATAATAATAATTGTTTACTTTATAACTTCTTATACATTGTTACAAATACTTAAATCCTGAAAGTTTGAACTCTCCGGTGTTATCGAGGCCGAAGCTATGAGGGTCCAAAAATCCGACGAATCGCTTCGAGAAAAGGTAGTCCCCGGCGTGCCCGATGGCTCACATGGCGGGGGCACGGCCGTGCCCCCAGATTACTGATTACAGATTACAGATGAATACTTACTTAATTGCTCTGAGATCCCAACATTCGCAACATGTAATTCGCATCAGCGGTGCTAATTGAATAAAATAAATAAATAAAAACATAATCTTTGCGTACACTATTATGTTACAGTAGTATACACACCATAGGTATGCGTGCTATCAAAAGTTTACTAAGTATATTAGATAGATAGATAGATAACACTTTATTAAAAACCACATGATAACAAAATAACAAAGGGCTAGGGTTTTAATTGGCGGATTTATCGCTTAGAGCGATCTCTTCCTGGCAACCATGCAAGGACAGTAATTGTATGTTAAAAAACAGTGGCCTATAAAGAATAAAAGAACAACTAAATAAGAATGATTAGTAAACATATTCAGTTACTACCATTGACTTATATATATTATTATTGAAATCATTGGTTACTACTTACTGACTGGCCTTGTGGCTCAGTTGGTAGTGTGTTTGCGTCTACCTGCTGAACTGAAAGGTCGTGGGTTCAATCCCCACCCAGGGCAAACATTTGTGTGATGAGCATGGATGTTTGTTCTGTGTCTGGGTGTTTCTATGTATCATATGTATATGTTTACAAAAAAAAAGTATATATGTATTCTATCAGCCATCTAGTTCCATAGTACAAGCTTTGCTTAGTTTGGGCTAGATGGTGTTGTGTGAAATGTCCACAAATATTTATTTATTTATTTATTTATTATTACTACTAACAGTTTTCAGATTTAAAGAAAAAACGTATTGATAATCTTATGTCCTTTTCCGATGCATAAGCAGGCTGTAGCAACTTAGTGCCTTACCGAAAAACGTAACTTAACTTTAAGCAATGCTTAACATATTTTGTCAACTTCTGACTGACACATAATGACACTTGCGGAAAGAAGACAGATAACTTAAGACGTTGGTTAAAGTTAAGTAACGTTTTTCGGTAAGGCCCTTATAGTGTACCAAAAATATAGTGATCGGTTCAGAGATAATGTGACAAACTGATAGAGATACTTTTGTTATATCAATATCTATTTAAGATTTCGTTATTGCCATAAGATTTTTTGCATCATAAGAACCATAGACTTTTATAGATACCCCAAGTGTATGTACCTAGCGTGTCAAAACGAGCCTGTCAAGTACGATAAAAAATCACAGTTGACGACCAAGATTTATTTAGTTTCAGGTGATATATTTATATACTTCCGATTCGATATTTTGTCAACTAGTTACTACATAGCGTACAAGCACGCGGATGCATTGGGTTGAATAGATTTCAGGCAGATGGAACATTCCATCACAAAATCGTTTATGTGACTTCACAGGGGGTACCAAAAATGTGGCACGCAAGGTTTTCATATAAACGAAGTCGCATGCTCCATCTACTATGTCTGTGATATAAACGCACCAGATGTCACGTAATTTTGATTATTGATATTGCTATTGATTATTGGGTTAACTATTGTTTTGATTTCTTTAGATATTTTAATCAGATTCATACTCTTGAAAGTCTACTTCAACAGTCATGTCTTCTTCGATTTCTTCTTCTTCCTCTTCCTATTTCTGGATGTTCTCTTAGGAAAAAAATCATGAAGACCATTTTTGTAGAGAATTTAAGGTCTACAACTTGGTTTGAGTTTTTTTTTTTTGATAAAACTTACCGTTTTCGAGAAAAATCCAAAAACCTCAAATTTTGACCTTTGACCGCGAATAACTTTTGTAGCACACATAGGATCGATGGGGATTTTAAAACTTTATTTGTAACGGTAAACCCTAGCTCTCCACCAATTTGGCTCACCGGCAATTTTTGTTATTTTAAATGTCTATATTGACCGGACTAATGGTCATTACTTCATATTATAAGCCTACATAAACGAGCGATTTCAATTTACATTACAGTGAACCTGAAATTTGTAAAGTGATATCTAATTATGTAGTATTTATTACAGAAACACAAATATGTCCGTCAAAGTTGCGGATTCTACTGAAAAATATGAAGATAAAGAAGCAGAAAAGGGTGCTGAAAGCATTGCTGGGAGTACTGTGAAACTTAAAAGAGAACTAGGCCTGTTTTCCGCTATCAACCTAATATTAGGTGTAATGATTGGATCCGGTATATTTATTTCACCAGCTGCTGCCCTTTTATACTCAGGTTCAGTTGGGCTATGTCTGGTAATTTGGACACTATCTGGAATTATTTCATTATTAGGTGGGTGTAGGTAAGCTTTCTATTTTCAAACATGTAATATTAGAAAAAAAAACAACTACTAAAATGTAGATATTGCTTAAGTGTATAGATATTAAGATTAATATCTTTATCTCTTGAATGTCATACACTTTCAATAGATAAAAGATAACTGTAACATCTCATGCATTAAAATCAGTCAGGCTGTTTATGCTGATGGGAGGGAAAGGAAAAAGCGAAAAAAGCACGAAAAAGCGACATGGTTGATATTCCGAAAACCCGTACGAAACGCTTTGGCACCACTTTCATTGTGCATACCGCCAAAATTTGACTGCGCTTTCTGAATGGGTCTATCCGAATAGATATAATCTAGGTGTCTTCAAATCGCGAGTGAATAGGTTTCTTCTAGGCAAGTGCGCTCCATCGTAGACCGTAACTGTCAATTAACACCAGGCGAGTTGACGGTCAAGCCCAAGCCTATATTCGAAAAAAAAGGGTTTTCAAATAACTCAGAAACTTACTTGTGTACATAATTAGTTGCAATTAATCAAATTAAGCGAACACCTGGCAGACCGAAAACCTGGCACTCGATGGTCAGATGACATCGGCAAGGCAGTGGGAAAACAGTGGATGAAACTGGCACATGACCGGAAAGACTGACGCGCTAAAGAGGAGATCTATACTAAGCAGTGGGTAGACAATGGTTGGTTGATGATGAATCAAATTAATTAATTTAATGTACTTATTTGTTTTTTTTATTTACAGGAGCTCTATCATTTGCTGAGCTAGGAACTGTAGTCGGAAAGTCTGGTGCTGAATATGCATACTTCGAGGAAGCATTTGGGAAGATGCACAAATTTTGGGGACCATTACCCTCATTTAGTTGTGCGTGGATATATGTGATGGTATTGCGTCCCGCAGAAGTTGCTGTTATTGTGATGACATTTGCTGAGTACGCAATACAACCATTTACTCCTGATTTGCATCCTGATTACAAAGACAATGCAATAAAGTTGACTTCGTTGGCAGCTCTATGTAAGTTTGACTTCGCTCAGCTAATTGTTTTAAATCTTAGGTTTATTTTATTATCACTATCAACGTGGGTATAGTCTCCGTCACATAAAAAGAATGCTGATTTGTTCACGCTTACGAACAAACCAGCGTTCTTTTTACGTGACGGGAACTATAGCTTTGTCTCAGTGTCAAACATTGTACGATTTGTACATAGCCATATTTGAAGGTGATCCTTGACTTTTGTCCCAAAAGATTATTAGTCAAATACTCCTAATTAATTAATTTCTTGATTAATTAATTAGCCTTTTTATTAGTAGTCTTTATTTTATTTTATATTTTTAGGAAAACTTACAGCCTAAATACTTAAATAAACTATACATTTATATAAATTACGAGGCTAATTACAAGTTTTCGCCTATAGCGGCTCCTTGTCCCATTAGTCTTAGTTTTAGCCTTTCTGACTAATAAGAGTCAAAGTTATCCATGTAGATATTTATGCTTTGCATATTACAAGATTAACCGTCTTACATATAAACAGTGAATAAGCACATTTTAGTTAAACAGTGTTTTGTATCATTTTCGCACGAGTCAGATTCCCATCTGACAGAAAGTGACAAGTCCTTATTCAGTGAATAAGATTTTAACATGCGTTTATAAGTAAGACGAAATGACTTAGCTGAAGATATATATCTAAAAACATACTCTTTTTTATCTCTCCCTTAAAACTCTTCCCACACGCTGTGTTACCTTTAATAGAAAATCGTTCGCATTCCACGCTGTTCAGCTGTGGAATGCACTGCCTGTTCCAATTAGACAGGCTCAATCGCTCACTGTTTCCAAAGAACTAGTTAGGATGTATTACCTCTCCAAGTTGTCCTAATTGTCTGTGTTCACCTAGGCATTTATTTCTTTTTCCTTTGTTATATTTTTAACTAGATGAACTTCGTATCACCTATCAATGAGTGGACCCGATATTTTCTCAAAGTTTTAACCTTCCCTGGACTACGACAAACATTACAAAACCAAAATCAGCTAAATCGGCCAGCCGTTCTCGAGTTTTAGCGAGACAAACGAACAGTAATTGATTTATACGTATATATATATAGAGATATGTTTTCATTTTCACTAGTATATTATTATTTTTTATTAATGATTTAGGCATAATAACATATTTACAGTATTTGCATTATAGTATGTATGTAATAGGACCAAATTTAATATATGTCTACGATCTATAATATAGATTATTATGTATATTCGTATATATGTATAGAATTTAGTTGCAAGTATTTATTTTCGCACTCTCTATTACTGCATGCCCCGTTGTTATATTACTTTCTTTTCGTTCCTCTCCATCCTAAGGTTGCCTGGAAGAGATCGCTATTAGCGATAAGGTCACTAATTGTTACACTAATTTTATTTTGCTCTCTTTTCATAATATTTTTATAGTGTGTATAATACGGAGTCTATCTATCTAACATTCTAATTTATCTCATCACTCACTCATTCAAGGCTCTGTGTTAAATAACCTGTAACTGTACATTATAGAATTGAATTTAGTCTTACATATTGTAATTATTTAACGATACTTACTCTAGAGCTCAGCGCACACGTATGCATCTATTCAAACCGTGTCTCCCGAACTGACACTGAACAAATATCACTACGCTAAACCAAAGCTCTCTTCTCAAAACTATATAACACCAACTATGCAATCTGCGCCTACATCATTAATGTTATAAATACGAATGTACCGTTATCGATTTCAAATAATTGCATCAAATCGACTGGTAAAGCATTGGCCATCACTATTGCGTTTGTCAATTTTGACAGTAGTTCCGAGTGACACTAGTGACGTTATCTATAAATGTGACACTGGAGTTTTGGCGGGAACGTCTAAGTAACGTGTTGTTGCTTTGTTTTATTTTCTTAAACTTGTGTTATTTTGAACATTAATGCTATAAAAATAGTGGTGTTTTATTCATTAAGTGTTCGATAAGGTGGGTGAGTGTGGGCAAGTGAAATAAAGCAGTAAAACGTGTGATTTTGCGTTGTCGGCAAAACTCCATAGAAGCTTCTACTAAAGTCGCCACCACTTTACTGAAGCAGGACTCGACTTATAAATTGACTGTATACGTGACTTAGATTGTGACTAGAACATTTACAACTTGTTTTATTCAAGAAACTTGAAAAAATCCTAATACTTGACACTGGCAAATGCTTTAATGCGGGTCCAATACAAAAAAGAATAAGAATAAATGTGACACTGACAGATAACGTTTCATCACTTTCGCACGCATCGTGAATTCGTGATCGGTCGTTTTTATTTGAAACTTTTATTTGTGTTTGATGTTTTTAGTGAAAAATAATTGTTATTTTTATATTGTTCGTAATAACGTTGATCGTATTTCAAATACAAATTTAGATAGGACATTTTTAAGTGATCGGACTAATACTGAGGTTTTTGCTTAAAAAGTAAGTAACATATTTTCGAAGTTGGTACTTACCTAACTAAAGTGTAAAGTTATGTTTTTGTTATCTTATTAACTAATAATAGCTATGCTTGTGCTAATTCTGTCTCAATAAGTTTCAGAATGTCGAACGCTAATAATACAAAGACCATTGACGCTCTCAAAACCGAAATTAAATCATTACAAAGAAGCTGCGCTTACACTTATCATGTCATTGACAATGCTCCTCCTATGTTTTCTGCCGACAATTTGCCCGACGAAGAAGAGCAAGTAGACACTTATGTCAGAGGACTAGATGCTGCAGTTAATCAGTCAGTCACTCCTATTTCCACAGACAGTAACCTTTTGATACCTCAGTTTCTTAATGAAATTAATCAAAAAATTACCGGAATAGATGAATTGACAGCTTATACCACAGGAGCCATTTGTGATTCAGATGCTGAAATTGGTAGGTGAGTAAATTTGTGGACATTTAGCAGAAATAGTATACTTTATTGGCTGTTGATATCCATGTCACTATCATGGATATATTATAGTACATAATTAATTTATTTGTGCTTATGGGTTGCAAAGGTGATAATAAAATCAATAAGAAAAAGCCATGTCCTACCTTTCGGCATGCAAAATTCAAATAAAAATTCGTCAGTGCTATTATATAAGCATAAAAACATTATAAAACTTTATTCTTCATTCTTAAGATTATTCTTAACCTTAGACTAAGGTTAAGCGATGTGAAATATGATGTAGCTCTATTTTTATCAATTGTGAGAGTTCAACTAAAAAGGTTGAGTTAAGACTACATTTGGAATTTAGAATAGTCACTTGATCAAGGATTAAAAATTATCAAAAAACTTGTGACTTCATGAAATATTACTAAATCTCAAAATGAAGTGTATAATATATCTATATAACACACTTAGGGATACTTTAGCTACAGGCCTGTTTTTTTTGAGACATCGCATATTTTGTTTACAGGCTTAAAAATCTAATCACCACAACACAGGAGGCACAGTCAAAGCCTGTAATTGGTAGAAATGAGGTTCAGCCAGAACACATCAATAAGGCCAAGGAGAGATTTAGAATGATGAAGATGGAGGTACATGGCCTTCTTGAGTCACTGTTTCCATATAATCACGAGGATGTCAAAAGTGTGTTGGGGGTAAGTAAAATCAGACTTCAACAAGTAACTGATCTATTTTTTTTTTTTTTTTTTGAGTACACCGTAGGACTAGTATTTTGTCAGATCATAATTATTTCAGATGTACTTAGTGTGAGGGTTACAGAAGTGGCAAACATTTCTATTTCTAGAAATGCTTACAGTTGGAAATGCTAAGAAACTGTAAAGTGCCATCACGTGACATTTCATTAGCTAATGTAAATCCTATACATTTACTTTTCTATTCTACTGGTGTTCACAAAATTAGAATGCCATTTATCTAACCCCCTTGGAACATTTTCTACCTGTAATAGTAAATAATAAATTACTTTTATAAGTTAGGTAGTATCTTTTTAAGTTCTTATGTGTAAATTATGAATTGTAAAAATATTTAAAAAAAGGGAAATACCCAACTGCATAAAGAGCAATCTACACAATAACTGTTATGTTTGATGGGATTTTGAGTGTGTAAATATGCTATGAATATTATTATTTCATTTTATGTTTTCAGGACCTAATGGCGGTGATGCTGAATAATTCATCCGATGAATACATACCTATTGCCCCGGAGAACTTTAATGTTGTAGAAATCCTTAAAGATATGAACATTGTTACTTTTAATCCTTACAATCAGTTTGAAGTAAAATTTAATTACTAGTTTTGATTAATTCTAATATTTGGATGATAATATAGTAATTAAGTATTTGTAAAATGAAGTATGAAGTGTATTATTTTTATGTATAAAAGTTTCTTTAAAATCATACAATTGCTTATTTTGTTACATTTGTGTTAAGTGTTAATAAATTATTAAGTAACTAACTGTTATAAAAGGTAATCTGAGTGTTTAGTTGTAGTTTTATGTAATAGGAATTCAAACAATTATACCTGAAAGAATAATATAAAACAGCGGTAAATAAGTAATTTTAAAATTAAAAACATTATTAGTCTTTGACTTGCAACTGAACTTTAGATGTTTTGGTGTAATGGATATTTTGACATGCTGAGGATTGTTGAACTGGATGTCATATCTTAACACATTTTGGCACATTAGACTAGATTTAGATCAAAATCGGTCAAGCCATTTAGACTGTAAGAATAAACGTAAAAACATCTTGCAATCGAGGAAGATTCTGAGCCGTACCTACATACTGCAAAAGTTCAAGTAGTCTTATGTCACTATTAGACTTTCTTTTCAGTTGAGAAAGCAAGATGAAGGTTAAATTAATATTGAAATAAGATTGTGGGAACCCCCCCCCCCCCCCCCCCCGCCCCCCAGGGCTGGAAGTCTCTAGTTTTCATATTGAACTTGTTTTATAAGTTATTCGTACAGGTAGTATGGACAAAGTCGGGTTAGTGCAGAGTAAGTTAGTGTCGCTTTATTGCAGCGTTATGTTTGTCTATAAAAACAAATTAACATAACATGGCGTGCATATAGAGATAAATTGGTAATAATTTACTCTGTACTTACCTGACTGTGTCCATACTGCCTGTATGAATCATCCGAGTTTGGTCATACGAAAAGACAAGTTTGGTTGAGACTTCCAGTGATATGTTATACAATTGTGTGCACCACTGTGCATGGTGTGGTGTTGAATGCTGAAAGTAGCCATCAATACCTTTGTCTTTTTACGATATATAAATATATATACCCATTGCTTTGTAAAAATCGGGAATGTAGTGTCTAAGGATTTAGTGATTTTAAAGCTAACAACATAAATTTGTTTCAGTTATTATGACGTACATCAACATAACGAGTGTGAAGCTGTTTGTGAAAGTGCAGAATGTGTTTGGTGTGTGTAAAGTGTTTGCCTGTCTCATTGTTATTGGGGGAGGAATATACGAATTGTGTAAAGGTAAGAAAACACATTTAATATAAACGACTAGCTATGTCACATGACTTTATCTGCGTGATGTACCAAATCAAGATCTGTTAAGGCGCTTTTGAAAACGTCACTAAGCCTTTTCAATTGAGTCTAGCATTTGTAGGGAAATCTGATTGCCCGATTCTTTAGTCTCTTTCGTGTTCGGTCACGGATAAGCTAGGCATTTGTCCACAGTTATTCTGGAATGGAAACTCACACATGAGACATTAGGTAAGGTGCCCAGCAAAAACTAAATATCCACCAGTCGGTGTTTTGCGTGTTGGGCCCTGTATTTCACTGCGCTATCCAATTTCCAATCATCATCATTTCAGTCACAAGAAGTCCACTGATGGGCATAGGCTTCCCCCATGGATTCCCAAAAATATCGGTTGGAAGCGGCCTGCATTCAGCGTCTTCCTGCCACTTGTATATGTCTCTTCTGTCCACCTTGTGGCTAATCAGTAACAAGTATATACGCAGGTAGAGCAATATAATTGATATAGCATAAAGAGTTACTAGTGGGCGGGCCATATTGCATGTTGATACAGTGCCCGAGAGTCAAAAGGTTAAGTCAAATTGCAACTGCGTACTGGTGAAGCGAAAGCAACAGCTCGGTTGACCAACTACCAGGAGCCATACCACAAGCGTTCAAGCAGTCTTATTTCAATATTACTATGATTTTTGTCTCACTCTTTAAACAATTGAGAGATCAAGACAAAGATCAAAGTAAAATTTAAATAAGATTGATATTATAAGATTATATAAGATATATTAATACTGGTGAATGTCTCTGGAATCTGCTGGATGTAGAAAGTACAAGGCCGTGAAACCTGTGCCAAACAAGCCGTGGACGGCTATTATAAAATGTTTTCCTTTCCAGGGAACACGGAGAACTTGAATAAGGGTTTCGCAGATAGTACAACGAGCCCTGGCAGCATCGCGCTGGCACTCTACTCGGGCCTTTGGGCATACGACGGTTGGAACAGCGTCACCGTCGTCACTGAGGAGATCATCAACCCCGCCACGTGAGTTCACTGTATAATTTGAACAGGCGCTTCGAAGGCAGCATGTCGAATCTGAATATCATAACCGTCCTCTTTAAAGTCAACCCTACGAGTACATCGAACGAAAAATGTAATACACTCAACTGCCAAATGTAGCACTACGACGCGACGCACCTCGCGTCTAAATCAGCCAAGCCATACCCAAATAAATACCGAAATACCTTTCTTGGGCAATCGGGCTTACCACAATCTTAATAGCAATCTTATTTCAATATTACTATGACCTTTCTCTTGCTCTCTCAACTGTAAAATGTGCGAGACAAAAGTCAAATTATCCGGTTTGCAGACGTGTTCAAAATGTTGAATGATACCATTACTTATGATATTAACACTGTTAGCGAAAAGCGGTGATCACCATAATGACGGCGGTGTCATGTAGTTTTCTATTTATTTATTTAAGACCAACAGCAAAACAATTTACATTTTACATATAATTGATATTGATACAGTAATTAGAGACATATTCAAGCTAAATAAATAAAAATCATAGTCGATGATGAATCACAAATAAAAAGAAACATGTCAAAAATAAATAATAAATTAAATTAAATGTCATAATAAATTACTTAATAAATTAGCCAATAATAGGTCTATCTTAATTAAGATTATAGCTATTTATTTATAGCTAGATATTTATTTAAATATAGCATTTTATTTTTAAAGAAATGGGCAAAGAGAGAAAAGAAATAAATGGGAAAGTTATCAATAGAGAAGATAATATAGACACAAACAATGTAATATGTACATATTTATTATATATACTTACATACATACATAACACGTGTGACCCTTCGATATGTATTTGCTTTGACAAGGTTGTACTTTATTCTACGTCAAGGCTAAAAGGGTATCATCACTTCCACTAATGATTTCGCACTATCAGAGTAATAGCTACTGTTATCAGTAAGCTTTATGATTCTTCCGTTTGCAAAGTAGTTAATTAGAAACTACGTGTAAATAGGTTGTTAGAGTTCCTTGATTAGCGTGCAGTATAGTATGGGTTCATGTTCCACTATTGATCTTTTTTTTATTTTTTATTAGCGCTGTTTGTACAAACTGTCCCACTGCTGTGAACGGGCCATCTTCTCATTGTGAGAAGGGTTAGGCCATAGTCTGCCACGCTGGCCAAGTGCGGGTTGGCAGACTACACACATCTTCAAGATCATTGAGAACTCTCAGACATGTAGGTTTCCTCAAGATGTTTTCCTTCGCCGTTTGAAGTTGGCGGCAATCAACAATACGCACATAACTTCGAAAAGACAGAGGTGCGTGCCGTGAGATTCGAACCCAGGACCTGCGGGTCGCAAGTCAGACGGTCGCACCACTAGGCTGCCGGAAACTTAATGATCTTTTAAATCACGCGAAATAGATGTAAACAAGTAAAAAACCGTAGTTTTTATTTAAAATGTGTGCAAACCTCGTCAGTTTTCATAGCAAGTTGACCATGAGCATGAGGTGATGAAGGTAAGGATGATGAAATTAGTGAGGGTGAGTGAGTGATGAACTATCGCATAGGAATGATACATTATGTAAATAGGGCCACGAATTCTGTGCATTTTAGTTACCACCATTATACTGAAAAGCGTAAGTTAAAATATAAAATTTAAAACCCCAAGCCTAATGCAAACATTTTGCATCTCAGATTTTTACCCGACTGTGCAAGATGCTGGGTAATGTTTTTTAGGTAACATTAAAAAAGATGCCTCGCACATCAATATCAGATTTTGATGTTCGAGGTATCGTTACATTTTTGTTTAGGTACTTTTCGAATGTCGAAATATAGGTCGATGCTCATAGGTAAAATTTTTGTGATAAAGGTTTTTTCCTAGACACTGCGCGCATTGTCAAGAGAATCCTCACCGTCCACAGCCGAGAACCGTCGACAGCTTAAGCCCTATCCCGCTGCCTAGTGTAGGTGTAGGTTTTTATAATAATGTATACCTTGTGCCTAGTGTAGTAGTGTGTAGGTTGCCTGGAAGAGACAGCTATTAGCGATAAGGCCGCCTGTAGTTTCACTAGCATTCAAGCCCTTTTCACTATGTAATTTGTGTTTTAGTTAAGGTGTAAACAATAAAGAGTTTATTACGTTGCCCCTTATCTCAAATAAGTAGTCGCGAAAAACTTACACCTAACAGCATACCAAACGTAACAGATATACAAATCGATATGCAAAATCGTTCTTATGCAGAAGGGTATTTTAGGTTTCCTGAAGTATAAATATTTGTTGACAACAGGCCTTATGGCTCAGTGGTAGTATGTATGCATTCTGAGCTGTAGGTCGTGGGTTCGATCCGTCATGTCTGATTTTCTGCTGAGAATGGATGTTTGTTCTGTATCTGGGTGTTTTAATGTATCATATGTATGTACATATTTATAAAAAAAAACTGTATAATATACATATTGTATCAGCCATTTAGTTCCCATAGTACAAGCTTTGCTTCCTTTGGGGCTAATTGGTACTGTCTGAAAAAATGTCCTCCAATTTAAGTCATGTATTTAGTCTTTATACGCAGATTCTACTGTACAAATAAAGTAGTAATAATATTTGTTTACACGCTGATCACCTTTACTTTACAATGATTCCAAGATATTTCTATTTGTTTACCAGTATATAAAAGTATTTTTTATCTTAAACATTAAGATAAAAAATGCCGCATGCATATTAAACTTTTTTTATGACCAGGTTTAACTTGCATTATTTCTAGGTATTCATGATTTTGTATGTCATATTTTAAACACTAGCTTTATTGACACAGTGATAGGGGTGCTCCCCTATCACTGTGTCAATAAAGCTAGTATCAAGAAAAATAGAGTGATTTTTAATTGTGATGAATAAAGTAAACATATTTTTTTTTACATACGAGCAGAAGCTTGGTTTTCACTAAAGGGACAGAACATAAAGGACTGGACCAAGAGATCCTCCAATATTATCTTTAGAGACCTTAATCGGACGATACCACATAACAAGGGCGTCGCCAAGGGGGGCAGAGGGGGCAGCTGCCCCCCCCCCCCCCCCCCCCCCTCTAGAGATTTAAAAAATGTAGCCAACTGCAAAGCAACCAAAGTCCTAAGGCCGTGCAATTGTACCTGTATCTACAATTCATATTTTTCTCATCCTCCATAATATTAACTTGCCCCCCTCTGGGCGATGGGCTGGCGACGCCCTTGCCACATAATACATTTTTAAGCGGGATTTTCGCTATACGAGTGTTCTCGGAAGTTGGACAGAATGCCACATGAATGAGTAACCAGACGAATTTTAATAAACACTTGACGAGACTATACGGTTACATGATATCAGTAAAGTCCGGACTCGTCTGTATAGTTACCCACATGGCACGGCACGGCACTCGATCCGAGAACACTCATATAGTGTAAACCCAGCTTAAGTGAATGCTTAGAGCTAAATAATATTTGCCATGCCATGCCATTTGAATGTGCAATAACTGTGATACCATAGAAAAGCTTTTTTTATTATTTAATTTTTAGCTCCACAGACACCGGGGTCCGTGGCCTTTGTCAATTTTAACCATAGAAAATCTTTCTTCTATTTGTGATGTAGTCGTGCGATTGACAAACGCGTGTTTGGAGCGGGTCAGGAACCCCAGATTGGCGGGAGGCGGAGATTATCCGTTTTTTTTTTTAATGTTTTTCTGACCTTTCTTTCAGAAACGTCCCACTGAGCATCTCCATCGCAGTGCCTCTGATCACGGGTCTGTACGTGTTCATGAATGTGGCCTACATGACGGTGCTGAGTTACTCGGAGATGGTGTCGGTGCCGGCGGTAGCGGTCGCTTTCGGAACCCGGGTGCTGGGCCCCGCCAGCTTCCTGATCCCGGTCGGAGTGGCCATCGCGACCTTTGGATGCGCCATGAGCGTGCAGTTTGGGGTTACCAGGTAAAAATATGTTTTTTAACCCCAGACCCAAATAGTAGAATGTTCATTGAAATGAACATATTCACTATGAACTGTATTCAGCCTTTCTTTTTTATTTATTATGAAACTGACATTGTCTTTGATATGTGACACAACATTATTAATGTTATTTGTAATAATTAATGTAATTGGCTATGGCCGTTTTAATTAATAAATTAAATTAAAAATAAAACAAATCCGTTAAAATTTGTTTCATTTTCACTATCACAGTCAGAAACACGGAAAAGCATCACCGTTTCATGGTGGATATTCGAAAAACCCGAACGAAACGCTTTAATTCCATTTTCATCCTGCAAACTGATAGATTGTGGAATATGCTCCTGGGTGGGTCTTTCCCGATAAATATAATTTAGGTGTGTCGCAAGTGAATTGATTTCTTCTAGGTAAGCGCGCTCCATCGGGTAAACCGCAACGTCGCTTAACATCAGCCAAGTGTGCGATAAAGCGCAAACCTATTATTAAATAAAAGCAATTTAAAAAAAATCAGCCGAAATTAATTTCTCCCTTTGTTTTTGATTGATTGATTGTTTTGAAGTCGGGTAAGTTCGTTTAATTTTCAAACACACTTCATTACTATTGTAACGCCTAGTTTTTGCGTTATAAAGTATGTCAGATCCTTTTATATATAAAAACATAAGGTTACTAACTATTACTGTATTGTGTAAGATTTATCAAAACTTCCTCTTTAATGAAGCGCTAAGCGCCTAAAACAAACCAAAACGAAGAGCCCTAGTCATCGCAACACAGGGTATCCTACCGCGGTGACTAGTGACTTAAATTAAAACAGAAGTTATTCTTATGTATAACTTCACGATCTAAGCTCAAAATGTTATAAACGAAATGTTGAAGTTGAAGTCATGTAAATTACCTTATTTTGCTCAAATAAATTATTATTAATTTCCATTTCAAAATACCTTATTCCCTGCGAGACACCCTAATTACATATACCTGGGGAAACCCACTGAGATTGATGTCTTTATTTCCAGAGTATGTTACACTGCTGCCCGCGGGGGGCACATGCTGGAGTTGTTTTCGTACGTCAACATAAAACGCATGACGCCCGCACCGGCCGTCGCCTTCCAAGTAAGTGTCACTAATCATAAATAGGATAGAGAACTGACCTAACGTTTTTTCTCATATTTTTTTCCTGTTTTTTTTCGCAGTTGACCGATTGATTAATTTTTTGTATGTGTAAAATTCATCCATTATTCCCTATTACAAAGATATGGAATAATACAGATATGAAGTAGCGGGGCGATATGTGATGCAGGCGGAATAACTGTGACAGGCAACGCGGCGATTTCCGCACCTACCGCCGCAACTATTGCGCTAAATATCAAACAAAACAGGCGTAAACACGCTTCTATGAACGCTTTTATATTCTAATCCAGCACTCTTAGTACAAGTTTTATGAAGAAACGCGGCAATGAAAGTTTTCGTACGCCTCCATACATTTTTTGAAAGCGCCCTCTATGGATTACGAAGAGAAACGTAAAAAAAATATGGTGACGTACGAAAACTTTCATCACCGCGTTTCTTGGATGCTGATTCCCGACTGTAATAAAATTCTGACACGAAAGTAATCTGTCTCTCGGGTCTGTTTGATACGTTTTCACGGCTAAACGGACGATCGTTATGAAATTTGATAATTAAATAGGCACTATATACATTGGATAAGGACATACGATACTTTTTAAGGATAATAAATATAAATAGTGTCCATCCTTGGCCACACCGTCGCTTAACAGCAGGCGAGTTTGTGGTCAATCGTAGATCTAACGTAAAAAAGTAACCCATACCTTTAGATACGCAAACCTAAAAATAACTCAAATATTTATTTAATTCTTTTTCCAGGCATTCCTGACGGGAATATTCATAGCAGTGGGCAACATCCGCACCCTTATAGAATTCGCCAGCTGGTTTCTCTGGTTCTTCTACGGGCTCGCTATGGCCGCCCTTCTAGTCCTTCGCAAGACTCAGCCGGACAAACACCGCCCATACAGGGTGCCTACCCCCGTACCATGCTTTGTGTTACTAGTGGCAATATTCCTCTCAGTGTTGCCAATAGTACACGACCCTTCGCTAAAATATTTGATGGCGATAGGATTTTTAGTACTGGGGGTGTTGGTTTATACGGTGTTTGTTTTTTATAAGAAAACGCCGACTGCTTTATTAAGTAAGTTAATTTTACATGTTTTGCAACTCTATGTGCAGACCGCGTTTAACTTCATTCTCACCTGCCCCCTAATTCAGAATTCAATCTGATTCGGAATATATATCTCCGTCTCTGTCATTCTCTATGGAAATGACAGAGACGGAGATATAGATTCCGAATCCAAATGAGTCTGAATACCCTTACTGATAACAAGTGACGATAAGACCGACGAGGTAACAACTTGCCTGAAGTTCCTTTGTCTACAACGTGTGGATATAAAGTAAATTAGAAACTATTTTGTTTAATTAAAAGAATCACATGATTATCGTTGATTGAATGATTTACGCTATTGTGTAATCCAGGCTTAAAACGGGGGGACGTAGTCTCAGAATCTGTTTACTGCTGGAATGGAAAGTGCTTGGCATCAATCGGTTGTCCTTCTAAGACAACAACTTTTGTTTGTATTATTAAGCACTTAGTATAGTATCGACCCGCGAATGGTGGCCTTCTTCGGGGTGAGCACAAGTACGATCACTTGCTTACCCGTGTTTCCACTCACCATGTTTCAAATATGTGATTACCATATTTAATTTCACAATAAATTCCTACAATATGTACTCATTTTTAAATCGAAACAATGCTCTTGATTTTTTTTTTTTTTACAGGAAAGCTACAATTTCTGACTCAAGTCCTATTTGAAAGTGTGCCACCAAGCAACCACCAAGACTGATCTATTGTTAAAAAATATTTTATTAATATGAAATAAGTAATAAGAATTGTAAGCCTATTACTTATTTCATATTCAATTGTAAGTTAAGAAAATTAATAAAATATTTTGCTATGACTGTGCGTGCCACTGCATTACTTGTGTTTTAATTTATTCTACCTACTAATATCTGGGTATAATCATAATGAAAAATGTCGACGAAGATCTACAATCTAAGAATTTTCAAGGCTAGAGTGAATAGATATCCTCCATCCTCCATCCTCCATCCTCGGCCACACCGTCGCCTAACATCAGGCGAGTTGGTGGTCAATCGTAGATCTATCTTGTATAAAATGTATTTCAAACGTGGACCTATTACCAATTTAAAAAAAACAGCGGGTTGCACTCCGGGAGTGCCGGCAGAAGTGAAAACGAAAAAATAAAATAGCACTCGTGAAGGATTAGACGCCGACTCGTGAAGGATTTGAACCTCCAACCTCCGATTAAAATTTCTAAACGGTGCTCTTATCGTATTGAGCTAACGAGTCTTTCGTGCATGTGTCGAAAATAAGCATTTGGTGCAACAAAATGAGGTCATACTAGAAGGACAAACTTGTACATACAATAATGAACTTTAAATGCAGAACGTTAGAATAGGTCTATGACTACGGCCAGAGGATATTATATTTTCAAACAAACAAAACAAACATGAGTGTAAGAAGATAAAATAAAATCTTTTTTTTTATCAGCCCTGTTTGTACAAACTGTCCTACTGCTGGGAACGGGCCATCTTCTCATTGTGAGAAGGGTTAGGCCATAGTCTGCCTCGGTGGCCAAGTGCGGGTTGGCAGACTTCACACATCTTCAAGATCATTAAGAACTCTCAGACATGTAGGTTTCCTCACGATGTTTTCCTTCGCCTTCCATGAAGTTCCCGCGATTTCTAAGAAAATAAAACGACAACTGTTGTCGTTTTATTTTATTTTCTTAGTGTTATTAGATTGTTAATTTTATAAATATAGTTACCGCGGCTCTACGCTTGTGCCGTGAACGTCCGCGAACAGGCGTGAACATAAGTGTGGATGGTTTTCACGGCGTTCACGCCTGTTCCCCGATCGAAGTCGGTATTTTGTGCTGCGAAAAAGAGTTCACGCCTCGTCCACGCGCGCACATCCAAATTCGCGGCACCGCGAACCGTGCCAGTCTGCCAGTTAGTTCCAGATCAAAGAGTACCTTTTATATACGGGTACTCTTGACTATATATGCGTACGGACGTGTAATGCGAGCTAAATGGCAGCGCATCGGATTAATATAAGTTGAGATAATGAATTAGAAATTCGCTTTTTGAAATATTATCACGCTAAACATATACTGTGGTACTAGAACATCATATTATAATAAAAGTAAAATTATGACGCCTGGAGAAAGATTACTTTTCAAATTAATATCGATCGGTTACGATATATTTCAATCATCCATCATCTCCTTTTTCTCCAACGATTTGGAACGATTTTCTTATTTTGTAGGTATAAATAGTTTTATGTCGCCACATCAAACAAAGTTAACGCAGCAGTTTCGATGTCCGTTTCACGACACAAATGTGACCCCCGTGAATGTGGAGGGACTCAGGGAGCGCTTCTGCCGCGAATTCGCGCCGTGAATTCACGGCACAAGTGTGAGCCGCGGTAAAATTTTATTTATTATGTGTTTGATCAAGTGCATGAGTGTGGGTAAGTGATATGAAGTGGCGAAACGTATCTTTTCACGTTGTCGGCAAAACTCCTTAGAAGCTTCCAGTAAAGTCGTCACTACTTTACTGAAAGGGAATCGAATTTGAAAATGCTGTATACGCGACTTAGATTGTGACTAGACCATTTATAACTTATTTTATTCAAGAAACTTGAAGAAATCTTAACCTTGAGAATGGAAAATCCTCTAAGCGGGTCCAAATCCAATTTAAAACAACTGCTGACAACATGGTGTTTCATGACACGATAATGCACAATATGATATTGGTCATCCCAGTGCATTATAAACCGCTTCTACGGTATCAATGGAAGGACAGGGTCAAGGCCGTAGGCAGGGTGGGGTTTGGGGGGTTCAAACTCTTAACGGTAAATATCTTTACTTACCAACTGTTTTTGTTATGGAGAGTAGTGGAATGATGGAAGTGGAGTAGAATTATACAACCGGGCTGGGATTAATCTTCACACGAAATTTAGATTGTTATTTACACAAACACATATATTTATACAGTCAAAATAACAGATATAAAATAAAAGGTACTCCTTCTGTTACCACGTGACCATGTGGTTTTTATTTTTCTGGTTATAACTTAAATCGGAGCACTTTAGACCACTTTTTAGACATTTTAATTGCAGAGCGGCACAAAAACAATGTGGTTTGGGCGACGGACCGACTCTAATCTACATCGATAGTCTTGGAAGTCAACATCAGGTCAATATAGATAACTAATTCTCCAAAAACATCTCACCTTTCTCTCACCATCTCAACTAAGAAAACCTCAGTCAGTCGGTCAGTCTTCGGATGGGTGACCGTGAATGGCATTTCTTTCTGAGCGCTACCGTGGGTCGGATGATACGTTATAGATCCCGGCTGAATGTTCTTAAAAAATAATTATAGTTTGAAAAACTGAAGCAAACGACTTCTCATGGATGCCATTGTCAGAACTGTACCAAATTGGAAATGGGACCACACGGGAAGTACCAGCTTTCAAATAAAAAAAAACATCAAAATCAGTTCACCTAGTTGAAAGTTCTGAGGTAACAAACATTTTAAAAAAACAGTCGTATTGAGAACCTCCTCCTTTTTTGATGTCGGTTGGTAACCGTCAAGTGCGAGTCAGACTCGTCCATCGAGGGTTCCATACAAACTAGTAGATAAAAGGGGGAAATTATATATTATTTTTATATTTTCCTTCATAAACTGAAAATATACATCGTAAAAATATTTCATAATTAAAGGTTAATAAACTGAAGCAACCGACTTCTCATGGATGCCATTATCAGAACTGGACCAAATTGAAATGGGACCACACGGGAAGCACCAGCTTTCAAATAAAAAAAGAGTCATCAAAATTGGTTCACCCAGTCGAAAGTTATGAAATAACAAACATTTAAAAAAACAGTCGAATTGAGAACCTCCTACTTTTTGGAAGGCGGTTGAAAACCTGTTTTAGCTTGTGCTAATGAAGCTCTTTCATATGATACCCCACATGATACGGTTCCTCCTTCCTTGCATAAAGACCCTAAAGACATATTTTTTGTGAATAAATAAAAACTGTACAATTACAATGGAAATTCCATTATAGATCGGCTTAGTTTATCTCATTTGTTCTAAGTAGTTCAAAATTGAGAAAAATATTACCTTAATACAACCTGTATATACATTTAGCACTTGTGTCATACAAGCACGAAAAAAATAATCAGCCACAGATAAGACATCTGCAATGTGGTCAGCCACAACTCCACATTCGAAATTATTTTTGTGCATGTTTGTTCCACCTCCATATAAAAACTGTAAGATAAGGTATAATTCATTACCATCTATAGAAAAAAATTATTACAATCGATTTGTATCTAGCTCATGTATAAAAAAAGACTTTCAAGCCTTAAAAATATAGCTTTTTAAATAAAATAGAACAAAAAACTCTTCTCCTGTAAAATTTTACCAATGTAAATGTTTTTTGTGTTAAACAAGCATTAAAGTGACGACTACTAAAAAAAATTCGCACTCGATTCGCTCGCGCATTCATGTTATTTTGACATGGTAGTACCATGGATTCACCAATACTAGAAATAAAGCATATTATTATAAAACACCACTAAAAGTTTCGCGCTCGCTTCGCTCGCGCTTTATTACTATTTTTACAAAGAAGTACCGTGGGTTCACTAATACGAGAAACAAATCATATTACTATAAAAGCACTACTAAAATTTTCGCGATCGCTTCGCTCGCGCATTCATGTTATTGTGACATGGAAGTAGTATGGATTTACTAATACGAGAAATAAAGCATATTGCTATAAAACACCACTAAAATTGTCACGCTCGCTTCGCTCGCACTTTATTTTGACAGAAAAGTACTGTGGGTTCACTAATACGAAAAACAAAGCATATTACTATAAAAATACTACTAAAATTTTCGCGCTCACTTTGCTTGTGCATACTTATTCTATGTTTTTGTTTATTTAGATCATGCAAATGCTAAGCCCTCGTTATACAGCATATTAGAAACTGCTACGCTCGCACATCATAAGACATGGGCCACAAACTCTCCCCCCCGCTATGAGAAAGCTATAAGATATGCCCAGGTCCATTGCTGAACCCCCCCCCGAAATGAAATCATGGCTACGGCCGGTAATACAATAAAATCTTGATACGGCTGAGAGGCATAGAAAAATAGAAACAGCACTCGCGCCTTATGATATTTATTTATTTATTTATCTAAGACCAACAGCTTATTTACATTTTAGGAACTTATAAATACTAGCTCGCAACCTCGCAACTCTCTTTGGTATGATGATAATGTCATTATAGCCAATTTTGCTCAATCTATCCGGTTATACTGACAGAGACAAAAACTTGCTACTTTCACATAAGATTATTCACTAGGGAATAATAGAGAAGAAAATATGATACCCTTTATAGCTTTTTCCCTGTATTCATGTAGTGGCTTAGTCTACGATACGTACGTAGTAGTATTATATCCATGCTATGTTCTGTGCTATTGTACAAGAAATATCATGATGCAATATTGTGTCCTGAATTATTGCCCCCAAAAGGCCGACCTGCCGACAGCGAGTTTTGGGAGTTTTGGCGGGAACGTCTTAGTAACGTGTTGTTGCTTTGTTTTATTTTCGTAAACTTGTGTTATTTTGAACATTAATGCTATAAAAATGGTGGTGTTTTATTCATTAAGTGTTCGATAAAGTGCCTGTGGGCAAGTGAAATAAAGCAGTAAAACGTGTGATTTTACGTTGTCGGCAAAACTCCATAGAAGCTTCTAGTAAAGTCGCCACCACTTTACTGAAGCAGGACTCGAATAAATTGATTGTATACGTGACTTAGATTGTGACTAGAACATTTACAACTTGTTTTATTCAAGAAATTTGAAAAAATCCTAATACTTGACACTGGCAAATGCTTTAATGCGGGCCCAATACAAAAAAAAAAGAAAAGAAAGAAAGACAGCGAGTTTGTGTTTGTGTTATTTGCCGATGAAAAGATAATTTTCAAGAGTTTTGTGATTTCTATTCATTTATTGGTGTTACACCATCATGGCTTACCACTACGTGGTTACTGCACAAAAACCAACAGCCGTAACAGCATGTGTTACAGGTAATTCTCCGTTTGACTGTTGTTGTCATCACGTTGAGGTTATCTGAAAACGATCTATGAACCGCTTTTTTAACCCACGTTACCCGTTATTACTTTTAGATGTTGATCGTAATACAAACTCTCATTTAGTTAAGATTTACTTGTAAAATCACGATAAGTCAAGTTGCGAAATTTCCTATATAGCTTTGATTCTATTTGGCATTTTTGGCAGTCATCCATGTTGGTGTTACTTTATTTTGTTTTGGATGAATTGAATACTATCAATTAAAAAAAAAAATAACTGAATACATAATGATGAATACTGAATAAAAATTCAGACCCTAAACCATAGGTATTTATTAATCTTATCAGTTATCAGCCCAGTACTATTTGTTGCACAAAAGTTGCTTTGAATATTCAAAGAACCACACAGAAAGAAACTAAAAATACAATAAATAATAATTACTGATAGATTTCCAATTGCCAGCCTTATGTAGAGTAATCTCTTCTAGGCTACCATATAGTATACCCAAATAAGAATTGTAGATTGGAATAACATAAAGCTAAGAATAATTAGTAAACTTAAGAACCTACACAAAAATAAAATATATATTTATAATGATATTTACCTACCAAAGATAATAAAAAATACTTCGTCCCTATGTTGTATTTGCAATTTAGTGAGGGTCATTAGCATTAATTGGAAAATATAGTTTTAATTGTCATTCAAATTATTGTAATTACATAAAATATTTACTTAAACAAAACTAAACTAAAATAACCTAAACAAGTAAAAAAAAGTAAAAAAAAAAGATATAGGTACAACTTAAATAAACTAAAGAAAACTGAAATTTTGAATAAAAAATTCAAAATCAAAAATGTGTTGATGCCCGTGTGGTAGAGTTCCTAGAACACTGGCTGCTTTCCCACACTGAATCGCTAATGAAATTCTTTGTGCGAGGAATGAGCCAGTTCTCTTTTCACCAGAGGCGTCGACTAAACGAGGTGTTATTGTTTTTATATACTTTTTTTGTGGATTGACCCCATGGGCCAAAAGTTTCGATACCGAGCGGCACAAAAATGTAATCGCTAGAAAGTGATACATATTTGTGCCACTTGGCGTCTTCTGCGACATCCGCCGCGGCTCCTGGCCTTTGAACTGTCCCAGTGAGATGAGAAGGGGCTAACGTATCTATCAATCTATTAGCATAACCCATCACAGCATTTACTTTTTTTATGATTTTCTATAATTTGTCCTGCTTTCTGCAGCACATACCCCCTCGGTGATGTTGATGTATTGTGAACCAATTTGTTGGTGTGTTTAGCAAATTGGTTTGTTCCTTCTTCTCAGTGTCTTCCCCTCTACTTTTACAATGACTTTGAGCTTTTGCAGGTTATCACTGTAAGGCATGTGTTAGAGAGCCTCTGCTTTTTGTCTTGTTTAAGTTCTTGGAGTACAGATTGGTTGGTTCTACATGCAGTTGATGGAATATGTAACATTTCCACCAGCACCAAATTTTAAAGACATCTATGCATTCATTGTCTCTGGCTTTTAAATGTCCATGTTTCAACTCCATATATGAAAATGGTGACAAGTGAGGCACATTAAATTCAAAAGTTTTTTCAATAAGTTAATAAGTTTCCTTACCTTTAAAAAAACCTGCCTACTCATGAGGGATCTGCCAATTGAGATAATATTTAATTCTGTTTATCTCTTGTATTTTGAATTTTTCGTTTTATTTATTTGATTAGCTAAAGTCTTTTACATAACACTATTGCAGGCAACTTCACATCACCAACAGACCTGAATCTCTTAGTGGCGAAGGTTAATCGCCTGGAGATGTACCTGGTCACACCAGAGGGTCTGAGGCCAATGAAAGAAGTGGGACTATATGGGCGAGTTGCAAAAATGAAGCTATTTCGACCTCCAGTAAGTATCATGTTGACATTAAGTTTACAAATATATAGCAGTGGATATAAAACCATAATAGAAACAAACATTATTTTTTTATTTAACCTCAAGTGCATCCTACCCTACTCTATAACCCACAATGAGGTTTTGCAATTTTTTTTTATAAGCAGATGTGTAGTAATTGATAATCCAATCATTTGTGT
Organism: Lycia hirtaria; assembly: GCA_947563715.1. Lineage (NCBI taxonomy): Eukaryota > Metazoa > Arthropoda > Insecta > Lepidoptera > Geometridae > Lycia > Lycia hirtaria. The sequence goes on along the minus strand of OX387385.1, from coordinate 3,890,266 downwards.
GGAAAAATATTAATAGCAGATAAAAATTAAGAACATACAGGGATATACATATGTATGTGCATGATACACATACAGAACAAAGTGAACAGTTACGAAAGATGTGAAAAGACACAGGAATCATGCTCCATGTAAAATTATATTTATATGTGTTTGATTCGCCTGTCTGATAGCAAGTCTAAACATTTTCTTTTTCAGTATGAGAAAAAAGACCTAGTATTCATTTTGACAGCTCGCTATAATGCTATGATACTAGAATGGCGTACTAATGCCAATGGAGACTTGGAAGTGGTAACCAGAGCACACGGAAATGTGTCTGATCGTATTGGCAAACCATCAGAGAACGGCATCTTGGTGGTGATAGATCCACAAGCCAGAGTAATCGGGCTCCGGCTGTATGATGGTCTCTTCAAAATTATACCACTTGATAAAGATTCGACAGAGTTGAAAGCTGCCAGCTTAAGGTAAATACAGTAAAATCACTATAACTATACACATAATAAATAAAACCGGACAAGTGCGAGTCAGAATCGCCCACCGAGGGTTCCGTACAAACTAGTAAATAAAAGGGGGACATCATATTTTCCTTCTTATACCCAAAAATATACATCATAAAAATTTAAAAACCTGTTTTAACTTATGCTATACATGATACGGTTAAAGAACTTTAAAATTTGGACCCTCATTCCTTGCGTAAAGACACATTTTTTTTGTGATTTAATTTAAAATGTCCAGTTTTCGGATTTTTCCTATATGTGTACTCTAACAATGTTTCTGGCCAAATTTCATATGTAGTTCTAGGTCAACGGGAAGTACCCCATAGGTTTTGATTCCCTTGTGAGTGTCGAAATGTGGATTTTTTGTGGGCTCTAACTTTTTTTCATGAAAACTGCGAAATTTGATTTTTCTTTCTGCAGCAAGATACTATGGATTTGCGTATATGGTTTTAATTTCAACGCGATACCTTCACGCATTCCCGAGATAAATGTCTTGACACCCGGACAGACGGACAACAAAGTGATCCTATAAGGGTTCAGTTTTTTTCTTTTGAGGAATGGAACCATCAAAAGAAATATTGTTTGATGTATTATGGCCGATTGCCCTGTAGTAAAAGTATTATTTGTTCACAGATTGGAAGAACTAAATGTATATGATGTAGAATTTTTACATGGCTGTGCCAATCCTACTCTAATTTTAATTCATCAAGATCTCAATGGACGACATATAAAAGTAAGTTATTAATAAAATAAACATGAATATGACAAATTAGATGAAACCTTATGCTTAAATTATTTTTTCAGACACACGAAATTAATCTACGAGACAAAGAGTTCTCAAAAATACCATGGAAACAAGATAATGTGGAGACCGAGGCATCTATTCTAATCCCAGTTCCTAGTCCACTCTGTAAGTTAAATAAATAAATAACAAAAAGTTTAAATAAGTTGGCCTTATCATGTTGAGAGTTAGATTGTGAACTATCCACCAATGTTCACAAACAATCAAGCTTGCCGAGTGCTGGAGAGTGCTAATAACTTGAGTATGATAATTTTCAACTTTCTATGTTCTATTTTTGTTGGGGTGGAGATGTCATGGCATCCTATAAGAGCTATTGTGAACGAACATAGATCTATTTTTGACCCCCTATGGAAAAAGAGGAGTGTTATAAGTTTGACGTGTGTCAGTCTAGTTTGTGTAGTTTTATTGTTCGAAAGAGGATTTGATCGAGAGCGTCCTTAGATGTGTTTTATCAAAATCGGTTCAGCCTTTTTTTATGTCGGGGGCTTTAAGTTTTCTTAACTTCTTATGATTGAGGCTGTCTTTAATTATCTTCAAAAGTATAATACCTGTATCATCTCCTTCCCTACTTGGCACTTCCTTTCCCTAAGCTAGCTAAGGCCAACATGCTTAAACCACTTTATGTAACTGTGTCTAAAAGTCTAATTAAAAATGTTCATGTTAATACATTATTTTTTTGCAGGTGGATCTATAGTGATAGGTCAAGAATCGATAGTTTATCACGATGGACAAAGTTACGTGGCAGTTGCACCTCCACAAATTAAGGTAAGCATGTAACTATGTTACATACTAGTAGTATTAACATCCTGGAGTTACGAGATAGGTGAGATGAGACCAACCAATTACTGTGTAAATTGAATTAATATAAATAGAGATGGAAGTGCTATAATTAGTACATTTGTACAAGCGCCATCTAGCCATTGTAGTTTGTACTCACTCGAAAGTAAGGTACAATCTAATCTAGGGGTTGAACATCGGACCGTTTTTCGGCTCTGGAGTTGGGGTTCGATGTTGTGATTTCAAACTCCGGAGTTTCGGAGTTAGTATCGAAAAATACTATCATCACCTCAGCCATATGAAGTAATATTACCACTGCTGGACATAGGACTTCCATGGATTTCCAAAAAGACTGATTGGAAGCGGCTTGCATCCAGTGTCTTCCCTCCACTTGTATAAGGTCATCTCTCAATTTCGTGGCTGATCTTCCTATACTGCGCTTGCCGGTGTGTGGTCTCAATTTGAGAACTTGTCGGCCCCATCGGCCATCAGTGATACGTGATATGGGCCCTGCCCACTGCCACTTCAACTTACTAATCCACTGTGCTATGTCAGCGACCTTCGTACGCTTATGGACCTCTTCATTTCTGATTCGATCTCGCACAGAGACTCCGCGAATAGACTTCTCCATAGCTCGTTGCGTGGCTTTAAGCTTCCTTATAAGGCCTATAGTTAGAGACCACATTTCAGTGCCATATGTCATCACTGGTAACACACATTGGTAGTAAATTTTCCAGGTAACCCCCTTTTTGCATTTTATATTTTTCTAACGTCTCCTTTGCTACCTCATTCATTTGTCTTCTTTTTAGTGTAGGTATATATTCAGTATTTTGATGATGTTGCTGTTTTTTTTTAAATATTTCGCTTCTGTTAGGCTTCTAGAAGATTTTGCAGTTTATAGAAGGGTATGTTTGTGCGTATGTGTATACATATATAAGAATATACAAACGCATGCACGGATAGGCTTAAATTGGCACAGCATCTTAGGCCGTTTACTCATTCTAGTCATCAAATTGCGCTGCGTCGTATCGTACTCTAAGCCAGGACTTTTTTTATAAAAACATCGAAACTCCGATTTTACAACGATTAGCTCCGGTTTTGAAACGATGCTGGAAATGTTCCGAAACTCCGGAGCTACACCAAAACCGGAGTTCCGGTGTTCAACCCTTAATCTTATCAATCATGCAATAATTATGTTGTAGAATTGAAGGTGATTTGATAAACTAGCGGCGGACACTTTTTGACAGCATTGGCGGTCTAACCGTCTATATTTGTCTATGTTTGTTCGTAGCTTTTTAGGCTTCCGTACCAGGCGTGCGGGAGCCTATTAGTGAAGCTACGGTGTCTGTCTGTCCTACACTTAAATGGCTGTACCTTTCGAAAGGTAATGGATACAAGTCCCAAAATTGGCAAGATTATAGAGTTCCCTTTTATTTAAATCGACCAATAATAATTATATAACAAACAAATTATCAGTTTTTTGTCATTTAAAAAATTAAACAAATTAATTCGTAAGACATAAAGGAGTGACGCTAGATGGCGTCACTTGTAGCATCTTCGTCGATGTAATATTTTTATTTTGTTTTTTTATCAAATTCTGCTAGATGGCGCTTTTATCAATATTTTCTTTAGATTGCCTACCGTTTTATACCGTGTTATATTTTTACTGTATAGAAAACATGTGAAATTACAACTATTAAACCTGTTTTCTGTGTTCATATGTTACATGGGCGTACGGAAGCCTCGTTGTGAGAGTAAAACTCATACATTGCCAGATTTATTTAGAATTTTTTCCCCAAAAGATTAAACAATTTCTAATTAATTAAGTAACTTGACTACTATTTTTTTAGAGACAACCTCAAGAACCTTTGAAACGAGCTATGTATAGCGTTTGACACAAAGTCAAAGCTACCGACGTTGACAGTAATTCATACTTTGTTTCAGTTAATCCCAATATGCTGCTACTGCCGAGTGGACACTCGCGGCTTGCGATACTTGCTGGGCGACATCGCGGGCCGGCTCTTCATGCTGCTTCTAGAGTTGCAGGAGAAAATGGACGGCACGCAGACTGTGAAGGACTTAAAAGTGGAGCTGCTTGGTATGTTGGACACTGGAGCCAATGGCCGGCTTGGTAAAATAATAACTTCATTATCTAATGCGCACACCTACCAACATGTTCTTGTAGTTTTAATTTAGAGTCAGCCTTAAGAGAAACGTTGTTGCATGATCTTTTGCCAGGTATTTACAATTTTATTATTAAAAAAAGCACTTCCCCCGCAGGTGACATCCCCATCCCAGAATGCATGACGTACTTGGACAACGGGGTGGTGTTCGTCGGTTCACGTCTTGGCGACTCCGCCCTCATCCGTCTCTCGGCCACGAGGAACGAGGCCAGCCAGTACGTGTTGCCGATGGAGACGTTCACGAGTCTCGCTCCGATAGTCGACATGTGTGTCGTTGACCTCGAGAAGCAGGGGCAGAATCAGCTGATAACATGCTCAGGTGAGATTCTAGGATGAAAGAAAGAAGCGTTCACTATGGCACAACATACACTACAGTAACAATAAGGTATATATAATAAATAGGCTTAAACACAGATAAGAAAAACAAAGATTAAGGGCATCACTGCAGTGTCCAAACCGACAAGAAAAACAAACATTATGGTCTGCAGTGTCCAGTGTATGTAGCAATCAAGAAGAAATCTATAACTCTAGACTTCTTTCTTCAAAATACTGTAAATTGACGGACTCCAGAATCCATGCTTTTCAAAAACTTTTTACACACATATATTTTTCACTGTTATCAAGCTCTACATCTAGCCTTGATATTTCTAATATTGTAGTTCTCAAGGCAATAACATGAACAATTTATTGTTTCACCTACCGATTGAGTTGGTTTGTTGATGATTCTATTTTTAACACGCTTTTATTAGGTTGACCTGTATGTAATGGAATCTAAGGTAACTAATTTAACCATCTTCCAAGGATCGTAGCGTCATGAAAATTGGCAGCTGTATGTAGTTCTGATGACAATACAATAATATGGTACTGTCGAACTGATCTGATGATGGAGCCGGAAGATATGAACTAGAACTTCATGATGGAAAATTGTATCATAGCTGTGTTTGGATTTGTTAGAAAAGTCTTGTAATGAACTTTGACCACAATAATTTGTAGCGTGTTTTTTTAGATAAAATTTCGAAATTATACTATTATACTATTATTAAACTGTTATCAGGTGCATTCAAGATGGGCTCGCTTCGTATAATCCGCAACGGCATCGGCATTCAAGAGCAAGCGTCTATAGACCTGCCCGGCATCAAGGGCATGTGGCCTCTCACTCTCTCCTCGCCTGCCCACCACGACACCCTAGTGCTGGCGTTTGTTGGACAGACTAGGTACGATCCGTAGATGTAGGATGTCAAAGATCAACAATGACAAGTGATAAGTGTCACCAAAATAATAAAGCCCTGTTGTAAACTAAGAAAATCTCCCGAATTAGTGCGTAAATGATAAATGTAAGAAAAAAACCATTACTGCCTTGCCGAAAAATATTAATGCCTCAATTGTATGTCTTATTTCCTCAATTGTTATTTTACCAGCAAGAAGTTGACAGAATATTTTGAACATTGATCAAATTTTTTCTTTTAGTCCTTCTTGTCTTAGTCAGTCCTCATAAAAAGACACTGATCAAATCAATCGAATTCACTTCTGGCAGGTTTTCCCTCAGCTATCCCATTCCCATAGCCCTCAGGAAATTCAGATGTCATTTTCTTAGGGCGATTCACAACCTGTCTAATGTAAATTCGAATTATTCGATCTCTGTCATTTATATGAGGATTGACTGAGAGGAAAGTATAATTTTCGAAACGAATACAATATCGAACGATTGTGAATATAGCCCCTGAAAAGAGCCAAATATGATTTATTAAATTAGCCCTACTATAGGCAGTTGTCCCACCGCCGACGACGACAGTGTAAACAGTCAGCGATTAACTATTAATATATGCATCTCTTTTATTTACACGGAATGTCTATCTATTGTACGTTTCTTGAGCGATAAAATAGCCGATAGTTGATCGCTTCCTCGCCGGCGGTGGGACAACTGCCATAAGTGTCATTATTCTGTGCGAGTAAGTATAAATAATGGCTAAATAGCCATTCGAATGAAACTTCGACTTTTAAATATATTTTCAGGGTATTGCAATTAAACGGCGAAGAGGTGGAAGAAACTGAAATCCAAGGATTTGTATCAGAACGACAAACATTCTTCACTGGGAATGTGTGCCACGATCAGTTAGTTCAAGTTAGTACACACTACAGGTCACTTTTGTTATTTTTTCTCTAAAAATTAAAATTATTTCTTTATTTTCATATATATTTTACTTTAGCGCATGGTAATTCTCAAACAATGAATAATAATATTTATATATCCTTATTTATATTGTAAAAAAAATCTGTGACTTGGATTTAATCCAAGTTGATCCAATCTTCATAGTATAGGATTTTTAAGATCGACTATGGAGAAAAACAGTTCAATCCTCACTGCACTACGTTAATGTTAGAAATAACAACTAGTTTTTTTTTTACAACTAGTTACATAATTATCTAAAGTCTAGTTTCATTTCAACCTGTTTGATTAACTTACGACTACATCTTACACACTTTATCTACATCTTAGGTTTGCCAAACCAGCTTTGTTGTTTACGTTATATAAATAATTTTAGAAAAAAATATACGGTACGAATTGATAACCTCCTCCTTTTTTGAAGTCGGTTAAAAATAAGAACGCTCGATCAAATCGTCTATCAGACAAAAATTTATATATACATATATCAAAATCGATCCACCCGTTTCATTGAGAGCTACGATGCCACAGACAGACACACAGATTCATAATTATGTCACTTATACATATGTACATACAAACTTAAAATCACGCCTTTTTCCCATACGCGGTAGGCAGAGCATCAAAGACCATCAGGTCGTTTGACGCCACATTCAACCGTGGTTAGGGGATTAGATGGAAAGGAGAGGGTATTAGAAGGTAAGGTGTAATGTTGGGTTGCAGTGACGGGGGGGTCAGCCCTCATGTCGCTGACATACATAATATACACAAACGTCAATTTCTCTAACACCCCCTTTTTTGGTCGGGGGTAAAAAATAAGGAAACTCAAAGTATGTATTGCGACAGGTGACAGACGAGGGCATCCGTCTGATAGCGCGCGCGGTGGACGGGTGGGCGCTGGCTGCCGAGTGGAAGGTGACCGGCGCGCGCGCAGTCTCCGTGGTGGCGTGCAGCGAGGAGCGGGTCGTGTGCGCCGCCGGGCCGAGACTCTACCTCGTCGCTATACGGGACCGTGAGCTCCACCTCATTACGTGAGTGTTTCATTCACTAGAACGAGATAGATAAATAAATAAATACAAGAACAGGGTATTTTGTTGTTATTTTTAATATAAGATAGATACTTAGATACTGGTTTGTACCTATGTCGTAGCGAGGTGTGCATGGAGGAGGAGGTTGCGTGTCTGGACATCGGTCCGGGCGGCGAGCGTGCGCTGCTGGGCGTCGGTCTGTGGACCGACATCTCGGTACGCGTGCTCCGGCTGCCGGACCTCGCGCCCGTCCACACGGAGAAACTGAACGGAGGTCGGACACACCATACACTGTTCATATTACAAATTCGTCTTTATTTTCTTCCATTCTTACCTATAAACACATGTTAAAATCTTCATCATCATCATCATCTCAGCCATAAGGAGTCCACTGCTGGACATAGGCCTCCCCCACGGATTTCCAAAAAGACCGATTGGAAGCGGCTTGCATCCAGCGTCTTCCCGCCACTTGTATGAGGTCATCTGTCCATCTCGTGGTTGGTCTTCCTACGTTGCGCTTGCCGGTATGTTAAAATCTTATTCACTGAATAAGGACTTGTCACTTTATGTCAGGTGGGAACTGTCACGCGCGAAAGCGGAACAAAACACTGTTTAACTAAAGTGCGTTTATTCAGCGTTTACATGTAAGACGGATAACTTTTAAGTTGTTTACCCGACTGCGTAAGAAGAGGGTTAGGTTTTTCTAGTGTATGTATGTATGTTTCTGCATGACTCCTTAAACGGCTTGATCTTTTTTTTATGTCTCGCTAGATTCGAGTTCACTCCCTGAGTGTCTTAGGCTATATTTTTTTGTAATAATAAGAATGCAACTCTAGATGTATTATTATTATTACAACAAAATATAGCCTATGACATTCAAGAAGTGAAGACGAATCTAACGACACTTCGCACGTCAAAATCGATCAAGCCGTTTAGGCTGTAGTCGATCATATAAAAATATACATACATACCCACATACAAACATACATACACTCGAGAAACAACCCTCCGTCTTACGCAGTCGGGCAAAACTGGTTTCATTTTAGTAGTACAAATACGTAGCACGCCTACATGTAGTAATATAAATGTATATCAGTCAATTTCAAAGCCATAAGACCTAAATAGAAAATGCCGTATTTTTACCAACTTCGAAAAGAAGAAGTTTAGCAATTCGGCTGTATTTTTTATCGCATTCCGTAATTTACAAACCGATTTAATTTTTTATTTTTTATTTGAAAGGGTTTCCTTTCAGTTTTGTCCCATAGAAATTTCATTCTATTCGCTTCAGTAGTTTGATTTTTAACCCCCGCCAAAAAAAGGGGTGTTATAAGTTTGGCGTGTGTATCTGTGTATCTGTCTGTGGCATCGTAGCTCTCAAACGGATGGACCGATTTTGATTTTTTTTTTGTTTGAATGAGGATTTCATCGTGAGCTTTGTTTCTTTAAAATCGTTAGCTGGTTTTTGTCTGGGGTTTTTGAGTTTTCTGGACGTAAACATATTGATGTTTAATTGTAGAAATAATCCCCCGGTCGCTCCTGATCTGCATACTGGAAGGCATCTGCTACTTGCTGTGCGCTCTCGGCGACGGCTCCATGTTCTACTTCACGGTGGACCAGGAGACGGGAGCGCTGCACAACAAGAAGAAAGTCACCCTCGGCACGCAGCCCACTGTGCTCAGGAGTTTTAGGTAAGTATAGGTAACGTAGCGTTTTAAAAAGGGTGTGTACAAGCACCTCTACGGGCTAGCAAAGCAATAGTAATTCACTGATGTTACAGTTGTCCATGGGCGACGATTATCGCTTACCATCAGGCGAGCCGTTTGCCTTTTTACTGTACTTTTTATAAAAATAATATTAATAAAAACTATCCATTTAAATTTGCGGAGGGAGTAAGGCAGAGGGGGTAAACAATTTACAACTACTGAATTTTATACGCCCTTCGGGGACTATATTAAGACTTATTCAACCGACTTCAAAAAAGGTGGAGGTTCTCAATTCGACTGTTTTTTTTTTGTTACCTCAGAACTTTTGACTGTGTGAACCGATTTTGATGAATCTTTTTTTATTTTAAAGCTAGTGCTTCCCGTGTGGTCCCAATTTGGTCCAGTTCTGACAATGGCATCCATGAGAAGTCGGTTGCTTCAGTTTTTTATTATTATTTATACACTTTTCTGAAGTAGTTGCTGACTTTTAAAATGTCAAAAAGCAACATATTATTAACTTTTGAAGTAATTTGATTTGTGTTATATTTGTTTTGTTCGCAGATCGTTGTCCACGACGAACATATTCGCGTGCTCGGACCGGCCGACCGTCATATTCTCCTCGAACCACAAGCTGGTGTTCTCCAACGTCAATCTGAAGGAGGTGACGCACATGTGCTCGCTCAACGCTCAGGCTTACCCAGACAGGTGACTCCTCCAACATAATTTCCTCTCTCTCTCTCTCTCTCTCTCTTTCTCTCTTTGTAGCTAGTTATCCCATATGGTGTTGGGGTCAGCTTTTCTTTCTCCACTTCACTCTCTATCTTCGGCGTCGTCGTTAGTCAACACGCATTCTCTCATGTCCAAGTACATCGTACCAAAGAATAAAATTTGTTCACCTACAGACATTCGTTTAATAGATAGATAGATAAACTCTTTATTGTTTACACCTTAACTAAAACACAAATTACATAGTGAAAAGGGCTTAAATGCTAGTGAAACAACAGGCGGCCTTAATAAAAATACGCTTGCAATTTACTACTACTAGGCTTACACCGACAAGTGACTCCCAACATAATTTCTTCTCTTCTCTGTGATTACTACAATTTTCATGTGTTTTTTTTTTCTGAAATTACAATTGTTACTTAATAAAAATAGGCATTTTTTTTTTTTTTGTTATACGCTCTCTGTTTGTTACAGTTTGGCGCTAGCGACAGACAGTACAGTTACCATCGGCACAATAGATGAGATACAGAAGTTGCACATCAGAACCGTTCCGCTCGGCGAGACGCCGCGCAGAATCGCCTACCAAGAGGCGTCACAGGTCAGTTTATAGTTTAAAATGTCAAACAATGAGTTTTCTAAGTTTAATGAAAATAGAATTTTACTCTATATGACAAAAAAATCAAAAAATGTACAAATGAGATAGAGCTTAGGCTATAAGCTGCTGGAAAATATTAGTTTGAGTTCATAAATGACAAAATAAATTTTATAACGAATTTCCAATGTTGATTTATGTTTTTGAATATTAATTTCCGTAAAGTAAATCCAGATTTAATAAATTTTCTAAAAAAAATGTGGCAGGAAAACACTGGATGCTAGCCAGTTCCAAACAGTTTTTTTGAAAGTCCAGTTGGGGACTGGTCGTGGCTGAGATGATGATGATGACGTTCTGTGTTCGAACGCGAGTACATCTCGCATTGTCCGGTCAGACGTTCGGCGTGATCACGATGCGAGTGGACCGCGTGGAGGGCGGCGCGGTGTCCGCGAGCCGCGGCTCCGTGTCGACGGCGGCGGCGGCCACGTCGGGCGCGCCGCCGCACGCGCACCCGCAGCCCAAGCACGCCGCCAACTCACTCGACATGGAGCTGCACAACCTGCTTATACTCGACCATCACACCTTCGAAGGTAAACTTCCACGATTGTTTTGCAGGGTCGGTCCCGTCTCATTCTTAACCGGCTTCGAAAAGGAAGAGGTTTTATTTTGTGTAGGTTACGCGATTGCTTCGCCAATTATGAATTGATTTTGAAAATTATTTTTTCATTGTAATTTTATTTTCTTCTTAAAATTTCTTCTGAGGTGGTCCTTTAATTATTTTTATAAAAATCGAATTTCTTACTTTACCACCTTATATCTTTGCCGCTTGCTTATAGGGTAAGATGTACACAATGTTGCCGTAACAGGAGGTCAGCCCATGGTTTAACATAAACGCCAAATTCCCTTAATACTTGATACCAAATGAGGTTGTCCAAATACAGTCACAAGTTAATGAGGTTGTCCAAATACAGTCAAAGTTAATAAGGTTGTCCAAATACAGTCAGAGCCAATAAGGTTGTCCAAATACAGTCGGAGTCAATGAGGTTATCGAAATACTGTCAAAGTTAATGAGGTTATCCAAAAACTGTCAAAGTTACTGAGGTTGTCGAAATACAGTTAAGATTCAATATGGCAGTCCAAATACAGTCAGAGTCAATGAGGTTATCTAAATATGTATTGTCAAAGTTAATGAGGTTCTCGAAATACAGGAGTCAATAAGGCTGTCCAAATACAGTCAGTCAATAAGGTCGTCCATATAATATTGAGTCTAATTCAACCAAAAAGCTCTACCTTGATGGTGGCTGAATGACACCCATTCGTTCCGCAGTACTGCACGCACATCACTTGATGGCGAGCGAGTTCGCGATGTCGCTGGTATCGTGCCGGCTGGGTGACGACCCCAACAACTACTACGCAGTCGGCACTGCCATGCTCAACCCTGAAGAATCGGAGCCTAAGCAGGTACGAAAGACAAGTATTTTTTTTATTTTGGAACCGCTTTAGAGCATTTGCCATTTGCAAGTATTAAAATTTCTTCAAGTGTCTTGAATAAAACAAGTTATAAATGTTCTAGTCATAATCTAAGTCACATATACAGTCATTTTAAAATGCGAGCCCTGCTTCAAACACTTATGGTCTAACTGATAAACGCATGTTAAAACCTTACTTCACTGAATAATGACTTGTCACTTTCTATCAGACGAGAACCTGAGACGTGCGAAAACGAAACAAAACACTTTAACTAAAATGCTCTTATTCACCGTTTATAAGTAAGACGGTTACCACTACCATTTTTATAGCATTAATATTCAAAATAACACAAGTTAATAAAACGGCAACATGTTTCCATGACGTTCCCGCCAGAAAACCAAGGGACAGGTGTTTAGCCATAGAACGTTTCGTTCATAGATATATTTCGTTCCGCAATTACTTAAACATAAATAAAGTTGAGAAAAGCGACTAGTCATTAGACACATGACTACAGATGGGCCAATTTAAAGGATCACATTCATCAATCATTTTATACAGGATTCGTTTTGAAAATAATATTTTTATTTACGCAAGATAGATCTACCATTGACCACCAACTCGCCTGGTCTTAAGCGACGGTGTGGCCGAAGATGGAGCTCGTCGATCTAAAAGATATCTAGTCACTCTAGCCTTGAAAATTCCAAGTTTGGAGCTCTCAGGAAACAGATGGCGCCAAAGAATTCCATTCCTGTGCTGTATACCGCACACACACACATATATATTTATATAGAACATAGTATATGGTAGCATCACAATATTACGTCATTAGCTATTGTCTATATTCTACGACCTGTTTTCTGCGATTTCACCTGCGTGGGTCTAGTGATAAAAATAGCGATGATTATGAATTATGATTTAGTACTTAGATACACTTCTAAGTTTCCACTCAATGTTGTACTAAATTTCATTGAAATTGCTCAGCCGTTTCATGGTGAACAGTGAACAATTCTAACAGAATTACTTTCGGATGTATTATATTACGTATTGTTCACAGGGCCGGATCCTACTTTTCCACTGGGCGGAAGGCAAGCTTGTATTAGTAGCGGAAAAGGAGATCAAAGGCGGATGCTACACACTAGTCGAGTTCAACGGGAAACTACTTGCTTCCATCAATAGTACGGTATGTGTGCTTACTTACTTCGGAACCTTATTTCAACTATAATCTTAATTACTTGCTACTTAGCCAACATAGCTTACACATCCATACATCATGTCTATCCAAAGAGTGTATGGATTAAAATTATTTTATTTTTAATTTCAACACCACAGACACTGGCTTTTTTAATTTTAGTGAAAAAAAATATTTTTTTCAAACTTAAATTGTTCAGAATAAAGCACAGCACAGTAGATTAGACAGTCCAATGAATAAAAAACAGCAGTTTCTGTTGCAGTCTATAAGCGACGATTTATTTAGTATAATATTCTTCAGTATGAAGCGTATAGAGGTAGAGCAGAGAAATGAAAAAAAAAACCTGCAGTTTTTATTATAGTTCCCGTCACGTAAAAAGAACGCTTTCTTTTTTTCTTGACGGGATTCTTTTTACGTGACGGGACCTATACAATATTTATGAGACGATTATCACTTATTTCTGAAAGACTAAATAATCAGAACAGACTCCTGTTTCCATTTCAAAAATGTAGTAAAAACTTATCAAAATGTGTTTTATTCTCAGGTGCGTCTATTCGAATGGACATCAGAAAAAGAATTGCGCTTAGAATGCAGCCACTTCAACAACATCGTCGCTTTATATCTAAAAGTAAAAGGAGACTTCATTCTAGTCGGTGACCTCATGCGATCCATGTCACTGTTGCAATATAAACAGGTAAGAGATTTGAGATACTACAGGACAGGGCCCTTATTCCGTATGACCATCGGCCGCGCTCACGTACGTGACGTGCGTGCATTGACAATGAAAATTACCCTTTAAGTTTAAGAAGCCAAAGTCTAATTTTCATTGTAGAAGGGCCCAGTGCGTTCGTAGGTCAGATCATCACGCTAACTGTGAAAGAGATACTGCTTTATATTTTATTAATTTTAACGTGGGGAAACAGAAAGACTAAATTTCGACAGGTCCCATTTTCTGATACGCGTATGATGCACTCATTTCTTTCTTTGAATTCCATCAAATCGTTGTGTAATCAAAATGTTTTAAAAGTATATTTTTACTCTTCCATTCTGGACTGGGAGATAAAGAAAAACATAGAACATACCAACTGCTGCTCTTCACTGCAAGCCAAAATCATATCTATACAAAAAAAAAAAATTTAGCAGAAAGAGTACAATTAAAACCTTAATCTAATTTACATGATACAAGTGTTATACAATAATTGAGGTCTCTCAGAGTTCTATTGGACCCTGCACTAGGCATAGCCTGTATCGCAGGGGCCTGTATTTGTGCGCATACTTATAACATGTTATCATACATGGCACGGTTGGATTCCTGATGTGTCCGGTTTATAAAAAGTTTACACAAGATCTGCTAATAAAACAAAGAGACAAATAATTACGAATTTAAAAAGTTTCAATAATTTTACAAAAAAGATAATAATAAAGGAAAAGAAGAAGAGAAGTACAAACCATAACTAGAAAGAGCAAGTCTATTTTAGTATTTTTAATAATTACCCTCTAATGTCCAATAACCCTCTAATACCCTCTCCCTCCCACCTGACCCTCTAACCACGGTCAATGTGGCGACGAAACGGCCTCAAAAGTCTTAGATGCTCTACCTACCCCGTAATAGAAAATAGTTGTGATTTTAGTATGCATATTTTTCATAGATGGAGGGTAGTTTCGAAGAGATTGCGCGTGACTACAGCCCTAACTGGATGACAGCTATTGAAATACTAGACGATGACACATTCCTCGGCGCTGAGAATAGTTTCAACTTGTTCGTATGTCAAAAGGATGGGTAAGTGCTATTTCGCCTTATAATAGTATGCTGTGTAATAATCTATATGGACCACTAAAACGAGTCATCTGCTGCAATTCTGCCAACCAAGAATTTTATATTAAAAAAAAAAACTGATACATTGCACGACTCAATTAGGGTTTTTTATTCCATCTATCGGCAATTTTCAATATATTTATTTTAAAATCCCTCATTCGATCAATTTGACGCGCCACATATTATCATGTTGTGCAATATCGTGTCATACATTATTGGTTGCGTGGTTGTAGATCGGCGACAACGGACGAGGAGCGCCAGCAGATGGGTTACATGGGCCAGTTCCACATCGGCGATATGTGCAACGTGATGCGGCTCGGGTCGCTGGTGACGCAGCACGCGGACACTGCCGCGCCGGTCTCACATCCTGTCCTGCTCGCCACAGTCACTGGCGCCATCTGTACGTCTCTTTTACTCTGAATTTCATCCCATTTGTCATGAATTTTAAAATTTGTCACAAGTAGATAGCCCAATTTGCCTATTTATTTGAGCTTTGGCAAAGTTGACCTATTTCAAAATGTATACTATTCTACAGTCCCGGATCTAGGGGCAACCGGGGTGTCACGTGCGAGAACGGAACAAAACACTGTTAAAATTTCATCTTCATTCAGTGTTTGTCAGTTGATGAATAAAACACCACCATTAATAGTATAAAAATAACACAAGTTTAGCAAAACAAAATGACAACATGTTTCAATGACGTTCCCGCCAAAAATTCTTGTCAATCGTTTACATAATATACAATACGATTGTTTCTGATGTTATATAAAAATAGGTTTGCGCTTGACCGCCAACTCGCCTGATGTTAAGCGACGTTGCGGTCTACGATGGAGCGCGCTTCAATCAATCAATCATTTTTATTGGCCTTATAACAATGTCAGTTACACTGGGCAAGTCAAATTTACATAAGTATGTTCTAGATTACCATATATAAATACTATATCAAAATTTCAGAATAATTAACTGTCTATTAAATACTTTTAAACATAGCATAACCTATAATATTATATTATTAAACAACCTAGCGCTAACCTAAAAGAAACCAATTCAGTCGCGATTTAAAGACACCTAGATTATATCTATCGGAAAAGACCCACACAGGAAGCGTATTCCACAATCGAAGCATGCCTCGTCTGATTTCCAGCCTGAAATCGCCGCCCAGTCGTGGAATCCCACAAACTAAAACAACAACTAAACTAACCGATCCCATCCCGGTGTACACAAAAGATCCTCATGGGTCGAAGTGTCGCCGACCAGTTTGTTGGCCCCCGTTGTGACTTTAATAATAATAATAATAACACTTTATCAAAGGCAGTCATCCTGGACACGGCACGCATTGTCAGGAGGTTCCTCTCTCTGTAGCCCCTACCACCGGCAGCTTGAGCCTCGCCCCGCTGCCGGCGGCACCCTAGGTTTAAGTTTTTTATAATATTTATATTTTTGTATCTCTATTGTAAAAAACTTAGATTTAAGATTTAAAATGAATAAAGTGTATAATAATAATTTATTTATTTCAGATTATTACAGAATCCATATATAACAAAATAATATCCATAACTACAAATTTCAAAATTAAGTCCAATTAAATTAAAGTCATAACTAAATTAAATTAAATTAAAAATTATTAAATTCCAAATAAACACATAAAACGAAAAACATAAAACATCTTTATCTTAACCTATATTTCGGTTTGGATCCAGAGTGTCCAATATGCACACTAGTCCAGTGTTGCATCATTGGGCAATCAAGATCCATCCGTGAGGCGAACAGCTGTAGGTAGCTGTTGGAGCTGCCCCGCACTCGACGCATCAAGGACTCGATTCGCTTGCGCAGAATTGCAGTAAAGCTATCAATTCGTGCATCCGCAAACATCCCTGATGCGCTACAGTAGCGTGGCAGCCTCAACAGCGCCCTGAAAGCATTGTTGTAAAGGACGCGTAGAGAGTTGTAGGCCTTTTTTGTGTACTTGACCCACAGGCTGCACGTGTAAAAAGACTGGCAATATGCTCTAAATAACGTAGTCTTGACTTGATCACTGCACCGTGCAAACCTGCGAGCCAGCATATTGGCTCGAACTGACAAGGCTCTATGCTCCCTCTCTATATCTATGATCTATCTCTATATCTTTACAAGATAAGATAAGATAACCGATCCCTTTCGTCCTCCAGGTCTAGTCGTCCAACTATCACAGGAGCTGTTCGAGTTCCTCCGACAGCTGGAAGAGAGGCTCAACCAGACGATAAAGTCTGTCGGCAAGATCCCGCATGACTTCTGGCGCTCCTTCAATACAGACATTAAGACGGAACCCGCGGAGGGATTCATAGACGGCGACCTCATCGAGAGCTTCCTCGATCTCTCTAGGGAGGTGCAACTCGAGACTGTGCAGAATTTGAAGGTAATCTTAATAACAGGTATAAGTTGAGAAAACAAAACCCCCGACAAAAAACGAATGAACCGATTTTTATAAAACATAGCTAAGAACACTCTCAATGAAATCCTCTTTAAAAAAAAACTAGATCAAAAATTGGTCTATCCGTTTGTCTATGGCGGTCGTAAGTTCTCGCCAATGTCACGTTGTTTGATTTTTGTGGCACAACCGTTTGAAAGGTACGATGCCACAGACAGACACACAGATCATCATCATCTCAGCCATAAGAAGTCCACTGTTGGACATAGGCCTCCCCCATGGATTTCCAAAAAGACCGATTGGAAGCGGCTTGCATCCAGCGTCTTCCCGCCACTTGTATGAGGTCGTCTGTCCATCTCGTGGCTGGTCTTCCTACGCTGCGCTTGCCGGTACGTGGTCTCCACTCGAGAACCTTTCGGCCCCATCGGCCATCAGTTCTGCGTGCTATGTGCCCTGCCCACTGCCACTTCAACTTGCTAATCCGCTGTGCTATATCGGTGACTTTTGTACGTATACGTATCTCTTCATTTCTGATTCGATCTCGTAGAGAGACTCCGAGCATAGCCCTCTCCATAGCTCGTTGCGTGACCTTGAGCTTCCTTATAAGGCCCATAGTTAGGGACCACGTTTCAGTGCCGTATGTCATCACTGGTAACACACACTGGTTGTAAACTTTCGACTTGAGGGACTGGGGAATATTGGACGAGAAGACGCTTTTAAGTTTCCCGAACGCTGCCCAGCCGAGTTGGATACGACGATTGACCTCCCTCGTAAAGTTGGACCTGCCTAATCGGACCGTCTGTCCTAAGTAGACGTATTCGTCAACAACTTCAAGAGTGAAGTTCCCCACAGATATTGGGGTGGGCACTACATGGGCGTTCGACATAACCTTCGTTTTGTCCATGTTCATTTTGAGGCCCACCCGTTGGGAAACTCTATTGAGGTCTTCGAGCATCGTACTGAGCTCTTCCATCGACTTTGCCATGACTACTATATCGTCGGCAAACCGAAGGTGAGTAATGTACTCGCCGTTAATATTAATGCCGAGCCCTTTCCATTCCAGAAGCTTATAGGCATCTTCCAAACCGGCGGTAAACAGTTTCGGAGAGACAACGTCTCCCTGCCTCACGCCTCTTTTCAATGAAATTGCCTCTGAGTTCTGGTCTTGTACTCGGACTGACATGGTGGCGTTGTTGTACAAGCACTTCAGCACTTCGACATACCGATAGTCAATACGGCATCGCTGGAGAGCCTCAAGCACCGCCCAGGTCTCGATCGAATCAAAGGCTTTCTCATAGTCCACAAACGCTAAGCAAAGGGGCAAGTTATACTCTTCGGTCTTCTGTATCACTTGCCGCAGCGTATGGATGTGGTCTATGGTACTATAGCCTTTTCGGAAACCGGCTTGTTCGGGAGGCTGGAAGTCATCAAACCTGCGTTCAAGACGATTCGTGATGACCCTTGAAAACAGCTTATAGACATGGCTCAGAAGCGAGATGGGTCTGTAGTTCTTCAGCAAAGTGTTGTCTCCTTTTTTGAAGAACAGCGCCACCACGCTTCTGTTCCATGCTTCTGGCGTTGTACCTTCAAGCACGACGGAATTGAAGAGCCTCTGAAGGACTTTCAGTACCGGTGTTCCACCCGCTTTCAGTAGCTCTGATGTAATTCCGTCGTCGCCCGGTGCCTTGTTGTTCTTGAGCTGTTTCAAGGCCATCCTAATCTCGTACAGGCTGATGTCCGGGATATCTTCGGTATAATGTCGAGTCAGTTTGGCTCTTGGATCTTTGCCCAAACTGCTAACAGGTTTTGCGACCGATGTGTATAACTGTCCATAGAACCTCTCGATTTCCCTCAAGACTTCTGCTTTGGTCGACGCTATACTGCCATCTTCCATCTTCAGCTTCGTCAACTGGCTCTGCCCAATAGACATGTCTTTTGCGAACACTTTGGAGCCTTTATTTCGCTCTATCGTATCTTTAATACGATTAGCATTAAAGGTACGGATGTCGTGTCGCATAGACTTTGATATGAGTCTATTGAGCCGCCTATATGACTCGGCGTCACCGGAAGTCTGCAGTTGCAATGAGCGTCGTTCAGCCATGAGGTCAAGGGTACGGCTCGAGAGCTTTTGCTATCTATTTGTACGATGAGGCTTATAAAACTTCGCGCCGACCGTACGGACAGTTTCCACAAACCTGTTATTGATCTCATCCACCGATGCGCAGCTCTCCAGGCACTCGAAGCGATTTGATAGTTCGAGCTGAAAGCTCTCGGGGTTTTGGATATGGGCGCGAGTGGGTCGGAGTGTAGACTTCATCATACGGGACCTCTCCAGTTTAACATTAATATTCAAAGTGCCTCGTACCATTCGGTGATCACTTCCGGTTTTAACCATGTTGATCACAGAGAC
Organism: Lycia hirtaria; assembly: GCA_947563715.1. Taxonomy (NCBI): domain Eukaryota; kingdom Metazoa; phylum Arthropoda; class Insecta; order Lepidoptera; family Geometridae; genus Lycia; species Lycia hirtaria. Next base: position 3,870,508 of record OX387385.1, on the reverse strand, counting down.
ATCATTGAATATTTGTTTCTTGGTGGTCAGGATGAAGTCTATCTCATTTCTCGTAGAACCATCGGGACTCAACCAGGTCCATTTCCTATGAGGTGGCTTCTGGAAGAAAGAGTTCATCATGAAGAGTCCCTCTTTCTCCAGAAAGTCGGCCAACCTCTGTCCCCTGGGGTTCCGTTGTCCATATCCAAATTGCCCCACTCTCAACTCACTTTCGCATTTCCTGCCCAGCTTCGCATTGAAGTCCCCCATAACAACATTAAAATAGGTCTCAGAAGTGTGTATGGCCCTACTAATGTCCTCATACATCACCTCCACCTCATCATCCGAGTGTGCCGAGGTCGGTGCGTATACCTGGATGACCTTCAACGAATATCTCTTGGATACTCTGAGTATCAGGTACGCAACCCTGCTCGATACACTGTCGATGGCAAGAATGTTGTTAACAAGGGACTTGTGGACGAGAAACCCGACACCACCTTGGGACTGTTGGTCGCCCTCCCGGTAGTATAGTAGGTTACCGGATTTCAGGGTTATCGTGTCCTCACCCTCTCGTCGGACTTCTGATAACCCCAGGATATCCCAATGTAACCTACTCATTTCTTCTTCCAGCTCAGCTAGCTTCTCGTCTGTCCTCATCGTGCGAATATTGTGTGTTACCAGGGCCAGTCGTCGTTTATGCAGGGGGTGGTAGCCGGATCTCTTCCGGAGATTCTTAGCACCCCTTGCTCCGCCGTGACCGGGACCGCTACCGTAGTCCGGAATAGCGGAGCTGCCGGGGACTGGGGGCCTGGTATTTTTGTCGTCTGTCATAGGGGGGGTTTTGCCATTACTCGCCACGCTTGGCATGCGGGTTGGCGAGCGCAGTGGGTAGCGTTTTCCGCAGAGGATGCTGCTGCCCATCTCTGGTAGTATTTCCCTTAGCCGGTTCTTACGGCACCCACGGGAAGAGAGGGGGAGGTACTATTCTAAGCCGGTACCCCACGGCCGACACACAGATACATACGTCAAACTTAAAACACCCCTCTTTTTGGTTCGAGAGTTGAAAAGAGCGAACGAATGTACAGATCGTATTTTTCAACCAATCTAGACGACACTTGGCTCCTCAATTTTATAGGTTTTTTTGTTGTCAGTGAATAAGTTTGGTGCGGCGCCATTTGCTGACAGATTTTATTATTTGCTAGAAATATATGATATTTAATTCTAAACGAGCATTTTACATATGAGCAAAATTGGTCTAGGTTGTCGAGATAAAGGATTATGAAATCTGGTTGATGCCGATACATTCGATAATAAATTTGAACATGAATTCTGAATAAGTAGCAGACCTCGCGAGCACAGACTTTTTGAGTTTCCTCGCGAGATCTACTGTTCATAGAACTACTAGTATAATAATGATGATATGAGTAAATAAGTGGCCAAGACTGTGATGAGAAACGCACATGATAGGGTTCCATAGATAATTAAGTAGGCGAGTATTGCAAAAAGTTCAATGACCTTATCACTATAACGACTTGAATGATTTATACATATATTTATTTGTCGTTGTATCTCGAAAACTTGTGACAGACTAAAATAATTTTCATTAAACATTATTGATATTTTACCAACAATATAGAATCAGACGGCACTCGGCACACCTGCCACCTCACTAAATTTAAATAACTAGTGTTATCCATCTAAGTTTGTTTGATTGAATAAATGAAAATCATTCAGGAAACTAGTTGAACGGCGCTAACGTAAAAAGGCTCGACGGTTAATCTAGTGACTAATTAAGCTAATTGACTGCGGGCTGTTACATATAATATATATACACATTTTTCTTAGAAACACATTTGTTAAAGTTTTACTTCTGTGTTCAGATCGATGACGGCGGCGGCATGACGCGAGACGCAACAGTCGATGACATCATCAAGATTGTAGAAGACCTTACCAGGATTCACTAGTTAGCCGACCTTATTGGAGCCAGAAGCCATGGTCACAAGCGGTTCCCTCCTAGCGTCTATTCGTGGCTCTTAGAGCAAGTAACCCCTGAAGGCCTAGCACAGCAGGTAGTCTAAGTGTTTTTACCCACTTGTTATGTCAGTTGTCAATCTCAATACACACTATTTACACTAAAAAGGAGATCAGTGGAAAGACTTTGTTTAATTTGTTTTTGCTAGGCCTGCAGGAGTAAGCAATGCCATCTAGTTAGTTCCAAATAAATTCCGCCAAGTTGGCCTGAATAACGCGCTCTCATTTGCTAATCCACCACCGTGTTACAGAGATGGCGCTAGAATACTGTACGTGTAAGATTTATGTGCGAAATCACTAATCAGTTGCGGACTTAAATGGAACAGCGATTCTTCTCACGGAATTAGATGCGCGATGCCTGGAAGGCCTTCTTAATATGTTTGATTGTTGATAACTGCAGAACCGTTGGTAATGAAATTTTGTGGGGAAATAGTTCATTTTAACAAAATATTCATATTGACTGATGTTTAGTTCTATCTATATAGAAGCGAAACTGTTTCTTTGTAAAAAGGTATTTTTGCAATCAAACGTTATAAAATTTAGTACGGAGATACAGCTGAGGTAAACCACCATAGGCTCATCATTATCGTTTTTATTACTTTGAGAGTGAAACCATGGGGCACAACTATTTTATTATGTTTTGGCAGAAGAATACAATAAAATTGTAAAAAAATAATGAAGGAATAATTTGATTGAATAATATAAATCGACAAACACTTGAAATATGAACTTTTAATGTTATTGGTAGGAAAAGAGGAAATATTCTGTTCCTTTCCCATAATATTATAACATATTGTATATAATTAAGGCTAATTTGGGTGGCGCCGATATCTCTGTCGCACGAGATGCCATTTACATATTTAAATAACTAACCTATCATAGTTCTCAAAATGAAAATTGTCCTCAGTATTTTGTAAAGAGATTTTTACAAGGCACATTCGCATATTATTCAAAGTATATTCATTATTTTTATAACTAAAAAAAGGCGTCTCGAGCGAGCGAGACAGCTGCGGCACCAGACTTGACGTCTTAAGAGGCGTACTTAAAATATCGTCATTTCTAAGTTTGATAATCGAGTTGTCTGAACTGAAATATTAAAATGCTTAAAATTGTAATCTTGAAGATATTTTAATTAAATTTTTGTCTAAGGATTAATTATTATTTAACGGTATGTTTTAAATAGCAAATAAACAGCAAAAAAATCCAGTCCATATACCTATTTTGCCAACCACAATACAAGACAACTTTGGACCCCTCTAGCGTATATCCTGGGATATATGTCCAGCGGTGGACTTCTTGTAGCTTAAGATGATGTGATATTGAGCTTACATTTGAGCTAAATTGGTCGGTGACGGTATGCAGTAAACTTAGGGAGGATCCCAATATTCTGTTGAATCCAGTGTTTCTCTACATGCGTTATATCTAATATCCCTAACCATTGTTTACTACAAAATCATACAATATATTAACAGTATTTCAAGCGGTTACATCTATTTGTATATTTTAGGTTTCGGAAAACTGGATTTCAGAATATTAGCATTCGCTGTAATTACCCTAGGGTGAAAAGTGTCACGAGAATGCAGTTCGGTGTTGACGTTTAGTTAAGAAAATATTAAATATTATAGATTCTATTGCTTAGTTTCTTTTAATTTCTTTCATTTGATCATTACAAACTTACGAAAATCTTATCAAATGTTGCATAGAAAACCCGATAATAGTGCAACAATATTAAAATAAAAACGAATATCCGACGGCAAAGTAGATTTTGAGACGCAGGAAGTAGACCAATCTCATGGGTAAGGGGCCATCCATAAACTTTTTTTGACCCCTCCCTCCCCTTGTCACAGCTGCCTTAGGACCCTTCCCACTCCTTGATTCACAATGTCACACTTCATCGACCCCTAACCTCCCCTTAACGTGTGACGTGAATTAAGAATGGCCCCCTAATGACACTTCACATATAACAAAAATGTTTATGCTACAGAGATAATATAAAAACTAATACATACACTTAAGAAGACGCACGCGTGATTAAAAAGCTTGTTTCATCTTTTTGTCTTGCTTGTTCTGCAAGTTTTTAAGAGGGTGACTTAAAAATTGAAGACATAAATATCACAATATAAAGTAGGCTCATTTGAACTTTTGTCTCAATCTTAATTACAGAACAAGCAAGATAAAATTGAGCGCGAGCCAACTTTACATCGCTATACGAGTAGATAAGTGTGGAGCGTAAGCGTAACCCTGCAGAAAATAACTCTATTGGGAGCTCTTACGAGTTTGGACAAAGGTGGTAAGGAAAGGTGCTTCTTAAAATTATCACTTCCCGAAAGCTCACTATGCAGGACCTGTAAAGAATCTGAGAAATCGACAAACCATATTCTACATAGCTGCAACTCAGTTTTCGAAACAACTTTACTACTTCGGATCTGCGTACCATAAACTAGAAAGCTACAAGTTTTCTGGAGTTCATACAGTACCTCAAGAAATGCAAATGTATTTACTAAAAGGTCGACTTGCACCTAAAATCAGACCCCAAGACAAGATTATGAGCTATTAAATAATATAAGCTTTTAAGTATTATAGTTTTTACCTTTGTTTTTTTTTTTAGCTGATAGGTATTGGGATTAATAAAACTAAGAATAAGCATATCCCCATGATTTAATCATAGAAAGGCAATTATAATCACAGATTATTGTGTAAATACTAACCGTGCGGTTTAACAAATAAAACTCAGTGACAGAAAATTCCCATAACCCCTAACAAGTCATACAATGAAAAAAATATAAAACAAATGCACAGAGTTGTGAAAAGGTCAAAATTAGGTACTACTTAGATTTTAATCTCGCGAGTTCTGAAAAATATGGTGCATATCAGACCGTAACTTCAAAATACAACTTAACATTATCGATATACAATAATTTTACTAAACATTCGGCATTACTTTATAATAATATTCTAGCTAAATTCCTTGTAAGGTGGTGATTAACTTTTTATAACCTACTAACAGTAGTAATTAAAATGAAATATACGCATGAAAGTAATCAACTACTATACTACAATACATGGCGTGGCCTCGACTCACGGCTCATTAATTCACGATAGTAACGCTCATTAAATAATTCACGCTAAAAGACACACCTTAATAACTACGAGGAATCTGCAATTAACTAAAAAAATGAAATACTTGGCTGCATAAGAGCAACTTTCGTAGTGTAACGCATTTAGGATGTACTTTCGTACATATAGCTCAATGGTGTAACGTAGGTACATCATATAATGCGTAACGTTACGCATATGCTATTGAATGTACATACATATTTCCGATAAAGTATGTACAAAGCTACTGTATAAAATTTTAAATGAATGTCCTTCAGAATATATTTTGTAAAATTACTTATTTGTTAAAAAAAAAGTTCGTTGGTGGGTACGAAAAGCGCATTCTTTTTTTTCTTTTTTTGTTGCGGGAATTGTACATATTAACATTATTATAAAATATGTAGCCTATGCCACTCAAGAAGTAAAGGCGAAGATACCTCAAAATCGACGAAACTCAAACAGTTTAGACTGTTTGAGGAAATATAAACATACATACAGTTAAAAACGTAACGCTCATGGCGTAGTCGGGTAAAAATACTTTAAAATGTTTTGGACAAACAAAACAGTTACAGTTCGCGTCGTCGTCGGTAGAAATGGATATGTAACAGATTGTTTTGGTTTTGTAAAGGCCATACAAAATTAAAACCAAGTACCTCTATTGTATCCGATGCATGTATGAACGCTTAATAGGTGTAACTCAAGAAGTAAAGGCGAATCTAACGATACCTCAAAATCGACGAAACTCAAACCGTTTAGACTGTCTGAGGAAATATAAACATACATACAGTTAAAAACGTAACTCCCATGGCGTAGTCGGGTAAAAATACTTTAAAATGTTTTATTTTGGACAAACAAAACAGTTACAGATCGCGTCGTCGTCGGGAGAAATGGATATGTAACAGATTGTTTTGGTTTTGTAAAGGCCATACAAAATTGAAACCAAGTACCTCTATTGTTTCCGATGCATGTATGAACTTAATAGGTGTAATGTTTATACGAGTTAAGAGGAATGTGAAGTAGTTTTCAGGAATGTGAAGTAGTTTTCAGGAATGTGAAGTAGTTTTCAGGAATGTGAAGTAGTTTTCAGGAATGTGATGTAGTTTTAGGGAAAGTAAAGTAGTTTTCGCCAATATATCGCATTTTCCATACCTATTAAAACACTTCTTCAATATGAGCAATTTTTACTTCTATTTGAAAACAATTCTACTATATATTGCTATCTCTTTATTTACCTAGGTACTTGTTCAGATTAGAGGCGTTTCTCTCGTTCTGCTAAAGCGTCTGTCTTGCATTCAGCGCAACTTCGATCGAAGCTCCTGTGTCATAGAAAATTTATGTAAACGATACGCATGTGGGTGGATATTCTTCAGTCTTGTTGTTCTTGTAGATAGGTCAGGTATTTTTTGTAATGAATCATAATGTTTGCGACAATCTAAAATTATTTTTCATATTATCATGTCATCCTGTTTACCAATAATAGATACATCATGTAACATATATTAACCTAGTTAACCCATTTTTTTAGTAAATCAATCAACTTCTCGGGATATGTTAGCAATGAGGAGCTCTATTGATAGTTAATTTGACGTGATCATATAAATAATAATCTTAAATTGTCGCAAATATTGTGAATTCTTACAATAATTAGAAACCGTTTAAAATTTGAATTTCCCGCCGTATGTGTATCGTTGGCCCTCTAATGGTGCTGACTAATAATTTTCTAGCAATCGCCAATAAACAGACAAGTTCAGTGGAGAAGCGCTCTTATTGGCTAATGTAACACTGCGCAACAAAGCTGGCGCTAGATATTCAGAAAATTTAAGCGAGATACATACAAAACAAGAATGTAAAATCACTTTTCAGTTGCAAATCATATTTGCTTTTTTCCTTAGAATAAAACAATTTTAAATTATTTTAACATATAAAACGTAATTCGGTGTAATAGTAAAATGTTATTTAGCGCCTTCATTTCATACCTATTTTTAAAATAACACAACTATTCGCACCGAACTTTAGGGCTGCTTTGAGCAATCACTACGCTTGGTATTGTTAGCATCACTTAAACCAAATCAAATGTGAGTATATTAAGTCCTTAATGGTGAAAATGTTATCAAATGATAACTTTAATTCGATAGTGCCCCTATTCACAACTTGTCGGGAGTCAGAATCTGGTCGGAAACTAAATCTCCATCTTTGTCATTCTATATCGAAATGATAAGAGATGGAAATATCGTTTCTGACCGATAGGATTCAATTAGATCGTAAAAAGGTTTTGACAGAAATATTATAAGTAAGTACTTGTTTTAACCACGCAAGTGTATAACCTCGATATCCTTATGGTATCGGTGATATTGGACTCGCATATTATTTGGAAGAGACCAAATTCAATTAAGTACAATCGGCTTGAGCCGATCAGAAAAACTTTTACATCCATGGAATGATAGCGAAAACAGTAGTGCTGGCTTAAAGTTCGGTGCGACCTAGTCTACATATGATAACAATTTGCAACTAAATTTTGTTAAGATTCTCACTTTCTAAACTTGTCAGCTTTGTTATGTAGGAACCACATCAATCCGAACAGGCAGGAAGGTGGGCTCGCGATAGGGCCCTGCGAGTCGACGTACCTCTCAACCTCTGGTATGGTCATTTCTACTACTTCGATGATTTCATCATCAATGCCACCGCCACCTGAAAACATCGATAACATGTCAATAATTATATAATGTATATCCTAAAGGCAATGTTTGTTTTTAATAATGACAAGTATATATATTAAAAGAAAACCAAAATACCCGACTGCAGAAAAGTAGTTTTTGCAGTCTAAATTACGGACTTCGTTACGTTTGATACGTTTTTTATTTAATTATTTTACAATAACTTTTCAGAAACTTACAGTCTAAACCAAAACATTTCTGTAACACTACTTAATCAGAAAACTTATGAATAGATACATAGCTCAGGAGTTGTATACAATTTGTTGTTTTTGTGAGAAAGTATGCGTAAAATCTCTATAAAAGGTTATAAATGTGAATTATTTAGAGCAATTTTAGTAAAAATCACTTGTTTATTGACAAAAAATTCGAGAGATTATGAAAAAACGCATATTTTTTTGCGACATGTATATTATTATAATAAAAAATATAGCCTATGACACTCAGGAAGTGAAGACAAACTAACACCTCGCACATTAAAATCGCTTAAGCCGTTTAGGCTGTAGTAGTGGTGATCATATAGAAACATACATACCCACAAATATACATACCTACTTAGTAATATATTCATTCGAAATCATTCGAATTCACTCGAAAAACATAACCCTCCTTCTTACGCAGTCGGGTAAAAAGAAAGGAAAAGCGTTATTCCTGGATATAAACTACCGCCATTCCAAATCCAATAATCAATTCCGCTGTTCCTTTATAGCGTTCCGTAGTAAACAAGGAACCCTTATAGTTTCGCCATGTACGTCCGTCTGTCTGTCTGTTCGTCCGCGGCTTTGCTCAAAAACTATAAGTACTAGAAAACTGTTATTTGGTATAGATATGCATATTAATAATGCCGAGAAAGTCGTAGAATAGAATTATGAAAAAAAATATTTTGGGGTACCTCCCCTACACGTAGTGGGGATGATTGAATATTTATTCTCATCTAACCCTTGAGCATTCATGCTCACCATCGAAGCCTTCAAGCGGCGGCGTCGTGTGACGGGTCGCCCTCTTCCCTAACATATGGTTGAGGAGGGCGATGGCTGGCACATGCGTCATACTCGTGATCGGGTGCTGCTTGCAGGTCGCTGGTTTGCTCGTGGTATGCACGCAACATAGTAATAAGTACTTAAATTAAAATAAAATTATATTCCCGTAACGATAATTAGTAAACAATAGTTTGTAATTATGCCTGCTGTCTGTGGAGATAAAAATTAAATTAAAAAAAAAAAAAAACATCGTGTAGATTATCGTTGGATAGGTAATCAGAAAACATTGGGGGTATGCATAAACCATTTTTCAATTTAGAGATCCGTTTGCGAAATATTAAGCTTTGATGTGATAATTTTGTTAGTCACGTGTATTTCAATTATAGCAACACCAAACTGGTGTCCCCATATATGAATAAACTACATGTAGGTATCTGTGTCGTGTTCAGTTACATTTGGGTACAAGGGGGTATATATATGTGAGTGTCGTATAAATAAATAAATAATCGCGAGTGAATTGGTTTCTTCTAGGTAAGCGCGCTCCATCGTAGACCGCAACGTCGCTTAACATCAGGCGAGTTGGCGGTCAAGCGCAAACCTATTTCTACATAAAAAAAATAACGTGAGTGTGTGGATACATGACATTTTATTTAAATCTGTAGCTCTCAATACGAATATTTTATGTTTTGCTGGAAAACAAGGGATTTTCAATTTCAAACTATGATTATGTATTTTTACAAATGCATGTTATGTATGCATTACGGGGACTAGTTCCCACAGTCAAACCGCGTTTACATTTTTGTAGGAAATTGCATAGTTAATTTGTCTACTTTCTGTGTAACAAATAAATAATTTAAAGCTAAATACTTGCCTTGTTCAGATTTCATTTCGTCAGTCACTTCACAATAGAAAAGTGTCTGTAACGCACCCGACACACCTACTCCTGATCTAGAATCACACAAACCCACATTTCAAAATGTACTTGCCTTCTTCAGATTTCATATCATCAGTGACTTCACAATAAAAAAATGTTTGCACAGCACCCTCCACTCCTACTCCTGATCTAAAACCATAATAAGTTTAAGTGGATATGATTTCCATACAAAAATATTTTTACAAAATTATGGTTGAAAAGAGTACTTTCAGTTTTGTGAGGAAAACTGTGATTAGCTGTAATATGTGGCTTTATTGACGGCAAATCACAATTATTGAAAAAAAATTGTTGGGATAGCTACAATATCAATTAAAATATATATGCATCATTTAATAAAAAAAAATAAGTAAAATTAGCAATTTATCTCGTTTTTCTCAAACAAATGTGATTTGCCGCCAATAAACATCGATATTATAGCTAACAGCAATAACTTTTTTGTAAATACTGTAATCTTTTCAACTATAATTGGTAAAAATACTTTTGTATAGAAATCGTACCACCTTAAATGATATAAATAAACAGGAACATATATAAAGAGAACAATAATACAAAAAACATCAATTTATTTGATAATGGCTTACGTATGACCACATCCTGCTAGAGGTTATAAATAGATATGTACATTTTAACAAAACCTAGTTCTTATCACTGTAACAGGCATGCTCTTGATATCCGTGAACTTTTGAATAAACGTAAAACGTATGAGTAGTTGAAGGAATCTTTAAAGATAATTAATTACTATGACTTCTAGTTTTCACGTAATATGTGGATAAACATACATACATACTCTTATGTAATTTGGCACACGTGCAAAAGCCCACATAGACTATCATATGTCAAAATTGTGTAATTCTAACAATATTACCAAATTGATAATCTCCTTTTTATGAAGTTGATTAATTAAGGCAATTAAGCCCATATCTTGTCTTTGCATTACCGTTAATCAAATGTAGGCATAAAAAAATATAAGCCTGGTGTAATATGCTACAGAACAGTTAATCAGATGTTATCCAAAATATATGTACAATGGCATGGTTATTTATTATAGCCTATATCCTCCAGTGCTGAAATTTACTGGCCACTAATTAACAGCCACTTTCAAATTAAAATACACTTACCTATAAGACGTAATCTTTTTAAGACTAAGCAATGGTACATCATAGCCACATTCCTCTAATACCTCCTCCTTGGCAATAACTTCAATAGATGAACTCTTGTCAACAATACCAGCGCACATCTCTAGTGCAATACCCAGCTTAGCTGGGTACTTAGTAGTGTCTATTGGCTTGAAACGGTCATCTGGTGCGATGCAGTTAAAGTAGACGGCTGTGGGAAGATAAATTAATTCAGATATTTTCAATTTACTGGAGTTAACATTAATCATCGGTATAATTAGTATCAGAGCAGTTATAGGTTAGTCGTTAGGTCGCTGTGGTGGAACTCGGCGGGAGACTGTGTCCTGTCTCAAGGTTTTGAGCAATTTCTACCAAGTGGAGCAGGATGCAGAATTCAAAAATATGCCTACCTGGTCGAAACTGCTTCACAAACACCATAACATTTCTGGTTATATTGAAGAGCACTATAGCAACGCTATCGTGAACCTCTAGAAGGTCCCATGTCTTCTCTTTCCCGTTCTGAGTGTAATTAAATCGGAAAGGCTTCACATACGGTGAATCCGGCAAGGGGCTCAAATATACGTTTTGTAAGTCTTCCATTTCTTACTACTTATACGAACTTATCGGTAAAAATTATAAACTTTCTAATTTCTAACACACTAAACAATCCTTATACCTTTCAATCGTAAAAACAAAAATTTACTACCAAATAAAAAATTAAATTAAATGAAATTCAACAGTAAAGTATAGCTATTAGGTACTCTTTGAGTAAAGTAAAGATCTAGGTATTCCGCTTCCGGACTAACACAAGATTTACAAGTGCAAGTAGTGCAACTGAAGTACAACTTATTTATCAGAGAACAGACTAAATATACGTACGATACGGTGGCCGGTGGTCCCGGTGGAGAACTTATGAAAAAATAATGGGTAACTTTACACAGACTTTTTCATATTTTTGACGATATCAGAGTATTAATGTATGAGTCTAATAGTATTTTACTTATCTAAGCGTCTTCTTTCATGGTCAATTTTAAAGTAAAGAAGTAACAAGACCAATAGGTATAGAAAATATTTAAGAAAATCGCGTTTAAATGGCTTGTCAAAGTTAAACGCGAGTGTGGGTAAAATTGACTCCCGTTCATTTCAATAGCGGAAAATCTTCATAAACGGTGACTTACGTAATTTAGGTTGGATATATTTAACTTTTTTGATGTAAAAGACATAGATCTATCAAATTAAATCAATTTGTCATATTCAATCACGTTCATTTTCATGGGAAATGCCATTTAAAAACCTTGAGCTACAAGCAAGCGGAAAAAATAAAATAGTTTAATTGCATTGTTTTTACTAATGAAATTATTTCTTTAAAATCAAATAAAACCAAAAAATTCTACATTCATTTGAAAGTTGAATTACCTCATTATAAAATATAAGTTCTAAGATTAATAGTGAGTAATATCAAATTTAAAAAAGATTCAAGCCATTCCATGAACTGCATACCTATTGTTTTCTTTATGTTTCTTGAGTTCTCTTTTGTTTGGTTTTTAGAAGACTAGTTTTTGGGTATGTACTAACTAAAAACAATTTAAAAAAGTCGATCAAGTGCAAGTCCGGCCACGCGTAATGTAGGGTTTCGTAGTTCCATATCATAATTTATGTCTATGTCAATATTATGCGAACTTAAAATAGGGTTGTTCAATACTAAGAATATTCTAGTTAAGGTAAGTTCATCGACTATTACTCGTTAACCGTTAAAACCTACTTACTTGTGATATTTTTCCTTATAATTTCGTTAGGGAAATTAATTGCTGGATTTTTTTCAGCATACCTATTCGACAAGAACCATTTAGCTGGTAGAGGGAGAGAGATCCTTGACCCTAACAAAAATTATCATTTTAAAGCCTAATACTTTGCAAAAGAGACGAAGATAAATATGGAATACTAAATTGAATATTATATTTTTGAATTACCTATCCAATTACAGTCAACACTAAAGGGTATACGAGAAAAAAAATATCCCTACTTTACGTGTAGAGGAATTACAAGGGTACCTCCCTGTAATTACTCTATTCCTATAGAAAGTGTTTTCAAGATATATTTTACTTACGCCGATAAAGTAGTTAAATTTATTAAATTTATTTTAGCACTTGATAACGAGGCCCTAGAAATCTAGAAGTGCTAAAGTGAAGCAATGTCAGCGCAGTTGGTTGTGCATTCAACTTTTATATTGGAAAGCACCTTTTGAAAAAGAAACTGCGAGCTAATCTTCCGTGTAGGAAAAATATCATTTAGGAAACTGCATTATGGTGTTTGACGATAGCTTTTCCACTTGAGAGTTATAGTTTCAAGTGGAAAAGCTATCGTCAAAGACCTAACGATGCAATGACTATCAACCACCTACTTGAGAACCAATTCTTATTCCGTGTTATGTATGCTTACCATCTTCGACCACATTATATTGCTTAAAACATCTTTGTCAGACATAGAAGTGATATAATTCACATTATTATTGCATTTTTAGGTGTACAATTAACTGAAACTCTATTGTCAATGTTACCCACAATTAAAGAAAATACGTTGACTTTTTTGTTTAGAATATTTTTACGTAGTAAAACTAAATAAGACCAATAAATATTGTTTAAAATGGTAAGATAGATCAATGTTTTATCGTTATTAAATAAAACTCATGGGATTTAAACAAGTTTTGTATAATTAAATCCGAAATCTTGGACATACATTTTTCAGTCACAAATTCTTGCGCTTAGAAAATGGTGGAAAACTTTTAAAACTTCCATCACGTTTGTCAACTTAATGCATAAATTAACATTTATAATGTTTGGCGACTACAACTCACGCATTCATCAATCAATTTAATTACTCATCTTTTGGTAAGAAAATCAAGAATCTTTAAACCAGGCTATGTCCAAAGTTTAACGCAAAGTCAAAGTACCCACATCATTGGTCTGTGGGTGGCTATTACTTTGATTTGACTTTAAGTTGTTTTTTTTAATCTTCCACCTCCTTTTTGCAAGGTGGTAGGTTAAGGCCTCGGGTATTTGCCCGGGTGTCATCTCGTGGGGCGTCTACCCCATGGTCACGTCTGCCGCTGCCAGCTACTCGAGATATCGAGTGCTCTGTTACGGCTTAAGTGGCTTCTTAAAAATCTGATGGATTTTTTACAGTTACCTCGGAAGAGGGCATTTTGTAGAGTCTTCGGGAGGACGAGCGTGAAGCGTAGCGATGTCGTGCAAGTGGCGGTGTGGTTCGTTGTCGGCTATGTGATACATGCGACGCGCTAGCCGGGACACGAACTCCCCCACTGACTTTATTCGGGTGTCACGACAAATGGACTTTAAGTTTGTGTTCTTTCTCAATTCTCATTGAGGCAGTTTGAGTTACATTTGGTTCTGCTGCACAAATGTTTTTTTTTTTTTATTTACTATGGCTTGGTTTCAAGACCAAAGATAAGACAAGATAAGCCAAAGACCAAGGAGATGGGAATGTAACCCGCGAAAGACATATATTATTACGTAATGAGTGTTGCCAAACCAAAATTTTCGATACCACGAAACTGTGCGTTCGAAACCGCGATTTCCCCTAGCGAAACTTTGCAAATTCCCTATTATATAGATCACAAATACATTTTCATCGTCGAAATTGACGTAGCAGGATTTACATATTTTTTTCCTTTATATTGAGAGTCCGTAGTTAGTAGTATTCCCTTATTGTTCTGTTCTGCACCGTAGTTCGACCATCGTCCGCCTCACTCGCGCGTACTCACATTTTTTAAGATATAAAATGACGAATAATCTTAAAAAAAAAAATTGTCGTTTGTAAAACTATGATTGAAAACAACATCACAGACTACATAATTTGCAGCTTTATCAAGCAAATTTGTTACTCTATCGAGTTGTAATCGCGGTTTTTTTCTCTAAGAATCCAGGTAACAAGAAATATTAACAGGACCAAAATCACCTTTTCTATAGGAAAAGGTTTACGCCCCGAAATACCCCGAACTAGACCGCGTTTACACCGCTACTTCTCGAAATCCCGAAAATCGGGGAAAAACCCCTAAAATCGGGGAAAACCCCTAAAATCGAGGGAAAACCCCGAATTAGCAGTACAGCCCCCGTATGCTGAACCCATTCTGTTTCGGAATCGATTCGATTTGTATATTTCCGTCTCTGTCATTTCCATAGAGAATAACAGAGACAGAGATAAACAAATCGAATCGATTCCGAAACCGAATGGGTTTAGAATACGGGGGCTGATCCTATAATAAAGTGACCACAGTCCACAGTAGGGTATTTTCTTCGAGCAAATTCCATAAATTATAAGGTGTCCAAGGATAGATTCTGAGAAAAAAATCACGTAAAAACCGGATAAGCAAGAGTCAGATTCGCCCACCTAGGGTTCCGTACAAACTTGTAGATAAAAATCGGCAATCGGAATTCGGCTCAAAATAGACGTGATTAACCCGTTCGTTCAAAATAAAAATAGTAGATAAAATGGGGAAATTTTGTATTTTTTTATATTTTCCTTCATAAATCGAAAAATATACATCGTAAAAATATTTAAAAATCTGTTTTAGTTTGTGCTAATTAAGCTCTTTCATATAATACTCCACTTGATACGGTTAAAGAATGTACATAGCTTCTACTTTTCTAATAGAGCGGGGGGGGGGGGGGGGGGGGGGGAGCCTGCAACCCATTTCTTCCTTGTCAAAATAGTAATAATGTGCGACCGAAGCGAGCGTGACAATTTCAGTAGTATTTTTATTTTCTCGTATTAGTGAACCCACAGTACTTCCATGTCAAAATACTAATAACGAAGCGAGTGTGGAAGTTTTTATTGTTTTTAATATTAAATCATGGAAGTGATTTAATTGATCGTGTTAGTGAGTCCTAGATTTTTGTGGACCAGATGAACCAAACAAGTAACTGTGTTAAAAGAAAAAGGAAACACCCGACTGGCGAGCGACTTGTACGATATCAAAAATTTTAAATGCAACTGTTTGAATGCATTGATTGCCAATTTAAAATTCATAAATTTAAACATTATTTAAAGACTTTATAGAAAATAACAAACATACCTAGAAAATACGCGCTACTTTCTTGGCAGTCGGGAAACAAATAACAATTTTTGGTTAGTGGTTATTTCTGAATTTATATATTAAATTAATTATTGAATTTATTTATATTTGTCTTCATCAAGTCTATATAATAAATACATTACAAAAACCGTCTAAACAAAAAGTGTATAACTTTTTGTATAAAATGAAATTATCATGCACGAGCCAAGCGAGCGCTAAAATATTTGAAGCATTTCATAAAATTATTGAAGCCTGGAAGGATTTTTGATGATGGTCAGGATATTTCGGGAAGAGGGAGGGGGGGGTTGAATCCCCCAACCGGGGAGCACCCCCTGCCTACGGCCATGTAGTAGCATGCGAGGCTACCAGTCATAGAATACCTTTTATATATATACGCAAGCGGTTAGCTAGCTATGCTAAATGGATATTAAGCTACGAAATTCTGTGAAATCAATTCATTTCGACACAAAAACTGACTTACCTTCATCAAATGCTTACCTGGACGGAACTGTTTTACAAGCACTACAACTCTTTTGTTTACGTTGAATATCAGAATAGCAACGCTATCCCGAGTTTCTAGAAGATCCCACACTTTGTCTTCTCTATTTTGTACATAATTCAGCCGGAACGACTTAAGATATTTTGAATCCGACTCAAGAGGGCTAAAGTTCAAGTTATTCAAGCGTTCCATTGTAAAAGGCAATACCGAAAACTAATTAATTAATATCCCAGTAACCCAGTTGCTATACCTAAATGAAAAAAGAAAAGATTATTCCTAGAAAACAACTCTCGTTCGAAGTTAATATATAAAGGAAAAGTATAAATTGTCTTATGGAAAAAACAATCAAAGAAATACCACATATTAAACGAGTTCTTAGTCCAAAGATTTGACAAGTGACAACCATTTGAATACCTACATTATTATTTTAAATGGGAAAGTGCCTTTATAAGAGTTTTCCTAAAACAATATGCGACATGAAGTTATTATTTCATATTTAACATGAGTGTATATAAGGGGGGGAGGGGGTTAGGGGGTGCGGAAGTTAAGTGTTCAAAAAAAAGCGTAAAATTTTTGACGGATGACGGAAAATGTGCATTTACATCTATGCGTGTTTGTAATATACTTCAATCCAATTTATAAACACACGGCCTTTTAAAAAAATGTTACAACTAAACTTTGATCAACTTAAATAATCTATCTTCTTTTCTCTAGTGTCATTACGTCTCAGCGAGAAGTGGACAAAATATGTTAAGCATTGCTCGAGTCATGTTTTCCGGGAAGACCCATATTTTTCTCTCTCTACAGAAAAATTGGGGTGGTGGCGACTTTACTTTAAAATGGAAAAGAATAGTACAAAAATTTAACGATTTATTAACGATAGAAGTACATTAGAAATAATTCTGTCACTTTCTTCTTCTTCTTTTTTGTATTGGAACCCGCGATTAGCGATTTGCCAGTGTCAAGTATTAGTTAAAGGTTAACCTACCTAATATTTTATTTATCTCTATATTTATATCAAAATCAATTGTTGTTCATTTGTCTCGCTAAAACTCGAGAGCAGCTGGGCCAATTTAGCTGATTTTGGTTTTGAATGTTTGTCTTAGTCCAGCCCCCGTATTCTGAACCCATTCGGTTTCGGAATCGATTCGATTTGTATATCTCCGTCTCTGTCATTCTCTATGAAAATAGCAGAGACGGAGATATACAAATCGAATCGATTCCGAAACCGAATGGGTTCAGAATACGGGGGCAGGGAAGGTTTAAACGTTGAGAAAATATCGAGTCCACTCATTGATGGGTGATACGAAGTACGCCGTACGCCGGGTCATCTAGTCACTGATAATTATAGTGTGACTTTTCCCTGGAAATGGGTATTCTGTATAGAGCGATTACGCTTGAAATTTGACAGATATTTTTCTGTGACCACGATGCTATCTAGTACGTTATTTGGAACTTTTTTTTTTCTTCTGATAACGCCTCATGTCAGCGTAGGTAACTTTACACAGACTTTTTCATATTTTTGACGATATCAGAGTATTAACGTATGAGTCTAATAGTATTTTACTTATTTAAGCGTGTTCTTCCGTGGTCAATTTTAAAGTAAAGAAGTAACAAGTCCAATAGTATAAAAAATATTTAAGAAAATCGCGTTGAAATGGCTTGTCAAATAAAACGCGATTGTGGGTAAAATTGACTCCCGTTCATTTCGATAGCGAAAAATACACATAAACTGTGATTTACGTAATTTAGGTTGGATTTATTTTACTTTTTCGATGTAAAAAACATAGATCTATCAAATTAGATCAATTTTTCATATTCAATCATGTTAATTTTCTAGGGAAATGCCGTTTAAAAAGTTTGAGCTACAAGCGAACGGAAAAAATAAAATAGTTTCATTTATTTTTTCTTACTATAGAAATAATTTCTTAAAAATCAAATAAAGCCAAAAAATTCTACAATCATTTGAGTGTTGAATGACATCACTATCAACTAGATTAATAGTGAGTAATATTACATTTAAAAAAGATTCACCCCATTCCATGAACTGCATGTTCCCTAGGTATGCAAATGGATACCTAGGGAAATTAATTGCTGTTTTTTTTAGCATACCTATTCGACAAGAACCATTTAGCTGGTAGAGGGGGAGAGACACTTGACCACAACAAAAATTATCATTTTAAAGCCTAATATTTTGCAAAAGAGACGAAGACAAATATAGAATACTAAATTGAATAATATATTTTTGAATTACCTATCCAATTACAGCCAACACCAAGGGGTATACGAGAAAAAAATCATCCCTACTTTACGTGTAGAGGAATCACAAGGGTATCTCCCTTGTAATTCCTCTATTCCCATAGAAAGTGTTTTCAAGATATATATTAATTACCCGGATAAAGTAGTAATATATTTAGTACTTGATAACGAGGCCCTAGAAATCTAGAAGTGCTAAAGTGAAGCAATGTCAGCGGAGTTGGGTGTGCATTCAACTTTTATATTGGAAAGCACCTTTTGAAAAAGAAACTGCGAGCTAATCTTCCGTGTAGGAAAAATATCATTTAGGAAACTGCATTATGGTGTTTGACGATAGCTTTTCCACTTGAGAGTTATAGTTTCAAGTGGAAAAGCTATTGTCAAACACCTAACGATGCCATGACTATCAACCACCTACTTGAGAGCCAATTCTTATTCCGTGTTATGTATGCTTACCATCTTCGACCACATTGTATTGCTTAAAACATCTCTTTCAGACATAGAAGTGAAATAACTCACATTATTAATGCATTATTATAGGTGTACAAATAACTGAAACTCCTTTGTCAATGTTACCCACCGTTGACTTTTTGTTTATAATATTTTTACATAGTAACATTAAATAAGACCAAGAAATATTCTTTAAAACGGTAAGATAGATCAATGTTTTATCGTTAGGAAATAAAACTACAACACAACAAACAAGGAACAAACAAAAAACAAGGCAAGAAGGATTTAAAGAGAAAAGATTTAAAAAAAAAAGGGAAAGAAAAGAAGGAAGAATTTAAACAAGTTTTGTATAATTAAATCCTTGATCTTGGACATACATTTTTCAGTCACAAATTCTTGTGTTCAGAAAATGGTGGAAAACTTTTAAAACTTCCATCACATTTGTCAACTTTATTCATAAATTAACATTTATAATGTTTGGCGACTACAACTCACGCATTCATCAATCAATTTAATTACTCATCTTTTGGTAAAAAAATCAAGAATCGTTAAACCAGGCTATGTACAAAGTTTAACGCAAAGTCAAAGTTACCCACATTGACAGTAAGTACCTAAAGGTTTGTCTCATTTTTGTTTTAAGGTTTTGCTCAAGTTTTGCTAATTTTCTGCCAGAAAATACGAAAAAAGTTTCATGTAGGTTTCTCTCTTCCTTTAAAATGAATCAAAATTCTAAAACGGCTAAACAAGACAAAAGTTCAAGGTCTGGGTTTGTAATCAAACTATCTAATGAAACCGCTCAGAAATTGGCAGAAGAAGAAGAATTTGCCAAAAGTAAAGCTCAAGCTGAATTAACAGCTTATGAAAGTGTTAAGAACAAGCGCGATGATTTAAAATCGGAAGAACAAATTAGTACCACGCTCCCACAAGACTCACAAGATTCAAACTTGAAAGTTGAGACAGCTGATAAATCTGCTGAGAACCAGAGCTCAGAACCAAAAGTCAGTGAGAATACAAGCTCAGACTCAAAATTGTGTGAAAGTAGTGAATTAAACCCCGAGATCACGACGGAAACCTTAGGAAATTCGGCTGATACCGTAACAGACTCTTCAAACGCATCCTGGGGTGAATATGCACCATATATTACGTACGAAGGTGAAGAAGCCATTTACACAGACCCTTCTTGTAAGCAAAGCTATACATGGAGTAAAGATACCAACTCTTGGGTTGCAAAAGAAAGTGATACCAATAGAGTTTACAGTTATGAAGATGATACACATGTCTATACTGACACAGATGGCTCTAAATTCTTTTGGGATGATGATAAAAAAGCTTGGATACCAAAAGTAGATGATGATTTTTTAGCTTTCTATCAAATGTCATATGGCTTTGTAGATAATAAACCAACAGAGAAAAAAGATGATAAACCAAAAGAAACACAGCAAAAATCTGATAATTTAAAGACAGGGATTAAACGCAAAAATGATCCCCAGTGGTTTGAACCATCTGAGGACCAAAATACTAAAGTTTATGTTTCCAATTTGCCGTTGGATTTGACAGAGGAAGAGTTTGTAAATTTCATGCAAAAATGTGGACTTGTTGAGCGAGATCCTCGTAATCAGAAAATGAAAGTTAAACTTTATATGGATAAAGAACAAAATTGTTTTAAAGGTGATGCATTATGTACTTACATCAAAATAGAGTCTGTTGACTTAGCTCTAAAACTGCTTGATGGCAGTGACCTTAAAGGTAATAAGGTCAAAGTTGAGAAAGCACATTTTGAGCTAAAAGGTGAGTACAATCCAGCACTAAAACCGAAAAAGAAGAAAAAGAAAGAACTGGAAAAGATCAAGAAAATGCAGCAGAAGTTGTTTGATTGGAGACCAGAAAAGTTTATCGGTGAAAGGTCTAAACACGAAAGGGTTGTTATATTGAAAAATATGTTTCATCCTACAGATTTTGATAAGGAAGTACAATTATTACTAGATTATCAGCAGGACTTGAGAGAAGAAGCAGCAAAATGTGGGGAAGTTCGTAAAGTTGTTCTTTACGATAGACATCCAGAAGGTGTAGCACAAATAACTATGAAAGAACCTGAACAAGCAGATGCTGTGGTAGAACTAATGAACGGACGATGGTTTGGAAAACGACAGATTACTGCTGAAATATGGGATGGTAGGACTAAGTACAGGATCGCTGAAACCGATGCTGATATTAACAAGAGGATGGATAAATGGGAGAAATTTCTGGAAGAGAAAGATGACAAAAAAGATTCAGATCCAGAAAAAGAGGCAACAAATGTTGAAGACAAGAAGGAAGGTACAAATAAATCCGTTAGTGGATCCAGTACAGATATGGAAGGCTCTATGGAGAAAAAACCTACTGAAGATTCTAATATGATATGTGTGGCTCCTGAAATATCTGTGGTGGAAACTGTAATTGTGAATGATGCATCTATAAAGACCAGTGGTGAAAAGGACGGAGTTGATTAGATTTAAGTAACTTGTACTAATAAATTAAATCAATAATTTTCAATACCATTATATTTCAATAAAACTAGCAACCTGATAAACAATAATATGATTATAAATAAGTTTGTTCATACTTAAGCTTATTAAAAATACACTGTAAGCATTTGAATGGTCTTCTATCAAAAACAAACACTGCTGTGCTCTCAGCACCATGGTCTTTCATAAAAGTTTTTTTTTACAATAGTTTTCAGAAGTATAACAAGGTAACAGTGTTTTCAGATCTTTCAAATTTGATACCTTTTCATTGAGAAAATCCTGTATATTCACAGGATTTCCATTCTGTAATCTTGTGGAAAATATGGCATTTGATAGCTATTAGTTTTTTGCATAGGCATAATAGTTTCATAATGCATTACACATCACAGAGTTTCTCCTCAATGATTATTCAAATTAATTTAGTGTACCATTCAAGCCTAGGTTGTTAGTGCTCCTTTACCTGAGGTTAGTGGCTCTAAAGTTAGAATTCTATTGTGTATACATTGTAATGACATACCTGTATGGTATACAACCTAACTAAAAGTAAAAAGACAAATAACTAAGGAAGGTCTCACATGCTAGTGAAACAACAGGTGGCTTTGTAAAAAGTGATCTATATTAATATTGTTTATAAGTATATTATATAAACTAATATTTAATCATTTTTCTTTCATGGAAACATTTAGCTTATCTGCATTAGACCAATATATCAGATAATTGTAGTTTAAAAAACCGACTTTAAAATAAGCAATAGAATACATACGCGACTTGCTGTTCACTTTTCTACAGGCGCTTGGTTGATATTTTACCAGTTATTTTGTTATAAAAACCAAAGTACTGCATCTAGTTTGATAAAATTTATATTTTATTTTGACCACCTCTGAAGTATGATCTACAAAATGCAAAAATAATCATCAAAATCAATGCACAATTGGCTGAGTAATCGGTGAACAAACATATAAAAAACTTACAAACTGAATTGATAACCTTTTCGGAAGTTGGTTAAAAATAAGCAAAATTGTTATACAAGGGACTACTTGGTACGTTTTGGACTACCCAGACAGGAATTGGGACTAATCTACATTCATCAAAGTCGGTCAAGCGGTTACACTGCGCTAAGAATTTGTACAGAAACTAAAGAGTACTATAATATAATGTACAGAAACATTACCCTCTTTCTTGAACTATCGGATAAAAATATTTTCGTCGAAGTGTTAAGCAAGATAGAGGTGACCTCAAACTTGGATTTGTCGATTGTATAATCTGTGGTGTAAAGACACCTTGTGACTCGACAGTAGATTTCGGACATAAAAATGTGTATAGAATTGTCTACGGATTATAGACATCTCTAAATCCATGAAAAAATATTTTTACCATAAACTAGGATCCGTCATGTTGTCTGATTGACACCTGACTTTTTGATTGAATACAAAAATTTATCTAATTGACGAGATTTAATGAAAAACTAGCATAATAGCGCTTATCCTATGAATATCGGATAA
This sequence comes from Lycia hirtaria, assembly GCA_947563715.1. NCBI lineage: Eukaryota > Metazoa > Arthropoda > Insecta > Lepidoptera > Geometridae > Lycia > Lycia hirtaria. The sequence continues at coordinate 3,847,359 of OX387385.1, read as the reverse complement.
CTTAAGTTTATTTATGTGCGTAGCACTACAATGGGAGTTGCGTAAAGTAATCACAAACCGCTGTTGAAGTTCGAGTGAGCTGTCACGTTCTATCGGGGCTTCTCTGGCGGCGGTCTCCATGAATAATAACAGGATAATATGTTAACATGGCTGTGCAGGCCGACTCTGGAGGGAAAGACGAGGTGAAGACTCAGTTTGCGACCCGGGAAGGCACGTATCGATTGATGACTCTCTCGGAGTACTCGCGGCCTAACCGAGTTGGGTACAACAGTGGTCCAGGCTCCTCGCAGGTGCGGGTGTCGCTGGTGACTCTCCCGCCACCGCCAGGGTCGCAGGAGCCCGGCACTGAGCCGTTGGCGCCGGAAGACAGGATATGCTTCAACCATGGAAAAGAAGTGTATGTTTATGTTTACAGAGGCATTAAGAAGGTAAACTATTGTGTTCCGGCTATTCTCATTAGCTTTTAATACAAATATAATGTTTAACTGCTTACACTACCCTTCATAATTACACCTCCATTGGCAATTATTTTGTTATATTGATATTCATGCACTTAAATAGAATATGTTTGTTGTATCATTATTTTAGTTACATTTATTCTTTAACTTTGTGCCACTTTACTCTCTATTAATGGAAAAAGTTATGACTAGCAACTTTTTATCATTCTGTTTTGTATAGCAATATAGTCTAGTTTTCCTTCCTGTATGTATTTGACCACATCGCTCTTGATCTTAATCAACAATGTGGTTCAAAATGGTGAGCTCACAAAGGCTGGGATAGGGATTGTCTCTACAGAGAATTATTGTGACTACTTTGCCAGTACATTGTGCATTTGTTTATACAATTATAGAAAACTTACCTTTTGCTAAATGGTATCTCATTTCAATATTTATACTGTTGGAACTATAGGTTAGAAGATAGGTTTCTGTTATGCTTTTTTCAAACTTTTTAAATTTAAGGTTGTTTTATATACAAAGTAGATATATGTTTGACCACTATCTTGCGTAATGGTAAGTGAGGGTGTGGTCGAGGATGGACCATGTGAATCAAGAGTAGATGATTGTCTGTACTCTTATAATGAAATTTGAAAATAGCAAATCATACTCATTGGGAAAAAAGAATTATTGAATTTTGACAATGTTTAAGTTGTTTGTTATGTTTAATGTTTATGCTTAGTAATTAGTTTTCTCCTGTTAAAAGGAAAGTGAGCAATAAGTATTTCTCATAAGTGCATGATACCATAAACATAATATATATGTATAATACTTACTCTTGTTCCATGACTCAAAGTTTAACAATCACTATATTCAAGCCAGATGTCTGTTGATTAGACCAGTATGTCACGTTGACAAAGTGCTGATAGTAAATGGTGCTCTCTGGACAACTCTTATCTGAAATATAAACTAACAATGAACTGTCTGATATCAAATAATTTTAACACAACAGTCTGTTATTCAAAACTGATATATCAATCGATGAGTTAATATACAATTTTGTACATAGTCAATGAATTATTGCAGTTACTACAAGATTCACTCTGAAATAAGTTTTTAAAAAGTACAATGCAGCATGCTTTAAAACTAAACACTGAACTTTATACTTACGTATTCAGTTGATCCATGAATACACTAGAATCATGTTTAATGTAAAACAGAAGGGATTTAAGGATTTAAGTCAAAGGAAGAAGTATTTATTACTTGCCTTGATAATTGATAGTGCAGCACAGGTGTATCCTAATAACTGATCTTTCTGTGTGAATATCTATAAGACTAGTAAGATGGGTAAAGAATTTTGGTGATTTCTAATGCTATCAGTCCTGAACCGATTGAATAAAACGGTCTTTTTTACTAATAATTGTTTGCATGCAATGCCTGCTAACACTATTAAAAACCATAAGAAACAAAAATAAACAGAGGGAATAATAGGTACTTATTGCTAGGTTTATAATTACATAATTCTCATCATTATCTAATTATAAACACAATCATCAAAGTTACTTGTTATCACATTGTTCATTCATTTGTCACAACTGCATATTGGCGTTGCAAATATACAATCATTTTTTTTTCCAGATATTAATTTTTTATATAGTTTTTAGGGTTCCGTACCTCAAAAGGAAAAATCGGGACCCCTTATAGGATCACTTTATTGTCCATCTGTCCTTCTGTCTGTCTGTCCGTCCGTCCGGGTGTCAAGACCTTTATCTCAGGAACACGTAAAGGTATCGAGTTAAATTAAAACTATATACGCAGATCCAGTCTCTTGCTGCAGAAAGAAAAATAAAATTTCTCAGTTTATGTAAAAAAAAGTTACAGTTAAAGTTTAAGTTACTGACTCGCACTTGTCCGGTTTTTCTTATTAAATACATATGTATACCTTTGAATAGTATTTTAGAGTGGTTACCAAATCCACAAACTCCCGTATGACTGTATTTATATTACACATAGATTTAAATTTATTTTTCAACATTATATTTGTTTACCCAAATGTTTTCATTGCTTGCAGGCAGCAGATCTTACAAAACCAGTTGACAAGAAGATGTACAAAGGCACAAATCCGACATGTCATGATTTCAACACAGTCACAATGACATCTGACAGTGTCTCCTTAGCTATAGGATTTTCCACCGGCCAAATACAACTCATAGACCCTATTAAAAAGGAATTAAGTAAATTATACAATGAAGAGGTAAGTGATAAGCACTTTAGTTTTTTTTAAATAAACTTCAAAAATGTGTGTTCAAAAGCCCAATTAGAGGCTTTTAAATGGATTTTTTGTCATACTGGGAAAGTACACATGAAATGATCTGTACACAGGGCCGGAAACACTGACAAAAACTTTTGAATCATGACAAAACTTTTTCTTCTGCTTCTTTTTTCCCTAATGGCCAATGTATGAATCAATTTATCAACTGCATTCAATTAATACAAAAAGTCAAAAAACCAACCCAAAAAAAGGAAATATATGGGATTGATAGAAGCTAACTAAATATCATGTGAGAAGTCTAAATAAATAGAATTGTTTTAGAAATAGAATTACTTTGAAATGTTTGCCACTTGTCTAGGCTCACAGGTGGTCAATCGCAACCCTGCTAGTAATAAAATAGAACAATATGATTATATGTACAATCAAAAGTAGACTGTAAACATAATCTGTAGGTATCTATTAGGGCTCAAGTGCACTGTTAGGTATTCTAATATCTAGTCCACTTGCTGTTTTATCAAACATTATCTGCTAACATTAATAGCCAATATGGGATTGACTTGGTTATCACTTGTTAAGATGATGGTTCTGAAATAAAAGAAAAAATGAGTACTAGTTGTTCCCCCTGGTTTTACCCATGTGGCGATGAAAAATATTGATGTAATATTTCTTAACCTCGTGAAATTTTAGATAGTTGTTCCCCCTGGTTTTACCCATGTGGCGATGAAAAATATTGATGTAATATTTCTTAACCTCGTGAAATTTTAGATGAAGCGATTTTTTGAGTTTAACCCAAATAGATAAATAAAGAATAGGAAAAATAATTTTGAGTTTAAATTAGTTACACCTTGAGTTTAAATCTATATTTTGTATTGGTCCCTATGTACTAACATACAGTTGAAATAAGAACCTCCTTTTTGGGAGTCTGTTAAAAAAGTAGTTAAAGTAATTCACGTCGACGTTCCAGAGACTGATCGACAAATCCCGCGTCACGTGTATCCGGTGGGTGCCGGGATCGAGCAACCTGTTCGTGACGTCACACGCCTCCGGCCAGCTCTACGTGTACAACGAGGAACTCGCGTGCGGCTCTGCGGCGCCGCACTACCAGCTCTTCAAACAGGTACCGCAAATGTACCAAATTACACAACATTTTTTTTTATACACTATAGATCTACGATTGACCACCAACTCGCCTGATGTTAAGCGTGATGTGATGTTATGTTAAGTGTGGCCGATAATGGAGCTCGTCGATCTTTTTTTTTTTAAGAAGATATCTATTCACTCTAGCCTTGAAAATTCCAAGATTGTAGGTCTCAGGAAACAGAGATGGCGGCAACAAATTCCATTCATGTGCAGTACGTATCAAGAACGTGGACCGATATCGCTGAGCACGCGATTTTTTGGCATTTTAACGAGAAATGGGTGGTAATTCGCCAATTTTCTGCTAGTCCTGTAGTGAAATGGGGACTAGCAAAAAGTCTGCGAATTACCACCCATTTCTCGTTAAAATGCCAAAAATCGCATGCTCAGCGATATCGGTCCACGTTCTTGATACGTACCGCACAGGAATGGAATTTGTTGCCGCCTTCTCTGTTTCCTTGAACTACAATCTTGGAATTTTCAAGGCTAGAGTGAATAGATATCTTCCAGATCGACGAGCTCTTTTTGAACTGTCTAAAAGTTTGTAAGAAATAAAAAGGCTGTTTTGAAATATCACGGTTATTCTATTCACTCCAATTTAATGAGTAATGATTGTTTAATTATGATATTGAGCGCTCGATATTTGGGGACAGTTGCATGCGCCAGACTGCTGCACGACAGTAGCTAATTATGCAATTTATAGTCAAACTATTTATATTCTTTTAATTTCATTCCATGTCGTCTTTATCCATGTGTCAACATTTAGTATACAAAAATAAAAATGGTGTCCAAAGAGCCCCAGTATGGGGGTAATTTGTAGTTGAAATTAATCGTTCTACACGCCTGTTAAATATCGCTAGTACTATCCCAAACACACTATGTAGTTTGTTTGTATGAAGTAATTCACATTCAACCAGTCCCGAGCCTCTGTCAAATTCTTTTCCGTTATCAGGGCGACGGCTACTCCATCCACACATGCCGGACGAAAAGCACCCGCAACCCTCTCTACCGCTGGCTCCTCGGTGAGGGGTCCTGCATCAACGAGTTCGCCTTCTCGCCGTGCGGGACCAACCTGGCCGTCGTCTCTCAGGACGGCTTCCTCAGGGTATTCCACTACAATACGATGGAGCTCATCGGCAGGGCGCGCTCCTACTTCGGCGGCTTCCTCTGCGTCTGCTGGTCGCCGGACGGGAAGTACGTAGTCGTAGGCGGCGAGGACGACCTAGTTACGGTGTGGTCTTTCAGCGAGAGGCGCGTCGTCGCGAGGGGGGAAGGACATAAATCGTGGGTGTCGGTGGTCGCTTTCGACCCATACGTGGTGAGCTTCACGGACCCCGACGAAGAGGGAATAGAGGATGAAAAGGACAGGACGGAGCAGCAGTGCTACAGGCTCGGCAGCGTGTCTCAAGACACTCAGCTGTGTTTGTGGGATTTGACTGAAGACGTCCTCCGGCCGCCGGTGAGGGCGCGAGCGTCGGCGCATCTATCTCCGAACAGCGCAGCGCTGTCGCCCAACGGAGTTCCCGGGAAACCGCCCCCGAAGCCGGCCAAGACGAACAAGATCGGACACAAACACGCCGAGCTGAGCAATAACGCGGCGGGCGAGCCGTCCGGCGCGAAACAGAAAGCCAAAACCAACAATGTGTCCACGTTAAATATCAGCGTCGGGAAGGCGAAGGAAGAGAGCTCCGGCTCGCTCGGCGTCAACTCCCTAACGCAACGGCTGGCCGGTTTCTCGTTCGGGGAGCGACGGTCGGAGCACCGGCGGAACTTCAGCTTGACGAAGCCGGCGGAGACGAAGAGTTCCGCGTCGAACAGTGTCGCGATGCGGGGGAAGTCGGCCGGGACGCAGTCGAACGACTACGATCCGTTGAGATTGATAGGGACGGCGGCTTGTCCGAGGTTCGACGAGTGCCCCGTACTGGAGCCTCTCGTATGTAAGAAGATTGCGCACGAAAGGTTGACGGCGCTGTTGTTTCGTGCGGAGTATTTAGTGACGGCGTGCGCGGACGGGTGCGTGTCCACGTGGGCGCGGCCGGCGCGCGCGGGCGCAGGGCGCGGGGAGGCGGCGCCGGCGCGGGGCGGGGGCGAGGCGGGCGCGGCGCGGGGCGAGGCGCGCTCGCACCGCCGGCTCGACCGCATCGACTTGGTCGACTAGTCCATTGTACGCATCCGGTACGACTGTGAGACGCGAGAGTGGAGCGCGGTTTGATCGTCTTAACGGTTGAATTGAGAATTAAACGTTCTATATCGATCTACAGGCATTAGTCGTATACATGGATCGATACTATCAATTCTAAATGTGATGTCGATCTTTAACTGGATACCATGATTGCAAGGCTATTTTATTTGTTTCAATAGAGATTAGAGTTCAATACAATATCTATTTCATTCGATTTCGCAAGGAATATACACATAACCTACGTTTACGTGAAGTTATGTTACATATAGCTTACATTTATTGTAACATGTGAGGATATTCTGCCTCCAATCGAGTTTAAAAATAGTGTTGAAATGAAACATATGTATTTTGCTCGACGTGTATTCATGTTTTTCTTGTATTTTACTTGAAATTCGGTTTGAAGTTTGAGAGATGTACATATTTATTTGCAAACATTTTGGAACATTATTTAGTACACTGCATCAAAATAAAAATAAATTACAATGACTTTTGAGCATATAACCTCTAGAGAGGATTTACTAATCCACAACTAGAGAATGATTTTTCATTCTTGTCTTGTGTATATACTTGTGTATTTGTGTATATATCTCACAATTACATACTGAATTTTTAGCGCTATCTTTTTTGCGTATGTTTGGATTAGCCAATAACAGCATTTTACTTTTGATAAAGCTGATTTTCATTTGAACTAAACCAATCAGCATCGCTTCTGTTTGGGTCACTTCCTCGAAGATAACTTACACTTTTGCCATGATATAAACCATTAAATTGCTCACATTTTTTGCGCACACAGCCGACTGCGTAAGAAGGACGGTTATGTTTTCATGTGTGTGTATGTTTGTATATATGTATTGTATTGTATGTGTGTTTCTATATTACCTCCTACAGACTAAACAGCTTGACCGATTTTGATGTGCGAGGTGTCGTTAGATTTGTCTTCACTCCCTGAATGTCTTTATATTTTTTTGTAATAAAACGACTCTCGCAAAAATAAAATAATTCACTTTTTCCTAACCTCCAACGAACTTATTCTTAGTAAATATGTGTTTTTACTAGAATTATTAGAAATAATGAGTATTTAAAACCTTTTGCAGCGATTTTACGCATACTTTTCCACAAAACATGCACTTAACAGCGTATCAAGCGTAATAATTTCTTAAGTTAGACAGCAAAAACCGCTTTTCTGCAGTCGGGTATTTTGTTTTTCTTTTAATAGAGTTGTCATTGTAGATCTTAAATTTTAATTTCCCCATTGTATAAATTATTAGCAGTAACAGTATAAATTAACAACAGTAACGCAGCTTCAATTATTTCGCTTCACATCGAAATTGTAAGAGACAATGAGCCATCCGTGTCGAACAGTCGTGTCGTATGTACGTTAGCTAACTTGAACCTGTGTGCGTGTAAGTTATTCCAATAGGCAAGTGATGTCGATGTGTGCGCGTGTATGCTGGAGCTTTACTTTTTTTTAATATTTACTTTTTTTTCTCTTTGGCACTGGTTTAAAATATAATTATATACAGTCGTACGATTTAATATGTATTAATTCATATTTGTTATTTTAAAACACCTTTTTAAAACGCGTTTTTATGCGTTTCGACTCTGCGCCGCCGGGTATAAAAAAAATTGTTTAAAGTAAATAGAAGATTACTATTAAATTTAAAACCTAAACCTAAATGTCTAATGTTCTCATAGATTGACACAGGTACTATATTCTTAAATGAGATTTTTATTTTTACCCAAACGCATCAGATTTTGAGGAAAGCTTGGTTTGCAGAGTCAAGACGCTCCCTTTCGTTAACCTAACCATGCCTAGGTAAGAGAATGCATTTTTATGTCTATTTTGACTGTTGTATGGTGTGCTTCGATGGACCACAATTCTTAACCCATAGATTCTATGGGTTAAGAATTGTGGCATGGCATAGAAGGCATTTTGTGTATTTTTCAATGATTGCTTGTTATTAACATTAAAGTGAAGCTCCAGTAGTCGATGATGTTCCGTTGAGCATTTCTAGTGTTATAATACGATATACGAACTTTAGATAGCTATAGATACCGAGATTCATTATGTATAGACGATTGTATATTTTAAGTAAGGAGACATCTCTTTCTCGCTCACTCTGTAAATATAGCTGTAGGTCCGGAAGCGATTTAATCGCTTCAACGCGCGAATCCGAGCGCTTTATCATTAATTAACTATTTATTTATATTTTATTGAGTTTCATTGTTGAGATGAAAGTCTAAGACATTATTGAAAAGATCAATTTTACGCGTCTCGTATTAAGTTGTTATTAGCAATTAATTAGCGCTTAATTTAGTGAATTTATCCTCTATTATATGTATAATAGATAAATTAAATTGGTTCTACGTCTTTAGGAGTAAAAATAACAATTTTCGTCGATGTAAAATATGCTAGATTTTAGGTTACGTAAAAAATGATAAGTGGTACAAAATGATAGTGGCCAAGATTGTGTGCTACACTTAGATTCACTTTGGTTTACTTTTGTGAAAAATAAATAAATATAAAATCATATAAAAATCATATTACCAATAGCAGATCAAAACACAACAGTGTTTTGATCTGCTATTTGATGTTATTTTAGCGCGAATACAGTTAATCTAGCATATTCTACATCGGTGCTTTTTTTTTTCAATATTCCTAAAATATTTGAGCTTTTTTTTTCACGAGCGCTATTCTAAGATATGACTGCGTGAAAAGACCTTTTAAAAGTATATTTGCGATATTTGTGTATTTAATATATAATAATTAATAGCACAGAAACCACTGTATTTCCTATATTCGCCTAAATTATTTGTTAATAAAATAAATCTTTTATAGTCATTATTATTTATGTGTATAGCGTATAACGTTAATTTCTATGCAAAATTTTCAAGTGTTTCTACCGAATTACATTTTTTATGGTATATTGTCGAAAACTTCATGTTGTATAGCTTGGTATTCTCTTGTAGGCAAGCATGTAAAGTATTTTCGATCCATGAAGACATCGAGTATCGTCACAAAAGACGAGCATAATTTGACCAATTTCTACCTTAATTACTAAACTTAACTGTAAGTTTAGAAAAATAAAAAAAACCCCATAAAAAACCGTTGAAACTGTTGAAAGAACACGCTCGATGAAATTCACTTTCAAACAAACCGTTGGAGAGCTACGATGCCACAGACAGACATACAGATACACACGTTAAACTTATAAACAACCCTCTTTTTGGGTCGGGGGTTAAAAATGACACTGTTTATGAATATTGAATTATTATTCATTTCTACCGTACTGCAGGTGGGTATTATTTTTTTAATCTTCGACCCGACCCAAGTTTGGTCTGTGTGTCTGTCTGTGGCTTCATAGCTTTCAAAGGGATGGACCGATTTTGATCTAGTTTATTTTATTTGAAATAGGATTTCATCGAGAGTTTTCTTAGCTATGTTTCATTAAAATCGGTTCAGCCGTTTTTCTTGTCGGGGGGTTTTTGAGTTTTCTAAACTCGTACTTCAATCAACATATTAAACGTTTCCACTGCTGGGTAAAGTTCTCCCCTCTTTTTTCCATAAGTTGCGGTTTTCTTTTAATAATGTTGTCAATTTTATTATAATAAATATTTTATAACAGATGCCAGAACATAGTATACTTACAATTGAAATGTAAAGAGAATTTATAACATTTTTTTTCTTTATTTAAGAAAGAGTATATTTTTCATGTTTGACTTTAAGAAAATACCAATAAGAGGATTGCGAAACGTGCGTTTGTCCATATAGCCAGAGGAAACCTTTTTCTACCCTTGAAGATAAGCCGATATCGATGATTTTTTCCGCGATTACTATCAGGAGGAATATTTTATATTGCTTTTACCTCTTTTTTTTATTTGAATTGAGTACACGAAAAATACAATACAGTCAACCATTATTAATTTATAAATGAACGTCCAGGCACCAGTGACAGTTCGTAATTACGAATATCAGAGCTTTCATTGGCCATCAGTTTATTCACTGTTAATTTATTTTAAGAGTGTTTAGTTCGACCATCGTCCGTCTCGCTCTCGCATACCAAAAATTTTGAAGGTATGAAATGACTGAATGAACTTATAAAAAAAAATCGTCGCTTAGTACACTAGACAGCAACATCGCAATTTTTTTAAAAAAAATTCAATTTGATACAAGTTAATATTCACACATATAAATATTTTTTTGAAATTATTAATGCATAAATGATTTTTATGTAAAATGAAAATTAACTTTGCCTAAATTGATTTTTTTGTCGATGATGTTGCTTTCTAGTGAACCAAACGAAGATTTTTGTAAGTTCATTCAGTAATTTTATATCTTCAAAAATATTGGTGTGCGCGAGCGAGACAGACGAACTCGATGGTCGAACTACAGACTCTTAAGACGAGCATGGTGACCACACTTATTCATACAAAGTTTTATAATCATTGCTCTTCTGACAGACCGCTCATGGTTGTCATGAAGTTGCGTTTTTGGCAGCAGCAAATGTAATGCGACTCACGATGCCTCACCATTTTTTATAGAAATCATTCGGCTGCATGGACAATTTCGTCCCTGCCGCCTAGGCAACCGAAATTCGCAACTAGCCGCGATGGACGAATCACTACTCTTCGACTGGCCTTGTGGCTCAGTTGGTAGTGTGTTTACGTATACCTGCTGAACTGAAAGGTCGTGGGTTCAATCCCCACCCAGGGCAAACATTTGTGTGATGAGCATGGATGTTTGTTCTGTGTCTGGGTGTTTCTATGTATCATATGTATATATTTACTACAAAAAAAAGTATATATGTATTCTATCAGCCATCTAGTTCCATAGTACAAGCTTTGCTTAGTTTGGGCTAGATGGTGTTGTGTGAAATGTCCACAAATATTTATTTATTTATTTATTTAATATGCTACTGATTGCGGTAAAATTCATTTTAAAAATGTTTATCAGTAGAAATTGATTTTCTCCTATTGTATGGGCGAAACGTCGCCCAATAATCGTCGTCGCCGAAAATGTTGAGTCTAGTATGTAAAAATACTAGACTCATAACATTTCTCATCGTGTGTAATGTAACATTTTGATAAATGTCTCGAACGTGTTTTTTGTATAAGATAACTTTCTAATGTAAACTATAAATTATTTGTTTTTTCGTGGCCTTATGAATGTTATTTATTCTTAAAAAATGTTCGATTTTCTCTTGCGGCTGCAACCATTGTACAGATTTTATCGAATGTGACTCGTATTGTCCAAGTGTAAGAGTTCAATTTAAGATGTAAAAAGAATAACGACGTTTATATGAAAAAAAATGTTTTAATCAGCTGAATAAATATGTACCTACTCACGGTCTGGTCTCGTGGCCTCGACTTGCTAATGTACCATACAGTTTACGTGTATTAAATGATAAATATAACGGGGAATTATTTTTATCGAAATTGAATGATTTGGGTGTGGCTAGTACTAAAATTAAAAACCTGTGATATAGGTTTCAAACTTATCGTTGTAAGTAAATGGAGCGCTGTTGTCGCTTTTTTTTTAGATTTCTATAAACAATGAAGTTTCAATTTGAAAAATGTGTTGTACCGACTACATCGCCGTCTAATTTAATTGAAAGAAACGACATTTGTTTACAAGATAACGGCGCATTGCAGGTTGGCACACTTCACATATCTGAAAACATTAAATACTCCTATACATGGAGATTTTAAAGATGGAATATTGTATTGATTGTGCTTTTTTTCTAAATCCGGTTGTAGTTGTATCACGAACACGACCATGTGTTTTATTTGAATACGTGTACGTAACGTACTCCGAATCGAATTCAAAACGGCAGCGTGTCCCCCTCTGACGTGCGCAATTCGTCACAGTCCTCACTGACAGTAAAGAATTCTTTGATCCTTTAGCTATTGAGTGGTGTAATTAAATTTTGAATGTAGATGACGTAGCTGTAACATCAAATGTAATCCCTCGATTTTGTTATGATCAATTTTCTGAAATACTTCTCAATACGGAAGTATTCTCTTATTTATTTTATACATGTCCATTGGCCACAATACGGAAGCAAATTGAAATACGTATTCCTGTCAAAAAAATAGCTAAGTAAATAGCAAGCAAAAGTTATAGCTTATGGACTCAGGCTTCTATCCCGTGTACGTGTATATGCCACATATTAATTGCTTTATTTCGGTATAAATAATTCTCGGTATTACCGTGTATTTTTCGAACTGACTTGACCACACTCTGTTACTATATTATTATCGTAATTGTTTCATAAAGGCTGACAAAAATATAGCTTACTACTTACTAGCAGATTTGTCTATCAATTATTGATTGCACCTGTTTACAAAGTATATGATTCAGAGAACAGTTATCATAAAGGTGGTGACTGTCGACGTTCTATGAAGTTAATGGCAAGAAATGTTTGTCACGAATACTCGTACGCCAAATCAGATCTTTATCGCTTATCTATATATATTTTTTAATATTAAATCTCAGAATATAGTTAGGAAAATTATGGTAAGCCAAACTGTTAAGTACAATATTATGAATATTGCTGAGTTGTTTGCATTTTGTTATATATATATTTAATATTGTTGACATATATATTGATATGTATATGTCATATTGTTGTTGGATTATAAAAGTTGAATATACATTAAAAAATGAAAACAACTCAAGGTACCTACATTCTGAGATTTTATATATTTGGCAGAGTCTGTGCAAACAAAATTGGCCAAATTTCGTGGTCTGTCAACATCGTAAGATTTATAGGAACTGTTGGGAGCTTTATCTAAGCCCAATTGTATTTATTATGAATAATTTACTATGATAATGGCCCTCAAATTAACTCAAATACGTAGCTGACATTTTCTTCGAGAAAATATCATTTCTTTTATGCAACTGCTGAAGTGCTGATTTTTGTTTTTTGATTTGATGACATAATAAGAGTTATTCATATTGATGAGTACAATGAGCTCATTTTGAGATATCCGCGGTCCTAGCGGCTAACGTCAATAATAATTAGTATTATTGACCTTGATAATGATCTTCATTGCCAGCCCACAGAAAGCCATAAGTCAATCGTTGGTAAACTTCACCAAAGTAGGGTGGCGCCGCTGTCTCTGCTTTATATCTGCTATTTTGACCAAAACAAACGAATAACCGTGAAAATGTCAACTTTTGGCCGTTTGTTCTATATTAAAACATAAATAGATAATTCTGATTATTTTGTAATACTACGATCATAAAACGCAATATACACCAATCCCACCGAGTTGATGTTGGCAACTTTGCTGACATAGACCATACTTATGCAATATAGGCCACAGGCTTGTGTCGGCGGGTCTGGTGTCTACTTAGTAGTGTAAAAACATTAATTTCCCTACTCCTCAGCTTATTTAAAAAATATCAAAGTTTTTTTTTATATTTCTCCTCTAAATAAATAAATTCATTTCTCACTTTTCTAATATCCAACGATTTTTAACCCCAAAAACCCAAACTCAAACTTATAACGCCCCTCGTATTATAAGTTTGACGTGTGTATCTGTGTATCCTGTGTGTGTAGCCGTTTTTTATTGTCGTAGTTTTTGAGTTTTCGAAACTTATATTCGTATATGATTATAAATATTATAATTCGCGAGACAGATAGCTACGCGCGTTGAACCCAGTCTTAAGGCCAACTTCCGCATATTTATCAAAAGTGCATTCAATAATTTTTAAATAAAAACTACGGCTCACTCACTTCTTTTGCATTCAATAAATTTATAACTAGAAAAACGTTGATCCGTACGAGCGAGACAGTTGCGAAACTCGACTTATTAGAAGACATGGGAGTTTGTTTTTAACAATACATCAGAAATGCTATATTTCTAGTTCGCTATTCTATATTGTTAAATTGGCAGCTATCTGTAACAAATTCTAAAAAACCTGTAAATTATTAATTCTTAATAATAGGTTGTGCCCATAGCTCTAATTAGACTTTGTATCAGTCGAAACCGAAGTCACGAACTGGTGAAACTAGATCAAAATGTAAGTTTTATGGTTACTGTATATGATAAAGCAATGTTAATATCTGTATCTCTTTCCTTCACTAATGAGGAAAAAAAAGACGATATACAAATACACACAGACGTCTTCACATTTATTAATAACGTGAATAGGTTGTTGAATTATAAAAATACTATCAGCCAATAACAAAACAAAAAACTAATAATTGTCTGCACATAGTAATAGTAAGCATGTATACCGGTGGACGGTAGGGCAGACCATGGTATTTTAATTTTACCTTAATATTTTGTACTGTTATCTCATAGAAATAAGGCATATATTTCATTGCTCGGAGGGCCCACCGAAGCGACGGAAGCATCCCGAGTTATGAAATTTTTACCCTATTACGATAGTAAAGACATACATTGTTAAATTTTAAAATCCTGTGACCTGGCTATAAGGTGTTGACTATGCGGCGTTCGTAGGAATTAGCCTCAAGCAAAGTTTGCTGCAAACCGGTGACTGGGCGTTGATAATAAGATTCTGACGAATGGAGAACCTCCTCCTTTTTAGAAGTCGGTTAAAAACTGGCAAGGCCAGTTAGTGGCAAACTGCTTGCAACTAACGTCGATGAACATTGTGGTCAGTCTTCACTCATAGGTATATAATATCCAAAACTTTAAAAAAAACTGTTTGTTACGTTGGCCATAAAGAAACAACTAATGTATTAGCTTAATGTCGCAGTTACACTTATAAGGCCGATCCAGAGCGAATAAGAATATACTGCGGAATCTAAAAGCCGGGAATACTTTCGTGAATACAGTGCATCGCAAGTTGAAACGACTTGGTCTGCTGGCGTACGTCACTTGCTAGCTAGACTATGCTGCAGAGAGTGGATTGAGGATAGTTTCAATTCAGCATTTGTGCTGATTGAGACACGCTCCGTTGTGCGTTTGTAACGGATAATGGTAATGGATGGACCGATTTTGATCGTTTTTCTTTTTTGTTTGAAAGACGATTTTATCGAGTGTTCTTTGTTTCAACAAAATCGGTTCAGCCGTTTTTTTGTCAAATTTTCTAAACTTGGTACCGACGCTCGTCACGCCCGCCGCAGACTTAAATATGGACGGAAATGACGACGGTTTCTTTTTTTAGATATTTCGTGCCTCCTATAGACTCCGTATTAGCCTTGACTCTGGATAGGCCTTACGAGACTTGTGATATTGTTATTCAGGTCTAAATGTGTAACTGCGATGTTACCGTCAACCTATATTAAGCGAATGTAAAGTAAAAATTGACACAAATAGCAACTATCGATGAAGACTTCACCACTCAGTAGGTATTTATAGGGTTGTCAAATAATGGTCTTCAATATTTCAATGAAGCTGCAATTTCAATAATTAATATTTATAATACACGTTGGGCCAGGCTCGTCGAGTAGAGGTCAACGCCAGATGGCCGTTATTTTTTCTTGTACTTACCATCACTATCGGATAAGTTTTGGAGCTTTTATTTCATAAATCGAAGACGCTTGCACGTGGCAAGGGCGAGCCTGGGCTAAAATGCGCAGGCGCACTGCTAGCAAGAACTTTAGATTGGTATAGCGTGGAGCATTCCGTACAAGTTCTGAAGAGTACCTACTTCTGCTAAATTACCTACCATGGACAGTCGGAAAAATATAGTGAAAATAAGCACGCAAAATAAGTTGTCTTGTGAAATATTGATCACCAGTATATTATCTAACTGTAAATAAAGAAATACTATTTGTCTCATAATGCCCGTAAAATTAAGTTTACATATAAATTGTCACGGACTACGCAAAGTACTGTTTTTTAATGTTAATTTATTGGAACTCTGTTCAAGACTAGTGAGACACATACAAGCCTATCAAGTTAAATATAGAGAATTCTCTTTACAAATATGTGTTTTTTATTTTACCCTAGCTGCTATTATACTGTCGTCTATAGTTCTCGTCACGTAAAAACAACGCTGCATAACCGACTGCAGCGCGGTAAAGTTTTGTCATTGGCTTTTGTTCAATAGGCAAGTCCATACAAACACGCCTTTTTCCCATTGGGGTAGGCAGAGACTATATTAATATTTCCACTTGCTACGATTCTGAGTCAGGATCGTAGCAAGTGGAAATATTAATATAGTCAGGATTCCTGACGTCTTTCGCTTCTTCTACTTTCATTAATGTGTTCATACATACTCGTCGGTTTCGAGTGCTTTTGACTTGAACTTTCTCCAACACGTATTCGATTTGGTCGTGATAGAAAGTAAAGCATATATTTTGTCAAGTAAGACAAGTATGCTATACAAATAGCATAGCAATAATTTATCAAATATTACAAATATGCAAACAGTAAACAGGAATAACCAAGTGAAATGCCACTATCAGGTTGGGCGAATATACCTTTACCACAGGAAACATACGGTAACACCGCCTCCCGCCAATTTCGGGTTCCTCGCCCGCTCCCCGCGCTCGCCCTGCTTGCCGGAGATTTCCGACGCAGTCGTCAGTCGAGACAAACGTTGCCGGCTTTAAGCCATAGAGGTACTATTATAAAAGGCGATCGAATTCCAAATGAAGTCACGAGCGAGCGGCAATCAGACGACAACCTTAACCTCATACATATGTATTTGTTATATACAGACTTCAACTTCCGTATGTGTCACTTATATAGCACGCCATTGTATAGAGTGTACGACGTGTCCTTAAAAATCAGATGAGCAAGTACCAAACACCATTCTTCACTATATTCTAGAATTTGAACGGAATAGAAGTAAAACCACAAAGTTAACATAACGAAACTTCATTTCCTACGATAATTTACATTTGTCCCACAGTCAGTTGACACTAGAACCCGGGGTCCCATCCCGTGGCGTCGCTGGAGTCTACCATCTTGTAGCATACAATCGTGTCCCCCGGCTTCACCTCAAAACTGAGGTCGTCGAGTCGCAGACCGCACTCCATGTCGCGCTTTATTGTATTCACCTCCTCTTTTAAATGCTTCATTGACGCTAGTTTACCTGAAGAAGAAAAAACAGATCAATTACAATTTTTTTACATTTTAATAACCGCAAAGTCATATCCTTACTATAGTCTAGTAAAAACTGTAAAAATAAGATTTGTGACAACATAAAAGACAACTAAGTATATTGTTATTTAAATGAATGTACTGGTGTTTTGAAATACATTTGACACAATTTCATAATGATATTATAAAAGCTAAATTTGTTACCTTTACACGCTCAAACGGCTGAAGCAATCGTTACGAAAATTAGTATAGAGACGGACATACGCTACTTATCATCATCATAATCATCACAGTTTTTCATAACTACGCGAGTGAAACCGCGCAACGCAGCTAGTATATAAATCGGGGATTATTGTTTATTTATGATTTTTAGTTATTTTCCTATCATAATTTCAAAGAATCCCCCCAGTTGCAAATACTGTGTCTATCTGCTACATACAATGGATTTATTTTTACTAGACTACTAATATTATAATGTAGTCAATTCTGAAGGCAACACTAAACTAAAATTCTTAGACTCACTAAATTAAAAAAAGGTGCAGTTGTCAGTTGTTACAGATTGTTTAATTTATTGGCATAATTATCAGTATTTTTGGGAACTACTGAACTGTTCGCTGTTTAAACAATTACAGCGCATCTTGATTTTTTTTTTATCAGCCCTGTTTGTACAAACTATCCCACTGCTGGGAACGGGCCATCTTCTCATTGTGAGAAGGGTTAGGCCATAGTCTGCCACGCTGGCCAAGTGCGGGTTAGCAGACTTCACACATCTTCAAGATCATTGAGAACTCTCAGACATGTAGGTTTCCTCACGATGTTTTCCTTCACCGTTTGAAGTTGGCGGCAATCAACAATACGCACATAACTTCGAAAAGACTGAGGTGCGCGCCGTGGGATACGAACCCAGGACCTGTGCATCGCAAGTCAGACGGTCTCACCACTAGGCTGCCGGAAACTTAACTTGCATAAGGCTAGATAATTTGCACACATTTTGTTTACAAAAAAATCAAACATATTCTCGCTACCAATACTTTATAAATTATCCGTCTCACTTATAAACGCTGAATAAGCGCATTTTAGTTAATGTTTTGTTCCGTTTTCGCGCGTGACAGTTTCTTTCTGACAGAAAGTGACAAGTCTTTATTCAGTGAGTAACATTTTAACATGCGTTTATAAGTAATACGGTATAAGGTTAAAGCGCACTGTCAGAAGGAAACTCAATCTCTGAATAGATTTGAACAAAATTTGCTATTGTGGCGCCACGCCGGCGGGACAAGTGAATTAAATTAAATATTTAAATAAATATTTGTGGACATTTCACACAACACCATCTAGCCCAAACTAAGCAAAGCTTGTACTATGGAACTAGATGGCTGATAGTTTTTTTTTTTTTTGTTGTAAATATATACATATGATACATAAAAACACCCAGACACAGAACAAACATCCATACTCATCACACAAATGTTTGCCCTGGGTGGGGATCGAACTCTCAGTTCAGCAGGTAGACGTAGACACACTACCGACTGAGCCACAAGGCCAGTCTTGAATTGAACACCGCGTTAAGCTAACCTTCATAAACCAGTTCGTTCCCCCGCAGCACTCGGTACAGCGCGTTCCGTACGAGAGTGCCCTTCATGCAGCGACACCCCGCCACGGGGACTTTCTTCTTGCCTTCAGTTACTATGAACTGCTGGAGCACGTTAGCTTCACCTGCAAACCATTTTATTACACAAGCTATATACAGAACAAGTATCTATTTCAAAAGAAAAACAATACACTCGACTGCATAAAAGCGACTTTAGTTAGATATGAACAAGTGTTGAGTATGCGTTTTCAAGGTCTGGGGGGGGGCAAGTTAATATTATAGAGGATGAGAAAAATATGAATTGTAGGTACAGGTACAATTGCACAGCCTTAGGACTTTGCAGTTGGCTACATTTTTTTTCTCTAGGGGAGGGGGGGGGGGGGGGGGGGCAGCTGCCCCCCCTGCCCCTTCTTGCCGACGCCTTTGTGCGTTTTTACGAGAAAATATGCACAAAGGTTATAACGGATAAATATACACATTTTTTAGAATAGTTTTTGTAAAATCACTTATTTGTTACAGAAAAGTTCGTTATGGGTTACGAAGAGAAACATACATATGGGTACATATGGGTATGTATGTTTCTATATTATACACACTTACACACACTCGAAAAACATAACCTTCTTTCTTACGTAGTCGGGTAAAGTTACCCTCTAAAATTCCTCTCCTGTGATTTGGGCACTCGTGAGCTGATTTCTTCTTCCAAGAACCGGTACATAATGCTTTTATTGCAGAATGTCCGTCTTGGCGGACTTGTTGCACATGTATATTGCCATTTTAAAAGCTATAATTATAGTTTAAAAAACTGAAAAAAGTCGTTTACTTGGATGACATATCTTCAGTTATTTTGTTATAAAAACCAAAGTAATTACGGTATTACCTACCAAAACAAAAAAGGAATCATCAAAACCAATTCATAATTGGCGGAGTAATCGTTGAACAAACATACGAAAAAAACACATTCGAATTGAGTACCTCCTTCTTTTTGAAATAAATTAAAAAAGGATATACGCTATATTGTATCATCTCATTATCAATTTTCATTACTATCGGAGTGAAGCCGCGAGACAGCGCTAGTATTATACAGATGTGTGTTATCTTTGATAACAAATATGGTTTTTACCTGGGCGTGGCGAGTTACTTCCTTGTTATATTATTATCTAAACACCAGAATGTACATAAATGTAATAAATCTAACGAAACTTTACATAACAGTGGCACTGGTAAGTACAATATACGAAACATAGTCGAATTGTGAACCTCCTTCTTTTCGGAAGTCGGTTAAAAACCAATTAACATATCTTACCGAGAACCTCCTCCTCTTGCCGTTTAGGCAGCCTCGCAGCGATCTCCACCTTGACGTCATCAACGAGCCGGTAGATGACGTTGTGTTTCTTCACCGGGATGTCCTTCTTCTTGGCGTCGACCGCGAGCGGCGGCGGGCAGTCCACGTTGAACGCGTATATTACCGCTTTGAAGGCTTCTGCTATCTGTGATGTTGATGAAAAGTTTTTATGTTTTAAGAGCCCGTTGTACGACCATCGTCCGTCTCGCTCGCGCATACCCACATTTTTGAAGATATAAAATGACTGCATGATCATAAAAAAATCATTTTTAGAAATTATTTACGCAGAAATTATTTTTATGTACGAAAATTAACTTGGAATAAATTGAAATTTTTGTCGATATAATATATAGTCAAGTCAATCCATTCATTAGATGACGATGTTTTGGAGCACTTTCATATCCAGATTTCCATTTCGCCAAGCTCGCAAAATTAGCAGGTCGTTGCACAATGAAAAAATTATCAATTGTACCATTATAACATTTTTCTTACAGCGCTATTTTAGCTCCGTAGTACGTATTTTAGTCCGTAGTAAGTACGTACGGTTATTACGGTAGATATAATCTACTCGTTCTTTCAAGTCTGTTAATAAATTAATAAATAATAAAAAATACTTGTGAAGATTTCACAGAACACCATCTAGCCCAAACTAACCAAAGCTTGTGCCAAAGAGTATTGTTGGCTTGTACTATGGAACTAGATGGCTAATAGAATAAATATATATATATTTTTTGTAAATATATACATATGATACATAGAAACACCCAGACAGAACAAACAACCGTGCTCATCACACAAATGTTTGCCCTGGGCGGGGATCGAACCCACGACCTACAGATCAACAAGCATACATACTACCAACTGAGCCAACTAACCTCCACATCGTTGGGGGTCACGGGCCCCACTCCAAAATGCACCAAGTCGAGCCTCACTCGGTGATGTTCGTCGTAAGTTTCCAGAATATCCAGAATGGCTTCCACGGAGCCGTCCACGTCCCCTAAACACAGACGTATACATTTGTAGACAGTTCAAAAATGTTCATCATCCGACGGGACTTGGGCCCGTATCATCCTAATCGGTATCAGCTCGCTTAGCATTGAAGGCAAATAAACTGTTTTTATCTAAGTCGGTATAAATGTCAGGTGTCAATGTCAGTGCATACTTTATTTCCTCTGAAAAGTGGATAAAACAGTGAAAATACTATTTGTCTCTGTTCCATGCCAACCCTGCTGGCGAGGTACTCGTGGACCAACTTGATAGCACAACCGGTTGTGCTAATGGGACGGGCTTCGATAGATTTATCCCCGTGACACGTCTGAGTAGTTGGTTAATGGGTAAATAGATTTTTCTCAACCCCGAATCTTAGTAACACAAAAGTTAATGTGTATAATAAAAAGAAACCTAACGAACCTACTGTTTCTTAGCACAATTTTTCATAATACAACTGGTTG
The DNA here is from genome assembly GCA_947563715.1 of Lycia hirtaria. NCBI lineage: Eukaryota > Metazoa > Arthropoda > Insecta > Lepidoptera > Geometridae > Lycia > Lycia hirtaria. The sequence continues at coordinate 3,825,922 of OX387385.1, read as the reverse complement.
TGCCACAGGTCCATCATTACCGAATTATAAAATGATCTCACAACTAATTATGCTATCTAGTTGGTCCCCAGGTACCTTCCTCTGCTGGGTACTTTTACCAATTTTGCCACGGGTGTGTCACGTGGACACACTCGTCTGGGGAGGGGTCCCTCTCCAGTAAATGGCTTAAAGCGCGTTTCCTCGTTAGCATCTTCTTATGTTGGTGTAGCATTACTTTAGCAGATATGGCTACCAAGTTAGATGCTTGCTTTTCCTTCATGCACTGGTTGTGATGCCAGTTCATCACTTCGTTTAAGATTTTGGTAGACCCCTCGATTGAAGCCTCCTTACCTTACCTTTAATAACGACATTAAGCGTGGGATGGTTATCCTCCTGTTTAATTTTATTATTTGAAAAGTTTGATCTCCACAGACAGCAGCGTCCGTACCTTTTATAAGCTAATACATAATACATTAAATTTTTTAACTAAGTTTACATATTTTTTTAAACTAGTATACAATCCTCCTGTTTCATATTCTTCCGCGCCCTCTCCCTCCTGAGTTTGAAGTGGCTCAAGGCGGGTTTCCTCGTCAGCATCGCCTATGCTTAAGGTTGACTGATTGATTGAAGCCTTACCTTACCTTTGACAACAACATTAAGCGTGGGATGGTTATCCTCCTGTATCATCTTCTCTCGAGGCCCCTCCCTCCTGAGTTTGAACCGGCCCATGGCGCGCTTCCTCGCCAGCATCGCCTTGTACTGTTGCTGGTGTTCCGCTTCTTTAACGGATATTGCTTCTGAGTCGGACGCTTGTTTCTCCTTCATGCGCTGGTTGTGACGCCATTTCATCACTTCGTTCGCGCGTTTCTGTTGGAAAAATATTTTTACTAGTTCGTGACACAAGTTGCTATATAATTCGACAAAATGTGCTATATAAGAATGTTTGTAACTTCACATATTGTCTACAATATAGTAGAACGTTCACACACAATAAATATAAAGTTCAAATAAGTAAGTGTTACAGACCTATTTTCTTTATCCAAAGAGATTGTAGCACTACCTTTTACTCTGTTTTAAGTATAAGTTACATGATACCAACAGTCAACGAAACGTTCACTTGTATTTTTTTATGTGGAATCTACAAGGAGATTTTATCTCGAAGTTCTGGCACAATAATTTCCCATTTCTGTAAAAAATATTTTCGTATGCTTGTCTCGCACTTGACCAGTTTTTAGTCTTTGCAGACTTACATCACGATAACTCTATTGCCAATTTTAAGACTTATTACTTTTACCGTTCAAAAGATACAGGCGATTAAGTTTAGGACAGACACATACAGACAGACATCGTAGGCTCACGAATAGGCTCCCGCACCTTTAGTATGGAAGCCTAATAAGAAAAGGCTTAGACTGTTCACAAAGAGAGTTGTCGTGGGATGAGTAGCGTCGCTGTGTTTAATTATACAGAGTACCTAAACCTTTTTTGTCAATAAAAAATAAAATAAAAACAATTTGGCCGCGACGGCTCTCTTTATGAACATACACTCCAAACTAATGATTTAATTGGCGATTTAACCGCTAAATGATCTATTCCAACGATAGCTGAAATCTTGATCAATATGAATGGCTTTTCACAAATCTTCTATAAGTCCAAAAAGAAATGAAACCCTTCGTTCACAAAAAAAGCTTCGTGTGTCCGCTAACACTCTACTTATTTATTTATTGTTCAAATTAGCACCGTAAATACGAATTATGTTTATGATATAATTTACAAAATAAGTATGTCAGTTCAGAGTGATAACAATCGTGTCAAAATTAATAAATTAAAAATTAGGGTTCATTGAAGAGTATCTTACCTCGGAGCTGACTTCGAGGACCTGGTCACCGGCCGAGGGCAGTTCCTTCCACCCGAGCACCGACACCGGGGTGGAGGGGGGCGCCTCCTGCACGGAGCGACCTTCCGCGGTGTTTAACACACGCACCTGCAAACACCACACTTAAATAATTGTTTTGTTGCCTGTAAGAGATCGCTTTTAACGATAAGGCCGCCTGTTGTCACACTAGTTTTGTAAGTTGTCTGTAATATTGTATTTGTTCAATGGTGTACAAACAATAAAGAGTTTATCTATCTATCTTTATGGCGTCAGATGTCATGTTGCAGAGTTGATCCAACGTTTTCCCACACAGTCCCGATGTTTGTCTGATCTGTTCTGTTGACTTACAGTGTAATAGCACATGCTTTACAGTTTCTTTTCTTTGTAGGCAGCCTCGGCTATCTGTAGCTCCCAATCTTGAGCAGATGATACTTCAACTCACAGTGACCTGTGACAATACCTGTCATTAGGCGGAGATCCGACCTGGATAGTCCTAATCGTTAGACCTGGATAGTCCTAATCGTTAGACCTGGATAGTTCTAATAGTTTAACCTGGATAGTCCTAATCGTTAGACCAGGATAGTCCTAGTAGGGCCCGGCATGAATTCTCATTACGTTGACTTTCGACGCTAACGTCAGAGAAGATCTCATACAAGTGGCAGGAAGACGCTGGCTTGATACAAGCCGCTCCTAACCGGTCTGTATATTAAGCTAATCAACATGATGATGATAATTATATTTATATTTGTGATGTGTAAGAAGTATAAGTGTTTACCTTTGCCCAACCGGTGCCAGCTACAATAATGCAGCCGCGCCTAAGAGTTCCTCTCTGCACCAGCACTGTTGCTTGTTTCCTAACAAACAAACATGTCAACTTACTTTCAAGAATGTTGTATTGTTTTCTGTTTTGACAGATTAGGCTGCGTTTCTTTTATGACCAAAATCATTCAAGAGGATTTCGAGATAAAAGCTAATGAAATGTCGGTTGAAAAGAGAAGTTTAATTGCTACAACGCAATTTGTCGGTCGATTTTGGTAATAATTTGACGGAAACATTCGATACTCAAGTTTGAGCAAGAATTTTATATATGAGCGGTAGACGTTACGAGTACAGACTTTGTGCTCGCGAGGTCTATTATCTGTAGAGCTACTAATATTAATTAGCGACTTGAGGTCCATTCTCGAGTTAACAAACTCACCCCGTTCTCGGATCGAGTTGTGCCTCTATAACGACCCCCTCCACGTATCCCCCCGGATCAGCCTTCAGCTCCATGAGCTGGGCCTGCAGTGTCAGGGCTTCCACCAGCGTGTCCAAGTTCTGCTTCTTGAGCGCAGACACCGGGATTGCCTGGACGTCACCGCCGAGCGCTTCACAAACTATTCCATGTTGGGCCAGGGACCTCATCGTTTTTTCCTGCAAGCCATCATTCATCTGTTATACATTGGTATAGTAGATTCAAATCAATGGAATGTAGCGTATTTTTGGGGGCAAGCAAGTTTAATATCAAGTTAGTAGGGTACGACACAACTCAGAAGTTACATCGACACACGTACAGTATACTCAATTTAGAAGATAATATATTAATGAAGTCAGGTTTAAAAGTCCATTAGCAGTTTCAAAAAGTAATAAAAAAAAGTGCATTCTATGAGTCAATTCGCACCGTACACACTGTCATATAACTGTGCCGCGACGGTATGCGCGGCACAATAACAATACAACATATACATATATATATATTATGATATAATTTATATATTTATATTTATTTATTTATATATCACTACTAAGCGGCGTCCCAACTCAACGCGACCACTCGGCAGACCCCTTAAAAGATGGCGAGATAAACTTGACACCTTTAGTAAAAACTGGCACATCAGTGTACAAAATTTTCAAGATTTAGAATGTCGGGGGGAGGCCTCTGCCCAGCAGTGTGACACTACGGGCTAACATCAATTTATATACGCCCAATATTAAACTGCTGGGCCGGGGCTCGGTGGAGGTGTGTTCGGTGGTGATTAGGTTATGAACAAGGTCCCACTTCCCATTTCCTTCCCACCACAACACTTATGACTGAAACAATACAACCCCGTAAATTATTTTACCTTACTTCACCCCACTTCCAATTATTTTCAACCCACTTAACCCTCACCTTAAAAACCAAACAAATTAGTGATAGAATGAGAAGTACACACAAAACACTCATCACTAATCACTACAATCCAACCCACTCATCACTGGCAGCAGAGGGAATGTGTATACCAATAGCGCTGAACCCCTGCTGCCAGGATCAAACCTCTCATACCACCCTCAAACCACTTTTATAAAAAAAAAAAAAAAATATTAAACTGCTAGGCGACTATTGAACTTAGGTGATAATGAACTTTTGAATCCTGACTATACTAAATCGATTGATCAATTTCACTTCACTCGCGCAAGTGGTTCACGTTAACGTCAGGAGTAAATCACCTTTGGGTGTAAAAAAATCACCTTTACGACTCAATACGACTTCTTAGTTGCGTCGGCCAGTATTTTAAATTTATAAAGATGGTGACTGGTGTTAGTCGTAGTTTGATGCAAATAGATGATTGGTTGTTATTAATAAATAAACGTAACAAAATTGAGGCATACCTACAATGTTCACACCTGGCTTGTCGATCTTGTTGATGGCTACCAGGATCGGCACTGAAACGAACAAAACAAAGAGAAATGACTCACCGTCCAACTTTGCTCTTAATTTGTTATTCTACAATAACAAATACGTAAAACATATTAACTGTGGTCGCGCTAAAAACGGGCCATAAAACATCAAAGTAAATGCCACCACTGAAGTCCGACGGGAAAAGTTTGGAATTAAAGACAGGTCTACCATTGTCTGCCGGAATGTGTTGACGATGCCGCGTCTACAGGACTTCTTCAGTCTGTGACGCTGCGCTCCCGCCGCACCCTTTTCCTTCCGGCGAGATACAACGCGTCTCATGGCTCTTGTGAAATGTCTTTATAAAAACCCTTTTTTAATGTAAATCTACAATTCTGAATAAAGTGCAGATACAACAAAGAATGAACTCGGTTGTTTCCTGGTTGGATGAACCCAGAAGACCATAGGCTCATATTTGAGATATTACGGGCATTTCCTAAATCTGGATCTAGGCTAGGCCATACAAACCAGTAGTATCCAAGAGTGCTGTTGCAGTTGCTTCTGGTTTACTCTTGCAATTTGAGCTATGCGCCGTTACGCGGCCACACCTTGTATTTTTCGGTGTTAGCCTGTTACTATTTGCGTTTTGGGGTGTTAACCGATTAAACATTGAATTATTTGGTGTTAGGTCGGCGGTGTTTGTCATCTGCGGTGAGTTTGTAACTGCGGGCTGTCGTCTGCAGAGATGACAGTTAGTGAAATATCCACCAAAGGTAAACGCCAACCAAATCACTAAAGAAATGATCAAAACTAATAATACGCCACTGAAAAAATCACGCCACGTTCCTAATTCCATAAATGTAACATATTTAATTAAATACGTAGTTAAAATAATAAAGAGATGTTTATAACACGTAATACCTACGAGATTTTGACAATTGTAAATATTGACAGGTGTCAGAATAGTCACGAAGGCCGCCATAGAGGAAGTTTTTCCTTTGAGTGGTAGGACGGAGTAGTGAGTTCAAGACGCGGCTATTTAGTACCTCTATATCAACGTGCTCCATCCTCGGCCACACCGTCGGTTACCATCAGACGAGTCGGTGGTTAAACGTAGATCTATTTACATAGTATATAATATATAAAAAATCCGACAACTGTACATTTTTAATTTAATCACAAAAAAGTCTGATCTTTATGCAAAGAATGAGGGTCCAAATTTTAAAATGAGTTAACCGTATTATAACATGATGAAGCCCTAATGAAGCTCTTTTATATCTTTTATATTTTATAGCTCCCCACAACGAACATACGAAGGGTTCCGTATTTATGTGGGGTATCTTTTATATGATACCCCACATAAATACGGAACCCTTCGTATGCGAATCCGACTCGCACTTGGCCGGTCTATTTTGGACTAGGCTGCCGGAAACTGCATTAGATATTGCGCATAAAATAATTATAGTTTAAAAATTGAAAACAATAACTGACTTCATAATACGATATTCGCATAGACTTCTAGATATTCCTTTACTTGGATGATATTTTTTCCGATCCGAACCGATTTCGATGAAATTAATATAGGATCACTTCTGATTACCTATCAAGTAAATAAAAACAGGCCAAGCGCGAATCGGACTCGCGCACGAAGGGTTCCGTACCATTATCTATAAAAACGTCAAAAAATCACGTTTGTTGTATAGGAGCGCCCCCCTTAAATATTAATTTTATTTTCATTTAATTATTTATTTGTAAAGTGAATAATATAATTCAATATTCTGTGAATATTTAAAGCATCTACCTGTTGGCGTTATCAATATCGAGCAAAAAATCACGTTTGTTGTATGGGAGCCCCTTAAATATTTATTTTATTCGTTTTTTAGTATTTGTTGTTATAGCGGCAACAGAAATACATCATCTGTGAAAATTTCAACTGTCTAACAATCACGGTTCATGAGACCGCGAAGTCTTAGTAATAGGTTCCCGTTTTTACCCTTTGGGTAAGGAACCCTAAAAAGGATCATCAAAACCAATTCATAATCGGCGGAATAATCGCTGAACAAACATACAAATAAAAAAAACACATCGAATGGAGAACCTCCTTCTTTTTGGAAGTCGGCTAAAAATATATTTATAGACGAATTGAGAATCTCCTTTGTTTTGAAGTCGATAAAAACGTTGCACTTACAGTTAAATCCACTTCTGTAGTCGAGACTCTTAAAGATACCGAATTGCATAGTGTAATAGCTGAACAAACATATAAAAAAAAGAACACGTCGAATGGAGAACCACCTTCTTTTTGGAAGTCGGTTAAAAATATATTTATAGTCGAATTGAGAATCTTCTTTGTTTTGAAGTCGATAAAAACTTGAACTTACGGTTAAATCCACTTCTGTAGTCGCGACTTTTAAAGATACCGGATTGCATAGTCTACTATCCAAATAAGTGAACTCCTTAAATAAAATACACAATTTTTTTAATCATCTTTGCAGCAACGGCAATGCGAGTAACAATTTTTATCAGCATGCGACGAACGAGATCTTTTCTTTCTCCACAGGATGAAATAAAAAAGAATTATTAAAACAAATAACAAAACGAATCCAGCTCCTATATATTTGGGATCCAATTCTGAGATTTGTATCATTGTTCAGGCGACTGTGTATACGCAAATAAAATAATAATAAGAAACCATTAGAAATGTTATGATTAAAGAATAAATGACTTTCTTGGCCAACATGTTTGACATATACAGAAGTTGACATAAAAACGTATTCAGAATGGAATGGTTGACAATACAAACATTGACGGCTAAAGAAAAGAGGAACATTAGGATTCATTATAAGGTAAATTGAAATTTGAAAATTTCACATGTGATTACAGCCAGACGCGTATTTGGAATACATACCTTCACAACGCTATATAGTGTTGAGTTCGAATATACAATAAAAATATATATAGCCGTATTAAGGATTTCAAAGTATACCCGACTGCAAATTTTTTTTGGGGTATACTTTCAAGTAGGACATTCCATTTTGCTATACTGTAATCTATACCCGTTTTAGTGCCTTTCAACGAATACAGAGACAGACAAAGGGATGTTATTTTTATAAGATAAGATATACGTTATTATATGTTAGGTTAGATTAAGTTTTTTTTACTCGTTTCGTTGCGGTTGGGTATGTTTTAAAATAACTGCGCGGGCGTTTCCAAACTGAAAGTATACCCGAAGTCAGCACGCACCAGTGACGTCACAAATGTTAGGTAAAGGTAGGATTTAATGAAATGATTTTCGCTTTCTGGATTTGAAAATATACCCGACAGCAACACGGTCTCTGACGTCATGAGCTTTTTGTGAAGGTATAAATTCCATATACGCCAGCCAGGCACATAACAAACATGAATACATATGATCGTGAAGATGCACTCACCGTCAGCGTCCCTCGCCATGCGCACGGACTCGACCGTCTGCTCCATGACTCCATCATCAGCAGCCACCACCAGCACCACCAGGTCGGTGGCGCGCGCGCCCCGCGACCGCATCGCGGTGAATGCTGCGTGACCTGGGGTGTCCAGGAACGTCACCTTCTCGCCTGATGGTAGCTTCACTGGAACAAGTTATCATATAATCTAATACATTTAAACGAGCAATTCTTGTATATATATAATCTGAATCTCGGAAACGGCTTCAACGATTTCAATGACATTTGGTTTGTAGGTAGATTAGGGGACGATAAATCGATCTTCCTAGGTTTCATTTTTAGTGAACCCGGGTTTGCTCGTATTTTCAGTCATAAAAAATCCGAGTGGAGCTCGGTCGCCCAGGTACTATGTATTTTAAGTGTCAAATGTATTAATATCACCTTTATCACACCAGCCGAGCCAAATGAGATTTTTTGGCGTGGTTTACCCAAAATATTTACAAGGGGTCTGGTGTAGACAACCATAGCTAGTAAACGGGGGTTACGAAAATGTTTCCGAATTTAATGTTTCCTGAAACCCGGGGAAACCCTTCCGCGATAAATCCGTAACAAATTGTTTAACTTCAATGTTTTCCAATTCTCACCACAATAAGTAAGTAAGTAAGTTCGTATAGACTGAGTGGCCAGCCCTATTGTCAGAGTTATTAAGCCGCCGAAAGGCCTCTGACTTGGCTTGACGATCGCTGAACAACCGGGACCTACAATTTAACGTGTCATCCGACCCACGGCAGTGCTCAGAAAGAAATGCCACTCACGGTCACCCATCCGAAGACTGACTGGTCCGTCCGTTGCTTAGCTTTGGTGATCGTTCGGGAACACCTAGTCAAGCTACGCCACGAGCGCTACCTCACCACAACGATCGTACAGGAACAACGCGAAATATTAGTGGTTTGGAGCCCAAAATAAGGAGCGTATTTTCCCAATTTCCACGAAAAAAACAGATCGAAATATCAGAACAACCAATATTTTTCCGCCCGTTTTTAGCGCTAACACATCATGTACACCTACAAGCATTTTATTTAATGATTTTTTTTTTTATCGGGCCATCTTCTTATTGTGAGAAGGGTTAGGCCATAGTCTGCCACGCTGGCCAAGTGCGGGTTGGCAGACTTCACAGATCTTCAAGATCATTGAGAACTCTCAGACATGTAGGTTTCCTCACGATGTTTTCCTTCACCGTTTGAAGTTGGCGGCAAGGCAATCAACAATACGCACATAACTACGAAAAGACAGAGGTGCGTGCCGTGGGATTCGAACCCAGGACCTGCGGATCGCAAGTCAGACGGTCTCCCGACTAGGCTGACTTAATGCTTAATGACATTATCACTTTTTATTTGTTCATACCCTCAAATGCGCCAATATGCTGCGTGATGCCGCCAAACTCCTGGTCGACGACGGAAGTGTCCCTGAGAGCATCTAAGAGCGTGGTCTTCCCGTGGTCCACATGTCCCATGACGCACACAACTGGCGGCCGAGGCTTTAGAGCTTCGGGTGGTGCGGGTGGCGCCGGGACTGCGTCTTTGTTCTGGGAATTAAATTCATCATCATCATCATCTCAGCCACAAGAAGTGTACTGCTGGACATAGTCTTCCCCTATGGATTTCCAAATAGACCGGTTCGAAGCGGCCTGCATCCTCCCACTGGCCTGTCTTTCTGCCACTTGTATGATATCTTCTGTCCACCTTGTAGCTGGGCCTCCTATGCTGCGCTTTCAGCCTCATCGGCCGTCAGTTCTACTCGCTGTATGTTCTGCCCACTGCTACTTCAACTTGCTAATCCCCTGTTGCTATGTCGGTGACTTTCGTACGTCTACGGATCTCTTCGTTTCTAATGCGATCTACGATTATATTACGAAAGATTTTTTAGACAACAGATAAAATGTAATAAAGTTTGCTAAATACGAGTACAGTAAAGGGATTTTCAGTTTTTTAAACGTCTAGCTGCGCCCTGCTATTTCACATGTCATGCTATCCTGAAGATTTCCTCAGGATGTTTTTCTTCAACGTATCAGGTTAGTGGCAACAATACGTATGTTGTTATTGTTGTTTTATTATTCTCATAAAACTTATCTATTATTATAACAAGTATAAAATAGAAAATATTTATGCACTGTCAATTTACAATAAAGCTGTATAGTATACAATTAATATTATATAAATAAAATTAATGTCACTATAGTATAAATAATTATTTGTCATGTCGTTAAATTCATATGTAATTATAAGAAATCTGCTGTATAGGGGCTTCGTCAGTAAGTATGTATATAATTTCGAAAAGACAGAGGTAATCTTGGGGATTGAACATAGTTGTCTAGATCTAGATCAGAAATCATAATACGTGAATTCATATGTTCTAGGCTGCATAACTTGGGGATCAGAAATCATAATATGTGAAGTCATATATTCTGGGCTGAATAACTTGGGGATCAGAAATCATAATATGTGAAATCATACGTTCTCGGGTGCAACTTCGAGAAAAAGGGGTAAGGAATCGTTATAACAATAACTTACTTAACATCCCACACAAAGAGAGGGATGTTACTATTTGACAACCCTGTAATATAAGGTTTTCGCGATTTCAACAACTTTGTATATATATCTGCGGATTCCCAGATGCAACAATTACGGCAGGGGGCTCACACTCCTGCTTTTTGTTACTTCGTCTTCTATCTTAATACTCACAGACCTAAGGCGCAGCCGTCTAGTACCACACAGACATATATAATAAAGGCAAGGTTACTTACAACATCTTCCAAAATTTCCTGATCTGGCCGTGGTACCAGTTTGAATCTGCACCCGCATATCTTGACAATATCCCTGATGACCTGAGGGTTGTGTATCACTGTGTTCTCTTTGTATTCTATGTCTGATGTCTTGTCCGCAAATTCCAATGTTTTGAATATATGGTCTGTAACAGAAATTTGGTGCATTAGGAATTATCACCTCTTTGCTTTGATAGTGTGTTATTTTGAAACAAAGCTTTCCACAAAAAGAGAGAATGTCATATTGCAAGCTGACGTAGCAGTGCTGTCTCGTTCGTCTTCGCTATTACATGCGTAAAAAATCTACGAAAACGAAAAATACTTTTTTCTAAAAATAAAATCGAAATTGAGGGTTTTAATTATCTAATAATAATAAAAAATTGTCAGATTTACCACGTTATTGAAACAGAAGCGTTATGCAAAGTTTTACTTCATAGTAGATAAAAAAAAACTGCATTCCAAAAGAGAAAGGCAACAATGAATAAAATATAAATGTCATGTCTACAGAACCAATGATTTAGGCTACATTCATAAGTTGATAAGTGAACTACATAGTTAGGATTTATATACATCTTATTGTATAGATATTTTTTTTAATGATAAACAGCTAGAGGACAATAGGTAAAGCTACAGTGCAAATTCGTGTACTACAAATGTAAGATATCTGGATACACACCTACATCCTTCCCAAGCACATCTGCAACTTCCTTTACAGTCATATTCCTCCAAATCCCCACCACCTCTGATCCAGCCTTAGGTGAATATCTGATAGCTTGGCGCCCATGACTCAGGGTTACCTATCAAATACAGCATTTAATAAACGCAATATATCTATTTTCCCATGCATACTATTTATATTATACTGATTTTAAAAACTTTGTACTATTTTAAGAATCTAATTTCAATATTTTTACAACTGATGTACTTTGTTTTCAATATTCTTTAAGTTCTATGGTGAAGATAACTGTTAATGTCACCAGCTTCACCTACTCCTTTAAACTAATGATTCCTATTTAATTTCTACACTAGTCTTTTATGTTCCATTGCACTGAAAATTATTTTAAAGTACTGTAAATACCATTTGAACATTACATTCTATAGTTTTTTTTATACATTATAGATCATTGACCACCAAGTCGCCTGATGTTAAGCGACGGTGTGGCCGAGGATGGAGGTTGTTGATCTAGAAGATATCTATTCACTCTAGCCTTGAAAATCAAGATTGTAGGTCTCGGGAAACAGAAATGGCGTAAATAAAAGACGACGCCATATTCCAATGTAGGTGAGGGCTTGTTATTTTATTAAAGTAATAGGAATCATTAGACAAAAGGACTAGGTGAAGCCTATGATGTCATTTTGGTCACCACTTCTTCTACAAAACTTTGAAAAATATTATAAATATAAAAATTACATTAATCACGAAAATATTGAAAATTGGGTTTTAAAGTATTTCTGTTATTTTGTTCTGTTATGAGTGCTGTGTGAGGGATATAGAGGCGCAACCCTACTCTTTGCCTTGACTAGGCTTTAAAAATTTATGTATAACTACTGTTATTACTAAGTTCATTGTTTGAGAGATAGATAGATAAAATCTTGGCTCAACTGTACTTTACCTGCCGCTGAGTTGGGGACTGTTTTTTTTTTTATAGAAAGCTTACTTTATAAGAAGTCTTCAGTTAAAGTTTTAACGCTAGAATATTAATGGTTTTGAAGATTTTTTTTTTTTTTAATTTTGGTTGTTTGGCAAATCTTATAAGAATTGTAGCCACAAATTAAGATTTTAGCAGTAAAAAATCTCTGTAAATAATATAGTGGCCCAAAAAGTAGGTTAGGTTATGTTAGAACATTAAAAACACATCGTGCGAGCCGAGCGAGCGTAAATAATATGTTTGTGTACTTAACCTCAAAAACGATTTGAAAAAATGGTTATAAAAATAATAAATTCAATAATTTATTTCTCAGAAAAAAAATTTAAGGCAAAATATTTGTATACTTGTTCTAAAATCCTTCCGAGTTTTTTGGTGTTGTTTTCAAGGGTGTTTTACACTTTCCCTTGGGGTTTCGCACCCCCCCCCCCCCCTGTCGACTCCTTCCCCTCACCAGGAAAACAAAAAAGTACTGGAAAAAATAATTAAAAAATTTATAGCTCGGAGGGGGGGGGGGGGGTGGGGGGGGAGGAATCTAGCTTCCCCCCTCTACCCACCCTTAAATCGACGGCAGGTAAAGTACAGTGCTACCAAAATCTTTATTGTACACACCAGTGTATAACTAGTGTAACAATTAGCCAGAACCAGACAAGATGTACTTTGCCAGAAAGACTATCATAGCGGCAGCTTTGGCTTTCATCAAGACATTCTTACCTTTTCTTCCTCTGATCTCCGTTTTTTACAGCATACAAATGATACAGAGAGTGATCTGGCCCATACATGACTGTCTTGTAGAGATATCAATTTTGTACTAACTTGGGCAAGACATTCTGTCTTTTTTATAATACTTAGTGGTAATCTGTAGAATGTAAAAGTAAATGCTATTATAGACAAGAAATATATCTGTTCAGAGAGCATCAAAATCATGTTTATGTAATGCAGTGATAAATATAATAGATGTATTAAAATATACTTACCGGCGCAATAAATATGTTCTGTGCATATTGTACAGTCAACAAATTTAAAATGCAGTCCTAGCAGCACTATATTGCTAAGAAACATAGGTATTTCTGTGTCATAGAGGTTATGTTTAAGGAAATATAAATAATCACAAATATATCTTATTTGTTATATTTAACTTCGGTGCTGATGAATTTTACACATTTGTTTGGTTCTAAATTATATATAATCTGTTAAATTTAATTAACGCAAAAATTAACAAAAATCAAAAATTAACCAATTTTTGTATAATATTCCTCTGAGCTAGGGAAGGTGCGTATTTACGCAACCAGGTTTTTACACCAGGTATTTGCTTGCAAGTATGGCGACCAGGTGCCGCCCGAAACACTTGCAAGGAGAAAAAGTATTTACTTTACGGGATTTCGCGAATGCTATTATGCTTCTTATCGTAACATGTACAATGAACATTTTCCTATGCAAGTATTTTAGTTGAAAAACTCGCTACGCAATTGTGCACCTTATTATAACTTAAATACAAATCAATTTTCTTTAACGAAAAAAATACTTTCAAGGGTTTTGACCCTGGTTTTTGGCGCTTCACTCGGGTGTCATCGTCAAATACACGGAACGAAGTAGGCAAGCAATATATATCGCGCTCGCTCAGTCATGTTTGGTGTCGTTTGGAACGTTTTGAATTTCGTGAATGCCATTATGCTTCTTATTATAACGTATATAATGAACAATATCCTATGAAAGTATTTTAGTAGAAAAACTTGTTACGCAATTGTGCACCTTATCTTAGTTAAAATACAAATCAATTTTCTTTAACGAAAAAAATACTTTGAAGGGTTTTGAGCCCTGGTTTTTGGCGCTGGTATTTTAATGTGGGCGCACTTGGAAGCCCTGGTATGAGATTTTGCAAGTATAACCCATCCCTACTCTGAGCTCACCAAATAGTACTTTGTAATCAGGGGGGTGAAAGTTAGAACTAAAGCGAATTTCGCCCTTATTGACATACTAGTATCGCCACCAATGAAAATTTTACAGAAGTATTGTCGGTGCAGCAGCACTAATTTTACCTACCTTCTTACTAGATGTCATTGCTGTGTTTTTCAACTTTAGCTTTTTTGAGGTGTTGCATGTTAAATAAAGGAATACACAAATCTTAGGAAAAAATTACAAACAAATTTTCTGCCTTTGTAATGGTGTAAGATGATTTAGTACTTTAATAAACGTGAGTGCCCTGTTAGAAAACGAACTAAATTGTTTTTTTTTTCTATATTTATTATATGCATTTATAATCTTATTGGAACCGATATGATAAAATATTATGATGATACATATTTATGAGAATGCAATCTATTTGAATTCTTCATATAAAATAATACCTCTTGTCCCTTCTAGTGTGTTAGTCAAGCGTGTGTAAAATTTTTATAAGAATATTATAGAAATAAAAGTCGATTAAATATCTTGTCTTTATTTTATTGAAATAGAGGAATCCTTACACCGTTACGTTACAGAATAGTTTTTTTAATATAATTTGGGACCTAATTTTACAACAATGGCAACATCATAGGGTAAATAAAATTCAACGGTTTGCGCACAGTAGAAATTGAGTTTGGCGAGTTTTAATTGTTTTTAAGCATTTTTCTTGTTACTGTTGTTTTTGTTGGAGTATTTGTTATATTTCTGTTAAGTTTTTTGGTGTTTAGGTAGGTGTTAGATAAGAGTTTACGGAAAGTTAACTGTGTTTTTGGATGCAACACTTTTGGTAAGTTTCTACTTTCAAATTGTCTTGTTTCTGCACAGTAGAACTAACATAAATATAACCGTTTGTTTCTGCATGTTATTTATAATAATTAGGAGGCCTAAAAGAATATAGTTGTACAAATAGGCTAGCCTCCCTGATAGCGGTTTCATGTAGTATCAATCAGTTCCAAAATACTCCACTAGTGAAATTAATCAGCCCACTTGTGATATTTACCTTAGTTACTTATGTTTCAGGAGAGTTAATGCTTGGGTCAAAGCAAGTCCAGACAACGTACGCAACGAAAACCCCAATAAAGTGTTAAGGTATCGAATGTGTGATTACCATTTTAAGTCAGAATTTAAGACTCGTGGACATGGATTAACCAAGACTCCACTCTACCATAACTTTTCCTTATAGGTAAGATAAATTACATCTTTTATTTTACATTACACTAGATGCAAATAAATAAATTAATTCTATTGATAGGTATTAATCTAGACAAATGGTCAAGGAAAGAAATATTATTGACTTAATGAACAAGCTATACATTTCAAAGCTGCATTATTCTCACATAAAATAACATTATTAGGGCCACATTAACTACATAAACTCAGTGTAGAGTGCACTACGCTGTTCAAAGGATTTAAGTGACATGCAACCAAGTTGTTCGTTACACTTCATATGCGCTTGGACCTAGCTTTTATACCTATCACACAAAATTTCTGATGATTCCTACTTATTTTCAGGAGTGCCAACAAGATTAACGTCAATTGACAATGAACACAATTATTGACTGCCATGAATGAGATCAGCCTCATTAAGAAATAGTGCTAATCAAGAATCTACTAGTTTCAACCAAATCAGTTACTTGATGAAACAATACAAGGTATGTTATGTACTAAAATCTGATGAACCATTGTTTCATATTATATAAATGTAAGCTTTATATACTTGTTATTTATGTTTTTGTAATGGTAAAACTGGAAAAACCTAATTTTGTAATGATAATTTGGTAATGACAAAACTCTTTCTTCTTAAGTATGGTAGACACTGGTAATTCCAGTGAAAATCATACTAAATATTTTGTGAATTGGTACTATAGTAACCAAACTTCATTTGTACTTTTTGATTTTTCAGGACTGTCAAACCAAGCCTGCCACCAAGCATGCCATGTACCTGGGAAAACCCTAAAGGTATAAACTTTATTGAAACTTACATTTCATAAATAGCTTCGCCCCACGGTTTCACCCGTGTAGTGATGTTTTTGTAATGGTAAAACTAGAAAAACCTTTTGGTAATCATAAAACTTTATTTCTTCTTAAGTATGGTAGACATTGGTAATTCAAAATATTTGAGCAACTAATATTTTGTGAATTGATACTATTATAGTAACTAAACTTAATTTGTACTTTTTTATGTTTCAGGACTGTCAAGCTAAGCCTGCCACCAAACATGCCATGTACCTGGGAATAAACCTAAAGGTATAAATTATATTGTAACTTACATTTCTTTGCCCCACGGTTTCATCCTTGTAGTGATGTAAAACAATGATGATCATAATAAAATGTAACCTATGTTAACTCGAAGGTCAAAGCTATCTGTGGACTAAATATATAACAATTGGTTCAGCCTTTTGATCCTAAAATGGTAACAGAGAGACTGAGTTATGTTGCACCATCATGGAACGTCACTCAAAACATCTGTTAACAGTCAAGCGCAATCCTGTTACTAAATAAATAAATAGAAAGGGAATTTTCACCTTTTCCTGCTTGGCGAGTCTCTTGTACTTATTGAATGATTTTAATTATTCCTTTGCTAAATTAATGTATTGTTTTTCATTTTCAGGTGAATTGCGACCTAACGTTAAAGATGAAAGGGTTAAAAGAAAAAAATCGCCTAATAAGACAGTTGAAGCAGACAGTGGCTCGCTTAAAAGAAGACTCATTCAAAACGCGTTTAGAAAAGCTGAAAAAGTGGCTAATTCTGCATTCAAAATTTCTAAATATACGTCGCAACCATTTTTTTTTTCTCAACTGCAATGCAGAGAGTCCAAGTCATGTTATAAGTTTGAATTAGCTCTCAAATGGATGAACCAATTTTGATCTATTTTTTCTTTTGTTTGAAAAAGATTTAATTGAGAGTATTTTAGCTGTTTTATCAAAATCGGTTCAACCATATTTTTTGGCGGGGGCTTTTGTGTTTTTTTTTTTAACTTATAGTTGTTAAAACTAAAATCAAAACTAGATTATAATCAGTCCATCCGTTTAAAAGCTATGATGCCACAGACAGATTCACAAAGACACCAATTAAACTTATAATATCCCTCTTTTTGGGCTTGCAGTTAAAATATTGAGAAATCTATATACTATTTATTTACTTTTGTAAACCTGTTGCTAGGGTAGCTATTAAATAACGGGAACTAATTTTTTGAGCTGTTATTTAAATATTCGAGATGTTATTATGATCAGTTCAAAAACATATTGAGCAGTTATTTAATTTAATGGCGGTTGATTAATTAATGCGACAGTAAAACATGGACAGTAATAAAAAATCAATCAGTCGGTTATTTTATCATACAATGTCAATTCTAAAAATAATTGAGCAGTCCAATGAGCGGTAAAAATGATGGAAAGTTATCTATGTATATAGGTATGTTTTATTTTATACAAATTTATAGATAATAATTTTTACAATTTGTTTTATTTAATTCCTTCAGTCAAAGCAAAAGTAATTTAATTTTTCATTACTATTTAAGAACTGTGTTTTTTATTTTATTTTATCACCTCATTGTTTATAGAATTCCTTAGAATGAGATTTCTTACCGACAAATTCCGATTTATTACTGCCCACACGTAACCGCTCGTTCAATAATTTTTACCGCCCATTTAATTATTTTCCTGTTCAATTATATATTCACTGATCCATTTCATTATTTTTTATTACTCATTTTTGTTTACTTTACTGCTTAGTTACTGCTTTAGTTAACTGCTGAACTAGTTATTAAACATGCCATTTATAATTTTTAACTTAACAAAACTGCTATTTACAACTGCTACTTTAAATCAGTGCCTTAAATAACCTATCATAAGATAGGTTAGCAAGAATAAATATAGCGGACTGGCGAATAAATACTCATAATTTTGAAAATGATCCATCTCATTTTTATGTGATTATTTTTTACTTATATGTGACAGGTTTTCGAAAATACAGGCTTTAGCTAATGTAGTATATTAATATCATGTACACCAATAATTTTATATAAAACAAATTTAAAACATATTTTAATTAGTAGTAATTAGCAGTAGCATATTGATTTGTATAGTTAACTTTATAATAAATTCATAATCTCCATTATTTCTTTTATTTACTTTTAGTAATTCCTATTTATTAAAATAATACTAAAGGAATAAAAAATATAGGAGTATATAGATACGTATGGTTATATAGATCAGTACACGTAGATATAGGTAGGTATACTTTAGTTCCGAAATCATTTCACAGGAGCGCTACTTTCTTCGCGTTTCAAAAAACGGGCTAGAGTTGCCACTCTTTTCCTGTTTAGTACAATACTCTTTGTTTGTAATATACGAGCTCACTCAAGTTTTTTTCTTAGAATCTCCCACAGACTAGTAAAAGGAATCTCCGATTGAATTGAATCTTTGACATTGATAGCTTATCGTAGCATGGTCTAAGTAGCAGCAGTTAGCATTGATAATGTTACGGGAGTTTTGGCGGGAACGTCTTAGTAACGTGTTGTTGTTGCTTTGTTTTATTTTCCTAAACTTGTGTTATTTTGAACATTAATGCTATAAAAATGGTGGTGTTTTATTCATTAAGTGTTCGATAAAGTGCGTGAGTGTAATAAAGCAGGCAAATGAAATAAAGCAGTAAAACGTGTGATTTTACGTTGTCGGCAAAACTCAATAGAAGCTTCTAGTAAAGTCGCCACCACTTTACTGAAGCAGGACTCGACTTATAAATTGACTATATACGTGACTTAGATTGTGACTAGAACATTTATAACTTGTTTTATTCAAGAAACTTGAAAAAATCCTATTTCTTGATACTGGCAAATGCTTTAATGCGGGTCCAATACAAAAAAAGAAGAAGAAGATAATGTTACAATTTTGATGACGACATTTTATTAAAAATGACATTTCAATATTCTTCTTACTTTTTTTTTTTTAATAATAGAGTAGGTGCTAGCGACGCTTATCGATGGATAATTTTGTACTAGAAACATAAATAAGAAAATAAGGCTACAACTCGGTATAATATGTCTAGGTTGTTATATTAGACAATTTTGTCAAATAATAACTAGGTAGGTATTATAAACCGCTTAAATTCGTTTCAGCGATTTCAAATCTGGTGCGAGTTCATATGATTCGATGGAATTTTAGCATTCGTGTCGATATACCTAATAAATAAATCCATTCCATCGGAATGCTCATCCCTAATTCATAGACAAATACTATTTATGTCCGCCATTCATTCTTTTTGAGTTGCTTTTTCGTTTTATTCCCAAGAGCACGATTTGTCATCGAGATCTACGCAACACCATCGCGTAATTAATTAACCTACGTAGGAGCTTCATCAACAGCAAAGTTCACACGTTGAGGCTTTACCGCCTCCTGCTTCTCATAACCGACGTCTGACGTGATCGAACCCGTAAGATCGTATCTTCCAGTGATGCTCTCAGTCGCCTTTTACGTTATCGGCTGCAACTTGCGTTCCAGTGCCTGATGGTGTGGAAACTATGTGCGATTAACGTTACAACAAGAGAGGACTCAGCATGGGGGCGTTTTTGAACAAGCCCGAAACTAAGAAATACAACGAGGCCGGGGAAGGAAACGGTCTTCGATATGGCGTGGCGTCGATGCAGGGTTGGCGCGTGGAGATGGAGGACGCTCACCGCGCGCAGCTGACTCTCAACGGGACTCTCTCGGACTGGTCATACTTCGCGGTGTTTGACGGGCACGCTGGCGCGCGGGTCTCCGCGCACTGCGCCAAGAATCTACTCGACTGTATTCTCCAAACGGATGAATTTCGACGGGACGTCGCCGAGGCTATCCGAGTCGGTTTCCTCGACTTAGACAAGAAGATGCGCGAGTTGCCCGAACTCTGTAACGGCGAGGAGAAATCTGGCTCTACCGCCGTTTGCGCGTTCGTCTCGCCCACACTGATATACATCGCGAACTGTGGCGACTCGCGCGCCGTTCTCGCTCGGAACGGGGCACCGATCTTTGCGACGCGAGACCACAAACCTGAACTACCTTCGGAGAAGTCGCGCATCGTGCAAGCCGGCGGTTCTGTTATGATCCAGCGTGTGAATGGGAGTCTCGCTGTGTCGCGAGCTCTGGGTGATTATGAATACAAGAAAGTGCAGGATCGCGGTCCTTGCGAGCAATTAGTCTCCCCTGAGCCTGAAGTGTCAGTCCACAAGCGATCTGAAACGGATGACGAGTTCCTGGTGCTGGCTTGTGATGGAGTTTGGGATGTAATGAGCAATGAGGCACTGTGTGCTTACATACACTCCCTGCTGCTCCTCACCGATGACCTTGTGGCTATCACCAACCAAGTTATTGACACCTGTTTGTACAAAGTGAGTAATTTGTATATTAAATGTGCTTATGAAAAATAGAAATGATAAATTGTAGCCTATACCTCCATAGTCAAAGTTGTTTTTATGCCAAATTTCATTGTGATCCGTCTGGTCATTATGAATAGGTAGCAATCAGGGTTATCTTCTTTTCTGTAGCACCTGATTTCACTTTCTGAGTGTGATTATATCATTTCTTTTAATCTTTACTAATCGTTACCTATTTCAAGCAATAGTTATGAAATTTGGTATAGAGATAGCTGAGAAATTGGATGGACATAGTAAGCTACATTTGCCATCATCATCATTATTGTATTACTTTGGAACTGAGGGGCACAGTTATTAAATTTATATAATAGATAAGCATAATTTACACAACTTTGGATATATCTTCTGATCATACAAATTCAAACATATCTACTGATTCTTATTTAGTTTAATTACTCATGAGTTATGGTAATAAGTCAAAATACCAGGAGGCTTAATATGAAAATTCAACCTCATCACATACACATTTTATTAATTTACTTGGTGCATTGCATTTATTAAAAGTAGTTGTTCATTATTCACATAACACCATCTAGTCCAAACTAAGCAAAGCTTGTACAATGGAAACTAGATGGCTGATAGAACACATATACACTTTTTTGTTTGAATACATTCTTATGATACATGAAACACCCAAACACAGAACAAACCTATGCTCATCACACAAATGTTTGCCCTGGGTGGGTATCGAACCCATGACCAGCATTTTAGCAGGCAGACATGCTATTAACTGATTTGCAAGTCCAGTCGAACTATTTGTCTAACAAATATCATAGTTTAAAGGTACTATTTGCTTACTAAAATTAATACACTTAGATCCAATATTTAAAAGCTATCAATTCCATCTCTATCTTTTTGTTTTCTTTTTTCTATCAAACTACTGAACCTGTTATTATATCTGACAACCTTGGGATGGAAATAGGCTATATTTGATAATCATTACTGTTTTGTCACTTCATGGGTGACTCTGTGGGACATAGCCTTGTAAAGCCTGTTTTTATGCAGGTATATTTTATGTTCCAAAATTTATATTCATCAAAAAACTGCCATAAATTAATTGTGTCACAAAGACATATTATTTTGCACGAATACCTTTTTATAAATAAATATTAGCCTATGTACTAATATCAGATATATTATGCTGCTCCTGTATTTAAAACATAACCCTCCTTCTTGCAGAGGTGGTAATTTTTTTTAACTCTATTCAGCAATTACAGAGATATATAAAATATTACATATTTCTTGTCTTGAGTTGTTAACAAAGATAACCAAGCTTGTGATGTATTTTATTTTATTATTTATTTAATTCATTTTACAGCTATCTTTACAGGATTACCTAATACAATAGTGCAAGTCATCTTACTTAAAATATACAAATTATCAATTATTCAGTCTTAATTTAAAAAATATACAGATTTGTCAAATATTATCACCTTTATTACAAATAAATTATACATTAGTTACTTTAAGTTATATAATTAGATTCAATTAATTCATTATTTATACATTCATCAACATAATTGTAATATAATGATTATTTAAAAAAAAAAAATTCTCATCATTCAACAATCAGTAATGATCAAATCACATTGTATCTAAACATATTGTATATACATCAAATAATATTGCTTTTTTAAATTCTACTAGAGAACATGTAACATGTAGTTACAGTCAGCCACTGTTGTTGGTAGGTATCATCTTGGCTTATAATGTAAACAGAAAAGGGGATGATATATCTCAAAAAAGTTATCAAAGAGAGCCCTTGTTTTTTGAAAATATAGGTTCTAACTGATTGCTATACTGTCATTTTTGTTTGAATTGTTAGATATGTAACTATAACAGAATACACTATTTATCAATGATGAAAAACATACTAAAACATCATGGATCTTGCAAACAAGCAACACCATAATGAGGGTAGTAACAAAATTCAGGCCATACTTGTTGAACAGCCATCAGTCACATTACATTTACATTACTGGCGGCCTCAAGAAATGGATCAATCACTCAATTGTGCGATCAACAAGAATTTAGAAGAGAATGAACTAAATTACAATCACATTTTCGTTTTATTTAAATGAATTGTATTGTGTATTGTATTTAAGCTATGACTAGACAAATAGTTTGTGTTTGTAGTCCACAGCCCCCTCAAATAAAAATAAATCAGAATAAAATATTTTAAAGAGGAAACTTTTATGTGTTTGCCTCAATTGTAGAATTGAACATTTGATAAAATAGTTAGTAACTTCATAAAATGGCTAAACCAAACCAATGAATAAAAATCCTTTATCTATGTAATCAACAAAAGAGATTAATTTTTCATGAAAATTCCAAATCAAGTTTGATCTCATTGTACAATAGTCACATTGTTTACATTGTTGCTATAGGTACATCTTGGTAGTGATAAAAATTTCTCTTGATTTAAGTGAATAATTTGATGTTAATGTAGAAGAATGTACAGTGAAATTGTTTTCTTGATTTTTCTTGGTTATAGAATAAGTATAAAACCAAGAAAATTTTGATTTGGGCATTACGTTATTATGGGTAAAACTTCATGTATATGCTACTAACCTTTGAACAGCTCTCTCGTAAGGAGACAAGTCTCCAGCATAAAATTACTTTAATACTATTATTATATTGTCATCAGAACTGAGTAAGCATGCAAAATTTGAGACATAATGTGGAAATGCTTCAAATTTGTGAGATTTGTACTTTTGTATTAAACTTACATACAACTGATGTAAAACTTTTTAAATTAATAATATTGAAAACTGATTGCTTATGATCTATGTGTTAGGATCACAAATAAAAAAATAACGGGAATTGTTATCGAAAAATAATAATTGTGATAATATACATTTCTCAGTATCTGAGTCTGTTTCATATGTTATATTAACACATTAAAAATGCAATTTTGACTTCTAATTTACAGCTAATTTAATTAAAAGAATATATTTTTTATCATTGTGCGAATGAAGTGGAACTGAAAAATTAAGAAATACATTCCCAAAATAAATATAAATTGAATTATGGTTATCTGCTACATCAATTTGTGAAACAAAAACTTATTTATCCGTGCATATTGCAGGGAAGCAAAGACAACATGAGCATCGTCCTGGTGACGTTCCCAGCAGCCCCCACACCGAGCCCTGAGGCGCAGAAAGCAGATCGAGAGCTGGACGAGACCTTGCGACAACGGCTCACAGGTTGCTATCATTCACTACTGCATGCTTGTTCACCTAAATCTAGGAATAGACAAACCGAAGTGGCTTACAATACGGGAACACAAAATATCACCGTCTCAACGGATAGGGATAGACAGACAGATGGTATTGCATAATATTAGAAAACCTTAAATAAATCTGTCTTAAACATTATGTCTGCTCTGAACATAATTATGTGTTTTTCTAATTGTATTTGAATGAAGATCAGTATGGTAAACTCCATGTGTGATATGATATGTATATCTTGCAGGAGACAAAAATCGCACAGATAAAACAAAGATTTCGAGAAGTCTCCATTTGACAGAATGAGACAAGGTGTTTGTAGCCATGAAGAGATCTATATATTTGACACCAGAGAAAGTTGAAGGGCTTTGATCAGGCGTGCATGTTAATCCTGCAGACAATTGGTCCTTGTCAAATATTAGGGTGTTTGCCGTATGTTGAAGTATGGATCAAGGAAGTTTGCTACAAACGGGCGATTAATTGGCAGCTGATTAAGTTTATGGCGTAACATGCGTCGAAACGTCTTCAAAAAGGCGGTGTTTCTCTTTCCTTTGCGCGCGATGCGTCACAGCCCTCACTCAACGTAACGACTTCCTTGATATTCAATAGACAATATAGACAATAGACAAGATTTTTATTGTGACAAAAACTTAAAAAATATTGACACGATTATTCCATTATTTGTTTATTCCATTTCGACTAGCAATTGAGTGATATGTGAAATGATATTTAGCTGGAACATTAAACTTCTTCTCATTAGTTTTCTACATTGCCTGCCGTTATTATGAAAGCTTTCGAAATACGTCTTCACATAAAATCTTTCAATCTACAACCAAGCAGCAGTTTTAGTCTTCGTTCGTCGAATTCCGACGATTGCTAGTTACAACCCTTATAACAGGAGACTTACCACGGTTCAGAGCATACATAAAGTTATGTACATATATTTACATATTACCACATTTCTGATGCCAAAGAAATTTCCTATTTGTGGTACAGAAGCTATTCTTAAGTATATTTTGGACCCTAATGGAGGGTTTCTTAAGACAAAATGTGATACCTAACTGTAGCAATAAGTCTACAATTTTGTCTATAAATCTTTATACTGACTCTTAATCTAAGCATATATACTGATGCTTGAAATTGTTAACTACTTCTAGTATTCGAATTTTAAATATTCATGGTCAATTTATAAGTGAGAGTGTCAATATTATAAGTAGATTCTTTTATAAAAGATACGTCTCCGTTATTAATCTTAATATTTAGTACTTAGACAAATTTTCATAAAATTCGAGAAATTATATCGTTAATTCATGACTCACTTATTATAACAATTCTCTGCGTCCGTGGTTATACCCACTATCCACAGAAACCGTATTTTTTTCCCGGAAATGAAATATATAGCTTAAAATGTATGTATTCATATATGGTACATATTTCCGCTCAAAATATTCAAATCCATTCAACCATTTTGGTGCGTAGAAGTAAAGGCTCATTCAGAGATACTCGCAGCGTTGCGCAGAGCGTAGACCGGTGGATTATCCTTTTTTTCTGATAAGAATAACCGGCGGGCGGTGTCCGTGACGTTTTCACGAACAAAGACAAACTTGGAATTTTGCGGTTTTGTTTATGAAACCGCAGGGCGTCGTATGGCGCGTGGAGAAAAATTCCGCATATATACTACGCCAGACAACGATAATATAACTATAAGGATTTTGCGTCACCGCTCAAAATCATCGCGAGCTCAATGAAGTCTAAAGCGGCAACCTTTAGGTCACTTACAGTATAAGTGGTCTTACTCTTACAGTGTAAGTGGTCTTACACTTACAGTGTAAGTGGTCTAAAAGATTCTCAAAACAATTCGAAGCGGAAAAACAGATATCTGTAAACTTCTCAATCTAAATTAGGTTTTAGCGCGATATAGAGTTGAAATCAAAATCTTTAAGTTTGACATTGATGGTATTTGAATATCGGTCTACTTGGTACACTTTGTTAGTGAATTTTTGTTATAGACTTGTGGCCATGTGACAATAACGTTATTGATGTCAGATATCAAACAAAACAATATGCGCGTGAATTTGCTTCTCCATGAACGCTTTATAATATAACCACGCGACGCGCCGCTCGACGCCCCGTGTATCCCTGAATGAGCCTTAACAGTATTTTTTGTTCTGGTGTTTATCTGCGATAAGCAGATTGTTTGGGTTCAGATTTGTCGTGAAAGGCGTGCTCTCCCTTAAACGTGCCTTTTGACTCTAGTCAGTTGTTCATTTGTCATTTTCAGCCTGGGAGTGTACCCATAATGTGCTGTGAACACAACAGCCAGGTCGTTAGGATGTTTGAGTAGGCGTTGTAACTTTTACAAATATTTTCTATCTATTCTATAATCGTGTTTATCCCTAGGTTGCTATTATAGCTTTTACAAATATTTTCTATCTATTCTTTAATCGTACTTAACCCTAGGTTGCTATGGATCTCTTGATTGGTTGTGTACCAGGAAGCTTCGCTGATGCTTCTTAGTATTATATTTTGAATTGTTGAATTTTTGAGAAATGTGAGTTACAAGCGGTTCTCTACAACTGAATTCCATACATCCATCGTTAGTACGCTTTTGTATATGAGCAGATTATGAGATCTTCTTCTTCTTTTTTGTATTGGACCCGCATTAAAGCATTTGCCAGTGTCAAGTATTAGGATTTTTTCAAGTTTCTTGAATAAAACAAGTTGTAAATGTTCTAGTCACAATCTAAGTCACGTATACAGTCAATTTATAAGTCGAGTCCTGCTTCAGTAAAGTGGTGGCGACTTTACTAGAAGCTTCTATGGAGTTTTCCCGACAACGTAAAATCACACGTTTTACTGCTTCATTTCACTTGCCCACACTCACGCACTTTATCGAACACTTAATGAATAAAACACCACCATTTTTATAGCGTTAATGTTCAAAATAACACAAGTTTAAGTAAATAAAACAAAGCAACAACACGTTACTAAGACGTTCTCGCCAAAAACTCTCAATGAGATACTTACCTAAAATTATGTTATTTATAAAGTGCAGTGAACTTCATAAATAGCTAAAGCGTCATCATACTATGACATGTTGGAAATGAATTTCACGTGATAGGTGGGACCTATTTTTCTACCGGATGATTACTGCCTTAATAATTAATAATAATTAGAAATAATGAAAAATATATAAACAGTTTTAAGAATTTGAGCTGGCTATAACAAACAATTAATATATTTTGCACCCAGAATTATTATTAAGGCACGCAGACTCAGTATTTTCGTAGTCACGTGTTTAACTGCGTACCTAGTGGCTTCATCGTTTGATGAAGGGAAACATTGTGAAGAAACACCTGTATGTTTGAGAGTCATTTATGTTTTCGTCTTCTCGAAGATTTTGAAATTTGCCTATTCGCACTTTTGAATGATTGGGAATGGGGCAACTTTAGCAAGACGTTGGTTGGAGACATTAAATAAAGAAAAATCAAGTAATATGGTACCCTCAAGTGTAACATTCCTATTAAATTAAATTAATTGTAAAAAACAACGAAAAACTCGTACTCATTGATTTCGTTCCACGTTCTTGATGCGTACTGCACTGGAATGGAATTCATTAATCTAAGTTTGCTGCATTCTCTGTTGCCTTAGAGCTTCGATCTTGGAATTTTCAAGGCTAGAGTGAATAGATATCTTTTAAATCGACGAGCTGCTTCCTTGGCCACACCGTTGATTAACATTAGGCAAGTTAATGGTCAGTCGTTGATCTATCTAATGTAAATAATAAAAAATGTATCATTACCTCCAAATATATCAGAATGTGACATTTTACGGTACTATATTGTAATTTTTTGTTTGTTTACGTGTCTCCTTTCCATATGGAGTAGTATATATGTATATGTATACTACTTTTATTGTACGTGAAAACTATTAAAGAAAAAATATAATGGTAGATGGATATGCCATCTTCTATAGAAATATGTTTAAACCCCATTAACATTTTCTTCATTTTCATTTAAATAGGGAATATGTATTAATTTTATTTACAATAATTATAGTCTTAACGGATAATTTACTAAAATGTAATACATACACAAAAAAAAAACAATCGGTCCATAAACATCCTAAATACAAACATTTGGTGGGGTTTCTCTGTCCCTTTCCCGCGAAACGATAGTTTGTATTGAATTTGCACGGTGAGTGTGTTATTGCATGACGTCATCTTCCACGATGGTGTTGTCTCTGTCTAACATGAAATTGAATTTTGTATAACTTTCTTGCTTTTGTTGATATTTTAATTTTGTTTTTGTTGAATTAATTTATAGTTGGTTATTTTTTTATGAGCAAATAAACAAAAATCATGCATTTTCTCTAATGGAGAAAAGTTTTAGTCAGTTATGGAGTGTCAGTTACACAAAAATATGCATGATATTTATTAATAAACATGCTATTTAAAAGTTAAACATACACATTGGTTTTGCATGAATCATACATATAAATATAATCTAAATTTGTTACAATAACAATGTACACAAACATATCAAAATATGCTATGTAACGTGGAAGCATAATGAATTACTTCCTTTACTAATAAGCACATAGCGAATAGAAAGCGCTGCATATTGATCATTGACTGGCCTTGTGGCTCAGTTGGTAGTATGTCTACTTGCTAAGCTGTAGGTCGTGGGTTCAATCCCCACCCAGGGCAAACATTTGTGTGATGAACACGGATGTTTGTTCTGTGTCTGGGTGTTTCTATGTATAATATGTATATATTTACAAAAAAAAAGTAAATATGTATTCTATCAGCCATCTAGTTTCATGGTACAAGCTTTGCTTAGTTTGGGCTAGATGGTGTTGTGTGAAATGTGTTCAAATATTTATTTATTTTATTTATTCATTCATGCAATTTATTCGATATTTATTCTCGAATCAACAAACGAAATCGCAAAGAAATGGACAGTACAAACATTAGTTCCGTGTTTCAAGTTGACACCTGTGTATACAGAGTTCGGGGGTAACTTCGGCAAAATATGTACGTAAATAGTGAAGATGATTTGTCTATTAAGTATCTGTATTAAAAGAAAAATATTTTACCCGACTGCGTGACAGTGATTTTCTCAGTGTAACTTACGCTTTATTTGTTGAGGGTACGTTTTCGCGAAAAAGTATGCGCATAGACGACGTAAAACATATTTAATTGAGTATTCTTGAGAACAATTCTTGTAAAATCACTTATTTAATACGAAAGTCCGTTGGAGATTACCAAATACTAAACTTAAACTTGTGTGAGATTTGTTTTAATTTGAGGTAATATAAACACATGTACATACATACACTCGAAAAACAACTCTCCTTCTTGTATAGTCGGCTGATAAACACCATAAATACTACTAATATACACGCAAAAAATCGGAAGTTCACAAAATAGATGCAACCGAGGAAACGAATAAAAAAATCGTGGTTTCATCATCAGATTGAGCTGATCGAGACTGTGGTCCACTGCTTGACATAGGGCTCCCGCACGGATTTCCAAAAAGGCCGCTTAGAAGCGGGTTGTATCCAGCATATTCCTGCCACTTGTATGAGGTCGTCTGTCCCATCTTGTGGCTGGTCTTGCGCTACGCTTGCCGGCGCGTGGTCTCCACTCGAGAACTTTTCGGTCCCATCGGCCATCAGTGCTACGTGCCAGGCCTACTGCCACTTCAACTTGCTAATTCGCGGTGCAACGTCAACTTTCGCACGTCTACGGATCTCTTCACATCTGATTCAATGCTGCAGAGACAATCAATGGTATCTAGTAAATCCCTCGAGTTTGAGACTCATTTGGTTTAATTATAATACGTGCAAATCAGTATTTTTTTTAACCGCGTGCTTTATCATAGATCATAATGTTGCTTAGCATCAGGTTGCCGGTCATATGCTATCATTGAATAAAAAGAAATACTTATTAGCTTATCATAAAAAGTAATACCTACGCAGTATAGCGGAACAATAGTAATTTCCTTAAGATAACCGGTATACGTTAAACGGTATGTAAGCAATCGATTAGGAGTTATTTATTATTATAGTATTGTTTGTATCGACATTTGTATTCCATTCGTGACGCTAAGCATAATAACGTGGAAGCGGTGGGTATAAGAACATGATGTATTCATTTATTTACTACGTGTGGTTATGTAGTACATAGTCAATTCGCCTCGACTAATTTTAATGACATCTGTCAAGTTCAGTTATCTTAGGTCATCGTGACGTGACGTCATCATAAGTATGAGATGATGGCGAAAATTGAATACGGGGCTCTGATTACGTATGACCATCGGCCGTGTGACGTGGTTGCGTTGCGAATTAAAAACACTAAAATTTATTTTTAGTGTTCCGTACCTCAAAAGGAAAAAAACGGAACCCGTATAGGATCACTTTGTTGTCCGTCTGTCCGTCCGTCCGTCCGGGTGTCAAGACCTGTATCTCGGGAACGCGTGAAGGTATCCTGTTGAAATTAAAATCATATACGCAGATCTTGCTGGAAAAAAAAATTGGAATTGAAAATCCAATATTGTAGGTCTCAGGCTCGAGTGAATAGATATCTTCTAGATCGACGAGCTCCATCCTCGGCCACACCGTCGCTGTCGGTCTGTAGGAACCCTTATAGTTTGCCATGTCCGTCTGTCCTTATGTCCGCGGCTCTGCTCAAAGACTATTAGTACTAGAAAGTTGTAATTTGGCATGGATATGTATATTAGTTATGCCGAAAAGTTTGCAGAATAACATCATGAAAAAAAAAATTATGCGGTGCCTCCACTACATGTAAGTGGGAATGAATTATTTTTTCTCATCTACCCCATCGTGTGGGGTATCGTTGGGTAAGTATTCAAAAAACATTGGTGAATGCGAAAAACCAAAAAAAAAAGGAATCCAAAATAATTCAACGTAACACTATCACCATTACTTGAAAAATTTCGTTTTCTACGTAATTTATTATCATTCAACGATATGCGATATTCTCCAAAGGTGCATTCAATGTGTAGTTGAATTAATAATATGTGTATTATTTATAATACATATTGTAAGTTCTCGAGTGAAGACCACACGCCTGCAAGCGCAGCGTAGGAAGACCAGCCACAAGATGGACATATGACCTCATACAAGCGGCGGGAAGACGCTGGATGCAAGCCACTTCCAATCGTTTTTTTTGGAAATCCATGGGGGAGGCTTATGTCCATCAGTGGACTTCTTATGGCTGAGATGATGATGATGACATATTTTTAGACATTTCATACAACACCATATATCCCAAACTAAGCAAAGCTTGTACTACGGGAACTAGATGGCTGATAGAAAACGTAATATATACTTTTTCATTGACCTTTATACATTTATAAATGTACCTTTACACATTTATAAATGTACCTTTACACATTTATACATTTGTAACTTTCTCTATTTAAGCAATTAGGCCCAAGTCAGTGACGTTTTCCTATTTGACTATTATCTAGCTGTTTTCTAACTTAGCCAAAATGATATTTTAATAATAATTTAAATATTTTAAGTACGAGCAAACGGGCGGCAGCCGAATCGCTTACGCACGACATTTTTTTAAATTTATTATAAAACATTATTGAATGTACTTCTGAAGATTCTAGTTCATTTTCAGTTAAAAATAGCATTACAAACTATTTAATATATGATTAGACATAAGTATTTTATTTTGTCTGTCATTGAGGTAAATGGGTTTTTTTTTTCTTCATTTACTACATTAATGTCCGTTAAAAGGAAAGAAAATTTAAAAAATTTAAAAGAACTTAAATGATTTTACATTTACAAAAAATGTCGCGCGTGACCGAAATGATTATTTAACTATATTAATATTGTGTGAAATAGTAACTCTTTCTGAGTTATATAACTCGGTTATAGTTATCTATGGTTATGTAGCTATAGTTATATAACTATTTTATTACATTGTGTTGTTAACTCTATTTTTCTAGTCTAGCCATTTTCCTCTTTCGTTAAATGCATTACATAGTACAAAAATCGGAGACTATTCGTGAAGTAGCAATATTTTTAACAAAAGACAATATAATTAGTATATTGGTGTTGTTTATGTTTGCTTATTGTTTTACTAATTGTTTTTGTTGATATATTTTTAAGTAATAGCATAATACATAACTACTTTTATTTTATTACTTTTATTTATGTTAAAGTGATGACCGATATGTTTGTCTGAGTACTTCGACAGAAATATTTACCACGAACGTGCGATCAGGCTGTTATTTTGACAAATTGCTAGTTTACTACTATGTGATAGATTAGCAATTTGTCAAAACCGTATCAGCGAGTGGTGAACGAGTGATAGTTCAAATAGCAGCCTTGAGGCTAACAAAGCTCGCTGTCTCGTTCTGCTTTTCACATTTGCAAGATATAAATTGCCTATATCTACTTGCAAAAAAATATGTACGTAAAAAATTTGGACAATAGTATTACACACATTTTACACATTTTGGTTGAGATAATTTTTTATAAATAAAAATCTATTCATATTTTTCTGTAGAATTTTGTTTGATATACGTAAATTATAATGTTATTGTCTAAATTCTTTATTGTAGATTTCAAATCAAATCAAAATCATTTATTGACAAACTGTGTAGGAAATAAAGGGTTCTTAGAATATTTATATGTCTCAACAGTTTGGCCCATTGTGGACATACAATATTTTTTTGTATTACATTAACTTATTAATTTGTTGTAGATTTGTCGTAATAAAATAAATGTTAGTATTTTAAAACATTTAAAAAAGCAGGAAAGAAATAGCGAGCTTTAGACTGGGAGACCGTCAAAAACAGACAATAACGAATAATTAGGAGTTTGTAATCAATTTGTTCGCAACTAATTCCGACAATCGTCGGTTGCTCACCTTAAAAATATTTGTAACGTGTTTGTATGTTTTAAATAATTTTCATACGACATTTACAAATCAATGCAATATTTCAATATATATTATAGCAGTTTCATATTATCTTTATAACTAAAAAAAGTCTTATCTCAACAATCTATTAGCTATAATTCATGTACCTAGATAGATATTTATACAAACCTATGTTTTACATGTATGACAAATACACCAGTTTGTTATATTAACTCTTTTAAAAAAAACAAGATTATTTATAATCTCTCTAAATTTCTAACTTTTCTATACTTAGGTATAATAATATTTTACAATGTTACTGTTGCTTGCATTAAAGTATTATTAAACTGTATAAATATAGTTTCATTGCTTTAGTACTGACCCTATAATTTTTGATTAAAAAAAATAATTCAAAAGTTTTTCAAAATTTTCTACATTTAAATAAAGGGTTAAAGCAATGAAGCGACTATCCTGAGCGACGTATGACCACTTACTGGCCACCGTCCGTCGCTAATGTCACTTTATGGAGGGAAGCCATAAGGCGTCGATGTTGTAATCTTGTTGGCGTGTAGATAAAATCGCATCTGTTGTAACTAAAAGGTTATTTTACAAGTAGTATAGCGCTAGAGTCTGTTTTCAGCTTGGTAACTAATGTGGCATCGAGGGCGCTGTTGTCCTTATTTCATTATTTTGTTCAGTTGAAACCGCAGAATACCATAGCAGTGTATGCTACAAAACGTTAGTTCCTCTTTTTTGCCACGACAGAGGTATGAGTAAACAGATTCTAACGCTAGCATTCAGGTATGTGACATTGAAAAAGGTTAGCTTCTAATAATCTAAATCAGTGTCAAAGACAGTGTAGCTCTGTATTTGAAAGGTTTATTTATACAGAGAGCTATATTTAGAACTAAATTGACACGCACATTATTATAGTACTAGCTTGCATCCCGCGACTTTACTACTTAGTGAGATGTTTTTATTGGATACCTACTTTTAACAAGGAATATACCCTCTATTTTTTTTTTCTTTAGAACCAATAGTGTAGGTTGTGATCGGCTGAACCGATCGTTATGAAATTTGCTATAGATATAGCTGAAAACCTGGAGACGAACATAGGCTATTTTACATCACTATGCGAGTAAAAAAAGCTAGACACAGCTAGTAATATATGTAGATTTTACCAAGCTCTTTTACGGTTAATACTCCTGTTGAGAAATGTGTTGAGACCGTGGCGGCCCGATTGTTATTTCGGTCCACGTGACCATGGCAACTTCTCATTATTTCAAATACAAAGCAAACTAGCCTGGATAGAAACAAAGCCTAGGACTTGGTAGGATTTAGAAAACCTATAGGAAATTAGGAACTGGCCACACGATGGGTGCGTGACGCGGTGCTTTATGCGTAGTGTTTTACTCTTACATTCAAACTATTGATCTGATTGTGATGACACTGTACAGTTTCATAACTCTTACATAGTATTTATATATTGTTTTATTTCCATAAATCGTGTTTCATGAAATCTTAAAACTAGTAACCACATGAATGAGTGCGAAAATACAAATACAAAATAAACAACCTAAGTCTGAGTGGCAATGACAATGTTAAAAAACAAGGAATAATATTAAAATAAAAATAATAATAAGCTACTGCAAAATGTTGTTATTAGCGAAAATAGAGACTAATCTAACAACACCTCATACATTCGTTCTAGCTGCTTAGTCTGTAAATGGTGCTAAATAAATTATACATACAAACGCTTCAAAAAACATTACACTCCTTCGGCAGTCAGGCAGTGAGACTTATTGAATGATACTTACCCCGCGCGCCCCTCCGCGTGCATCAATGTGTAGATGGCGCACTGCCGCCGCAGTCGCCGCACCTCTGTGTGACCGGAGCGTTATTCAAAAGCCTGCTAACTTGCCCCTGGGTCAAGGGCGTGTATCGTGTCAATGTCGAGCTCTACACGCGGCCTAGTGGCGTGTGTGCCGCCTATCACAGCCCGCCGGAGAAAATAAAACGTAGACGATATTCCTCCATAGTTATATAAAAATGGCGTGTTTCTTTATCCACTCGTATTTAATGATATTTATGTGGTCCTTCGCGGGCGACGTTGGAACAAAGAGTTTTGAATATATTTCCAACGAGCTCGGTTCTTATCAGGCTCAAATGACATGCCTTTGCTTTTTCCTAAAGTATCTCACATAACTTATCTACCTACATTCTCAGTAAAGGTGTCAAAAACTTAAATTCATGCCATGACAGAGTTTTGAAAATAAATTCAACATGCAACCACAGTTTACTCAGTATATACAACTGTTATCAAACGACTATTTAACAATTATTTACTAGTCATGTTGAAGTCGTTAATATTAACTCTTGGAAAATTCAATTGTCATCGCCTTGTATGGATCTTTATATCGTCTTTATAGGATTTCTGAAGTTAGACATTTCTATCCTTGCAAAATAAAAATAAAAAATAAAAATAGACTTACAGAAACTATTTAGACCGAGTAAATATGGGTCTCTGTATCAATTATTATCTTGGCCAATTAGCGATTTTGTTACTGAGTACCGCATCAGGGCCGAAGGCTTACAAAATTGTATGTTTATTACCTGGCCTTGGGGCTCAGTTTACCTGCTGACCTGTAGGTCGTGGGTTCGATCTCCACCCAGGACAAACATTTGTGTGATGAGCATGGATGTTTGTTCTGTGTCTGGATGTTTCTATGTATCATATGTTTATCTTTACAAAAACAGTATATCTATAAGCTATCTAGTTCCCATAATACAAGCTTTGCTTAGTTTGGGCTAGATGGTGTTGTGTGAAATGTACACAAATATTTATTTATTTTATTCGAAATCTATCACATTGCAATATTGGTTTTGATGCCGATGCACGCCTACTTACGTGACGTGACACAACAGCTAATTGACGTGTTTTTCCCGATTCCAGCATTGATCGAGAAGAGTGCGGGCACCGAGGACCGTGAGGATTCCTCGTGTCATTTCACGCGCGTGCTGCGCGAGCTCATGCAGGAGAACATCCCCGGTCTGCCGCCTGGCGGTGGCCTCGCTGCCAAGTGAGTTATTGCACTAATATTACAGAGGAACGAGAGAAGTCCTTGTGAAGTGTCACACGCGTGCTGCGAGCTCATGCAGGACAATATCCCGGTCTGCCGTCCGGCGGCGGACTCTGCCAAATAAGTAACTTTACTAACAGAATGGAGCAGGTGAGCACGGAAGTGTTCACCTTCCCAAGAGTCCTCGTGCCACTAATTCAGAACATACAAGGTCTCTGCCCGATAGCGGCCTCACTGTTTCTCAGTATTGCTTGTTACTACATTATAGCGACGTGAGAGAGTAAGAGAAGCTGATTGGCATAACGTATATCATGGCAGAGTCTAAAGTCTGGACTCCGCTGAATGGGCCAACTGGTAAACTACAACAACTCACCTGATAAGTGACGGTACAATCAAAGATAATCTCAACTCCTAGCCTTGAATAAAAAGACTGACTACTTTTATCTTGTTGAGTATTTATTGTTCTAAAGGGAGTTTTGGTTGCCTCTTAGGTTTACCGTATTACTAACACGCGCTTCTCTCGTTTCCAGGCAATCGCTACTGGACAAGATATACAGGGAGTACTATCCAGAGCACGCCGA
Source organism: Lycia hirtaria (assembly GCA_947563715.1). NCBI lineage: Eukaryota > Metazoa > Arthropoda > Insecta > Lepidoptera > Geometridae > Lycia > Lycia hirtaria. Next base: position 3,789,402 of record OX387385.1, on the reverse strand, counting down.
CAGCTCGGAAACGTTCGACTGTCAGGCGGAGATGGCAGAGGCCCTCAGCAACTGAGCACCACTTGAGAAATGGAGATTCGCACTGCTGACTATTTAAACACCTTGTAAGAACAAAACTACCCCTCTTTTTTTCGAAATTTAAAAATTTGGTTTAAAGTCTGATATTGAGTGTTTTTCCTGTTGACAATCTGGCCATAATGGATAGATAAATTGATATCTAATAATAATAATAAAAATTGAGCTTTCTTAGGATTTCTTTTGTAAGATAAAAACTGACAGAAATTAATGTGGTTTTTTAACGATTACTAATATTTAGTTAGTTAAGAACACAGTACAGCAGAATCCAAAATTTTATTGGATGATGGTATTACCAATTTGGAACAAGTTAACAAAACGATTAAGCTGTTAAACAGCTGATTAACGATTATTTATTCATAGATATTTTTTTCTGAGTCCATCTACATGCAATTTTTTTTCATAGGTATTTTTTCTGAGTCCATCTATATTCTATATTACTGGCTAGTCTGTGTCTATGTCGTTCTGCCATTTCTAAAGTACATTTAATCTGACAGTTCTAAAATTGATTTAAAAAAAAGAGAAATATTTTTAGAACTATTAGATTCGTTTTATTTAGAAAAAGGGTCAGAAATGAATATGGAGAAATAAAATAGTGCTGTGCACAATAATATGCTTTTATGTTATCATTGATTACCAATAAGTGATGTTTGCCAAAATTGATGTACGCGGAACGTCAAACTTTAAAAAAATAATTAAAACAAGGGTTAAGATGTTATTCAGTTTAATCACTGCTAAAAATAAACTTGGTCAAATTATTGAAAACCATGACTGGACGATTGAAACACCTTACCTGTGCTTAAATCAATTGAAAGTTGTGACTCGAATAGGTATAGAAATATTGTCATTTTGAATTAAAAAAATATTTAAACAACTTTTTTAATATTTTTGTCCATATTGCCAAAGACTTATCACTTATGTCTAGTTTCAGTAACATTGCCATATCATGTTCAGCAGTGCGAATTTCTGTCAATGAAACCAGAATAATTAGTACAAATCGAACGGAGTTGCGTTTACATTACGTGTGAATTGTGACAACATTGTCTTTATAATTTTTGTACATACAGTCTCGGAGCGACCTGTAATGTAAAAGTAATTTTGTTTGATTCCGAACGCTTACAGCACCCGGTAAATGTTTAGAGAGCTTTGTAAAAACTATGGCTAAAGTGTCGCCGTTATTAAATAGATTCCTATTGTATTAATTGAATGTGCAGGCTGGGAAGCTCTTACGAGTCGACAATGGAGCTGAGTTTAGGCCGAAACAAAAATTACACCATTTGGGGATATGAGTTATTCCTGTTACAAAATGGTTTAAAATTCTACATACATACATTATATGTATTTTTGTTTTTGTGTAATACCTTCTTTATTACCTTGCGATGTTTTTATTCAATGTCAAAATTAATGTTAACATGGCACAAATCCTATACTAGATTTTACCATGATATTTACAAATCTGTATTGAAACTTTATTTGTCACTCCCCAGTTTTTTTCTAGTTTTTAGTTTTGTGTTAACATTGGCCATTGATGATTGTCATAATATATTAGATGTGTAATATAGAGATTCGACTAAATGTAAAATTAAAAAAATATATGAAATCTATAACTGCATACATCTTTGTTTTGTGACGTCTGAACTTGTAGTCTATGGTTCAAAATGGCCAGTAGTAATAGTTTCAAGATACGATTTAAATATTATAATTTTTACACTTTATTTTATTCTCATCTCATGCGAAAGAAATTATATATTGGTATAAAATAGAGTTCTCAATTTTTCATAATGTTTAGTTTCTTTTTGTACATATTTTTTCTATACATTATAACTACATAGTCATTATCCAAAATATCAAAGTATACTTATTATCATATTGATTTAATAAATTAAGAGTTATTAAAAGATGTGTTTCCCTACGTGTTTTGTAATGTAACCAGCAATGATGAACTGGTGATCAATGAAAGCTCTTACTTTTGAATTTACGAACTCTGATTGGTCGCCATGCTGTCATGTGTACTTTATAAGACACGTGGGGAAATACAAACATTACAATTAATTGGGAAGTTGGAACCTTTGGGATTAATGTTTAGTTTCTTTTTCGTAACTTCTTTACTAAATTCTTCTAAATTCTTGCGTTTTGTGTTTAAATTCATTGTATTAGTTTTAATGATTGCTTATGATAAATATTTTTTGGAAAAAAAAAAATTTGTTAATTTGGTATGCTTTTGAATTGCTTTGTACTTAGAAAAAAAAACTAATAAAATATGATTTAAAATTGATTTTTCTGGCATAGTTGATCGTACAAAAATCAAATAAAAATTAAACAGATTGCTTGAATACTTATATTTGAACGTCAAGAATCCTGTTATATCTTGTATGTAAGACAAGTGTATTATTTCATAGAGACCCGACTGCAAAATGTATAATCAATCAAGCGGTGCAGGCTATGTAAGTAATATGGATAAGTATATACATACTTATAACCAAAAAATATAACTTTTGGCAGTCGGGGTGATGAAATAACAATGAAAATACTTTTGTACCTGCTTATGAGGTTCATCTTTATTACTAACTAAGAAATTACTAACAAAAGAAAATTTCAGTATCAACTACATTCATATAACCTACGTAAAAACAATAATTTACGGCCTATATCGCGATGATAGTAAAATATCAAGCGCTTTTCGTATTTGCCCTCAATTTGCGATAAAAAAATAATCGTATTCCAATGTAGAAAAGGGATATGCATGATTTTGTTTAAAAATAACATTTATTGGAAGAATATGATCATTTTAATACTTAAACAGCCTTAGCGGTCTTTTTGCGGGAAAGGGACGTCCCCATTTATGTATAAAGTTAATTGGCTGATTTTTTTACTGACACTGCCTGTGACACCTTTGGAATCTGTGACAATACATTACATACAGAACGGACGCTCCGCCTCCCGCCAATCTCTCCTCTACCGCTGCCCGTGCTCGCCCTGTCGTTTGAAAGGGTTTGCCTGCACGGCACATTCGAATTGTTCGTTATTTATTACATCGCGATATCCACGATTTGCCCAAGAGTATGAAAGTTAGAAAAAAAATCTAGTAATATTTCATACATAATGCGATTATAGCGCACTGTCAGGAGGGAACATGATCTCTGAACGGATTCTACCTTTGGAATTCCACCTGCCTCCTGCCTAGTTGGCCTTGAGGCCGTTCAGAGTTGCAGAACTATTCAAAGGTATATATGGTAAGGTATAAAGGATAGTATTAAAAAATACTTATTCGGTTAATTGACTACTGAAATATATGACCGTGTTCTGTCCCTTTCCTACAAAACGAGTAGTATGAAATTTCTATGGCAGCGTGAGATATGAAATCACGTGGCAACGTCTTTGTCTAACATGAAATTATAATTTTATTGTTTTCCTAATATTGAAATCATGGTTTTGATGAATGTATCTACGTATGGTTAGCTTTTATACGAAGAATAAAAAATCATGCATATTTCGTACCATGGTTATTATGGGGCTTTCATGGAATCGGAAATCCTATAAATGTAAAATCTTTATAAAAGTCAAGACGATTTATTTTGAATTGTTCTATACTATAATACCCGAAGACTATCTGAAATTAAAATATACAAAATCTATTGCTGTCTCGCGTGTTACAATCATATTTTAGTCTCATTATTTTACAGTACGCGGTGTCTTATAGAGCGCAAGAAGTAAAAAGAAATGAAATCCACAGGCTGCCAATTTGTATATCTGTCTCTGTCGCACTATGCGTACTCAACACGATATATTGTGACGTTCATAAATTGTATGTTAATTGCACATGTCTGACGGTTAAAGTGCACACAATCTCTGTAGTCTAAAGTAGTAAAGCTATTTTACGGAGCTCGCTTGGAGGCGTACCATCGCCTTCACCAGTTATTGAACAGACAAGCAGTAGTGTCCAACCCTTACTGTTTTCCGGATTTAAGGGTTTTGTTTCTAGTAAAAGTCTAGACAGATCTAAAATGTAACATCTCAGACTGACGAGTGCAGTGCATTGCCATAAAGGATTTTGAATTCTTAAAGTTCAAAGTTACGGAAAACATTGAAATGATTGAGCAAGCGAATTACTTCATTGTTGCTTAACTTTGACAGAGTTGTAAAACAATCAATAAATAAAGAAAAAACAATAAATAAAGGTAAAAACCAGTCGTTTTTCCCGACGCTTTAAGTTATGACACCGTGTACTGTAATTGTGTAGTGTCACCCATTTTGCCCATCTTGTATCGTATCATGTCAGTTGTAGCGTTAAAGCCGGCTAAGGCCTAGGCCGCACTACGGTTTTTTCCCGCGAGCGGTAACCGCTATAAACCGTGAAACCGCTCGAGACGGTACTAAATCAATCGCGGGGAAAAACCGCAAGTGCGGCCGCTTGTATTCGTTTTCCTGTTTCATAAACTCACGCGGTTAAAAACCGCTGCGGTTTAACCGTAGTGCGGCCTTAGCCTAAATCTGACGACTCATTTTTATTTTAAAATAACTTTGGGTGACACTCTTTAACATTCTTCACCATTATCACCACTCACTAGCATATATTTTTCTTCTTTTAGCAACGGTACAATAATTTCATTTGGTTGTTGTTTTATATAGTGCTATATAGGTTAATTAATTTAGTTTTTGTTTGAAGTAATTAGACCAAATATTACCGGCAGTGGGTTTTCATTTCTTATTTTATGTCCATCCAACACGAGTATGTAGTTTGTCTGATTTTTTATGATATTGCTTTCGGAGAGAAAGACGTCTTGAAAAAGTGTGTCTCGTTGTTATCTAGTAGACGCTTGAACAATAAATACCTGTACTTTTATTAAATGTTTATTTTTATTATTTATCTGCGTTCGTATACACTAGATATTCACTCGCTGAGAACGTAATACTTACTTACGTACTTCGGACAATTTACAAATGAGTGCAGTTAAGCGCTAATAGTCTAGTAAAAATAAATCCGTTTGTATGGAGCAGATCACAGTAATTGCAACAGGGGGGATTCTTTGAAATTATAATAGGATAATAACTAAAAATCGTAGATCAACAATAATCCCTGATTTATAGACTAGCTGCGTTCCGCGGTTTCACTCGCGTAGTTATTCATAACTATCATAATCATCATTATGATGATGATAAGTAGATCATGTCCGTCTCCAGGTCCAAATCTATCTCTATACTAATTTTCATAGCCATCGGTTCAGCCGTGTAAAGGTAACAAAATTAGCTTTTATAATATCATTATGAAATTGTGTCAAATGTATTTCAAAACACCAGTACATTCATTTAAATAACAATATACTTAGTTGTCTTTTATGTTGTCAAAAATCTTATTTTTACTAGACTATAGCGCACGCATTTAAATTGTCCAGATTTCTAAATATATCCTTTGGGAGTAACCCAAATCTGTGGATTGGGAATCTGTTTGAACCGGTCTGAAAAATAGTAATGTAACAGTGAAAAAGCTACGTTCTGGCGATGCCAAGTTTCTCTCTATTCTGAAACATATTGGCCAAATGACTTCGACAATGAATTGTCAGACCACGGAAAACCAATGGTGGGCCCACCAATCAAAATTGGTGTTGAAGCGTAGGCTGAAGATTTTGGATTTGATGGCAATGAAATTGATTACTAGAGACAGTTAGGCGATAAGGCCGGGGATCAAGCCGATTCCACATCCATAGAGTGTGGCCACACCTTATATCTGTGTACAGCCGGTGCCAGGAAAAAAAACTTGCTTATGTGTGAAATTTAACGTTTTTGTAGACGCATTTGAATTTGAAATTATGTAAGTATCTATAGAAACAGTATTTTAATTTACATAATCAATTAGAAAACTGCATTGTGTGCAGCTGGACTTACAGATGTGTAACATGTATTATATCAAAGTTATAGTCTAAAAGAAAGATATTTTTTAAATATTCAGAATTATCTACACATCCACAAATTCGAGTAGCGTAGTAATGTATACATACTTGAAATAAATATTTATAATATGTGGCCTTGTGTTTCGTAGCGTTATGTAGATTAACTATAATTCCCCAGTGATTTGTTTTGATTTGATTTCAAATCAGCAGGCCATATGAGCACATCAAATAGGCAATAGCTACATCAGGCATACGTCATCTTCAAATAGTACAGTGTATGCTCGCTAGATAATACGTTTGCGAAATATTACGCTTTAAAGTAACGTAAGAATATATAATTATCTAATACTATTTTTAACCTCCGACCCAAAAACGGTGGTGTTATAAGTTCCTCGTATAATTATCTGTGTGGCGTCTGTGACATCGTAGCATTAGTTTCGTTTCATTAAAATCGGGACAGCCATTTTTTGTCGTTTGTCGGGGGGTTTTGAGTTATCGAAAATTATACTTGGATATTCAAAGTATAATTGACAATCTTACTACATGTATCTTGGGCTCAATTATCAAAGCACCACAAAACTAATAATAATTTTTAATATTAACTATAAACTCAAAAAAATAACTAAATTCAAATAACCATCAAAGATTGTATGAGAGTTTCGTTCTGTTTTAATTTAGTTGTTTTAATTAGTGATGGCTTGATAATAGCTCCTAAATATACACCCAAATACGAATCATGACCAATTTGTCGCAGCAGCGTATTCACGCAAGAATAAACCAACACCACCAAACGAGTCAAACACTTTAATTTTTGCGCGAAGCCAAATACAATATATATGGAAAAGTTTTCCAAAAACAATGTCAAAATTCCATGTTAAGAGAGTTGATGAACAAGTCCTGTGCGACCCTGGCATCGAAATAGGCTTTGAATTCAGCGTCGCAGAAGTCTTCGGGCTTGGGTCGCTTCACCTGCTTGGACTTCCACTTCTTACTGGCGGCCTCCGCTTTCTAAAACAGATTTAGCTGGGTATATATATGCTATGTTGCATTAATGTTTCCTACACCTACTTTGCGGTCAGTACTCAAGGTACTAAATAAATTAAAATTCTTAATAGAACTAAATTTGACAAGTACATAAATGTATATTCTAAGAAAAAGAAAATGACTGCAGAAAAGCAGTTTTTGCAGCCTAACTTACGATTTCGTTACGTAAATTATGTTCGTTTATGACGTTCGATTTTCGTTCGTTTTTTGTGAGAAAGTATGTGTAGGTATAATCGCTGTAAAAGATTATAAATGCGCATTCTTTAGAGTAATTCTAGTGAAATCAGTTGTATATTATGAAATAGTTAGAGTTAAAACGCGTTTTATTTTTATTTTTTCAAGAGATGTACTATTATTATTACAAAAAAATATAGCATATGACACTCCGGAAGCGAAGACGAATCTAACGACACATCGCACATCAAAATCGGTTAAGCTACAGGGCTGTCATATAGAAACATACATACACACAAACATACATATATTCGAATAACATAACCCTCCTTCTTACAGTCGGGCAAAAAAAAACGAAATTTGGAATTATCTTTTTTGAATATAGTTAATTTCTTAATTGCTCTGAGGTGTTAGCAATAGTTAATGTTTACTTTTATTATATTAGGTAGGTACAAGGGCGTCGCCAAGGGGGGGCAAGAGGGGGCAGCTGCAGCCCTAGAGATAAAAAAATGTAGCCAACTGCAAAGCAATCAAAGTCCTAAGACCGTGCAATTGTACCTGTACCTACAATTCATATTTTTCTCATCCTCCATAATATTAACTTGCCCCCCCCCCCCCCCTGGGCCATGGGCTGGCGACGCCCTTGGGTAGGTACAAAGAGATTCCAATATCACTGGGTAGGTATTGATAAATTATCCCACTACAAGAAAAGGCTAGCGCCTCTTCTCATTGTGAGGAGCATAAGAGGGATAAAAAGCGGGTGATTCGTGACTGAAATATAAGATTTAAATGCACACCTCTTTGCGTTGCTGGAATATATCGCTTCTATATTGTTCCGCGTCTCGTTTTTTCTTTTGGTGTTCAGATGTCGTTCTTTTGTACCTGAAACAAGTATCATAAGTTAAATAAGTAGGAGTTCAAAAAATGTGTGCATACATTTTGAGAAAAAAAACAATAACGTGCCACTTTGATCAAAATGTGCATGTTTATTAAAGCTGGTTTCAAAACCAGGGATCCAAAGTTACCTACAGATTTTTATACAGACTATCTCTAACTTCAAATTGAAAAAGAGGGAAAGAATCATCTGTGGACATACATAAAAATAAGAAATTGAGCCGTCACGATTCGCCTGCCAGGTGTGAAATATTGATACTATTAGAAAAAGCTTAAATTTATTGAAGATTTTATTATTCTTTCTTTTCTCACTCTTTTGTAGAGCACTTTCTTTGTTCTTCTTCGAGTCAGCAGCTGCTACGATCACCTAACTTATACTTATGATTATGGACATCACGTATGCTGCAAACGAAATTTATTGAACGAAACTTTGATACAGTCGTTGTAACTAACTTGTGATAGAGCAGTTTGTGCGCAATGAAGTGTATGGGGTTCTTCGGCTTAGAGATCGCAACGTCGTGCAAAGCTTCCGGTAGTACGCAACCGAAACTATCCCACAGGTATCTCACAGTTTCCGTGTCCAGTGTGCCTGTAATAAACTACTGATCTCAAAATGGGAACGCGTGAATCAAGTGGTGTCCAGTGTGCCTGTAATAAACTACTGATCTCAAAATAGGAACGCGTGAATCAAGTGGTTGGGTTAGGTAAGATTTCAGCTATTTTCAAACCCGTTTACCCGACTGCGCAATCGAGATGGTGATGTTTTTCGGGTGTGTATGAATGTATGTATATTTCTCTACTACCTCCTAAAGCCTAATAAAACGGCTTGACCGATGGTGTCGTTAGATTCGTCTTAACCTACTTTCTGAATATCATAGCTACAAACAAATTTCTGGCACAATGTTATAGTTACAGTACGATAATCGATCTTTTGCAGTTGGGTATTTTGTTTTTTTTTATATAAATTAAAGATTTTAGCGAATCTGAAGTCTGACATTTATTTAGACCTAGAACAGCTACTTTAATTGCCTATATACTCTTACTCGCACGCTGCAAATGGCCACTGAGTACGAATAGCGATAAGCTGAATTCATATAGGCAGTATGGATACGGTCGGTTAGTACAAAATGAACAACTTACTTTGCGATGACTTATTTTGGCATTCTAATTATATAGGTAATAAATCACTTAGCATTATCTCAGCCTCCAGCCTTCCAGAAATGGAAATCCACGGGGGAGGCTTAGGCCTTCCCAAAAATACAACATTGTGGATGTTGTCGGTTAATACAAATTGAGTTAATATAACTTATCTCTATTATTCTGTTAATTTTTAACTTAACATTTAACAGACCCAAATAAAACATAAGTAGCTCACCTTGTACCTTTATATTGTCTGTATGAATCAGCGTATCATTTATATCGAAAGTATTATAAAAAAGTCTCGCGTTGCACCTCAGACTTGTAGCCCAGAAGTGTTAGAATAAATTCAAGGCGTCATATACCTACCCTAATCATTCTATTAGGAAAACCAAATCAACGTACGTCTAATATCTATCGGGTCGAAATCCGGCAGTATTGCCACATCGTTAGGATCCGTTACATCAACATGGCACCTTTTATTAATTTCCTCTGAATGACCACAGTCCTTGCTGACTTTCTCGAGATAGTTTGCTTCGTTCAGTTTGTACAGGCTAGTGCAAGGCGCGCACTGATAAAACTTCTCACCGTCTTCCATGACGTACCGACCGTATGTGTCAAAATAATATGCGCGTTCTGGGAACTGAGATTTAAGTATTATAGTTATAAAGGTAGGTACTCTCTTTAATTGTTTAATAGTACCTAAATCTTAAAATTAAGACAGATAGAGTGAATAGATTTCTTCTAGATCGATGTGCTACATTCTCTGCACAATCGGTTACTATTTGGTGGTGTGGTGATCAACTGTAGATATATTTCAATTTAAAAATGTCAGTCCGCAACGAACACTCCGTTTGACCTAATTTTATCGAAACCGTAATTACCTATAGCGTTTTAGAATTATAATCGAATATAATAAGCGTAAATACATAAAAAAATTGCAATGATCAAGAGTACAACTACATAATTCGCGTATGATGCTTACCACATTGAATGCCCCGTCACAGTCCAAATGGTAGATTGTGAGACCATAATCAAATAAGTAATTCTGGTGGTTAAACTCATCCACGTAGTAGGGTCCAATGTTATCGGTGTAGAAGATACGGTCAGTCCCTGGAATAACAATAGAAAGTGTTAAAACAAGTGGTGCTCCTCGGTTTTGCCGCCTGTCATGCAGAAACTGTTCAGTTTGGATGAAATGAAATAAATAAAATACAAATAGTTTTCGGAATAAAAGTTTATTAACTTTTATTTTTAATTTTTTATCTCCATGGCACCAGGGTCCGTGACCTTTGTCATAATTACAAACTATTGTTTACTACTTATCGTTACGGGAAAATTATTTTGTTTTAATTTAAGTACTTATTACTATGTTGCGTGCATACCACGAGCAAACCAGCGACCTGCAAGCAGCACCCGATCACGAGTATGACGCATGTGCCAGCCATCACCCTCCTCAACCATATGTTAGGGAAGAGAGCGACCCGCCACACGACGCCACCGCAAGAAGGAGCCTTCGATGGTGAGCATGAATGCTCAAGGTGTTTATTAACTTCTAGCTTTACATAGTCCTTCAGGTCTGCACGTGGAAACCACTACCGCAATATGGTGATGATGATGAAAAAATTGATAATAAACTCCACAAATATTGAGATCAGGGTCTGGACTCTAACGAACGACTCCGTTTTATTTGAATTGTAGATTTTTGTCTCTTTTATCTTGAAAGATTTTAGATTTACTTTGTACTAACCGACAGCATCCATACTGTATGTATGAATCGGCTTAACTTTCACGTACGTTCACAAACTTAACGTTTGTATCATCAGAGTCTAGACTTGAAGCATGGCACGAAATACAATTGTTTACCGCACCGTAGTCTAGGTAGTACCTAAATCCTGTTGCGCACGCGCATATTTGAAGATAATTACTACTGAATACACTTAAAGACGTCTACCTCTGACAGCATAAAAAGTGAACAAAGCCCTTGTTTCATTGATAATTCTCGCCTTGATCTCTTCCCGTCTCTCCGAGAAGGCGACGCGGAATAGCTCATTACATTCATGCTGGCATCCTGGTAGTTCAGGGCATCTGTGACAAGTAATCATTTAAATAATTTTAGTTTAAAAAACTGAAGCAACTCATGGATGCCATTGTCTGAACTGGACCAAATTGAAATGGAACCACACGGGAAGCATCAGCTTTCAAATAAAAAAATAATCATCAAAATCGGTTGTCCCAGTCGAAAGTTATGAGGTAACAAACATAAAAAAATACAGTGGAATTGATAACCTCCTTCTTTTTGGAAGTCGGTTGAAAACTAAAAAAAACAACTTCAAAATACCTACGCAATTTCGTTTACTTGAATGATATATTTTTCCAGTGTTAAAAACCAAAGTAGTTTAACCGATTTTGATAAAATTCATATGAAATCACCTCTGAAGTATGATCTAACAAACAAAAAAGAATCATCAAATTAAATTCATAATCGGCGAAGTAGTCACTGAACATACAAAAAAATCATACAGAAATTGAGAACCTCCTCCTTTTTTTAAGTCGGTTAAAAATTAATCTAAAATCTAAAAATTATCCTTTTCGACGATTCTTTTTTTTTATCTGTTCGGAATTCTGTTCGGGTTAGGCTTGTGCTAACATTATTAACTTTTTCAAAAGCCTCGGCACTTTGACTGGTAGCTCTAGTTGTACAAGGGGGATATTAAAAATTACTCGGCCGGGAATCGAATCTGCGATCTGCTCCAAACGCTACGCTACTGTAGTATTACTTACTTCAGACCGCGGCATTTCTGCTGGTCTTCGTCTAATTGCTTCTGCATAGCTTTTAGCTTCACGATATTGTTTGATATCTCATTGAAATAGTCTAGTTTAGTCGTCCAATATTTGACCTCTCTCTCTAAACGCTCTATTGGTACCTCTATCCGATAGTTCATCATCTTTTGCTTAATCTGGTCTACTCCGTGATTTACCTGAAAAAAACACTTTTAGCAGGTAATTGACCGAGCAGCTAATTTGTTTGTATTTTTATTTTTATATATCAATATATATATACACAATACATACGTGGTCTATAGACCACGTAGCAGGCGCAGCGTAAGAACCCCGGATTAGCAAGTTGAAGTGGCAGGGCAGGGCACATAGCACGTAGAACTGATGGCCGATGGGGCCGAAAGGTTCTCGAGTGGATACCACGTACCGGCAAGCGCAGCGAAGGAAGAACAGCCACGAGATGGACAGATGACCTCATACAAGTGGAGGAAAGACGCTGGATGCAAGCCGCTTCCAATCAGAAATCCATGGGGGAGGCCTATGTCCAACAGTGGACTTCTTATGGCTGAGATGATGATGATGAATACATACGATTTTGATGTGCAGTGTCGTTAGATTAGTCTTCATTCCCTGAGATAAATATAGACGACATAGACTATATTTTTTTGTAATAATAATAATACATTTAGTTGGATCGGGTATAAAGGCGTGATTCTGGACACGGCACGCATTGTCAGTAGATTCCTCAGTCTGTAGCCCCCACCGCCAGCAGTTTGAGCCCTGTCCCGCTGCCGGCAGCACCCTAGTTTTAAGTTTTTGATAATATGTATATTTTATATTTATATTGTAAAAAAACTTAGACCTAAGAAATTTAATAAATAAAATAAAAATGCGTTTTGTCGTAGCCTCCAACGTACTTTTCAACGACTTCAAAAAAGAAGGAGGTTTTCAATTCGACTGTTTTTTTTATGTTCGTTACCTCATTACTTTCGTTCGACTGGGTGAACCGATTTTGATGATTCTTTTTTTATTTGAAAGCTAGTGCTTCCCGTGTGGTCCCATTTCAATTTGGTGCAGTTCTGACAATGGCATCCATGAGAAGTCGGTTGCTTTAGTTTTTTTAAATTATTCATAATAAACAAGTGATTTTACAAACTAACACAAAAAACGTACACTAAACAGCGTATCAAGCATAAAAAATCGTAAGTTAGACTGCAAAATCTGCTTTTATGCAGTCGGGTATTATGTTTATATTTTTATTATAGATACTATATATTTATTTATATTTTTATATTTATTATAAATTTTTGAAATTAAATAAATATCGACGGTTAAAAAGTAATTTTAGTCAAACATGAGTTATGAATGCTATCTTACTTAAAAATTTCCGCTTTTTCATTTACCATTCATAACTCATTTTTATTTAACCGACGAAAAAACGAAGGAGGTTCTCAAGTCGACGCGTATATTTTTTTTAGGGTTCCGTACCTCAATAGGAGAAAACGGAACCCTTATAGGATCACTTTGTTGTCCGTCTGTCCGTCCGTCCGGGTGTCAAGACTTTTATCTCGGGAACGCGTGAAGGTATCGACTTGAAATTAAAACCATATACGCAGATCCATAGTATCTTGCTGCAGAAAGAAAAATAAAATTTCTCGGTTTTCGTAAAAAAAAGTTACAGCCGAATATATCGTAAAAAACGCACATTTCGACACTCACAGAGGAATCAAAACCTATGGGGTACTTCCCGTTGACCTAGAACCCTGAAATTTGGCAAGAAGCATTGTGTTAGAGTACACATATAGGAAAAAATCCGAAAACTGGACAAAATAGTGTCTCTATGCAAGGAATGAGGGCCCAAATTTTAAAGTGAATTAACCGTATCATGTGGGGTATCATATGAAAGAGCCTCATTAGCATAAGCTAAAACAGGTTTTTAACACATTTTTCGCCCCCTGCAGACCCTTCACTTCAGCTGGCAACCATAACTTTTTAGGCGAATTTTGATTAAGTACAGAGTGGCCGCGCAAAGCAACGTTGACTGCCTCAATCGCCGGCGGTTTACTGACTACAATATGACGCTTGCTCGGATCCGAGTGGGAGGCGCCGCTACTATAGTCCCGCTCCACTCGGATCCGAGTGGTGAGGAAGGAATGTGTTAAATATTTTTACGATGTATATTTTTCGGTTTATGAAGGCAAATATAAAAAAAAAATATGATTTCCCCCTTTTATTTAGTTTGTACGGAACCCTCGGTGGGCGAGTCTGACTCGCACTTGTCCGGTTGTTTATGTATGATCACGCATAACTTTTTCCATAGAAGTCCGATTTTGATGTTTTTTTTTATTGGAGAGGGTTGTCCCATACACCGAAGTTGGTCCCATATAAATTTGGAAAGAATAATCAAACCCTAAAGGTAGGAAAACAGGGGATGATTGATTGTTCACTCACTGATTGTAACGTATGACTTTTTATAGAGCAGTCCGATTTTGATAATTCTTTTTTTATTGGATAGGGTATACCTCGAAGTTGGTTTCATATAAATTTGGAAAAAAAATCTTACCCTAAGGGTGGGAAAGTATAGGTGTGATTTTATTGTTCACTCGCAGATTTTAATGCTGAGTTGTGTATTTTATGTTATGTAGCTATTTTAAAAGTAATCAAAAATTAAGCATGTAGTAATTAGTAAACTAAAGCTACAAAAATGTATAAAATAAAGAATTTTACAAAAAAAAAATAACTTCCGAAAAAACGAAAAGCATAAAATAATAAACCTTTTTATTTAACTTTAATAACTAAGTCCTTAAAGTAAGTATACCTTAGTAATTTTGAGTCGGCGCCAAATATTACCTTAATTTTAAATAACCAAATGAAATTAACAATGCAACGTGAAATCTCCAGCAATAAACATTGACATTCCAAAAAATGCGCCCTCCGCACGACCACTCGCAACGCAACGCATCACGCTTTATGTAATTAATTACTTTGCTTGTTTGGCGCCGACTCAAAATTACTTAGGTATTAAAATTACTTACATTACTTTAAGGACTTAGTTATTAAAGTTAAATAAGAAAGGTTTATTATTTTATGCTTTTCAGTTTTTTCGGAGGTTTAATTTTTTTGTAAAAAGTTTTTATTGACTAAAATGTCACTTATACCCTATTACCTTTTAATTAACCGTCGATATGTATTTATTTATAATTAATTACACAATAAAATGTGGAATTACAATAAGTTCTTATATAGTCATGTACGGCTTGCTGCCATAGGTTATTTTAAATACTTGTATTATAGTTTATACTTGTTTATACATACTCGTACTTTACGACGTGTAAACAAGTTGTTGAACTCGACAAATCACTCAATTCAATGGAACCTTCATTGTTAAAGGAACCCTCCGGATTTTAAGTTCGTTGGACACAACGGACTGACAAATCTGTCAATCAGGACAATATTACTTATTAGATGTAATAAATACAAATATAATCTTACTTCAGCCAGTTCCACCAAGTCAACGGAGTTGGACCGAGTGACGGTCATACACTCCTTATTCTTGTCGTAGAGCTGGTCCACGAGGTGGCTGATGTTTTCTTCTTTCTGCTTCCGAAGCCAAATCAAGTTCTTGCTCAGTCGCCGGACGATTGCTTCGAGGCTGACGCGTGTGTTTCTTAACTAGTTCATTATACAGTCATTATTTCATAAATCCCGCAAAATTGTCAACCGAGATTACTCCCGCAAAATGTATGCGGGATAACGGGGTCGCTTACTGCTCTGTAGCAAAAATTTATCATAATAATGGTACAATGACCCCTTTCGGTGTACAGGGTAAACTCATTATAAACTGTCCCACAGCTGGGCGCGGGCCACCTTCTCATTGTGAGAAGGGTAGGTAAGTGCGGATTAGCAGAGTTCACACAGTATCTTCAAGAACATTGAGAACTCTCAGACTTGTATTGTATGGTTTCCTTACGATGTTTTCCTTCATCATTTGAAGTTGGCGGCAATCAACAATACGCCTAAAACTTCGAAAAGACAGAGGTTCGTGCCGCGGGATTCGAACGCAGGACCTGCAAATCGCAAGTCAGACGGTGTCACGTGAATGAATCGTACTTACGGCGAATTTAATTTATTTATTGCACATAAACATAGCTTCTTACAGACTAGGTACAAGACCTTAATAATTATACCAACAAATTATACCAACAGTTACTAACATTGTCGCGACGAATGCGAAGGATGATAATTTTACGAGTGGTAACTCAGAAAACTCTTCGCGCCAAAACATACTGATGATTTCACAGTCTATGGTAAAACAATGCTACAGAGAAATCTAATTAGAACTAACTTTTGAAAGTTGAATCAGACGAAAGTGCCGCCATGACGGCTTTCGCGATGTTGTTTATTTTCAAGTGATGATTGGTGTTCAACATTAAATTAAAGCTAAGTATTAACAGTTATCTTGACTAATGTTAATCATGATCTGAGTGTTGTTATGTCTTTGCCGAGGTCTGCCATGAGTTCGCTAAGAGAGAACTCAACTAAGTTTTGGTCAGGATGTCCGAGAGGCGGGGCGTCGGATCCTGACAGGTTTGCCTGTTGAGGCAACCACTAGAGGGTCTACATACGGTAGTTCCCTATTTATCCGGCCGGGAAACCCATGACGATATGGGTTTATTTTATAGCTGTATCACAAAAGGTTGGTACTTAAGGCTTTTTTGCGTCCCCCCAGATGCTCGGTGAATGACGTCCAGATCAGGCGCGTTGTGGTTCGCCACGACGTGTTGCCATGCCCGGGACGATGGCACCGAGATCTGCTCGGTGTCATCGTACCATAATTTCAACAGGCGGTTCATCGCGGCACGAGAGTCTGGATTCGGCGGCAATACGGTGACACACCCTCAACCTAAACAATAGATGCGAAGCAACCACGGAAAGACGATAAAGGACACGCCACGCTAAGGAACCCCAGGTATGAAGAATTAGTTATTCATAACCTAATGAAACACTCGGTGAGCGCTATCCATGATACATCCCCAATAATTCACATATGGACATATACACTTTTCCGACATGGATATGCTCTTGCCGACATGGAGATGCTAAAGGGATATAAAACGCGGCCCTACATGGTGGAGATATGCTGGTGATAAGCAAAATATTGAAATGCTGGTGATAAACACATACAGGCGAAGCCGGCGATAAATATTGTTAAATTTGCTGAAAAATCATGTTTAATTCCGGTTCACGGAAATGGATGCATGAAATGAAAGTATTGGTAACGCCATCTTGCGAGATATAATGGAACTTATATAAATTCATGATATTTGAAACACAGTAAACCCTGGATTTTAAGGTGTACCTTTAGTCTTTCCGTACAGATATTTATTTAATGTGGTCATAATTACTATCTAAAACGATGGATTGCATGAAAATACGAGAATTACTAGATAAAAGCTCTAAAATTGAAAGATTAAATATTTCGCGCGAATCGCGCTAATTTCCTCCGCCAAAAGGTAGATGGCGCAAGTTGTCTCTTTGGATCGATTTTGCTGATATAAATAATACGACTTTGCTTCAAGAAGAAACAGATTATGGACCAGGAATTACATTACAATTATTTATTATGTCAAAACATTTGTATATTTAGATTTATTTCTGTGTATAATGCAATTATATAAATTATTAGACTTTTTTATGTTCGCTGCGAGTAAGTTATTTATAGAACGTATTTGAAGTTGTTTACGGGTTACTAGTATTAAAATAGTAGCTTGTATACGTAGATCTACCAATTTGTGTACTATTTTTTTCCGATAATTTTTGCAGTCAAATATTTTTACAGTGTAAAACTATGAAGTATTATGAGTATTTGTAACTAAATTGCTTTTAAATTTTGAGAAATGTTAATTTGACATACTAGTTACCGAAACAACATCATGATAATTTAATTTAAAGGTAATTATGTGTACATAAAAACGGTAGTATACGATAATGATCAGAAAAGGAGGGAACACCATTTAACTCACTATGAATTAGTCAAACAGAAATTTAATGTCTTTTTTCATTTGTTTTCGTAAAAATAAGTTCATATATTGTTTTAAAAGTGATTAAAATTAAAATCGATGATTTAAAGTACGTGTAGTTGACGAATTTTCGAGATAAATGACGATTTTCGTTTTGTTAAGCGTATTTTTGAACTTCGTGCGGTGGCTAGCTTAATTGTTTTCCGCCATATTTTTTCTCGTAAAGTTCATAGAAAAAATTTGAAGTCGTAAACTTTTGTGCAAATATAAAGTGAAATATAAGTGAAATTAAACCGGTAAGTGCTTAGACACATAACGCTCTAGCATATATACTTCGTATTAGTTGATTTTAGAGTGCGTGAAGTCGAAATCATTTTCTCAATTAATGAAAACATTTTACTCAACACGCTTCGTTCGCGTTTACAGAATTTCATGTTTTGTGCGACCTAAAATAACATTTTGACGATACGTCGTACTTAGTACTTGCAAGTTTTCAAAGAATAAGTGTGGAAAGCGGAGATTACAAAAATCATCTCATAAGTTTAACGCGCTTCATCAGACCGCGTCTAACAAAGTACTCAATAAATAGTAACTCAAGTAGTAATGGCTTAATATTGTATTTATTAGGCGATGTGACGTCAAGAATATGCAAGGCAGCACATATCTCTTTATTTCGGTGTATATTGAGCTAGTTGCGCGTATCACAAAACTTTTATGGTAGGTATTTATGAACCACGCCTGATTATCGTAGTCCTTTGTGTTATTACTAAAATACTTATAAAACCTACTGTATAAACTCATTTAATATGATCGCATTGCTCTCTGATAGTTAATCACTATATCAAGTAGACAAAAGTCATGACATGTTAGTGTAATGATACATAAAATTCTGATTCTATTATGTTGATATTAAAATGCGATAGTAGCGACACCTTCGGTTACAATCTCTACTAACCTACCTATTTTAAGTCTAGATTACTGATATGGAACAATGTGTAATGTACATGAAATGTATAGTAATAAATCGAATTAAATTAAAAACAATAAACTAAAACTATCAAAAACTAACTAAAAACAAAACTATCTAAAGAATTTTAAGCATATTGAATTCTCATCTTAGAAACTTTATTGAGATACAGTTCTAAAATTGACAAGTGACCTGAAGTATCAGATTTACTAAGATTTATTACTAAAATTATGATAGATACAAATCAGTGCTTCGAGTTTTAATATTGTTTATTGAAATGATTATAAAATTAAGTACACATTATTTTAATTGAGATGTTTTAATTTATATTTTACTTTTGGTTAGATGACATGAGTACTATAGCATAAGCTATGTTTTTTGGACTCACCTGTGTAAATTGAGAATTAATTAAAATGTTACAGTCATATTTAAATACATAAAGTAATTTATTATATGGAAGTATATTGTGCATAATCATTCAAAATTATTAAATGCACCATATTACAAAATGTATAATGAACATTGAAAATTTAATATT
This sequence comes from Lycia hirtaria, assembly GCA_947563715.1. Taxonomy (NCBI): domain Eukaryota; kingdom Metazoa; phylum Arthropoda; class Insecta; order Lepidoptera; family Geometridae; genus Lycia; species Lycia hirtaria. Next base: position 3,769,884 of record OX387385.1, on the reverse strand, counting down.
TGTTTGTCATTAGACATTTGATTTATACAAATATTTTAAACATTTTAATAATGTTGGTCATATGAGTGAAAACTATTTACATTCACAATGATATTTATAGTCATGCAACATTAATTTTATTTAAAAGAGAATAATATGATTTCTATTACAATTTTTAACACTTGGCTGTTAGATGTGTAGCAATATAGTTTATTAAATGATCATATCCAATGAAGTTCAACTATGTACCGAGACTATATAATTTATGAAAGAAATTATAATAATACTAATGTAATAATAAAAGCTAAAACTAGCACTTGTCTTTACAATATTAACAGCGGATATTATGGTTGCCAATTTCAGGCTCCGAAAATACAAAATTACATCATGGAGGCTATCCTGATACAGCGACTTTCACTCATAGTGAAGAAAATAGAGGAATTGACAATAAAGGCTGAAGAATATTGTCACACAAATGAATACCCATTAACAGATGCCGAAATTGTACAAAATCAATTGGAAACTGCAATAGAACGTTTTACATCAGAACTTCACAACTACTTCAGAATGAGCACTGACCCCTCAGCTGATGACATATCTTCCTTCAGTGAATCTCAATTAAGAGGAGAAGAAATTTTAGTAGAGCTTAAAACAAAACTAGGAACAAAAAAGACTATTAACCCATCGAAGTCCACTGAAAGTAACCATGTAACGGGTAAACTGCCAAAACTTAACTTGCCTAACTTCTCTGGAGACTTACTCAAATGGCAAGAGTTTTGGGATCATTTCACATCGAACATCGACAGCCGGAACTTGCCAGAAGTTGATAAACTTTTATACTTAAAAGCTTCTCTCTCCGGAGAAGCAAAGAATTTAATAGAGGGACTGGAGACAACAAATAAAAACTATAGCATTGCAATAAAGATTCTCAAAGAACGATATGGTAAAGAAACTCGTATTATAGATGCTCACTATGCTGCATTATATAAAATAAAACCAGCAGAGAATACACCTGAAGACTGTAGGAGGACACTGAATGAGATAGAGAGGCATGTAAGAGTCTTAAGTTCACTAGGACAAGATACGAATCATCATCATCTAAGATTCATCATCATTGAGAAATTTCCAGCTGAAATTATTTATGAAATGAAAAGGACCCTCACAAGTGATTTAGTCAAAGATATGAGAAAACAATTAGAAGTCATAATTTCAGCGAAAGAAGAATCCCACAGAATAACCAAGGAAAAGGATATGAGTGAAAATAAAAGATATACAACCGAAACATTACATATGACTCAAGAGAGAGATATAAAATCAACACCAAATAAACGAACTTATAATGGAGGATTTAAGAAAAATAAATATATACCAATGAATAATAGAGATAGAAAACCATACAAAAGAAACTTTGAACATAAAGGCGAAAGCGATAAAAATAAAGAGAGACCAAACAAGAAGAGTAAAGTTTCCTGTATATTTTGTAACGGTGGACACTATAATGACATATGTAAGAAATATAAGTCAATAAAAGAAAGAAAATCACAACTAAGGAGACGGTGTTATATATGCTTGAGGGAAGGTCATCATGTTAAAATGTGCAACTTAAAAACTAAGTGTGCCCACTGTCAGAAAAATGGAGAACATAACAGAGCCTTGTGCCCTACTAAATTCTCAGGAGAAACTGTGTTGTCAGTTGCGAGCAACAAAAGTACTACGGCACTACAAACTGCAGTAGTTACTGCAAAGGCAGAAGGAATGAACAATAATCATGTGAACTGTAGATTACTACTTGATTCTGGTTCACAAAGGACATATATATGCAAATCACTTGCCAAGAAACTATGTTTACCGATCATAGAAGAGAACTCGCTTTCTATTTTCACATTTGGTGCCAAGGGTCCACAGGAAATTGAAAGCCCCCTAGTAAAACTTCAATTAAAGACACGAACAAATGAAGACATTACTATATACGCTAATTGTGTCGATTCCATTACAAATGGAGTATCATATCACAAAATAATTCAAGGTGATGAATTCATAAACCAGGATTTTGTTATAGCAGACGATGGATCTCTAAAGGATCAAGTTCACATTTTAGTTGGAAATGATTATTATTTCTCACTTATTTACGATGAGAAAAGGAAGATAGGTCAAAATCTATACCTAGTCCAGTCTAAGTTCGGATGGATTTTGAGTGGTCAAATAGATACTCAAACAACTAAAGAAGAGGAACTGTCGGTTCTGACATATTTTCAAACTAACTTGAACATTGGATTCAATGAACCAGATCTACCTTTGGATTATGGAAGTGTAAAAAATTTATGGGAACTGGAGTCCATCGGAATTACAGATTCTCCTAAAGTTAGTAGAGAAGAGAAAGCGATTCAAACTTTCAACGAGACAACCAAATACATAGACAACAGATATACAGTAAGTTGGCCGTGGAAGGAATATCCACCTCAGTTACCCACTAATTTTGGGTTAGCATATGGAAGACTCAAAAGTTTAATGAAACGTCTTGACTCTGATACATTGACTTCTTATGATCAAACTATGAAACAACAGCTAAAAAACGGAATTATAGAATATGTATCTGACACAACTGAAATTACAAGATCAATACATTACTTGCCACATCATTGTGTGCAACAAAAGGACAAGCCTATCCGTGTAGTCTATGATGCCAGCGCAAAGACAAAAGGTAACAAAAGTCTTAATGAATCACTATACTGCGGGCCTCTATTATTAGAAGACTTAACAGGCTTGATTATAAAATTTAGAAGACATAAAATTGGGATGACAGCTGATATCGAGAAAGCATTTTTACAAATAGCTTTACATAAGGAAGATCGTGATGTCACTAGATTCTTATGTTTGAAAGATATAACGAAACCAGTGTCAATGGAAAATCTTCTATATTTGAGATTCTGTAGAGTACCTTTTGGAATAATCTCAAGTCCATTCTTGTTAAACGCAACAGTGAAACATCACCTTTCTCAAGCAGAAAAACAAAATGTCAAAGACGAGCCGATACCATTTATGTTGATAATCTTGTCACTGGTACAAATTCAACCTCGGAGGCTATGAAACTTTATAAAGATGCCAAGAAAACCTTTCAAGAGATTTCAATGAATCTCAGATCGTGGAGTTCAAATGATACACAAATTATGAATCAGATACCTGATGCTTGTGAAGACAAAGTTGTAAAAGTCTTAGGCCTAGATTGGAATATATATGAAGACACACTTTGTCTCAGATTCAAAAACGTCAATGCAAACAAAGTTGTCACGAAAAGGGATGTTCTTAGAGTAATTGCTTCTGTATATGATCCTTGTTCTTACGCGGCACCATATCTACTTGCTGCAAAACTATTTCTCCAAGAACTGTGGAAAACTAAAATTAAATGGGATACAACCCTACCACAAGAAATGAGAGACTTATGGTCACAATCTATCTGCCGAGATTTAGATAATATAAAAGATATTTCCTTACCAAGACTTTACATAAGTCACACAAAGAAAAACAGATATACTATACACTGTTTCTGTGACGCATCCTTAAAAGCATATGCAGCAGCGGTATATGTTGTTCAAGGAAACGAAAAGAACTTTATTATTGGTAAATCACGGCTAGTACCTTTAAAAGACCAAGACAATTTGAAGATTCCTCGACTAGAACTTTTGGCAGTTCTTATAGGATGCCGATTGATAAAATTTGTCAATAAAAACATGCAATCAGAGATTGTTCAGACAATTCTGTGGACAGACAGTCAGATAGTGATAGATTGGTTGAATTCTGACAAACTTTTACCACCATTTATATCGAGGAGAATAGAAGAAATAAAACAAAATAAAAATTTGGTTGTAAGACACGTTCCATCTGAATTAAATACAGCAGATGTAGCGACAAAACTGTCTGTTTCAAACGAAGATAAAATGAAATGGCTTACTGGTCCTGACTTCATTGTACAAAGACAAGATGTATGGCCATCTAACATACAGTCGAATAAATTCGGTACTCTTTTCGCGGGGGAGGGTCTGCCGAAGTATAATCAAGATCAAGAAGGATCTACAATGGAAATAGAAGATTGTTACAGTGAGAAATATGAAGATATACAAAAAAGCAACAGTAAAGACTTGCAAAACGAAGAAACATTTCAAAGTAAACTCGAAGAGATAAAACACTTACAGGAAAAATATTTTCCATTAGAAGTTCAAGGAAAGCAGACAGATTTGAGTCGAAACTTAAAACTATTTAAAGACATGGATGGGATATTACGCTGTAAAGGTCGATTGGGAAATGCTGATTGGTCATTCGATAAACGTTATCCTATTCTCATTCCAAAGGACTGCGGTTTTACTAATAGCCTGATTATGAAAACTCATCAAGACAATTATCATGTTGGTGCAAATCACACTCTGAGTATAATACGGAACTCTTATTGGATACCGAGAGGTAAAGCTCAAGTACAAAAACTTCTGAAGCGCTGTTCAAATTGTACCAAGCACAACGGTGGTCCATTTAAAGCACCGCCGACCCCAGCATTACCTCCTGAAAGAGTAAATTACAGCTCGCCGTTCAGTTTTGTGGGAACTGACTATATGGGTCCACTTCTAGTAGATAATGGTCACGGACCTGTGAAACGGTGGATATCTATCTACACATGCTTGGCCGTTCGAGCAATTGAATTGGAAGTTGTACAAGATCTGTCGGCTGAAGAAGGAATGTTAGCCTTACGCAGAATGATATCCAATAGAGGTGTGCCATTACTTATAATTTCTTATAATGCACTTTATTACAAACTGATGTCAGAGATACTGTCAAATCAATACTGTATCGATAATAAAATCAAATGGAGATTTATTCCACAGCTAGCACCATGGTTTGGTGGTTTCTATGAGAGACTCGTTGGTATAGTCAAAAAATTGCTTAAAGAAAACCTTACAGAAACATCTTTTGAAAGATTCCCAATTAATAACATTTGTTAAAGAAATACAGGCTGTTGTCAACACAAGACCTCTTACTTGCGTTGATTCTGAACTGGATCAAATTCTAAAGCCATCAGATTTTCTCACAATGGGCAAATGCTTAACAGTAGAAGCTTCTAGTAACGATATTACTGCTACAGGAACTATAACAAAGACAGAACTTATTAAAGGATGGAAAAGAGCTTTAGTAATTCTCCATGAATTTAAAGACATGTTCATAAACCGATATCTGCCTAGTCTCAGAGAAAGATATCAACATTCACATAAAGAACCGAGAGTAACCTCGAAACTTGAACCGAGTATAGGTCAAGTTGTACAAATAAAGGGAGAAACTAGCAATCGTCAGGAATGGCGAGTAGGAAAGATAACCTGTCTAACGAAAGGGGCAGATGGTATGGCTAGAGTGGCCAAAGTAAAGGTTGGGGATAAGGAATTTACCAGAAGCATATCACATCTTTACCCTCTAGAAGTAGATGAGGATGAAAATCAACCTTACTTTAAATCTGGGTCATCATGCAGAAACCATCTTCCAGAATTCGAAGTAGAAACTTTTTCTATGGATCCTACAATGGTATATGAAGAAACTACTATTCCAGAAGTTATTCCCAACTATCCAAACGAAGCTCCTGACAATCACGATAGTAGAGGAAATGAAGATATGCAATCAGTAGAGCCAGATGTGGAAAGAAGTGGTGATATTCAAAACCAACTTGAGATGTCTGACGACAATGAGACGAGACCAAAGAGAAATGCGGCCATCAAAGCCCTAGAAAAATTAGGGAATGGACGCGCAATTTACTATCATTACTTTAATTTTGCCGGTGGGGTGTGTCGCGACGAATGCGAAGGATGATAATTTTACGAGTGGTAACTCAGAAAACTCTTCGCGCCAAAACATACTGATGATTTCACAGTCTATGGTAAAACAATGCTACAGAGAAATCTAATTAGAACTAACTTTTGAAAGTTGAATCAGACGAAAGTGCCGCCATGACGGCTTTCGCGATGTTGTTTATTTTCAAGTGATGATTGGTGTTCAACATTAAATTAAAGCTAAGTATTAACAGTTATCTTGACTAATGTTAATCATGATCTGAGTGTTGTTATGTCTTTGCCGAGGTCTGCCATGAGTTCGCTAAGAGAGAACTCAACTAAGTTTTGGTCAGGATGTCCGAGAGGCGGGGCGTCGGATCCTGACAGGTTTGCCTGTTGAGGCAACCACTAGAGGGTCTACATACGGTAGTTCCCTATTTATCCGGCCGGGAAACCCATGACGATATGGGTTTATTTTATAGCTGTATCACAAAAGGTTGGTACTTAAGGCTTTTTTGCGTCCCCCCAGATGCTCGGTGAATGACGTCCAGATCAGGCGCGTTGTGGTTCGCCACGACGTGTTGCCATGCCCGGGACGATGGCACCGAGATCTGCTCGGTGTCATCGTACCATAATTTCAACAGGCGGTTCATCGCGGCACGAGAGTCTGGATTCGGCGGCAATACGGTGACACACCCTCAACCTAAACAATAGATGCGAAGCAACCACGGAAAGACGATAAAGGACACGCCACGCTAAGGAACCCCAGGTATGAAGAATTAGTTATTCATAACCTAATGAAACACTCGGTGAGCGCTATCCATGATACATCCCCAATAATTCACATATGGACATATACACTTTTCCGACATGGATATGCTCTCGCCGACAAACATACCATATAACCTAGGCCCACAAGACCAATAAATTTGAATTTGACCCTGTTTAAGAACATTATATTTTATCGTAGTATTAGCTATACCTAGTTAAATTTGGGGTGTAAGATTTAATATGAAAATCTAAAAACTACCACTTTTCATCTAAATATTCTTTGACGCTGTAATACGCTCTGTATGAGTATGATGAACTTTACCTTATTTTTGAATAAGCTTTCACATACATTCTAGCTAAAATGTATACTCAACATCACACCAGGCAAAGAATGCGTAAGTTGCAATATACGAAAATCGATCATGCCGTTGTCGATTTTGATTTTCTTTTTTTTAATCTGAATAAGTACCTACATAACGATAATACGAGTATAAGCTGTGTGGTAGCAATTTAGTCGTAAATAAGGCCACGAATTCTGTGGTATCAATAAATATGAGAATAAATAAGATGTAAGTATATTACTCACATAATCTTCTAAATACATCGAAAAGTAGAGTTGAGCGGTGTCGAACAATTCGCTCATCTTTTTTGAGACTAGCGGAAAGTGTACCTTGGCAAAGTCGTCTATTTTACTCTGCTTATCTAATCTTAAATATATAAATTCTCTTAAATCATTCAATTTCAACATATATTCTTCATATTTCTCTTCTAATTCTTCGAACACATGTTTCTCCACCTCGCTGTTTATTGGAAGAAAAGTTTTTCTGAATTCGTCTTGTTTAATCTGCTGTGCTATAATAGTTTTATCAATTAACATCTTTAAGTCGTCTTTTGAAATAGTATTGCTGTAGTCTTCGGCGTCTTTAAGGATCTCATCGATCATAGTAGTATAATAATTTAAAAAACTGTTAATATTTGTCTTCACTTCGCCGTAATAAACGTGTTGTTGAGAGTAATCCAATTTTATGTCTATTAAAAGTCTGAAAATTCTTTTCATTGTTTTCGTGGAATTATCATCGATCAAAAGGAGAGGTTCCTCGAATTCTTTCCTTCTTAAAAGTTGAGTAAAATCTTTGTAGCTATCTACAGTACTATTAGGGTCTTTTGAACAAAGGCATAACATTTTTATTTATTTTTAATTTCAACTGCAAATAGTAAATAAAAATAAGTTTTTAAAATTTTACGCCATGAATCGATAAACAGGATATCCGCTGGAAACCAAAGATATTTTGGTTGTTTTTTTTTCCTTTTAAGGAAAGGCAGAGAGCCTATACATTGTTCTATTCTTCATCTTTCTTTTATTCTCTTATTTTCTTAACAGAGTCCTAGTCAAAGGTAAGTAAAAGAAGTCACGGTCAAGTTTTCGTCACGTTTCAGTTATGTGGTGATGACTTTACTGGAAACTTCTATGAAGTTTTACCGACAACGTGAAAAGATACACTTCACCAATGAGATTTTATGTATAGAGAGGCTACACTCATTCAATATGAAGTAAAAGCATGGGAAATCCGTCTCAATTCTCAGCTCTTTCGAGGATAAGACCACATCCTTACGGCCTTTTAGTATCTTGGCCTTATATATCTTGTCTGGCGTTGGGCGATTACCGAGGCCTGCCACGCAGAGCCGGGGAAAACCTATCTACGTATCATTGTATTTCACAGCTTGATTTCACTTGCTCACATTCACGCACTTGCTCTAACACTTAAAACGTGCTTAAAACACCACCACTTTTATAACATTCACATTCAAAATAACACAAGTTCAGTGAAATAAAACATAGTTACATCGATGTTCCTGTATCAAACGATGCATCGTTTGATAAAGTAAATACTTAAACTAGGTCTATGACTTAAATAAATCCTACATCTACGATGGATCTATGAGCTCCGTTGACCGTTCTTTTTGCCTATCCTTGGTAGAAAAAAAAGCTCTATGGTTATTGGTGGTTACCATAACAACGAAAAGTGTTTATTGATATGATAAGTTGATTGTTGTGTTTGAGGTTAAGGTTAAGTAAACAGATATTTCTAAATTTCCAAACCATGGAAGAGCTCGATACTCCTCAAATTATTACACACATCGAGACTAATCTCAACCATTCTTTATTTGACTGCAAATGGATACCATGTTCCGCAAAGTTTGTTGTTATCGGGTCCATGCCAAAAGGCACTGGTACTATAGAAATTTACGAAATAACATCTGGAGAAGCTAAAAAGGTGAAGGAAATAGAAAGACCCAATTCATATAAGTGCGGCACTTTCGGAGCTAGCAATGAAGTAGAGAGGAGACTTGCCACAGGCGACTTTAAAGGGACGTTGGAGATATGGTTTGTATCTTTGATATTAACTTCAATCTTGGCTATTATTATAAAAGCCAAAGGAACTCTGTCTCTCAGGTACCTTTTCCCGACTACATAGCTGAACGGATTATCATTGGTACAGAGAGGGTGGGAACAATAGGGAAATACATAGACATAGGTTATATTTCTTTCATCGACGTTTTTCATCACCACATAATGTAATACAGAGAGGAGTAGCTAGTCTACAAAAATACCTGTAAACTACATTATCCGACTGGATGGCTATCCATATTATCCATCATAGTATCAAGCTCCATCCTTAGCCACACTGTTGCTTACCGTCAGATGAGTTGATGGTCAACCTTAGATCTATTTTGTGTAAAAAAACAGAATACACGAATTTTGTAAGTACAAACTTGACATAATACTACTCGCATGTTTTTGTTGACTGCCTTAAAAGGAGAGTAATGTTAGTCAGTATATAAGTACTTGTATGTAAAGCATAAATATTACCATTCAATGTGCTGAATGCTGCTAGCATCCTGGGTATACTGCCAACTGGTTATGAGTTTGAGAATTTGGATTATCTTAGGTCTCATCAATCTGGAGTAATCTGTTTGCTTTTTTGTGTAGTAGTGATTAGTAAATTATGTAGACCTGTTACATTCTCAAAATACACACCCCTCCATGTTTACAAAACTTCCTCTCTCATTCTGTCTTTAGGAACAATGAAATTGTTCTTTCTAATTTGTAGTGCAGTTTTAGACTGAACCTATTTAAAAAGTATATCTGTGAGTCTTGTATTAAGTACCTCTTGTAGACCAAAAAACTTTATCAATTTTGATATGTTAGGGAACTGAGTATCGTTTGCAGTTGGTGTTTTGTTTTTATCTGACTGGCCAAAAAGCAGGTTAATAATTTAGTCTTATTGCTTGTATTCTCATTTGTGACTATCTGAACATTTTAGGGATTTGGAAACGAGCTCCCAAGTGTATATAACAAAGGAGCACACAGATATCATAAACTCCATTGATGCTATGGGTGGTAGTACAGTTAACTGCGGAGCCCCAGAAATTGTTACTGGAAGCAGAGATGGTTAGTATATGTAAACCTAATACTCATACTAAAGAAAAAGACAGACTGAACTATTAGAACATGAAAGTGTAGTGTACAATATTGGAGGAGGAGGACATTGTCATACAACACCATCCAGCCCCAAACTAAGTAAAGCTTGTTCTATGGGAACCTGAAGGCTGATAGAATATATACTACAGAATATACTCTAGTTCTTAGCATTTTGTCAAACTATTTCCTTTAGTCTGTGTTGCAATTGAAAAAATTACTTGAAACATGTTTGCTCTAAAGAGCAACATGTTTTTTTTTCTAAAGAAAACCTATGTTACACACACTTTGACTTGTATGTATAAAAAAAAATGATTTTCATGAAAGAGATTTATGTGAAATGTGTGAAATATACAATATTAACTATACTATAATGAAGATCAACCAATTTGTGATATAGTTTTCTTGTTTTTAATCTTTTCTCTGGTTTTAACCGCAAACTTATTTCTAACACAGCTACTCAATTTGTCTTGTTTTTATGTTTGCATATAAAACTTGTTATAAAAAAAATATAAATAACGTCGGTTAAAAAAAAGATGTGCTTCAGACCACACAACAGACGTGAAAACTTGATATAGACTCGTTGACTATATCTCTCACGCTCCCTTAGTCGACACAAGTCAAAACCCAAAAGAGCGTTACATAACTGAGCGTGACGGTTCAGTTTCAACACTCACAATATAAATTGCTCAGCGCACCTAAAGAAGTTTTCATTTCAAAATATTTGTAAACTTTCAGGGACTGTAAAAGTATGGGATCCACGGCAGAGAGGCAAACCAGTAGCCAACATGCAACCAGTTAAAGGAGAGTCAAAAAGAGACTGCTGGGCCGTGGCGTTCGGAAATTCATTCAATGATTCTGAACGGATTGTAGCAGCGGGATATGACAATGGAGATTTGAAGATGTTTGACCTTAGAACTATGTCACTAAGATGGGAGTGCAACTTGAAAAATGGGGTAAAGTAATCTTTTGGTAATCAAAAATAATGATGGTAATGTAGCTCCTTACTTACTAGGTCTCAGTTATTTCTATATCTAATTCTGTCATGATTTGTATAGCCATTTAGTAGTTGCAAAGATAACAGTTAAACAAACTTGTAGTCCATCTTAGTACTTGTGATAAAAACATTGTATAGTTATCTATTTTGTGTATGTTTTTTATTTTCTGTTGTATGTTCCTTGTAACAATACATTTCTGTCTGTATAAATCACAGATTTCAGTCTCAGTATATACATAGTCAAAGTCTAAAATATGTCTTTTTGGTAAAAATAATTTGTTCCAAACTATAAATTAATTTGTTAATTGTTATTTTTAATTCAATGTGTTATTGTACTATCTGTTGTATGCTTTTGTCACAATAAAATATGTATAAGTATGTCTATGCTACTTTAATACTTCTACTAAAGCTATGTTCTATGTTACAGGTTTGCTCCGTAGAGTTTGACCGTAAAGACATCCCAATGAATAAGCTTGTTGCTACCACTCTGGAAGGGAAGTTTCATGTCTTTGATGTGAGAACACAGAATCCAAGCAAAGGGTTTGCACAGGTAAGCTTATATTACTTATACAATGATGATTGCAAACATTTTATATTAAGCTGTAGGAAAAAAATGATATAGATAAATATGGGATATATAACACATTATTCTATACCATACAGTCACAGACCCATACTTTTCTATGATGTCATGGGTTAGTTACACTTTGCGGTTAAGTCTGTATTATAACATCTAATATATAATGTTACTTGTTTTATTTTTCAGGTATTAGATAACAATTCAAGAAGCGGCACCATTTGGGTGGCTCGTCATTTACCACAAAATAGAGATTTATTTGTTACTTGTGCTGGCAATGGACAAGTTACACTCTGGAAGTAGTAAGTAAAATTTTGCGAAAAATTCTCCAAAATAATTGGCGCTCGCTTCTCTCGTGCAAGTTATGAGTGCTAAGAACACGCTAAAAAAAAGTATACAAAGGCTGACATACGCAAGTTGACGTCTGTATATAGGTAACACACATACAAGTAGCAGGCGAGTTGGTGGTCAATCGTAGATCTATCTTGCTTAAAAAATATTATTATTGTTCCAGTGAATACCCAGAACAGAGGTACCGTACGGACAGCGAGGGCGTGGCGATAGGTGTGGCGGGCAAACTGAACCGGCTTCAACGCATGGTGATCAGCTCGCAACCAATCAACGCTCTGGACTGGAACAGAGACCACGCGGGGCTCGCCGTCGCCACCGCATACGACCAGTGTATTCGGGTCATCATCACTACTAAGATTAATTTGCAGTGAATGTACTGGCCAGTGTTGGTTGGTTCTACTGAGGCTTCGTCCAGAGTTAGAGACAGAGTGGACGCGAAATATGTAATAAAAGAAACCGCCATTTGTTGTTATACTTGATTCATTTTTCTCATTGAAATGATCGAAATTCATACAAAATGACTCGAGATTATCTTGAGATGAGATTCTTAATGTGATCTACAGTTAGATAGAGTGGAACTCTTCGATGTCTTTTCCGATTCTTGAAAACTGCTACTGAATTAAAAATTCTCAATTCTCCATCTTCGGCCTCATCGTCGCTTATCGTCAGGCGAGTTAGTTGCCAAACGTAGATCTGTATCATATAATATAGTGGTAATGACTGTAAGTAGAAGACGCAACGAGTACAAAGTCTAAAGAAAATAAAGAAACTCGATAAATGCAACCTTTTCGATATCTTCATTCTGACCTCACTGACGGGCTTGGTTAGCTAGCAAGACACGCATTAAGTACCTACCGGCTAAGCCAACACGCAACTACATTTGTAACGGATTTATCGCGTAGATATATTTTACATAATTTTAGGACCTGACGTTTCGAACACTTTGCAGCTTCACTGACATAGCACAGTGGATTAGCAATTTGGTGACAGTGGCAAGCACAGCGTAGGAAGACCAGCCAAAAGGTGGACCGAAGACCGCATATAATTGGTAGGAAGACGCTGGATGCAAGCGCTTCCAACCGGTCTTTTTTTAAATTTATGGGTTTAATTGCTCAGCAGTGGACTTCTTTTGGTTGGAATAATGGTGACGATGAAATCGTCGATGTTGCGCCTCAAAAGCGTTAAAGTTGTCTTACTATTACTTATGCATTACCTAAGTTTGCTTTACTCTAGTGTAGAAAGACCGAGACAAGGGATATACTCGTAGTAAGTGAATATCAAAGGAGCTGTGTTCATTTTACCACCCATAATATTTATTCGCGTAAGTCTTGCCGCACACGGGACTACCCGGAAAGGAGACTCGGTTTGATAGGTAGGTAAGCGTATTCTACGCGTCGCTTATAAGTCGTTGCGACGACTTATAAGCGACGTATTTGGTTTTTTATTTGGTTTATCCTTATATATATTAAGTACTTAAGTAATTGTGTATTAATTTATTATGAAATTCAAACATTTATTTACTAGTAAATTAGAATAATTATATTATTTTCGTGTTGAGTGTAATTGCTATATATAGGACCATAAAATATACTTATGATCATCTGGTTAATAAATTGTTTATTTTTTATGTATTTATTTTTTGTATCTATTTTTTAATCTTTACTAAAATTCTAAAAGCAAAAGTAACTCTCTGTTTGTTACCTTTCACGAATCACGACCAATAAATGCGAAAGTTTCTACATTATTGGAGTTCTCGTGTGTTTGTTACTGTTCTACGCAAAAATGGTTCGGCAGATTTGAATAAAATTCGTTATTGGAATAGATCATATCTTGGATCAAGGCCCAAAGTCCGGTGGAGCAGCTGTCTCGCTCGCACGCGACTCCTTTTTACTAGACTCATTATACAACATTACATAACATTAACGAATTAAGTACTTTTTTATAAAGTGTATGAATTTCCATAAATATAAAAATCTATGTGAACGTCTTATGAAAACCGTATCAAAAATATTGAAAACAATTTTCAATTTGATAACTATGTTAGGTATGTAAATAAATGTCCAGCCCCTGAACTCATTCGGATTTGGAATCTGTATCTCCGTCTCTGTCATTTCCATAGAGCATGACAGAGACGGAGATACAGATTCCAAATCCGAATGAGTTCAGAATACGGGGGCAGACTTGGAAAATTTAACTTATATTATTTATTTCGATCGAAATATCAGCTATATTTATTTATAAATTGTTATTATAATTAATAAATGGTGTCGCGTACGAGCGATACGGCGAGCCGGCGCAACAAAGCGGGTAAAACCGTAGGGCGTAGCTGGTAAGGAAACAAAATAGAAACAACCCATCAATTTTCTAACTCAAAAGAGCGATTTATTAATAACCTAGCTCTTATGATTTATAAATTAAATTAAGGCTAGCATTCAGTTCTTATTACCTCTAACTGTTAGAACATACTGCAATCCATACTGAAGTTACGTTTTCGGGGTTTGTCAAAATCAAAAAATCGCTAAGGTGATGACCAACCGACATTAGTCGGAGATTGTGAAACATGGTCACGTAACAGACACCGAAATGTCCGTCAGTCATCACCGTTACTGTCACATTTCATTTATATTGGTCATACATAACTTTAGTATGATTTACATAACACGATTATCAAGCTATAACACAACAAGATAAAACTTTCGACATTAGAACTGATGAATCGAAGCTCAATTGCCTGAAGTTTTGCCTCAGTGGCGCTTGAAGTTCGTACACCGAAAATGTTGCTTGTTAATTCAAATACATACTACATATATAATATCTCATACATTCGGTGTGCGACCCCATTTAGGCTATACTCACACGTGGCGAATAATCGCTGCGGTATACTCTGCAAGAACGAATAAGTGAAATGAAAGTTCGCCAGTTGCCACAAGAAGCTAATGTGTGACAATACATTTCTAAGCGAAAATACGAATCATTCATGTATTTAAAGTAAAAATCTCCGACTATAGTTTCAACCGCATTTGGCGGTCTTTTTCAAGAAACAGTGCACGATTTACTGTCCGTTGGCATCGCGCTTTGCACTTTACTATAATATGATTTTTTGGCGTCGGGTTTTGGACTTTCGTTTCGCGCTTTTATTTAAATACGTTTAATTCTACTCTGCATTTTCTTTTATCATAGCGATTAGCGAGCGCATCATGTGAGTGTATACGCATCGAGTATTCGTTACGTGTGATTGTAGCTTTAGCGCTATTTAAGCGTTACTACACTCTTCCACATTCTAGAGAAATAATGCAGTTGTAAAACAATGCAAGACGCGACTCTGACAGTAACGCAAATTACAGCTAAACGATAGCATGGTCAAATTTTATTTCGGGGGTGTCTACGAAAACTCAATGTTTACAGTGCTAATAAACCTACTTTGTTTTAACCATCTACATCATTTTAAATAAGCATTTACAGAAAAAATCTTATTCCTAAAACAAGTTGTTAAGTGCAATCACGTACTTACTAAGGTGGTGATTGATCTGGCGTTCGTCTAATTTCGTCACGAGATTGACAGTCTTTAGTCCGGGTTCCAGTTACCCGATTCAGTTCGTGGCGAACTCCCCCGGGACGAACTTGGATGTACGCGAGTCAGTCCCCAACTTACGCTGTCATATTTCACGATGATTCCATACAGTGCCATCAACTTGGGTATATGCAACAGTACAAAGAAGTTGATGGAACCGTTACAGGTCGCGTCACGAATAAATGCTCCGGGTTTGAGAATATTCACGCAGCGGGGCGGGGGTAACGGAACTGATTTTAACATAAGTTCGTATATGAGTGGCCAGCCCTAGTGTCAGAGATATTAAGCTGCCGAGAGGCCTCTGACCTGGCTTGACGTTGCTGTTTTTAAAAACAAACAACCGTGACCTACAATTTAACGTGTCATCCGACTGCAGTAGCTCAGAAAGAAAAAACCACTCACGGTTACCCATCCGAAGACTGACCGGTTCGTCCGTTACTAACGTCGGTGATCGAGAACACCTAGCGAAGTTACGCCTCTATCACTACATTTTACCATACATCGCCCCCACGCGTCGCTCCCCCGCCAAACACCCAAAAATCTACATTGCGTTGCGCATTCAAGATCAAAGCCTTATACTTATTTGCGACGGAGCCTGTAACTATAGCAATTAACCGATTGCGTGTCGTAATTTCCTTTCCCTTCTCATATCCAACGTGTAATCACTAACTAGTGAATTCGAATTGTACAAAAACTATTTTTTCATACTCCCATAAGCTATCGCCGTTCTACTTACTATAAAACTTATAGTATTATTTTTTACAAACACACATAACTTATAGAAAGGAGTTCCTACGATGAGTCCATGAAGATGACGCCAGACAAATGAATATATCTGAGATCGAGTTATTTGATTCGACAATCCATAACTACAAATGTTCTTACCCTCAATTTTAATTTATTATCGACTTATTTACGCATTCACCCAAATAAGCACATGTGCAAAAATAAGAATTTAATTCCTATATGTACGCGATACATATATTTTTAACTGTCGCGTCGCTAATTGTTAATCTTAGATTGGTGACTGACCAACGCTCATCGCCGACACATTTTCCACGAACGTATAACAGATGAGCAGTAAATTAAACAAGGGCCAATCGGTTGCCAGTCTGTACACCGTATGCCGTATGTATGTGTCAGTCACCAACTTAAGAGGAATTCGAGCGATACAATAAGGTTTTCTCTTTCTTTTCATGTTTTGCTCGAGTCGTAATTATATAGTTAAATAATTCACTTTCTCTTATATTACCGCTCATACCCTTAAAATTAATCCATTCAACCGCAAACTACTTTTGAACAAAAAAAATTACACTTAGTAGTTACATATAGAAAGGAAATGCTACATCTTAGGGCCGGTTTATACTGAGAAATGCTAAAAATATTTGCTTATAGCGAACAGCAGCCACTGTTCTGTTCGCATCTATATATCTTAGGGCCAATCCATACCGAGATATTCTAAAAAAAAATGCGTATTGAGTCTTTATATCAATTTAATTTAATATTTAAAATTGATTAACGACACATAATTCCGTTTTTTATTTTTATGATATAAATGTAAGACAATCTAGGTACGAATTGGCCCTTATCATATGCTTCCCATTTACTATATACACCTGTTATAATGTTACCCTTACGAATACAATAAAATAATAACTAAACAATCAGATTAATTTATTATCATTATTATACATGATGCTGACGATTTTTCAATTTTAAAATTATTTTTAATACAAGCCTCTGATTTCGAATAAGTGTTTTTTTTTCTTCAAACTATTATTATTACCCTCTTATATACAGATGCCCAAAAAGTAATATAAGTTGATCTAAACACTCCATTTCGAAAATTGGCTGGAGAGAAAATGAAACTATTACATTAATATAAAGTTGAATCAATTGTAATTTTATAAGAGGGTCTTAATGTCGTATCTTGAAATATACATTCACAGCTACTTTAACAACGTACACTCTAAGCGTGGTTGACTGATCGGCGTTCGCCGCAAGCAAATATGCCACAAACGGACGACTGAAGGCCAGCACACACCGACAGGTTAACTTTAGCTTAACATGGCCAGCACACACCCGGGGGTCGGGTCGACAGGACAGGGCATGTTAAACTTAATATATTTTGTATACTTATCCAATCGAAATAAGGCATATATTTCAATGCTCGGCACGCTCAGCTCAGCGGATGCCGGCCCATCTCGACAGGCGCATTCCGACGAAATTAAAACCTTATTTTGATTGAATATTTTTTTATGGAGCACTCTTAAATTTAAAAATCCCCTCCCTGCCCTTCCGTACCCCATCCTGCGCTGTCCTTAACTGGGCGTTGACTGAGTAACGGCCAAATAGTCGCCCACCAGTGACAAACTCCGATAAACACCGGTCTGTCACCGCCTTAACGTAAGTACTGTGTAAATTTAAACTTTTCCGCACTATGAAAACTGTCTGCATGGGCGATATAATTTCTCGTTCACTCAACCAGCAAACATACTCACACATATTCAAACAACAGACAAAAACATTTAAATTACACACTTAAACAAAATTCAACATAAATTACTTAGCCGAAAAACATACAGTAAATATTTACATTTCATTCTCTTACCACTAGTTTTACATAAGGGAATAGTTTTACACTATCCGTAGAAACACCATAGAACTGAATAAATTAACGCGAAAATCACAATATTACTAATTCATCGGTTAAAATGTTATTTTTTACGAATTAAGGCTTATATTAATAGTGTAATACCGCGGAGATATATCGCAAAGGTGGATTTATATTTTGATTATAATGTGTTATAAAAGTTACTACATGTATCACTATATTCCAACAAGATTTCCGATGGCAGCTGCTATAGTATTTTAACAACTTAATACAACTGTGAAAAGCACATTCGTATAAAAGAGGAACAGTTTCCTAACCATAATCACTATTAATCACACACGATTTTTTAACACAAAAGACCATCGCTGGTTAATTCAACCAGCTAATGCTGAGTTAGAACCGGCTTGAGACAAAAACGACTGTGTAGGTTTTTGTTTATTTTATATGTTTATTGTTGTTTTTTTTTACAAATAAAAATATGTCAATACTACCCACGGATCTCAAAAAAAAACAGACAATGTTCAGGGTTGGAAAACATGTTCCTTCGACACAATCCCCTCTTCTCGAATACCTTTGCTAGTTTTCTAATGGTAGATTATATAGCTTTGTATAGTAACTAAAAATATTTACATTAAATTTTCAATAGTATCGCTACAGCTGCCATCGGTTTTCTAAAATCAGTTGAATAATATATTTTTAGTTATTCTGAGGCGAAACATATTTAAAACGTTCCAGTTCATTCCATAATCACAACAATCATTTTATAAATCAACAAAGCTTATTTTTTTTGTATAATCTGCGTTTCGACTTTTAACAAATAAATATTTCTTATTTACTCGAACATTTTTATAATCTTATTTTTAAACATTACAGACACAGTAAACACACGAAATTTTAGTTTTTATTTATTGACATAAACGGGCATTGATATTAGTTTCTCAATTTTGCTTCTTCATTGATGGCTCAAGGTTACGTTTCCATTGAAGCGGAGCGGAGCTTCGTGCATAAATTGACCAATCGCAACAGTCGACATTTTTCGCGTGGAGATTTTGAACATTGTTATTGGTCATTAGCAGTCGTAGCATCAAAAACTCCAATCCGCTCCGCTTCAGTGGAAACGCAGCCTAACAGGTGTTGAATCGGACCTTTCAATTCAGCATTAGCAAAAAATATAATAAAAAAATTAATGAATGATTTTTAAAAAGAATGGTTTCTGTTTTCGCGATTGCCAGGCACTTTACACTACACAATTTTAAGGCTTGACGTTTCGAACACTGCACTGTCCGTGCCCACACGTGAGAATAGATGTCAAATGTCTTGGTACCTAACTGTTGTGAAGCCGAACAATATAAAAAAGATAACAAACCACATCAAATGAAAAAAACTACAAGAATATCAAGAACACCAAGGGGTGTTCCTGATATTCTTAGTAATATTTTGTCCCAGCCACATTTTTCCAGGTACATTCAGAGAATCATATTAGTTGATATGAATCAAAGATGTTGATGTAAGAGAAAGGTCCTTTTTTAGGAACTGTTAAATCCTTATGAACGTGAATACAAGAAATAATATAAAACTGAAGACCAAACCACACTATCTCGACTCGACTCAATAGATGCCAACATATTCTGTTAGGTACTATTTTCTTGTTTATGAAATCATATTATGGACTCGTGCACAAAATACCTTCAGAAACGATTTTTCAACTTAGATTTCTATGCATGTATCCAAAAAATACAAGATTCTTAAAGCAATGTCACAGTCCAAATGACATTAATTGGATTAAAATAACATCAAATAAATTAAAAGCTGTATCAGATCCTAAAAAAAAATATCAACCCAACTAAAAAATAAAGATTGGAAATATAAGCCCTATATTTTGCTACATAGAGTTGTATTTCAAGTTTTTTTATTTTATTTGCGTGTTTGTATATGTGTACACGGCCTTATATTGTTGACTAACCAGTGTACGTCAGAGTTCGCCGCGTGAAAAGTTCGTTACGAACGGACGGCAGTTGAGCCTCTATCGATTGTTTCATAGAAAATTATATTTGTAAGGATCTCCGTTAAACACCGGTTAGTCACCATCTATTTCATTTCAACATTCCAATGCTTTACTTTCAGTAGTGTTTGTTTCCAATAGGGTCTAATAGGCGGTCAAAAGTCATACATAAAATATTCACAAATGTGGGTTTACGTTTAGGCGAAGACTACAACGTTCGATAAATATCACATATATCAGAGCCTATTTATTTCACATCGAGTCCGTGATATTCACTGAGTGTGCAGACTGAAGTATTGACAGATAATGGATCACAAGATTTCTAGACGGATCGTGATAAATATTGAAAGTGTAGCCTTCGCCTTACGCTTGTGTGTTGTGATAGTAAGGATATATAAACTTGTGTATGTGAGCTATACGTGTGAGATTCGGTGCGTACTGTGTTGGTTCGGCGGTGACGCGAGGTCCCCAAGCGAGTGCGGGCGTTACTGCCGGCGCCGAGACACCGCGCCGCGGCGCCGCCTGTGTGCACGTCAGATACGGCGATGGACCTGCAAATACATACCAATCACTGTTATTATAAGTCTGCTTCTTCTCCTTTTTGTACTGGACTAACGCGATTATAATTTGCCAGTGTAGGCTACTTTCCTACACATATCGCATTTCTAAATTATAATAAATAAATAATTATTATAATACAAATATATAAACAAACATTTGTATTAATATATACATACACAATGTACACTACTATTTAGAACAATATTTACATTCTAAATAATAACACTTACATTATCTAAATATTTATCAGTTGGTCGCTTTCGATATTATAATATATATGCCTATTGATGGTGCTGCCGGGCGAGCGCGGCGGATGGAATGTGAACTATTCAGATTCATACCTCCGCGCGTCGCACGCGCATGTATTGTTTACGTTTCCAACCGATGTAAGATTTAACGTCGTGATTGAATATAGACAAGTTTACATCAATTCAGTGTATCACTCCCATCACCACAACCTAATTACCATACTAGTGTCAAGTATTGGGATTTCTTCAAGTTTATTTTATAGTCAATCAACGTCATAACAAACATAACAGTACTTTATGCTGTTGGGTGTTCTCTTTTCATATAGATACTTGTTTCTATTTGCAAACAATTAAAATATGTTTATCTAAATATATTAACATAATCTAATAAAATGAAGTCTAATTCTTAACTAATGTTAATGTAAGGCTGCAAGTCCCACGCATGCAGACCCTGATCTGAGAGTCCCCATCACGCTCGCAGCGTTACCGCGCTGAATAGCCAAGGAAATTTGTTGAACTAGGTACCACCCAGATCTCGGGTTAATTATCTCTCTCTCACCTATTTCTCGCATTCGCCGCCCTAGATCTTGAACAAATGTTTATTTTGTTTATTTACCAAAATAATACAATGGGCAGACAGATGATTGGGCACTTTTGACGAAAAACAAATAAACAAGACGCAAAGTACAATGACTTAAATGATAAGAATAATCTAATGACAAACCAATGATAACCCAAATAAATTGTATCGTAAACGATGATGCCTCTTATCGTTTGGACTATCTCAGAATCTCGTATTATTTGATAACTGGTAAAACACAAAAAAAATATCTGCCACCATGACCCGGACCCTGTGTGTACTGTGTAACTTAGGGTGTCGCGTGTGAGATTCAGTCGAGGTCGTCCTGGAAGATGAGGTAGACAGTAAGGTGTCCGTAGGTATGAGGAGGCAGTGTATGTACTGTGTACCTTAGCGTGTCGCGTGTGAGATTCAGTCGAGGTTGTCCTGGAAGATGAGGCGCACGTAGCCCGGCGTGCCCTGCAGCGGCGCCGCGCAGAACGGACATATCGCGTGGAAGCCGTTCGTGCCGTGCGGGATGTCCACGCCGGCCCAGTATCTGCACATCACAAACACAAATTACAGGTTATTGGTACTTCTTAGCTTTTTATGCAACGTCTGGCTTGTCTTTAGAACAAAAGTTCACGTCGGACACTCCATACAACCGAAAGCTAATCAGTGACATACACGCAATTTGACGTCTTTATATAACACACAAATTAAAGTTACGAGTATAATCGTCGTCTGATTGCCGCCCGCTCGTGACGAAAATCAGTAATCAAAAACAAATATTCACTTGACGGTGAGCTCGAAGTTCATGTGTGTACTCACTTGACGGTGAGCTCGAAGGCCATGTTTGTACTCATATGACTATGAGCTCGGAGGCCACATGTGTGTACTTACTTGACAGTGAGCTCGGAGGCCATGTGTCCGCAGGGGTTGAACGCGTACGTGGGCGGTCCGGAGTCGATGTAGAAGGCGGGCTCGATGCCCATGCAGACGCGCACCACGGGGCCCGCCGTCAGGCACATCGGGCACCGGCGCACGCCCACCTCGCCCACCTCCGCGCCCCACGAGTGCTCACCTGCACAAACAGACAATACACGTTACGGGTCACTCACTATTTACAGCTGTTTTCAACCGCATTCGGTGGTCTCTTACAAAACCGCCATGTGTGAGAACTACGTCAATTTCCAATACAAAACCAATATAGTCTAATCACAAATTTTTGTTTTAAAACGTCGAGCGTTCATTGGTCACCAGGTTAATTATCCATAACTGATGACTGGTGACCAATGAAAGCTCGGCATTTTACAATTATGATCTCGTACGATTGGTCGCCCGTCTCACGAATGGTTGACTAGATTATAAGCATAAAAATATCTACAGGGAAAATACATAATTTTTTTTATTTGGTCATAACCACAGAAAGATCCGTTCCACAAAAATAAAATTAAAATATTCAAAAATAAGAAAGTCACACTAATTTTTGAGTGTTTTACACAATGAAGTAACTACAAATTTAGCGACAGTTAAAAAATTACACACATCCTAGGCAAAATGGCAAATAGGTACAGATCGGGATAATGCGGGTTCAAGTCCCGTCGGATGTGTGTAATTTTTGAGTTGTCTATAAAAATGAAGTCACGAGAATTTCAATTTCATGTTAGACAGAGAGCACACCATCGCAGAAAATTACGGCGCGCATCACGATCACCATACAAACTGTAATCTCGCAAGAAAGGGACAGAGCAGCCCCCACCAAAAACTGTAAATGATTATAACTCGCGCGTCTATTGACCGATTGTTTATTTTTCTATATATAGTTTATAGAAGATTTATCACAAGTACAAATTCTTCAAACTAGTACAAAGATCCGAATGTTTACCTTGCACGTGCCCACAATTGAGGTACACGTAGGGCTGGTTCAGGTCCTGGTGGTGCGCGGAGAGTTTCCGCGGGATCACCAGCGTGTTGAGACCCACGGGACACTGCGGCCGTCCCGCGTTCAACTCGTCCACTAGCGCTTCTAGGTCGCGCTTCGTCTGGAAACAACACGTCAGGATTTTTAAACCGCGTCTACAGTGTCTATGACTACCCTCAAAATCAAAGCCAAAGCGTCATATTACTTTCCCGTTGCCATATTACTTTGTTTTCGTTCCTCTCCATTCTAAAGTTGCCTGAAAGATCGCGATTACCGATAAGCACTTACCGGTGAATTTTTAAGTCCCTCAGCGCTCCTCCATAATAACGTCGCTCCACATAAGTCTATCATTGTCCCGTCTCTCAACACGTTTGTCTCTTCTTGGCAGGGTAAGCCCTGAAATATAAAAACATACGTTTATAGAAAAGAATTGAAAAAAGTGAGGCCCTCAGAGTCTACTGGGACTGGGACGGACTTGCCGAACCCCGATAGGTATAACCATGGTGTCTTGAAGTGTCCAGTAAGTATCTAGACTAGCGGTAAGGCCGATTAAATTTTGCTACACGCATACTACTCATCTTATTCATAAACGTAAGCCCATTTCAGCTAAAATAATATCCTTTGTCAACTTTTGTCAGACTGGAACTGGCACACACGAAAACGGAACAAAACACTTTTTAACCCCCCCAAAAAGAGGGGTATTAAAAGTTTGACGTGTGTCTGTCTGTGGCATCGTAGCTCTCAAACGAACCGACTTTTTTTCGATCTAGTTTTTTTTTTTTGTTTGAAAGAGAAAGAGATTACGTCGGCTAAGTTTCATCAAAATCAGCCGTTTTTTGGCGGTTTTTTTTTAGTTCTCTAAACTTAATTATACTTGTAACTAAAACGTGCTTATTAGGGGATTTTGAATACGACGTTACATGTATAAGATAGAGTGCGCTCGTCACTTGTATTTGCATTAACTATACTAACTTAAGTAACTAACCTACCTGACTAATAACACAGGTTGGAAAAGCGAGGTAAAAGCACTTTATGGATAGACGGCCTGGGGTATGTAATTATGGAGAGAGTTAGAGATAGCATAAAATTTTTATTTGTGAGTTAGTGTATAGCGACGTCGCCATAAAGTTTATTACCTAATAAACCTCATCTAGCGGCCTGTAACCGGCTCATATACCCGGTGATGTTTGAATGTGACTAGAATATGAACACATTGTAACGTGGCGTCTGTCACCTATCATCATCATCATTTCAGCCATAAGAAGTCCACTGCTGGACACAAGGGCGGATCCAGCTTTGGCGCCAGCCCCCCCCCCCCCCCCCCCCCCCGTATAGCCAGGAAATAATTTGGGTGGCTTTTCGCTCTGCGTGGCTCTAGTAAATAAAAACATAGGTAATAATATGCGCGAGCGCGAAAATATTTGTCGTGTTTTTATTGTAATATGTTATTGTAATTGTAAAATGCGCGAGCAAAGCGAGCGCGAAAATTTAGAAGGTTTTTAAAATTAAATCTTGGAAGTGATTTGATTCATTGATCTTGTTATAGTGTTTTAGGTTTTTGTGGCCCAGATGATCCAAAAAAGTATCTGTGTTAAGAGAAAAATGAAATACCCGACAAGATAAGAACGATTTTTACGTTATCAAAAATTATAAATACAAAAATACAAAAATTATATTTAAATGCGTTGATTATAAATTGGTTGGGTGGTGCGTAGTCTTCACTCAAGAACTTTTCGGCCCCATCGGCTATCAGTTCGACGTGCTATGTGCCCTGCCACTTCAACTGGCTAATCCGCTGTGTTATGTCAGTGACTTTCATACGCCTACAGATCTCTTCATCTCTGATATATTAAAAAAAAATAAAAAAATGGCGGATTTATAACCTACTAGTAAATGATGCTTTATCTTTTCAAGGTAAATTCATTTAAAATTAATTGGAAGTTTATGCAAAGTAAACTTTTACCACGAACAAACCTATTTCACGTGTACCAACCTGCATGCATACGAATGAATGCAGGCACGAATGCTTCGTTCCGACGATGGCTCGTGCATGTCCCATTAAAGAATGGGGACAGGGTCATTCTTTATCATTACAATAGTCTAAGTAACACGTCTCAAAAACTGATGTTACTCTCTATGTACATTGACATTTTGTATTAACATGTATTTTTGTTTGACATTTGTTGATATTGCTTGATACAAAACTATTTTATTTATTTTGATCTATATTATTAGATTGGTACAGTATATACTTATTGTATGTAAAAATAATATTATTATACTTGTTGTATATTATATACTAAAAATATCCGATTTGTGACTTGTAACGATTGTTATTTATAAATTGATTATGATTATGATTATGTACGAAATAGGTCTACCTTTGATAATTAAGTCAGACATCAAACAAGTACCTATTTCGTATAAAAAAATATAATTAAGGTTTTTTTTTTAAATTAATTTTTTAACTCCACAGACACCGGGGCCCGTGACCTTTGTCAATTTTACTATTTGTTAAATACATTGTTAAAGGACGACAAGATTTTTCTTTTTGTTAAGTAGGTTGAAAGTAAGTAATTTCCACTATGGCAACACTTTGTTGGGCGTCCTACACCAAGGCAATTTGCATATGCAGTAAAGTAGCGATTGCCAGCCAGTCTTCCAGCATTACCTTATGCGGCTAACTGACACTGACATTGAACTTCATTGCCAGATCACAGAAAGCCAGTGGAGTTTTGGTGAACTTCATCGCGATTTCAAGTATATCAGTTGATTCCTCGAAAGTTTAGAAAACTAAAAAACCCTCGATACAAAGAACGTCTGAACTGATTTCGATGAAATATATAAATCTTCTATCAAACAAAAAAATCTAGATCAAAATCGGACAATCTGTTTGAGAGCTACGATGCCACAGATAGACGTCAAACTTACAACACCAATTTTTTGGTCACGGCTCTTAAAAATTAAGCCAAATGACAAATATTGAGTTCGATGACAATTACGTTCATTACCAGAGACAGCCGCTAAAGCTGCAGGCGTTGCTCGCGAGCTATTGATGACTTTTTTTTTTTTTTTTTTTTGTATTGGATCCGCATTAAAGCATTTGCCAGTGTCAAGTATTAGGATTTTTTCAAGTTTCTTGAATAAAACAAGTTGTAAATGTTCTAGTCACAATCTAAATCACGTATACAGTCAATTTATAAGTCGAGTCCTGCTTCAGTAAAGTGGTAGTGACTTTACTAGAAGCTTCTATGGAGTTTTGTCGACAATGTAAAATGACACGTTTCACTGCTTCATTTGACTTGCCCACACTCATGTACTTGATCGAACACGTAATGAATAAAACACCACCATTTTCATCGCATTAATATTCAAAATAACACAAGTTTAGGAAAATATAACAAAGCAATAACATGTTACTAAGACGTTCTCACCAAAACTCCTGATATGACTTGTATACCTTGTTGACGGGAATGTCAACATTGTGGACATGAAATTAAAGACTATATATTTATTTACCTTCTGTTGCGCCGAGCGACTCTCCCGCAGTGAGAAGACCGCGCCGCCGACGGAGGTCTCGCGCCAGGGCCCGTAGGCCGCGCTACCTCCGCAGAAGTCCCCGCGCGGATGCATGATGAGCACGCCGTTCGTCGTCAGTCCGTCTATTTCGTGATTCTCCGTCCACTTTGTCGCTTTCTCCTGTAATACGCCAATGACAGTTTCAAACAGAGAAAGACGTGTGGCGCCCTAACATTTCAGTCTAAAAACTAGGACTTGACAACGAAAAAAAATCTTTAATCGTGGTGACGTCTAATAACGCGTAGACAAAGGTAACAATTGCACAACAATCAGGCGAGTTGGTGGTCAATCGTAAATCTACCTTGTATTTAAAAAAATATATATTTTTTTTTACAAATGTTGACACTAGCATTATCTGTAATGTTTAAAGTGTGACTAAGCGATACTGTGCTGTGTCCAGTGGACTCAGTATTTTAGGTCCAACTATGATAAGCGTCACTCGTCTTCCTTTACTTTTAAAACTGTAATTGAGTTTAGCAGCTTCGTGTAAGTTGATTGACATAGAAACACTTCTAAAGGCTTAATCTGACTTAACAGAAAAAGGCGTAGGATGCAACTTTAGCTTAAAACGGTGGGCGCAAAACTACCTACCTAACGGTAGTTTTAAAGAAAGTTTTTCCATTCGAGCAAGGTATACAAAAAAGCAACAACGATAGAAAACATTGAAATTAAACTACATATTTAAATCTCTAACGGTTTTATCGCGTATATATATTTCACATAATTTTATGAACTGGCGTTCATCTGACCTGTGACCACGGACGCAGCAAAGTACTTGAAACGTCTGGTCATAAAATTATGTAAAATATACGAGATAAATCAGTTAAACATTTTTCAATTTCAACGAGTAACATGCAGGCCGCTTCCAACCGGTCTTTTTAGAATTCCATGGGGGAGGCCTATGACTTCTTGTGGCTGAGATGATGATGAATGAGTCAACAATCGTGAAAACCTTAGAGAAAACATTTAAGAAAATTCCAAGTTGCTCATTCTCGCAAGCAATAACAAAAATAACTCCTCTAAAGGAAGCCTTAAAAACTACAAACTGCGAAAGAACGTCAAGGGAACAAAGCCTCGTCAACCGGCGAACTCCGACAAATGATTTTTTTGTATAGAAAACAAGTTGAAAATGTTTTATTAAGGGGTATTTTTAAGAGCCGCGTGAGGCGCTCGCCCACGTGTACCTACGAGAGTAAGCGAGTATCAAACACCCACGTACAGCGTACTAATACTAAATAAATTACAATTTTATGCGCAATTTTGATGGTGTCTGAATAAAATTTGCTGCGTGAGCGAGCTTCGTTTGTGAATTTAAACGTCTATTTGTCTGACGAGTGAGATACGTATGAGAATAATCACGAGACGCTCGTGATTGCGACACGGTTGTGATGTGAACTGGCTATATACAACACTATGAGTAGGTATAGTCTACGAGAAACTAAAATGACTACGATTCAGGTGCGTAGTATTATATGGTCTATATCGACGAATTGGCCTGCATCCAGCGTGTTCCCGCCACTTGTACGAGGTCCGTCTGTCCATCTCGTGGCTGGTGTACCTACGCCGCGCTCGCCGGCGCGTGGTCTCTACTTACGCCAAGGAATATGTTCCTGGAGGAGTCGAAGCCGGCCGCGTAGATCCGGCAGTTGTTCACGTCGTTCCGGTCTGCTATGATGCGACACGCGAACCGCGATATCGTGCTCTGCAGCACTTTGGTGTCGCCCGTCTTGTCGCCGGCCACTGTGTCCATCACGACGAAGTCTATTGGGGATTCTGACGACCTACCGATCTGTGGACAAAACAATTATGGATTTAGTTACACTTAATTATAACAATCTTTTTTACCCGACAGCAAAGCAGTAGATATTTACAATTAAGAGAAGAAGATCTCGAGTTAAATTTATAACCGGATAAATGTAATTGTGTCGTATGTCTATGCAACTTTTGGGTGTTATGTATCTACGTATCTTCTGAACTGTAACGTACTGTGTGTGTATCTATGTATCTTCTGAACTGTATCGTACTGTATGTGTATCAATATATCTTCTGAATTGTATCGTACTGTGTGTGGATCTATGTATCTTCTGAATTGTATTGTACTGTGTGTGGATCGATGTATCTTCAGAATTGTATCGCACTATGTATCTATGTAATTTCTAAATTGTATCGTACTGTGTATCTGTGTAACTTCTGAATTGTATCGTACTGTGTTTGGATCGATGTATCTTCTGAACTGTATCGCACTATATATCTATGTAACTTCTAAATTGTATCGTACTGTGTATCTGTGTAACTTCTGAATTGGATCGTACTGTGTTCCTATGTAGCTTGTATTGAATATTGTAGTACGGTGCGCAACTACGTACCTACGTTACCGCACCTTTCCCAGCGCTGAAAACGAGTTCATCTAATTACAACGATCAATTTACATGTCGAAATCAATATACCCGCGAAACTCGATCGCGTAAGAAACTCACGAAAACATCACATGCTCTCATTATGAACATTTATAGCTACAACGTTTTATTAAACGTTATTTATTTATGAAAACGAGAGTATATACATATATATGACCGGAGCGGAGCGGAGCGTGGGATGTTTATATGAAAACATCCTCAGAAAAGCGTAGGTAATGATATTTTCTGCGGTTCCCGTGGCACGCTGGTATATCAGCACTTCCCTTTCCGGTTTCGCCGATTCCTCTATCGACCGTGTACGATTCCTCTTAGGTTTGACCAGTTATTTAAATCCAAATCCAAATCTTACAAAATTAAATCATCAAATCAATCTTCAACTATCACTACCTAACACGTACTAGAAAGATTTATGAAGAAACGAAATTAATGGACATTAAACAATTATATATTTACAACAGTTGCATGTTTATACGAAAAACTCAAAAAAAAATACAAATTTGCTATTCAATAAACGGAAACAAAATGTTTCATACCCCTGCACTCGGCGCGGTAGCTACATTGTCTTGCCTAAGATCCGAACGAACTACGGCAAAACAATGATCACTTTTGAAGGTGCGCACTTGTACAATAAACTACCCTCAAACATAAAAAACATTGACTCGTTCAACATATTCAAGAAGCAGCTCGCCGAACACATTATTAAAAATAAGTTAACATTATGAAAATGCAACTGAACGCGTTGTACGAGTGAATGTTTAAATGCGTTGTGATTTGTTTGTGTTTGTTTGTATTTATATTTTGGACCTACTATCTGCGATGACGAACTGTATAAATTAAATCATTAATTATGTTCTCATGGAAGTGATGTAATATCTTAATATGAGAATAAATAATCTTTAAACCTATTTAACAAATAAGTACATGTGGACATTTCGCATAACACCAAAGCTGTGCGTGCAAGCTTTGCTCAGTTTGGGCAAGCGCAAAAGACAATCGTGTTTGGTTTGGGCTAGATGGGAACTAGATGGATTATAGAATACATAATCGTATGTATATACCTTTTTTATATATATTTACATACTTATGATACATAGAAACACCTAGATACAAAACAAAGGTCATCTCACAAATATATGTCATGGGTGGCGACCGAAACCATATCATTATAAATAACTGATCAATTTCTAATAACCAATAGTAGCTCTGTGGACAGTAGCCCTCGCTCACAGATATGTGCACATAAATACCTGACCTAGTTGAGATTCCCCGTAGTTTGAGAAATGTCTGATAGGTTTTCAACATTGCGAGCAAACATTCAAGTATAACAAAAGCAATATCTTTCACCTTTGTGATTTCGTAAGTTATCAAGTACTCAGTCGCTAGGTCAGTTAAAACTGAATAATTTAAAACATTTAAATAATAAATTCGACTTTAAAATGCGCGATTTTCTATTGAAAACCTAACTACTGAGCCGATTTTGACGGGATCAATCTGAAAGTATGTTCTTCCAAACAAAAAAATATTTTTGAAATCGTTTTATAAATGACCGAGTTATGCGGTAACAAACATAAACGAAAAACAACAAAACAAATTTATACTGTAGTTGAAACAACTGAAAACTGCCTTTTTTTTTTAAGTCTGTAAAAATAGACTCAATCAATCAACTGATGTGGAGCTGTGTAAAATATTACTGAACCAATGTTACCAGGGAAGATAAGATAAGATATCGATTAAAAATAATTAAGAAGGAAATCATAAAAATGTTAATTATAATTATTAACATTTTTGTTAATAAATATAATGGTAATACACAGTTCAAAAATTACACACGTCCGACGGGAATTGAACCCGTATTATAAAAAAATAAAAAAATTGTAGATACTTTAAGGGTGTAAAACACTCAAAAGTATCGAATTTTTGTAAGTAATTTCCCCAATCTTTGAATTTCCCGAAAAACATTTTATATTTACCGCTTACACAACTTTCAGTTAATTTATTTCCGTTATAAATACACGTATTTCCCCTATTCAACTTTCAATTTTCCCCGGGGATATACAATTGGTCATTCAAGTAACAAACAAAGATAGAATATGTATGTATATGTACGTTGTTTCCTGCGGTTTCAGCCGCGAAGTAATGAAAAAAAAAAACGACGATGATGATGATGAAATGGAGCTTTAGTGCGTATTAAAGTCATCAACAAGTATATCCCAAATTTCATAACTATCGTGTTTTTGATACTCCGAGATGTTTGCTTGTATTTACATATAAATAAATACATATATAAATAAATACTTTTAAATTTTAAATATATTTTTTTAATTAACATAGACATATATTTATTTATGGAAGACACATAACATCAAGTAAATATTAAGCAACAAAAACAAAAAATACAGTACTTATACAAGAATCATGTGTCCGCCACAAACCGATCCCAACTCAGCATACTGCTGGCTGTGAACAGTCGGCGCTGGTCTTCCGCTGGAACCGACGGTGACGTCACCCGCGATTAACGTTCGACGTTCGGTGTACACAGTAAGTATACAGTAACAAGTAAGCAAGTAAATTTCAACAAAAAAGCAACAAATAAACCTTAAAAGAAAAGAATGAACCAAAATAATTAAGAACAAAATAAATACAGTGAAGAAGATAATTACAGAGATTCAAATTTTGGCGACAATAAATAACAAAAACAACATTCATATACAATAGTTTTGACAGTTATAAAATGAAAATTTACTATATTGCGCTGGTGTCTACTACTAGAAGTTCCTCGCTTTTTTACTATATTGCGCTGGTGTCTACTACTAGAAGTTCCTCGCTTTTTTACTATATTGCGCTGGTGTCTACTACTAGAAGTTCCTCGCTTTTTTACTATATTGCGCTGGTGTCTACTACTAGAAGTTCCTCGCTTTTTTACTATATTGCGCTAGTGTCTACTACTAGAAGTTCCTCGCTTTTTTACTATATTGCGCTGGTGTCTACTACTAGAAGTTCCTCGCTTTTTTACTATATTGCGCTAGTGTCTACTACTAGAAGTTCCTCGCTTTTTTACTATATTGCGCTAGTGTCTACTACTAGAAGTTCCTCGCTTTTTTACTATATTGCGCTAGTGTCTACCACTAGAAGTTCCTCGCTTTTTTACTATATTGCGCTGGTGTCTACTACTAGAAGTTCCTCGCTTTTTTACTATATTGCGCTAGTGTCTACTACTAGAAGTTCCTCGCTTTTTTACTATATTGCGCTAGTGTCTACCACTAGAAGTTCCTCGCTTTTTTACTATATTGCGCTAGTGTCTACTACTAGAAGTTCCTCGCTTTTTTACTATATTGCGCTGGTGTCTACTACTAGAAGTTCCTCGCTTTTTTACTATATTGCGCTGGTGTCTACTACTAGAAGTTCCTCGCTTTTTTACTATATTGCGCTGGTGTCTACTACTAGAAGTTCCTCGCTTTTTTACTATATTGCGCTAGTGTCTACTACTAGAAGTTCCTCGCTTTTTTACTATATTGCGCTGGTGTCTACTACTAGAAGTTCCTCGCTTTTTTACTATATTGCGCTGGTGTCTACTACTAGAAGTTCCTCGCTTTTTTACTATATTGCGCTAGTGTCTACTACTAGAAGTTCCTCGCTTTTTTACTATATTGTAGTATATATTGTAGTAAGTTTCTGTCCGTTCGATTTTCTTTTTTAATATTAATATGATAATTCATCCCAAGTGTATTATTATTACTGTATTTCCGTTTTTTGTGCTATGTGTATTTATTTATTTTTTCCCCTTTGCAACTGGCAGGTGGACGCAAATATTGTTGTACACCACTTTATTTATTTAAACTAGCAACTTTAATATATTTATTTTTTTATATTTATTTTATTTATTATATATACGTGTAATTATACCTAAGTGTTCATAAATTATCTTTAATATGTCTTGTAGCGATTATAACGTATCAGGTTCTGACTATGTTACCTGCTCCTCATCAGATGAAAGTACGGACAGTTTTAGCAGTATCCCCACATTGTCCGACTCCATTGAATCGTCATTATCCGGGTGTTCCAAAAACTTCAATGTTCTTCATATTAACGCCCAGAGTATTACGGCACATTATCCAGAAATGCTTGCGTCTCTTGTTCACCCCGATATTCACGCCATATTAGTTTCTGAGACATGGCTAAAACCCGTTCTCCCTTCCTCTTCTGTGGTGCTTCCAGGTTTTAGACTCATAAGAAATGATCGTGTTGGGCGGGGTGGTGGCGGTGTTGCGATATATCTTCGTTCACATATTCCTTTCGTTATTACAAGTACGTCAGCACAACCGCCTCCATCTGATGCCGGTGAACATCTTCTTATTGAAGTCATCCTGCATCATACTAAAATTCTGCTTGGAGTTTATTATTCCTATTCTCGCGATGTCAATTACTTCTCTTCTTTTGAAAACCTTTTAGAAACCTTTTCTACTTCCTATGATCACACTATTATAATGGGCGACTTTAATACCTGCTTGTTAAAACAGGATCATAGAGCCCGGAAACTTCAAGAACTGGCTAACGCGCTTAACCTATCTATTCTTTCACTCAATGCGACGCATAATCCACCAAATAGTATTCCTTCTCTCCTTGATCTTATGCTTGTTTCCTCTCCAAATTACGTCGTTAAGCACGGGCAATGCGCGGCGGACGATTTTTCACATCATGATCTGATATTTCTTTCATATAAAATCCGCCCGCCCAAAGCCAAACCTAAAATTCTTTTTCAGCGCAGTTTTGGTAGTATGGACACTGACAGCTTACGAAAAGATGCGCAGGGCTTAGATTGGACTGGGGTCATTAATTCGGCCAGTATGGACGATAAAATCGCAGAGTTCAATCGTACACTGACCAAACTGTACGACACCCATGCACCCATTCGCGCAATGAAAATAAAGCATGCGCCGGCACCGTGGATAAATGATGAGATACGTGCCCTCATGCGTGAAAAGTATATTGCCAAGAGGAAACTCAAATACTGCCAAACGGATGAGAACAAGGAGAAGTATATTCACCGACGCAACATCTGCAATAGAGCGTGTAGGGATGCACAACGCCGACACATCCATATTTCCGTAGAAAATGAAGACCCAGCTAAAGTCTGGAAGTTTCTCAGGTCATTGGGAGTCGGTAAATCTCGGCAAGATGCCATTCCGAAAAATTTAGACATCGACAAATTAAATCAGCATATTTCCTCGTCCACAATTTTTGATGGACCTGTTAAAGCCGCCACGTTAAAAAATATTTCGACTACCATTCCTCCCGACTATGACTCTTTTGTATTTAATCAATTTTCCGTAAGTGATGTTAAGAAGAGCATAATGTCAATCACCTCTAATGCTGTTGGTAGTGATAGCATAAGTCGGAAAATGATTTTGCCTATACTTGATGAAATCGTTTCAGTTATCCAACACCTTCTTAATTTTTCTATTTCCTCAAGCACTTTTCCTATAGCTTGGAAAGAAGCTCAAGTAACGCCACATCCTAAAAAACCTAATCCTAATACTTTCTCTGATTTTCGTCCAATCTCTATCTTACCTTTCCTGTCTAAAGTGTTAGAACGGCTTGTACATCAACAACTGTCTTCCTTCCTAAACAAAAATTGTCTCCTTAACCCGTTCCAATCTGGCTTCCGTCATGGACACAGTACTGTTACAGCTTTAACCAAGATTACTGATGACATTAGAGACGGGATTGGTCATTGTCATCTGACTGTGCTATCACTGCTGGATTTCAGTAACGCCTTTAACAATGTTGACTTTGACATTCTACTAGCACTCCTCCGCTCGCTTAACATATCTCCTTCGGCAATTGATTGGTTTCGAAGTTACCTGTTTGGTCGCCGGCAGCGAATTCGCATAGATGAGTTGTTCTCATCATGGTGTGATATTGTTGCTGGAGTGCCACAGGGAGGCGTTTTATCACCACTTCTTTTCGCAATTTTCATCAATTCAATCTCACAAAAACTAACTTCTACCTATCACCTCTATGCAGATGATTTGCAAATATACACTCAGGCTCCTTTAACGCAACTACATGAAGCAATTGGAACCATTAACTTAGATTTGAAATGCATACGGGACTGGAGTAGATCTCATGGACTTGCAATAAATCCTGTCAAAACAAAAACTATTGTCATTGGGAGCTCTCGTATGATATCAAAAATTGATTGGTCTCATCTACCACAGGTAATTTTTGACGGGGTCGTTATCCCTATTAGTGACTCAATAAATAATCTTGGTATAACCATAGACAAACAGTTTTCCTGGGGTCCTCAAGTAGCGGAAGTCAGGCGTAAAATCTTTGGTTCTGCTGCTTCGCTTAGAAGACTTCAAAACTTTCTTCCAATTACTACTAAAACTGCGCTTGTAAAATCTCTCCTTTTCCCTATATTGGATTATGCAGACGCTTGCTATCTGGACTTAACCGAAGAGCAGCTGGACAAACTTGAGCGTTTACAAAACTTTTTCATTCGGTTCATATTTGGTTTACGCAAGTATGACCATATTTCTGAATTTCGCCAAAAGCTGAAATGGTTACCTATCCGCCTTCGCCGTAATTCTCATTTTCTCTCCTTCCTATACAAGATCCTGTTTAATCCTGCTACCCCAGTATACTTGAAGGAACGATTTGAGTTCATCCAAGGCCACTCCAGTTCCCTACGTTCTTCCCGCGCCCTTAAGCTCACTCTCCATACCTCATCCCATTCCAACCTCTCTTACAACAAATCCTTCACTGTTCAAGCTGTTCTACTGTGGAACGCTTTGCCGGTTACGATTCGGCAGGCTAAATCGCTTGATATATTCAAGAATTTAGTATATAATCATTATCTATCTATATGTTGATTGGTATAGTTATATATTAATGTATATTATTTATATTGATATGTATTTAGGTATGTTTAGTATATATATATTATTGTATTTAAGTATTGTATTAGTTTGTAAATTTTTGCTTATTTAGGTATATGTAACATAAGTATATACACCACCGTCCTTATTATATTACTGTTAGTTTCTGTCCATCCAAAGGTTGCCTGGAAGAAATCGCTTAAGGCGATAAGGCCGCCCCTTGTACTACTGCTAATTATATTATTGTTTATTTTTAAGTTTATTTATAAGGTGTAGATACAATAAAGCAATATATTATTATTATTATTATTGCGCTGGTGTCTACTACTAGAAGTTCCTCGCTTTTTTACTATATTGAGCTGGTGTCTACTACTAGAAGTTTCTCGCTTTTTTAGTATATTGCGTTAGTGTCTACTACTAGAAGTTCCTCGCTTTTTTACTATATTGCGCTGGTGTCTACTACTAGAAGTTCCTCGCTTTTTTACTATATTGCGCTGGTGTCTACTACTAGAAGTTTCTCGCTTTTTTACTATATTGCGCTAGTGTCTACTACTAGAAGTTCCTCGCTTTTTTACTATATTGCGCTGGTGTCTACTACTAGAAATTCCTCGCTTTTTTACTATATTGCGCTAGTGTTTACTACTAGAAGTTCTTTTTTGATGCTTAAAAATAAAGTGTTTTAACTTATATCTAAAACCAAGTTTGCAGGTTCTTTATAGGCGGCGGGATGTTGTTCCAGCACTGATACTGATTTCTTAAGTTCTGGCGTTTGTTACTCATTAAAATTGAACAACTTTTGAAAGATTTATGGGGCATATTTTACATAATTTTCAGACCTGAGTCTCGCATGTGACCACGGTTACTGCAAAGTATTCGAAACGCCAGGGGCTCAATTTTTGAATCGTCCGAATTTTATCGCATACGGATTTGACTTTGTTTCGGCTGATATTCAAAAATCCGTTTGCTCAATCATTCACATCACTCGCTAATGTAACGAATGATCTCAACCATTCGAATTATATTAAAAAGAAATTCCACGAATGCAAATAAATTTACTTTGACTTTGACTTTGACGAAAATATTGTTCGGAAGTTAGGCAAATTCATGCGAGTTTGCCTAACTTCTGAATTCCTCTCGAGGGATTCAAAAATCGCACCCCAGGTCTCAAACGTGATATATATCCGTTAAAAGTAGTTTAATATCAGCAAGTTTATATACTTTTTTTTAAACTGGTATAGAAGAGAAAGAGGGAATAAAGCAGCGATCTATATGCACCGAACGAAATATCATATTTTGAGCAGTCACTTTGTTATTGCAACTGCAGAGCAGTATCTACACCTTGTCTGCAAGATAGTGACGTGAGCGGCGATGCAATAGCGATGCGGCTTTGACGACCGTTTTGTTGTTTGAAGTTTCTGTTCTAGTTTACATTGAATTCTTTGGGATAAGGGATACCAATGTTCATAACGAATGGTTATTTGATAGATCGTGAGAAGGTAACAAACAGACACAAGCACAAGAGTTATACTATCACTTTTATAATATCAGTTAGGTTACGAACCTAGAGCGATATGTATGTAAAAACCAAATACGCTAAACGTCCGATAACATTTTCATGCAGATAAATTAAATATCAGGCGGGATGCCCAGTTTCTAGTCGCTTAGAAAGAGTAGGTGACTACTGGTGGGATTCTAGGTATTTTTAACCGACTTCCAAAAAGGAGGAGGTTCTCAATTCGACTGTACTTATGTTTTTTTGTATGTTTGTTCAGCGATAACTTCGCCAATTATAAATTGGTTTGTTAATTCTTCTTTTGTTTGATAGGTCATACTTTAGAGGTGGTACCATATAAATTTCATCAAAATCGATTTAGTACTTTGGTTTTTTTAACAAAATAACTGGAAAAATATGTCATCCAAGTAAAAGAATGGCGTATTTTGAAGTCGGTTTTTTTTCTCAGATTTATAAACTAATTGTGGATAGAATATAGACTAATGAATTAATAAATATTAAGAAGAAAAAAAAAATACTTTAGAAGATCCTTGCCACAGGTTTTTAAGGTAACATTAGAAAAGGAAACTTAGAAATTTAAGCGCATACTGAAGTAGCATTTTAATATAAGCTACTCCCTAGTCCCTACCCCAACTTTTCGGACAGCCGAATAAACGTAGTAAGCAATATCAGGGTCAATATAATTTTTTTGTGTATCAAATAGGTAATAATCGATATGGCAATTAAGAATCGATTAAAATATCCGAGTTATCGTGTGATATTAATTGTGCGGTTACATAAATAGCGTAATGTAGGGACTGCTTAAAATGATACTTTGCGTTCCGCGCCCATTAGGTGACTCGACGAAAAATTGGACAAGTACAAATCTTTACATTCATGTAGCATTAGCAACAAACCGCGGTTCATTCGCGATATATTTCTCACAATTTTCATGCTTAAAAGGTACTTAAAGGTAATTGACGGAGTGAGCGAAGCGAACAAACAAAATCAATAGAAAATCGACTAGCAAAATTTTCTTTGTTCTGTCCGGACGTCAGTTGATTCTCGCGTACAGTATTTACGAATCTTGGTATACAAGTTGTAATATATACATATACTTATATATATATAATAGAATTTTTTTCGTCGAAGATGTTTGATTCTTTTTTGGGAAAATACCCCTTGTATTCTTTCCGAAAAAGAGGAAAAGTTTGCGGTAGACCCATTGAGATTTTGATCATATTTTCTAGAAACGTTTGGTACTCGATTCTAAACAAAAATTTAAAATATGAGCGAAATCGGTCAGAGGTTGCCCTAACAAATGGCTCAGAAATCTCGGATGAGAAGAAGAGAAGCTTGCTACAAAACCATTTGTCGGCCGATTTCGATAATATTTGGCACGATACTCAATACTGAATAAGAATTAAGAATACGAGCAATAAACCTCGCGAACACAAGACTTTTTTGTAACAACTATTGTGGCATAAAGTTTGTGCACGCTAGGTCTACTGTTCGTAGAACTACTAATATATTATATAGGTCAGGTAGTAGAAATCAACCTTCTCCTTTAATCCATTAATTTACAGGCCTCATGGCTCAGTAGTAGTACGACTGCTTCCTGCTTGTCGTGGGTTCGATCCCCACCCAGGGCAAACATTTGTGTGATGAGCATGGATGTTTGTTCTGTGTCTGGGTATTTCTATGTATCATAAGTATGTATTTACGAAAAAAAAAGTATATATGTATTCTATCAACCATCTAGTTTCCATAGTACAAGCTTTGCTTAGTTTGGGCTAGATGGCGTTGTGTGAAATGTCCTCCGATATTTATTTATTTTATCCCCGACCCAAAACGAGGGGTTTTATAAATTTAGCGTGTGTTTCTGTGTGTCTGTGATATCGTAGCTCTAAAGCGGATGGACCGATTTTGAATATTTGATCGAGATTGTTCTTAGCTATGTTTCATCAAAATCGGTTCAGCCGTTTTATTTGTCGGGAGTTTACTTGTGTATAGACAAATGCGCACTCCACAGTCGCGTCAAAACCTCTACATGAATTTTATTAATCTTTAGCAGAAACAACACAATCCTCATTAGATATGTATCTATTGCTGTACATCCGGACGTTAACCCTGTACAGCGGACAGCCCAGAGTTGTAGAACGGGTGGTAGTGGGCTGTGAAGGCTGCGTTACGTCAGCCGTTCCGTTCTGCGCACGCGACGCTCTGATTGCCAATGGCGAAGAGTTGCCACCCCACTGTACGTACTCTGGTCGATATAACACTGAATATTATTTGCGTTTTCCCAATATCCGTTTCCGTTATCTATTTATCTATCATACATGACGTACGTACATGACGTAATGAAGTCCACCGACACCTGCAAATCAAAGTCGATCAAACCGTTTAGCCCGTAGGAGATACGAAAACACATAAATACACTCGAAAAGACCTTCCACACGCAGTCGAAAAAAAAAAAACAATTTCAGCACAAATTTTGTTACCCTAAGAAAAACTTAAATAACGATGTAAAACCGGCTGGCGACTGAAAGTGTTAACGAGACCGCCAATTAGATAGGTATTTTTACCGGCAGCATTATCGGACACAACCCGTGAATTATCCACGGCGGCCGTTCACGGTGGCAAATACTGAAATTGCTCAAATCGAGCGTAATCAGTGTAAATCTGGCGAGAGGAGTGTTCCCAATTAGGAGAAACTACAAATCCAATTGTAGCCCAATTTTCCGCGGAGGTCGAGCGGGTTCAATTAAACCAATAATAAGACGCTAGAAACTTGTGAAGGTAGCTTTCCGATAGCGGCTGATGCGACAGTCGCACGCGACAGATGTACTGACACCACAAAATAATTCGACACATTTTTCAACAAGCATATTTTTTTAGACCTAGATACTTTATTGTGACAAAAAAAAGGTATATATATAATACTACATAATATACGACACTACTACTACATATTATACGACACTATTACTACATATTATACGACATAAATAGTACAACACATTGAATTAAAAATAAAAGAGGTGTTTTGTCACAACCTGGACCCAGTTCAGCATGATACTAGTTGGAAAGAACCAGCGATGGTCTTCCGCTAGGACCGGTAGGGTCACACAGGCTTGCACTGAACCACTAACCGCCTGATGTTAAACGACCATTGCGGTATACAATGTAACGGGCTTGCCCAGAAGAAACATACTTAGAGCCGGTCCACACGGCGCGTTGCGTCGTCTTCTTTTCTTACTCGTAATTCAAAAATACCCAGATTATATTATTTGGAGAAGACCCACTTGTGAAGCATATCCACAACTTAGAAGTATGCACGATGGAATCAAAATCAAAGCGTTTAGTCAGGTTTTTTTGAGTATCAACCAAAAAACGCCGCTTTATCGTGCTTTTATCCATAGCTTATTGGATAGAAAAGGGCAGAATGAAATAAATCCATGAAGATCTGAGGCATACTCTCAGAAATGTATACCAACGCAACATTCTCTTGCACGAAGTACTTACTTAGTCTGGCCATAAATACTGTTACAGTTAAAAATAAGAAAGATATTACATTTGAATTTGGAATCTGTCATTTTTATACGATTGTTCATTGAGTTTTCTAATTTTGGCGCCAATACATTGTACAATATTTTGCGATATTAAAATGGAGTGGGGTGATAAAGAGAACCGAATCGCTGTGATTGTATTACACAAAGTTGGTATGGAGCCAAATGCAATTTTTAAAACTCTCCATACGCTTGGTATTAGTCAAATGTTTGTGTACCGGGCTATTAATAGGTACAATGAGACCTCCTCTGTTTGTGACAGAAAAAGATCTGGCCGTCCACGTAGTGTTCGTACGAAAAAGGTGGTCAAAGCAGTAAGGGAAAGAATTCGAAGAAATCCTGTCCGAAAGCAAAAGATTTTATCTCGGGAGATGAAGATAGCACCCAGAACCATGTCGCGTATTTTAAAAGATGACTTAGGACTTGCAGCCTATAAGAGACGCACTGGTCATTTTTTAACTGATAATTTAAAAAAGAATAGGGTGGTAAAATCGAAACAACTACTGAAGCGGTACGCAAAGGGAGGTCACAGAAAAATTTTGTTTACGGATGAGAAAATCTTTACAATTGAGCAACATTTTAACAAACAAAATGACCGTATTTATGCTCAAAGCTCTTAGGAAGCGTCCCAATTAGTCGACAGAGTGCAACGTGGGCATTATCCGACTTCTGTGATGGTTTGGTGGGGTGTTAGCTATGAAGGAGTGACTGAGCCATATTTTTGTGAAAAAGGTATCAAAACATCGGCACAAGTGTATCAAAATACCATTCTTGAGAAGGTAGTTAAGCCCCTTAACAACACCATGTTCAATAACCAAGTATGGTCCTTCCAACAAGACTCGGCGCCAGGTCATAAAGCTCGGTCCACGCAGTCTTGGTTGGAAGTGAACGTTTCGGACTTCATCAGAGCTGAAGACTGGCCGTCGTCTAGTCCTGATCTTAATCCGCTGGATTATGATTTATGGTCAGTTTTAGAGAGTATGGCTTGCTCTAAACGCCATGATAATTTGGAGTCCCTAAAACAATCCATACGATTGGCAGTGAAGAATTTTCCCATGGAAAGAGTGCGTGCTTCTATTGATAACTGGCCTCAACGTTTAAAGGACTGTATTGCAGCCAATGGAGACCACTTCGAATAAGCTTTTATATTTTAAATTGTTTTATATTTATGTATTAAACTAACACACTGTAAAAGTAATAAATATTATTTGCAATAAAAAAATAATTTTTTTCTTCGTGACAATATTTATGGCAAGACTAGGTATATATCTATTCGGGAAGATCCATTCAGGAAGCGTTCCACATTTTGTATCACAATAAAAGTTCCACATTTCGTATCACAATAAAAGTGGAGTAGCGTTTCATTTGAGTTTTTGGAATATTCACCATGAGATGATGTC
This sequence comes from Lycia hirtaria, assembly GCA_947563715.1. Classification (NCBI taxonomy): domain Eukaryota; kingdom Metazoa; phylum Arthropoda; class Insecta; order Lepidoptera; family Geometridae; genus Lycia; species Lycia hirtaria. The sequence goes on along the minus strand of OX387385.1, from coordinate 3,727,110 downwards.
GCTTTTTTGTGCCTCTTGCCGTCCGATAGAGAAAAGGGTAGGGTGAATAAGGTCATGCAAATCAGACGCACACTCACCGAAATGTATTTAATAAAAAACCGATAAACTTAGCTTTGCGACGATGCTCCATACTTCCATGCCGTAGAGGCTACGACTTCTAATCTCGGAGCTTTTGGTGAAAGAAAATATTAGGATATATGTGATTAGGGTATTTTAGTGCCCAGTTGGCTAGCTACCAAGCTCAAGTCATAAATTTGAAAGTCAGGACATATATCCTTCCAGACTGTGATCATTTAACATCAGGTGACCAGTGGTCAAACGACTGGCCATAAGCAAAGTATTAGACATATCGAGGAAACTGCCGTGGCTAACGATCTTGGTTGTCGCATTAGTCGCGATCCACGGAACGCCTGCTTAAAGATGGTGATAGCCCCGCCATTGAAACCGTTCGACTATTGATTCGTTCGGGTAGATAGGGACCAATCAAAAAGATTTGGGATTATGAATGTAGTGAGATTAGATTTCTCTCGCTGTAATCATTACGAAGGAAACATGAAACCGGTCGGCCGTTAAAGTGCGGGTCGGCCATATGTTTTTTATAATTTTATTTTTGTACGAACATTGCACTCTCAAAAAGTTGTCCATAAACGCCAAACACATACACACACACACAAACAGTCTCACTTTAGAGCGAGTTCCTATTCCACAGACTAATGCTTACGTTCACCATCAGGAGGGCTGTGTCAAATTCCTGATGAAAAAAATGTCAAATGGCCGTGACTATAACAGTATGTTCTATGAAGACATGGTATATAAACATGTAAACGAAACGTTCATGCAGATAAGAATGCAGATTAGCGTGATCGAAGCCGCATTGCCGGTGTTGGGTAACGTCGCGCGTCGTCGGTGTGCCGCCGTCGCGATTCGCGGCTTGCGTCACTTCGGCAACATCGCCTAGGCGCGATTTGCACCGATTCCCTTCACAGGAGGGTTCACGCGCAGAATGGCCAATTAATAAAATGGTACAAGAATCTACTTGGGATCTGTTTTTTGATATAAAATTACCAAGCTTCAAAAACCCCAAATATTCCTCAATAATAATAAAACACTGGCGCAGGGTTTAAGTAAAATAATTTTATCCAGACGTTTCGTCCACTTTGCAGCGTATGTAGTCACAGATATGACTAGAGATGACAGTTAAAATAATATTTTGTTATGAAAATATTAATTACCTACACACCGTCCATAATTTGTATTACGTTGCCTATGCAGGCAGAAGTTGCTCACGGTCTCAACAGGTCTCGAGGGTTTGTGCTGGGGCTGAGACTTTATGATTATATTATGTTATAGTATGTGATGACCACCGAGTCCCATACAGGTACGACCTACCAGAGAATTTCGAGTATTCCTTGATTTAAATATATAGCGTCGTGTAACATTCTTGGTATAACAAAGAAGTCATAATTTGTTTAATTTAAACAACAATCGCAAAAATCTAACAAAGGCTTGTTCCTAGATTACTGGACATTTTGCGTCCAAACCAACACGAGTTAGCACAACAAACAATCAGATGACCTTTAATCGCGTCAAGGTTGCTCCGATCGTACGGAACTTCTAAGGTTTTGCATTATCCAGCATACGACAAGAAATTGAATACGGAGACCTTGCTAGTCCCTTTGCGTGATTGATAATGCAGAATGGCAAGTCAGCGTATCGTGATCAAAAGGTCAATGGCAGTTAACAAACATTCAAACATAATTACGCCTTTATCGAGCTTCCAACTGTCGAATTGCACCGGTTGCGAAACGGCAGATGCTGTATCACAGAATGCTTTTTTTTTCTGCAACGCTATAAAATTAGGCACGATTCACACTGGCGCAAAGTTGAAGAAGCGTCAATGTCAAGCAGTATATTTGACGTATGTTACTACAATACAATCTATTTACAGGGATAAACAAGTATGTGTGTTAAAAGAAAAAAAAAAAAAAGAAAATACCCGACTGCATAACTTGACTTTTACGCTATCAAAAACTATAAATACAACCATTTGAATGTATTGATTGCCAAATTAATATTATTGCTAATTAAATTTAAACATATGACTTAAGATACGAGGTAATAAACAAATTTACAAACATGGATGTAAACAAAAATATAAATAGAACCTTTCCTTTTATTTACTCGAAATATAAAAAAACTAGATCAAAATCAGTTTATACGTTTAGGAGCTACGATAGACAGATACAGAGATACACACGTCAAACTTATATTAACCCTCTTTTTGGATCGCGGGATAAACGTGTCGGTTCGTGTTTTTTCGTATATTGGTAAAAAGAATAGAATATGGTAAGAATTATACTGAACTCGTACTGTTTGAAAAATACTGCAGTCGGGAGAGATTGTAGCATTGTAATCTTAAAAATTGCCATTTTAACTCGTGCAGACGGAAACTATTAGTAAAGAAAGGTCATCAAGGAGATCCTTATTCCGTTCAAAGCTTTCACGACTTTATGAACTAATTGTGCCTTTCGCCAATTAATTTCAGCTAATGCTAAAATTATTGACACTATATTTTAAGACATAATTGTCTTAAAATATAGTGCCAATCGACAGCTACAATATGCAGACAATAATCAAAATGCTAAAGTTACAAATTGCATCACTTATTTCCCCCTGGCCGCAAGTTGACGTATAGTTAGAGCATCACTCGGACCATGCTGCTTCCAGCGAAAGAGATATAAACATATTGCGGACAGTAGCCATGGGATACAATAATCACTATCTCTCTCGAAGAAAGCGGCGCGCTCTGAGCGAAAGACAATGATAATTTGACACAAAGGTGAGTAAAAAATTAGACGAGTTAGGAAAGTGTCAAGTTTAAATATATTCAAATTTAATAAAATTACGAAGTCGTCCGCATTGTTAGACGTATTGACGATTAGCCCGTGCCAATATGAATCGTGCCTTAAAGCACGAAGCGTGACGAGAGAACAAAGATGTTGAAGATTGCACGGCGTCCGATCGCTAGACCGTTATGTCCAGTACTGATGCTATGGTTTCCTTTGACTAAGACTAGAATATAGGCGAGAGCTCTATGAAAAGTATAAAAATTTAATCAAACCTACGAAGGATATTGATTTTTCACGGCGGAATCTGTATGAAATGATAAAATAGCGTCTGAGACCAAGGAAGACTAAAAAAATAGAGAAACGGGACCAGTTCATATTGATCAAACTCAGTTTAGGGTTCCGGAATTTATTCGGATGGCAAATATTTTCCCGACTGCGTAAGAAAGAAAACTCAGGATTTTCTGTCTAGCCCGAATTCAATTTTGTGTCTAATCTTTGTTGCTCAGAAGAAGGCCCTTTGTAATTTTTAATCCTAAGCACAGTGTGACAAAGACCATTTACATACTATTTGGAAGTTATTTCAGAGCTTTAGAGAAAAAACAAAATATTTACAATCAATGTAATTTATTTTGGAATGTGACTACTTGAGAATTAGTCGCATCACCTGATCAGGTATTCAGGGATTATGTTCCAACAAACCGCACGCCTAGAATTTAACTAGAATACGTAACGAATAGGTAACGAAGTAGCCAGGTCGTAACTGATCCTACCCAACCACAGATAAGGTAAGCTCGCACCGCATGCTCGGTTATCTCACCGAATGACACAGAGTACCTAGTTAGGTAATAAAACAGATATAGAAGGATCACTTCGCAAAAACATATTTATTTAAATAGCTTGTCATGCTACGACGCAGTAAAGTGCAAGTCTGATTGCACAGACACTAAGTGCCTACTCTTACATTAACTTGTGGTTGAGATGAAGACGATGAGGCATTATCATCATCACTTCAGCCTAAATAAGTCCACTGCTGGACATAAGGCTTATCCCAATGAGGTTTTATCTATAGAGAGGCTATACTCATTGATTATGAATTAAAAGCATGGCAAATCTCAGTTCTAAGCACTTCCGAGGATAAGACCACATCCTTAAGGTATTTTAGTATCTTGACCTTACATATCTTGATGTTGCACTTTCTAGACACATAGGATAGCATTGTCACTGTTCAAAAGTCACGACACGCGTCTAACAACGTTACCCGACGCGTCGTGTCACGACTCGGGCGATTAACTTACTTGAGGCTTGCCACGGAGAGCAGGGGAAAACCTATCTACGTTTAATACATTATTGGCCTCTCCCATGTTTAAAACCCCAAAAAAAAAAAAAATTGACATGAAAGTACTATGGGTTCACTATACGAGTAATAAAGCATATTACTATAAAACACCACAAAAAAATTCGCACTCGCGCATTATTACTATTTTGACATAGAAGTACTGTGAGTTCACAAATACCAGTAGCATATTACTATTAAAAAACTACTAAAAAATGTTCGCGCTTGCTTCGCTCGCGCATTAATATTATTTTCACATGGAAGTATGGGTTCAATATACGAGAAATAAAGCATATTACTATAAATACACCACTAAAATTTTCGCGCTCGCGCATTATTACTATTTTGACATATAAGTACTTTGACTTCACAAATACGAAAATTTTGCATATTACACTATAAAACACCACTAAAATTTTCGCGCTCGCTTCGCTCGCGCTTTATCACTATTTTGACAGAGAAGTACCATGAGTTCACTAATACGAGAAACAAAGCATATAACTATAAAAGCACTTATTTTATTACTACCCAAAAATAATAGAAAATTTTGCTATGACAAACTTGGTGTGTTCATTTGGGACATTAAAGTGCAAATTTTTTCCCCCGCTCGCCACGTTCGCACATAAGTAAGATATGGGACAACATGACCGCAGACAACCGCAATGAGAAGGCTATAAGCTATGCCCATGTCTATTGACAAGATCATTGAGAACTCTCAGACATGTAGGTTTCCTCACGATGTTTTCCTTCACTGTTTGAAGTTGGCGGCAATCAACAATACGCACATAACTTCGAAAAGCTGTCTTTTGCGTGCCGCGAGATTCGAAACCAGGACCTGCGGATCGCAAGTCATACGGTCTTCCGACTAAGCTGCCGGAAACTTAAGTACCATTGGAGATTAATAATTAAATAAAACGCAATGTATACATCATATATAAATAGTTATTATACGCTATTCATGCTGACTTGTATTGTACATAGACATGCTGATTCAAACTGTGAAAATGATCATGACACTAATAAAGCTACTTACACACACGTCCAAGCCACAAAAGAACAAACAACTTGAGTGCGACATTGAAGACTCTCATAAAGACAGAATAGAATGAATAGACTGCATATAAAATACAAAAATACACACGCGACGTATATTATTACATAAGTACCGAAGGCCGCGGTACATCCATTGTTCATGAGGTACCTCTTAATTCCGGTCCGGCATCCAATTTACTGTCTGTCAAAACTGTACAATGCGTAATTCGTGTTGTATTTCTACAGAGACAATGGAAAAATTCACGATTCGGGTAAATTATACTTGACGTGTGCGAAGTATGTTAACAAACTAAATGAAAAAGGCACAAGTATCTATATTAAAACTAAATACCCGACTGCAGAAAATCAGTTTGCAGTCGAAAGATAAAGATATATTTATTAGTCAAAACATGTGTACAGGTGCAGATGTCAAAGCGTTAATATCGAACCACTGCGGTGCGAATCGGCCCATTCAGAAACAGTACATGGGCGGTTCGCACCGCGGTTCGAATCACATGCGGTGCGAAACGCCGAAGTACCCGATCAAACATGCTTCTACCACATAGGGTGTACAAATATGAGAGTCAAGTAGCTTACACTTACATGCTTAAGTCATTTCATTGTTACAAATATCAATTTAATTAGTTACAACAGCAAATTTCATTAGTTACAATATATTTAATTTTATAGATTCTAATGTCAATAGTTAATATTAATTCTTGTTGAAATCAAATTTATCCTGTAGGAAGTCATCTATTTTATAGTAGCATCTAACTTACAATTTTGTTACGCTTGATACGCTGTTGTGTACGTTTTGACGTGATAACGTCTTATAAATCGATGAACGCCGGCTGCACGCACGAAAAAGGATGACTCATTGTCACGTTCCGCCTGAGCCGAGCGTGCAAGCGAGAGCGCGGAAAAAGCGATAGAGAGACACGATCGGCCTAAGCGTTCGACTTGTGACGCATCGTTATCACGTAAAATTATCGTCCGTAAATCGACTTTACAGACAACCTTTTTTTTTTATAAGAAAATATGCACAAATCGCTAAGATCTTTAGTCCTAGGTCGAAAGACCTGGGTATGTGCTGCTCTTGGAGTGATAAAATTTTGTGACAACTAACCCTGGGATTTTTCAAAGCCTGAATTTCGGGGGATTCGGCGGTATGTCTAATGTATACCTATATTTTTGAGTTGTTGACTCAGAATGATAAGTAATAAATTAATTAAACTTATCCAGCTATAGTACCTATTATGCTATCATAATATAACTTAGGTATTCGTATCAATAATTTAAGTGATTAGCGAGTGTATGCGTGTATGTATGTAAGTGTAAATATAAAAATATGTATATATAATATTACTTATGTGTCTGTATTTGTATTTTCATCGATGATAACTTTAGTTTAACTTTATATCCGCCAATTTCATTAGAAATTATTAAGATAGACCTATTAATGGCTAATTTTATTAATTAGGTATTTATAAGTTCCTAAAATGTAAATAAGCTTGAATGTAATTAAGCTTTAATGTCTTAAATAAATAAATAGTCCGAAAATACGTATTTAGCTTATTTTAATTAAGTTCCGAGGAAGTACTCCACCACTAAAAATAATGTCAGTGAAGAATTCACTAAAAAAAAACTTGACACAGCCTAAATCCGACAAAATGCTCGTGTAGTCTTGAAGGTTTTCCCGGAGAGCGCAGGTGTGAGTTAATAGCGCAGCCGGCTGTCTCAGCAGGAACAAACCGCAGCCAATTTCCTTACCAATTGAATATAATTCAATATGGTGTGCGCCTAATGTCCCACATTTAAATATTATTGTTTTGGGATTGATGGATTATACCTACACAAAGGTTGGGTTATCTATCAAAACAGACAGAAATATAAATCTCGCAGACAGGTTCGATAACCGTATTTAAAAAAAAAATGGGTGGAATGTTATTTGATGGTTCATATTTCGGGTCATACATAGGTAGGCTGAATCACAGGGCCGAATCATATTCGTAAATAAATTAGTTTTACAATTTTGATAGTTTAACTAAAAAACAGTTGACAGATGACCTCATACAAGTGGCGGGAAGACGCTGGATGCAAGCCGCTTCCAATCGGTCTTTTTGGAAATCCATGGGGGAGGCCTATGTCCAGCAGTGGACTTCTTATGGCTGTGATGATGTTGATGATGAACTAAAAAACAGTTGTGGTTGGGCGTTGAGACTATGTACCTACTGGTACATACTTTCATTAGGTACAAAAATAATATGCGGTCTGAATCAAGCCACTGCGTCTCTCTTCTGATACGTTTTGATGTGCCCATAATACGAACGTTATTTACAAACTACATACGAGCTCCAACAGAGCTGTGACGCCACCCGCGTCCCGACAAGTTTATAATTTGTAAACACGTTCGAGAAACACGTAGAAAGTCAGCTCACTTTTATACACTTTATACTTTTATTATGAAAATTTCTAGGACAAGCACTGAGCCCGTCTATGATCCAACATTTCTAATCTGCATACATGTTTTTATGTAGAAGTATGAAATGTCTCGCGTACGATAGATAAATACTAGGAAAGACCGGACAAAGTTGCCTGGAAGAGAAATATTGTAATCGTTGATAATGTCAACGATCTTATGCTAGTTTTCATGTTGTTTTGTTAGTTATTTTATTTTATTTAAGTATACAATATATGTAAGTATACAGTACAATACAAGTATACAGTATAGTCTTACGTAATACAAGATAACACTTAACAATCGATCAGAACCGGACTATATTCCAAAGCATGTATACATTATATGAGCAAACACATTTTAGGTATTTTATAGGTTAAATATTAAATTAAAACAAAGGAAAAAATGAGAAATAGAGACTATGAATATTCTGTAACTAAAGAAATCAAAATTTTATTCATTTTGCAATTTGGATTTGGTATTGAGGAGTTTTGGTCAATTGCATATCTGGCCATGTACGTATCTGGTTAAATGCGTCTATTGGCCTCTTGCGTTCTTGGCCATTTGCGTCGATCCCGGATATCCTTCACTGATTTAATATAAAAACAACAACAGTATACAATTAACATTTTTATGAAATGGTATATTTTCAACAGCGTCATGGTGACAAAGCACTTGGCGGTGTAGATTAGATTTACAAATCTTAGTTTAAATGGGGTTTACCTATACAAGCCGCCTCCAATCGGGCTTTTTGGAAATCCATGGGGGAGGCCTATGTCCAGCAGTGGACTTCTTATGGCTGAGATGATTAACTATACCACCTAAAATGAGTATTCGTTCTCCATGGTCCAACCGTGTGGTTCTACTAGTACGAGCACGGATATATTTGTTTACACGTGATCCTATTAGTATACCTTAGTTGAACAACGGGCAACATCACCAGCGCAGTTGTGGTCCTATTCATTGCGGGGGATCTATGAATTACGAGAGGCAATTTTGTAATTTTTTTTCTTACTATTATTTTTTTAATTAATTTGCATAAAGTATACGTATTAAAAGAAAAACCAAATTAAAAAACTCCCTACTCACTCACTCCATCAAAATTACATTTAAACATAATTACTTTACAATCTAACTTATATATATTTTAGTTATCGCTTTTTAAGCCCCTTCATTTCGATACCCCACTGATAGGTTTGAGATAAAAAAAAATATTTTTTGGAAACTTACATTTAAAACCCACCGTTTTGATACTTTATAACTTTAATATTACTCAGTGACACTTGCAAAACAAAGACGAATCTTACGACTTATGATACATCAATATCGACCCGCGCATTTACGTCTCTAGAGCATCGCAAAGGAATTAACATATAATAATAGGCTACTAAAATAAATAAATAAATATTTGTGGACATTTCACACAACACCGTCCAAACTAAGCAAAGCTTGTACTATGGAACTAGATAGGCTGATAGAATACATACTTTTTTTTTGTAAATATATACATATGACACATAGAAACACCCAGACACAGAACAAACATCAATGCTCATCACACAAATGTTTGCCCTGGGTAGGGATCGAAACCCACGCCCTACAGGCTCAGCAGGCAGACATACTACCAACTGAGCCACAAGGCCAGTCAAACACGTTACCCTCCTTTACATCGCGCAGTCGGTTAAAAAATACTATCCCATTAGTAGAACTGCGCAGTTGGAAAGGCGACGGATCAAAATAAAAATCACTCCTATACCAGAACGCAGAACATATATTTCCATAGTTATACTGGGATAATGAAAGCGCAAAAATAAACGGTAAAGGCACAGACATAGTAGATGAAGCATGCGACTTCATTTATATGAAAACCTTGCGTGCCACATTTTTGGTATCGACTGTGACTACAAACGATTTTGTGATGGAATGTTCCATCCGCTCGAAATCTATTCAACCCAATGTCTTCGCCACGCTTGTACGCTAGTAACTAGTTGACAAAATTTCAATCGCAAGTATATATCACCTGAAATTAAATACTTAATCTTAGGTCATCAACTGCGATTTCTTATCATACTTGTTGACACGCTAGGTAGATACACTTGGCGTATCTATAAAAGTCTATGGGTAAAGGTTTCGCAGGCGCCAGACTAGCAATTTATTCGAGGATCGATACTTGTAGATTGCAGACAAGGCTAGACATCATGTTACAGTTCCCTCTCGAATCTAATTTCAGTGCAGTAAGCATAGAGATACTTATCTCTGTGGCAGTAAGTCACAGGCTTACAAGGTAACGGCATTTTCATGGCACAACGCAAACGTTAATTCAAAACTTTAATGTAACATGTAACACACACAGTAGTTTGGAAGCCAACCAAGAATTCTGCAGTGCACTTTGTATCTAGGGTTACATTCCACTTCAATTTATACTTCATGTCACCAGTAAGTATATCAAGCTACTCTAGCTATTCTTAAGCGTGAAGGGGGGAGGAGAGGGGAAGGGGAGGGGGAGGGGGAGGGAAGGGGGGAGGGAAGGGGATGAGGAAAATATGCGAATAATGAATATAACATATTATGAGTGGAAATATCATAAACTGAGAGACGATTTTCGTTTATTTAGAAAGAAGGAACAGAAAAAAGTTTTATTCAGATAGGTATATCATTTATTTTGGCGACGAAGTTTAAAAAAAAATCGAAGAAAACTCTCAAAGTAATTTTTAATATTTCTCTGATCTAAATAAAAATAACATCCCTACTCAGTGAGAGACTTATGAAAATACGTTACTCAAATTAATTTAAGACGTTGATCAAAGTTGAGTAAAGTTTTTCAGTAAGGCCGTACAAATGTGAAATGTGTGTAAGTGTTGTGATGCGTGAGAGAGATAGCGACGCGCTTTGAGTACAACCTTAGGAGTCGCCCGCAAGTCGCTAAAGCGCACGATGTAGACAATTTCCAACGCAGCAACGGTGGCGCTATCAGCACGCCTGGCTTCCTTTACAATCTAATTTGGGAACGGGGAAGCGGAAGCGCCGTACACCGTTAGCCATTATCTCTCACGACTTGACGTCCGCGCTAGTGCAATAAACAAAGACATCGCAACACGTGCAGTCTGTTTGGAATGTCAACTATCGTGGCAACAAGTGAAAGTTTAGAAAATAAAAAAACGGCTGAACCGATTTTGATGAAACAGCTAAGAACACTGGATGAAATCCTCTTTCAAAAAAAAAAAAAAACTAGATCAAAATAGGTCTAAGGATTCGTTTAACACGCGCTGCTAAACATATAAAATCATATTAGTGAGAAACAAATTTATTTATTTTCATAGGAGAAATATTTTTATATGTTTTTTTCTTTCTTCTTCTTCTTCTTCATTTTGTATTGGACCCGCATGAAAGCATTTGCCAGTGTCAAGTATTAGGATTTTTTCAAGTTTCTTCAATAAAACAAGTTGTAAATGTTCTAGTCACAATCTTAGTCACTTATACAGTCAATTTATAAGTCGAGTCCTGCTTCAGTAAAGTGGTGGCGACTTTACTAGAAGCTTCTATGGAGTTCTGACGACAACGTAAAATCACACGTTTTACTGATTTATTTCACTTGCCCACACTCACGCACTTTATCGAACACTTAATGAATAAAACACCACCATTTTTATAGCATTAATGTTCAAAATAACACAAGTTTAGGAAAATAAAACAAAGCTACATCCTATTAATAAGACGTTCCCGCCAAAACTCCAGGTTTTTTCTTTGATATCTTTAAATATATATTTTTTTAGGAAAATACATACTTATATGTTTTTTAGTTTCCGGCAGCCTAGTCGTGAGACTGTCTGACTTGAGATCCGCAGTATTTGTATTCGTTTCTCGGCTACTTCTTAAGTACTATTATTGTAATTATTGGCTGCTGTGCGTTTTGGTTCTGCTGTAAGCACAGTAAGCATTTGAATGAAAATAAAATAAAAAGCATAACTTACTAGCAAAATTTATGGTACCCACGATTCTCTTAAGAATTTAAACCTTAAGACTTAAACAGGTAATAGATAAACTTTATGATAGTTATGACATTATTTCGACCTATCCCGAGGGTAAAGCTACAGAAGTCCTTCCTCGAACTCAATTTCAGCAAGATGTATAATATCTCGCCGCTAATCCAAAGAGAGAAAAGGCAAACAAAGATGTAGAGCACATTGTACTAGACACGCTAAAACCATAATCTTTTACGGCTTGTATTTGTGACAAACAGCTTCAATCGCGTCTGCCGTCTGTCAGACGCCGTTTTTGGTCCAAGAGCCCAGGGCCGCCATAACTTACTTATTTTGTGACGAATGATATGTGTGGTACTGAGTATAATTTGTAGAGACTCTGAAGGTACACATTAGCTAACTTGTGCAGACGGTCAATTTACAGATATTAGCCGCTAAAGGTGTAAAATAAATATAGCTACTTTACTAATGTTCTGAGGGCTGATTTTTATTTATGTTTTTTAATGTATAGTATGTACACAACATCATTCAAAATTAATAATCAATATTATCAGACACTTTCCGTCAGCGGTAATTTCGGTCAGACGATTTCAAGTGGGAAAAATGGCCTAAGTTTACTTATTTTCTGACTCTTGATTCTTATGTAACCCTAAAAGTATTTACTATAATTAATGGTAAAATTACCATATAAACTATTGGTAAAAGCAATGATATTTAGAGAACTAATTTAATACTATTTGTAAGCAGCCAGACATATCCCAGGGGATAATCATCCCTAGTATGTGTACCTTTAGAGATTATACAAATAATAGTACAACACACTTCGTTCGTCACAAAATAAGTAACGTGTGGTAGCCCTAGGCTCTCGGACTATAACGAGTCTCTCTCCGCCATTCAGCTGTTTCCTGTTACTCGGTGTCACAAAAAGCCAGGTACCAGACCAAACACCATTAAAAACTGTTTTAAAGAACGGAATTTTCACTAAACGTTTCTGGTTCATAACGGTTTAAGTTTGCATGCTGAACGTCCAATATATATGGAACTCTGTTATTCCTTTGTTCTATTTGACCCGAGGGAACGGTTTGGCTTAAATCGTGGTCGGTTTAGTATGGATGGTTGGAGACCATTGGTAAAGTGGTCCAGACTAGCTAATGTTTATGCAGTGTTTGTGGACACACGCATCGATATGTTTCTAAATTTGTGTTGTTTTTTTTTTAAACCAAATGTTGTGTCGGTGACGTAACTATCTAGCTAGACCGTTTACAGGTCTGTAGATAAGCAAGTCTGGAATATATCTAAATTCAATACATATACTTACTACATACAGCGGTGTTATGACGTAAATTACTACACAGGTTCACTGAAGGCACATATTTTATTACTTTTATCGAGGAGCAGAAATAAAGTTTATTTTGGTAGCGAAATCGGATGTAATAAATAACGACTTAATAGAAATTGTCCGACCTTCGACGGTAGATTTAGCGAAGAAATGACTTGAAGAAACAAACAAAGGCGTATATGAAACTACGAAATTCACTGAGGACAATAGACATACACAATAGTCTTGATGAGGTATTTTTTTTTATATTTGATTCAAGTAAAGTTGAATATTATTTTTGCGGTTAAGAAGTTCTGCCACTTCAGTGGACATGGGACAAAGTTGGTAGAACTGATGACCGATGGGGCTGAAATATTCCCCAGTAGAGGTTATGCTCCAGCAAAAGTAAGGTGGACCATATACAATTCCTACAAATGGCAGAAAGATTCTTAAGGCCACTTCCAACTGTTTTTTTTATGCATAGGTGAACTCTATGTCCAGCAGTGGACTTCTTGTGGCTGACAGATAAACAGATAAACATTTTTATTGATAATTTGTACAATTACGTGTTGTTGGTATTTTGTATACGTCATAATTACAATTACCTCGGCAATACACTACAGATGATAATGATGAATAAACTACGCCCACAAATAAAAAAAAATATTAAAGGGGCTTATGATAAAGGCTACGTATATAACGAGGATTTGTACAGACTATACGTACTCGACAGGCCGATGCGACTGTAGGTGGAATGTAGGCGCTAATTCTGATCATTAGAATAAAACCAAACTGTGCCCGATTATACACAATCGAATCCCATCAAGGGAACAATGAACTTTCCAATGAATCCAGTAAGCCAATTACCGTCGAAAACGACGAAGAAAAAAGATTGAGCTCAATTTTAGGAGTCTTTTGTTACGGTCTGCGATCTTTATAAAACCAATGATTTGTGCTAACCTCTAGCACTCTGAATAGGGTATCGAAATACGTTGAAAGTGGAACACTCTTTGGTGATATTGACTTGTTTTCGGTTAATTAACTGACCGCGCATACAATGTAACGTTTTTCGGGTCTATGTATATTTACATGTTATACCGATTTTAACGTGCAAGTTGCATTTAGATTTATCTCCACTTATTAAGTGTCTCGGCTTTTTTTTTAATAATAAGAAAACTATTTGTAAAGGATAACAATAGACATTCTAGGTACATTTTATAATAAATATTCAATAGAATGATTATTTAAATAAATCGTGTAACTGCTTTGCACATAGTTTTTCGATAAAATGTACACTTGAGATCAATCAAGCATAGCAGTTATACCTTGAACTGTTGGGCACGTTGTTTTTCTTTTAATATGGTTACTTGTATAACTATCGGATTTGCAGCTTTAATAGCATAGTCGACCATCGTACAACATTTCTCAAGAATATAACTCCTTAGTATATTAGTATTTCAGTGTCACACGCGTGAACTGACATGTGTACCGATACTTCCGTCCCTGTTAATGTGGTCCTCTGGACGTTGCGTCATTTACTCACAACTACCCGCATTCACCGCACAAGTCTGAGCTTTAAGTCGAACGACCTAGAGTTTAGAAAAGCTTGCATATGATATTGTGAATGTAGGGTAACGCGGCGGTGGTACCTGCTGTCACGAGACAGCAGGTTGTCAACTGTCAATAAGTCGGTTCCCGCGGAGGGCGATATCAACCCGCGTCGGATGCCAGGGGCACATTGAAAAGGTTCGCTTGATGGACGTGAAATGAACTGGTATTTGATGTGGATACCCCAGTTTTGCAGGCAGCTCGTAAATGGGGAGCGAGCGGTAGGAGCATTTAAAAATTTACACGCGCGAGAGGCAAATGTCACGTACAATTTTGAAATACATCGAGTTTGGAAATGTTTTGGCTCCTGTTTCCGTGTCATTGACGCCCAATTGACAGCCCAATATTGTCAATATATTGTCACAGTTGCGTCTGCCAAATGTGCTTATTTTGGTACCTATGTGTTAGTAATGTCTTTAATGAGGCCTTTACAAGAAAAAAAAAAAATCTATAAGGTCTAATCGTCGATACACATTTAGCACGAAAATACAGAAAAAAAACACGTATAGAATCTGTCATGCGCAACGACACATATCATATAATAGCACCTAGGCGAGCTCCAATATGATTGTTTTTGAGAAAATTTTGTGTATAAATCACAATTTCACAAAAAAGTTTTACTTTACAAGGAAACACATTTATACAGATGAACTTACGATGCACGATCATATCTAAATATATTTTTTAACCAAGTCGTTATATAATAATCTTTAGTACTAATTACGCACATTACCTTAAACAACGTCTTAGTGGAATCATAAATATCAGGGATTACTTCACCACCAAGTTGATACACAAATAGAACGACGAATTTAGTTTTTAAATATAGAGTACTAGTACCAGACGCGACACGGGTTTGAGACATGTCCAAATTGGTACAAGAATAGCCCGCCGAGGTGGATAGTTCGTTGGTCGGATTCACATCAGCGCCTACGCAACGCGCGCGAAAATGGACATCCTTCGCACTGCGTTCTACTTGCGTGCAAATAATGCGCTTCGTTGTTGTGCAAGCGAATAGTGGAACAATAACATTATTTAATTAACAATAATTAAATACAGAGGCAAATTAGGAGCGATTGAATGAGGAAAGTTTAAGATCAAGAGTGGTATTCAATGGAGAGCTAATAAATATAATATACCCAACAGTAGATGGTTAATAATGATGATAAGTATCAGTACCAAAAGAAAAACCAAAAATAATAGTGTTATAGCGAAAAATAATTAAGACATGGGAAGTGCTGACGAATCTTACACCTCGCATATCAAAATCAGTATAGCCGTTTAGGCAGTAGGAGTTACCTCCAACGTAAACGGTTTTACTGATTTTGATATACCTATATAAAAACATACAGTTAGCAACCCACCTTTTTTATCCTCCTTTTCATGCAGTCGGGTAAAAACGGAAAGGTAAACAGTAGCCGTCGAGACAGATGTTAAATTTAATAGATATCGCAATAAATCTCGATGACTTATTGAAGAATCTGGGGCCACGGAAGCGTCCACGCTAAGATGAGGCAGTGGGCCTCGCCGTGGCGTGACTACCTTCTCCCGAAGCGTTTCGTCAGATCTTTGTATCTTCATCGTATAATTATTTTCCCCAAAGCATCTATATTTCTCACAACTATATATTTCAGACGTATATCTACTAACGACGCTGGCTGGCGTCCAGCGTCCTCCCGCCACTTGTAAGAAGTCGTCTGTCCATCTTGCGGTTGGTCTTCCTACGCTGCACTTACCTGTGCGTGGTATCCATTCGAGTACATTTCGACCTCATCGGTCATCAGTTCTATGTGCTATGTGCCTCTTTCTCTGTCTGTTTTCTTATTAAATTTTGTGAACGATGATTACTAACGCATATTAAGAAATCAGGAAGCAACTGATTCATTTACAGAAATCATATCACTTGACTTGACTTGACACTTGATTATCAGTGTAATATCACTTGACATAATATCAAGTGTTATTAAGGATGTTTACAGCACATTATTCATTAACATTATAAATAAATATATATAATTTTTCGACGCAATAACTCTATTGAAAAACTGGACATTAACCTAGACTTAAATATGAAATTAGTAGTTGCGCTAAGAAATAGCTAGAACCATTAGAAGTCGAGGTACGAGTACATGACATACAGTTTACTTGACAATAGTAAAAGCCCCGTATTCAATGGGAAAATTACTGTCACTCTGTGTCACGTATAAGGCGAGTTTTATGTTAAAATAACTGTTCACGAAGTCATTTTTCAAGTTCCCGTTTATGTTGATGGTAAACGAAATGACTTTGATGAATAATACAATCGAGCTTTGTTTTTTATTCTTAGGGGTACTAATTATGTCAATAAATCACTATTATGGTCAAAGAATTCAACGTAAACTAGAACAGAAACGTCAAACAACAAAACGGTCGTCAAAGCCGCATCGCTATTGCATCGCCGGTCACTTCACGATCTAGCAGACAGCTACAAGGTGTAGACACTGCTCTGCAGTTGCGATCAACAAAGTGACTGTTCAAAACATGACATTTAGTACGTTAGGTTATATAGATCGCTGATTATGGTGATAAACCATTTTTATCCATGTCCTTGTTGTTATGTCAGTACATACTTTATTTCTTCTGAAAGGTGGATAAAATAATGGAAAGACTATTTGTCTACCTTTCTTGCTAACCCAGCTCTACTCTATTAGAAATAGATAGGTGGCTGATAGGTGGATAAAACGGTGAAAATACATCTATGTTCCATCCAAGCTAAGCTTGCTGGCATTTAGAGATGCTACGTTCTCTCCAATAGATCCTCATTTGTAATAGGATGATATTCTCAAACATACCGACGAGAGACCGTCGTCAATACAGGACTAAGCGCACTCTTCCAAAAGTATTTCTTTTTATCCAACATATAGATAAACATAATGTCACCAAACTCGCTGTCCCTCACCACTGTAAGTAACGAAGTTATTCATAATTGCAGCACAAAGAGTTAGTCATCAATTATATTATAACAGGAAGTGTGAGTTTAATTGTGACATATGATCAACCTCACTGCACACAACGCATTGGAACATTCGCTCAAACCTTTCTCTATTACTCAGAGCTGGCAAGTTATAAAAATGGAAAAGCCCGAATAATCGATCAGCAGTTTGGGCGAAAGTAGGTTACGGAAAGGAAAACATGAAATGGCCAAAAATTCCTATTATCAAAGTGTAATAAATTCACAGAGAAATTATATCGGCAAAATAAGGATATTTTTTTTATTAATTAAATTGCACCTGACTTGCGTTTGATCGTTAACTCACCTGATGTTAAGAGACGGTTGCAGTCTACGATGGAGCACGCTTGCCTAGAAGAAACCTAAATTGTATCTGTTTGGAAAGACCCATTCAGGAAGTATATTCCACATTTTGGTGGTATGCACAATGAGAGTCGACCTGAAACGTCTCGTTTGAGTTTTTGGAATATCCACCATAAAACAACGTCGCTTTTACGTGTTACTTGCCGATAAAAGGCAAAGGGAAAAAGATCATGCAGATCAGAAGCACACTCATAGAAATGTATCCGATATAAAACCGATAAACTAGCAACTACAAATACATATATTTATGTACACATAGCTTTAGTATAGAAACACTGAAGGAATTATCGGCGAATTATGTCCAAACGACACTCCCACGTATCTATTGGCTGATTGTCTTCCATTGTGATGCATCTTCGCATGCTGTTGACGAGCCTATCCCAATTCGCAGCCATTGTCCGATGAACAAAGACCCTATCCAAGATGGCCGTCCGTCGTTCGTCCTTTTCGAGGCTTTAAAAAGCATCGGAACAGTCGTTCAGCAGATGACCCAATTTGGAGAGACCCCAAGCGCTAAATTGAGTCGTTTACGGATCCAATGGTCCGTAACCAGACTGTGTAACGTTGGCATTTCTTTTCAGAATCATGACAGACAGTCATATTACATAACGGAACAATACATATATTGCGATAATGTTAATGTTGCGTTTCCTGGTCTAGGCCTTAAATTCGGATATATGCGCCTGGAATATTTATTAGTGTATTTAAATTTGATACGTGGTCCACAAGCCAGACATATTTAACGATTAAGCTAAGAACAAGGCTAAGTCGTCGACCTGTGCAGTATTGATGTACGAAAGACACAAAGCAAAAGAACAAATTTAATTATTTTTGATTTCTTAACCGACCAAAAAGAAGGAGGTTCTCACTCTATTCGACTACATGTTTTTTTGTATGTTTATTACGCGGTTACTCCGCCACTTCTGAAATCTTTTTGATGATTATTTTTTTGTTTGGTAGATAATACCTCATAGAGGTGGTTCCATATATATTTTTTCAAAATCAGTTCATTACTTTGGTTTTATAACAAAATAACGGAAAAAATGTCATCCAAGTAAACAATTTGCGGATTTATAGTAGTTTTTTTTTATTTTAAATATAATTATTCTAATTAATATAATGTATAAAAACTTAAATAGCTCTGTCTGTCTCTTTGTCTGTTTGTTACCTTTTCACTATAATATGACTGAACCGATCTTTATGAAAGTTGATACAGAGATGAGAACCTGGAAACGAAGATAGGCTATATTTTATCATTATCATCATCACCATTTTTCTTGCTGCACGTGTGAAACCGCGGGGCACGACCAATTTGAAATATATCTATTTCACGGTCTAATATACATCAGAATATATGTTTGTATACACAAGCAGTCCATCATGCACTGATGACAGCGGACCGTCCGGCACACTAACGATCAGGCACAGAATAAATAGCAGTAGTTATATACAAGGAGGTCAATTGCATTGCCCTAACGGTCCCGGTTATAACGCGCTATGAATACAATAAAAAAATGTGACATATTTGTTTTCCACGCGATTCGGTTTAACGCGATTGTTCCATGAAATTTCTGGACGTCTGCTACGTCATACAATAAAAATATATGGTTCAGATGTTATGACCTAAGATTTATTTTATGCTTGTCCCCGAACGTACATACGTAAGTTCACGGCAATTAAGCATACCCATACAAATGCTAAGCTTAGAATGCGATACGCTTCTAGCTAAGTGAAGCAACTTTTAACAGGCCTTTTAAGGCCTCTAACATCATTTTACTGATCGCTAGTTGCTACACACGACATGCAAGCAAAATTTGGCATAATTTCACTTCTTAACTCTGTGACAAACACCACGCTAAAACTCATGTTCATGAACATGTTAAAGACAATACTTGATGGTCAAGCAAACGTTTTCATACATTTTTGGCTTCACCTATGAATGGTTTTGTTTTTACACACCAATTTTCAGTGAATCTATCATTCTATGGATATACCTATTAATCATATTAGATTTCATAGTTTTAGATTATCATTTCTCATGATACGATAAGATCTGCTGTATTGGACCACACTGTGTTTTATTTTTCATTCGACATTGTGTGACCTTTTCAATAATAACTTTATTTACAATGTTTGTAGCAATGTCAAAGCTTTCGTTTATTTTGCAATTTTATTTTGACTTTTTGTATCTAAAATCTTTAAAGATTCTGTGTAGTTTTTTTAATGAAATTGATTTACTTACATTTAACTACCATTTCGCCAAATGGTAAGCGATTGTGTAACTGCAGATCAAGCTATAAGAAATCTATATACTTTGATAAAATTATAACATTGTAATCCTTAGACCACACAGTAGATGACAGGGAGTTTCACTTCTGTGCAGTACGCATCAAATACATGGACTGCCGTCGAAAATCTATGTACTTAAAATTCATAATAATATATTTAATTGGTTCAGCGGTTTAGTCATGAAAAGGTAATAATAGACAGAGACAGGCAGATAACTTTCGCTTTTATTATTTCTATTTTTCGGGTTTCGTACCTCAAAAGGAAAAAACGGAACCCTTATAGGATCACTTTGTTGTCCGTCTATCTGTCTGTCCGTCTGTCCGGGTGTCAAGACCTTTATCTCGGGAACGCGTGAAGGTATCGAATTGATATTAAAACCATATACGTAGATCCATAGTATCTTGCTGCAGAAAGAAAAATAAAATTTCTGTTTTCGTAAAAAAAAAAAACAGCCGAATATGTCGTAAAAAACGCACATTTCGACACTCACAAGGAAATCAAAACCTATTGGGTACTTCCCGTTGACCGAGAACTATGAAATTTGGCAAGAAGCATTGTGTTAGAGTACACATATAAGAAAAAATCCGAAAACTGGTCATTTTTAATTTAATCACAAAAAAATAGTGTCTAGTGCAAGGAATGAGGGCCCAAATTTTAAAGTGAATTAACCGTATCATGTGGGGTATAATATCAAAGAGCTTCATTAGCATAAGCTAAAACAGGTTCTTAAATATTTTTACGATGTATATTTTTCGGTTTATGAAGGAAAATATATAAAAAATATATGATTTTCCCCCTTTTATTTAGTTTGTACGGAACCCTCGGTGGGCGAGTCTGACTCGCACTTGTCCGGGTTTTTTTATGTTTATCGATCTACGATTGACCACCAACTCGTATGATGTTAAGTGACGTTGTGGCCGAGGATGGAGATTTTCTATCTAGAAGATCACTCACTCACTCTAGATTCACTCTAGCCTTGAAAACTTCAAGATTGTAGTTCTCAGGATACAGAGATGGCGGCGAAGAATTCCATTCCTGTGCGCATTAAGAACGTGGACCAATGTCGCTGACTACGGATTTTTAGTATTTCCAAACAAATACTAAAAAATCCGCTGATAGAGAAATTGCCGACTTTCTGCTAGTCCCGTAGTGAAATGCGGAGGAATTATAATATTGGCTATCCAATTAATTAATTATCCTATGATAACCCCCTACACCTATAATAAAAAATATATATTTTTTTAAATTTAAACATCATCATCATCATCACAGCCATAAGAAGTCCACTGCTGGACATAGGCCTCCCCCATGGATTTCCAAAAAGACCGATTGGAAGCGGATTGCATCCAGCGTCTTCCCGCCACTTGTATGAGGTCATCTGTCCATCTCGTAGCTGCTTTAACTTCAACGTTCTATTATAAATATGTGTGGTATGAGCACAATGCCTAAGCTTTGAATGGCCTTGGTTTATTTCTAGATTCCATTCCATAACAGAGTTTACCGAGACCTTGACTTTTTCTATGTTGCTATTTCGAATATACGAGTACGTTGTGCGTATTTTATATTATATTATTTTTATATCTAAGTAACAATACGTATCTATTTATTTATAACGAAATGTAATATGCCTTCGTGTTAAAAATATTATATGAAACAAATATCAACTCGACCAGGTTTTTAAATATAATTTATCTACTCCTTATAAAATCCTAGCTAATATTATTCATAAATTCGAAAGTATCTCCATCTATTTTTTTAATTTTTTTTATCATCCCTGTTTGTACAAATTGTCCCACTGCTGGGAACGGTCCGTCTTCTCATTGTGAGAAGGGTTAGGCCATAGTGCGGGTTGGCAGACTTCACACATCTCCAAGATCATTGAGAACTCTCAGACATGTAGGTTTCCTCACGATGTCTTCCTTCACCGTTTTGAAGTTGGCGGCAATCAACAATACGCACATAATTTCGAAAAGACAGAGGTGCGTAGATAGATTCTTTATTTGCATACAACATGAGGAATTTTTATACAATATATGCACAAAAAGATGGAACAAATGTACCTAGTCATAAATATAATAAATACCATAAATATTGTCACGAAGAAAAAAATATTTTTTTATTGCAAATAATATTTATTACTTTTACAGTGTGTTAGTTTAATACATAAATATAAAACAATTTAAAATATAAAAGCTTATTCGAAGTGGTCTCCATTGGCTGTAATACAGTCCTTTAAACGTTGAGGCCAGTTATCAATAGAAGCACGCACTCTTTCCATGGGAAAATTCTTCACTGCCAATCGTATGGATTGTTTTAGGGACTCCAAATTATCATGGCGTTTAGAGCAAGCCATACTCTCTAAAACTGTCCATAAATCATAATCCAGCGGATTAAGATCAGGACTAGACGACGGCCAGTCTTCAGCTCTGATGAAGTCCGAAACGTTCACTTCCAACCAAGACTGCGTGGACCGAGCTTTATGACCTGGCGCCGAGTCTTGTTGGAAAGACCATACTTGGTTATTGAGCATGGTGTTGTTAAGGGGCTTAACTACCTTCTCAAGAATGGTATTTTGATACACTTGTGCCGATGTTTTGATACCTTTTTCACAAAAATATGGCTCAGTCACACCTTCATAGCTAACACCCCACCAAACCATCACTGAAGTCGGATAATGCCCACGTTGCACTCTGTCGACTAATTGGGAAGCTTCCTTAGAGCTTTGAGCATAAATACGGTCATTTTGTTTGTTAAAATGTTGCTCAATTGTAAAGATTTTCTCATCCGTAAACAAAATTTTTCTGTGACCTCCCTTTGCGTACCGCTTCAGTAGTTGTTTCGATTTTACCACCCTATTCTTTTTTAAATTATCAGTTAAAAAATGACCAGTGCGTCTCTTATAGGCTGCAAGTCCTAAGTCATCATTTAAAATACGCGACATGGTTCTGGGTGCTATCTTCATCTCCCGAGATAAAATCTTTTGCTTTCGGACAGGATTTCTTCGAATTCTTTCCCTTACTGCTTTGACCACCTTTTTCGTACGAACACTACGTGGACGGCCAGATCTTTTTCTGTCACAAACAGAGGAGGTCTCATTGTACCTATTAATAGCCCGGTACACAAACATTTGACTAATACCAAGCGTATGGAGAGTTTTAAAAATTGCATTTGGCTCCATACCAACTTTGTGTAATGCAATCACAGCGATTCGGTTCTCTTTATCACCCCACTTCATTTTAATATCGCAAAATATTGTACAATGTATTGGCGCCAAAATTAGAAAACTCAATGAACAATCGTATAAAAATGACAGATTCCAAATTCAAATGTAATATCTTTCTTATTTTTAACTGTAACAGTATTTATGGCCAGACTAAGTATGCCAATTAGGCGTACAAAATGTCAGCCGTGATGCGTGCCGTGGGATTCGAACCCAGGACCTTTGGATCGCAAGTCAGACGGTCTCACCACTAAGCTGCCGGAAACTTCTACTCCATCTATGCCTTTTTGTTATTTTTCACGACTAAAGGATAATCAAGAAATTTGACGTAACAAGTATTAAACAATATTAAAAGAATAACAAAATACAGAAAACCAGTTTTTGCAGTCTAACTTACGATTTCGTATGCTTGATACGCTGTTGAGTGTATGTATTTTGTGAAAAAGTGTGCGTGAAATCGCTTACGAAAACGTTCGATGGAAGTTACGAAAAAACGCATTTGTTTATTTTTGCGAGAGATGTATTATTATTATTAGAAAAAATTTAGCCTATGACACTCAGAAAGTGAAGACGAATCTAATGACACCTCGCACATCGAAATCGGTCAAGGCGTTCATATAGAAACATACATACATACACTCGAAAAACATAACCCTCTTTCTTCCGCAGTCAGGTAAAAACTTCTGAGAGACCGGAGAAGGACATACGCAACCTTTAGGTGTCATCATTAACAACATTACCGTTTTTAATCACCACACGGGTGAAACTTTCATCACCACACGGGTGAAAATTTCATCACCACACGGGTGAAACCGCGGGCCATAGGTAATTAATCCTAATCCTAACAAATATCATAAAAGCGAAAGTAATTGTCTGTCTCTCTGTCTGTTTGTTACCTTATCGCGGCTAAACGGCTGAATTAATCGTCATGAAATTCGGCACAGTGGACCTGGAAAAGTACATAATTATGCTATATTTTATCATCATCATCATCATTGTCACAACGAGAGTGAAACCGTGGGGCGCAACTAGTATTCAATACCAACGCTATAGATGTAATATAAGACAGATATTTTTTAGTTCTAAAAAATAATAAAGTATTATTACGGACATTTTATTTTAGAGCAAAGATATTTAAAACAAATAAAAATAAGACACTCAACGGCACGGGCGCCCATCGTCTAGACATGACATACGTTTGTTATAACGAGCTGGGTATCCCCTAGCAAAGTCCCAGAGTCCGATGAACCTCCTCCCCCCACCCCTCATCTCCCGATGAGACGCTCATCCTCACCTCACACTCCAATCCTGCACCCTCTAGTCTCGGAGGACACTTAACGGAATAGATAATAACCTCCTTTTTTAAGTCGGTAAAAAATAGTACACCGAAGGTTTTCGAATCAGTGCCATCACTAGATTAAAAGAAAAAAACAGCCGATTGCAAAAGGACGAATAACGTAACGTTACGTTGATATGATGCTGAGTGTACATTTATCGCGGGAAAGTATGTCCAGAGCACAAAATACAAAGTTACTTTGAGCTCTAATAATAAAATAATGTACCACAACTGAGACAAACCTGACATCTTATATGTTGAAAATGTTTAGGCTATAGAGCGTCCCAAAAAATTATAAGTACATACACACGCTATAAAAACGTAACCCTCCTTCGACAGTCAAGTAAAAATAGTACACCGAAGGATTTCGATTCGATTGTCATCTTTAAAAAGCCATTTGCGTGTAGGATGCCCGAGAAATATTTGACTTCGCCTTCATCTTCTTGCAGATGTGGATGGAAAAGAAAGCGGCTATAGATAAAAACCATTTTATTATTCCATCTAAGAAAGCTTATAATATCACAGAAAAGGTCAAAATTAAATGGTCAGAGGATTGAACAATTTGGGCAAGAATATAATTTTACGTATACCAGTTTAATTTTACCAGTAAATCTTAGGGTTTACCAACACGAGTCGGTAAATGTAAGAATATGTAAAAAAGAAACGATTTTATCGGGCTTTTACCATTAGAATTTAGTACATGCTAGGTTTTACCAGTGACGGTTGGTAAATGTTGGTTTTGGAAATATAACAATGCATATGTTACTGTATTCGGGCTTTTACAGTAACATATATAATAACATTATTTTGTTTGATTGAACGATGTAGCTTGGTGCAACGCAGTCTTTTTTTTTATACAAATTTATTGATAATAATTTACAAATACAGATAACTTACACTTTAAGTTTGCAGCTGCAAATAAATTTTCTGCGACAGCGCTAAGGGGGAAAACGAGGAAAGTCCCAAGAGCGAGCCGGAAATAAATTTGTATAAAAAAAAACCATAACCTAATCTCTGAAGAAATTATTGCTTATACCTATACCAGGATCAACTAGTTTGGCCTAGCCTAAACTGGTCTATTATGCATTGTTTTATTTCCAAAACCAACATTTACCAACCGTCACTGGTAAAACCTAGCATGTACTAAATTCTAATGGTAAAAGCCCGTTAAAATCGTTTCTTTTTTACATATTCTTACATTTACCGAATCGTATTGGTAAACCCTAAGATTTACTGGTAAAACCTAAGATTTACCAATATTCGGGCTTTTACAGTAACATATACATAGAAGAACAAGTACTTAACGTAACATCTGTAAGACAAGAATAATACCAATTCACGAAACACAAAAATTGGTTCACGAAAATCCGTGTCAATACATAAAAAATATATACACTACGAATTGATAACCTCCTCCTTTTTTGAAGTTGGTTAAAAATAGCCGACTGCATAAAAGCGATTTTCTTATTGAAAACGCTCGCGTCACGGTTGATATGATGTTAGAGTATACGTTTTCGTGAAAAAGTATGCGCTTATTCGTGTCCATACATAAAGAAATATATACACTACGAATTGATTACCTCCTCCTTTTTTGAAGTTGGTTAAAAATAGCCGACTGCATAAAAGCGATTTTCTTATTGAAAACGCTCGCGTCACGGTTGATATGATGTCAGAGTATACGTTTTCGTGAAAAAGTATGCGCTTACTCGATGTAAAATATATTTAATTGAATTCATTAAAACAGTTCTTGTAAAAACATAAATTTATTTCAACTTTCTCTGTCTATTTGTTAAGCTAAACGGCTAAACTAATGATTATGAAATTTCGCACAGAGATACTTTAGAAGCTGGAGAAAGACATAGGCTATATTTCATCATCATCATAAACATCATTTTTCACCACTATGCGGGTGAAACCACGGGGATATAAATAGAGGTAGAGGAACAAAAAAACGCTTTTGATGCGTGAGCGTGATTATTATGAAAAATAATCTCGTGAAAACTTTACAAAGCCTTTGAAACTGTAATTGAGTACTTCATTAAAAAGATAAAAGGGAACTTGGGAGCTTTGGTACTTTGTAATATTACCGTAGCGAAAGTTCTTTTAATCAAACTTTTATAAAAAGCAATGTTTCCAGCGAAATTTCAGGGCATAATTCGACATCACAGAGTGATGAGCGCAGTGCATTGCCCCACAAGGTTGTTTTAAACTGTTGAAGTCTACAGTTCTGTGTGGTAATGGACTGTTACATAAACTATAATTATTATAGCTTAACTAACTTAATACTTACTATTAAAGTCTTCTGTGTTTTATCAAAACTAAAACAACTGACATCAAAATAAGCAAATTATTTTACTTGGATGATATACTTTTTTCCAGTTACGTTTTTTTAAACTTTTGTTTAAATTTTTTAATACAAATATGATAAAAAAAAAAAACTATCATATATTACTCAAAAAATTTTTTTTGAGTAATATATGATAGAGTTAAGCGGTAACACACATTAAAAATACAACTGAAATGAAAACCTCCTCCTTTTCGAAGTCGGTAAAAATAAATAATAGTTAACTACAAGGATTGCGAGTTAGAAGCCCCAGAGAGGTCTTGCGGTTAAGAAACACCAATTTGGTCTAAGCTAAACTGTAATAGGGAAAGTTTTGCTTATTAAGGTAGAATTATTTCCATACTAAAGTATTTTTAGCACGTATGGACGAAAAACAGTATAGATTTACAGTGAAGTAATTGTAGTTAGCTTTGGCGGCAAATCGCATTTGTTGTACACGAGATTAATAACAATTTTTATTCAAATATTTTATTTATCAAATATTACTGAGAAATATTTCATTGATTATTAATTACAACAACAAAAAAAACTGCAATTTACATATAAATAGCCAAGAAACCGCTTTAGAGCAGTCGGTTTAAAATAACCTACTACAACCAAAACCACCAAACAACCCACAATATTACTATCGAAATAGGAGTTCGATTTTCCATGAAATTATATTGGAGTCGAAATTGAAGCGAACATTCGAAGCTTACTATAGCAATCACCGAGTACATTGGAGAGTACCAATTGAAAAGGAGTACTTTCACCGGCGCACGCGCGGGAGTAGCGTGTAGGTAACGTCGCCTGGAGCCGGCCCAGGCAGAGAACAACACACGCCAACATTCTTGATATCCGTTAAAGTGGCGCTCAAAGCGAGCAGCTATCTCTCTCACACATCATAATACATATTTTTAAACATATAAAATCATGGAGGCATTTTAGAAAAGTGAGACATGAATTTGTTTATTTAGGAGAAATATTTAAAAAAAAGTTTTATTGAGGTATCATTTATACTGGTGACAGGGTAATGAAAAAACATATATATTTTCCTACTCTTCACCCAATTAAAAAAATCTCGCAGTTTTTTTTTTTATATTTCTCGTCGAAATACACTCGAAAGATTCTTACCTCTTAAGACACTCACAAACAAACAAAAAATACTGCAATCTCTGACACGACATTTAATGAACCCCATCGTTCGATAGACATTAGTTTCCATCCAAATAAAACAGAAAAGGTACAAAAGTTTAATCCTCTGAAAGCAACGATGATCACAGCCAAACTAGAAAATGAATCTTCGTGTCACGAGAGCGGAGCAATAAAGTCACGACGTCAATTTACCAAATGTCACTGTCACATTTTCGTGACATATTTATTAAATCATAGGTCAGAACAATGAGAGAAACACGAGTTGAAACCGGTTTTACAACGCCATTCCGAAGGTTGAAGATAAAACAGCAGTGAAAGTAACCAGATCTGTAGTCTCTGTGGAGCAGTTGTACTAGCACGAAATTACTATCAAATTTATATGAGGCACTGAAAGCTAGACGGATAAGCCTATAGTCAATATATTTTTACCTTACTGCGCGGTACCGCAATAAAATACGGAATCGAATGACTGTCACATAAGAATAAATACTACCCTCGAAATAGATTTGAAAAATCTTCGAAATTCGAATGACTTCAATGGCACGAATAACAACCTTTTGTTCCATTTTTAACCCCAGAAAGACGCTTTCGCGCGTCGTCACTTGCTTTAAATGCACGGATATGAAATCAATACAGACGCCTGCCTTCATGCAGAAGAAGTGGAGCACATTTTGAACAACATCAATCATGGTCCAATTAGCTAACAGTGAAAAGTTTAGAAAGCGGCGCGTGGGGGGTGGCTGCAGATGACATCGGTGTCGTCGAGCGGCCGTATCGATTCCGACGGGTGTTGCGCGCCGGTCGGCCCGGCGACGTCCTTGGCCCACCACGCCGTCTCCCACCCCCGCCGTGCTGACGTCACAGCTCACCCTCATCGACGTGCGGAGCGGGTCATCCGTGACGTCACGAGATGCAACTTTAGCTCGTTAACTGTCTTTAAAAGTTCTGGCCGTGTCAGCCGTCTGCTTGACCCAGTAACTGTCGAGACAGAGGACTTGGCTGCGGCATCCGATGATATCACGTAATTCTATCCATAGATAGATTCGATGGTCACAGACACTTCAGTGTGTATGATTCACATCAAAACATGAATGCTTCAAAGCATACTGGTAGGGTTTTTACCCGACTGCGCAAGCAGGAGCGTTATGTTTTTCGAGTGTATATTTGTGAGTATGTATATAATTATGTGTTTCTATATTACCTCCAACAGACTAAAAGGCGTGCGCGATTTTGATGTGCGAGGTGTCGTTAGATGCGTCTTCTTGCCCTAAGTGTCATAGGCGACAATTTTACCCGACTACGGCGAAGCCAATGGGAGGGTTATGCTGTTAACCGATATTTCTTCTCATTTAGAATAATTCTAGTAAAATAACTTGTTTATTACGAAAAAGTTTCGTTGGAGGTTACGAAAAAACGCATTTTTTTGTTTTTGCGAGAGATGCATTACTATTATTACAAAATATATAGACTATGATATGACACTCAAGGAGTGAAGACGAATCTAACGACATCTCGACATCAAAATCGATGAACCCGTTTAGGTTGTAGGTATCATATAGAAACACACAAACATACATACACTCGAAAAACATAACCCTCCTTCTAACGAAGTGGGGTAAAAAGAAGACTCCACAGGTCTACCTACTATAATTATGTAGGATAATACGTGGGAGCTGCAAAAAGCCTTTCTACATGTATGTATATGTGAGTCCTTTCACTCGACATAACTTCGATATGAACTTACAACCTTCATCAAGTTCATTCGTGCGTAGAATAACTTTTCAGACTAATATTAGGCAAACTTTTTTTTTTATTTTGTGGTAAATGGAGTCATTACATATGCCTCTACCAACCATTATGTTCACGATTATTTATTAAGGTTCGATGGTGAATCGATACAAATAAATAGAAATTTAAAGAGAAGTAATTTAAAACAAGTCTGACATTAGCTAAAGTTCATCACAGTTTTTAAATAAAATTTTTGTGTGAGACGTGTTGTTAGATTCAACTTTATTTCCCGAGTGTCATGGGCTAATTGTTTGTGTAATAATAATAATACAAAAGTACCTTAAAAAATACCTTTTCGTATTAAATCAGCGATTTTACCAGAAATACCCTAAAATTGCTTATTTAAATAAATTGTACAGTAGCTTTGCGCATACTTTTCCCGCAAAAACGTAAACTCAACATCATATCAAAATTAACGCAAATGTAATGGTAATACGACGAAAATTGCTCTTATGCAGTCGGTTATTTTGTTTTTCTTTTAATACAGAAAATTGTTTTTAGTAAACTAAATCGCAAGACAAAGAACCATAGACATAACAATCTACATGTGCTGTTCTATCCATTTCTGGCGTCCAAAGAACCTTTTGTACGCGCATTAGCGTGAAACCAGGTCTCCGAAGGCAATGGTCGCGTGCATTCATGCAACGTAGCCACACAAAGAGCTAATCAATTACCTCGGTTGACAAGTGGCTGGCCAGACAACATTTGTATTATGGCCATAGCGACGGATTACGAAGAATATAACGGAGCAGGTAGTTTTGTGATGGGCGGCAATAAAGGTGTTGATGATTTTTGGCGGGAACGTCATCGAAACATATTGTTGCTTTGTTTTATTTTCCTAAACTTGTGTTATTTTGAATATTAATGCGATAAAATGGTGGTGTTTTATTCATTAAGTGTTCGATCAAGTACACGAGTGAGGGCAAGTCAAATGAAGCAGTGAAACGTGTCATTTTACGTTGTCGACAAAACTCCATTGAAGCTTCTAGTAAAGTCGCCACCACTTTACTGAAGCAGGACTCGACTTATAAATTGACTGTATACGTGACTTAGATTGTGACTAGAACATTTACAACTTGTTTTATTCAAGAAACTTGAAAAAATCCTAACACTTGACACTGGCAAATGCTTTAATGCGAGTCCAATACAAAAAAGAAGAAGAAAGGTATTGATGTGGACTCTCCAATTTGATTACAGATAATCGTTTTACGTCGGATCCAAAACTAGTTTTCCATTTAGTTAGCTGCGATAGGTATTACAATAATATATATTATTGTATTATAGATAATACAGTAATTTGTAATACAAAATGAGACGTCATACATTGTGTCAATTGTCTAGTTATTTTTCAGTAATTAAGTCGTAAATCTACGTCCTCTTAATAAAAAACCGGAAAAGTGCGAGTCAGACTCGCCCACCGAGGGTTCCGTACAAAATAGTAGATAAAAGGGGGATTTCATATTTTTTTTTATATTTTCCTTCATAAACCGAAAAATATACATCGTAAAAATATTTAAAAAACTGTTTTAGCTTATGCTAATGAAGCTCTTTCATATGATACCCCACATGATACGGTTAATTCACTTTAAAATTTGGACCTTCATTAAGGAATGAAGGTCCAAATTTTAAATAAAAACACACACATAAAAATAGGGTCATAAGCAAGGCTTGTGATTAAATTAAAAATATCTAGTGTTCGTATTTTTTCCTATATGTGTACTATAACTGTTATTTTCCTTGGGTTATTATATAAACGCAGTGTACTTTTATTATGTTTATTGAGGTTCAGTTTACAATTTGCTTTTACTTTATTAATTAGAGTACTCACGTAGGCCATTGCCCTTGCCGACCACAAATCAGAGAAGGAAGTTTTAAAGGGTGGCCATATACAGAAAATAGTAATGTACTACCATAGATAATATAATATTCTAACAATAACACAATGCTTCTTGCGAAATTTTATAGTTCTAGGTTAACGGAAAGTACCCTATAGGTTTTGATTCCCTTGTGAGTGTCGAAACATATTCGGCTGTAACTTTTTTTTTTACGAAAACTGAGCAATTTGATTTTTCTTTCTGCAGCAAGAGACTATAGATCTGCGTATATGGTTTTAATTTCAACTCGATACCTTCACGCGTTCCCGAGATAAAGGTCTTGACACCCGGACAGACGGACAAAAAACTGATCCTATAAGGGTTCCCGTTTGTTCCTATTGAAGTACGGAACCCTAAAAAGACAAAAAAATACAATTCACGAGTACTAAGAGTACAATGCCCACTTATTCAAATTAACATCTTTTTATTTTCTCCAATTTATTCGAACCAGTTCTAAAAAAATTATTAATCACTCAAGTCCCTCAAAGAATTTTCCCGATAAAGCCGTTGCCAATAATCCACAAAATTCCGTAGATTGCGGAGGCGGGGCCACTATTCATCGAAATAATGATTCCAACCCATTCACCTCGGTGCCGCATAATAAGAAGCATTAACATATTTATAAACACTAGACTCACATCTGAGGTCAGTGAACTTGCCGCAGCGCTTTGGTGATAAAACTGGTATTTTAATTAGACATCGCCGTCTTACATCTCCACTCTCGAGGCTTTACTTAATTTACAGTTGTCTGTAATGTAATCGGAAATGTGCTTAGCGGCGTAGAACCTTACATAAATCGGTTAATAGAGTTATCGCTAATTATGGCCGATAACGGGATCAAGACTAAAATTCAAATACGATAACTGATAATACGAAAACGGGGTCACGAGAATTATTGCGATAAATTTTCGCCTAATATCATCACCATCACCTCAGCCATAAGAAGTCCACTGCTGGACATAGGCATCTCCCATATATTTCCAAAAGACCGATCATTATATCACGTACGTAGGTACGTAGAACTGATGGCCGATGGGGCCGAAAGGTTCTCGAGTGGAGACCACGTACCGGCAAGCGCAGCGTAGGAAGACCAGCCACGAGACGGACAGATGACCTCATACAAGTGGCGGGAAGACGCTGGATGCAAGCCGCTTCCAATCGGTCTTTTTGGAAATCCATGGGGGAGGCCTATGTCCAGCAGTGGACTTCTTATAGCTGAGATGATGATGATGATGATCAATATATCCTAATATTGTAGGAGCGAAAGTAACTCTAGTAGTCTATGTCGGTTTATTACCTCTTCACGGATAAACGGCTGAACAAATCGTTATGAAACTTGGCACAGAGACTCTTCTTCTTATAGACCTGGAGAAGAACATTTTATCATCATCATCATCGATTTTCATCACTACGCAGGTGATAATACAACAGGGCCAAAAGAATTATTGCGAATATTTTCCGCCAATCTTCATCTAATATTTTGTTTACAGTAGATAACGAGCACATCGGAAATGTATAAGAAATGATAATGTATTCAAAACGATTTGCATATTGTCCGCATTACGATTGAAGAGATGAACAATGACGTCGGCGCTCGACGGCCGGGTCGTTGGTTCCGCTAAACGTTCCGGCGATGAGACGTGTAAATATTTATTTGTTTGTTTATAACAGTGTTGATCGTGTTCAGTTAGTCAACAGCGAGTTAGCGACAATGAAATGGATTCCATTCGAACAGGATGTGGTGCGGTGGCGGTGCGACGACCGCGGCGCAACGAACTTCGCAGCCCCGTAGGAACTAGCGAACGATCGGACCTCTACCCGCCAAGTAAGCTCGTATGTCAAAATCGCCATAAACAAACCTGCAAATGTACCTAGCATAGCTTACTTCAGCGGAACAACGACAAAAAATACAATAAATATATATTAAAAAAATACTAATAAATATGTAATTTAAAATACAATAAATAAATATAAATATCACCAAGTTTAGTCGACGCCACTACTGGTGAAAAGAGAGCTGGCTCATTCCTCGCGCAAAGAATATCTTTAGCTATTCAACGCGGGAATGCAGCCAGCGTTCTAGGTACTCTACCACACGGTCACCAACACATATATAATTTATAGTGTTTTATTCAAAATTTTAGTTTTCTTTAGTTTATTTAAGTTGCATCGGTTATTTTTATTTCGTAGTAGGTATTTGTGTATTATTTAAGTGATTTAGGTTAGTTTAGTTTAGTATTTATGTATATTCCTTATTAGAAAAAAAAATCAAGAAGTATTCTTTAAAAAACTGAAACAACCTCTTTCAAACAAAAAAATAATCAAATCGGTTTATAAATGACGGAGTTATGCGGTAACAAACATTAAAAAAAAACAAATTGTTAACCTCCTCCTTTTTGAAGTCTGTTTTTTTTTGTCTGACACATTTGGAATTCGGAATCGATAGTTCCGTCTCTGTGATTTCATATTCATATTCATTTCATTCGTAAAAATATTATTATTTACACGTCATCTTAACCTAATATAAAATTTCTGTCGTAGATACCTAAGTATCTACAGTAAATAAAAATTAATTAATTACATAACACAATTGTTTCTTAATACACAAAAATAAAATATCATTGCAATATGAACTTCAAAAATTAACATAGTAACAATGTCAAATACTTAATTAATGAAGCAATGTCAAAATATAATGTAATAATAATAATGTCAAACTAAAATAATATAATAATAATGTCAAACTAAAATAATATAATAATAATGTCAAAAGTATAATAAAAAATTCCATACAGAATCTGTCATTCTCGGACGGAGATATAGATTCCGAATCCGAATGAGTTCTGCGCCCGTATTCTGAACTCATTCGGTTTCGGAATCGATTCGATTTGTATATCTCCGTCTTTGTCATTCTCTACAGAATACGGGGGCTGAATACCCCTACAGAGCAAGAAGTTCTTGCTCTAAATGCGAGTCATTCGACCTTTTTATTAAATGCTAAATTGAATTAAACAGTAATGGAACTCGGCGGAACACTGTAATCAATTCGTCAGCGGTGCACTAACACGAAAACAATGCCGTGAAATTGATGATTATCAACAACCGTACGGAAATAGCTTCGTATCTCGCATACGACGCGCCGCGTAGATACGCAACGCCAAAACAAAGTCGTGAGGAGCATTGAGCTGCATGTACTTACGTACGAGAGCAGACACCACTCATAGCTACTTCGTCAAACGACTTCAAAAAAGGAGGAGGTTCTCAATTCGACTGTTTTTTTTTAAATGTTAGTTACCTCATAACTTTCGACTGGGTGAAACGATATTGATGATTCTTTTTTTTTATTTGAAAGCTGGTGCTTCCCGTGTGGTTCCATTTCAATTTGGTCCAGTACTGACAAGGGCATCCATGAGAAGTCGGTTGCTTCAGTTTTTTAAACTATAATTATTAGATTCAACTGCGGCAAGAGCGCCGCACCTCACTCACTGGCTTACTAGTAAATGAGTGCTTTCGACGTTTTCCTGGCGAGAAAACACACCATAGCTGCAATTCTGCGCTGCAAGTATCAATTGTATCGTATAATCGTAGATAAACGATGTAATTATTATTCCAGTGCTGTAACGCTGTTTTCTTTACTTTACCAAAAAATGTGACAACAATTTTATTTTGCTTCAGATAGCTCCTCTGGTTTGTATGTACTATACAGCTCAATAGAGAGAAGTCCATTATCGGGCGTTGGTTGCGTTGTATAGTTAGATAAGGTCGCGTATGGTGCAACTGCGAACGAAGGGCTCCGCGTGCGGTCAACGAAGCTGAGGCGCAGGGAGCAGGGACCAACGCATTGTTCTCCCGGGGGGCACTAACCCATATGCGCCGATTAGATACGGGCCACGGGTGGCACGTAAACACGCGCGTCTTGCAAAACATTACACATTATTATCTTGAACTTAAACAAAACATGACGGTTTCTGGATGCTACCTCATGGAGTTTAAGAGAAACGTCGCACGATCTTTTGTCAGCAAATTACGCGTGCTTCATACAACAGGGGAAAACTGTTTTCAACCTTTATAAATATTATTCAATTTCGGTACTTATTTTTTTAAATAGTTGGAACCATTACGCCTGGCTACGCCTGGTTGCCTTTTTTAACACGCTTTTATTAGGTCGACCTGTATGTAACTAACTATGTAATGAAATCTAAGGTAACTAATTTAACCATCTTCCAAGGATCGTAGCGTCATGAAAATTGGCAGCTGTATGTAGTTCTGATGACAATACAATAATATGGTAACGTCAAACTAATCTGATAATGGAGCCGGAAGATTATGAACTAGAACTTCATGATGGAACATCGAATTATAGCTGTGTTTGGATTTGTTAGAAAAGTCTAAGCCACAATAATTTGTAGCGTGTTTTTTAGTTTTTTAAACTGTAGGTAATTTTTTTACTTCGGAATTTCAACGAAATTTGAAAAAAAGCAAACCGCAGAGGCATATATGTATATTCATGATTTCTATCAGATAAAAAAAAATATTCAAATCGGTTAATGTTTAGGCGTAGAAAATAGTAACTATTTGTATGAAATCGCGCGACAACATTTCTCTTAATACGGCGTAATTTTTTTCCGAGAAATTCGGTTCTCCCTCGAGACGCCGGTCCTTATTTCAGTTCAAAGTTACCGCGCGAGAGGCTTTTAAGAATTCATAAGAGAAACGTTATTTGTGTCACCCATTTCACGTTTACGAGGTTTTCATAAGACACGTGCCGCAGTTTACATCAGTCGAAATTTCTAGTAAAACATTCGCATATACTAAACGTAAACCTGTCGACGTTTCCATTAGACGACACGTGATAGCACGGAGCATTTGGCAGAACACCAAGTAGAAACGGTGGCAAATGTGCAATCATGATGCCAACATCAAGCAAAAACAAAAAGTAAAAACGGTCCGAATATTTCATATCTATATATCTATATTGTTGCTTCCGGCAGCCTAGTGGTGAGACCGTCTGACTTGCGATCCGCAGGTCCTGGGTTCGAATCCCACGGTACGCACCTCTGTCTTTTCGAAATTATGTGCGTATTGTTGATTACCGCCAACTTCAAACGGTGAAGGAAAACATCGTGAGGAAACCTACATGACTCAGAGTTCTCAATGATCTTGAAGATGTGTGAAGTCTGCCAACCCGCACTTGGCCAGCGTGGCAGACTATGGCCTAACCCTTCTCACAATGAGAAGATGGCCCGTTCCCAGCAGTGGGACAGTTTGTACTAACAGGGCTCATTAAAAAAATATATACATATATATTGTTGCTACTCTAGGGAAAAAATCAATTGTAATAATATCGGCAGATGATGTATATGACCTCATTTAGCAATAGCAGGTCTATTGTTCCAGTACATTGTTTAGATGCTTTGTTGTTCAAACAGAGAGTCTGTTGGCTGATAAGCGGCGAGAGAACTCACTGTTATCATTTCGAAATCAAGGGACGTCCCTCCTCTATCACATTGTGTCACAACACATGAAACGGGCAAACATTTCCTATCACTTATCAGGTCCCCTATATTTAATCCGAATTACGAAATATCGAATAGAATTACCCCGAAAACATATTTTTGACAAATACAAAAAGAATCATCAAAATCAATGCACAATTGGCTGAGTAATCGGTGAACAAACATACAAAAAAAAATTGGAAAAAAAAAACATACAGGCCGAATTGATAACCTCCTTCTTTTTGGAAGTCTGTTAAAAAGACACTTCATCAAAATCCCGAAAGCTCATTTGACAACTCGTCTGCTAACCGAATCTTTGCAACACTAAAGTTCCTGTGTATAGTATAGACACCTACGATCCTAACCTAATACTTGATATATCTCATAACTAAATATTTGTAAATAATAAGGTTTCTGTATATAATAAAACAGAAACCTAATAATTGTCCGGACAAGTTAAACTTATGACTACCAAACTTACGTAATCGGATACTCGTATTCGGGCGAGTAAGATTCAGACAAATGTATTTCGGATTAGCGATAGGTTACCAACTTATCAGACAGCTTCGTTGGAACGACTTGAATTTTCCTCGTTTCTCAGCGAGGGACAATTGAATTCTAATCTCTCATACAGAAAAAACCAGGGGTCTCATACCGAAAAAATAAAGGTTATAACGGTTAAGGGTATGACGTCATACCTTTTTATTTTGAAAATAAAGGTATAGGAATTTTACGGTACCGATAAATAACGATATCATTATAAATTGCGCTACCGTAACCGAAAAATAAAGGTTTTGACCTTGACCGCCCGCGCATCGCCATCCCACCATTCGTATGCAAACGCGTAAGAGCGAGAGGTCCTATGCAATGCTGTGATTTCGGTACCAAAATAACAAAATATCGGTAGAGTTATTATTATATACCTTAACCGTTATTATCACCGTTTTCGGTCTACCTTTATAATTAATACCTCTACCGTTATTATACCGGTAGCGTAACCTTATACCTTAACCGTTTACGATCCCTGAAAAAAACCCACAGCCTTTTGATCTGCATTTTAATTTAATTACAGCCAATACGAGTGCAGAGTGAGGGCAGCGTGGCAGACTATGGCCTAACCCTTCTCACAATGAGAAGATAGCCCGCGCCCAGCAGTGGGACAGTTTGTTTAAACAGGGATGATTAAAAAAAAACGAGTGCTGGGTCACGTAAGTCCTTAGATATAGACGAGTATCTGTGTTAAAAGAAAAACAAAATACCCGACTGCAGAAAAGCAGGTTTTGCAGTCTAACTTACGATTTAGTTACGCTTGTTGTCGAGTGTACGTTTTTTGTGAGAAAGTATGCGTAAAATCGCTGTAAATTATTATAAATACGCATTCTTTCAAATAATTCTAGTAAAATCACTTGTTTATTACGAAATAGTTCGTTGGAGGTTACGAAAAAACGCAATTTTTATTTTTACGAAAGATGTATTATTATTATTACAAAAAAATATAGCCTACGACACTCTGGAAGTGAAGACGAATCACCTTGCACATCAAAATCGGTTAAGCCGTTTAGGCTGTAGGCTGCCCTATAGAAACATACATACATACCCACACACATACATACACTCGAAAAATATAACCCTCCTTCATACGCAGTCGGGTAAAAAGAGAACTATAGCGGTAAAAAATGGGAACTGACGTCTAGATTGTGTTACTAGTGGAACAAAATAATGAAATAAGAACAGCAGCGCCCTCAGCTACAAATTATAGTTCTCTTCCAGAACAGACTCTAACATCCTTGACACAAACGTAGTTTTGATTGATCGTTATTTGAAACACGAACGTGTTAAACCGTAAACAGTGTTTATGTTTCCAATAAATGTGATGAAGGCGTGCATTCTTTGTTTAGCCAGTTGGAAAAACACAAGTACCCATACGCGTTACCTACGTGATGTTCAGCACGACACTGTAGGGACTTTAGTGTGAACAGAATACGTTATTTTCATATTAATTAGCAAAAGAGAGCTTGTCTTGTTACGAAATTGGGACAGATGCGTAAGTTACGTTTGTTGATTCTATTTCCGAAACCGTTTCACGAGTAATGCAGCATAATCTCTGTAGATTATTTTACCCGTTTTCGTTTTTTTTTTGTCAAGTGAAAAAACGGAACACACATTTTTTTTACATCTAGCAACACAGAGTGGCGGTGCCAGGGTTTCGAAATGTTGAGTTCAAAGTTCTGAGTGGCATTGAGCTGTCACAGACAAGCGTGTTGCTTTCTACGAGTGGCTTACCCGTTTAATAAGCAATTAAGTCTCCTTGGATAGAGAACTAACTTCTCGATTGAGAAACATAATGAAATAAGGAGAGCAGCGTCCTTGCACAACAACAAAATAATGGACTATGGAGCACTTTTTTAGAACCCGTAGTTCGACCATCGTCCATCGTCCGTCTCTCTCGCGCATTCCCATATTTTTGAATATATAAAATGACTGCAAAAGTTATAAAAAAATCGACGTTTGTAAAACTATAAAACATCACAAATATTCGACAAAAAATTCAATTTGATCCAAGTTAATTTTCATGCATAAAAAATCATTTTTAGAAATTATTAACGCTGTATTGATTTTTATGTATGAAAATTAACTTGGAACAAATTGAAATTTTTGTCGAATATTTGTGATATTGTTTTCTAGTTTTACAAATGAAATCATACTATTAATTGTGACGCTTTTCACAAGCCTACCCTTTGTATCCTGTCCAAAACATAAAAAATATCAATATAATCAGTTGGTGTCTAACCTGAAACATATCCGTGTCGGGGTCCTCCGTGTACTCTACGATAACCGCCTGGCTGCGGCTGAGCGTGTACGAGATGGAGTGCTGGCTGGCGTCCAGGATGGCCTTGCTGCTGTGCGGAGTCTTCACCACGTAGTGCTTGGAGCGGCGCACGCCGTTCGGCTGCGGCCGCCGGTACAGCACGAACTTGCTGCGCCGACGGCCGCGCTCACCCGCTGGCAAGTACCCGTTGTAACTGCAGACAATATCACCAGATATTATGACAATTATCTTGGAAATTTCAAAGCTAGAGTGAATAGATATCTTCTAGATTGACGAGCTCCATCCTCGGTCACATCGTCGCTTAACATCAGGCGAATTGATGATCAATCGTAGATCTATCTAATATATGTATAGATATATATTTATTATATAATATATATATATTTATATAATCAATTGCTGTTCTATTTTCTCGCTAAAACTCGAGAACAGCTGTGCCGATTTAGTTGATTTTGGTTTTGAAATGTTTGTCGTAGTCCAGGGAAGGTTTAAACGTTGAGAAAATATCGGGTCCACTCATTGATAGGTGATACGAAGTACGCCGGGTCGTCTAGTCTTTTAAAAAACAAACTACTGAACCGATTTTGATACAACTCCTACGGGACCACCTGGGAAGTATACCCTTACAAACAAAAAAATAATCTATCAAATCGGTCCAGACATCTTCGAGTAATATAAAAATATCACAGAACCTTTGGAGGAGACTAGCAAAGGGTAATTTATCACCGATACTCATCGATGTTGACACTAGATGTACAACATCAAAACGTGTACTTTGGGTATGATTTATGACAGAAAATACGAGTAGGTTTAATCTAAGTTTCTATCCAAGAGGTTTCAAATGCTGATAGATCATAAATGACGGAGTAGGCAAGTGATCCGAAGAAAGTTCGTAAACATTTTTAAAGATATACACTAAATGACCTTACGTATAATACGTCACTTATTAGATAGGTCTCTACAGGTAAGGTATGGTCTACAGGTAAGGTCTCTATAGGTAATCTACGATTGACCACCACCTCGCCTGATGTTAAGAGTTCGACCATCGTCCATTTCACTCGCGCATACCCATATTTTTGAAGACATAAATTGACTGAATGAACTTATAAAAAAATCTTCGGGTACCTATGCGCGAGTGAGACAGACAACAGTCGAACTACGGACTCTTAAGCGACCTTAAGAGGTTTCAAGTGATCTTCATCATAATCAAAACAATGACGTATGACGTATGCTAGTGACCGGAAGAATTAACTCATAATCATGACTCACGAGACATGAACCATGTCGCACATGTTTGACGGAACACAGGAACTAGCGATTTGACTAATCAAATAAAACACACATTTAACGTCCACGATGTTAGGTCAGTGCCAACGGATTGTCGCACCAAAAAAACAATAGTAATAATTAAATAATACCTACTATAGCCGTGAATGGGAAAGGTTACACTTCCGTGAGAATAAAGCCGGCATTCATGTCCGTTTACGTTAGTTGCCTTCGAAGCTGTGCAGTTTGATGGGTCGTTATAAAAATAAATTAGCCACCGGTGAGGTGGCTAGAATTAAGGTACTTGTTAATTACATTATTAAAAACAGTGGAGTCAAGGGCGTCGGCAGCCCATGGCCCGGGGGGGGGGGGGGGGGGGGGGCAAGTTAATA
Organism: Lycia hirtaria; assembly: GCA_947563715.1. NCBI lineage: Eukaryota > Metazoa > Arthropoda > Insecta > Lepidoptera > Geometridae > Lycia > Lycia hirtaria. The sequence goes on along the minus strand of OX387385.1, from coordinate 3,685,212 downwards.
TTATGGAGGAGAAAACTTAGGACTTTGGTTGCTTTGCAGTTGGCTACATTTTTCAAATATCTAGGTGGGGGGGGGGGGGGGGGGGGCACCTGCCCCTTTGCCCCCCTTGGCGACGCCCTTGAGTAGAGTGCTCACTTTACGCGATTACTTGCGTATTTTCCCATACAATTGAATAATAGGGAATAATTATGTGCAATAGTTGAATACTGTTTTTTTAGAAAACGTTATTTGCCTGGATTTTTTCTGATAAACAAATATACTAGAGGTATATAATAGTGTTCTGTTATAAGAAGTTATCAAAACCTTTCAGACTATGTTTAGAAGTAGACTATGTTCTTCTTCTCTTCTTTCCAAAATAAATTTCAACACCAGGCCGAAATCTCGCTCCCCCCCTACAGGAATTTTTTCTCTTAAGATATATAAATAACACCTCTTTTTACAACCCACTGGTCAGAATGTGTCGCCTATATAACGATATCTTAGTGGATAATTATAGCTCAATAGATATATTTAATGGTAAATTATTGAAATTTAAACGTGATATATACTGGCAATTCTGGAGAAGCAACTGTGCTGATATCGCTTGCTAGCGATATCAGCGCTGTTGTTTTTCTAAATTATTTTTGTTTTTGTTTTTCTAACTTCCTTGCCGTATTATTATGTAACTTTATATTTTCTTTTTGTTATGTACATATTTATACGTATACACTCTAATGTAAATTAAGAAGTACTGCATTTATTTTGTTGTTGCTGTGTACACATGTGTATAATAGGAATACAATCTAGTTCGTATGTTTTACCGCATTTCTATTGTTAATATTCCAATTGTATTCTGTTTTGTGTGCCTAAATAAATAAATAAGTAGAAACCATATCCATCCATAAGATGGACGAATGCGCACTTTACAGCCCCTTAAGAAATTTCCGAAGCCTAGATCATCAACCAAGTCTCGTCCGTCGAGACGGTTGATTATGTTTAATTAGTGTAACAGATATAAATCTACATTCTCGTACGACTTGTCTACAATATTCATCCTGCAACGTTCACTCGTGTAACTAAAGCAACATCAATCTTGACGAGAAAATTTTAATCTTTATTTTATAGCCGCTTGCATAGTAGTGATAAACTTAGAAAGCGATTCGACTCTGGCTAAGTGAAGCATAAATTAACAGGCCTTTTAAGGCCTGTAACGTTACTGCCGGTCCCGCTGCAGGAGAGTTCAATTTTCCTCAATTTCATTTCTTATTTCTGTGACAAATACGTCTACTCACTAGAAATATCATTCGAGCGCTCATGTGCATGACAAAGACAGTTAACCACGTGATGGTCGTGCACATATTTTGATAATTTTTCGCTTCACCTATGATCAATATTTTAAATGATATTATCACTCAAGTGTCATTATTACTCCAAGGTGGCTTCTAAATAGCGTTTTATTACAACGGGAAAAATATCGTTTCTATAGTAGATTTTTTTAATACTCCGGTGCCTTTACTTTTATTTATAGGTTAGGTTCGCAGTTTACCTTATTTATTTTTCCTGGGACACTTGTTTTGATAAGCGAACGTGAGGAGGGCCGTTCTGCCTTATTCTAACGCGTTCGAAATCGAAACTAATTCTATCGATCGTTCTCACTTTCATGAGTTTATTAATGAGAAAGACAGAGACCAAAAACAATATCGAACGTGCTATAGAATAGAAAACTCGTCCCCTCCTGCCGTGAGAAAAACGATGGACCTCGTTAGGGGTTACTAGCCGACCCACCCCCCTAATTTATTGATGGGCCAAGAGCTCCATAGTAATGGTCAAATTAAAACAATATATCGCAAGTCTAATTTATTGCAAGAAGTTTTAATTTGAGATTAGATACTTATTGTACATTTCAATTAAATTAGCATTAGGACGCCCGCTTTAATGGGTTGATTTAAATAATTTGATTAAAATCATGTTTGAAATAAAAAATAGTGTCATTGAATCAAGATAACTTTTTTAAATATTTACATAAAAGTTAATTAATTATAGGTATATAATTGTTTAGTAAAATAAACTATCTCGAATACATTACAAGTAACTGACAAATTTAAAACATTTTTAATCAATTCTAATTTAATAAATTATATTTTTTTATTTTCTTTTATTTTAATTTCTGCAGTATAGAATAAAAAAATCTAGTCTAACTGGAAAAATGCAAGATGTATATCTGGATCGTTGATGTGAGTATTGTGAAAGTATAATAGTAGCTAATTTTATTAAAAAATTATAATAATAAGCCGGTATACCATTTATGACACAACGTATGATAAATTAAAAAAATAGGTTCTCATAAATATCATCATCATCATCCACAGCCTTCTCCCACTGCTCAGCCTTCTCTATCTCACTGTTTAGCTTTCTCTATCCCACCGCTAGGTATAGGCATCTCTTTTATATTGCCATCTTTCTCGGTCCTGTGCAAATCGAGTCCAGATTCAACCAGCTATTGTTATTATATCGTCGACTCGTCTTGCAGCTGGATGTCTCACGCTCCGCTTACCTCGCCTCGGCCACCATTCCATAAAAATCATAGTTCTTATCAACCCAGCTCATTCCAATTTTAAATTACATGACCATTCGGACGTCTATAAAAAGTAATTCAAGATTTAAACATCACGTTACAGAGCCAGTCATTCGACAGCAATGAAACGAGCCATTTCATCCGAGACCTATGCACTTACATAGAATATGACCTGGCGCCCTTAAGTCGTACCAGTCGATAGCACATCTGCCCCGGCCCTCGCCTCGTCTAGACGAAGTGTGACGTCACGTACCATCCATAACAACTCAGAACAGTTCGTGTAGATCACAAATATCAATTCCGTCTTTTGTTATGTTTTAAAGCAGTGGTGCTTAACCTTTTTATGATGGGGGACCGCTACTAAAATATATTTCACTGCGTAGACCAGTAACTCTGTAGAGCGATAAATATTATTGTTATTTTTGAATCCCCGAACCGAAAAAGTGTTATATTATACTATGGAAACTAACGTGGTTTTCACACATTTTTAAATAAAAACTACGGGTCACTCACGTCTGTATGTCTGGATATTTCGGCTTAAAACAGACGTGAGTGACCCGTAGTTTTTATTTAAAAATGTTATATTATAAGTTTGACGTGTGTATTTTTGTACGTGTGTCTCCTATACCATCTCCTCCCTCCTATCCTTTCGTATCTCTACTGCTTAGGCTGCACGTTATTTAGTCAGTCAGTAACTCAAAGCCTTATAGATGAAAGTTTATATTAATCAGACAAGAATATCGTAGACAAGTATTAGTTTATTGTAAACATTGTAACAATATTTATTATAATAAAAAATATAAATAAATAAAATAAACCTGGTTCATAGGAATTGTTTGTCAAGTATGGGTAATGGATAACTTGACAAGCAATTCCCAAAACAAGTATCTATATCAAAAGAAAAACAAAATACCCGACTGTCGAAAAGCGGGTTTTGCTGTCTAACTTACGATTTCGTTACGCTTGATACGCTGTTGAGTGCACGATTTTTGTGAGAAAGTATGCGTAAACTCACTGTAAAAGATTATAAATGCCCATACTTTAGAATAAATCTAATAAAATCACTTGTTTATTACGAAAAAGTTCATTGGAGATTACGAAAAAACGCATTTTTATTTATTTAGCGAGAGATGTTTAATACAAAAAAAAAATAGCCTATAACACTCACTGTGTATGTGAATCTAACAACACCTCGGACATCAAAATCGGTCAAGCCGTTTAGGCTGTAGGCGATCATATATACACTCGAAAAACAACCCTTCTTCTTACGCAGTCGGGTAAAATGGGATTTCTTGTTCGCTGGCAAATCTATGGTAAGCGGTCAGTGTTACGGTAACGCAGTTGGGTACTACGTTATTTTCCCAATTCATCGGCAAAAATTTGATTTTCTATTGAGACTGTCCGGTAATTTCGCGGACCACTTAAGATGGTTGGACCAGCAGTTAAGCACCACTGATTCAAAGTAAGAAATGAGACAATGTTGCTTCGTGCAAGTCATGGGAAGCCGCACAAGCGCACCTTTGTAAGGTTATGTAAGTTACCGCACCGTCTCACAATTCACATAATAGATTATTTTTTACGTTTAAGGTAATGTAATTACTTAATGAAACTTAGAAGTAAACCATTGTACGGGTTATACATAACAGCTAGAATGTATTCTTTTCTTTTTAACCGACTTTAAAAAGGAAGAGGAGGATCGCCGCTATATTTATTTCACACTTCTTTACTACGTTATCTGATGTTCATGATTATTTTTGATAATTTATACGGAAGTACTAACATCAGGGGTGGTCTCATAGAAATATCAGTAATTCTGGTTCAGTATTTTGTTTAGACATACCATCTACCGTAAAACGTATATTTTGCATTATTCAAAATTTTCATATAAAGTAATTAAGAGGAAAGAAAAAATTAATAAAACTATAATAACTGAATTGAACCATTTCGTACACTGACTGATGTTAAAGACGTCAGTATACAAAGTGGTTCATTAACGCAGAAATAATTACCAACAAAATAAATCCCAACTAGAACTAAATACCAAGAAAAATATTAGTAAAGAAGCTATCATGCTCAGAGAATTAATTTTCTGTAAATAACTAGGTCGACAGTCACAAACAGCCTAATAGGGCATTTGTCACAAGCACGCCCGACGGCCCGACGCGCGACACGTTGTTTAGGCAGAATACTGTTGTTGCGTTGGTCACGGGAAAATCCAATCTGGAGAACACGTGAACCGAACGAAAACATGAACTGAGTATTAATAATGATTGTTACAGAGATTAAGATTGAAATACGAGGTGGAACTTACGATCGGCTCGATTAAAGAAAATGGGACTTCATGAAAGACTTACTTAAGAATAACTTTAACTATCGTCTTAAATTCTCTGTCTTCTTTCCGCAAGAGTCATTATCGGACTTACCGAAACACGTTACTTAACTTTAACCATCGTCTTAAATTCTCTGTCTTCTTTCCGCAAGAGTCATTATCTGCTTTACCGAAAAACGTTACTTAACTTTAAGCATCGTCTTAAATTCTTGTCTTCTTTCCGCAAGAGTCATTATAGGACTTACCGAAACACGTTACTTAACTTTAACCATCGTCTTAAATTCTCTATCTTCTTTCCGCAATAGTCATTATCGGCTTTACCGAAAAACGTTACTTAACTTTAACGATCGTCTTAAATTCTCTGTCTTCTTTCCTCAAGAATCATTATGTGTCAGCGAGAAGTTGACAAAATATGTTAAGCATTACTTAAAGTTAAATAGCGTTTTTCGGTAAGGCCGTAGATTATTAAAGCGAGCTAAAGTTATTATTAAACTGCGGACCGCGGTCTCACTCGGTATCGTGCAGGAAGATAAAAAAGTATGTATTATTAAAAAAAAAAAAACGACTGCAGAAAAGCAGTTTTTGCAGTATTACGAATTCGTTACGCTTGATACGCTGTTGAGTGTACGTTTTTTTGGCAGAAAGTATACGTAAAATCGCTATAAAAGATTATAAATTCGCATTATTTAGAATAATTCTAGTAAAATAACTTGTTTATTACTTACGAAATAATTCCTTGGAGGCTTATGACCCTCAGGAAGTGAAGTCGAATCTAACGACACCTGGCACATCAAAATCGGTTAAGCCGTTTAGGCTGTAGGCTGTCATATAGAAACATATGTATGTTTCTATATGACAGTTTGTATATATGTATGTGGATATTTATGTACATACCCGCATACATATATACAAACATACATACACTCAAAAACATAACGCAGTCGGGTATAAAGTAGTATATGTGTTATTCCAGGGTCTAAGCTACCTTCATAGTATATTACATGTAAATCGGCCCAATTGTTCTGTAGGTATGTATAAAAATAGTTTTCACTCCTCTTGCTCAAAAAGTCCGTCATAGTAGCGTACTAAAGCGGGGAAAAATGGCATTTTAAGCTCTAGGGGATAAAGTTTTTTTTTATCTGTTACCAAAAAGCCTTCATACACGAAACAGTCTTTATTCAAAAGTAGAATAATCTCTTTGGAATATATTTACATTCTCTTTGCAAACATCTCGTTAAATATCCAGAATTGTACAAATTGTACATATCATTTTTAAAAAAATAAACTTTGAATTATTGTATTCGATTATTATATTTTCTCGCAATCGTAGTGAAAAGTAGAGTAAAACAGGAATTTATAATATATATCAACTAGGTACATAACATAGGTAAGAGAATAATGGAACACGATTCAAATAATTGAAAAGGAGAAAACTGATTACCGAATTATGAAACATCGAATGTCATTTGCCCGAACAGATTTATTATATTTATTTCAAATCAAAGCTACCCTACCAGTGTTACGCTTACAATAGGAAGACGCGACTTGTTTGCTGCTCAAACTCGTCTGATAAAACCGGACCTTTGTAAATAATAAGAATAAGGATTCCAATAAACATAAAACTTTTAACGAACCCAATAGTTATATTTATGCTAAATTGTGGAATACGCTTCCTGAGTGGGTCTTCTTCGACAGATATATATGTACATATGTATTGACGCTAAATCGTAACAGCGAGTGGCGAACGAGTGATAGTTCAGATAGCAGCCTTAAGGCTCTTGGGTACTTTTAAATCGCGAGTGAATTGTGAGTTGGCGGTTAAGCTCAAACCTATTATTACACAAGAAAAAAAAACAAGTACCTCTACCAGTAAGTACCTCCACTACCTAACCATTACATAGTATGGATTCAGAAACGCGTGTAAGTAAAACATATGGGATGAGAAAGTTCTATTAAACTGATTCAGGAAAATGAAATTCGAACTATAATATTTCGGATTTTTTAGGTTAGCAAGGAAAAAACCAACCGCTGCGATATCAAATGTAGGTAAGTAACTGGTACAATAACGAGTTTGCTAGTTGGGGTTTCCAGAAGATAAGGAAATTACTGAAACTGGTGAAAAGGGCAGACGAAGCGCACAGAAATCGAATTTTTAAAGAACTCAAACTAGGTAAAAGCTAAGAAATTGTAAAACATGTAGAATATGTATATATAATAAACAAGCATCCGGCCAGATGAAAGCAAATTTTGCCAATTAATGCAGAGGCCTTAGCTCACTTCGCTCACTCGGCAACGAGTCGTTTTTTTAAATTCAAGCTACTTAATTAATAAATATTTTTAAAACGTTTCGTATTTTCTTACAAAAGCCAGCTCCTTAATCCGACGTCCTGTGCGGCAATGCACTGCGCTCGTCACTCTGGTATATATTTAGCAATACGAGTATCTCAGGTCAGCCACATGCAATTCAACTAACTATGCAAAGGTTGAATGCGCGTTGATAGAGTTAATCAATAGGTCATAAGTCAAAATTAAATGCTCGAAGATGTGGGAGGTATTCCCGAGATGCTGTAGGTACAGTGCACACCCACAATAAACTGATTGTATCCACGAGGATACAGGCGGCGTTGTTTTTAAAACGAGAATAAAAAATTATATCACTATATTTTATTATTATCACCCGCCGGTTTGTTTACAAACATTTACGGAACGCCCAGAATCACAAATCATGACGGATACAGAATGTTATCTTTATTGTCAACTAGTCAAAACAATAAGGAAAATAGCAACGCGTATTTTTATCGTAACATATGTTCAAATTCACAAACACACTCCGAAAATCCAGCAATAACATTATTGTATCTGCAAACAATAACAATTTTTTTTCATTCATCGATATATCTGCGCTAGAGTAGGTATATGAATGAAGGCCAAAAACAGACAATGAAATATAGCTCGTAACACCGCATGAGGATAATGCATATCGTTCAGTAAGCAATTAGACTTTCGCTCGACTTATCACTAGATAACGCTGGGATAAATTGACGTCTATAGGCACCCACTCACATACACAAACAGCAAACTCTAGGCACCCACTCACTTATACAAACAGCAAACTCTCTAACTTGTTGATTTCGTACGTCATAAACATTCACTCGCTTCGCTCGCTCGGTCAATCTAGCTCAGTCTCTCTCTTCGACATTTGGTTACGTTTCACGTTGAAACGGCTGAACCAATTGTTATAAATATTAGATATTTTTAACTGTTTTACACACTTAAGTATCTACTTTATACGCGTAGACACATACGTGTTACGGGGTCGCCACCAACGCTTGATTGGTTTAAGCAAACAAGTATCTATATTAAAAGAAAAACAAAATACCCGACTGCAGAAAAGCCGTTTTTGCAGTCTAACTTACGATTTCGTTACACTTGATACACTGTAAAAATAAAAGAATCTAAAAGCAAGACACCTTACAAAAGAGGAAGAAGGGTTGGAAAACGAAGGGTAGTGTCCAATAGAGATACCGGAAATGACACAAGAATCCATGGAAATGCTCAAAACGTAAAAGGAATAGACAAAATCGATGAGCGGAACCCTCGCAAGACGATCCCGCCCCTAGGAAAGCGTCCCACTCCACCGCATTAGCGACTAGGGGTCGTCCATTAATCATGTGATGTTTTAGCAACTTTTAACTTTTAACCGTCAACAGCTCACCTGGTGTTAAGCGACAGTTACGGTCTAGGATGGAGCGCGCTTGCCCAGAATTCACTCGCGATTTGAAAACACCTAGATTATATCTATTCAGAAAGACCCATTCAGGAAGCGCATTCCACATTTTGGCGGCACGCACAATGAAAGTGCCAAAGCGTTTTGTACTGGTTTTCGGAATATCAACCATGTAACGATGTCGCTTTTTCGTGCTTATTGCTGTACGACAGAAAAATGGGCATGGGGGAATGAGATCATGCAAATCAGACGCACACTCACCGAAATGCATGCGATAAAAACCGATAAACTAGCAACTTTGCGACGATGCTCCAGACTTTGGAGATGTAAACATAAACACACGTGAAATCTCAATACTTCGTGATTTCTCCCAAACCCCCCTTGGTTTGGGGGGGGGGGGGGGATTATCAAACCTCACTTCACTTATTAACTCTCTTAACTTTCATTAATCACTTCACGTGATTAATAGACGATCCCCAAGGAATAGGGATATCGTTTCATTCACTTAAATTGAATTAGTAAGCTTGTGTGGCGAGCATAACCCACGTAATGCGATGCCCTCAGAAGTGGCATGGAGTTATGGCTCGGTGATATCAATTACTGAGATTACAATCATGTAATGTGGACGGACTGGTGACATTAGCACACGGTTACTGGATGATAGGATTCTTCCTTTAGGTGCTTCGCGACATGATTTCGACTTGGACGTGATAGCTAGGCAGACACTTTACTTAGACAAGTGAGACTAGATAAGATAAGTGGACTAGAGTATAAAAAGTTGAATAAGATATCCAACTGCATACAATGAGATTTTATCTGTAGAGAGGTTATACTCATTAAATATGAGGTAAAAGCATGGTATATATTAGTTTTCAGCACTTTCGAGGATAAGACCACATCCTAAAGGCCTTTTAGTATCTTGGCCTTATATATATATATATCTTGGTGTTGCAATTTCTAAACACACAGTCCATACTGTGTGTTTTGTCACTGTTCATAAGTCAGGACACGCGTCTAACAGCGATGCCCGACGTGTTGCGACTGAAGACGAGTCGGGCGATTAACTTACTTGAGGCTTGCCACGTAGAGCCGTGGGAAACTTATCTAAGTATAATAAATCATTGAGCGCATATAAGCGTTTTTTAGTGATAGAGTCATATTATGATATGTCAAAGTTATTTCATGGGACGATTAGTAAAAACATCGCTTTAAACCGAGATTAACAGAATGTTGAATACCGCTATTAGTTAGCAGGGATCATTAGAGCAAAAGGACAAGAAAATTAAATTTATATAACTTCTCGAGGGTAAATGGAAAGTGCTAATGGAAGAAATGATGAATAGAAGTTAAAAACATAAAATCCATAAAATATAGATAGGATTTTATGCAGTTCAAGAAAATTAACAAATTTTAAAGGATTTATCGCGTATATTTGTGCACAGGACCTGAGACCACAGACGCTGCAAAGTGTTCGAAACGTCAGGTCATAAAAGTAAAATATACGCGGTAAACCCGTTTGTTTGATTTCAGTGAGTAACAATTGCCAAACCTTAGAGAAGTTCAAGTAGTAAAGAATAACGAAGCGGCTTTGCACTGTCCAAGTTAAAGAATCTCGGATCCTGTCGATATAGTGCATGGCTTTAAAATATCAGTAATGAATTCTCATATCTAAATAAACAATTCTTTTTCACTTCTCTTGCTCAAAAAGTCCGACATTGTTGTGTGCTAGAGCGAGGAAAAAATAGCATATTTTGCTCTAGGGGGAAAAGTTTTTTTTAATCTGTTACCAAGCCTACATAAACAAAACAGTGTTTATTCAAAAGTAGAATAATCTCTTCAGAGTATATTTACGTTCTCTTTAATATTAAAACATCTCGTTAAATATCCAGAGATGTACAAATTGTACATTTCATTTTTAATAAAATAAACTTTGAATTATTGCATTGGATTATTTTATTTTCTCGCAATCGTAGTGAAAAATAGAGTGTAACACACGACGCAAAAATCCCATTGTATTCTACAATGTACTCCCTCGCTAAAGCTCGGAAATAAAAATCTACCTCGTTAAAATGGGTCTTTTTAGCCTATTGTATAACAATCTACTATTTTCACATTTCTAATATCTCTATTCAGCTATTTTATATGTTCAAAAATGTGATGCGCGAGAGAGATAGCTGTACGCTTTGAGCCGATTCTTAAAACGAATGTACCAATACAGAATTGATTAAAGTACTTGACTGGCGACAAATTTCAAACATACACCTTCCATATTAGGAGCATGAATGAAACAATAGAACCGTTATACTAAATTAAATAAGCGGGTTTAGACGTACTCCTATAACACGGTTCTCGAAATAAACCAGTATAACCTGTACTTAGTGAGGTTTGTCTTACGGTTTAGTGCGTTCTTTGTGTGTACATATTGTAGACGAGCTTTTATTTGACTACATGTGTTTTGTCACAAGACAATTCAACTTTTAGACAACAGCGTGTAAAGGAAGAGCATTTTAATGGATTTCTTTAGTTCGTTAAATAAATCTAGTAGCACCTAGCGGTTAGAGATCAAGCTCAAGCCTCTCAATTACATTAATGAAAATATTTTTTTTGTTAAATAGACCTACGATTAGCCACCAACTCGCCTGATGACCGAGGTTGGAGCTCGTTCATCTAGAAGGTATCTATTCACTCTAGCCTTGAAAAGATGGCGGCAAAGAATTCCATTCCTGTGCTGTGCGCATCAAGAGCATCAGCGATATCGCTGAGTCCGAAAGAAAGAAAGATGAAATTGACCGTGACATCTCAAAATAAGTGGCCAAGACCGTGTCGAAACACGCATATGGTAGGGGGGTTCCGTAGCGAATGCTGTAATCTAAACGTAGTTACTACGGAACCCTAAATAATGTCAGTCCATAGAAATAAAGGCAAGTCATTTACACAACACGAAACGTATAGCTTTTTTTTTTTTGTGATTTTAAAACTCTCCCATTTAAAAAAAAATGGCTGTAATAACAGTGCAATGTATCTCCTTCCAATTTCGTATACTTTCATGATAGCCCAGTCTAAATAAAACATATCAATAGTCTCCAGTAGAAAATGCCAAATATTCGCAAAGGGTTGGTCCCGAGCGATTCATTTCGGTCCAATTCGTCCGTCCATCTTTGCGGAATGAAATTTTCATGTTCAGAAGCATACTTTATTCCCAAGCGGTGTAGAGGTTAAATTTCGACGAAGATTGACTTTTAAATTCGCCGATATGAGAGTGCTCTAGATGTTAATCGTTTTGTGGTTTGGAGCTGGAGTCATACATTACATACAGCTGCCCGCTGGTTGCTAATAAAATACGGCAGTTATAATTATTATCAATCACCAATTTGTTCATACATTTGTTTACATACATACATACTGTAATGTATATGTATTACCTGATGTAGAACATGATTCTTATTCACTCATTATACCTAGTCTTGCCATAAATATTGTCACGAAGAAAAAAATTAAAAGCTTATTCGAAGTGGTCTCCATTGGCTGCAATACAGTCCTTTAAACGTTGAGGCCAGTTATCAATAGAAGCACGCACTCTTTCCATGGGAAAATTCTTCACTGCCAATCGTATGGATTGTTTTAGGGACTCCAAATTATCATGGCGTTTAGAGCAAGCCATACTCTCTAAAACTGACCATAAATCATAATCCAGCGGATTAAGATCAGGACTAGACGACGGCCAGTCTTCAGCTCTGATGAAGTCCGAAACGTTCACTTCCAACCAAGACTGCGTGGACCGAGCTTTATGACCTGGCGCCGAGTCTTGTTGGAAGGACCATACTTGGTTATTGAACATGGTGTTGTTAAGGGGCTTAACTACCTTCTCAAGAATGGTATTTTGATACACTTGTGCCGATGTTTTGATACCTTTTTCACAAAAATATGGCTGTCACTCCTTCATATCTAACACCCCACCAAACCATCACTGAAGTCGGATAATGCCCACCTTGCACTCTGTCGGCTAATTGGGAAGCTTCCTTAGAGCTTTGAGCATAAATACGGTCATTTTGTTTGTTAAAATGTTGCTCAATTGTAAAGATTTTCTCATCCGTAAACAAAATTTTTCTGTGACCTCCCTTTGCGTACCGCTTCAGTAGTTGTTTCGATTTTACCACCCTATTCTTTTTTAAATTATCAGTTAAAAAATGACCAGTGCGTCTCTTATAGGCTGCAAGTCCTAAGTCATCTTTTAAAATACGCGACATGGTTCTGGGTGCTATCTTCATCTCCCGAGATAAAATCTTTTGCTTTCGGACAGGATTTCTTCGAATTCTTTCCCTTACTGCTTTGACCACCTTTTTCGTACGAACACTACGTGGACGGCCAGATCTTTTTCTGCCACAAACAGAGGAGGTCTCATTGTACCTATTAATAGCCCGGTACACAAACATTTGACTAATACCAAGCGTATGGAGAGTTTTAAAAATTGCATTTGGCTCCATACCAACTTTGTGTAATGCAATCACAGCGATTCGGTTCTCTTTATCACCCCACTTCATTTTAATATCGCAAAATATTGTACAATGTATTGGCGCCAAAATTAGAAAACTCAATGAACAATCGTATAAAAATGACAGATTCCAAATTCAAATGTAATATCTTTCTTATTTTTAACTGTAACAGTATTTATGGCCAGACTAAGTACTATTGTAATAAAAAAATACTTTTATACACACACACTCCTTCTTAAGCAGTCGGGGAAAAAGAAACGACTGACCCGTTTCGATTAAACATAGTTAAGAACACTCGAAGAAATTCTATTTGAAAAACAAAAAGTAGATTAAAATCGCTCCATCCTTTTGAGTTACGACAGATATAGGTACAGATACACACTTCAAACTTATAAGACACACATTTTTTTGGGTCGGCTGTTAAAAACAGATTAAGAGAATATTTGCTACTACAGATGGTCGGGCATGAAACAATAAATGTATAACACCTTAGTGTAATAAAAGAGATACACAAATCAAATAGAAGTGGCAAAAGTTGTCGGATTTTACTGCCGACCATAAAATCGGGTCGTTGTACTTTTATCTATCATATTTTACAATCACAATAGAGGAATTTCATATCTCAGAGACCAACATTGAGATAAACATGAAATCTGACGCTGTTAATATACAGAAGAACCTTGTTGGGGTCGTTGGATAATAAAGATAAACTTATTTCTGATAGAAAATCGTCCCTTCTCAAGCGAGATACACGTTCAATAAATAAAAAAATAATCAATTAAAAGAAAAAGAAAATATCCGATGCATAACTTTCATCAGATACTTTATTTGCACTATAAACTTATGGCACTCGCGAGCTAAAGAACAATTTTTATTCTTTATTTGAATTCATTGATAATATACTTTTTTTGTAAATACAATAAAATTAATCATCCAGACACAGAACAACCGTCCATGCTCATCACACAAATATTTGCCCTGGGGGTGAGGATAGATCCTAGCTTCACCTAAAACCTATGAACTACCACCACCATAGGAACCAACGGAGTGTTGTACTCGTAAGGCCAGTCAAAAGTTACAAAGGCAGTGAGTGGCAGTGGTTTGATAGTTGATAGTGAACCATCAAACTTTTTAAGTCGTATATCATCCATAGTCACTCACTATGGGCCTATACAAGGAAGCTTAAATCACGCAATGAGCTATGGTGAGGGATATGCTCGGGGTCTCTGAGAGATCGAATCAGAAATGAAGAAATCCGTAGACGTAAGAAAGTCATCAACATAGCACGGTGGATTAGCTAGTTGAACTTGAAGTGACAGTAGTCAGTGCACATAGGACGTATTTAAAATGCCCGATGGGGCCGAAAAGTTATAGAGTGGACACGACGCACCGGCAAGCGCAGCATTGGATGACCAACCACAAGGTGATGACCTCATACAAGTGGTACCGAATACGTTGGATGTAAGCGGCTTCCATCAAGTCTTTTTAGAAATTCACGAGGGAGGCCTATGTCCGCCAGTGGACTAGTTGTGTCTGAGATGATAATGATTATCTGTGAACAGTGATCGATCAAATAGATGAAAGTGAGCGACTACAGTCAATAAAGTATTTACCCTCGCAGCGGAAACGCAATTTCACGCTTTTATTGTCATTATATCGATTTAAAACAGCTGTCTGCATGAAAACTTTCAAATTCTCCATTTAGTAACTAATTTCAATTGTAATTTGTGTGGCTTTCTTTTGAATGCTGTTGTATTATCGTGACGAATGGAAAAATGGATTTAGCCCTCCGAATCCGAAGCAGATTCACGAGTTTCTATTCAAATCTATGTAAGTATTGTTGAGTTTCTATTTTATCTGCCGTCAACTAAGAGCTTATTTTCATTAAATAATGGGATCGAAACTAGACTCGATTTGCTCAGTATGATCTTGGCAGAAGACATGATTAAAGAGAGACCTATATCCAGTGAGATAGAGAGAGCTATGAATAATATTGATAAAGAAGCAACATATTATTTTGACAAGGTTTTTTTTGTTGTTGTTATTGTTGCCAGCCTGTAGTGTCCCACTGCTGGGCAAAGGCCTCCCCTCGACATTTCCAATCTTGACGGTTTTGTGTATTGATGTGCCAGTTTTTATCAAAGGTGCCAGTTTTTATCGAAGGTTTTTTTTACAAGGTTTTATTTAGTTTCACCTGTCCGATGTTTGTCATTAAATCTTGAAAATTAAATTTGATCCACTTCCCGGTTACCGATTGAGCTGTTTTGCATACATGTGTAAATCGCGTGACAATGCAATATTATGATGACATAGTGCTAATCTGATGATGGAGTTGGAAAGTGGCCAAAGGAACTTCGCAATGAAACGACACAACCTCATCGAGTTTGGGCTCATTTAAATCGTCTTGACGAGTAATTTGTCTTTCAATTGCAACCAGGTTTTGATGATGGAGCTGGAAGGTGGTCAACTCTGTAATGAAATGACGCAACCCCATCGAGTTCGGCTCGTTTGATTCGTCTTGGCGAGTACTTTATCATTAACAAGAACATAATAAAAGCTTGTTTTTAAAAAGTTATTTTTTTATATAGATACACGTTTACCCTAAAATAAAAATAGCACACGTAAGCGCCATTACCTTGCAGTGCTAAATGAGTCTTTATGTCACACCGCATAAACTTAACTATCGACTGCAGTATAAACGTCCTCGCACTGGCTGTTACTAACGGAACGTTGCACCATGATAGAAACAGCCCAGTCCAGTATCTATCCTGCTCATTTCTCACCAAGATTCGCCGGTCAGTCATCGCCTGCTACCAACTATTACAGCACTGTTTAGGCATCTATTTCTGACAGCGCCGGCGGCGGCGCTTCCGCGCCGACTGCATGCGATTCAGACTACCAAATAACTTTCGTAACGGTTATAAAAGCGCTGTAAACGGTACATTAGTTAAATACGTAATTAAATTTAACTATACAGACGTTATTCTACATGAAAGGGCCGGTTATTAAAATAGAACCCGGGCTTGGCCCGATTAGCTTGGTGGCTCTTTGTAAGACTCGAGATGTGTAACATGACAGTAATTAACCGAGATTATGAGAGTCATCAACGTCCATCGTACAGTAAGGTACAAAGTAACTTTACATGATGGCACGGGCAGCGGCGTAATATTTATATTCAAAGAAGTTTATTACGTCATACGAGACTTATAGGGCTGTCTTTGTACATCGGGTGACTTCATCAGTGGATATTTTATGCGTATGCAGAATGGTCTTCGGGCTGATTTCTATTTTATATTTTTCTCCATCCCATGGTTGCCTAGAAGAGATCGCTATTAGCGATAAGGCGGCCTGGTGAGGCACTAGTCTATTTAAGTACTTTGTTATTACTTTTAAGGTGTGTACATTAAAGAGTTTATCTATCTTCGCCTCGCAGATCTACCACGGAAAGTAGATAAGCCGGTGTTATTCACTGGTCAATGTCGATCCATACTCAACCCTCTGTTACTTTCTATATCTATACCATGTATAGTAGATAATTACTATGAAAACTGACGTGGTTGTTACACATCTTTATAATATTTTACGGGTTACTCACGTTTATTTTCGAGTAAAAATCCCCGACGAAAAATAAACGTGAGTATCCCACATGATATTTTAAAGATAGATAATTACTGTAATTAAATAAAAAACTGAACCAACAGACTTCAAAATACGCAATGTTGTTTAGAAAAAAAAACTACGTAACCGACATTGTTAAAATAAAATTATGCGACTGATCTAAGTATATCCTTTCACAAAAAAAGGTTTTCCAAACCGGTTTATTTGTGACGGAGGTATGATGTAACAAACTTAAAAAAAAAACAACCGAATTGATAACCTGCTTCATTTTTGAAGTCGGTTAAAAACGGTACCACCTGGATGTAAGTGCTTACTAAAAACGCCTAGGAGCCTATAGGACCTCGAGATGATTGAGGAGTGGGATCCTAACAAAGTACATAGATGGCCATGTGGAGCACCAAACAACAGCTGCCAAACTGTGGAATGCGCTTCCTTAATGGGTCTTTCCGACTGGATATCATATTCATATCATCTAGGTGTCTTCAAATCGCGAGTGAATAGGTTTCTTCTAGGCAAGCGCGCTCCATCGTAGACAGTAACTGTCGCTTATTAGCGCATATTCTTAAAATTGCCAGCAGCCAACAGAATACCATTTCTCACAACGGCTAATTCAATTCGTGGATAATTTTTAAAATGCCAATTTCCGCAATGCCTCATTCTCAAGATAGTTAAATCAAACAGATTTAATCAATTTATAGCGTGAGTGAGCACAGAGCAGCATTCGTTCGGTTCAACATTGTAGCAGATAACCACAAAGTAGGTAGCTGATAAATCAATCAATAACCTGCAACAGAGTAATACATCAAAAGCGTGACTCGAAGCGGATCAGAAATTATCTGAACGTGACTATATTACGCAGGGGCTAGAGGCGTACTCATGGCCCTACAGACTATACGTTGGAGTGGACAAAACTAAACGACTCAAGCGACTGCGGGGACAGAAGACGTCATGCATTCGTCATAGTAAGCATGTTTGATATGTAGGGCCAAGTACTCGAGTGAAGACAAAGCGACGGCAAGCGCAGCTTCTAGGAAGACCAGCCACACGATAGGCAGAAATGACCTCACACAAGTAGCAGAAAGACGCTGGTTGCAAGGCGCTTCCATCAGGTCTTTTTGGAAATCAATGGAGGAGGCCTATGTCCAGCACTGAAGTTTTCGTAACTGAGATGATGACGATGATTGTTATTGTACGAATTTTATTTATGCACGCCGGAGTCCCCAACCTCCATGATCGCTTCCCATCAGGTGTGATTGTGGTAAAACACAAGATTAGTCTGTTGTTAAAAAATTGCATAGAAATGTGTTCAAGTCAGTGACATTTTACTGCACCGAGTAATGTAGCGTGACATATTACAGACGTCAGTCAGTCACGGTAGTCGGTGGACGGCATTCGTCACGCGGACTAATGTCACGGTACGCAGTCACGGTGTAAGTCATACATTACACATGTATGTAAATTTGCGTCAAGAAGTTCTTTCATAATCATACACGTTAGTACTAAAAAGCAGCATAGAATTAATGACGAATAATTAGACGATTTTTGTTATTTTATTACCTATTCTGATTATTTTGATCGGTTTTTGCTTCGTAGATTATGTTACGAAAAAATTATAAGCCAATAGTTTTCTATGTTTTATAGAGTAGCCTGATATATGACAGATATTATAAAGCTTTTCAACTTTGTAGTCGGGAAACATTGTTTGTAAAAGTAAATTTGTACAATATGACACTATAAATAATCGGCCAAGTGCGAGTCGGACTCGCGCACGAAGGGTTCCGTACTATCATCTATAATACTACAAAGTTTAGTTCTGTTTATAAAATAACGAGAAATCAACGAAATTCCAAGTAGTAAATTGCAAACTTATAGGTAGGTTTTCGATACACATCCGGGCAGCATGACGACGTTCGCGCGAATACGCGCGGCTATGGCTCGCTCCGTGATGTTACCTCCCCCGCTACCCGCGCGTTCGCGCCACCACCACTCCGCGGCGCGGCGCTCGCACCGCGTTTAGATGCACGGATTATTTTCATTTTGTGAGTTTTTATGTATTAGATTAGGTATTTATTTTTATAGTTAATATATTTCTAAATATTTACTTACAAATATTCAAGTTTCTACCTGTTAATTAAGATCGAGTAAAAATTGCTTAAAAATTACGTTTGTTGTATGGGAGCCCCCCTTTAATATTTACTTTATAGTTATTTAATTATTTATTTTGAAAGGTAATATACAAGTAAGTATTCTGTGAAAATTTGAAGCGTCTACCTGTTACCGTTTTTAATATTGAGCAAAAAAATACGAAAAAAACACGTTTATTGTATGGGGACCCCCCTTAATATTTATTTTTTTTTAATTTTTAGTATTTGTTGTTATAGCGGCAACGGAAATACATCATTTGTGAAAATTTCAGTTTTCTAGCTATCACGGTTTATGAGATACAGCCTGGAGACAGACAGACAGACAGACAGACAGACAGACAGACAGACAGACAGACAGACAGACAGACAGACAGACAGCGAAGTCTTAGTAATAGGGTCCCGTTTTTACCCTTTGGGTACGGAACCCTAAAAAATATCACGAATTCACGATATTAGCATTCGCTTATGTGTATCCGGTGTTTTAAATGTCTGCTAGTTAGAGACCTAATGCCGCATTGAGGGCGCTGCTGTCCTTATTTCATTATTTTGTTAAAACGAAACGTTAGTTCCCATTTTTGCCGTGATAGTTCTTTATCCGAACATACTCTAAAGCTGGGTACTCACTTAGCAGTGTTGCATGTAACGTATCAGATACTGTATCAACCTGCAAGTGGGTACGGCTCGTCCACGGTCCACCGCGTATCTAGCTACAACGAGCTGTCGGATCCTGCGAGCCGCCTTTGTGTTCGCAGTGATACCGCCACTCGGCGGGTCACTGCGAGCTTACAGCGCTCCATGCGGGAGCGGCTCGCAGCGGGCTCGTGCCTACGTACTCACTTGATACCGTATCTGATACATTACATGCTACACTGCTAAGTGAGTACCCAGCTTAAGAAACCCAGTTTTGCGGCAGCTGCTCAGAATTCAATAAGCTAAAATAATTATGAATATTTATTCGTGCCATGACCTTGATTATCGTTACGCGTCTAACGAATCTTTGTAAGTTTAGCCCAGATTTTTTGTTTTCTTCTGGTGTTTGCTTCATCGGTTATTGAGATCGTTGTTCGTTAAAAATATTTTATATTATAATGTAAGCATTTTTAATTCTACGGTATAGTGTTACTTAGTTCATAGTTTTTGTACGTTATGGTTTTGACAAGCTATAGGTTAAAAAACTAAAATCACAAGAATATAATCGTTGCGAATATCCGATAATTTTACTATTGTAATTAATGATTGTATTTATAACAAATACGATCGGAAATGGCGGCTTTGAAAATGGACAAGGTATGAAGAAGGCAAGTTAGGAACCTATCCACTAATGAAATGAACAAATTGGGAAGTGGACGAAACTAGCCGGAGGATCACAACCCTTCTTTTTGTTCAGTCGCAGTCGGGCAAAAAAGAAAGCGATGCCTATTTGAATGCAAACATTCCTCAAAAGGCATCCGTTTGCGATAAATGTACATGAATTTTACTATGGAAATTCACGTCACTCTCGGTCGGTGACGCAGTGCAAGGCGCGTCACCGACCGAGAGTGACGTGTGTGCTGCTCCTTTGAAAAAGACCGCCGAATGCGGTTGAAACTATAGTCGGATGTTTCGGCTCAAAACAGACGTGAGTGACCCGTAGTTTTTATTTAAAAATGTACATGAACATACCCAATACAAGCCCAACGCAGTGATGTCATCTGGACATTCTATGCATTAGTTATCTATTCTCGGGATTGGTGTTATGGCTCGTCTAGACGCATAAAGGCAATCCGAGTAACACTCGGAATTGATAGAGTACTTATTGCAGTTTGTATCACAAGGACACTTTTTAACCGACTGCGACGAAGCCAAAAGCAGATGATGTTTACATTCCTATCCCTATAGTCCAGCGGTGGTGCCGTATAAATTTATTCAAAATCAGTACAGTACTTTGGTTTTTGTAACAAAATAACTGGAAAAATGTAAACGAAATTGCATATTCTCAAGTCGGTTGTGTCAGTTTCTTAAACTACAACGTATAATGTCTGTTTGTTATTACTACAAAGTATAATCATTACAATACAATGTCCTCTAGAGCACTTAGTCAAGAATAATAAAAAATGGCAGTTTTTGGATATCGAATACAAGGACAGCCCTTTTAATCAAATTCGAAAAATTTCTAAAAAAAGATGTAAAACATATGGACATATTCGCGTTTCCTTTTTTAACGTAGCTTGTGTACGCTGTACCCCTGTGTCTCGACACGCTTTTGACCAATTATTTACAGATAAAACTGAAAAAAAAGCAACAAAACGTATTGTCAAAGTCAAAGTAAATTTATTTGTATCAAACATGAGTAGCATGCAGTTGGTGCATTGTAAGCCTCCTTCTTACGTAGTCGGGTAGTGAACACAGCGGCGATATGATTTTTCCACGCTCAGCCCACACAACAGATCAACGGGCTATTTCTTATTGTTACGCTAAGAAGATTACCGCAAGGGATTATCTTCAGTCCAGGACTGGATCATTTCTGATGTGTAGAAAAAACGATAAGACCCTCTGCAGCTGACGCGTATTACATAAATCCGGTTTCATAAAGCATAACAAAATACATAAGTCGCTGATAGTGCTTGGCCATGGATATACGATATTATCAAGTATCTGTTTTAAAAGAAAAACAAAACACCTGGCTATATAAAAGCGTTTTTAGAGTACACGCACAGGCAACCGCAGCTAAGACCAGCTACGAGATGGACAGATGACCTCATACAAATGGCGGGAAGACGCTGGAATCAAGCCGATCCATGGGGGAGGCCTATGTCCAGGAGTGGACTTATTCTGGCTGAGATGATGATGCTGAAGGACCATGCCCAGTGAACGATTCAAATAGTACCAATTACTATAAATTACAATTAATTTTGAACTCAGTTACGCTACACCGAACTGTTAACTGAATTCATTGTGACGCACGAATTAGCACGTAAGCACACTGCAATACGATGTCGTTTTAGATAAAGTTTTCGAAAGATTGTTTAAAGTTTAACCAGTAATTGTTGTTTGTTACAATTATACTGTCGCCACTGTCGGAATTACTACCATACCAAAGCTCCTGATATTTCGGTGCAGTTGCATGCGCAATGCAATGTACGGGCACACACTGAAGAATGCGGGAAGTTACAAAACTAGGTGCAGATAAAATCGTCTGCCTTTTTGTTTGTCCTTTTACTAGGAAATGTCGGGAGCTCAGTTACAAAACATGATAAATATCCCGTTGAAAAAAAAAACTCGAATACGATAAATGGCGTTATTGTCTAGTACGGGACTTATATGTCGAGTGACCGAATACTTGTATTTGCCATAGAGCTGTAGGTAAGTACATGTAATTCAATGGTATTTGCATCAATGTTACTCGTACCTAATATAAGTTCAATTCGAATTCAAATTATCACAATAAGTAGGTACAAAGAAAAACTGCAGCTCTAACTCACAAACTGGGTGTAATTAAACACCCGTCTCATCAACGTTAGTTCTTCCTGTAGTATAATGCTATTAAATAGACTTTGAAGTGATATATATAAAGGTACATACATTTGCTATTAAAAAAGTATGCGTATTAGCATGCGCAAGAAATACATACTAGGAATGAGCTTGCTTATTTCTAGCAATGCTATGACACATATGATACTAAGTAGCAATTGCTCAATAATGGCATGCTTCTGTGCTAATAATGAGCATGTGTATCAGTACCTTAAATCTATGCTCTATGTTAACTGATACACTACTACGTCAATTAAATAAATTTTCAAATTAAGTAGCTAAGCATGAGTAGAGTCGTGGAAATCTACAGGGTATTTTCACGTGCGTATTTAAATACGATGACCATGGAATACGCAAATATGTATGCCGTATGGGATATCAAGTTACACACTGTTTCTAGGAAGCGCCGGAAGTAGAATCAGCAACACAGGTATGGATTTATCTATATGTAAAAGAACAAGTGTTTTAAAGAATCAATAATCTAATCCGCTTACGATAGAAGCGTGGATTGGACTAATATCCCTGAAATTGTCCAAGTTAAATACGAAGGGATTTTTGGGGTATTTGGTGATTTAATGGGACGGGGCAAGGATGAAATTAACACTCAGGATTTGTATGGAAATAGATATTTTTTCAAGATAGATCATTAAAACTGTTTATAGGCTGAGAATAGAAAATAAAGAAGAGCATGCATCAGGGTTTAAATAAAAATAAGATTACAATTTCTTGATTTATTTCGCAAGCCTTGAGTCTATCAAGTCTTAGTTTTACAATAAATAAATATTAATAATATCCTATAAGAATACTGAAATATTTATTATAAATATTATAGAAATATTATTTCAAATTCACGGGTCACGAAGACGGTGGGTCTTCGTGCAATGTCTGTGTAGTTATTTTTCACCCCCATGACGCCTGGTTAAAAGTGCTGGCGTTGTAAAAGATATCTGCAGGTGGCAAAAATGTATGCCACGCGGGTGAAACCACAGGACAACGCTAGTAGTAATCTTTGTTGTAACGTATCAACGTCGGAGGCGAAATACGTTACACGCATACGCCATTAGTGCCATCAGCCATCAATCACGATCAAATGTATAGTGGTACATCGGACCATGAAATATTGTATCTATTCGAGATCCATAACAATAAATATCGCTTGCACGGTGTGAATATGAGAGCTACGCTGAAGACGTATCCAATCCGTAACAACGTAATAACATTATAGTATGTTTTATTTATCGCAAACTAGTTATTCCCAGCGACTTCGTACGCATACTACGAAAATAATACGTTAGTATTTTTACTATGACACAAATATTTATGTTAAAAGAAAAACAAAATACCCGACTGCAGAAAATATGTTTTTGCGGTCTAACTTACGATTTTGTTACGCTTGATATGCTGTTGAGTGTACGGTTTTGTGAGAAAGTATGCGTAAAATCGCTGTAAAAGATTATAAATGCACATTTTTTAGAATAATTTAAGTAAAATCACTTGTTTATTACGAAAAAGTTCGTTGAGAGGTTACGAAAATATGCATTTTTTTATTTTTGCGAGAAATATATTATTTTTATTACAATACAATATAGCCTATGACACTCTGGAAGTCAAGACGAATCTAACGAAACCTCGCACATCAAAATCGGTCAAGCCGTTTTGACAGTAGGCGATCATATATAGACATATATACATACATATATGGTTGAGAAAGAATAGAATTGACCAAGAATAAGCAAGATGAATTGCTAGAAATCCCGCAAAATTCGCTACAATTTAGAGAAGCCTAAGGAGGGCATATATCCAAGCAGCAATCCATCAGTAAACACAACATGGATAACAGGTGTGTGAATGATGAAGCCAAAGTACTTTCGCAAGAGCTCATGAATGATGCAGGAACGGAAAACTTACTCTAGCAAAATGCTAATGTACTAGAGCGCTAAGTTAATTGCTACTCAAAGAATATACCTACAGAGATATCAGTATACCTATATACTTAGCATAAATAATAATAACTAGAGAATGACGCGTCGTGACACGCGTATGATAGGGTTCTGTTTAGGGTACACGACTTATTTAGTTACCTAGTTAAATCTATTGTCGGAGATTTCAACTCAAAAATATACGCGTATCCGAAAATTTTCATATTAAAATCGGTTGACCTACGAGTATTTAGGCTGTACGACCTACAGCCGTAAGTGGTAGTATAGAAACATAACCTCCTTCTTGTAGTCAGGTAAAAATATTCCTATTTTCATAAATATAAAAGTTGGACGGTTCTAAAAGATTAGGACGAACAGACAGACAGATAAAACAAAAACACGGGTTCTAGTTCTGCGGAACCATAAAACGTCGGGTGTGTTCTAGGTATACAGTCATTAGCACAACTTGTATTTCACCATACTGATGACTTTGCCAACTAATCTATTGAGTCATCCGACTTGAATCAGCGCAATTATCATTGTTCCTGTCCAAACTTGTCGAATGGTCAATCAAAAACCAGTGATTAAGTTTATCCGACCTACAAAAACAGTTCTAGATTCCACTGAAACATGACACTGCATTGTACGAAGAATTGAGGAAAAATAATTTCAAGCATTGTCAAACAATATGGTTTTAAAGATGGACGCCCGATAGATCGGCGCCGGCGCATACCACTACCGTCAGGACCGACGCATTCCATAATCGCACCGACACACAAAAAATATAATTTGTATGGATTAGTATGAGTTTTGGATAGCGCTTGATAGCCAACTCGCCTGGTGTTGAGACTGTTGCGGTCTACGATGGAGTGCGCTTGTATTTTTAACCCACTGGCTGGATGAAAACGGTAAGGAAATGCATAGTAAAAAAAAAAACATCCGCAATCCACCCGACCAATACCAAGCGTATGGTAATTAGGGCATGTATGTCGCGATAGAGACGCTCACGGTGTACGAGTAACAAAGTGACTCCTTGTTATTATTTCCATAATACACGGACCTTCGGGTTAAATCTATTGTCCTATGTTAGTTCTTATATACGGGTGATATTCTCTCTAAATCTAGATAAATTCACGCTTCAAAAGAAAAATTACAAATGGCGAGTCTTTTTTCCCGATTAAGGCGGGTACATTTCATAGCGTCAAACGTCTGTATTTAGCCTATGCGCTGAACTTTTATTAGTCGTTGCGCTCTTGACTTGACAGAGCGGTCATAATGGTCATGTACTACGGTTGTTATCGACTGTGATGGCAGTCCACAATATTCCAAGCATTCTTCCACTCTTTCTTTCTTTTTAATTCCCGTAGTGCTTATTTCTGCAGCGTACAGAGAGATAGATAAAATGGTAACCAGCTAGATACATAAGTTTTTATTTCCTCCCTTATCAGTCATAGGTTCCTTTTTTTAAACTGGTCTTTTACAATATAATATTACTCGCTAAAGTCTAATTTCACATATCTCCGTCTCATTCCCGAAATCGTACATCCTCAGACCAAATTAAATTACGTCGTGAAAAGAACAATGCGTCGCAAAACCAGCACATAATATTTATGTTTAACTGTCGTAAACAAATAATTATGAAAACAATCTTCAATTGCCACTGCGCAATTACTGAACCTACGTACCTAGGTATACCTATTATATCTAGTGATATAGTATTATTATGTGTAGGCATCACGCCTATCCGTTTGCTTGACCTTGTGCCAGACCACTGAACCTGGGGGTACACAGTGCATAGACTGACAGACAGAGTAATGAGGCGTACATAGGTTCACGCCACAGACATAGTAGATGGAGCATGCGGCTTCATTCATATGAAAACTTGCGTGCCACATTTTTGGTAGCGACTGTGACGTCACACAAACGATTTTCTGATGGAATGTTCCATCCGCGCGAAATCTTTTCAACCCAATGCATCCGCGCGCTTGTACGCTAGTAACTAGTTGACAAAATATCGAATCGGAAGTATATATCACCTGAAATTAAATAAATTTTGGTTGTCAACTGCGATTTTTTATCGTGCTTGTTGGCACGCTAGGTACATACACTTGGGATATCTATACAAGTCTATGGTTCACGCTGTCATATCGGGCGACGGAACTATTTTAGTCACAGCACATACCATTTATAATTATTTGGTCCCGGATCTAAGTACGAATTGATTTGATACGAGTCGTGTAGCCGTGAGGAATTAACAACATTTGCTCAAGACTGGACACCTCACTCACACCTTGCTTACATAAAGGATATTGTACAACTGTTGACCGTTAACTTTCAACCATTTAGCCGGTATGGGGACAACGACTCTAACAAAAATTATCACTTCAAAAACTTAACATTTCCCAACCCATAATGTATTTTGATTACCTGTCCAATACCCGCACGATGGGTTAAATGAGAAAAAATAATTCATCCCCACTCCACAAAAAAAAAATTTATTCTACGACTTTTTGCGTATTTTATATGTACTCGTATGTATGTTCATACCCAATTACAGTTTTCTAGTACCAATAGTCTTCGAGCAAAGCCGCGGACAGAGAGACAGACGGACATACTGAATGTTCCTTGTTTACTACAGAACAGAACGCTAAAAACTGAAACATACAACAGCAAAATGTGCAATTTTCTTAAAAAAAAAACTACTGAACCGATTTTAATCTAATTCTGACCAATTGGGATCAATTTGAAATTATATCCTTTCAAACAATTTTTTTTTTTTATATATGTATTATGACGGAGTTATGCGGTAACAAACAAAAAATACAACCGAATTGAGAACCTCCTTCTTTTTGAAGGTTAAAAAATGCAATCAAATTACTTAAAAATAATATTATGACAACTTGAAGACGGAGAGGCGGTTAACCTTGGTTATACCTAAGCTCAATTTCCAAGTTAACCAGCCGGCTACAGCGTGGGCTTTCCCCGAAGCCACAACATCTTCAACGGTGGATTGTACTCACCCGAGTATGACGAGTTCTCCATATTTGACCAAGGGTTTGGGTTTCTGCTCGGAACCGCTCTCGCCAGCCTCCTCCAATATTGGTGAGTCCGCACTGTCCGCAGCACTGGAACAAATGAATATCAATTTAAAAAAAAACCGGACAAGGTGCGAGTCAGACTATGGATCTGCGTATGTGATTTTAATTTCAACTAGATACTTTCACGCGTTCCCGAGATACAGGTCTTGACAGACGGATAACAAAGTGATCCTATAAGGGTTCCGTTTTTTCCGTTTGAGGTACGGAACCCTAAAAAGGCTACATGCGCTAAATTGTATCATCAAATTATCATCATTCATTAATCGTATACTAGTTATTTAAAAAAAACGTAGTTAAAAAAATAATATCTACTAGTTTATAAAAGGAACGGACCCAGGAGTCTGTGGAGCCCAATTTTTCACGTAAAAAAATAAACATTCATTACCATTGGAGTGAAGCCGCGGGACAGCGCTAGTGTTACACAGGTGTGTGTTATCTTAGATAACAAATATGGTTTTTACCTCCTGGGCGTGGCGAGTTACTTCCCTGTTTTTATATTATTATCTAAGCGCCGGAATGTATATGAATGTAGACAATCCAGCGAAACTTTACATAACAGAGGCATTGGTAAGTAAAATTCAATGATACAGTTTCAGTCAAGTTCAAGTCAAGCGCAGAAATCACTTTTCTGCGCTTGACTTGAACTTTTTCCCTACTAAATTGTATTTATACTAAATTGTATAGGTATACCATCTAGCCAGACATTGTACATCTAATATTTACGCAAAATGACAAACGTAGACCATTAATTACCACACGGTTTTAAATTTTAAAGTTCAGTTTGGCATTTCACTATTATATGCAAGCATTTTTACTCAGTTGGACAAAAGTGTTGTTGGACAAAAAAGTTGTTAGTTAGTGCTTGTATACATTTTTTGAGCCGATAGATTCTGTCAATAATATAATTAATTATTTTTCATTTTGTAGTTTTATGATTAATTTGAATATGAAAGTATATTATTATTGATATTTATGATTTATATTAGTTTGCTTGGCCTTAGTTTGTGTAATGACATTTGTTTAATTCTATTGTATTATTATTTTTAACGAATTGACATTATCCATATGATTTAAATTTATTTTATTTTAATTTATTCAAGATTATTTTTTTGACAAATTTATTGTTATTAGGTATATAATTTTATAATTATGTGTTGTGCTTAGTTATAGGTAATTAATATTGTTTGTAACTTTATCAATAATTTAACTGGCTACCACACGACTTGGCGTAGCTGTAAGTGTGGGAAGTATTTAAACTAATAAATAAATAAATAAATAAATAAAATGAATCTGTCTATATTCAGATCAGACATTTTACACTTTTGAGAAATAAAGTTTGGTCATCTCATCTGGTCCCATAATATTGTATAAATGATTCAAGTATTATTCCAAGAAGTTTTTAAATTTATAAAATTAGCAATGAAATTTACGTCATCATCATTGCAAATTTTACACTACCCACTTGGAAACTTTCCGAGAAACAAACGAGGATAGTGTTTTTTTGGCTTATGTATGTACCTAAGTAAATTTCTAAATTATCTGTTTAGCCATAGACGTTTGACTGCTTTTGATGCGTTAATTGTAGTTAATTTACCCTACTGTACCTGTACCACACGCTAAGTCAAGTATTTTTTAGGGTTCCGTACCCAAATGGTAAAATGGGACCCTATTACTAAGGACTCCCCTGTCTGTCTGTCTGTCCGTCTGTCACCAGGCTGTATCTCATGAACCGTGATAGTTGGACAGTTGAAAACAGTTGCCGCTATAACAACAAATACTAAAAAACAGAATAAAATAAATATTTAAGGGGGCTCCCATACAACAAACGTGATTTTTTTGCTCGTTTTTGCACGATATTGATAACGGCAACAGATAGACGCTTGAAATATTCACAGAATATTGAGCTACATTATTCACTTTAAAAATAAATAATTAAATTAAAATAAAATTAATATTTAACAGGGGGCTCCCATACAACAAACATGTTTTTTTCCCGTTTTTATATATAATGGTACGGAACCCTTCGTGCGCGAGTCCGACTCGCACTTGGCCGGTTTTATTTTAATAACATTAGGTACTTACTTATTATTATGGATTAGATATAAGTGCGGGCTCAGTTAACCACTGAATCTATGATTGTAAGTATTCTAGGTAAAGTACGACAACTCAGTAGTCACATCAATGTACAATTGATAATCGATAGCGATTTAGCCAATTTTCGCTTCAGTAGAATTTCCTACTGCAGTGATGGGGTGTAACTGTATGTAAAAATATCATCAATGTGACTTCTAAGTTGTGTCAAACTGTACTTTATACTATAATTTTTCTATTATAAAACCGACTTCAAACGCAACTTACTAAATCCTTCACGATAGTAAACTTTTTAAAGAGACCTCTCTTCATCCGCTCTTTTTTTTCTTTTGTCAAGAATGCAATGATAAATGTCATTGAATGTCAAATGCTCGTCTCCGAAGATTAGAAAATGTGCAGATGTTTTAAACGATAATCCTTAATATTTGACACTATTGGAAAGAAAAACGTGTAGGTGGAACTCTGCGATTCTATAATCTGACGCACTGACTCAGGAATACAATGAAAATATTTTAATTTTTAAAGATTGTTCAAAAAGTAATCAAGCGATGTTTATAAAATAGTTATGGGACCAACTTGGGAGCTTTCTCTATACACCAATTCAGGAAACACAATAAATGGTTCTTGAATGACGGAGTAATTCCTGTACATACATTAAAAAAAATACAGTACGAATTGATAACCTCCTCCTTTTTCGAAGTCGTTTAATAAAGTAGGTACGCACTTATGTTAGTTTTACTGATAAAATCTATACGGGCCGAGCCTTCATCTCGCCGAGAACTGGTCGTACTGTGGGTCAAGATTAGTGGTAAATTACGACCACGGCTCGAGACCGGTTCCGTTTGATGCACTTATGCAACGCTCATAGACCTAATCCGTAGTTATAATCTCTCACCACTTGGACAATAAAAAGAGCGATTGTATTGCGCCTAGTTGAAAGCCCTGTGAAGCCCTTGAAGTGCTGTGAAGAGTCTAGCTAGATAGCTAGTCTCGAGTACGTACATGGGGTGAGGTATGTTTGCTCTATGTTAGTAATTTAGTTGCGCAGCGAGCTATTTTTATCTTAGATCGCAACGTCGCCTAGCATCAGAAAAAAAACAATCAAATACCAAAAATACAATAAAATATAAATCACGTTTAGTACCTAAACTATTTGCATACAAGTATAAGTTTTAATTTAATTTATTTCTCACTTTTCTAATATCTCTATTCAATAAAAAGTAAGTAAGTTCGTATAGACTGAGTGGCCAGCCCTATTGTCAGAGTTATTAAGCCGCCGAAAGGCCTCTGACTTGGCTTGAGGATTGCTGAACAACCGGGACCTACAATTTAACGTGTCATCCGACCCACGGTAGTGCTCAGAAAGAAATGCTACTCACGGTCACCCATCCGAAGACTGACCGGTCCGTCCGTTGCTTAACTTTGGTGATCGTTCGGGAACACCTAGTCAAGCTACGCCACGAGCGCTACAATGATTT
Source organism: Lycia hirtaria (assembly GCA_947563715.1). NCBI lineage: Eukaryota > Metazoa > Arthropoda > Insecta > Lepidoptera > Geometridae > Lycia > Lycia hirtaria. The sequence continues at coordinate 3,654,251 of OX387385.1, read as the reverse complement.
TATATGTTTAAAAATGTTTTGATACGCGAGAGAGATAGCTGCGCACGTTGTGCGAATTCATAAGTGGAATCATAATGAATCATAATTGTGATTCCACTCGAGTGGGATTGGTACATCAAGTTCATGTCGGTCTTTTTGTGTCTGTCACTTGTCATATCCGCATTTCCTCCCTTTTTTAACCCCCGACCCAAAAAGAGGAGTGTTATTAGTTTGGCGTGTGTATCTGTTATTCTGAGTTTATGTGTGTCAGTCTGTATGTAGCATCGTAGCTCGTAAACGAATGAACCGATTCTGATCTAGCTTTTTTTGTTTCAATGAGGATTTCATAGTGTTCTTAATTATGTTTCATCAACATCGGTTCAGCCGGTTTTTTTATTGTTTTCTAAACTTATATTTGTCACTCATAATATCACTAACAGACATTCACGCAATTCATCATCATCGGTCTAAAATATTCAATAGACTTAGATTAGTAAATAGTTTAGTGAGCTAAATTACTAGCTACTCTACTAAACTCGTAATGCAGTGTGAACGAAACTTAGGGTTACACTCAGCTCCAGCTCTCCCACCGACTAATGCTTTGAGTGCTTGCTTTATCGATCGTGCAGATACGATAAGTTATCGGCATGAGGTTCGTATGGTTCGTATGTGGCGAACTAGGCCACTCTATCTCTAACACGCGTAGGCACCGATAGTTTGAGCACCGGCTGACATAGTTGCGAGGTTGCGACTCTCGCTTTTGTTATAATCCGGTTTCACCTAGTCGGGTTTGTTCCATTTATACAATTTAGGACCCGTACGTCGCGTGGCTAATGGTCTACACGCTGGAACAATGCGTAGGTTTCAAAACAAACTATAGGTTGACACATCCATAAGTCCTTACTATTTGTTACTCGCTCCTTTCTCCTCGGCTAAAATTTTGATGAAATTTGTATAGAGGTAGAATATAGCCTAGATACACATAGGCCAGGTAAATTTTATTTCGAAAAAAATAATCAAATGGAGGTTCGAATGGAGTCGCGAGTGAAATAGCGCCGCAGTTAGTTCGAAACATGACCTTACGAGATTTTCTTTGACATCATATCAATGACATGCATAATTAGAGAATAAATAAATATTGGTAGATATTTCACACAACACCATCTAGCCCAAACTAAGAAAAGCTTGTAATATGGAAACTAGATGGTTGATAGGACACATCATATACTTTTTTTGTTGTAAATACATACTTATGATATATATAGAACACCCAGACACAGAACAAACATCCATGTTCATCACATAAATGTTTGCCCTGGGTGGGGATCAGACCCACGACACGACAGCTCAGGAGGCAGTCGCACTACCACTGAGCCATAAGGCCTATCAATATATTCATCAATTGACACTTCATTTATCAAAACAGCAGGAGTAGCTTAGGAGATTATAGAGAAAATATGAACCTAATAAATATACCTACATTGTCAAAATCATAACCCTACTTTTTGCGTAGTCGGGTAATGAGCGGCTCGATCGAGAGTAACTCTCACAAAATTCGGGGTAGAGTATTTCATCCGGAATGACTCCTTTTAGAAAGGTTAGAGGCTCGCTCGGAGTGGCCCTGATTGCGTGCACGGGGTCAAAGCCCCCTCGCCTCCCAATCCTCGTCCATCCCGCCCCGAGGACGTACTACCTATTATTTATTCTGTGCCCGAGGACAGACCGGCCCGGGACCACAATTACCAAAGCTTACATTTGAATAATAACTCATGCGGCCACGAATCCCATTGTAGGAAACAGATATTAAATTACTCCGAAATTACCGCCTCGACTTTCTGTATTAGAATTCTAGATTATAGAATCGTTAGGCGTTATTGCCTGCCTGGCTATTACGTAAACACGGCGTAGTAATTCCGTGACTAAAACAATTAAGTTCATTTGCATGTCTAGGTGTGTTTTTTTTCCGTGCGATTCTTCCGTTCGTCTCACTTTTGTCTGAGTGTTACGATTCTCAGTCTTTAAATGTTATAGATGTAGTGAGATAAACCTGAATGATGATGGCGGAAAAAGGAAAGATCTTCCGCTGGGAGATTTTGGCATCCTATTTACATCTTACTAGCTTTGCCCCGCGGTTTTAGCCACATAGCAATGGGAAACGATGATGAAGATGAAGTATATAGCCTAAGTCCGTCTCCAATTTCTCAGCTATCAAATTTCATTACTATAGATTCTTGGAGCAATCTTGGAATTTTCAAGGCTAGAGTGAATATATATCTTCTAGATCGACGAGCTCCATCCTCGGCCACACCGTCGCTTAACATCAGGCGAGTTGGTGGTCAATCGTCAAACAAAAAGATCGGCATAGTTACCGTCGTTTTTAACACGCTTTTATTAGGTTGACCTGTATGTAACTAACTATGTAATGAAATCTAAGGTAACTAATTTAACCATCTTCCAAGGATCGTAGCGTCATGAAAATTGGCAGCTGTATGTAGTTCTGATGACAATACAATAATATGGTACTGTCGAACTGATCTGATGATGGAGCCGGAAGATATGAACTAGAACTTCATGATGGAACATCGTATCATAGCTGTGTTTGGATTTGTTAGAAAAGTCTTGTAATGAACTTTGACCACAATAATTTGTAGCGTGTTTTCTAGTTATTTAAACTGTAATTTATTATAATATAATGTAGTTAGGAAGTTTGATTATTACACATAAAAATTAAAAAAGGCAGTAATTAACACCAGGTTTTTCCTATAAGTTTAAACACCCCACCAAGTTATCGATGATACCTATTCAGAATTTCCTTGAAGGTCCGTGACCTACTACGATAGTACGAATTCCGAGAACCACTGGAGATGAGTCAGCAGGCCGGCTCCGATGACCATCCGCGCTGACTGTTCAGCAAGCCAAGCACGCACCGATAAAAAACCTTTATATCCGGCGTCAGACCACGCAACGCCCGAATGTGGGAACGACGGAAGTTTACGAAGAACCGCTCCTACACACCAGGCTTTACATGACGAGAATTCTTGCGACTCATTTGACGATAAGGAAAGTTCGCAGAAAGCAAAGCCAATTTCCTATGAACCGTATACATCTACTTGATGAATTGTAGAATGGAATGGAATAACGCCCACCACTAGAGCATTTTCTACTTAAGAATGTCCTGATTAATGAATAAATCTGGGTGCTCCAGTTTCGACATCCTTTGTTATCAGACGAGTGTAGTTTTAGAGCGGGCTTTATTAATTGTGCCATTAAAATGGCGGTCCTTTTTGCTTGATGAAAGTTTTTGCTTTTATTTTGGTTTTGTTCATTTTGGAATGAGACGCAAACTGCTTTGAATGGGTATTGTTATAGCTAAAACACTTTAGTAGCTAATGGAATAAATGTCGACTGAATTTAAGGTATTAAATCAAGATTATTTTGTTATTAAATTACAAGTTTTGAATTAAGAGTATGACTTTAATTTTAATTCAATAGGTGATATACATTATAGTAAATGCTAATTCAATCCTCGTGTGCCCTCGAAGAACTATTCAATTCCTACTGGCTAAGCATGGAATAGAAAGGGTTGTGGATAATGAAGCTTAGAAAGTAGATAAATTGCCCTTACAGCTTTGACCACTTTATCATTAGAAATATATTATGAATTGACATGATGATAAAAACGTTTATTCATCGATTTTCACAGCTAGGTCTGCTAGCCTTGGAGTATAAAGGTGTCTGCCCACTATAACGTGCCATACCATGACCGTAATAGGAACGTGTCAGGCAAAAAAATAATCATTGTATTGAATTGACTATGCCCACTAGACCGTCCCGTCAGCGACCAGCAACGCCACGTACCATGCACGAAGCTCAGACGTATTATGAATTGACGATAACAATGAAGGCGAGTACAGTGTACGGATACATTCTACTCCACCTAAATCTGTCATACTGTAGTGAGATCTAGAATAGGCTCAATTACATAACGTGACTCTTTCAGTCCCTACTTACTTTCTCCGTTCGCACGGTCGCTCAGTCGGCTAAGTTGTGAGACCACGACCCGCCACTTTCCACCTTGGACCCCTGCCGGCCTTTCCCGGCCATTTCATTATCTCCACCTACCAGGACTGGCTTTGAAACCAGCATTAATAATAAAATATCACCGAAACGGACGATGATTTGTGACCGTTTTTATAGAAGTAAACAAGCTTACTTAACTTTAAAGGGATTTGGTATTTTATAAATCTAGGTATAGCACGGGTAAAAACTCGCGTAGATTAGTGAGTCGGACTAGTTTCGACTAGCGCATGGTCTTCTTCAAGAGTGTAAACGCAATCACTTCTAGTCAGTCTTAACTTGACGCAACTGGTTTATTGTTACCAGTACTTTAAATTGTTAATACAAAATCTGTAATTATTAAAAATACTTGGTATTTTGTTCAGCAGGAATTCTCATTGATCACTGAGACCTAGCTTGTATATGTAGAGAAATAGTATTTAATTATAGTAAACAAATTTTAGGTATGGTCAGTAAACAAAATAAAAAAAAAAAATCTTAAAATCGCTCCACATTAAATGAAACCAAGAGCGTCTACAAGAGGCTGCGATGTTAATTGCTATTACTTCTACCATAAAATCAATTACGTCGCTTGATGCCTTACAAAACAACGATTTAATTAAAATAACCGACGATTTTTTTTGAGAATTGGAATATAATATTATGGTTGGATCTAATTAAATATATGTTGAAGGTAGAGTCAGAAGCGGAAAACAAACAAGTGGACCGTGAAGCCATTAAGAAACGGAAACCTTTTGATATTTGGATTTTTAGGAATGTTTAAACACGTAACCTAACCTTTTTTAACCTTTACATTTGCAAGGATGTGATTTGCAAAAAAATATGCTGATGACAACACCGGACGGATCACTTTGTTTCTTTTCTTTTATATGATTGTAATAAAGTTATTCGGTGTGTGGTACATACTTACACCAACAGTATCTATATTAAACGAAAAACAAAATACCCGACTGCCGAAAATCAGTTTTTGCAGTCTAACTTACGATTTCGTTACATTTGATACACTGTTGAGTATACGTTTTTTATGAGAGAGTATGCGTAAAATAGCTATAAAATATTATAAATGCGCATTCTTTAGAATAATTCTAGTAAAATCACTTGTTTATTGCGAAAAAGTTCGTTGGAAGTTACGAAAAAACGCATTTTTTTACTTTGACGAGCGATGTATTAAGTATTACTATTACAAAAAAATATAGTCTGTGACGTTTTTAAATTTTATCTGTCTGTCTGTCAATACGGTGTACTCGATCGACGCCGAAACTACTAGAAGTGGGTTTTAATGAATTTTTGGGGAATCTGATATACTTTTTATCGCAAAAATTAGATGTTTAATTTTTTTTATTGAAGTTTACTTGGAAATCAAACGAACTTACCAAGTGAAGTTTGATGAATCAGATTATTTTCCAGGTACACGCGCTAAGAGCGATCAAAGGCGCAGGGTGCGGTTAATTATACAACAAGTAAGTTTATAAAACGTAAAAAAACCCTCAAAAAATGCTGAACCGATTTTGATTAAACATAGCTAAGAACACTCTCGATCAAATCTTCTTTCAAACAAAAACAAACTAAATCAAAATAGGTCCACCATCCGTTTGAGAGCTACGATACCACAAACAAACATACAGATACACACTTCAAACTTATAAAACCCCTCAATTTTAAATCGGGGGTTAAAAATATATTTTTACAAGGACAGACTACAAGTCAGATATAAAGCCACTATAGAGTCATATAATATGTAAGTACAACATTACGATCAAATTATTTCCATCCGCGGTAAATGGCCAGAAGGCAGAGCCGGTACTCTCGAGCTTGTAATCAAGACGGTGCGCCGACGCCGACGAGCCGTTGACGGCCCAACCGTTTTTTGTAGACGGAAATTACTTTGAATCGAGTCTGAATCCGGATACGAAGCGATTAGGTACTCGAATTACGTTCAACTCGCCTCTAGGGGAGTTGATGTCTGATTGGTTACCTCTCGGGGAATTTTCATTAATCTATCAAGATTGATTTCGGCGGATTTGTTAAGACATCAACTTCAATATGTACACATAATAAATTATAGTTAACTATATTATAGATGTATTGGACACAACATTTCAAGTAACGTTTCCCGATTAGAATATATCTATAGACAATTCAGTTTAGACGCATTATGGTATATTCTCAAAATGGCTCAACTTAAGCTAGCCAATCGCCGACTGCATATGTTTTTCGAGTTTTATGTTTGTATGTTTCTATGTGATCACCTACAGCCTAAGCGGCTTGACCGATTTTGATGTGAGAGGTGTCTTTAGATTCTTCTTCATTTCTTGATTGACATAGGCTTAGTTTTTGGAAATAATAATAATACGATTCTCGCAAAAATAAAAATGTATTTTTTTCTTAACCTCCAACGAAGTTTTTCGTAATAAACAAGTGATTTTACTAGAATTATAAAAAAAAATGCTTATTATCTTTTACAGCGATTTTGCGCATATTTTCTCACAAAAACGTTCACAACAGCGAATCAAACGTAACGAAATCCTAAGTTAAGACTGCAAAACTGCTTTTCTGCGGTCGGGTATTTTGTTTTTATTTTAATATAGACACTTGTTGACCTATTAAGTACTTAGATTTTTGCGAAAATCAATTTTATAACATATGGCATGAAAATAAATCGAGGTAGGGTCATAATATTAAACGATGACCATATCAAAAATGTAAAAAACAACTTCAAAGCATCGACAATTTAGTTTCGAATAGAAGCATGAAATGAATACTTAAAAAGTAATTTACATACACTATTCCACATATTCTCGAAATGGCCAAAACGGCGCGTACAGCTAGAAATAACTACACGGCAAACATAACCTAGTTTTGTAATGTTTATTTAGGAACTCTGACACCGAAATCGTTAAAATCTATAGCCATATAGGTAGGTTGTTATATTTAGGCAATTAATGACCACTTCCGAATTCTTGTCTCGCTACCTAGCCGTTCACAAAACGACGTGTTTATTTATTGGCATTTTTATAGGATATCGTCATAATTCATAAATTATTTTTGCTGCCTATGGCGCCATAAACGAAACCTATAAAGCTGGCAAACGCGACCTTCCTTATTACGGTCTCAAAGTTGTGAAACCAGGGGTCTTATTGTGGTGCTATAATTGGCTTGCCTTAAATGATTTGGATGGTTTTTAGGGTTCCGTACCCAAAGGGTAAAACGGGGCCCTATTACTAAGACTCCGCTGTCTGTCTGCCCGTCTGTCAGCAGGCTGTATCTCATGAACCGTGATAGTTAGACAGTTGTTTTTTTTTTTGCTGAAAACAGTAATAATTTTTTGCCGTTTTTATAGATAATGGTACGGAACCCTTCGTGCGCGAGTCCGATTCGCACTTGGCCGGTTTTTTTACTAGTAATTCTGTGTTGTCATTTCATATTACGAATGTGACGATTTAAAAGAATGTGATGTTTTGGGAATATACAGTATTGCGAAAGTGACGCTTTGAGAATATAATAACCTGAGAAGGTAACCAATTGAGAATGTGACGTGTAAGGCCTAAACCGTAGGTGTACATAGTAACGAATTGCGTATTTTGAAGTCGGTTCTTTTAGTTTTTCGAAAGATTACTTGTTTAGTTGTTTGTTGTTTAGATAGGTTCTCGAGTGGAGACCACGTACCGGCAAGCGCAGCGTAGGAAGACCAGCCACGAGATGGACAGATGACCTCATACAAGTGGCGGGAAGACGCTGGATGCAAGCCGCTTCCAATCGGTCTTTTTGGAAATCCATTGGGGAGGCCTATGTCCAGCAGTGGACTTCTTATGGCTGAGATGATGATGATGACTTGTTTAGTTTATTAAACGATTATTTGTAAATAATAACACTTGGTTGTGATTTCTCTACAGAAAAGTACCGACCAAAGAACCACGATAAGGTCTGCTTCATGCTTCACGGTTACGAAACCAGAATTCGATGTGATACTCGGCTGTGAGCGTGTCCAGATATCAACTTACAGAAGTGACGGAAGACAATGCAACTGGCGATACGGTGTCACTCCGAATGATAAACGATACGCGATGTAGGTATTAGAATGACACGTGAATGTGAACTCTTACCCGACTGCGTAAGTAGAAGGTTGACGTTGTTGTTATTGGCCTCGCCATTGATTCAGGATTTTGATATTATTTTTTTATTAAAAATTATTAATTTGAAAATTATTTCACTTTTACCGCACTACCTCAAGTACAAGGAATCGCTTATTATGTAATCCCTGCGATACAGGTTCTCCTAGTGCAGGAGTTTACAAGCACCTGGATATTTTACCATAACAATATTGTACATATCTCTAAATTTTAAGTCATATGGTAAACATTGTAATCTTTTAAAATAAAATATTTTGTATTGTATTGTATTTGTATTGTTGATTTGGGAGGTGCATTCAATCAAATAAAATCGTATACACTTATAGAGTCTACTGTAGTGTCAAACATGCTACAAAATTTAACTAGAATATCTATTTACCAAATTTAATTTAAGATTTGTCATGGGAAGATTCAGACGATTTGGGGGGAGGGTTGAGCCCTTGAGCCACGGATCTGCTACTGGGCCTCGCAGCATGTCTTCTAAGCTGTAGGTTTTTATAAAGTAGGTACCTATCTTACGTAACATTAAAGGCCTATTCAGACCTGAGCGTTATTCGCTACCGCTGTGGGTAGAGGACAATACCGCGCGGATATCGCTTGGGTTACGTTACCGCGCGCGATAGCGATATCCGTGTATTTGGTTTAAACAGTGAAATTAACGCATAACTCGGATTTCCCTACCGCTCGCGGTAGCGAAAAACGCTCAGGTATGAATAGGTCTTAACCTCACATAGTGACATGAGTATCAGAATGACTACATACGAACATTTCCCACAAATTTATGCAGACGGTTTTTTTTCTCAATTTTTTAATTAATTATTACAGTTCGAGTAGGCACAATTCGCATTGACATTTGAAAAGAAACCTACATAAAGCACAAAAACACCCCAGGGTCAACAACTTCTACATTAATCTACATTCACCAACACACGAAAAACTCTCCATTCACTAAAAACAAAAAAAAATACATATCTCCAATCTGTTTATTTATAACAGTCATTGACAAATAGGTCATTTAGAATTTTTGGCAAGTTTTATGCACGATCGAGGTCGACCAATACGTCGTAGAGAGGTCACCGAACTGCAGTAACTACCTTACCACCTATCATATATTCTGTGGTCACACGTATGTATGCGCGCGCGCCGGCCGGCGAAGTGACCTTACCAAGTTACGACGCTCCGAATAGTTGGGGGAATATAATTTTGTAGCCGGATTGGAACACGCATTACCGGATTTTAGACCCGGCGCCAGATTCAGTTTAGTCCTGTTCGGTTAATTTTAGGAGGTGTCTTTGAACTGTCGGTTCATTGGCATAATATCAATTGTCAAAGCATCTCGATTTTATTTAGACGATCGTTTGGTATGGTATGCAGAGTTCATTATTAATTTAGGCAATATGACTAGAATGCTCCCAGAAAAATTAAACTTCCCGCCTGATGTCTGCCATTGGCCCTTAAGGTTTTGTCCTGAATGACAGATTGGCAGATAACACATAATCTAATCTGCTGCTCTAAGAGATATGAAATTTGGAAGGTGCCTTCGTTGTGAGGTGTAGGTAAACTAATAGACTTCAATTTAACTTCAATTGCAGGTGAAACCGCGCGATACTGCCAAGTTATCAAAATAATATAGACCAGGTAATAATATTTCCTTATGTCTTTGTTGCACTTTCTCATTATTATGATTATAATCTACGACCACTTACATCATGATAACGAACCTATAGACAAAGATAAAATCAGCGATGTTAGTTAGACTATAGTTAATATTTAAATAATGTCGAAGCTTACCAACATTACTATGTTTAAAGGCATTCGGGTAACATTTTTCGTCCTTTTTAAAATAAAAACTACGGGTCACTCACGTCTGTTTTAATCTGAAAAATCCGACTATAGTTTCAACCGCATTCGGCGGTCTTTTTCAAAGGAGCAGCGCAAACGAGGCGAGTGTGCGAGGCGCGTCACCGACCAAGAGTCGACGAGACCGATTTTCCGTCCTATTTGTAAATCCTGAAAGCCATTAACATCGTCAAAGTCAATAACACCCTTCCACATGGATGATCGAAGAGCGTGCCCAATGCGCCCATTGCCCCATTATAACGTTAAAGGGAAATTCCTTCACTAAATACTCCCGTATTTCATTAATTCAGAAGGGTCCAGCTAGTGGCGAAGTTTTTCTATCGTCCTTTTTGGGATAGGTGCGGTGTGTGCAACTTTTTTTGTAGAGGTGAGGAGCGCTATCGTCGTATTTTCTGTACAAGCCCGTAGGAATATTTTTAGTTTTATGACTTAGCCAACTTTTTGTAAGGTTGCTTGCCCAATAGATAGGTATTCTATTCCTATTAGCGCGTGGAACATCTGTCATGCAGGTGTGTGGCTTGGCATATGGGTATGCAGGTGGTGCAAAGCCCGTATTCGAAGGGTTTTTGTACCTTTTTTTGTTTCGTTATACGGTTGTAGTAGCGTAGGCTGCGGGCGAGTCGTTTGAAATAAAAACATTAGGAGGCTTGTGACGTTGTTTGACGGATTTATTAACATTTTTTTAAATTGCCCCGAGATGCTTCGGTATTTTTACGGACGTAAGCAGTTGGTCGTCAGCACTTTTTAATTATTGAACGCCAAATAAAAATCCATTTGTATTAATTCATTTTTTGACGTGTTTTATTTATTTCTTTTTAACCAACTGCGTAAGAAGGACTGTTATGTTTTTCTTATGTATGATCTATTTGCCAGGTGGATTGATTACAAGTATGTGCTACAAAATTGATATTCGTTAGGTACATCACTAGAAGATAAATCGTACCAACCACGCAAGAGTAGTAGTTGTAAAATATACAGCAAAAAGTGCATGTTTATCACTAATAAACTAATTTAATACAGGTCTACGTATGACCATCAACTCGCTAGATGCAAAGCGACACCGTATATAATATTATTATGCAATTTTATGTTGCAGTACTAAGGTTTTAACCTTGAAGCATGAAGCATGCAGAAACCTAGCACCAGACTTAGCGTGGTACTGATGACTGAACCTACATATTTTAATGTAGAAATAGGGTTGCGCTTCACCGCCAACTCGCCTGATGTAATTTTTTTTTAATGTAGAAATAGGTTTGCGCTTGACCGCCAACTCGCCTGATGTTAAGCGACGTTGCGGTCTACGATGGAGCGCGCTTATCTAATAAAACCTATTCGCAGTTTGTGACGGTAACCGACTATAAAGGTAGCAAAAATCTGGATATAGTATGCTTGAAGCTATTATCCAAATTTCAAGTACCAAATAGATAAGAAAGTTGCCCATATAATAGTAAAAGAGAATTTTAGGGACAATCGTAACAAAATTCCCCGCAAATCTGTGAGGTTCGGAATGCAGGTAAAAGAATACCTTCTCGGAATTGAATCATTGATGAATGAGCACACATATTGAATTCCCGAGAACAGGGTTACCACATCAACGATGTGCTGATGTGGTTGATGGAACCAAGATTTTATACGATAAACTGTAGTTAGATGATTAAAAAAATATGTAAATACATCTACAGTTTTTTTATTACGTACAGTTTGGGCATTTTCTAATGTTTTACTGCACAAGAAGGAGAGTAATGTTTTCTTTCAGATGGATATATAATAAATAAAATAAATATAAATATTTGTGGACATTTCACACAACAGCATCTACCCCAAGCTAAGCAAAGCTTGTACTATGGAACTAGATAGCTGATGGAATACATATATACTTTTTTTTATTGTAAATATATACATATACTATTTATGTTCCTATATTACCTCCTATAGCCTAAACGGCTTGATCAATTTCAATGTGCGAGATGTACACTACGAAAATAAGGTCTCATGCAGGCTTTTCATAAGGTTAATAAATACACATGTACTTGTTTGTCATGTCTAAAATTGACTACCTTTTTTTATTGTGAGAAGGGTAAGGTCACGATTGCCAAGTGTGCCAAGGGTTAGCATACTTCACGCGTATTGAACTCTCAGACATGTTACGAAAAATAAGACATGCCAGTACCCTCACGAATTCACAAAGTTTTCCATCGCCGATAGAAGTTAGCGTTGATTAACAATGCGCACATAACTTTCAAAAGACAGGCTGTGTACCCTAGCTTATGAACCCGAGACCAATGATGTATTATACGTAGATAGGTTTTGCGGCGCAAGCCTCAAGTAAGATAAATCGCCCGACTCGTCTCCAGTCGCATCGGGCAACACTGTTAAACGCGTGTCGTGACTTATGAACAGTGACAATGCTATCTTGTGTGTTTAGGAAGTGCAACACCAAGATGTATGAGGCCAAGAAACTAAAAGGCCTTAAGGATGTGATCTTATCCTCGAAAGTACTGAAAACTGTGATTTGCCATGCTTTTACTTCATATTCTATGATTAAAATACAAAATACAAATAATTTTATTGCAGTTTGTAGGTACATTAAGGATCTTATAACAATTCTAGATTTTCCCTATACAAACTTGCCTCTCCAGCAGGCATGCAATACTGGAAGTGGGCTCACCGAGTAATTTTAAAAATTGACATTCAAAAAAAAAAAAAATATTACAGAAAAAAAAAGTCTAAAATATGAAGTTATCATTTCAATTATACAATCATCATCATCTCAGCCATAAGAAGTCCACTAACCTCTCTATAGACAAAATCTTATTGCTCAAGACTTTAAGAAACTCCCAACTAGTCTGCTGATAGAATGTACTATATGCTATACAATTTTACCAGAGTTAACACCAACTATGCTGTTATTTCTAGCTTGTAAGAATATGTTACGTAGGTAGTAAGTATGCGACCTTGCATTACGTAGCTGCCACTGCGTCGCACCTAATCGACAACGCGACTGCTAATGTTCATCATCATCCGCAGCCTTCTTTATTACCCCATATTGGTATAGGTGTTTCACAGACACAACACGAAAACAAAAAGACGTATTCATAAGTCCGACGGCGACAGTATACTGTTCCACTTCTAATGTTTTTTATTTTTTATAGAAATAGGTTTGCACTTGGAGCGACTTTGCACATGATGGAGCGCACTTACCTAGAAGAAACCAATTCACTCGCGATTTAAAAACACCCTGATTATATCTATCGGGAAAGACACACTCAGGAAGCGTATTCCACAATCTAGCAGGCCGCACGATGAAAGTGGAGTTAAAGCGTTTCGTTCGGGTTTTTGGAATATCCACCACGAAACGGTGACGCTTATTCCCACCATATTTAGTCTTGTTTACAAACTTTTCGATATAAATCTTTTAAACAAAGAACTCGTGTGCCGCCCCGAAACAATGTACATGTTATCGTCGAGTGTTTGTTTATTGACTTTTATAAATATTTGCCGAAAGCGCCACGTTAATGCCCAACCATTTTTAGAGCACTCAAGCCATTGACTGACTGTGGATCCAGACATTGGTCGTTATGTGCAACGAATGCTTCGCCTCACATGCCCCGACTGTGTCTCGCACTGTGTACGATATGGTCAGTATGCTCACTTGCATAGGAACACACAGTATACGCGCAGTATGCTGCTCACATTGAGAATCGACCACAATACAGAGTACCCAGTTTTTTGGGTCTTTGATAGGACCTGCACATAATATGGCAAATGATTTTTTTAAACAATTAAGTGACAAGTGGCGTCCCAACTCGGCGCGGCCACTCGGCAGGCCCCGTAAGAGATGGCGAGACGAACTTGACACCTTTGATAAAAACTGGCACATCAATACACAAAACGTCAAGACTGGAAATGTCGGGGGGAGGCCTTTGCCCAGCAGTGGGACACTACAGGCTAACAACATCATCATCATCAAGTGACAAGACGTATTGGAAACGTTGCATTTCAATCCAGAATACAGGAAAATACTACTTGGCGGTCAAATAACATGGAAAGGTGTGTATATTATATTTCTCTAGGTGGACTCGGCAAGAGCCCTACCACTATAAATATTTGCAATTTTAGTGTACTATATCTACCAATATCTATGTATCTCTATTTTATTATTTTAGTCTACTATACCTATGACCTATGTTTTTTTTTCCCCAGAGGGCGCTGCAGTGTCAACAACAGTTCCGCTATAATTTAATTTTTAAAAATAATTAAGTTTATTTTCATATGCAAAAATATGATAAAAGTGATCCATGTGTAACGTAATATAAGTGACAATGTTAAAATTGGAGTGAAGATCGACTAATTGTGGAATTTTCGGATAATTTAGTGAAAATTGCTTGTCGACTATTATTTGCGGATTCTACTTATGAGAAGATTATGGAACTTATTGAGAACTGAGAACTGGTGAGACGAACTAATACTCCTATATTATTCATTTTAATTTCGTGAAAATAACATCCCAGACATAAATCACCGTTGAACAATTTGAATTACACCTGAACATAACCAGTTTTTTATATTTTGGCAATAATTTTAATTGACACGCACTGATTGGAAAAACTAATATTTGGAACAATACCAGCTCTGACTCTGACATAAGGCTACCATTGACATTGACAGTCAGTTAACAGAGACTACCACAGATTAAGAATCCAATCAACAGTGACGAGTTTTCAGACTATAATATAAAGCTAGCTGTTCATGACTCTTTGTTCCTAAAAATGGACTCTGATAATATCACATTCCGACCTATAAAAAAAACACAATCTCTGACTGATCTTACAAATTCCACGATGTTTGAAAGTACTATACTAAGTCTACCCGAACACACTCTTGATGATAGTATATATCTGGACTTGAATAAACAAATAGAAAAACTTTCTATGGACTTGCAATCTGCCAACAATGAAATTGATAATCTATGTTCAGAAAATAACCGCCTACAATCTGAGAACAATAACCTCAAAAAAATACTAGATAGATACAAAAAAGTATTTGTAGGCAGTCCAAGAATTCATACGACAAATAATGTAAGTAGGGAACAAAACAGTCCCATGGTGACCCCTAAACAGCAACATATATCAAAACGAATTAGAAATATTTCAACTCCCGACGAAATAGAAACACAGCCTAATATGGAAAAATGGCCCCAGACAAATATATGTGAAATTACGCCTAAAAATTCACCTATGCTAATGGATTCATTAGATAAAGATTTAGAACATGAGAAAAATATACAAGATTTAACATACTTACACAATACTCAATCGCAGGACATTCATATAGATAAAAAAGTAAATAATAACTATAAGGAAACAACGAATGTGGATATTATAGATGACATAGTAGTCATAAACCAATCACAGAAAACTACCATAATTAATCAAAATACGGGAGTTACAGCAAATAAAGACCTAAAATTAAGTCATAACGTAAGTAAGAATATATCCAAAAATCAAAATATGAATAGAATTAGAGTTATAATATTAGCAGATGAACAAGGACAGCACATACGTAAAACACTCCAGGAGCTGCTGGGCGATGACTACGACGTTTATTGTTATTGGAAACCAGGAGCTCGTCTACATGACATAGTGAACGAAACTAAGACTAAGATTATGCAATTAACCAAAAATGACTGTATCATTCTACTTGCAGGCACAAACGATCAGGTGCCATATGAATTTCAATCATGTCTTCACACATGGTTAAAATCCGTTTCAAATACTAATGTAATAGTGCCAGAAGTATTCTATAACAAACATCTTAGAGAACAAAAACTGAACTATGAATTACATGAAGATACAAAATTATTAAATCTTCCTACTTTTTGTTTTGGTGCTACTTATTGTAGAAAAAACCGTCGTGGTGGAGCATGTATTTTAGTTCGCAATACGCATAGGTTTAAGCCCATTAGCGGGCTTCAGAAATATTGTGAAGAAGGTGCTTTTGAGTGCTCTGGGTTGGAACTTACTGATCATAAAATTATAATATTGTGTGTTTATAGGCCTCCCAAATACTTAACTCACCATTTTGACATATTTTTTGAGAAACTTAACTTGATATTGCATGAAACGAGCTATGGCAAAAAGAAGGTAATATTGTGTGGAGATTTTAATATCGATCTCATGAAAAATAATAATAAAGTCAGTAAATTTAAACAGCTCATTGATACATACAACCTAAGATTTACTATACATGAACCCACTAGAATTGTGAGTGGGACATGTTTAGATAATATTCTATGTAATGTACGGGGTAGTAAAAGCAAAATTCTCGAACTGGCAATGTCTGACCACACTGCCCAACTACTTGAATGTCCTATTAAGCCAACTCACACATTAAAATATTGGTACGCTGAAAGACGTGACTACTATCGAGAGAATATGGTCAAATTCAAAGAATGTCTCAATTCAATTTCATTCAGTGATGTACTTGATCAAGATGATCCTAATGTAGCATTTAATAATTTTCATGACTTATTTATATTATTTTATGACATGTGTTTCCCTATAAGAAAAATAAAAATATCTGTTCGACAAAAGCCAAAATGGCTTACGAAAGGTATAAAAAATTGCTGCAAGCGAAAAAGGGCTTTGCTTTGGGCATATCGTAAAAAACGCACACCGGAAAATAAATTTAAATTTAAGGCACTTTCTTTTAGACTTAATAAAATCATTAAACTAACCCAGAAATCCCAAAATGACAATTTTATCAATAAAGCATCAAACAAAGGTAAAGCAATGTGGAATGTAATAAATGGTGCACAAAATAATATGCCAAAAGAACCTATACATCTAAATATCAACGGCAGTATAGTGAAAGATCCCAAAGCAGTTGCTAGTCATTTTAACAATTTTTTTATCGACCAAATACCGGATGAAGCCTCAAATATAAACACAACCCTAAACTCACGAAATAGCCGTTCATTATTTATGGCTCCGACGGTCCCACAAGACATATATAGAATTATCATGAACCTAAAAAATACCAAGAGCACTGGTTACGATGGAATATCAACACATGTGCTCAAGTATGTAGCGATTACAATATGTCCAATACTAAGTCATATTATAAATAAATGTATATTTAATGGTGTCTTTCCGGAAAATCTCAAAAAAACCGTGATTAAGCCTCTCTTTAAAAAGAATGACAAGTATGATATGAGTTGCTATAGGCCGATTGCTCTAGTCCCTATTTTATCGAAAATATTCGAAAAAGTTATTTACGATAGCATTTACAGTTATCTTGAGAAAACCAATCTATTTACAGCAGAACAAGTCGGCTTTCGAAAGAAAAAGACAATCAATCTTGCAATTTACAACTTTTTGAATATTGTGATGGAAAGTATCGATGCAAAAATACCTGTATGTGCACTGTACATGGATTTAACGAAAGCGTTCGATTATGTAGATCACAATATACTTCTAAGTAAGCTGGATGCATATGGTGTCAGAGGTAATGTGAAAAGACTTATAAGATCGTATTTATTGAACAGGCAACAATGTACACAAATTTGTAACATTTGCCCAAAATCAAAAAGGGAAGTGATAACCACGTCTAATTTTAGAACCGTAAAATACGGTGTGCCCCAAGGCAGTGTCCTAGGCCCACTGCTATTTATTATTTATATAAATGATCTTCCTAGCGTCACCAAGCATCCCACTGTTTTATTTGCTGATGACAGCACTGTGCTGTTTACTGGTAAAAACGAAAAATTGATTGAATATGACATAAATATGACATTGAATAATATAATAAAATGGCTGACATCAAATAATCTGAAAATCAATTTAAATAAAACTAATTTAATGACATTTAGAAATAAACTAAATAAATTAAATAATCTTGACATTCATTACTGTGGACATAAAATTGACATTATTGACAAGACGAAATTTTTAGGTTTAAATATTGACTGCAATTTGAATTGGAAGGATCATGTGGAAACCCTTCGGGCAAGGGTAAATCAACACTCATATGCTCTCTACATGTTGAGTAAAAGAGTTAGCCAATCGTCGGTGCTAACTGCTTATAATGGGTACGTTTCATCATTACTTAGATATGGAGTTATATTCTGGGGCAACAGTACTGAGAAAGAGTCAATTTTCAAGGCACAAAAGAAATGTATTAGGGCAATTTGTAAGCTACGTCAAAGAGATAGCTGCAAACCGTATTTTATAAGCCTAAAAATATTAACCCTACCTTGTATACGAGTGAGCCTACATATATGAGTGTGTAGTGTTTGTGCGAAATAATATTAACCTATTTTCAAGTTTAAAAGCCGCAAGACATAAACATAAACTTACCGGGCTTAAACGTAATACAGCGTTACTTGCGAATAGCGTTTTTTGTATGGCTCCTGCAATTTATAATCATTTACCATATGAAATAATTAACACAGACGAGCCACGAATATTTAAACAGAAACTAAAACGCTTAGGAAAACGCTTCTCTTAGGAAAAGCCTACTATACTATAAAAGAATATTTAGCGGACAAATTTTAAA
The DNA here is from genome assembly GCA_947563715.1 of Lycia hirtaria. Classification (NCBI taxonomy): domain Eukaryota; kingdom Metazoa; phylum Arthropoda; class Insecta; order Lepidoptera; family Geometridae; genus Lycia; species Lycia hirtaria. The sequence goes on along the minus strand of OX387385.1, from coordinate 3,635,649 downwards.
TTCAAGTACATTGTATTTTTTAAATATATTACTTTAGTTTGGTAATGCTATTGTTTATTTCACTGACATTGCTTTTGATCATTTTATTTTCCTCTAACATTATATTCAATTATTATTGACATAAACTTAATACTGTTACATTAAAATTATTAGAATTAATTATATTTTGACATTAAGCAATGAAATTGACATAATACATAATTGAAATGTGAGTGTAGACAATAATTTATAGGTATGTAACTGACGGTCTTTATATTATTGTTTATATATTTATATTAGTTTTACTTGATATTATCTATTACTTTATTTTTCCACTGACATAGGTTTTGTTATAAGTGGCATATTACTTTCTGTTATATTTTATCAATATTATTAAATAATGAGATGTGAAAATAATATTTCACGTGGTAGTCTGGCCATGAATGCACAGCCTTATTCTGGATATGACGTTTCGACTTTGAGAATTTGTTAATTTTGTTTGTGTTTATTTGCATGATTTCGAGATTGAGGGTAATTTTTCTGTTTGTAGTTTTTGTGTGTGATATTGTTTCCCGTTTGTGTTTCATATAAATGGATGATTTCTAAGCTGGTAAGGCAGATATAAAGTATATGTAACGCCTAATTATATTCGGTTAAACAATGTATATAAAAATAATATGACAACAATGTACCTATACAATTTTGCACGCCGGTAAGGCAGAATATGGAGAGCTATGTTTTTTACCTGATGTTCCACCTACTGTACCCATATGCGCAATAAAGACATTATTATTATTATTTTTCATATATTTATTTATTAATCTTAAGTCTAAGTTTTTACAATATTTATATAAAAAACAATAAAAACATTATAAAAACTTAAACCTAGAATGCCGCCGACAGCGGGGCAGGGCCTAAGCTGCTGGCGGTAGGAGCTACAGACTCAGAAACCTCCTGACAATTCGTGCCGTGTCTAGGACGACCGCCTTCTGAATCCGACCCTTGATCCAACCATCAAGCGAGAGCCTCTTAAGATGTTGGTCAAGGCTCTTCGCTATTAAACCGTTTGCCGATACAACTATCGGAACAATGGTCGTCGATTCAACATCCCACATGGCGGTTATCTCGTGAGCCAAGTCAAGGTACTTGCTGAGCTTGTCCTTCTCAGCCTTCACGAGATTCTCATCATGTGGGATGGTGACGTCAACGAGCACTGCCCGGCGTTGGGAACGATCTACAATCACAATATCAGGCTTATTGGCAACAATAGTCCTATCTGTGATAATAGAACGGTCCCAATAGAGCAAAGCACGACCATTCTCAAGAACCGGCGCTGGTGCGTACTGATAGTACGGCACCTCGGACTCAACAAGGCCGTATTGAAGAGCAAGTTGCTGGTGGATGATCCTGGCTACTTGATTGTGCCTGTGCAGATACTCGCTGTTAGCAAGATGCGAACAACCGGAAATAATATGTCGGAGAGACTCTCCAGAACGGTGGCATGCCCGACAAATGTCGACCGTACCGTCCTTCATGATGTATTTCCGATAGTTGTTCGTCTTGATAACTTCATCTGCAATCGCACAAGCAAACCCTTCAGTTTCCCCAAAGAGGTCACCGAAGCGTAACCAGTTCACCGACGCAAGAAGGTCTACATCGGGTCCTGTTAAGGCCCGGTAGAACCTCCCGTGTAACTCCTTGCCCTTCCATACGTCCCTACGATCTTCCATGCTGAGCACCGTTGGTTTGCGCCAGTTCTCTTTTGCCAAGGAGAGAGGCGTCAGGCCCTTGTCAACTGCCATTACATCGTAATGTATCCCACATTCGTTGTTGCGGAAATAATCCCTGAGACTGCACACCTCACGGTTGTGAAGGTTCTTGGCATTTAAAAAGCCACGACCCCCCCACTTCCGCGGAATGTACAATCTCATAACAGACGAGCGTGGGTGTAGCATGCGATGTAATGTCAGTTGCTGACGGACCCTTCTATCCAGGGCGTCCAGCTCAGTTTGAGTCCACCTTAGTATGCCAAAGGAGTATGACAGTAGAGGCATCACCCAACCGTTGAAGGCGCGTGATTTATTGCCGCCAGACAAAAGACTGTTAAGAACTTTTGACAGGCGGCAAAAGAAACGCTCCTTCACCGATTTTTTAATATCCTCTACCGCAATACCCAACGACTCTGACATACCAAGGTATTTGTAGGTGTCGGCTTCGGAGAGGGACCTGAGAGTCATTGTCTCAGAAAGTTGTAAATTCGGAGAATTTTCAACTTTCCCTCGCTCTACCTGAACGACCGCACACTTGTCTACACCAAACTCCATCTTAATGGCACTGCTAAAAACCTCTGTTGTTTTTAACAACGTCATTAAGTCTTGTCGTTTCGGTGCAAAAAGTTTGAGGTCATCCATGTACAACAGGTGAGAAATAACTTCACCCCCCCTACGAAGCCGATAGCCTAGACCTGAATCCTTCAGCAGAATACTGAGAGGGTTCAGTGCCAGGCAAAACCACAATGAGCTCAAACTATCACCCTGGAAAATGCCACGGTCAATCCTAATCAAGTCCTGCGGTGTAAAGGAGCCATCTCTACTACCTGGTTGACGAAGGACTGTGGTCCATTGCCTCATACATGTGGCTAAGAAGGATCTCAAAGTTGCATCAATTTTACACAACTCTAAGATCCTCTCAAGCCATGAGTGAGGCACCGAATCATAGGCCTTCTTATAGTCAATCCAAGCAGCAGAGAGGGCCCCCTTATTCCGCTTGACTTGTTGGCTAATGGCCGTATCAATGAGGAGTAGCTCTTTAGTACCACGGGACCCAACCTTACATCCATTCTGAGTAGAGGCCAAAACTTTGTTCGCAACTAAGTGCGTATAAATTTTATTTCTCAGAATGGATGTAAGGAGCTTATAGATGGTTGGTAAGCATGTGATGGGTCTGTAGTTTTTTGGTTCCGTGGTACTACCGGACTTATGGAGCAGAAAGGTGACCCCGGTGGTCATGAAGGCAGGAAGAGAACCGAGCTCGAGGGCATCTTGGAATTGGATAGCCAAGCGATCGTGTGAGCATCGAATCCATTTTATCCAAAAGTTGTGTAATCCGTCTGGCCCAGGGCTTTTCCAGTTCTGTGTCGTACGGATCGCACAGCTAACGTCTAAAGGGTTTATTAAAATAGACCCCATGGGTTCAATGTCTTCGCACTCACGCTCGACAATTCTCATCCACTCGTCTTCCGTATGTTCGACGGGCATCGACCAGATACCACGCCAGAAACTAGTCATGGCGTCAGAGTCCGGTAGCTGTCCGTCACTTATACGTTGCTCAGTTCCCTCCCAGCTTCGGTATACCTTTCTTTGGTCACTTTGGAAGAGGCGATTCTGCCAGTATCTATCCACACGTTCTCTGTAGCGACGAATACGATTCGCCCATGCATAGACTTTCTGCTTCAGATAGTCGATGCGTTCCGTGACATTGGCAAGGTAGTGTTGCGGCCTAATACCGGTCCCGGCAAATGCCTGAGTCACAAAACGCATTACTCGGGGGCGATTATTCCCCCGTCTGAAGCAGATCAGCTTCGCAATGAGAGTCCTGAATGTGTTAATACGCCGCTCGATCCTCACTTGCCACGCGGGTACATCTCCGGTGCGTCGCGGTGCACGGCTAATGTCCGGAAATTTAACACGTGCGACTCGACACACCGCAATGGCACCGCAGTATAAGATCGAGTGAGTATCAACTAAATCTCTACTAGTTTGAATATACGGAACTAGCAATGCATTCAAGGCTCCCATCAGTGCTAGATTTTTTCTATGGGTAGGCAAGCGTGGTAAACGTGGCCTAGAGTCGGGTGCGAATCTGTACTGAGAAATCACATCTTCCAGAGTGCTCCTCAGTTGCTCACTCACCTGGTTAGAAACACCACTCGTAACGTCCCCCTCGTCGGCTGCGGGGTCAGCCGACGTCACAGGTGTCGCCACCGTGGTCGGCATTGAAGCCAATGACGGGGCAGACGACGCGACAGGCGACGGATCCCTCGCCGACACGGGGGTCGGACGAGTAGACATCACTTCCAGGCGAAGCCGATCGAGCACGGACTGATCCAACAGCTTGAGTCGCTGGATAGCTCGCACTTGATCCGATAATCGTTGAACAGTCACGGTGACGGTCGGTTCAAGAGTCTGAAACAAAGGCAGTATTCTAGACCGGTACGCCGTCAAGTTGGTTTCTGATTCTGTCGCCCCATAGTAGGCGCGCATGACGTTTTCATTGATTTGTGAAGACCATCTCATGCGACGCGCTACACCGCCAGTAGCGGAGGCCGAAGATAGCGGGGCGGACCCCGCTGTAGGCCCCAGGCGTGCTGGCGGCGGTGGACGACTCCGTCGCGCAGATCTTGGTGGCGGCGGCGGCGTCGGCCCGCTCCCATCACTCGACGTGGAGATGTCGCGGGAGGTTTGATACTCGTCTCCCGACGACGAGCTCGGAGACGATGGGGCGGGCGGTGGTGGAAGGTGCGCATTTGTTGAATCCGCTGTGTTTTTTCCTAATCTTCCCCGTGTTATCATGTATTTCGCTTGTTGTTTTTATTTTACAAGTACTTGACAGTTGTCAGCAGATGTCATATTTATTTATTGTGGTATTTTGGGTTTGGTTTTTATTATTATTATTATGATATACCATCTCTACGATGATGATGATGAGCCCACGAGTACCACCACTACGCGGTGCATATCTTGACGAATATGCCCCCCGCATCGCTGAGTCGGAATGTTGTGTTCATTAACCATGTCCCTATGAAGAAATATAGTAAATCAATGACTAGAGCTCTATTTTTGAAACAGCCTTCGTGAACGAACACAACGTATTCAATGATTGCGACCGACTTAACACAGAAGCGGACAAATTAAGAACTACATTATTTCACATAAATACTTGGCAGTTTTATGTGGAAGAATCGATTGTGGCTCGCAAGTCCGTGATTGAGTTGTACGAAAAAAATGGCGTGACTGTTGCCCTCTTCCAAGGCACGCTCATTAAAGTTTCATCTCGGCAGGGCTTCGACCTCCGTCGCAGTCTGCTTGTTGCGCGAAATATCGTGCGTGGCTTCCTTTTCATTTTTTATGTCGCTAATGTGCCCCGTGATTTATTACCGACCCGTAGAGAGTAGAGACAGGAGGTACGTACTTTAAATGGGTCAACACCAGCTGTACAGATTTTTATTTCTGTCTCTTTTTTTATATAGGCTCACGCTTGACCGTAAACTCGCCTGGTATTAAGCAACAGTTACGGTCTCCGCGGATGGAGCGCGCTTGCCTAGGTAATATTCATTCGCGATTTAAAACACCTATCCATTCCGGAAGTGCATTCTACATTTTGGCGGTACGCAAAATAAAAGTGAAGTTAAGGTGTTACGTCATGCGTGCAGCGCGAAATTCGCGCAGCTGTAAGGGACTACAGATCTGCGTTTACGGTTTAATTTCAACTCGATACCTTCACGCGTTCCCGAGATAGAAAGGTCTTGAAAGAGGGACAACAAAGTGATCCTATAAGGGTTCCGTTTTTCCTTTTGAGGTACGGAACCCTAAAAATAATCTTGGATCGTGATCACTAATAGTTATCGGAGCTAGGTACAAGGACAAAAATACTGTTTGAAATTTAAATTTCCCGCTGCGTGGGTATCGTTGGCGCATAAAGCGTTTCAAAAAAGTTTTTGGGCGAAAAGAGCATGGGAGAACGAGATCAAACACACACTCACTGAAATATATTCCATACAAAACCGATAAACTAGCAACTCTGCGACGATACCCCAGACTTTGGAGCTTAGTCCGAACAAGGGAATCGTTACAAATCAGCCTCTTAGTACGCAAGAACTCAGTATACAAGTTATAAATAAATAAACATTGGTGGACATTTCACACAACACCATCTAGCCCAAACTATGCAAGGCTTGTACTATGGAAACTAGATGGTTGATATAATACATTTACACTTTTTTTAACTTATGATACATAGAAACATCCAGACACAGAACAAACACCCATGACCTACAGGTCAGGAGGTAGTCGTACTACCACTGAACCTGTACCAGAGCCTGTGCTAGGGTGAAAGGTTGTATGTATGACCACTCATCACTATGAACAAGATTTGCTATAGTTATATCGTTAAAAGCGATATATCAAAAATACGTATGCAAGGGGTCGTCTATTAATCACGTCCAAAGAAACATCACATTTTAGAAACTTTTTAACCCCTCCAACTTGGTGATACGTAGTAAGGTTTTAGACTAATCGCTCGAGGCGGAATAATCATAATTAAGTAACTAAACAAACACCTCTGTAAGGTGTTTTAGAATTTACTTCGTGTCCATGACATTTTGTAGGCGGCAAGCATGCAGTTTGTAATCTATAAAGTCTGGTTCACACTATGTTAGTAATGTGTTCGAGTATAGAGTAACCCCTTGTGGGAACAGATACTCTTAAATGTTCTATTTCAATATATTTTAGAGGGAGTTGAAAAAGCGCTCGTGCGAACCAGAGATTGCTCACTAGTAGACTAAATTAGTAGCACAATGTGAACTAGGCTTTAGGATGAAATAACAGCATAAACAACATGAAACTAAATTGACAATAATATGCTAAGGAGTAGAAAGTAAATGCCGAGAAGAAACCATATTATACTAAGTAGTAAAGAGAGTACTTCCAAATGCCCTGCTATCTTGTTACCATCCCCAAGCAGAAAATGTGAATGAAAGAAATGTGTGCGGTGGTGTATCCCGGCGTCCTCTCTTGAAAGCCAATGCCCATTCCAGATGTGATGAGAGATTTGTTTACTGCCCTCGACTGGGGTGATCATCACTTAACATTGAATAAGCTGTGGTGAAATACCTAACTTGTCCACCGTAAAACTTAGCCTTAAACAGGTACTTTGGCTTATTTTATTGTTCTCTTTTACAACATCATTATATTAAGCACTTACTTAATGACCACATTTTATCAGAATTACTATTATTTTAATTGTAAATTTAATGTATATAAGTGTTAATGCAAAATAACGATTGTTTATAAATGGGTCATTAAGTTAATTGGCGGTATATGCTCACTGATAACATGATAGGAAGTTCATTTAAAGTACTTTTAAATGACCTTACCTCATTAGAAGCAATCTATTTCATTGCTAACAAAAAAAAAACATTTGGGTAAACAATGTAGGTAACTAACGAGTTTTTCATTTAATGATTTGTTTTAAAATAAATAATATAAGAGGAACTTTAATACCAGAACAGTATTTTATCTTATTTTCCAAACCAATCCTTATAACTCGATGGCGGTAAAGATATATAATAAGTTGCCAAATGAGTTAAGGGATCTAGATACAGACAATAGCTTTGTCATGAATTTGAAAACATACCTAGAAGCCAATTGTTATTACACTCTGGATAATTATTTTTAAGGATACATTTGTAAATATCAAAATAAAGCGCTCCGAATCTCCTGTTGCCGTGCCCTTACAGGGCCATATGCTTTTTCAATTTTACATTACTTACTTGACATTTTGTTTGACATTTAATTTAATTTTTGGAATTTATTTAACACTTATTTCACTTTTGACATTTTATTTTAATTCTTTATTTTATTTTATTCTTTTACAATTATTTTTATTATACAATTAAATTTTATACAATATAACTTATATTATTTTATTTGTTATGATATGCGAATATTGAAAAACTACCAAATTATATGTTTGGTAGTTTTTCTTTCTTTATTTGCTACCATAAAACACATAACCCTGTGTTATGTCTACGTTTATTTTATTTACGAGGGTTTTCATTGTAACCATATCTAGATTCTAATAATTATTAGACTGTTTTGGCTGATGGTAAAAAAGCTTGTAATATTTGATATTTCAAAAGGTATTGTGATGGCCAAAGCCCAAATTGTGGGCAGTCAGGCCGATCACGACGAGAGCTGAGTTTAATTGGTAGAACACAATGGAAAAAGATGAGGAAAAATGAGTAGGATGCGAACTTACTTGGTATCTGCTTGGTATCGACCTACAGCGGTGTCCAAAATTCGTCCGGTGCTGAGTATTGTGTTATGTTCCGAATGAGCTGAATGGTTTTACACCTTCACAATGAACTGAATGTTTGTCTTGTAACACTGAAGACCCGTTATAGCGTCCAGGGCACTGAGATTAGTTATATGACTTTATTAGTTGGTATTTGCACACTGAAGCACTCTGAAGATCACTTTTCGAGTAGTAAAACCGATTTATTTCTTACTAGACTCGAGAGCCGACACGCGTGATCTAACCGCCACAGACTGACAGACGACTTTGACATTCCGACGTCACGCCATCTTTTTTGTGGCGGGAACATCTTGGGGGCCGGCAAAAAACACTTGCTAGTCTTCTTCTTCAGGGCTGAGTGGAAACCTGGCAATCTTGAGTACAGGTCGTCTCAGGGTACCGAGCTGAGTGTCTAGGTCGACTACTCTTACAATACCATCCTTTCCGGGCAGAAGTTGACTAATTCTTCCCATCTTCCAATGGAGCGGAGGTAGATTATCTTCCACGATGAGTACTAGTTCGCCAATTTTAGGAGGGGAAGAGGGAGAAAGCCATTTGGATCGAGTTTGGAGTGTGTGGAGGTAGGATTTGGACCATAGTGTCCAGAAGCGCTGAGAAAGTGCAGAAATGAGCTGAAAACGTTTAAGAGCTGATAGGGGTCTATCATCATAAGATAGCTCGGGCAGAGCAGTGAGCGGTCTGCCAATAAGAAAGTGGCCAATCGTTAAGGGTTCGCCGTCCATGACGTCAGAAGAGGGCTTAAAAAGTACCCTGGAGTTTAGTACGGCTTCAATTCGTGTTAAAAGGGTGGCAAATTCTTCGAAAGTGAGGTGCTGTTCGCCAATTACGCGATATAAAAGTTGTTTCGCGGACTTTACTGCTATCTCGTGAATACCTCCAAACCACGGACCTGTGGGTGGATTCAGTAGCCAAGTTATGTGCTGAGTGGCTAGTTTGTGTGTGATTGCATCATTGTTTGAATCTAAGAAGTTCTTAATAGCTGTGAGCTGATTCTTTGCGCCAACAAAATTTGTACCGCAGTCCGACCGTATGAGAGTCGGTACGCCTCGGCGTGAGATAAATCTTTGTAGTGCTGCGAAAAACGCTTCGGTGCTAAGAGAAGATACCGGTTCTATATGTACGGCTTTTACAACCAAATCTACGAATATACAAAACCATGATTTCAAGAGTTTAACGTTTCGCAAAGTACTGGATTTCACTAGAAATGGTCCAGCAAAATCGATTGATACTTGGCTGAACACTGGCAGAGGTGTAACTCTGTCTGCGGGCAGATCTGCCATTACCGGGGGCCTAGTACGAGGACGACAACGGAAACATCTTACACATTTGTAAACGCAATGTCTTATAACGCGGCGTGCTGATAAAATCCAAAACTGCTGGCGCAAAATAGCATGTAGTGTGTCGGCACCCGGATGACAATATATTCTGTGGTAGTGATTTATAATGAGATGTACTAGTGGACTTGAGCTGGGGAGAATGAGCGGGTGTTGAGCTTCGTACCTAATGGGAGCTTGAGAGAGACGGCCACCTACTCTCAGGAGTTCATCCTTCATGAATGGTGAGAGGCGTTGGAGCCGGGCTGTGCAGAGCCTATTTGTTCTAAGGCGGTCAATATCTTCTGCGAATTCATTGTGCTGAACTGAGCGGACCCAAAAGAGTAGAGCTTCGTTGCGTTCAATGGCTGTCATGGAGCCAAAACGTCTTGCTGTCTTATCATGGCGGCAGTTGAATATAAACCGTTTGATACAAGCTGTTACTCCAACTAGCTTGTCAAGAGTGCTGAAGCGCATGAGTAAGTCTGTGTCAACATCTGGGACAGCTATATGCGCTACTACCTTATTTGCCTTTAGGCCTGGGAGAGCGTGATGACCTAGGGCTGGTGGCATCTTTGGCCATGTTTCGGGAGATTCTTTGAGCCATTCAGGAGACCACCAAAGCTTGTGTTTTAAAAGAGATCGAGCAGATGTTCCCCTACTTGCACAGTCAGCAGGGTTGAGCTGAGATGGCATGTGTCTCCATGTGAGACTGGGTGAGGTAGCAGTGATCTTGGTCACTCGATTAGATTCGAAGACCTGAAGTTGATGTGAGGGCGTATTGATCCACGCAAGAGTAATGGTACTGTCCGACCAGCATATATGATTGCTTATTGGTATGTGAGATGAAATCAGAGCTGATACACGGGTCATAAGCTGAGCTAGTAATGTAGCAGCTGAGAGTTCCAACTTTGGAATTGTTAGCCGATTCTTAATGGGCGCGACCTTTGACTTAGCCAAAATGAGATGTATATTGGTGTTTCCATTTGCAGAGACCTCATGTAGGTATACCACAGCAGCATAACCAGACTCAGACGCATCCGAAAAACCGTGAAGCGTATATGTAGCTGTACATTCTGGGCGGATGTGTCGTGGAATACGAATTTCGGCAAGATGAGGTAGGTCGTCTATAATCTCCTGCCATTCCTTTTGGATGTCCTCTGGAACTGGATCATCCCACCCTAATTTAAGAAGCCATAGTCCCTGAAGAAGGACCTTTGCGCGGAATATTACGGGAGTGACCCAACCGTTAGGGTCATAGAGGGTAGCCGCTGTACTGAGAATAGTCCTCTTTGTGACCTTCGCCCGTGGCGAGAATGATATTCGATATGTGAATTCATCGGTATGAGGAGTCCATTGTACGCCTAGTACTTTAATTGGGTCGAAATCAGGGCTGAGGTCAAAATTCTTGGGCATATTGCATTGATCGTCAGGGAATCGTTCAAGTAGTGCTGATGAGTTTGAGGTCCATTTACTGAGCTCAAAACCTCCTTTGGCTAGTAGTTCTATGAGTTCTGTTTGAAGCGCCTGGGCTGCCTGTATTGAGTCATGCCCACAGAGGATGTCATCAACGAATATAGCCTTGCGTATCACTTGGACTGCTGCTGGGAAGCGTTGACCTTCGTCATCAGCTAACTTGAGAAGAATGCGTATTGCATGATATGGGCTTGATCGTAGACCGTAGGTGACGGTGTTGAGACGGTAAGTCAACAAGGGCTGATCTGGAGATGCACGCCAGAGTATGAGCTGAAACTGCCTGTGATCTGGATGCATAAGAATGTTCCTGAACATCATCCGAATGTCTGTGCTGAATACAACAGGATGAACCCTGAAGTTCATAATAATATCCACAATATCCTGCTGCAACGCAGGCCCCGTATGTAGCCGTTCGTTCAAGCTGACGCCATTGGAACTTTTGCAACTGCCGTCAAACACTGTGCGGAGTTTTGAGCCCTTGAATACGGCATGATGCGGTATATAGAAATGTGGCTTATCTTGAAATGTGCTGGGGTGACAAGGTTCCATGTGACCTAGTTTTATATATTCGGACATAAATTCACTGTATTTTGTGCGCAACGTCTGATCCGCCTGTAGTTTTTTCTCTATGTTAAGAAACCTTCTGAGTGCGATGGCGTGAGTCTTGCCTAACTCTGGGGCGTTGTGCAGAAAAGGTAGGGTGACCATATATCGGCCCGTCTCGTCGCGACTAGTAGTGGAGCAGAATATCTCTTCACACTGACTATGTAATGAGCTAGTGGGCTTACAGGCTTGGAGTTCTTCCGACTCCCAAAACCTTTCGAGACTCTTGAGTGTGTCCCACTTTGAACACTCAGACTCCGATATTTCTGTGTATGCTGTGTTCACTTGATGAGAATGTGCCGAGTGTACATCCAGAATGGGTCCTATCAGTGCGAAATCAAAAATCGTGCCGAAGGCTATTGGCCTGCCCGGGCCCAATGAGACCTTAGTTCCATCTAAGACTTGGCCGAGCACATCTGAGCCGAGTAATAAGTCTATGGGCGCGGGTGTATGATAGTCTTTGTCCGACAGTGGAACCAGGTCTTGACTCAAGATATGTGTAATGTTCGGTACTTTATCTAATGGCAAGTAGCCAGTCACATGTTTTAGTATATGAGCTGTTGCTGTAATTGTTGGTGTGTGCGCGTGAATCGGTCGACACATTACTGTGATGTATGCCTTTGAGTTTTGTGTATGCTGATTACCTATTCCTGCTATTTTTAATGTAGCATTTTTTAAAGGAAGTTTTAAAGTATGCGCCATGCGCTGAGTAATAAGAGTAAGCATGCTGCCACAGTCAAGTAAGGCTCTAACTCTGTGGAAGTGTCCGTGTAAATCTGCAACCTCTAAAACGACTGTAGGTAACAAGATTGGTGTATTTGTGCAGAGTGTATCATGTTGTGAAGACTCCTCTTCACTTGTAGGTGCTGATGGTGTGAGTTGTGTATGGGCTGATTTTAATTGAGCTGAGCATTGTCGTTCAGCTGCAGGGTGTTCTGTTATTGTTGCTAGTCACTGTTGACTTGGTCTATCAGGTGACCGAGACTGATGACGTATAGGCTGATTACTAATGTTCGCCTGTGTAGCGTGTGCGGATTGTTGGAAATGTCTTTGAGCTGGACGCTGCCTTGGCTGATCGCGTAAGTGGGCGGGTAAGAATTGTTGTGCCGAGTGAGTAGGTGAATTCGCACCATGACGGTGTAGTGAAGTGTGATGATTCTCATTTCCACACTCTTTACATCCCCGGGTTGATTTGCATTCATTTTGGTAGTGCGGACCAAGACAACGGCGGCAGCGATCGTGGGCATTAATAAAATCCCAACGACCTTGGACTGGTTGTTTGTTGTACTCCGCGCACGCTATCAACTTGTGGCCGCGGGTCTTGCAGTATGGGCAGTACATATTATTGTTCGGCGAGCCACGGTTCGGCTTGCTCGAGTATGTCGGCTGATCCGGACTACGGGCGGGTGTAATAGGGCGGAAGTACTGAGCGGGGGGGCTGGCTTGAGCTGAATATGTGGCACGGTAGGGGGCGCGGGTGGAGTCCATGCGCCGATCCTCCATCATGCGTGGAATGGGCTGATTGTACCGAGGAGAAAAATTGCGGTGTGGTACTGAGGGCGACTGCCTACGTGGTGGGCTGGGTGCTTGATGAGCGAGCGAGGCAGACCACTCGGTCTCATTGCAGCGTGCGTGCTCCTCAAGAAATGTTGTCAGATCCTCGAGTGTTGGTAACTCGTGTGCTGGGCCGAATTTCCTCTCAAACAATGTGCGGAGCTCCCCCTTCAGTTTTCGGGCTACTATTGACACAAAAATGTAGTCGCTTCCGTCGGTTAACGGGAGATTTAAATTATTAAGAGCTGACCGTGCTGATATTAACGGAGTGAGGAATAATGAGCGGATGTCTGAACGGGTGGTTATATTTGGTAGGCCCAATATGATGTCGACAAAACGGTCGATTAGTACTCTTCTATTTTCGTAACGCTTTTTTAAAATGTCTAGTGCCACCTCGTAGTTTTCGTGCGTTAGCTTTAAGTGCGCGACCAGCGATAGTGCATCACCTGTGAGGCACGTGAGCAGATAATGCAACTTGACCGCACCTGTCAAGTTGGGCACTTGTGATATGAGGCTTGAAAATATGGCGATAAATGACGGCCAGTCTTCTACGCGTGAGCTGAATTTTGGCAAGCTTATTTTCGGGAGTACATTCATATTGGGCTGATGATGATCTACTACGCTTGCCGCGGGTGAAATCGATGCTTGTGTATCCGCCGCGCGCGCGCGTATTTGCGCATTGATTGTTAAAAGTTTGTAAAACGCTTCGACTGCCGACTCGTAATTACGTGTATACACCTGTTCCGTTTCCGGGTCGAGCTTCGGATCGTCCAAAATCACGCTATATATGTCAGTGAGCTTCTCCTTGCATACGTCTATGCGCGCGAAACGTTCCGTAAACTCAATTGTGTTTACCTCTGGATTTTTGATACAGCTCTGTCCTATTTCCAGGAGCTGTATGATGATTTTTGAGTTCTCCCTGAAAATCGCTGCTTGTGACTTAGTAGGCATTTTTATTTAGTATAAATAGGTGCGCAGTAAAAATGTTTTGTTGAGCAATTAAATAAAAAAAATAAAAAAAAATAAAAAATTAGATATGTGATATTAAATAAACAAGTGTGTAATGAATGGGCTGAGCTGTTGTTCAATGGTATGATATGGGCCGACTTAATATTAATGTTGCTATGTTGAGCTGAATAAACATAATGTAGGCTAGCCTTAATAAACTGGGCTAAGCGCTGTTAAACTGTTATTGTTAACAATTTACTTCTTATCCAATATTTGTGTAATTGTTCTGCACTAAAGTTTCAAAGTACCATTCAGAATACACTGCAAGTATTATTTAACACACAAATATAATAAACACACACACACACACATGTATAATACCTATAAACAATGATGCAATCACATGCGGATCAAGTGTAGAATGGTTGATAATATTATTGTAACACGAATTGGCCGAACTAGAAAAATGAGTGAGTAGGTACAGGTAGTTGATAAAATATAATTATTTGTTTGAACTTGGGCTGAACAAAAATAAGGTTTTCTCGAGATGTGGGTAATTGAATGTATAAAATTGTTTGGTAATTGAATTGAATATTATTTATTGCGTATTTTTGAGCAGATATTACCTTATCACAGGTGGATACAAGAAATATATTTGAGCTGATGGATTAGGAGAAATGGACTGTATTAGAATATACTCGTTGAAAAAAAATATTGAACGATTGTGTGCCGATTCGTTTTTAGGCTCGAAGGAAAAATGTGATGGCCAAAGCCCAAATTGTGGGCAGTCAGGCCGATCACGACGAGAGCTGAGTTTAATTGGTAGAACACAATGGAAAAAGATGAGGAAAAATGAGTAGGATGCGAACTTACTTGGTATCTGCTTGGTATCGACCTACAGCGGTGTCCAAAATTCGTCCGGTGCTGAGTATTGTGTTATGTTCAGAATGAGCTGAATGGTTTTACACCTTCACAATGAACTGAATGTTTGTCTTGTAACACTGAAGACCCGTTATAGCGTCCAGGGCACTGAGATTAGTTATATGACTTTATTAGTTGGTATTTGCACACTGAAGCACTCTGAAGATCACTTTTCGAGTAGTAAAACCGATTTATTTCTTACTAGACTCGAGAGCCGACACGCGTGATCTAACCGCCACAGACTGACAGACGACTTTGACATTCCGACGTCACGCCATCTTTTTTGTGGCGGGAACAGGTATTCTGTAATACCTAGTTGAAATAAAGTGAAACTGAACTAAACTGAACAATATGATATTTATATAGACATTAGTAATGTACATATGACACAATAAATGTATGAGTATCCTTAATTATATTATAAAAAGCAAAAGTAACTCTTATCTGTTTGTTACCTTTTCAGAACTAAGCAGCTAAACCGATCATTATGAAATTTGGTGGATAGGTGTGAACCTGGAGACGGACATAGGCTACTTTTTATCATCAAAATCACAATGTATCAACAGCCGAGTAACCGCGAAGCGCAGCTAGTATATTGGTAACTTTGTCCCTGTTTGTTACGTTTCTGCAATCAAACAACTGAACTGATCATTGTGAAATTTGGTTGAGTACCTATAAATGGGCATCATCATCATCATAATCACCATTTTATATTGTTATGTAAGTAAAACACCAAAAATAAGCAAAATAAGTACATATGTAACTATTAATATTCGATAATAGGGGCACATTCAACTTTGTGTCATATAAATCAACTTCCAACAATGGCTTCCGTGTGGTGTTGAAACTTTGCCAAATATCATATAAATAATAAAAAGAGTCACATTGGATAAATAATAATAATAACTCATTTAACCTATGTTTTCATTCAATAATTGTTATTATTTTCCTACAATATCTACAGGTATTCCAAGTATTGAACAAAATAATTTTGTTAACAATAAGAATAACATCATTCAGGAAAAAGACAACATAATCTATTATGGTTAAGTAAGTAATTATATAATAAAGAAATAATTATTAATCTTGGACTGATGCCACAATTTTTCAAGGTGGAAAATTATTGAAAATAAAATACACACACATAGACTTGCTTGATTATTTTCCAAGGAACATAATGAGGATTGTCAGTTTGTACCTATTTGATAATAATTGGTGGACTCATATAATAATGGTCACCTAGCTATGGTCTGAATTAGGAAATATCAAAACAAAAACACAAAAAAAAATGGTTGTCTTTAAAGTCGGTTTATGGACGATAAATAATTTTACTTGAAAACGATGCGTCAGAAGCCGAATGCTTAGGCCGATCGTGCCTCTCTATCGCTTGTTCCGCGCTCTCGCTTGCACGCTCGGCACAGGCAGAACGTGACACTTTTTCGTGCGTGCAGTTATCATGTCAAAATATTGTACCCACCTTAAAATTACACAGCATTATTGTAGATTACTTTTGAACAAGGTTATTGTTACTGCTTTTATTTTTATTTATTGACTTGTGTCTTGACCATGCTTAATAAATACCTACTATAACTTAATATTCTCAGTATTCTTAAAACAATGGTTCAGACTCGCAAAACATGCATGTGCGTATTTGCATGCTGAGCTAGAGCTGGCTTGT
Organism: Lycia hirtaria; assembly: GCA_947563715.1. Taxonomy (NCBI): domain Eukaryota; kingdom Metazoa; phylum Arthropoda; class Insecta; order Lepidoptera; family Geometridae; genus Lycia; species Lycia hirtaria. The sequence goes on along the minus strand of OX387385.1, from coordinate 3,619,083 downwards.
GGCAAAAACTTAGTTCAAATATCTAAATTTAAATCATGTAAATTATTTAGAAGTTTTTGTTACAATAAAAACATTGTCTATAGTCAAAACAGATTTATTTATTGTAGGTAGGTAGATAGATAGTACATGCAATACATGTCAATGCACCTTGCATTGACACTGAAATAGGTTAAAGAAATCCTAGTTAATAATAACATTGATAGATACATTTACTTAAATAAATACCTACTCATGAAAATTTATAATTACTAGATACAATATAAATAAACTAGTTGGGCCTTGTTGTTTCACCTACATGGTAATAATATATTTTGAAGTGTTCCAGCTATCTTTAGACTGAGTTTCATAAAAATCTGTTTAGTTATAATTTTTTTAATGGTTTACTTTTACTGTTCTGTCACTAGTTTTATCATAAACCTTGTGGTGACTTACAGAAACATAGGAAAATTACATATTTTACAGGGAAATCACAACATTCAAGTATTAACTCATGGCAAACAGTTTTACTTATACCAATCAGCCGATATCTCAAACATAAACAATGCTTTGTCATCTTTATACAAAGGAAATTTAACAATGACTTAGAATGAACTTTATCTATTTATTTTACAGGAACATAATATTTTAATCATGGCCTATCATTTGATTTTATAGATAAAATTAGTTTTAGGAACCTATTTCATGTTTACTTTAGCTTAGCTACCGAGTATTTTGACTCAAAATACAAAATTTCATTGTTAATTTCTTACACTTTATCGAGTTTACATAACTTCATTCAATCGATGGAGATAAACTTAAATTAACTACGATCGATGTTTGAATAATAATTACCAAGACAAAAGCCCACGTTGGTAGCAAAAAACTTACCGTTTTACGACCATGATAGAATCCGTCTGCTCGTTTGTGGACCCTATGATTCGAACTATATTTTACAAACGACACTAACAATATCGGAAACACCATGAATTTTATCAAAACACCATCAATTCAACTTTATAAATTCACACATCGCTAAAAAGCGAATAATACACTGATCTTCATCATTCCACCGATCTCGTTTGTTTTGCACTTCACTGTCGCGGACATGAAAACGAAATAGTGTTTTCCTCTGGATTATTTCGTAACACTATCCAGGAAACACTAAACTATCGAAAAATATAGACCGCGACGATTGAGTTTCGGTTTTACTTTTCTTTCGAGTAACAAATCTCGTAAACACAAATCAAAATGTTTCTGTTTTCGATTCGGCCCGAGAACAGCAACTTCTATCGTGTCACGCATGTAACTAACTTCACGGCATCAATCCAACAAGGCAACATTGTCAATGCCAGATTACTAAATTCCCCAAAAATCAGGGTAAAAATAATAAACATTTTGAATGCAACAAACAAACAAATTGTGCTTATAACTTGTTTTAGAATATTATCATTCCACTTGTTTCGGTTTTAATAATTTTTTTTTTATTCGTCATTATTATCAACCTACAGGAAATACTCTACAGCTGAGCATTAGCCTTCTATTGTTTGTTATCATCTCTATACCTTGCTAACTTGTTGTTACTTTACTCAAAATATGTTATTTGTTATATATACTTCTAATAGTTATACGAACAGTAGACCTCGCAACCGCGACTATCACATAAACTTTTGAAAGTTGACCATTATCGAAATAGTCGAATAGACACTTCATATCTATATATACTAATATTTCATGAATTATTTCTTTAAGAACTAATTCATAAAATATTCATAATTTTTTGAGTATTATATATATATATTATATATATATATATATATATATATAATACTCAAAAAATTATATATATATATATATATAAATAACATAGAATGTATACATTCTTCAGCTTTAAAATTTGAGAGATAAAACATTAAACTGTGAATCTCAATTCTTTATTCTACAAATAAAAAAAAATGTGAAATAATAATTAAATATCCATCTGATTTATATTTTATATTTTTCCCCATCTTAGGGATGCCTGGAAGAGATCGTTTTTAGCGATAAGGCCGCCTGTTGTTGCACTAGTCTATTTAAGTACTTTGTTATTACTTTTAAGGTGTGTACAATAAAGAGTTTATCTAAATAAGCTTTTCAAAAGTAGGTACTGCTCATAACGAATCAATCAAACCCAAGCCGATGGGTTTATCTTGTTCCCTTCAGAAGTTCCTATGAACGTTTTCAGTTCAGTCCGGTATTCAGAACTCATTTGGATATGGAATCGATTCGGAATCTATATTTCCATTGCTGTCATTTCATTAGAAAATTACAGGGACGGAGATTATGATGATGATGAAATGACATGACAGGGACAGGAAATATAGATTCCGAATCTGAATGAGTATTCTGAACTCGAGTTTCGGAATCGATTCGGAATGTATATCTCTCTCCGTCTCTGTCATTTCCATAGAGAATGATAGAGACGGAGATATAGATTCCGAATCGATTCCAAAACCGAATGAATTCAGAATACGGGGGCTGAATACCTCTACAGAGCAGCTCCATGGTACCATATTATTATAATATTATGTTACCGAAGATACATAATATACACCCCAATCACCCTAATCGAACATCAGGAAGTGGTTATAATTTGGCTTCTAAGATTAGTGTCGACCGAAGACACATACATACAAACATTGCAAGTTAAATAAAAGCCTGTAAAATCTAGATATATTATTTCACATAGAAACCAATCGTCAGAAAAATCCTCATTTGAATTTAAAATGATAAATGAATAAATAAATTCCCTGCAGATACGGAAATTTTCTACAGACTGGTAACATTGACCAGAGATTTAAAAAAAAATCGAGACGAATCAATGCGAACATCGAACAAAACAAATAATTCATGTACACCAACCGACAAACACAAACGTTGGGTAAAGCTTAGCGTACACTAGTGTTGTCTATTTCAATCATGGGCCGGACACCACTCTTAGCAAGCGAAAAAAAAACGTGCAATGTTCGACAGACAACAAATAAAAATATATTTCAGTTCCAATATGAACACCGTTTCATTGTAACATCACAATAGTTACTTGATGATAATTTTAGCTAGCTATGCTAGAACCGATGAGATTTTATATATCGTTGGCCAGAACAGTAACACGACGCGTTGCCGGGTTGGTCTGTTCAAACTGTAATTTAATCTAGTTAATTCTAGTTGCTATTTGGTTAACTTATTTTGAATAAAAAATATTATGAAACGTATTTACATAGTAAACAAGGATTTTTTTTGCAAAAAAAGCCTCAAAAATTTAATTCTCAATAAGAAGATAGACAGGTCGGTCGGATGAATAGGCAATTGATTTCTATTCCTAAACCTTATATAATTTAGACGTTTTTTATGTGATTTAGTGGATAGAATCAATTCAATTCAGACTTCTCTGGTGGCTCCTGAGGTGTGTGACAGTAAAGTTGATCGGTAGAGAAACTAGAGAATTGGCGCATACTCTACTCCTCGGTAGAGCAATCATTTGAAGTTATACTATAATTTATTTGATGAAAAAATGCACGCTGTACAAGCGACAAATAACTTCATTAAGCATTTCAAAATCTTTTCCGATATGACTTGAACCCGGGGCATAAATATCACTCCATAAACGTATTTTTAGGGTTCCGTACCTCAATAGGAAAAAACGGAGCCCTTATAGGATCAACTTTGTTGTCCGTCTGTCCGTCCCTCTGTCCGGGTGTCAAGACCTTTATCTCACATATACACATATAGGAAAAAATCCGGAAACTGGACATTTTTAATTTAATCACAAAAAATAGTGTCTCTATGCAAGGAATGAGGGCCCAAATTTTAAAGTGAATTGACCGTATCATGTGGGGTATCATATAAAAGAGCCTCATTTAGCATAAGCTAAAACAGGTTTTTAACACATTCTTCACCCCCTGCAGACCCTTCACTTCAGCTGGGAACCAAAACTTTTTAGGCGAATTTTGATTAAGTACAGAGTGGCCACGCAAAGCAACGTTGACTGCCTCAAACGCCGGCGGTTTACTGACTACTACAAAATTAACGGGACGCTTGCTCGGATCCGAGTGGGAGGCGCCGCTACTATAGCCCCGCCCCACTCGGATCCGAGTGGTGAGCAAGGAATGTGTTAAATATTTTTACGATGTTATATTTTTCGGTTTATGAAGGAAAATATAAAAAAAAATATATGATTTCCCCCTTTTATTTAGTTTGATCGGAACCCTCGGTGGGCGAGTCTGACTTGCACTTGTCCAGTTTTATTTCTTATTGTATCACATTTTCTTATTTATTTAGTAAAATTTTATAATTCATTGAATTTCTTCGTTTCTTCTTATTATTATTCTTACCCTATTTACACGTCAGAGTCTGACGTGTAAATTAGAGCGGCCCATTGTACGGAGTGTCTGACGGTCAGACACTCCGTACAATGGGCCGCTAATCATCGACTTGACACATACACAATTGGACGTCTTTATATTATAACACACATAATATGATTATCGTTTGATTGCTGTTTGTTCGTGACCTTAATTGGAATTCTAACGATTAAAGACTGCACGATCGTCTCGACTGAGAACTTCGTCATCGAACTTTGATAAGCGACAAGGCGAGCGCGGGGAGCGGGTGAGGAACCCGAGATTGGAGGGAAACAGATAGTGTTTGTATGTAATAGTGTTAATGTCTTCCGTGCTCTATTCCTACTTATGTGGGGTCGGTACAGTATGTTCGTTTTCTTTATTGAATTTCTTCCTTTATTTACTAATTTTAATTGCCAGGAAAACAATTTTGAAATATGGCAAAATACTGTTTTTTACATTATCTAAATTGCGGATATGAATTATTGTTTTATCCTAATTTTGTATTATTAAAATTATTTTTTGCGTTTCAATCATGTGGACTTACCCTAAGATCATGGCATATGATCATCTTCGTCTAAGAAAGTACCTACCAACATTACTAATACAAATAGCACAGACTGAACTATTTAACTGAGAAAATGAAAAAAAGTAAACTAAAAAAATAGCAAATGTGCAAGCATGATGCCTACATCAAGCAAAAAAATTGTACAGATAAACATTTCTGAACGTGAAATAGCGGCAATTTTTAAAAATTCGTGTTTTAATTCGAATTCTGTTTTAAGCATTTTTATTTTGCCGTTGGTTGGGTTGTGGTTTAATAGCAAGTGACGTAATAAGTGGGTGAAACGATACGAGCCGCTATTTAAAGGTGAACCAAAGAGTAATATAATATTGAGGTGAACTAATGTGACGCAAAATTAAAGGTAAGTAATATATAGATGCACAAATAAAATAAAAACTCACATTATCGAGCGAATTCGTGTTGCGGCCGGACTCATCATTCGGATAATTTCTTCGTCCATAGATTTGAACCAAGACACACCATACTTAATCATGATCACCAAATTCAAATTATTTTTTAAATTCTTAAACACAATATTCTTTAATTTTTTTCTAAGTTTAACATACTCACGGTGTTGTCTATTGCAACTAAAACCCATGATTTAAAAAACTATTAGGTAGTAAAATTAATGACTAGATTTTTTTAACTGGTTCCAATTTAATTAGGAACCAATGTTTAGTACGTCAGTAGCTTACAGTACAACAACACCGCGTCTGAACGCACACTATAATGTAAATACTTCTATGACAACAGTGTGACCAATTTATCTTTAGTTGTCTAAATCTGAAAACTACATTTTTTCATCCGTAAATATTAGCTTTGTGAAAGAAATTACGACAGCAGCGCCACCTCTGTTATAAGTTGGTCTTACACAGCTGCGCCATTGGGGTCGGTATATTCTGGCTGATCGTGTACTGACAAGTCTTGCAGGTGACTATAGTTATAGGTAGTCTTATAATTAGTAGGTAGTACCTATTACAAAATACCTACTTCTGTACCTTGAGTCATAAAGCAGTCGATTTTGTAAATATACCTATTTTTATTTTTATCCACGCCTAAACGAATGACGACACGAATACTTACTAAACATAAGGGGTCATTGTACTAGTCGGGAATCGAAAAAAAAAACACCTTGTAATACGTCTTTAAGTCCCATATAAATACCCCATTTCTAAATTTTCACTTTTTTAGCAAGACAAAGGTCAAAGTAATATTGAAATCAGGTTGCTATTACGATTGTTGTAACCGATACTTATGTCATGCAGTGACCGGACTGTACGAATCAGTTTTTTTCTTTTCTTCATTAAAGTGACATATGTGTACTTTGAATATAGTCCTGTTTACTCCTATATCCAGAGAGCTGATTTATTGAGCTAATCATCATTAAAATATCCCGGCCAGGAATCGAACTTAAATCTAACCCAACAAAGCAAACATGTTTACTTACACTAAACATTCCAACCCAAATCATTGTTACCTTAGTCTAAGCGCATATAGTGCATTCAACCATCTGTTGAGTTGATCAAGCAATGGAACTACAATTTTTCTCAAGCCTGTACAGAGAAAACACGACAGCAGCGCACAGTTCAACTCAACGAATAAATTAGTCGTAGTGCGACTTCTGCAAGTTCGAACTTGTTGTGTGGGTCATTATGACGCAATTGGTTTTAAGGATGTTGTGGCGATCAGTGTATGCCCTTACATAAAAGTATTTTACGCTAATTAGAAAAGATGTAATCTATATACAGGGCTTCACAGAAAGGTGCACCAATACTCAAGGGTGTCAATCAACCCATAAAAGTGGACAATGTAGACTGGGACCAACTGAAATAGCGAAAATATGTTGTTCCATTTTTTCAGGGAATAATAAACTTTTCTATGAAACAGCTGTTTTTTCGCGATTCTAGATATGAGCCACAGTAAAAATGGTACATTTTTAAATATTTATATTTTTCTGGGACAGTTCACAGTAGTCTATGCGAATCTATCTTTAGTAAGAAGTCGAAGATCCAGGTGCACTCCGGGGCAGTACCACAAGCGTTCAAGCATTCTTATTTCAATTTTACTTTGACTTTTGTCTTGCTCTTTCTACTGTTGAGAGAGACAAAGGTTAAAGTGATATTGAAACAAGATACTATTATAAGTATGGAAATTAACGTGGTTTTCACACATTTTAAAATAAAAACTACGGGTCACTCACGTCTGTTCAGTAGCAATGGATATAAGTGGAAACAGAGTTGGCGGTTTGCGAACGCGTCGTCTTTCAAGCGCCCTACATCGGTGGACAGAGCAGCAGCGTTTCTTCCGTATATAAAAGGAGTGACGGACAGTATTGGAAACTTGTTACGCCGAGGGTATAGCATCAAGACAATCTTCCGTCCTCCCGGAAAACTGAGGAATTTGCTTCGCTCTCCGAAAGACAGAGAGCCATTGGGTGTCCCCGGTGTGTACATGATCCCGTGCGATTGTGGCAAGTGTTACGTCGGTGAAACGAGGAGGAACGTGTCTACCAGACTCACAGAACACATACGCTGCATGAAGAATCTGGACAGCGTCAGTTCTGCGGTGGCGGACCATGCTCTGACCTCCGACACGCAGCACTAGATTAGATTCGATAAGGTGAAGGTCCTGGCACGTGAGAAGTTGTTTGTGCCCCGGAAGTTCAGGGAGGCTATAGAAATTAGTAAACGACCGACCTTTAACAGAGATGGGGGATGGCACTTACCACCCACTTGGAAACCTTGCCTTCATGGAGCTCGGGAGGATGATCGTGAGTCTGGTGGTGATATTGTGAGTTCCGCTTGCTGGAACATTCCTGACACTCACGAGAGTTCTAGTGAAGAGGACACTTCAGCTGAACCGACGCAAGACGACCAGCTTCCCGCCCTAACCATTTTGCAACCGATGACATCACGTGCGGCACGAGCGGCACGTCGCAGTGCAAGGCGCGTCACCGACCGAGAGTGACGTGTGTGCTGCTCCTTTGAAAAAGACCGCCGAATGCGGTTGAAACTATAGTCGGATATTTCGGCTCAAAACAGACGTGAGTGACCCTTAGTTTTTATTTAGAAATCTATTATAAGTACTTATAAGATTACTTATATAGGGTTACCATAATCTTAATGATTATGGTAACCCCCGCTGATTAGACTGGAGGTCGGCCACAGAAGTGGTTTTAGGGCTGCTATTCTATTCTATACATATACACCAGCTATATACAAAAACTACTTACCAACAACACATCCACGCTCATCACACAAAGGTTTGTCCTGGGTAGGGATCGAACCCACAACCTACAGCTTAGAAGACATATATAAACTGAGCTGTGAGGTCGGTCCGTAATAACATGTAGACGTTCAAATAATGATCGTTTCGTACATTAAAAGACAAAAATATAAAAAGACGTAATTTAATATTCATTTAGACACTCGATAACTATCATTCTTAATTCGCTATTAATAAATACAAATATACAAACTATAAAACAACTTTTGTGGTACAACTTATTGCTTACATTAATAATTAATACATATGTATATTATGTATGACAAGATTATAAATATTATTATAAAGAAAGAACATGTAGTATAGTTTTTTCTTACATGTTTTTTCTGTATGACAAGTAAATATGTCCGGTATGAGCATGCATCGGTGCGACTGAGATAAATAAAAAATAACCTGATATTTTTACTGTAATTTCCAACTATCCTAGCACAAATAATGGCAGTTTATATTGCCCGTAAATATAACTTCGTCTTTGCGGAGAACTTATATCTTAATTAATCTTGATATAGATGAAGGGTAGCCCTACCGTGGCATCGACGCAGAGTTGAAAAAGTAGTAGCTGAAAAAGTTCCGATAAATATGACCATACAAATGACCGTTTCATTATTTCGATTAAGGTGGATATTAAAGCGCATAATTATTTATATCGCGCATCACAACATTTTTAAACATATAAAATCATTGAGTAGGGAGAGAGTGAAAGAAGAATTTAGTTACTTAGGAGAAACTTTTTTTTTGTGTCAATGTTTAAAAAAAGTTTCAGTCAGATATCATTTATACTGGCGACGGAGTAGTGAAAAGTAGTTTCCTACTCCTTGGCCCATTTAAAATATATGGAAGAAAAGCTTTTTTTTAAATATTTCTCATATCTAAATAAACAAATCCGTCTCTCACTTTTCTAATATCCCTTCTTAATTATTTAAAATGTTTAAAAAAAAAATGTGATGCGCGAAACAGATAGCTGCGAACTTTGAGCGAATCTTTAAGTCGGGGTCATGCCAAACTTGCGGACTTCTACACCTGCATAAATAATAAAACAGCAACATAAAAATACAAGAAAATTAAGTGATGTGTTTTATATGATAGTAGTTATCAAGAGCGACTAAGTAGTTAGTCTATTGGAAATCACGTTTGTCCATGGCAGTTCAATATCACTCAAAATTTACTAATTGGCTAAATAGTGTTTTCATAATGCAAACAATAAAGGCGGATAGACGAATAAGAGCCCTTAATGGTCGATCCGTCTACAGCGATTATTTTTGAAATCACGAGCTATTAAGCTCGTACTGCTAGTCACTATCGTTGATTTCACACGTTCAATTTTTGAATTGCACGCAAAATATTCGCATACGAAGTTGACAGACATCCGTAGAATATCAATAGTATTTTTAATTGATAAAATCTAAATTCGAATGTTCAAGACTATTATATCTAATGTAATAAACCGTTTTTATCTACGTTATTATGTCAGTAAGTTCGTATAGACAGTGGTTATGTCAGTATCTATTTAATCTATCTAATACATTTGCTAATACATTTGTATTGCTGGCCTTGTGGCTCAGTTGGTAGTATGTCTACCTGCTGAACTGTTAGGTCGTGGGTTCGATCCCCACCCAGGGCAAACATTTGTGTGATGAGCATGGATGTTTGTTCTGTGTCTGGGTGTTTGTATCATATGTATATATTTGTATGTATCATATGTATATATGTATCATATGTATATATTTACAACAAAAAAAAAAGTATATATGTATTCTATCAGCCATCTAGTTCCATAGTACAAGCTTTGCTTAGTTTGGGCTAGATGGTGTTGTGTGAAATGTCCCACAAATATTTTTAAATACATACCTTTAAACGAGCAATTCTTGTATACATATAGTATATATATATATATTCTAAATCTCGGAAACGGCTCCAACGATTTTAATGAAATTTGGTTTGTAGGTAGATTAGGGAACAATAAATCGATCTTGTTAGGTTTAATTTTTAGTGAATCCAGGTTTGCCGTATTTTCAGTCATAAAAAATCCGAGTAGAGCTCGTTCGCCCAGGTAGTTGTTATTACATGCCTATTCCCACAGTAGAAGTCTATGCCTATTCCCTCTGAAAGGTGGATAAAACGGTGGAAAGACTATTTATCCTTCCTAACCTTCCATGCTAACCTTGCATTTTTGTAAAATCAACTTGTCTCAGACGGCCAAGCATCTCAATTAAAAATTACTTCTGCAATGGTAGCTAGTTTTAACATTTGGTGGTTAAGTTAACCCTCTTTACATTAATGATCTTCATTACCTTCTAATTTAGTTAACAATAAAATTATCTCGAAATACACACATTCAAATATTTATAAATCAATTTTTATAAAACAACATCACAAAATAAATAACATAATTAAAAAACTAAAACTAAAAGGCGGTAAGCTTGGCATGCAAGCTGTACAAATTACATAATTCTATGTTTTTATATTTATTTGTAACGCACGAGCGCGCATGCGCATTTATCCTGATGCGATCCCTGAAACGCTAATTTGCATCAATATAATCAAGATCCTGCCATTAAAGCAGGATTCGGCCCTCATTTTAGCCTCCAGCAGAAAATGCAGCAGTTTTAAAAATTGCCATGTATGCTGTATGTAATTTAGAAAATCGCAGAATATAGGATGTTTAATTAAAAAAAAAAAAAAAACTTTTTAGATACTATTAAACATTTCCTGTGTTAGTAGTGTAATTAAATAGTAATTTTGTATTTTTTGAAATACAAGTAGCAGAATTTAGTAAGTTTATGTCCTGCATTCTAGCAGAACGGGATATTTAAATATTGGCACACTGCATAGATATTGACTATTTCACGGCCAATGGACACGTACCACGCCTACGAATAAATAAATAAAAAAAAATACAAACGATCACTTCGAGGATACATTACATGTCTAGTATTCGTGGAATATGTATAAATAAAAAAAAATACTGCAAGCTATCATTTCAAGGATACATTACATGTAGTATTCGTGGGACATGTATAAATTAAAAAAAAAAACTTCATACTATCATTTCAAGCATACATTACATGTAGTATTCTTATACACGAGTATGTGCAGGGTGGAGCTGACGCCACTCACACAGACGAACACGAACACAACCAAAAACCACAGCAACTATCCTTATGTGTTACCTTATCAAAGTATGTACTACGTTTTACTTCACTCGATGATAATAACATTAATATACAACATATAATACCTGGAATCGAATACATTTTTTTATTTTTGCGCCCAAGTTAACGTGTACATAATGTATATTGATGTTCTTTTGGTAAATAAATTGTCTTATGTCTTATTTTTACCGCCTTCAAAAAGTTCACAATTTGGTTGCATTTTTTTCTTTTATGTTTGGTACCGCACAACTTCCGCCATTTATAAAACGAGTTCAAGAAATTGTTTGAACGGATATACCTACTTTCAGATTAGTCCCATAGAAATTCCATCAAAATCGGTTCAGTAATTTGGTTTTTAAAACAAAATTGCGCATTTTGAAGACGGATTTTTAATAGATTTTTTTTAAACTATAATTATGCTCTATTACTCTCAATGAAACTCAGCTAATATTCGATTCTAACAATCCTACTTGTTGTAAAAGACAACAACATACTTTATACATACCTTTTAGTTTACCACATAAGTGTCATCTAATGAGTTTGTTTGTAGAGTATGTTTGGAAGAAGCTGCTCAAGCTGGTACTCTTGTCTGTATCGGTGTCTTCTAGTTAGAACTCCGAAGCAGACAAGAGTACCATCTTGAGAACTTCGAAGCAGACAAGAGTACCATCTTGAGGACTTCGAAGCAGACAAGAGTACCATCTTGAGGACTTCGAAGCAGACAAGAGTACCATCTTGAAGTATTCGAAGCAGACAAGAGTACCATCTTAAAGACAACGAAGCGAATACGCACTAGATAAAGTTAGATTTAAGGTTTTAAATACTAATTTCCGCAAAGTAATGTCTAATTCAATAAATTTTTTCATCGTTCAATTTTAATTTCAACGTGGCTTTAGTCCTACAGATTTATTCTAATGTAAAGGCTTACATTATAAAATTAAATTCGCTAAATAATTTAAATAAAATTCCCGGGGACGCACAAGGCGAGTGGCTATCAAAACTTTTTCAAAACTTCGTCGCAAAAATAAATGACACCCGAATGCGAAAAAACTTATTCAAAATCTTAAATAAACAAAAACATTTTAATTTTTTACTATGCCCAGTCACCGATTTTATATGTTTAACAAGTTTACATAACCAAAAACCCCCCGATATAAAAACGGCTGAACCGTTTTGGCGACACATAGCTATAAAAACACTCGATCAAATCCTCTATAAAAAAAACTAGATCAAAATCGGTCCATTTGTAGCATCCATTTGAGCAAAAATCCGGTGGGAGGCTTCGGCCACGGTTGGTTACCCACCGGACTGAGTCCGCCCGTGAAGCGACCTAGTCGTCGGGAGGTGGTCCGGTGAAACCATTGTGAGAGACGGGTCTGGGTAGTTGCTCCGACACTAAAGTCCGTTCAAAAGCGGCGGAAGACAACGTGCTTGGTGGCTAGTTCTAGAGGGTAGCGGGATCCGTAGCACAGCTTTCCGCTGGCCGACCGCAGATAGTTGGGGGCCCAAGTAGTATGTTAGCCACATATTGATGCTGCCTCGCCATCTATTAAGGGCTACCTTGAATCTAAGGCTAAACTGGTTAGTGAAAAGCTTGGCATCATTAATAAGGTTAGGCGATACTTCTCACCGGGACAACTGCTGCATCTGTATCAAGCACAGGTCCGACCGTGTATGGAGTACTGCTGCCACCTTTTTGATGGATCAGCGAAGTATCAGCTGAAAGCTTTAAGATCAGTGTACCGGCGAGCTGTGAGGTTAATCGGTGACTATAAACTAGCTGCCAAGAAGCTACTTAGTCTCGAGCACCGCCGTAAAGTAGCATGTCTGTCTATTTTCTACAGGATGCATTTCGGGGAATGTGCGCAAGAGCTTCACGATCTAATTCCACCCTCCCCATTTCACTACAGGACTAGCAGAAAGTCGGTGAATTACCACCCATTTCTCGTTGAAATGCCAAAAATTCGTACTCAGCGATATCGATCCACATTCTTGTAGCATACTGCATAAGAATGAAATTCTTTGCCGCCATCTCTGTTTCCTGAGACCTACAGTCTTGGAATTTTCAAGGCTAGAGTGAATAGATATCTTCTAGATCGACGAGCTCCATCCTCGGCCACACCGTCGCTTAACATCAGGCGAGTTGGTGGTCAATCGTAGATCTATCTAGTATAAAAAAAAAAGTTGTTTGAGAGCTACGATGCCACAGTCAGACACAGATATTCATACTCGTATAACACCCCTCTTTGTTGGTTATGAGTTAAAAACGTTGTGATGCTCGAGAGAGACAGCCGTCCCTTGTACCCCTCTTAATTTACATAGACACGCATCGTATTCACGCACACATCCATACTAGCTACGTGTGTTAGTACTCCTCATAGTCGTATGGATAGTCGTCGTCATGTCCGTTTTGTAGCAATGCACCCAGAGACAGTTCGTCGACCGCTTCAGCCGGCGGGTCGTCGACGTCTTCCTCGAAATCTTCCGTTATTTCTGTATAATAGAATAAATATCGAATTAAAAAAAAAACTCAAAACTTTTAAAATTAGTTTCGAATTCAAATTGCCTGGGGGCGCCAACATCGCAGTATTTAAAAACTATCTGTATATTAATTTCTCGCGAGCAAATCGCCGGACATAGCTAAATCCATGGAGATGGACTGGACATAGATTTATTTTTATGACTAGAGCTTGAGAATAATCTATTTAGGTACTCCACTTAGGCTGGACGTACTTATATGACTCGTATTATTTATGCAAGTTGAGTAAATCTCAATACTTGATATTGGCAAATGCGATAATCGTACCGGTCCAAAAGGAAACAAACCTGCGGCAGGTGTGGGCGGGGCGGGCGCCGGGGTGGGGGGCGCTGCGACGGGCGTCTTCGGGGCCTCTTTCGCCGGCGTTTTCGGCGCGGGCTTCTTTTTCTTCTTCCTCGGTACAGGGGAGTCTTGTATTGTCAGCGGCGGGTAGTTGATCTGGGACTTAGGTGTCGCCGGTGTTGGCTGGGTAGACGCGATGGGCGTCACGTCTTTTTTGCTGAAATATTTTATTTTGAAACATAACATTTATTTTTATTTTTGCAATTGTAAGACTTTATTGCAGAGTCCATCAGTCCATCAGTTATTTAACCGCCAAGCAGTAGTACGCAAGTATTACTGTTCCAAATGACTTTCGTACGTTTCCAGAACTCTCCAGTCGTGAGTAGATCAAAGAAAAATATATTCTATCGTTCTATTTACCGGAACTCGCCGAGAGACTCCAATCATAGCCTTTTCCGTAGTTCGTTTTCTTATACGGGTCATAGTGAGTGACCTCGTTTCAGTGCTATAAGTCTGGTTTGGTCTGGTCGTACACGTTCGCATTGAGGAATTGAGGTACATTGGACGGAAATACGCTTTTGAGTTTCCTGAACACTACCATCCATCCAGTCGAGTTGGATTCGATAAGCAATCTTCTATACATATAATAAGACTGTAACGGGTCAAAATCTATACATTAAATATATTAGAAAAAAAATTATTGGAGGATGCATTACTATCGATACAGAAGCCAAAACAGCAATTTTTAAAATTTTTGTTTGTCTGTCTGTCTGTACGGTGTGTCCGATGGACATCAAAACTACTGGACAGATTTGGACGGATTACTACTTATACTATGTAGAAGGATATGGCATACATTTTATCCCGAAAAATTTTACAGTTCCTGTGGGATACACTGAACAATAACAACGTAATCGATCACGACGCGGGTGAAACCGCGCGGCGCAGCTTGTAATAATATAAAAACTCACTCGTCAGTCTGCGCGCTGGGTTGAGGTGTAGCTGGCACAACCCCCGCGCCTCCCCGTTCGTCCAGAGTCTTCAATATATCGTAGTTGATCTTGGTGCTGATCTTGCGCTCCGCTAGCATCTTGCCGACGGCTTCACTCGCCGTGGCCGCGTTTAGGGCGACCTTCTTCTTGTATGAGCCGCGGATTTTCTTCTTGCCTTTATTCTCTTCAGCCTCTCTTGCGCGTAATTCTTCTTTTACTGTTATATAAAATGTATATATTTTTTAAACGACATATTCAAGGCTACTTTTCACTAATAATCATAAATAATACAAAACAAAATCCAAAACAATTCGAAGAGCGAAAGTAACTCTGTCTGTCTGTTTGTTACTTTTCCGCGTACTTACGGCTGATCCAATTATGGATCTATTTGTAGTAAACTTTTTTGAAACCCAATAAAAAGAAATCACACATATTCCCTATTGAACCCATTCGCGAGGACGGCGCGAACACTTCTAAATTTTTGAGTGTTTTACACCCTGAAGTATCTACAAATTTATAGACAGTAAAAAAATTACACACATCCGACGGGACTTGAACCTGCATTATCCCGATCTGTACCTGGGAGCCATTTACTGTTTTGGCCACGGAGGTGTCACATGGACGGCAGATGTGTGTAACTTTTGAACTGTTTATTTATAAACAATTTAAAAAAGCAGTCTTCAATCGGTCTTTTTGGAAATTTATTTGGGAGGTCGATGTCCAGCAGTGGACTTCTTATGGCTGAGATGATGATGATGAAAAAAAAGCAAATTTATTTGTACTTACTTTTCTGTTCCTTGAGAAAGGTGCCATGCAGCCGATGCCACAGCGCCCTCTTGAACCCCTCCTCGTGGTTACCAAGTATCGCGCTGTCTAGTCCATCGTCCACTTTCTGCTTGGTCTGCGTGTCTTCCAGACTGGGGAACGAGTAGGTGGGCTCCGGTTTGGAACTCTTCTCGGACCGCTCGAGACCTATCATACGCATCGTCACGTCGACAGCAGCTGAAACACGAAATTTATTATGACTTTACAAAGAAAAGGAACAACAAAACCTATGGAACAAAACAATAGACTGTAAACATGCAAAAAAAAAACTATCCATCAATAAACAGGAAAATAACTAACAAGCTACTTGGCCTATCCAGGTCGGACCTACGACAAATGATAGGTATCATCACAGGTCACTGTGACTTAAACAACCACCTGCACAAGATTGGAGCTACAGACAGCCCCTTGTGCAGAGGCTGCCTAATAGATAACGAGACTGTAGAGCATGTGTTACTGCACTGTACTGACTACTGCTACAGAACAGGCTAGATCAAGATCGGGACTTCTCGAAAAATCTCGAAAGTCAAATTCAGCTCTGCAATGAAACACCTGACGCAACAGAGGTGGAACAATTATGCCAGCGACACAAAGCTGTGCTCCATTATTTTAAGGAACTTGGCTGGTTTGAGTAGGCTGGCGGGGGGAAATGCACAATACACCCCAAGCGGGACGTCGGTGCAGGTCTTATCGCCCCCACTTCAAATTAGAATTAGATCGTCACGTCGCCGGAAACTGGAAATGTGAGTGGTAATTAGAAAGAAAGTTAGAGGCAGGTCTCGCCAGTACGTTATCCGTTTTTTCTAAAGATTATCCAATTTCGATAATATTTTTTATATGAAAAAAACTTAAATCTAATTTATATATCTAGTGTTTCCGCTTCCAGGTCTTCAAGCTGGTACTCTTGCCCACTTCGAAGCCGTCAAGTTGATACTCATATCCACTTCGAAGCCGTCAAGCTGGTACTCTTCTCCTTCGGTGTCTTCTTCGGTTCGAAGAGTCAAGAAGTCCTAAAGATGCTTCGTGCAGAGGTGGAACACGTGTCGACGAGAGATGAGAGTTGTGAGAAGGGTTAGGCCATAGTCTGCCACGCTGGCCAAGTGCGGGTTGGCAGACTTCACACATCTTCAAGATCATTGAGAATTCTCAGACATGTAGGTTTCCTCACGATGTTTTCCTTCACCGTTCGCTTGTACTTCTCTCTCCATATTTATAGTTGTAATAGTTATTGCGTGAGTAACGACGTAGTATGAAATATTTCAGTTTGAAATCTTTGATAGGTCCATTACTAGCTAGCAAATATACATTATGAACAGAAATTTCGATTTTTAGAAAGAATTAGAATACAACATAATGAAATAGATCACTAATCTGAATCCGTTCATTTTAGTAGCTCTTTTTAGCGCAGCACTATTTTTATTTTATAAAAAAGCGGCAACATTCAATCTGTCAGATTACTCCGTGTAATAAAAAATCCGACTATAGATATATAAGTTAAAATTAAGTTTTTTAAACATATATATATAGAGAGCTCTCGTCTCGTCTGATCGACGCAACACGTGACCAGAATGGTGGCCTCTACTTTGCTCTAAGAGTAAGTAAGTAAAGTTAAGAGTAAGTATCGCTATACGAGGTAATGGGGCCATCATCCTGGGAACAATTCCCGCTGCTAACGGTCTTTTAGAGTAGTTTTATTTTTATTTTTATTCATGCGTGTGTGTATATATTATATATTTATATTCCTGTTGATGTTACATTTGTTAAATTTAAATAAAAAAATAAGTGTTTTAAACATGAATTTCCGCAAAGTAACGCCTGATTCAATAAATTTACTTTATCTAAATGGTTGGAACTACTAAATGACTACAGTTAGCTTTGTTCAAATTTTTTACTTCAAATTCATAACCAAAACCTATTTATTGCACATTGTACAATACTTACAGTTAAATTCTTAAACTATAATTAGTAGAACGTACAAAGATCCGAAGGGAGCATATTTACCATGTTTGTCGGGTTTCGCCGGCTCGAGGAACTCCACCTTGGTTTTCGTCTGGTTAGCGTCTTCAGCGGTGGGCGTAGAGTCGAGCGCGCTCTCCAGCGCCTCGTCGAGGACCATCTCCATGGCGAAACGGGACGCCGTCTCCGTCTCCATCGAGCCTTCCAGATCATCTGAAAGAGTAGGATAGTCAATGTGGGAAACTGTACATTTCTAATAGATTATGAATGCAGTGCCGTCATGTCAAGCTGACATCAACCTGTCAATGTCACACACGAAATGAAACTTCGTTATAAAATAAATTTGTATAGAAGCGCTAGTTTTCTTTCGTTGCTATTCTTGGAACGGCTAACACGTTTTATAAATAAATATTTGGGGACATTTCACACAACACCATCTACCCCAAACTAAGCAAAATTTGTACTATGGGAACTAGATGGCTGATAGAATACATATATACTTTATTTTTGTAAATATATACATATGATACATAGAAACACCCAGACACAGAGCATGGATGTTTATCCATGAACATCACACAAATGTTTGCCCTGGGAAGGGATCGAACCCACGACCTACAGCTTAGCAGGTATACATACTACCAACTGAGCCACAAGGCCAGTCTAATTAATAATAACTTTAGCATTAACAGTAATCTTCGTTTTGTAGTTTTGTTTGTTTGTGTGTGTTTGTTGTTTATAGAATAAAGCTGAAACCATTTAATCTAAATTAAAATACCTAAGTTTAGAAAACTTAAACACACCCCGACGTAAAAACGCGTCTGTACCGATTTTCATGAAACATAGCTAACACGTTCGATGAAATTCTCTTTCAAACAAAAAAAAAAAAAACTAGATCATAATTGATCCATTCCTTTGAAAGCTTTAATGATACAGACAGACAAACAGGTATATAGATCACACAAGCCAAACTTATAATACCAATCTTATTGGTGTTATAAGTTTGACTTGACGTGCGTAGAGGCTTCAGTAACCCCATCACACAGCTTAGGATCATAAAATGACTTATGAAAAAGAGAAACTTAATTATTTTTTAGATGAAATATAATAATAATGTATTCAATATTAAGAAATAATCTATTCACTGTAGCCTATTCTAAAACGATGTTATCCCATTCATCGCAACTACAAAGTACGTACTTATAATATTGAGAGATTTAATTTATACGTAAAAAAATTACATTTATTGTTTCTATTAGCTAATGTTTTCTAAAGTTATCACAATTGTTGCTCATTGAAATGAAACAAATTTTAACGGATATATCGCGTATATTTTACATAATTTTATGACCTGACGTTTCGAACACTTTGCAGCGTCCGTGGTCACAGGTGAGACTAGATGACAGTTGTCTTTTTTGATAAGGAAATATTAATTTCTAACTGCCTACTAGTTTTTTGGCGGGAACGTCATCGAAACATGTTGTTGTTGTTGCTTTGTTTTGTTTTCCTAAACTTGTGTTAGTTTGAATAGTAATGCGATAAAAATGGTGGTGTTTTATTCATTATGTGTTCGGTCAAGTATATGAGTGTGGGCAAGTGAAATGAAGCAGTGAAACGTGTCATTTTACGTTGTCGACAAAACTCCATAGAAGCTTCTAGTAAAGTCGCCACCACTTTACTGAAGCAGGACTCGACTTTGAAAATGACTGTATACGTGATTTAGATTGTGACTAGAACATTTACAACTTGTTTTATTCAAGAAACTTGAAAAAATCTTAATACTTGACACTGGCAAATGCTTTAAGCGGGTCCAATACAAAAAAGAAGAAGAACTGCCTACTATTTTTATGCACGCCTAAGTCGCTCACGGTGTCAACAGAACAGATATAGCAGATCTGTATTGAGGCTGAGATTTTATTAATTTGACAACCGGGTTCCATACAGATGGTACTGGCCACCCATCTTCTCTAATAAAATTCGGGTATTTCTTAATCTCAATAGCCTCGCATAACGTAATATGATTTGAAAATTGAATTGAATTTTATACAAATATGTACATGTTTTGATTTAGATAGATAGATAGATAAACTCCTTATTGTACACAACATAAAATTGTGAATTGTGAAATTGTTGACTTGTTTGTTTTTTAACGTTATTGTATTCTACTAGGTTATCGTTGTTATCGTTATTGTATTGACTTGTAAACAAATGTTTATAAATATATAACTTTGACTTTTCTTGGTACATAACGCGTCTCTCTAACCAAGATTTGATTTGATTTGATTTTTTTAACGTAAGGTCATAAAATTATACAAAATATACGCGATAAATCTGTTAAAATTTGTTTCGTTTCTAGTAGCTATTTTAAACATTTGAAAAAAAAACAAGCAAAACATAGAAGCGTTACCATTTTAGGTATGGAGAAACTTGCGGGCAACGATTCTCTTAAGCTGTCTAGTACATTCAGACCAAATTGAATCCAAATTGGCTGACACTCTTTTTTTATTGCGAATAGGCCCACGTATGACGCCTGTTGGAAAGCGACGATGTGGTCGAAGATGAAGCACGCAGACCCAGAAGATACCTATTCACTCTGGCCTTAAAAAGTCCCAAATTGTATCTCTCAGGGAACAGAGCAGCCGGAAATTTGTTCCATTCCTTAGCTGTACGGATTAAAAACGTAGAATTAAACCGTTTGGTGCGTACGTTAGGAAAATCCACAATGTATGGGTGGTAGTCTACTTGTCCTGTAGAAGAAAGGGGATGGCAATATCAGATCGTGTGTTTACCTAAAGTAATAAGTGAAGGCCCTGGTATAGACGCGCAACGCCCGTTTGAATTTGTTATGCTAAAAGTCTTCGGTGTCCTCGGTATCCGCTTTTTACTGTCTTTTTCTAACTGTGCGTCTATCTCTTTCTGCAATTCTGTCATCTCCCTCTCGCCGTCCTCCTCTTCCAATAGCTGAAATATAAATGAAAATTGATTTACAAGCAGATAATAACAAGAATAAGTAGTTTAAAATTTAAAATTAGTAATAAAAACCTCCTTGGCAAATATAGGTTTGTAGGTGTCCTTAAATTGAAAACAAACACAATATCTACATAAATCGACTTATTTTTTCCCCAACTAACATAATTATTCAATTGACCTTTATAGGATCGCTGTTAAATCATCATCATCATCATCATTTTCACAGCCACAAGAAGTCCACTATATGAAGGAGAAAGATGTATACATTTTTTACCTTTATCGGTGTAACCAGAGGTCCCCAAGCTATCGCTAAGATTTGTAAAGCTTGGGGATAATATATTACATTTGCTTACAATATTATTTACAAACAACACAACTTGACTAAATGTTGTGCGCGATCACGCAATAAGACAGCTGATGTAGGCATGTAAGGTAGCAATAAGCACCCATTTCCAGGGACTATAGGTATATAAAGAAATATTCGTAATTGTTTACTTGCAACCTACTCCAGCCGTCGCCGTGAGCGCGACTCTCAATACAGAATGCTCCATAATTAATATTATATCAAAAATTTTTTTTTGATCTTAGCTTCAGTAAGATTTTATTATTCTTATAAATTATTTTATTCAATTCAATTGGTAGTTTATTAAGATTAATAAGGTTTGGTACAATATACTCGGATTATCTTTCACATTTTGACACGACCACTCAACCAAACTTGCCTGCTTTCTACTAAAATATTATAGTGTCAGTATTGCTGTCTCATAGCGGTTACACAGTACTTGCGTCCATTTTGTTTCCCGACTATGGCCGTCAGCCCCACACACTAACGCAATGTGTTACATACACATTGCGTTAGTGTGCGTGTGTGCGCGTTAATGATACACAAATCAACAAACACAACTACAATCTTGGAATTTTCAAGGCTAGAGTGAATAGATATCTTCTAGATCGACGAGCTCCATCCTCGGCCACACCGTCGCTTAAAATCAGGCAAGTTGGTGGTCAATCGTAGATCTATATTGTATAAAAAATACTACTTGTATAGGTTGGCTTCGCGCGCTCGTAAAATATTACCAATAAATTAAATAAATACTGTTTTACCTTAAACGCGTTAGGTGCTGTGAGAATGAAAGAAATGTTGAACGTATGGAAATATACGTCGGGTCGAGTTATTAATTAATTTGCATAAGTAGTATTGTTTACGTATAACAATTAAAGCTGATGCGACTGATTATTAGTTCAAATTAAATTAAATTTTATTACGAAAAGGGTATACAAACATTACATGATTTTTCCCACACTAGGGCAAGACTGTCCCGTGAGGACCTTAGGTCCATGTTAACAGATTAAATTTAGGATGAGTTTGTTAGTTGTAAGGGCTATTTTAATTTAATGGTTATTTTTGGATATTCTGATAAAGTTTCTTAGGGAAAAGGTGTGTAGTCTCCACTCGAGAACTTTTCGCGGCCCCATCGGCTCTATGTGCTATGTGGTTCGTACAGAACCAAGAGTTCCTAATTGTCAAAATTGTTGCCAAAAATTGTTGTTATTGTCAAAAACTGTTCGCGCGCTTTCGCATTTCTATCCATCACGCGACCACGAGCACAGATAATATTAGTTTTTGAGTGATTTTGGTGGGAGATTGCTGCGTGTCGAAAGTTCTGTTCGGTCGGTAAGCCGGCAGGAGCCATCGACACTCTTCGCCAGTGCATCTCAGAGAACACACGCATAAATCGAGCATTCATTAGTCCCGGCGCGCGCGCACCCTCAAAAGGACACCCCATCATCGCGTTGCCACGCACAGACCCCGGACACCACCCTATGGACTTCAGGTGAGTGGCTTTCCCGTCACCAGTATGTGCCCTGCCCACTGGCACTTCAACTTGCTTATCCGCTGTGCTATGTCGGTGACTTTCGTACGCCTACGGATCTCTTCAATTCCGATTATATCTCGCAGAGAGACTCCGCCCTCTTCATAGCTCGTTGCGTGACCAAAAAACAGCCTTTTGTTTACCAATATTCCTCTATTATGACTAAAAACTTTGGAGGTTGGCATTCAAACATATATTATGTAGCTTATATACTTTGATTAAGTATCAACGGGATGTAGCACGTAGCGTTGGTCCTCAAAAACGTCCGAGCTCAATGAGGTCTAATTAGATCCCTTACAACGATTAAAATTATTTCGATTTTCAAAATAATTAGAAGCGGCAAAATAGACGTCTCTAGACTTCTCAATCTAAATTAGGCTTTAGCGCAGTGACTTAATATCAGAATCTTTAAGTTCGTCATTGTTGGTATATGAGTATCGGTCAACCCAGGACACCACTATATTCGTGAATTTTGTTTTAGACTTTACGTCCACGTGATGGGAAGTCATTGCTTATATACTCGTACTTACTTTTTGCAAGCGTTCTTTATCCCGCTTCCTCGCGGCCCTGAAAGACGGCGGGTCCTGGTCCTCCTCGAGATCCACCGTCATGAACTCGTCAACGGTGAGCGCAGAGGAGGGCGTCTCTCCGAACTCAAGCAACCTCTTGCGCAGGGTAGATTCATTGATCTTCACTATGCGGACCACGTCGCTCGGCGTGCGATTGAAGTCGTGGAGACGGGCCGCTATGAGGAGCGCTGCAATTGTTCGTATTTCAATCAATAAATCGGATCGCTGACATTTCGGTATAGATTTTATTACAAGCAAACAGCGATCTGTATGTATATGTACTAACGTATCATACTTAAGATTCGATTACTTGACAAAAACCTGTGAGATTGTAGGAAAAGAGGCTTCATTTGTTCGATATTTCGAATTCTCGTCTCAAGGATTTGGCGCCCCCATGAAACTGCCGCCCGGGGCAAGTGCCCCGGTTGCCCCCCCTTAGATCCGGGGCTGCGTATCAGATGTCATGTTTTGAACACTCACTTTGTTCATCGAAACTGTAGAGCAGTGTCTACACCTTGTTCAATTGTCTGCTAGACAGTGACGTGAGCGGTGATGAGCTTGGACGACCATTTTGTTGTTTGAAATTTGTTTAGTTTACATTGAATTCTTTACCAGAAAAAGTCAAAGTTAATCATCAGTCAAATTAGGCGGAGGTTATGACATCATAGCGTTCCCCATCACATAAAACTTGAAAAAAATGTGTAAAAATATAAATAAATCTGTCAAAGCAAAGTACGAGTTTCACTCGCACACCGAGGCTTCCGTACTCATACATGGCACATGAACACTGACACCAGAAATAATTACTCAATAAAATGTGCTTCGTATTATGTATTATATCAGCTATCTAGTTTCCACAGTACAAGCTTGGCTTAGTTTGGGCTAGATGGTTTATTTATATATAAGAATATTTGTAATTTCACATATTATCTACAGTAGAAAAAACAAAAAAAAAAAAAAAATTGCCTAAAATCCAAGGCGTTCACATATAATATCAAGATTGTATAAGTGTTACAGGCCTATTTTCTTTATCTATATGCAAAGAGATTGTAACACTACGGTATAAAGGCCTATTACACCACCCGATTTATCGTGATATGTCGGCAGGGACAGGGTCCCGATTTAGTCCCGATCTCCATACTTCCCAGACAGGGAGTCAGGGACCCGATAGACAGGGCCCGAAAAAGTCGAATATTTGTGATGTTGTTTCTTTCTAGTTTTATAAACGACGATTTTTTATAAGTTCATTCAGTCATTTTATATCTTCAAAAATGTGTGTATGCGCGACCTAGACGGAAGTTGGTCGAACTTACGGTCTCTTAAAATAGCTTTCAAAAACGAAAAAACCAAACAGGTTGATTGGAAATCTTAAAATAAAATGCAATTGCCCAACGTTTCTTTTTTTCCTGTTTTGTGCCAAGATATTTTTATCTTTATCTAGAATTCAATATATTCTAGGCTTTAATATTCAGCCATTACAACTTTAAATGGAAATCAACATACATTCTTGGACGTAAAATAAATTACATAATAAATACACATTTTTGTCTCTATATTTGGTACCCACTATAGTCACAGCGACTTCACAGATTTTGTAGAGCAAGGCAAGATATAGAAATTTATAGAAAGATAGAGAAGTACAATCAATAAACGATTAAAATACCTAAAAATAACATATGTTACATATACATCTTGGTTTACTAAAACAAGTACAACGTATCAAATTCGCAGTTATTACTAAATAACTGCGAATTTGATACGTTGTACTTGGCTCAATCATTTATAAAACCGAAATAAGGTTAAGGTGATTTAGAAGCTTTTTCCATTCTGTGCTCTAATTAAAGGTTTAAATTTAGAAATAGTATGTATGTATAAATCGGTAAGTTCTTTAAACAAAAAAAAAAGTATTAACGGTAAGTTCTTTTAGCAAAAAAAAAAACATTTTTCATATCGGTGTATTAATGGCGGAGTTATGCAGAAAACAAAAAAAATAGCATCGAATTTAGTACCTTCTCCTTTTTAAAGTCTGTCGCAAAAATGTAAGAAGAAAAACCGTAGAGGCATAGCCACTGATGGTTCTAACTATTAAAAAAAACGTAATCCCATAATATTTAGGGGTAAAAACAGTTTTCTTTTGTTGTATGAAAAACGCGTAATTTACAAATAAAATTACACACATCCGACGTGACTTGCGTAATTTACTGGCGACAGTTTCCGGGATAACATTCAAGAATGTCATTAGTAGAGACCGGATTATATGCATTTGCATATTTTCATTATGCATTTGCATATTTACCACATTTTCAGTGATCATTGCATATTTTGTCAAAAATTTAGTGATCATGCATATTTTCACAGTAAGTATTTACTAAATTTTTCGGTAGGTTACCCTATAAGTGAAAAATTATGTCTTACAAAAAATTTCTCTTTATACCTACATTAAAAATGTGAAATTAAAAAAATGATAAATAATTGTTCGTATAAATGTATTGAGTATTAATATTATTATATACTATAATTTATAGTCTACAAGGTTGTTAAACTTCGAACGAATACGTAATTTACTGATTTAATAATGCTGATAAAGAAGTAAAAAAAAACACAGCAAAAATTCATAATTTATGTTGCATATTTCAAGGTTTTTATGTTGCATATAATCCGGTCATTAGATATTTATTAGGTAGTTATTTTCAGTAGAAATGCGCGTACCTACAAATGTTACATTGTAGACAAGAATGCACGGAGCGCCACAGAATTTGACCT
The DNA here is from genome assembly GCA_947563715.1 of Lycia hirtaria. Lineage (NCBI taxonomy): Eukaryota > Metazoa > Arthropoda > Insecta > Lepidoptera > Geometridae > Lycia > Lycia hirtaria. The sequence continues at coordinate 3,592,956 of OX387385.1, read as the reverse complement.
TCTGTAACTACTACGTTACCTTAATAAATAATTAATGTTACATATTAAGTATATTTAATTAAATCGTCGTTATATCTATCTATCATAAGACTGTAACGGGTCAAAATCTGTACATTAAATATTTTTGAATTTTTTTTATTGGACGGTGCATTGCTATCGATATAGAAGCCAAAACAGTAATTTCCAAAATGGCTGTCTGTCTGTACGGTGTGTCCGATGGACGCCGAAACTACTGGACGGATTTGGACAAAATTTCGCAGGATTATTACTTATACTATGTAGAAGGATCTTGCATACTTTTTATCCCGAAAATTTTTACAGTTCCTGTGGGACACACTGAACAATAACAACGTAATCGATCACCACGCGGGTGAAACCGCGGGGCGCAGCTAGTGTATAATAATATTTGACGTCAAAAAGTGTTTCCAACGTGTTCTTACTCGATTAAAGTAGTGTTGTAATTGTCGCTTATCGCCAGGTGAGTTGATCGTGAAATGAAATTAAAATGAAATGAAATAATTTTTATTCCGGAATTTTACATCCGTGAAGCGCAAGCCTATTTACGAATAAAAAAAAGTATTGATTTGATTTTTAAAACAAATAAAAATGTTCATATTATTAATTATTGACTCGATATTTAATTATATTCTTGGATTTGATTTTCTTTACAATAGATAAGTACGCTTCGGCCGCGTGCGTAATTATAGTTTCGTACGAAAAATAATTAGGTATTCTTGGTACGTAACTGGTGTCGAAGGAGAAGTATCTCAAAAAAAAAAACAGACTGGAAATTTGACAATGCGTGACGTGCTTAGGAGGACTGCTGTGTGTATATCTGGACCCACCCAACCAATAGCCCATACAGACTCAAGCCGAGAAAGCCCGAGAACGCCCGAGGAGCGTGAATGTGAGAGGTTTCTCTACGTCTCTTTCTTTTGCTCGCCTGTTCTCCGATCGATGTCGGTATTTTTGCCCGCTTCAAAGGGTGTCTTGGGCGAGAAAAGAGAAGATTAATTAAGACATTCGATTAAGATTTTCGGTCTCAGTGCGAACTAGGAAGCGAAATCAAGTATACGTGCGTGTTTATAATAGGTACCATCGTCTGGGTCTTATTTTTTTCTTTGTTTTTTGTTTAGTTTTAACAAAGTTATAATAGTATATTGCACAAATTACCAAGGCTGCACAGTCGTTCATAGTGGGTGGGAGCGAGAACAGTAAGTGAGAACATAGTGAATGTGGACAGTTTATTAAGTCTCGGTAGAAGTCTTGACGAGACTTCTTGCCGAGACTTCTCGGCGTGAGTCTGTACGGGGCATAACAAAAACCTCTTATGATATTCATCGAAACTTTTCGCTATGAGACCGTTCAGTTCCCCGATCCGACTATTAGAACAACATGATCGTCGAGTCAACATCTCACATCAACATCTCACATCCGATCCGACTATTAGAACAACATGATCGTCGAGACAACACTCACATCAACATCTCACATCCAATTCGACTATTAGAACAACATGATCGTCGAGACAACACTCACATCAACATCTCACATCCGATCCAACTATTAGAACAACATGATCGTCGAGACAACACTCACATCAACATCTCACATCCGATCCAACTATTAGAACAACATGATCGTCGAGACAACACTCACATCAACATCTCACATCCGATCCAACTATTAGAACAACATGATCGTCGAGACAACACTCACATCAACATCTCACATCCGACCCAACTATTAGAACAAGATGATCGTCGAGACAACACTCACGTCAACATCTTACATCCGATCCAACTATTAGAACAACATGATCGTCGAGACAACACTCACATCAACATCTCACATCCGATCCAACTATTAGAACAACATGATTGTCGAGACAACACTCACATCCGATCCAACTATTAGAACAACATGATCGTCGAGACAACACTCACATCAACATCTCACATCCGATCCGACTATTAGAACAACATGATCGTCGAGTCAACATCTCACATCAACATCTCACATCCGATCCGACTATTAGAACAACATGATCGTCGAGACAACACTCACATCAACATCTCACATCCGATTCGACTATTAGAACAACATGATCGTCGAGACAACACTCACATCAACATCTCACATCCGATCCAACTATTAGAACAACATGATTGTCGAGACAACACTCACATCCGATCCAACTATTAGAACAACATGATCGTCGAGACAACACTCACATCAACATCTCACATCCGATCCAACTATTAGAACAACATGATCGTCGAGTCAACATCTCACATCCGATCCGACTATTAGAACAACATGATCGTCGAGACAACACTCACATCAACATCTCACATCCGATCCAACTATTAGAACAACATGATCGTCGAGACAACACTCACATCAACATCTCACATCCGATCCAACTATTAGAACAACATGATCGTCGAGACAACACTCACTTCCACATCTCACATCCGATCCGACTATTAGAACAACATGATCGTCGAGACAACACTCACTTCCACATCTCACATCCGATCCGACTATTAGAACAACATGATCGTCGAGACAACACTCACATCCGATCCAACTATTAGAACAACATGATCGTCGAGTCAACATCTCACATCCGATCCGACTATTAGAACAACATGATCGTCGAGACAACACTCACATCAACATCTCACATCCGATCCGACTATTAGAACAACATGATCGTCGAGACAACACTCACATCAACATCTCACATCCGATCCGACTATTAGAACAACATGATCGTCGAGACAACACTCACTTCCACATCTCACATCCGATCCGACTATTAGAACAACATGATCGTCGAGACAACACTCACATCAACATCTCACATCCGATCCAACTATTAGAACAACATGATCGTCGAGTCAACATCTCACATCCGATCCGACTATTAGAACAACATGATCGTCGAGACAACACTCACATCAACATCTCACATCCGATCCGACTATTAGAACAACATGATCGTCGAGACAACACTCACATCAACATCTCACATCCGATCCAACTATTAGAACAACATGATCGTCGAGACAACACTCACATCAACATCTCACATCCGATCCAACTATTAGAACAACATGATCGTCGAGACAACACTCACATCAACATCTCACATCCGATCCAACTATTAGAACAACATGATCGTCGAGACAACACTCACATCAACATCTCACATCCGATCCAACTATTAGAACAACATGATCGTCGAGACAACACTCACATCAACATCTCACATCCGATCCAACTATTAGAACAATATGATCGTCGAGACAACACTCACATCAACATCTCACATCCGATCCGACTATTACAACAACATGATCGTCGAGACAACACTCACTTCCACATCTCACATCCGATCCGACTATTAGAACAACATGATCGTCGAGTCAACATCTCACATCCAGTCAGAAAAGTTTATAAAACCACTTCCGACTAAAAAGAAAAATATTCCTACAAACAAGTGTAAGTTTAGAAAACTCAAAAACCTCCGACAAAAAGAAACGGCTGAACCGATTTTGACGAAAAACTCTCGATGAAATCCTCTTTCAAAAAAAAAAACTAGATCAAAATCAATCCATCCGTTTAAGACACCACGGAACGACGCAGAAGAAATATAGTTATACTTTTTGATTTTCTTTGAAAATTTTATTGTATAAAAACATAAGATTAATTTGGTCATTTATAATGACTGACTTATGCGATAACCCAAAATAAAAATAAAAACCATCCAGTTGAATGGAGTACCTCCTCCTTTTTGAAGTCGGTTAAAAAGAATAAAGTCATTTGTTATGGAAAGCACAACTTAAAGTGTACGCGTCACCCCTAACAAGTTATACCTAGCTTACTTCGCAGAAAATGCTAACAACTTAAAGTCTAAGCGTCACCCCTAACAAGTTATACCTAGCTTACTTCGAAAAAGATGCTAACAACTTAAAGTCTACGCGTCACCCCTAACAAGTTATACCTAGCTTACTTCGCAGAAGATGCTAACAACTTAAAGTCTACGCGTCATCTCTAACAAGTTATACCTAGCTGACTTCGCAGAAGATGCTAACAACTTAAAGTCTACGCGTCACTCCTAACAAGTTATACCTAGTTTATTTTGCACAAGATCCTATCCATCTAGATAGACGTTAGATTGCAGACTCACCAGCGCCACAGATGCCCGAAGGCCGTCTGCCGGAATGTATGGAGTCCCTCTTCATCCGCTGCACCAACCGTAGCGCCGTCATGCTGACCTCGTGCTGCTTATCTTCGAACTGAAGCTGTGACGCGAACCGAAGGATATACAGGCATGGGTCTGGAAAACATAATAAGGTATTGTTATTTTTTTTTATAGTAAATAATTCTAACCGACGGTGTGGCCGAGGATGGAACACGTAAATCTAGAAGATATATATTCACTCTAGTCTAGCCTTGAAAGCAGAGAGTTCCACTCCTGTGCAGTACGCACTATGAATTTACCAGTGAAGGTAGGACAGTGCATTTTAAATTTATCAATGTAAGATATAATAGGGCCTGGAATACTGTGAATATATAGGTAATTATATTGTATTCTTATCCAAACATAATAATGTATTACGACGCTCGGAGCTCTCGGTTTGGCGGACGTCGGCGGCCCCATTCCAAACTTTAACACAAAAGTGATCAAAAGGAAGTTAAAAGGATATCTCAACCTATTTCGATTTTTATATAATCGGATTAGGTATAAAATATACATCGATAAATTTAATGTCATAAGGATGTGCTCAAAACGCGCAGCTATCTCAACATTTTTGAACATCACTGAGTGGAGATATTTTGGAAATCCTCAGCCAAATTAAAAGATATCTAAGAAAATATTTATTTCAAATATTTCTCTTATCTAATTGAACAAAACTGTATCTAACTTTTATAATATACCCCACTTTTTTATATTTTTTTTTGTACATGCCGTGATGCGCGAGGGATAGCTGCGCGCGCGCTTAAAGCACACCCTTAATTAAGCTCGTGCCCCATGGGCGATAGCCCTAAAATTCGCGAGCTCCGATGAAAAGGCTCCTTTTCCTATTTCACGGCTAGAACAAATGTTCGAATTGATTGTCAAGACAGGACGTCATAGGAGTAAGAAGAGCTAGGTTAGTTCGAATTGATAGTCAAGACAGGACGTCATGGGAGTTAGAAGAGCTAGGCTAGTTCGAATTGATAGTCAAGACAGGACGTCATGGGAGTTAGAAGAGCTAGGCTAGTTCGAATTGATAGTCAAGACAGGACGTCATGGGAGTTAGAAGAGCTAGGCTAGTTCGAATTGATAGTCAAGACAGGACGTCATGGGAGTTCGAACTTTGACCTTGACTGAATTTGCTAGTTTTGCGTCTCAGAGCATAATGAGTTTCTAGCAGCCTTTCTACACTTTCTCCTATACAAAAGACAATACCTACTATAAGTAGGTAATTTTTCGACACTGTCATTAAATGTCTGGATCTATTTTTCCATATTCATACTTGTTTTCTACTATTTTTGTATTTATTTGTCCTGTCTCCCATCTTCGCAGTTTGAATAGTACAAGTACAAAACTATGGCCAGAACAACTTTAAAAATACTAAATGCACCCTGACAGATGGATCTAGATTGTCAACAATGTCTAAAAGAAAGATCAGGTCTTAGATCATTTCCGACAGGATATATAGGCGTTTATCAAATGTATAATCTCATTTTAGGTAAAAAAATGCTGAATTGCCGATTTACAAGGAAAATGCAAGAAACAACCACTAATAATAAAACTGTTTGCTGCCTCTTTTTTAGCACACATAGCAGTGGATTTCCTTGAAGAGCATTGAACTTGTTTTAATCCGGTTGAGAGATCAAAAGCCCAAAACTGGGCTCGTAAACGATCACCAAAAAAGTAACAAACGAAGTAATAAGTGACACTTTTCAGGGTTTTGTCGACATCCAGGACCCAAGTCCATTGATTGTCCATTCGTCTGTCGGTCCGTCTCTGGCTTTTAGTACTAGAAAGCTGTAATATATTAATAATTATATTGGCTATACGTATTAATCACGCCGACAAAGTGGTAAATTCAAAATCGTGAAAAAAATATAAAAAAGACGTGTGGCACTCAGAGACTGCCGCGGTAAAGCTATTGCATAATAGCTTTACGCGCGGTGTGTTAGGTTATTTTCGTTACGGAATTTCTGGATTCGGTCTCCACGCTCAAGGCCCGCGATAGAAGCTATGCAATAGCTTAAAAAATAATTTGAAACTAGGTTTCATCTACGATTATTATACTAGAATTTTAACACGCTTTTATTAGCTTCATAGTATCTATGTTAATATGTAACGGAAACTTTGAACATGATATCGACCCACTTCAAACGGTCAGATTTCATTCAAACTTTATAGACTTATCGAGGACCGATGACAATACAATAATTTTATAAGATTGAGCGTTGTTTTTTTAACTATAACTATTTTATCGTCCGCAGGGTTTCATAAGAAAATGGAATAATTTTTTCACTAGCATTGATTTTTATGTATGAAAATTCATGTGAATAATAACGAAATTTTGATGATAAAATACATGTGTAATATACGTAGTACGTACAGATTAGGTACTTTCGCATGAAATAGTAGCGTCTCGAAATTTTGTTCTTCGTCGAATTTCGGTATTACGAACTCGAGCTTAGAATTTGATGCTGAGCATGAATCCCTTATTTGTGGATTAGCAAGTTGAAGTGGAAGTGGGCAGGGCATATCAAGTAGAACTGATGAACGATGGGCTCGAAAGCTCACGAATGGAGACCATGCACCAGCAAGCGCTGTGTAAAAATACCATTCACAAGATAGACAGACAATCTCATATAAGTAGCAGGAAGACATTGGATGCAAGCCGCTTCCATCAGGTCTTTAAGGAAATCAATAGGGGAGGCCTATGTCCAGCAGTGGACTTCTTAAAGCTGAGCTGGTGATACTGATGATAAATGACTTTCAATTAATATATATGTATTTTTATTCTCTTCAGTAAATTATTACTTTTTGTGGCTCAGATGATGATCATAATGATCCGTTCACAGACATAGTAGATGAAGCATGCGACTTCATTTATATGAAAACCTTGCGTGCCACATTTTTGGTATCGACTGTGACGTCACACAAAAGATTTTGTGATGGAATGTTCCATCCGCGTGCGAAATCTATAGGTATTCAATCCAATGCATCCGCGCGCTTGTACGCTAGTAACTACTAGACAAAATATCGAATCGGAAGTATATATCACCTGAAATAAATAAATCTTATCGTACTTGTTGACACGCTAGGTAAGTACTTAGTCTATGAATCCTTTTTATATCCGTCAAAAGCTATTTAAATTTGACCTAATATAACTTTATTTAACAGCTATTCCACTAAATAAGATGAACAAGAAACGGGACAATGGCACCTATGACCTAATGACATACTGAATATCAATACAAGATTCATTGTATGGTAATAGACGTTTAGTAGAAAAACACGCAAAAGGACAACGACCTATATAACAAGGCAAAATTATTCATCAAATACGTAAAACAGGTCTTTGATGTGTTAGTCAATTTATCAATTTACTAGTTGCAATCGATATCTTATGACAGCGGGTCCCAAGATTCTGAATATTCTGTGAAGTCCAGTTATTTCCAGTTATTTATTGTTATTATATAAAATTACATAAATTATGTTATTATCTGACTATCTCTAATGACTGTTTTTATCGCGGGAGTTCTTTTCTTAATATTATAAAGATAATATCATGTATTGTTTACCGTTACAATGGTTAAAGACGTATTAACATTTTACTATCAGAACTGTCGCGGTTTACGGTCTAAACTGCATACTCTGTACATGAACATTTTAATACATTCATATGACATAGTGATATTGACAGAGACCTGGCTAACAGCTGATATATTTGATAATGAACTAATGGATGCACGCTATATTCTGTATCGATGTGACCGGGACCGTGTGGCGACGGGCCGGCGGGACGGCGGCGGCGTGCTCGTCGCGGTGCTCCGCTCGCTGGCCGGTAATGCGCGCCTACGCACTATCGCCCCCCCGTCCCCGCCGCTACCTACCGCTTTGCACTGCCCTCCTGCTATCATTGATTATCTTTCGATTGAACTCCATTTCGGTGCCACTACATTGTGTACTATTTGCGCAGTCTATATACCACCCGGGCTTAAGTATGATGCTTATTTTTCGTACATAAATTACCTGCAAAACATTCTTGTACAAGGAAATGATAGTTATCATTTTATTGTTGGTGATTTTAATATCCCATCGTTGGACTGGTACTCAAAATTAACTTATATGAGTCCGATACAGACAACGTCAACTTCTCGATCTGCTAATTTACTCATTGATTTCCTAGATTCTACGAAAAGTTTTCAGTTTAATAATATTAGGAATAAGTCTTCCAATATACTTGATTTATTTATTTCCAATAATACTTTTTGTGAAATACACCATGCTACACCCGTTGTCCCGATAGATGAATCTCACCCGACCTTTTATGTTTCGGTGCCCATTGAACATACAGGTAATATGCAGCGTAAAAATAGAATACGGTACTGCTTCGGTAAAGCAAATTACACAATCATAAACGAAGAGATAAATAAAATAGACTGGGAAATAAATTTTAAAAATAAAACAGCTGAATCTGCTACTAATACTTTTTATGAAATAATTTACAGTATTATATCTAGTAATATTCCAAAAAAATATGTAAATAACGGTGACTTTCCTGTATGGTTCAATTTGTCACTGAGACATATATATAATAGCAAAAAGAAGGCTTGGATAAAATGGAAATTATATAAAAACAAATCAGATTACGAAACATTTTCAATATATAGAAAGCGTCTACGTACTGATATGACTACTTGTTATAATAATTACATTAAGAAGGTTGAAGGTAGTATAAAAAATAACGTAAAATTTTTTTGGACCTACATTTCTAACAGAAAGAAAAATAGTGATATACCCCTTAGTGTTACCTACCAGCAAAAATCTACTAGTGACCCTGTAGAAATTTGTAACCTGTATTCTGATTATTTTCATTCGGTCTTTGAACCATCAACAATTCCTAATGGTTATGATTTAGGGGACATGCAGGACATAGATAATAATTCTCGCTCGGACACAATTATAAGTGATATAAGTTTCACAATTGATAATGTCAAAAATGAGCTTCTTAGACTGGATCCGACGAAGGGTGCAGGAACTGATGGTATACCTCCATCTTTTTTAAAACGTACAGCACAGTCCATTTGTATACCAGTTCAACATATTTTTAATTTATGCTTGCAAGAAGGTATTTGCCCTCAAATATGGAAGACTGCGCGAATAGTACCGGTACATAAAGGTGGTGCTAAGAATGACGTAATGAATTATCGCCCTATATCTATATTACCCGCACTGTCGAAGCTTCTTGAAGGGCTGATACACAATACTATCTACTCCACTTTACATCCACTTATTATACCTAACCAGCATGGTTTTGTTCAAAGACGATCAACAATCACCAACTTGTTAATATACACCACTGAAATATTTGATAATATAGAAAACAACAAACAAACGGATGCTGTGTACACCGACTTTCAAAAAGCCTTCGACAGGGTGGATCACAAAATCCTATTAGAAAAGATAGCTTTCAACGGTATTCGTGGTAACTTGTGGCGATGGTTCAAATCTTACGTCACTAATCGATGTCAAAGGGTAGTAATTAATGGGTACGAATCAGATATAGTTAATATTAGCTCTGGCGTCCCCCAAGGATCGATATTAGGGCCTCTGCTTTTTATTTTATATATTAATGATATACTTAAATGTTTTAAATTTTGCAAATTTTTGATGTACGCCGACGATTTAAAAATTTATCATGCTATTAATGACTATCAAGACCACTTAAACTTTCAATTGGATCTAGATCGGTTCTCATCATTTTGTATTGATAATAAGCTGGCCCTAAGTATCAATAAATGTAAGTCAATCGTTTTTACACGTAAAAGAAATATAAGTAACTTTACATATTCCCTTTGTAACTCGAATCTTGATAAAGTTACGGTTATAAAAGACCTTGGTGTGACGCTAGACAGTAAACTAACCCTTGACATACATGTACAGAATATTATTGCACGTGGTTTCAAAATGTATAATTTTGTCATTAGATCTGCTAATATGTTTAAAAACGAAATTACATACAAATTATTATTTAAGTCACTTGTCCGATCACAGCTTGAGTATGCAGCATCGGTTTGGAATCCTTACTATAAATGTTACGAAAGACATTGAAAGGGTCCAAAAAAAATTCCTTCGTTGTATGAATTATAAATGTAACCGTAGTTTTATGTCTTATAAAGATTTGCTCAAGAAATGTGACCTACTAGACTTAAAATCCAGGAGGCTACAACTTGATGCTATGCTCTTGTATGACATCTGTCACAACCGATATGACTGCCCCGAGTTGGTGGGCTTGCTCAGTTATAAGGTTCCCATAAGAGTCAACTCAAGAACTGTTCCTAAAACTTTTTATAATGCGGCTTGCCGCACCAATTCGGGTCGGCGTTCCCCTTTGTATCGTATGACTAAATCTTACAATGAATATTTTAATACTATTGATATATTTCATGTACGCACTTGTAATTTCCGGAGATCTGTACTGGAGGCCCTGGGTAGTGATGACAGTAAGCATTTCTCTTAATATCTCATGTAATGTTTCTTTTGTATGATGCTTATCTTTAGTTCCTATATGTTTTGCTTCATTCATTGCCCATTGTTCTTCTAGTACCATAACAATTAGTTTCCTTTCATCACTCGTTTACTTTGTTATTCAACTTATTTATGTAAAGTTTGCTATGTTAGTGTTTTGAGTTTCAGTCTATAAGACTTAGACTCAAAACATTATAGCATATAGCAAAATATAGCATTGGTCAGCAATTTAATTTATTAGACGTTTCACACTCTGTTGAAGTATATTTATAAATAATTAATCCGTGGTCAACGTTGCTGGTACATCATCTAACTATATTTCTTAACAATTACTGTATTAACCCTAAATTTTGTTGTGTACTGTTTGTTGATCTTAATAAACAATAAAAAAAAAAAAAAAAAAAAAATCCTGCCGTTTCATTGCAGGCTGACAAAAGAGCCAAGCTGTCTGAGACAAGTGGCAAACGTTTCAATTTCTATAAACGCTTATGCTTCGAAATGCTTAGAAACTGTGACGTGCCGTCACGTGACATTTCGCTAGCTAATGTCAATCCCATACATTTACTATTAACCGACTTCCAAAAAGAAGGTTCTCTATTCGACTGTATGTTTTTTTATGTTTGTTCACCGATTGCTTCGCTCACTGTGATTTTTGATCAAAGAGATTTGTATTAACATATCACTGTTTTTGATGACTCTTTTTTGTTTGGTAGGTCATACTTGAGAGGTGGTCGCATATCATTTTTATCAAAATCGGTTCAATACTTTGGTTTTCAAACAAAATAACTGGAAAAATGTCATCCGAGAAAACGAATTGCGTATTTGGAAGTAATTTTTTTTCAGTTTTTTAAACTATAATTATCTGTTCTAGTTGCGTTCAGGAATTTAGAACGCCACCAACTAAAATAAGGTAAACGACCTCACAGCTCAGTTGGTAATAGGTTTGCCTTCTAAGCAGTAGGTTATGGGTTTGATCCCCACCCAGGACGCATCTATATTATGAGCATGAATGTACATTCTGTGTCTGGGTGTTTCTATATATCATATAGAACAAAAAAATTGGCGACACAATAAAACGGTTGAACCGATTTAGATGAAATTTCTATAGGACCAATTTGATAGCATATCCTTTCAAACGAAAGTATTTTAATAATATTTTCTCAAATCGGTTTATAAATGACGGAGTTATGCGATGACAAACATAAATAAAAAAGTTAGAACTAACCGTAATTTCGAGAAAAAACAAGCAATTGTTATTTTTGTGGACGCGTGTCGTCTATTTGCGGTCATTTGTATTCAATGTAAGCATCGGTAGATCTCGAAATGTATTCAAGCCTTGCAATGGGTCCGTCTGTATGTACGCGGAATAAGGAAATAAATAGCGCGCTTCTTTGTTTCTGATTTAACAGTATAGTGGACAGACATACAACCACCCATAGACTTCTATAGATACCCCAAGTTTATGTACCTAGCGTGTCAAGTACGATAAAAAATCGCAGTTGACGACCAAGATTTATTTAATTTCAGGTGATATTTACTTCCGATTCGATATTTTGTCAACTAGTTACTAGCGTACAAGCGTGCGGATGCATTGGGTTGAATAGATTTCGCGCGGATGGAACATTCCATCACAAAATCGTTTATGTGACATCACAGTCGGTACCAAAAATGTGACACGCAAGGTTTTCATATAAATGAAGTCGAATGCTCCATCTACTATGTCTGTGCAACCACCACATTCGAAAATTGTTTTGAGATGAGTTACGGAAGGGAAATGTATGCTTTTTGAGTTTCATCAACGGAGCATAATATAATGGCTGGTTTCGAGCAACATGTTTATGTTCCTAATTATACACTAGCTGCATCTTTCTGCAGAGACAGTACAAATAAAGGTGGTTCGTGTATCTTAGTGAGGAATGGACATGAATGGAGAGAGGTTCCGGAATTTAAAAAAAAATCACTGACCAGTGTCTTTGAGTGTTGTGCCGTAGAATTCTAGGAAACCATAATTTTAAATTGGCGGTGAAACAACCGACTCGCTTTGCAAGCCAAACATGTATCGATAATATGGCATATAACTGTAAAAAGATTTGTAATACGGAAGTGCACGAATTAGATTTATCTGATCACAGTGCTTTAGTAATGAAGTTCCCAGTCCATAAAAACGCGCTACTTAAATTCTGGAGGAAAAAGCAGCGTGATTATTCTGTTGAAAATATTAATAAATTTAAAACGATATTGTTAAATCTTTGACCTCAGTTATATCTTGGCTTGACAACAATAACTTAAAAATTAACCTAAATAAAACAAATATAATGCATTTTAGACAAAGAGAAACAAACAAAGGTAATATTAATGTAGCATATGACAATAACATTATAAATGAAGTAGAAAGCTCAAAATTTCTTGGATTATATATTGACCGAAAATTGAATTGGAAATCACAAATAGAGCAACTTTCGAAAAGAATAAGTAGCCAAACATATGCCATCGCCAAACTAGCTCGTACTCTAAATATAGAATCTTTACTTAAAGCCTACTATGGGTTAGTTGAATCAATTTTGAGGTACGGGATTATTTTTTGGGGAAATTCAACAAATAAAATTATTATTTTTAAAAGGCAGAAACGCTGTATTCGTTCAATGTTTAAACTCAAAAAAAGAGATAGTTGTAAGCCCTATTTTTTAAAGTATAAAATTCTTACACTTCCGTGTTTATACATTTTAGAAACGGCCCTTTTTGTAAAAACAAACCGGGAGCGATTCCCCACACTATCTGATACTACTGTAAGAAATAGGCGCGACCAAGACAAACGGCGCGTACATGAAGGAAAGACAGCACTGATGCAAAATAGCATCGTATGTATGGGTCCTAAAATCTACAATAAGATTCCTAAGTCAATAAGAGACCAGAATAGTAATTTATTTAGAAAAAAGTTGAAGGCATTGTTATTGCAGAAGTGTTATTATTCTATCAATGATTTTTTAAATGACAAATTTTAATTTTATTTGACATTATGTGTATCTTTTATTGCTTCTGCTTTATCATATTATAGATATTTTTGGTTTGTGTATTAATCTAATAACAAATAATAATTATTATTATTTTATAATTTTTCGCATGTGCATGATGCTGTCTACCTGACATTTGTACGCCTAATCGGCACAACATGATTTTAAGCGACTAAATTTAGTGTAACATCTTTTATGCACTTGTTGTATAAATTTCTCGTGTTGTATGCAAATAAATTATCTTTATCTTTATCTTTATCTTTATCAACTGACCCTGAAGATTTTGATGAAATGCTAACGACCCAGAACAAGATACGAGTATATGTTGTAAAGCTAAACTCCGACTACGTCCTTATGACCTGCATCAACGATCTGTATTTTAAGACTGGCGTCACAGGTCATTTGGTTGTATATCTGCCTGCTAAGCCTTATTAGGTCGTGGGTTGGATCCCCACCCAGGGCAAACATTTGTGTGATGAGCATTGTTTGTTCTGTGTCTGGGTGTTCCTTTGTATGTTAAATATGTATTTACAAAACAAAATATTTATGTATTATATCAACCATCTAGCTTCCATAGTACAAGCTTTACTTAGGATTCTCAAACGGATGGACCGATTTCGGTTTAGTTTTTTTATTTTTATTTCAAAAAGCAAAATCTTCATCAAAATCGGTTCAACCCTTTTTGTCGGATGTTTTTGAGTTTTCTATACTTGTGATTCTCTAATGGTTATTGCTTAAAACCATGTCACGAGACCTGACAAACCAGAAAATAAATATGTCATTAAACACAGCCATTATGAAGCCTCGCTAGAGTCTATCAAAGTAATAGAGAACAATGCTACCATTAGCCCAAGGCTTTGAGGAAAATCTGTTTCAACACGGCACCTAATCTGGAGTACAACACAGAGCTATTGCATCTCGACTGTTTACGTAACTGCATTGTATGGGTAGGGGGTAAAAAACTAGAACTAGAATTGACAGCTTGTGGACCGCAACACTATAATTCACCCAGATAACCTAATATTATGAAACGAATGTAAACGTCGTCTGTCTGTCTCTTTCTGTTTGTTACCTTTTCATGGCTGAACGAATGAGCCAACCGTTTTAAGCACAGAGTTTCTTTAGGACCTGGAGAAGGATATAGGCTATATTTTATCATCATCATTATCACCGTTTTTCATCACAACACGGGTGACACCGTGAGTCAGAATTAGTATAATAAGTACCTTAGAATGTGTACTTATATATATTCTACGGGAACATATAATTAAGCGTACGATAGTAAGATTTTTATATGAAATCAACAAATTAATGAATTTCACACTGATGTGATTTGAAGTGATGAATTTCACACTGAAGTGATTTGAAGTGATGAATTTCACACTGAAGTATATGTTTACCCATTTCTCGAAATTCAAATCCTATAAGTACAGTTTTTTTTGTCTTTGTAGCCAGGTCAGGTAACAATTGCAAGTGATCATAATGTTTGCGGCCATCTAAGATTATTCTTTATATTATAACGTCATTTATTTATCAATAATACATAGCGTTGTTGAAAATAAATATGGACCTAGAAATTCAATTTTACAAATTCAAACGGCTTCTAGGTTAAGGAGGCAATGTGGTGCATAAGGTGCATTATTGATAATTAAATTGTTGTGATAATATAAAGAATAATCTTAGTTTCGCAAGAATTCATTGTAATCATATATAAAAATTATCAGACCTAGGCTACATGGATAAAAAAACTGTTCGAAATTGGAATTTTTCGCCGAATGTCTGGCGTTGGCTCTCTTTCCACAGCCTAAAAATTTTTACTTTCCGATATTCCAATGTTTGTAATAATTACACGATTTTGTTATGAATCTCCGAGATATTGCAAAGAGACATCGACATATTTATACAGCTACAATTAAAACAAACAGCTACTATATACAGCGACAAAAACAACCAAAACACAATAAACACATAAAATAAAACAAACACAACAGTCATTGAAATTAAACAATTTTTTATAAAAAAAAATGTATTACAAAACATTAAAAACAAGAGTCGTTTTTGTCAGAAGCCGGTTCCAATTCAGCATAAGCTAGTAAATGGCCGCATATCTGCTAGAGTTGGGATACACTACATTAAGATATCGCAACACTAGAATGTTGCGATATTTTAGCAGTTTTTAGCGCGATCACAGTCAATCCGGTATTTTTAATCTAAATCTACGCAATTACAAGATCATCGTAATAAACAATTTCATCATCATCATCATCTCAGCCATAAGAAGTCCACTGCTGAACATAGGCCTCCCACATGGATTTCCAAAAAGACCGGTTGGAGCGGACTGCATCCAACGTCTTCATACCTCTTGTATGATATATTCTGTCCACCTTGTGGCTGGTCTTCCTATAGAAAGACCAGCCACAACAGCATATACGCTGCCTTTGCCAGTTCGTGGTCTCCATTCGAGAACTTTTGGGCTCCATCGGCCGTCAGTTCTACGTGCTATGTGCCCTGCCCACTGCCACTTCAACTTACTAATCCGCTGTGCTATGTCGGTGACTTTTGTACGTCTACGGATTTCTTCGTTTCTGATACGATCTCGCAGATGACCCCGAGCACAGTCCTCTCCATAGCTCGTTGCGTAACTTTGAGATTCTTTATAAGGCCCATAGTAAGTGACCACGTTTCAGTGCCATTTGCCATCACTGGTAGAACACACTAGTCGTAAACTTTCGACTTGAGGGACTGGGATATATTGGACGAGAAGACGCTTTTAAGTTTCCCGAACGCTGCCCAGCCGAGTTAGATTCGACGATTAACCTCTTTCGCAAAGTTGGACCTGCCTAGTCGGACTGTTTGTCCCAGGTACATGTATATTCGACGACAACTTCGAGAGTGGAGTTCCCCACAGTTATTGGGGTGGGCACTACATGGGCATTCGACATAACCTTCGTTTTGTCCATGTTCATCTTGAGGCCCACCCGTTGAGAAACTCTATTGAGGTCTTCGAGCATTGTTGAGGTCTTCCATCGACTTTGCCATGACTACTATATCGTCGGCAAACCGAAGCTGAGTGATGTACTCGCCGTTAATATTCCGAGCCCTTTCCATTCCAGAAGCTTGTAGGCATCTACCAGTCCAGCAGTAAGCAGTTCTGATCCTGTACTCGGACCGACATGGTGGCGTTGTTGTACAAACACTTCAGCACTTCGATATAGCGATAGTCAATACGGCATCGCTGGAGAGCCTCAAGCACCGCATAGGTCTCGATCGAATCAAAGGCTCTCTCATAGTACA
Organism: Lycia hirtaria; assembly: GCA_947563715.1. Taxonomy (NCBI): domain Eukaryota; kingdom Metazoa; phylum Arthropoda; class Insecta; order Lepidoptera; family Geometridae; genus Lycia; species Lycia hirtaria. Next base: position 3,575,877 of record OX387385.1, on the reverse strand, counting down.
CAAACTCTAAGCAAAGGGGCAAATAATACTCTTCAGTCTTCTGTTTCACTTGCCGCAGCGTGTGGATGTGGTCTATGGTACTATAGGCTTTTCGGAAACCGGCTTGTTCGGGAGGCTGGAAATCATCAAACCTGCGTTCAAGACGATTCGTGATGACCCTTGAAAACAGCATATAAACATGGCTCAGAAGCGAGATGGGCATATAGTTCTTCAACAGTGTTATCCCCTTTTTTGAAGAACAACGCCACCACGCATCTGTTATATTCTTCTAGCGTTGTACCTTCAAGCAAGATGATATTGAAGAGCTTCTAAAGGACTTTCAGTACCGGTGTCCCACCCGCTTTCAGTAGCTCTAATGTAATTCCGTCGTCGCCCGGTGCCTTGTTGTTCTTTAGCTGTTTCAAGGCCGTCCTAATCTCGTACAGGCCGATGCCGAGTCAGTTCGGCTCTTGGATCTTTCTCCAAGCTGCTAACATAGAATATATCCATAGAACCTCTCGATTTCCCTCAGGACTTCTGCCTTGGTCGACGCTATACTGCCATCTGCTCTCTTCAGCTTCGTCAACTGGCTTTGCTCAATAGACAAGTCTCTTGCGAACACTTTGAAGCCTTTGTTCCGCTCTATCGTCTCTTTAATACGATTAGTATTAAAGGTACGATGTCGTGTCGCATAAACTTTGATATGCGTCTATTGAGCCGCCTATATGATTCAGCGTCACTGGAAGATTGCAATTTCAATGTGCGTCGCGTCGTTCAGCCATGAGTTCAAGGGCTCGAGAGTTTTTGCGGTCTGTTTGTACGGTGGGGCTTATAAAATAAACAATTTAACCGGTTTTAATACATTAACGGGTTATTGCGACGACTAACTTGGCATTTGGTTCACTGCATTCATTTTGTACCGAATCTAGCACGCCATTAGGACGCTGATTTTATTTGTCTTATACATATATGATGAGAGATATTGTACAATAATAAATAAGCGTGTGTCACAGGTGGCGCCACCAACGATTGATTGGTTGATTGATTAAGCAAAAAATTCAAAAATATATTTTAATTTAATTTATATACATATATAAATATTTTAAACTAAAAAAATTGTCAAAAACGTGACACATCCGTGGTCAAAGATTCCTAGGTAATTTAATTGGGATGTTCAAAATATTTGAACTGTCTACAAATTTGTAAATCCTTAAGTTGGAAAAAACGAATATTACAAACATGTTTATAATGCAAATTTCCGCGAATATCTTGTGAAACACATACAGTGAGAGATCACATATGGAAATGTAATGTGTCACAAAACAATCCCGAAAATCATAACTCTCCTTCTTTCTTCTTTATATTAAAAACAAAATATCCAACTGCATAACAAAACAAACTGCATAATAGGTGGTAGTATTAATATTTTCATAACAAAAAGACAACTGTCACCTAGTCTCACCTGTGACCACGGACGCTGCGTGTTCGAAACGTCAGGTCATAAAATTATGTGAAATATACGCGTTACGCGATAAACCCGTTAAAAACAGCGATTTATGTAGTAAACTTACTCTTGTGTTGTAAAAAGTTTCAACCAGAAATACAGCAATATTTGCGCTACTGCTTACCGCTTGCGAATCGGCGTCAGTAACAATACCTTTTATTACAGCTATAAGAAAATTGTAAATGCTAAAGAAAGCTGGTTTTCACAGTGTTGGGCAACAAAGCCGACACGCAACCAGTAGGTACCTAGTACGTGCATTCAAAAACAAGGAAATTCTTAATTAACAGCGACCGCGTAACTGCTTTCACGCTAAAATCACTACCAAATAACTGCGAATCGCTTCAGAGAATTCAACCTTTCTGTTGATGCTTGCAAATTTTGCATTATTGCAAATTCTCGGCATCAGAATGATGATTGGACATTTGACCTTATGGTTACGATTCCATAAGGTCCGATGTCCCATTTTTTTATGAGTGAGTGTCCGACCTCATGGTTCTGATATCGAGAATTGAAGATATGCATTATTTTGTGTTCCGACTTTGATCATGGATTCCATTTTTATTTTATTGGGGTTAAAGTTTTGCTCAAAGCGCACAGTTATCTCTCTGTCACAATAGATCTGGAAAGGTCGCAGTGACTAGCGGGGCTGTCTAAGCCCATTTGGCCCCCTAATGATCGATGGCAGTTATCTCTCTCTCTCTCTCTCTCGCAGGAATACATTATTAAAATATATAAAATCACATTCCTGTTGCGTACTGCACAAGAATGGAATTCTTTGCCGCCATCTCTGTTTCCTGATACCTACGATCTCCGAATTTCCAAGGCTAGAGTGAATATATCATATATCTTCTAGATCGACGAGGTCCATCCTCGGCCACACCGTCGCTTAACATCAGGCGAGTTGGTGGTCAATCGTAGATGTATATTTTTTTTTATAAAAGTGAGAGATGATTTTGTTTATATAAATAGGAGAGATATTATAAAAAGTTTCCCAACATCTAATTTGGATGCGAATTTACAAAATATTTTTCAAAATTCCGTCACCAAAATAATTGTTATATGAAGGCATATTATTGTTATTATTTTTTTACACATTATAGATCTACGATTGATCACCAAATAATAATTAATTAATTAATTGGGCGTGCTTTGAGCAATCTTAAATAACGGTACATAAGTGTTATCTCTCAATATTTTCTGTCGCAAAGGAAGCACTTACTTTTTTATTATACAACAATAAATTTGAATGTGAAAATAATTTCGACGCATGCTTTTACCATTACAAAGGAAAGTAAGTACGTACTTAAGATGATTAAATAATTGGCTAAGAATAATGTGAAGACACGCATGACTGTGTCAAGGTTTCGCATCGAAGCCGATAAGCATAGTCCAGGAAATTTAGAAAAATTAAAGATCTCCGACAAAACAAACGGCTGAACCGACGTTGATGAAACATAGCTAAAACAATCCAGACAATCAAGACCGCCATTCCATTCCTGTGCATTACGCATCAAGAACGTGGACCGAAATCGATAAGTACGGAATGTCGTACAGGGGTATTACCACAATCTTAATTGCAATCTTATTTCAATACTAGCTGCGCACCGCGGGGTCACCCACGTGATGATCAAAAATAAATAACCGATGTCCGTCTCCAAGTACTCCGCTATATCTGTACCAAATTTCATAACAATTGGTTAATTCGTTTAGCCGTCAAAAGGAGTGACAGACAACATACAATTGTTACTTTTAGTTTTATAATATTATACAGTTACGATTACTTTGACCTTTGTCTTGCTCTTTCAACTGTAGAAAAAAAAAGACAGAAGTCAAAGTAATATTGAGATAAAACTGCTTGAACACTTGTGGCAACCTACGGCCTTCGTTTACAGCACCATCATTTTTTTTTATCAGCCCTGTTTATACAAACTGTCCCACCGCTGGGCGCGGGCCATCTTCTCATTGTGTGAAGTATATATTTTGATTGAAATAACCTAAATGTATTTCTGACCTATTGCATAACCAACGTTCAAAATGTTTGGAGAGCGGAGTCTGTCGAAAATCTGAAAATCGACGCCGATGTAATTATTGCTTACAGTTGATTCTAGGTTATATTTGTGTTGCCACTATTTGAACACAGCTGTGCATGCAACAGTTCGTTCAGTTTACATCATTTGTATCGTAAAATAGATTTTAGGTACAAACTTCGCACTCTGAACGTGTACACTTACAAGAAGCAGAAACATTGTATGAATGGAACCAGGTTCAAAGAAGGTTCTTGATAATTATCCTTAATTATATACCTACTGTTTAATGACCCTGAAATTTGATTTACTACTGATGACAATATAGATCCCGTCACTTAAAAAGAACGCATATTTTATTGGCACATATTTTAACACTTTGGAAGTGTCTCTCGCGCAAACTATTCAGTTTAGAAAAAAATGATACTAGAAACTTTAATATCATTTTCGAAAACCTATCCATAGATACCCCACACGTATGTGTTTGATGAAAAAAAAATTTTGAGTTTCAGTTCTAAGTATGGGGAGCCCCCAGAATTTATCGTTTTTTTTTTCTATTTTTGTGTGAAAATCTTAATGCGGTTCACAGAATACATATACTTACCAAGTTTCAACAGTATATATGTCTTATAGTTTCGGAAAAACTTGGTTTGAAAAAGTGGCTGTGACATACGGACGGACAGACAGACATGACGAATCCATAAGGGTTCCTTTTTTTGCCATTTGGCTACCGAACCCTAAAAACAGGTGCAAAAAATAGCAGCAAAACAGCACTCTAACATTAGAGCAATTTTATCTTGTTTTTTCTCATACCCTTGACCATTTTAATATGTTTAATGTTCGACATTATAATAATTTTACTTTACCTAACAAGTAAAATACTTAAGTATTTTGTGATTTTCCAACATGTATTAAGTAACAAATGCATATTCTAATCGTTAGAATATGCATTTGTTACATACAAAATTAGATATAAGTAAACTTTTATACTCGTTCCCAACTGTATAACTATAACCAAATAAATATGTAACAGATAATTTGGAATTGATGTAAATAAAACAATGCAGCGAATAATAAAACAATACGAAGAAAATAAGTATGGTATGGTAATTAAATATGTAGTAACAATGTGAATATATTAGTGGTGATGTAATATCAAATTACTTATGTAGGAAAAATGGTAATTATATGCAGGTATGTTAATTTCCCTCTCACGTTTGCTGTAGAATTTTTCTTTCGTCAAAAACAAGAATAATATTGATAGTAAATATAAGTATCATTAAAGACGGTATGGTCGACAACGACATTTGTAAGGCTGTGGCCCCATGACATCCGGTACGGCGCCGGATGATATGTGGCCACAGCCTTAGGCATGCCACGGTCCCGAAGAATCAGACATGTAATTTCCGATTGGTCGCACCTTGCTAACGGCGAATATTTGCACAGACAGTGGCCAGGATCATCCACCAGCAAATTACGCATCAATACTGTTCCCGCCACAGCGGGAGGTTGACAGATGACAGTTGACAGATAACGCACCGCCATCTTACTTCACTTGAATTTTTCGTGTGGGATCGAACGCTGCCGCGCATCGCACCTCTTGCGCACAAATAATAAAATTATCTCTTGCGGTTTCTTAAAACTAATAATAATCAGCTAGTTATCGTCGCTCCTAGTGCATTTATGTGAAAAAGGTTAAAACATCCAAGGACAGTGAGAAATGAAGAAGGCCCGAGTACGAGGTGCCGTACTATCTTAGTACGCACCAGTGCCGGTTCCCAAAAATTACCGAGCTTTGCTCTATTGGGGCCGTTCTATTACCACAAACTATTATTACCGACAAGCCAGAAAACGCAACAAGATCATGAAATTAATCATGAGTCAGTCTATTTTCATTGGACAAACCTCACACAAGTGGTAGGAAGACACTGGATGCTGACCGCTTCCAAGTAGTCTGTTGGAAATCGATGGCCTATGTCAGTGACCTCTTGTGGCTAAGCTGATGATGATGATGAAACTCAACTTTCCTTCTTGTGCAGTCAAACAAAAAGAGTAGAAGAGAAATAGTATTTTTGTAGCCGAATATGACAGTTTGAAATTGGTTTGAAGCCGCAACCTATGGCAACGTAAGCAGGAAGGTTTTTACCAGATTTGGGTGTCTAAAAAACCTTATGCTATAAGTCGATATGAATCATACATTTTGTGTATGTACCTAATATTGGTCACTGTGATCGGCAACATGGAAACGCTACCTAATCTTTAAGGATAATTATATCTTTATATCATCGCCCGATATGATTGACCTCCTTTGTCGATGTGGTCAATGTCACTGAACGTCTTTAAATCTATGAACACCGGCTGCACGCACGAAAAAGCATGACTCATTGTTACGTTCCGGCTGACCCGAGCATGCAAGCGAGAGCTCTATCGCTATCGCTAGAGGCACGATCGGCCTAAGCGTTCGGCTTGTGACGCACCGTTATCACGTAAAATTATCGTCCGTAAACCGACTTTACAGACAACATTTTTTTTGTAAATATATACGTATGATACATAGAAACAGACACAGAACAAACATCCACGCTCATCACACAAATGTTTGCCCTGGGTGGGGACCGAACCGACGACCTACAGCTTAGCAGGTAGACATACTACCAACTGAGCCACAAGGCCAGTCATATATACAGATAGGCTATAATATATACATATACAGATAAAAACGTAAAACAACATATAGGTACATAGGTAAATATTTGACAAACATTGTCTTTACTATCTAACGAGAGAAAAAAGATCAATGTCAGCGCAGCAGCTGTCACACCGTGCAACTGACAGTGACGTCCTTACGCAATTAGGTTGATATTTGCAATTATAACATTTACTTTTTCCAATTACAAAATTTGAAGTTTACAGTGCTTTAAAATACCTAAGGAATAGAAAGTAAGTATTATAATTAGTGAGACTACAGCATAATGCAGTACAAATAACCAACTGTCCCTGTACTTGAAGCAGAAGAACCTGTCGTACTACCGATAACTGTAAGCTTTAACTTGTTATTTTTACATGCCTGCGTAAGAAGGACGGTTATATTTTTCGAGTGTACATATGTATATTTGTATGAATGTACATATGTATGTGGGTATGTATATACGAATATGTTTCAATATGAGCGCCTACAAGATAAACAAATAGACCGATTTTGATGTACGAGATGTTGTTAGATTCGTCTTCACTTTCAGAGTGTAATAGGCTATATTTTTTGGAATAATAATAAAACATCTCTCGCAAAAATAAAATAAAAACGTGTGCGTCTCGGGACGCCCGACAGAAGTGATAACTTAAACTAATCTAGCCAGACAGACTGGCGCCGTAACGCGTTACGTAACGAAGCGGTTTACCCTCCCATAGGAAGTTATCACTTCAAAAATGCGTTTTTTCGTAACCTCCAATGATTTTTTTCGTAATAAACAAGTGATTTTACTAAAATTATTTTAAAGAATGCGTATTTATATTCTTTTAAAGCGATTTTACAAATATTTCTTTTAAAAAAAACGTACACTCAACAGCGTAATAAATGTAACGAAATCGTAAGTTAGACTGCAAAAACGGCTATTCTGCAGTCGGGTATTTTATTTTTCTTTTAATATAAATACTTGTTGATTATATGATCTAGGTGTCTTCAAATCGCGAGTTAATAGGTTTCTTCTAGGCAAGCGCGCTCCATCGTAGACCGTAAGTGAGTTGCGGTCAAGCGCAGGGCTATTTTCGAATAAAAAAAAGCCAGGAAGGCAAGACTTCATTGTTTTGTTTAACCAAAATGTTATTCCCATTTTCGCCACTATATTTCCTCTATCCAAACAGAGTATTAACGGTAACATTTACGAGGAGCGTATTTGCTGCAATCTCAAAAATAATGTCAAGCGTTGCCTGTGCAAATATTGACCGTTCTATCGGTGTATGTGGTAAAGCCTAACCTTCACATTAGTTAGTAAGTTTTTATAAGAAAACGTGTCATCAAAGGATTTTACAATATAACGTAACGACAGCGCATGACCACATGCGCGCGAGTCCGTGAGACAAGCAAGGTATTGACTTTCAGCCAGTCCACACGGCGCGTTGCGTCGTTGCAACGCAAATATTTTAACGGATAGTCGGCCACACGGGCGCTGCGCCATCGCAGCGTTATTACAACGCAGTCGTGACGTTCCGTCGTCGCAGCGGCGACGCCAGAACGTCACGACTGAAAAAACGTAATGAGCTTGCGTATATCCTCCCTCCCATATCAACGCACAAACAACTGAGCGCTGCCGTTCCGGCGGCGGCGGCGTCGCAATGAGTACACCCCCGCCCGCTTCGTCTCGGGGGCTGTAGTTCGGTCGTGTGTGCGTTGCGTCGACGCAGCGCACCGTGTGAACACTATGATTATTTGTATGTAAAACGACGCAGCGACAGCGCTACGTCGACGCAACGCGCCGTGTGGACTGGCTGTTTGTCGTGGGAATAAACCTAGGATGTAAATGTAAATAAACCTAGATGTCCTTGCTGGTAAAAGGATGAGCATCCTCGGAATAGCTTATCCTAAGCTGGAGGACTACAGACATACTCCTTTGCACGGTGTATTCGACTTAATCGAGTACATTTTCCGCTAAGGGTGTGGTAGGGTCTAGGGGTGTACACGAAAGATCCCCATGGGTCGAAGTGTCGCCAACCAGTTTGTTGGCCCCCGCTGTGACTATACAAGATAAGATAAGATAACCTAGGATGTCAAAGACAAATAATGACAGGTGAACATGACAGAAAAGCAAAAACACTATTATACGAAATTGTAAAACCACAAGTTATCGTTTAAAAAACTAAGAATAAACGATTTCAAAATACGCAATTCGTATACTTGGATGTCATTTTCCCAGTTATTTTGTTATAAAAACCAAAATACTGTACCGAATTCGATTTTAGAGGGGGCTTCGCGCCCGGTACCTTGCTCACATAAAATTATGGTCTTGCGCCGCCACTGTGTAGATTAAACCCTAAAATCTTGCTAATTTTGAGACTTGTATCTATTAGCTTTCAAAAGATACAACCGTTTAGATGTGGGACAGACAGACAGAAACCGTAGACTCGCGAATATGAATCCTCTTCGTGAGGCTACAGCTACGGAAACCCTTAGTACGGAAGCCAAAAAAAAATATTTTTAGGAAAAGACGCAGAGCATAAGGACGTAGTGGGGCGTTAGTTTTTCAACCTATACCTTGTTTTACTTACATCGAGTTTCTATTCCGTCTTTGTACTTAGACATTCGCCTACGCATGTACATATGAAGTCACACCGTCTACACTACGATCTTTATTTAGTGGGATTTTCCTTATGATTCACGTTTTTAACAGATCCATGTTTATAGCAACACAAAAGGTTCTCGATTCAACGGTTATATTATCCGACAACCGAAGGAGGACATATTTTTTATCAAGCACAGTGTTTTGTTGTACTATGACAGATTTCAATGGATAGGTATATTCACAAATATAAGTTTAGAAAACTCAAAAACCCCCGACAAAAAACGTCTGAATGGATTTTGATGAAACATAGCTAAGAACACTCGATGAAGACAAAAAAAACGATTTTAAACAAAAAAATACTAGATCAAAATCGACCCACCCGTTTGAAAGCTACGATGCCACAGACAGACACACAGATATACACGTCAAACTTATAACACCCCTCTTTTTGGGTCGGGGGATAAAAATTACACGACGCAGTGACGCTATCAATTACACGACGCAGTGACGCTATCAATTACACGACGCAGTGACGCTATCAATTACACGACGCAGTGACGCTATCAATTACACGACGCAGTGACGCTATCAATTTCCTTCACGTTGTGGTCATAAACTATTGATTGTATCGTCTATACGTCAATGCCGTAGTAGCAATTGACATTGGCTTCAGTTAGCTAGTAATGTAATTCAATCTATACAATTTGAGATTTAATCTATATTCAATGTAAACTAGTGTTTTTTGAGTCTGTAATTTTACACCAACTCGCCTGTTTTATAAGGAGAGTATAAATTTACTACCGAAACTGCCTTAAGAATGGCAGCTCTCTCTCTCGCGCATCATATCATTTTAAAACATATCATATCATTGGGTTTTTTTTTTATCAGCCCTGTTTGTACAAACTGTCCCACTGCTGGGAACGGGCCATCTTCTCATTGTGAGAAGGGTTAGGCCATAGTCTGCCACGCTGGCCAAGTGCGGGTTGGCAGACTTCAAGATTTTTGAGAACTCTCAGACATGTAGGTTTCCTCACGATGTTTTCCTTCACCGTTTGAAGTTGGCGGCAATCAACAATACGCACATAACTTCGAAAAGACAGAGGTGCGTGCCGTGGGATTCGAACCCAGGACCTGCGGATCGCAAGTCAGACAGTCTCCCGACTAGGCTGCCGGATACTTCATATCATTATCATTGATTAGTGAGGGATATTAGAAAAGTGAGAAATTAATTTGTTTATTAAGATAGGAGAAATATTTAGAAAAAAAATTTTTACCTTGATATCTTTTAAATTTGCTGAGGAGTAGGAAATATAGGGTTTTTCACTACTCAGTCGCCAGTATAAGTGATATCTAAAATAAAACATTTTTTTAAATATTTCTCCTATCTTAATAAACAAATTAATTTCTCACTTTTCTAATATTTGATTTGATTCTAATATTTAATTTAACCAATGATTTTATATGTTTAAAAATGATATGATACACGAGATAGATAGCTGGGCCCATTGAGCTCCACCTGAAGCGATGGTGTGGCCGAGGACGGAGCTCGGCGACCTAGAAGTTATCTAAAACACTTTTTTAAACTATCACGGTCATTCATTAAAACACTGTTACCGGGAGCTCAAAATTAACGCGAACCACGGTAAATACCCCGTTAATAATAACAGTGTTTTATCTATTATCTATTCACTCTAGAACTATAATCTTGGAATTTTCAAGAAGAGCCTTGAATATTCCAAGATTTATAGTTCCCAGGAAACAGAAAGCTGCCAAGAATCTATCGAAAAAATATACATATAAAGAATAATTGGTTATACTTTCAATTCTTCATATGAATATCTCAAAAAGCCTCCAAAGCCGGAGACGTGATCGGGCGCCCATACAATAGGAGAACAATGGTCATCAATGATCGACAATAAATGGTCTGCATACTGGCGCGGGCGCACGTTGTCAGCATACTGATGGCCAGCAAACACGCGCAGTCCTTTCGTTACCTATTACCGACGCACCACTATGAATATAAGGTGTTAATTTCGACCACTTGACAACGGCATAGACGTGGCCGCGCGACCTCGGGTCAATATATAAAATATCTGATGTCAATGCAAATTAATAACTAGGTAAAGGTTGAAAAACTATAACTGGTCAAGTCCTTAAGCTACGATGCGTTATTTTTATCCGACTGCGTCAGAAGGAGGGTTATGTTTTCAAGTGTATGTATGTAAGTATGTGGATATGTATGTATGTTTCTATACGATCGCCTACAGCCTAAACGGCTTGACCGATTTTGATGTGCGAGTTGTCATTAGATTCGTCTTCCCTTCCTGAGTATCATAGGCTATATTTCTTTTGTAAGAATAATTATACAACTCTCGCAAAACGTAACTCTACTTTCGTTAACTTTCTCGTACTTAATCAATAATAGATTTCACTAGAATTATTGTAAATAATGCGCATCTATAGTCTTTAACAACAACCTATACTTTCTCACAAAAAACGCACACTCGACTACGTATCAAGCGTAACGAAATCGTAAGTAACACCGCACAAACTGCTTTTCTACAGTCGGGTATTTTGTTTTTATTTTAATATGGATACTTGTTAATACAAATTAAATAATTTAGCACTCATAACTCATTTTTGACTAAAATGTCGCTTATACCCCTTTACCTTTCGACGATGTCGCTTATACCCTATTACCTTTTAACCGTCTATTATGTAGGTACATACAAAAATAACACGCCTATTTTCTTTACGGGGTATAGACAGAGCATCAGATATCTTGAGACCGTGTGACGCCACATTTGACCGTGGTTTGAGGAGAGTTATAAGATAAGAACAAGGTATTAGAGGGTTATAGGGTAAGATGTACAAAATATTGGCTTGCAATGACAGAGGGTTACACCATCGCCTACATGAACGCCAATTTCTCTTATTGTTAATTGCTTTTAACAATTATCATATTCTATACGTAAGTTAATAAATAACAACTTTGTAGATAAACAGATCACAAAAGGAACACTCTGTAAATTTTCATATGTTTCTAGAAATAGCGCTTTAAAAAAAAAAGTTTATAAACAACAACTTTGTAGATAAACACATCACAAAGGAAACACTGTAAATTTTCATATGTTTCTAGAAATAGCGCTTTAAAAAAAAAAGTTTATAAACAACAACTTTGTAGATAAACACATTACAAAGAAAGCACTCTGTATTTCATGTTTCTAGAAAAAGCACTTTAGGCCCTACGTTATTCAGTCATTCAGAACAAAGTTTTGAATAAAGTATCATCTACATACAAATTTATGTATTTGGATTTTGTCCTTTCTTTTAACACCAAGTACAGCGTATTTATCTAGAAAAAAAAAAAATGTTAAAGGATGTTTTAGATTTTAAAATCATTTAGGAATAACTATGACTCTATGACGTATATAATTATGATACAATATACGCAGAGCCTAAAAACGTTTCAATTGACACCTTTGACGAAATCTGGTCAATAACTAGGCGATTGGAGAGGACTGTTCAAGTCAGGACTCACCTTATTGCGTAGTCAGGTAAAATAAAGCGTTGTTATGAAGTTCAATATAATGCATATTGAACTTCATAACCACATTTTATGGAAGGAATAATTAAATTATTTGATTACCCTGACAAGATCAAGTTTATAACTTATTCAACACAAAGAACTCTTTTTAAGGAGTTTTATTTAAATTCCGATTGTTTAGTAATTAATTGGTTCAAAATGGAATTGAAAGAAATTTAGTAATACAATAGAATTGGACCGTTCCATTATGTAGATCTCGAGAAAGTGGCGGTATGAAATAAGACATTCAGTTGAAAGTGAATCAATACCTACACCACACTGTTCTCAGATTTCTGGGAGACGATAATAAAAATAAAACAAAAACTATAAAATAAGATAATAATAATATAATACAATGGACTCTGAGAATAAGATACTCAGTGATGGTGCATACGTGGCATACGAAGTATTAAAACAAATATTTATTACATTTGACAAATGGAAGTGGTACGTGTCCCTTGCAAATATCAGGTAAATAAAATTGTTATGGCGTTACGTAATCGGCGAATAACAAATAGCACGATAACAACAACAAGTGGTTACTTTAAAAATAATACATAGAGTATTATTTTTTATCAACGATAAGATACAAAAAACTCGTCAAAAATAATATCTTGCAAAAACATTTACGACGCGGATATTTTGATAGTGTTACGTTTTTAGAAATAGTTATATTGAAACCAGCTTAAAAATAGAAAATAAACGATGTACATCATGCTTTGCATTGGATAAATTTATGACGTCATCAATACTTTCTCATGCATTGGAGGCAGGGGCAGGTCCTTAGCGACCTTGCGCAAGCCGCTCAGGCAGTGCGCTGAGAGAATTGGAACCAGTCCAGTCAGAGTAACAGACGGGCGCAGCGGCGTGCGCGCATCAACATTCTAAATTCAGTGATTTCTGTGATTTTGTGATCTGGTGCTAAAACTGTTGTCATGTCGGACACATCGAGTGTCCCGAAGGAATGAAATGAAGGAAGGGAGAAAGCGTACTCCAGCCAAGCTGCCAGTGGTGCTCGGAAAAGTATTGCTTCGCTGGATTTTCACTAAAGCAGACCTCGTGTTGTTCGTTTACCGGTTTGTTGTGTTCCTTATCAGTGATATAACAGCTCATTATGTTTTTAATAGCTTGATATATTGACTTGTTTACGGTAAGGAATACTTTTAGTATTGACAGCGCCACTGTGCGAAGAGTAATAAAATAAATAATTCTCATTAGAATCTTTTTTTTTTGATCAGCCATGTTTGTACAAACTGTTCCACTGCTGGGAACAGGCCATCTTCTCATTGTGAGAAGGGTTAGGCCATAGTCTGCTGGCCAAGTGCGGGTTGGTAGACTTCACACATCTTCAAGATCATTGAAAACTCTCAGACATGTAGGTTTCCTCACGATGTTTTCCTTCACCGTTTGAAGTTGGCGGCAATCAACAATACGCACATAACTTCGAAAAGACAGAATCATTAATAGAATCATTAGAATTAGAAGATTAGAATCATTAATATCTTCTAATAAGTCAGATATTAGCATTTGCTGAGAAAACTAGATATATTCTTTTGTATAGAATGGTTCGTTAAACAAATATAAAATAAATTATACATTTACATATGTAGAAACTAGCTATGTCCCGCGAATCCACTTGGTAATCTAAAGAGGCCGTTACATTTTTAATCGATAAAGAAATTATTCGCCACTTTAATTGTTTATTTTGTTATAACCATAGATAATTCTAACGTTTTTTATTTATAAATAGGCTTACGCTTGACCGCTAACTCGCCTGTGCGATCTACGATGGAGCGCGCTTGCCTAGAAGGAACTTTTTTTTTTACGGACAGCAACAACGGAGGTTTTTTTTACAACGGAGGTGATCTGATAACAATTTCGGTGTCTAGATTTACTAGTTTCCACAACCAAGACTAATAATGTGATTATTTTATTCAGACAGCTGGCAAACTACTGTCTGAAGACTTTTTTTTTAATAGTCAATGTTTTGGACCAATAACAGCCTATTCTGGTACAAAATGTTTTTTTGATAAATAAAGTTTTGCGTGATTGAAAAACAAACATCCATTCCTAAGAAACTTTCGCATGTTTATAAACATAATAATAAAATTTTGCATATTATCTAATAAAATTGCTCTAAATCTTTCGAACATAATTTATAAGGAGTCCACTATAAAATGATCCCTCTAAAAAAACGAGATATGAATAAACGGGTAGAGCTATATTTTTTTTGTTATTGTTGTATGTATGTAAAAAGCCACAACCTCAAAAGGAGGAAAATCGAGGCATGGTCATGGGCTTATGTAACCTATAGCTGCAATTTTTTCTTGTTTCTTATTTCTGTTGTGCTTACTATAATTTTATTAAAATTTAAAAAACCCTGAACTAGTGAATTAATTATACCTTTAAAATGAGGAAATCGTACACGACGTTTTATAGTAAATTATGGATGATGTTTTATGTTGCCCTAGTATTCTTAACCGCTATCCGTAGGGTTGGTACAGCCTATCTGGGGCCCAATTCAGTTATTCAAGACTGCTCCATAGCCAAACCATAAGTGGAGCGTTTCCCGTCGGCCGCCATAGTTTTTTTGATTCAGTCACTTTTATGTCATACAATTGACACATTTGATGAAACGTAACACGTCCTTCCCTCATTACTAAATCAAAAAAGATAGCAGCCGATAGGAAATGCTTCGCACAAGGTTCAGTTACGGATCGGTTTTGAATAACTGAATTGCCCCCCTGTTCTTCCTTCTATCCTTTTTACCGACTTCAAAGAGAAGTACAGAAGAAAGGTTAACAATTCGGCTTTATTCCTTTTTTTATGTTTCTTCCACCTAACTCCATCATTTATAAAACGATTGACTATTTTTGTTTTTATGTCTCTTTATAATATTACCCCACAAAGCTACAAGTATAAGTTTAGAAAACTCAACAATCCCCGAAAAAAAATGGCTGAACCGATTTTGATGAGACATAGCTAAGAACACTCTCAATAAAAAACTCTTTAAAACAAAAAAAAACTGTGTAAAAGTAACGATACCACAAACAGATATGAAGTTACACAGATATATACATACGTTAAACTTATAACACCCTTATTTTTGATTCGGGGGTTAATATAGCTTCAGATATTATGAGTTTTTATTTTATTTAAGGATATAAGCCTCTAAACATCAGATAATAATGGAATTCTTTGCCGGCATCTCTGTTTCCTGAGAGCTGCAATCTTGGAATCTTCAAAGCTAGAGGGAATAGATATTTTCTAGATTGACGAGCTCCATCCTTGGCCACACCGTCGCTTAACATCAGGCGAGTTGGTGGTCAATCGTATATCTAGCATTAAAAAAATCAGTGATAGTAAGTAATGGTAAGGTGACAACCCTGTCTTTAATCGAACGAAGGTACCCAGACTAAAATCAGTGTTAACCTCTAAATCAGCCGTGATCTATAGAATGTTATTGAATTCTAAATAACAATTAAATCAATAAAACTTTTTTAAGCTATCACGGTCATTCATTAAAACACTAATAATAGTGTTTTAATGAATGACCGTAATAATAATATTAACGGGATATTTAGCGTGACGTGGTCGCCCACGCACAGTTACATGCACCATGTTCACCATGGTGCATGTAACTGTGCCGAAATATCGGGAGCTCAAAATTAACGCGAACCACGGTAAATTAAATCAATAATAATAATTGTTCATTCATCATCATCATCATCATCTCAGCCATAAGAAGTCCACTGCTGGACATAGGCCTCCCCCATGGATTTCCAATAAGACCGATTGGAAACGGCTTGCATCCAGCGTCTTCCCGCCACTTGTATGAGGTCATCTGTCCATCTCGTGGCTGGTCTTCCTACAATTAATTAAGTTAATTGTTAATTAATTCTTATAAATTAATTAACAATTATTATTATTGATCAATGTTAATCCACGTTTTCATTGCATCTATTAAATTTTACATCTTACGAGTAGGCAGATAATTATGTAATTTCTGAGAGTCTGGTCGCAGGCTGCTTTCGCTTTATTTTTAAGCAGAAACTTGTATTTGGAGACTCGTTACAAATCTAACGTTCATAAGAATAATAATGAATGTAGGTATATCAACAAATATTTATGAAGGAGAGAGCTTAGCGGAATTTGGTTCCGGCTTAACCGCGCCGGCAAAAAAACTACTGCATTCTCCAATATATTCTTTATTAGAAACGTCCCGCGCCCGCGGTTCCAGCCGCGTAGTGATGAAAAACGGTGGCGATGATGATGAAATATAGCCTATGCCCATATCAAGGTTCTCAGTTATCTCTGTATGAATTTTCATAAAGATCCGTTCAGCCGTTTGGCCGTGAAAACGTAACAAACAAACAGAAAGACTTTTGCTTTTATATTGGATAACGCAAGGAAGGTTATGTGTTACGAATGATTATATGTATGTTTCTTTATTATACTTCTTACAGCCTAAGCGGCTTGACCGATTTTGATGTGTGACGTATCATTAGTCGTCTTCACTTCCAGAGTACATTTTTTTGTAATAATAATAATACTACTAAATAAAAAATTGCAAAAATAAAAAATTGTAGTTTTTCGCAATAATAATGAAAAAATAATAAATTATTTATTATGTCAATGACACTACACATTGTCAAACTTCCATCCGAGTGGAACATAAACTACTTTCTAATTCAAGAAACACGTTTTTTTTCATAGAAATTTAGAAAGATGTCTAAACGAACGAGTTCAAATAGCGTCACAGAATATGTAAAATCATAGGATACATATTTCAAGTTTTGTCTATAAAAAAAAAATACTAAGACCATATAGACTAAGTGGCGAGCCCTAGTGTTAAGAGTTACTAAACCGCCGGAAGTCCTGTGACCCGGCTTGACGATTGCTGGTTTGAGAACAACGGGACTAGAGTCACCCACCCACGACCCACGGTAGCACTTTAAAAGAAATGCCACACATGGCCACCCATCCGAAGACTGACCGGTCCGTCAGTTGCTTATTATCGGTGTACATTCGAGATCACCTATGGTCCTAGCTCCTACAAGCGGCAAAAGTTTCGAAGCAGTTCTATTTCCAAAAAAGCTCTCTGAGTTCATCATGTGACATTTGGTTAGCTTATGTCAATCCCATACATATTTATTTTTCTATTCCACTGGCGCATCGCGTTCACGAACTTAGAAAGCCACTTGTCTAACGCTTCGCATCAAGCAAGCTACGCTACGATCGCTACGCTTTTCTCTAGGAGACGCAGCGAAGCGAAGATATGAGTAGAAGCTAACGCGACTATGTCTCCTTTTGACCCTCTACCCCACTGTAATTGGTAGGCAGCCCCGGATCTACGATGCCCCCCCCCCCCCCCGCCCCCCCCCCCCCCCTTGATACAGGGCTGTTGGTAGGTAATGAGGTAATTTATCAGACAAAATAAATATCTCATTAATCATAATAATAACTTGAACAATTACAATGCTATCTTCACTTTCAAGTTAAATGTTGAAAATGGAGCAATATTAATTTTCTCGCGAGGTTACCATAACTACTAGTTATACAGCATTGGTAAAAAAAATAGTAATTTGTTTTATTGATTAAAGAGGTCAATGAATACAACACCCTAATTGAGGTCAGCGCTGTTTTAAATTCATTGAATAAAACAATGAATAAAATCAGTATTTAATCATTATAGTTTAAAAAACTGAAACAACCGACTTCTCATGGATGTCATTGTCAAAACTGGACCAAATTTAAATTTAAATTAAACCACGGGAAGCACCAGTTTTTAAATAAAAAAAGAATCATTAAAATCGGTTCACCCAGTCAAAGTTCTGAGGTAACAAACATAAAAAATAAAACCGGACAAGTGCGAGTCACACTCGCCCACCGAGGGTTCCGTACAAACTAGAAGCTAAAAGGGGGAAATCATATATATTTTTTATATTTTCCTTCATAAACCGAAAAATATACATCGTAAAAATATTTAAAAAACCTGTTGTAGCTTATGCTAATGAAGCTCTTTCATATGATACCCCACATGATACGGTTAATTCACTTTAAAATTTGGACCCTCATTCCTTGCGTAAAGACACTATTTTTTGTGATTAAATGTGTAGTCTAACACAATGCTTCTTGTCAAATTTCATAGTACTAGGTCAACGGGAAGTACCCCATAGGTTTTGATTCCCTTGTGAGTGTCGAAATGTGCGTTTTTACGACATATTCGGCTGTAACTTTTTTTTTACGAAAACTGAGAAATTTTATTTTTCTTTCTGCAGCAAGATACTATGGATCTGCGTATATGGTTTTAATTTCAACACGATACCTTTACACGTTCCCGAGATATAGGTTTTGACACCCGGACGGACGGACAGACCGACGGACAGACGGACAACAAAGTGTTCCTATAAGAGTTCCGTTTTTTCCTTTTGAGGTACAAAACAATAAAAATACAGTCGAATTGAGAACCGCCTCCTTTTTTGAAGTCGGTTGAAAACACAAAATTAGAGGCTGAACTTTTTGGAAAATAGAGAGAAACTAAAAATTTTAACGTTTTGTGGAATTTACTTACTCATCATAACAAAGATGAAAATAATTATAGTTGAAATAAGCGGCCAAGTGCGTGTCGTGCCACACGCAAAATGTAGGGTTCCGTAGTAGCAATTCTTATTCTTATTCGAGGTGGGGGCGATGGGTCCTGCACTGACGTCCCGCTTGGGGTGTATTGTGCATTTCCCTCTACCAGCATCACCCGAGCCAGCCCAGCTCCTTGAAATATCGGAGCACGGCTCTGGGCTGCTGGCACAACTACTCCAGTGGTGAGGATATTTGAGCAGATAATGATAATGAAGATGATAGGGTAGCATGATGTTGTGGTGGTGACAAAAGCGATGATAAGGCTGAGGCTGAGTTCAAAGGTGAAGCTGAAGCTTTCACATGCAGTCCTGTGGATCTCCTTGTGGTTTCCGTGGCTTCACAGAGCCAAAGTACATGTTCCACGGTTTCATCCTCTTTTAGACAGCCCCTGCACTGAGGACTGTCCGTATCTCCCAATTTGTATAAGTGGCTATTCAAATTGCAATGACCGGTAATAAGGCCCTAGTAGTAGCACATTATAATTTATTGGAACTTAAAATGGGGCTACATTTTTTCATATCTCCAAAGCCAACCGTTTAGCCAGTAGAGCGGGGATTTGACTCTATTTTGCAAACGGATACCTAAAATAAAATGAAAAATGGTTTTTGCCCCCAAAGTTTTTTAATTACTTATCCAACGATACTCCACATGATAGGGCAGATGACAAAAAAATTATTCATCCCCACTTTGCGTGTACGGGAGAAAGCTAAAAAAAATTTGTAAACATTAAAATTTTTTTTTTTGCTTTATTATACGATATTTTTTATACAGCTTAAATAGAAATTTGTACAATTCGCGATTATCGTAGATCCCCAATATCGCTGTCAGGTCGAAAACCATGAGAATGTTTAGTGTCAGTTACCCGCGCTATGGATGGGCGAGCCGTGTTGCCAAATTTCGTTTTAGGGGGTCAATGCCGCATAGCACTTATTTGACCTCTAAACTAATCAAGCTATCACTTTATCTGTCACGTGTATGAATATTTTAATGTCAACAAAGCGAAGTCTAGGTTACGATACTTTGCTTATGAACCAATAAAGTTTGTGACCTAGACTTTGAAGACTAGACTATAAAAGTCTAGTTTGTGACCTACGCTAATCTGTATACATAAAAACCTACGTAGAAACGAAGAAACATAGATTTTATAAAAATTTGTTCGCTAGTGATAAATGATACATTTTATCCTCGAATTTTCAGTTTTATTGCAATTACCGCCTTGACAAACACCATGATCGGTTCGGTCGATGGCCATGACAATGAAAATGGGATAAACATAATTACAGTTTAAAAAACTAAAAAACACGCTTCAAACTATTGTATTGTCATCGGTCCTGTATAAGTCTACAAAGTTTGAATGAAATCTGACCGTTTGAAGTGGGTCAAAATCAAGTGCAAATGAGTCGGTTACAAACAAACAAACATGCATACAGGTGAAGCTAATAAAAGCGTGTTAATAAATAGAGTCCGCGTCACCACTGGAGTCCGGTGGCGCAATTTTTTAAATATCTTAATTCCATTTTTATATAATTTAATTAATATTAATTCATTGTGACATTTTTATGAAATGAAATGAAATTAAATTTATTTGCAAGAATGTAGGTAAATAAGGTCTAATTTGATTACAATATCCCATTACATTCGGTCATCTCTGACGTGCAAATATTTTAGATATTATTTGAATTATCACAATAATTAATTAACATTAAAAGAAAAGCTAGGATTGATAATAAATATCTGGTATTTATGTCAATTTAATTTAAATATGAGTCAGGAGTGACTGTCAACAACCTAGCGCATTAAATAGAATACATAACAATTAACCAATACGTCAAGAGAAAAGAAAATACAATAATATTTATAATGTCAGATATTTTGTCAATTTTATAATGTCAATGTTTATTACGTAAGTTTTTTTTGTTTTTTAAATGAATTCTTTTTAACTTGATTTATTAATTTTGACATGATTGTTAATAGTCTGAATTGACTTATTTTGTGAATTTTGTAAATGATATCATTGTTCGTGTTTACGGTGCTAATTTTAATCATAAAATAGTATATAATAGTAATAAATAAATAAATAATAGTGGCTGGAATGCGACTGAAGCGCTGCTTCTATTAAACTTGAGTGGTGGCGCAGACAGTTGTCGATATAGATCGACAGAATTACTGTTATGTTGTATTTAAGTGTGTAAATGTGATTTGGTGTAATACTACAAAGAGCAAAGGTCACTGACTAATGCTACAGATACCGGTGGGTGACCTTATTTTATTACCGTTATTTAATTTACCCAACTGTGTAAGCAAAAGGGTAATGTTTTTGTGTTTTTTTTTTAATACTCGTATTTATGCAATGGAATTAAAATGGAATTGGGCAGGACATGTTGCTAGGCGAAGTGATGCCAGATGGAGTAAGGTTTTAACGGAATGGTGGGCGAGGCAAGGTAGGCGGGAGTGTAGTACGCTGGACGTCCTACACTCCCGCTTACCTTTTACCTTGGTTCGCCGGTCCCGGTCTACCGCTTAACGCTGCAAGATGGGTCGACGGTATAGTAAGAATCGCGGGTCGAACCCAGACTCGATTAGCACAGGACCGAGGAAGATAGCCAGGTGTGGTTAGGTTATTCGCTTCCTCCATATCATGGGCTAGCATTTTTTCTAATAATACAACACTCGCAAAAAATCAGATATCTAATAATACGAGTAAGGGTGCCCGCACACGGGCCACTGGCCACAGCCACAAACGCCGCCGCCGTTTGTAGCGAGTGGCGACCACCGGCGTTTACCGTGTGCGGCGAGTCTATATAAAATGTATGAAAACTACAGGAAAAATATGTCGGTGGCGGCGTTTTGTGGTTGTGGCCAGTGGCCGTGTGCCCGCTTATGTGATGTTACAAGAATTAATAAGACCGTTGCTCTTACCCACTCAGTATCTTGATTTTATACAAATACTTGAAATACTAATACACTTTGAATAATACTAGGATGGCCAAAACAAAAAAAAATACTTAAATAAAGTTTGAAACTTATAAGTCCAAATAATTGTCGAAAAAATAAAAGTAATTATAAAAACTAAGCCGACTTCAAAACAATGTAATGAACTGAAAAGGGAGAAATAACAAGAAAAAATTAAATCAAAACTGGGTGTCTATCTAAGCAGGTACGTACACCAAAAATTTTTTTATGTCGATGTCAGGCCCTAAACTATCACCAACTAAGTCCTATACATAGTTTTGATTTAATTTTTTCTTGTTATTTCTCCCTTTTCAGTTCATTACATTGTTTTGAAGTCGGTTTAGTTTTTATAATTACTTTAATTTTTTCGACAATTATTTGGACTTTGATACAAGTTTCAAGCTTTATTTAAGTATTGTTCTGATTTAAATTTTCTTGTTATTTCTCTCTTTTCAGTTGATTAGACTGTTTTGAACTCGGTTTTTTTTAATTACTTTTATTTACTAAATTTTAATAGTATGTTCACTGGGTAAGTTCGTTTAATTTTCAAACAAACTTCACAACTATTGTAACGCCAAATTTGTTGGTTATAAAGTATGCCAGATCCTTTTACATAGTATGAGTAATAAACCTACCAAACATTAAAATCCGTCCAATAGTTTGTATAACGTCGTTGAAACGCTCATATTTTAAAATTTAAAAAAAACATATCTTGAAAACAACTGGACCGATTTTGATAACTTACAGCACACATGTTTAGAAGCTAATATAGACTAACATATACAAAAACTGTGTAGTTCTGACAATATTACATACATACAGGAATGAAACTCGAATTGATAACCTTCTTTTTTTTTGAAATCGTTAAAAAAAAAACCATAACACACTTTTTAGAACCTGGAATTTGCAAGGCTAGTGTGAATAGATATCTTCTAGATCGACATGCTCCATGTTCGATCACACCGTCGATTACCATCAGGCGAGTTGATGGTCCAACATAGATAGAGTCTGTTCGGATAAATGACTAATGTGGCATTGAGGGCACGGCTGTCTTTATTTCATTATTTTGTTTAATGGATACGTCATTTCACACTTTACTGCCACGATAGTTCTCTCCCAAGCACTATATTTTGCATAAAAAAAAGATAAGTTCCGAAAATTACAAAAGTCAAGATGTCGAAAAGCTTAACTTGCATATAGGCATAATCCAAGTTTCGTAAAAAAAAACTACCAGGATCTGTCAAGCGTAACGCCATTTCACGGCATCAAACGGCCCAAGCCCAACCTTTAAAAAAAAGTCAAGCATAGCCAACGCGATTTGAGCCGAACATTGTCTTTCGCAGTTTCATCTGGTACGCGTGCCATCTGCACGGCAGGTCATCGATGAACAGCAGTGTGGACTTCTTCGAGAGCCTCATCGACGAGGACGGACGGTTCGCGGAACTCAACTGTCAGGAGTCGGTGCCAAGGGCAGCGCATCGGTCGCGGACGAGGCCTCACAACCAAGGTGATTATCGTGGTTACCTCTACCTATGACCATAAATATGAAATATAGAAAGTTATTACTCCGAAATCGATTCAAAAGACATTTTATCAAAATCCCGATTTGACAACGTTTGTGAAAAATCCATCCTCGGCCACACCGTCGCTTAACACCAGGCGAGTTGCTGGTCAATCGCAGATACATAATATTAAAAAAAAACGAGTATCCTATCTAATATTATATAAGCAAAAGTAACTCTAACTCTGTTAATCTGTCTGTTTGTTACCGTTTATGGACCAAATGGGTCAACTCTTGAACTTTGGTACAGAGATAGAACCTGGAGACGAACATAGGCTACATTTACCTGACCTGAGAGACAACTTTTAAACTTGGACGCTTTTTTTATGTTCGACAAGCTAGGCACTTCACCACAGCGCACCTGATATCAAATATTGTAAACACACATAGCCTGGGGGCCGATCGCGTTATTTTGAATGTCTATAGTTCAGCTGCGGTTCAGCTGCGCTTGTAGTCGGGTTACGGTTCAACTTTGGTAAAATTTGGTATTGCGCTAAAGTATAAACGCCAACCAAAGGTGGTTAGTGTTTGGAGGCAAGTTATAAGGCGAAAATTCCACACAAGATTTTTTATTACAAAGCATAATGACCCAGTGCAACGGCTGACATTTTGTAACATTCAAACTATTCAATGAACTGAAAAGGGATACAACTAAATAACAACTGCTGCTACATAATACCGAAAAATTTAATAAAAACTGGGCGCTACCTAAGTAGTTCTATACGTATCCCAACAATTTTTTGAGGTCACTGCCAGGGCATTATCGCCAACTTTAAGTCTTAGACAGGCTCTCTAAAATTATTTTATATATTTAATTTAAAAGCTAATGTTCTTAGGTAAATATTAGCTTTTAAATGAGGTAGGTATATAATATAATTGTGCGTATAATTCCTTCTGAATAAAGTACCAATCTAAGGTACCAACATTGACCTCTCCTTTGGCACACATGTTTAGAAGCTGGTATAGACCAACATTTATGTGGAAATTGTGCAATTCTAACAATATTAAATACAGTCGACTCTCGTTAATTCAAACCTGCGGCTGCGATAATTCGAACCTCTCTATAATTCAAAGTTATCACGAGTTCCCTACAAAATCTCTTTATATTTCGAACTAAATCAATACATTTTTATGCACTTGGTAATTCGAACGAAAAAATCATTGCTTTATAACAAAACGACGCGTTAATTCGAACTCATCGGCGTCCAACACTCGACAATTCAAAGTTGCAGAGAGAAAGAGGCGGAAAGATTGTAAGTACATTTTGCGACAAGTTCAAACTTGTATCAACGTAAACGAGCCTTTGTTTTTGTTATGATTACTTTGACTATTTAACACACACTTCCCACAAATTGATTTGTTTAGTTATGTTTCAGTTACTGTTACTCTTTCGTTGGTATACAGATTAAAAGTTTGCGTTAGTTATGAGCCCTAGAGAGTATATAAATGTTTGACGATTGCTGAAATGAAGAAGTTAATCGAAAAAGTAGAGGATGTCACCTTAGTGATGAAGAAAAGTGATCTTGCAAAAGAATTTAAGATTCCTCTGAGTACTACTCTCAACCATAATAAAGCACAAGGAGAAAATTAATGCTAATAAATAATAATTAATCAACACTTAAAAATTCGAAGTTTTATTTATTTTCACTCACAAATTTCGAACCATTTGATATTTCAAACACTCGATAATTCGTAATATTTTAAGAGTCCGTCGAGTTTCGAATTAACGAGAGTCGACTGTATATAATATACAAATCCTTTTCTTTGAAGTCGAAAAAAAAGGACAGTAAAATCTGCAAATTGGTGTAATGTAGGTAACATTACTACCATTTATCTACACTTTTTGATAAATTAATTATATCTTTCTCAACAAAAAGCCGCCAAAAACGAACTTCACTCGTACATTTCCGATTCCATTAACTTTTTTTTTTTAAATAGATTTACAATTCATAGAATCTGAATCTGAGGGTGGACTACGAATTTTCTTCTAAGGGTCTCACACATAAAAAAATACAGCCGTTAACCTCCTTCTTATTGTAGTCGGTAAAAAGGCTAGACTGTTAATTGAACAGCTAATTAATACACATACATTAATATACGCTGCGATACATACATACAATGCAACAAATTCGTTATAGAAAACTTGTTTCAGTATAATTTTTATAAAGATCTCTATTTTTAATTACACTGTGCTATATAAGTACGAGTATGTTTACGAACGAAACCTGTTTGACGTTTTCGATTTGAAGGTCTACCATTGACATCAGTCTACGACGCAGAAAACCAACCTAACTAAGACCTAATTCCACCCTCCCCATTTCACTACAGGACTAGCAGAAAGTCGGCGAATTACCACCCATTTCTCGTTGAAATGCCAAAAATCTGTACTCAGCGATATCGATCCACATTCCTGTTGCGTACTGCACAAGAATGGAATTCGTTGCCGCCATCTCTGTTTCCTGAGACCTACAATCTTGGAATTTTCAAGGCTAGAGTGAATAGATATCTTCTAGATCGACGAGCTCCATCCTCGGCCACACCGTCGCTTAACATCAGGCGAGTTGGTGGGCAATCGTAGATCTATCACTATAAAAAAAAAAAAGGTAACATAAATGTTGCCACTATGAAATAAATAATACCACATAAGTTGTTTTTAAGAAGTGGATATACAATATTAATATTTATAAATAAATATATCAGCAAAATATTGAGAAAACAGGATTTTACATCAAAAACTTAACGACGCGTATCAAATTCATAGTGATTTTATGCAATTTTACATTCTCTTATATACAGAGATGAGCATTTATATTATATCGATGAAAGAGTTAGAAATCCATTTTGATTCTAACAAGGTTTCACTTCATATAGAAAAGCAGAATTTTTGTTTATTGCGATGATTTTTATGTGTGTAAAATAAGAATTAAAATGAAATATATGTAAAACATTTGTAATATTCTCATTTTTTTACAACAGATAGATCTACGATTTCTACCTTTTGCGATTGACCGTCGCTTAACTTTCCTGATGTTAAGTGACGGACGGTGTGACCAGATCTCCACAGATTTGTAAATTATAGTATTTAAAATGCAACAAATAAATGCATCGATTACTTTACTTTAATAGCTGAAACACAGACTTAATGAAAAAGCAATGTTTAACATAGAAATCGCGATCGTTTCATGTAATGTATATACAGAATGACAGAGATGGAGATATAGTTTCCAACCCGATTCTGAATCCGGCAAGTTCAGCCCTATTCACAATCATTCGTATTTGGAATTGGGTCGGAAAATATATCTCCACCTCTGTCATTCTGTATAGAAATGACAGAGATGAAGATATGGTTTCCGACCCGATTCCAAATCCGACAAGTTGTGATTAGCCCTACAAAAAAGATTCTAAGCCCAGTAAGTAATCCAGTAAATCACTTTGTCTGTACCTAATAGCATAGCACATTAAATAGGTACTTGTAGGCTTATCTTGTACGAATATAAAAGCATTTTGAACATACCTATAAAGTTATAAAAATATACAACATATTCATTGCTATTCCCCGTCAGCGCTGCCAGATGTATGAAATCGTAAACATACGACTTTTTGGCGTATTTGCCGAGGTACGATCGCTAGATCGAAATCGTGCGACTTTTTAATACCTGGCCAAAGCTATTAAAAAACAGAATTGGCAGCATTTTTTCGGGAAATCCTCTAAAAAAAAGGTAATTTTCCGGTTTTATTGAAGGTTTAAGTTAACCCGATTGACTGTACGACTTTTTCGTTTAATTTTTCCTTGATATACGACTTTTTTTGTAGCAGATGTAAGATCACCCCTTTTTATATCTGGCAGCCCTGCCCCGTTGTTTTGGTGAATTTTAGTAACTTTTTATTTTTATGAGATGGCAACACTTATCGATTCGCCAGACAAAATGGCTGTTTACTGCGTATAGTTTGTTCAGCAAATGTTTGGATAGAAATTTAAAACAAGTGTAATTTGAGGCAATCACTATGTCGAATTTATGTTCTAGAATAGTATCAAAGCCTCAGAAAAGGTTACAGGAAGGAAGAGATAGCATGTCAGTCGCCCAGACCAACGCTTGGATGAACGGTGAGCGAAGGAATAATATAATGTTTGTAAGGACTATATTTTTGCGACGTTTCTAAGGTCAATAGGTAGGTTAATTTGCATCAATAAATCTATTACATTACTGTGTCACGGTCTGTGTTATATTAGGAACGGACGTCGCGAGAACGTGACGGATAATCAGAAATTCTATTATCGATTTTTATTTACGTTGATGTATTTATTTACAGCTGAGAATATAAATAATGGCGGGGGATTGTCACTGTCCCCGCCGCACACGGTGTCGCAGCGTGAGACTGGGACGCAGGTGTCTCAGTGCTACAGCGGGCCACCGTCCCCCTGTGGCTCCACAAGTGCCACTTCCTCTCCGACTGCGTCCCCTACGCCTCCACCTGGCACGGCAACTCTCGACCCTAACTGGCAGGCAACAAAGCCCACAGTACGAGAAAGAAATGCTGCTATGTTCAACAATCAACTCATGTCGGATATCACATTTATAGTTGGAGGCTCAGGTATGAATATATTCTTGTTTTTCTCCTTAAAAACATCAATGTTTTGGAACTAGTAATTCATCCCAAAGAGCTCCAATGCCTGATTGTACTCAATATTAAGTTAGAATATTATTTTGCTATAAAATTTCAGGTTTCTAACTACTATGTTAGATTTATCAAACTGATACCTATGCATACAAATGTTGATTTGTTGCATTCAATTTGTGCTAACCTTCGTTTTGATTAATTATATATTTATTATGATTACAGGTCACACACAAGTAATACCAGCACACAAATATGTCTTAGCTACAGCCAGTTCAGTATTTTATGCAATGTTTTATGGAGGATTAGCAGAATGCAAAAAAGAAATAGAAGTTCCTGATGTAGAGCCGTCGGCCTTCCTCACGTTACTAAAGTAAGGTCATGTCTCTTTCTGTTGCACTGCTACATTAAAAATGACATTTGAAATACTTCCTTGATTGGCAACATTTTGTGTAATACATTCTAAATGCATTGTTTTTTTTTATCTCCTAAAATAAATTATCAGATAATATAATGTATACTTTATGTAACTGGATGTTGGCCTCATTTCTGTGAAACACCCACTTATACTAGATTTGATTTGGATTTTGGATTAGAAGTCATACTTCCTTTTCTTACTGTAGAGGTTAGAAAAGGTTAGCATGTTTAAATCCTGTCAATTTAAGTTTTAGAAAGCATGTATCAGAATTAATTAACAAAACTGAAATAAACTAATCCACAATTAATTTTAAAAATCTAACATGCATACTCATTTCATTTTTTAATTTACATTGTTGTACTTTTCAGATACATCTACTGTGATGAAATACAATTGGAGGCTGACACAGTGCTTTCCACATTGTATGTTGCTAAGAAATACATTGTGCCACATTTGGCCAAAGCTTGCGTCAATTATTTGGAGACGAGCCTCACAGCCAAAAATGCCTGCCTGTTGCTCAGCCAATCTCGACTGTTCGAAGAGCCAGAACTCATGCAAAGATGCTGGGAGGTCATCGATGCACAGGTATGTGAATCGACTGAAAATCTAGCCACCATCTGCCTTGAACCTTCATCTTCTTACAGTAGTATGCTAATGGAGCTCTCAGAATCATCGAGTCGAAACTTTTCCAGCCCAGAGATAGAAAACTTAGATAATCTCAACTCTATTTGTAACTAGTTGAACTCACATGATAATAATAATGCTCAAATTAATCTCAATGAGGTATAAGGTGAACTTGCACAGTGTGATATATCTTTGAATAATTTTAAGAGTGCAAATTCCACTGCCATGACTAAAATGGGGTTGTTCCTGAAATTTATCCATTTTTTCTAGAGTAGAAAGAGCAAATTTTTATTTCTAAATCTACCAGTAATTGGAGGGGAATTTTGATTTTTTTTTTCTACTAGTTACATTAATAATAATGTGTGTTTATTTTTAAATATTTTTAAAGACCAAAAAATAAAATTAGGTTTATTATTATCAAATATACTTCAGTTATATACATTGTGTTTAGTGTTAATAAAATACAATTTTTTTATATTTCTGTACAAAATTATACCAAAATGACAAAAATCAACATAAATATTATTTGTTGAATGTACCTATATATATTTTTTGTAAAAGTTCTCAATATTTGTATGGTGAATTTAGACTCAAAATTTCCCCCTTTCCACCCCAGACTTCGGGAATAACCCCTAACGATGTGCCACTAATGTAACATGCGTATACTCAATGTTTGGTTGTGAGTTGTAAGCTAACTATAGGACAGACCAATGTAAATAAACAAGTGTGCACTAATTTCATAAATGTGTGTATCTAGTCATAATGTAGGCTATCTAAAGTATCTTTTTACTGCAATACAGTTTGCTTAGATTCCTAATTGTTATTTTGTGTAAATATTGATGTTGTAAAGCATGTATTGTTGAATGATACTTGTAATATTCATTCCATGTAAGAAATGTGAATAAAGTATCTTGCAAATTGTATTGCAGTTTTAATTTCACCTTCCCCATTTGATATGATTTGTTTATTTTAGGCTGAGATGGCCCTGACTTCAGAGGGGTTTGTCGACATTGATGTGTCCACTTTAGAATCAGTATTAGCAAGAGAAACGCTAAACTGTAAGGAGATCAACTTGTTTGAAGCTGCATTGTCGTGGGCTCACGCTGAATGCGTGAGAAGAGAAATTGACCCGAGACCAAGTAACAAGAGGGCTATGCTTGGAAGTGCCATATACCTTGTGAGGTTCCCCACAATGTCATTGGAAGAATTTGCAAACAGCGCAGCACAACTTGGCATTTTAACACCTCAAGAGACTATAGACATATTCTTGCATTTCACTGCATCTACAAAACCTGTTCTGTCATATCCAGTAAAACCACGAGCTGGACTGAAGGCACAGGTAAACTTTATTGTATATACTAAATGTACCAATGACAAGTACATAAAGAAAAACGAAATACCTGATTTCAAAATGTAGCCTCGTACACAAGAGGCAAAAACTAAACTTCTAAAAATAATAAAAAAACTTTGCAAAATCTGTTCAGGCTAGAAGAGGTAAAGAATGCAAAAAGCGAGCGATATAATATAATACATTAGCCTTCCTTTTTTGGGCATTTAATTTTTTTTATAAAAATAAAGTTTATACTTTATTGCATGATACTTATAAATAACTTTTCTCTTTTTCAGATATGCCACAGATTCCAATCATGTGCATACAGAAGTAACCAATGGAGGTACAGAGGCAGATGTGATTCTATACAGTTTTGTGTTGACAAGAGAATTTTCGTTGTTGGCTTTGGACTCTATGGATCTTCCAATGGAGCAGCTGATTATAATGTGAAGATTGAACTGAAGCGGTTGGGGCGAGTGCTAGCTGAAAACAATACAAAGTTCTTCTCTGATGGATCAAGCAACACTTTCCATGTGTATTTCGAGAATCCAATACAAATAGAACCCGAATGCTTCTATACAGCTTCAGCTATTCTAGATGGGAGTGAATTAAGTTATTTTGGACAGGAAGGTTTGAGCGAAGTCTACATGGGAACGGTGACATTTCAGTTCCATTGTTCATCAGAGAGTACCAACGGAACTGGTGTGCAAGGCGGCCAGATACCGGAGCTCATTTACTATGGCCCAACAGTGAATGCTGCATTAGCAAATGCAACTACGAATGAGGACTGACAATCTAGATCTCGCCCTCTTTACTACACAGTATGAGAGTGCATTGAATTTATTTTTATTAGAAACTATGTTGTAAAAAATTAAAAATTTGGACTAAAATATATTGGCTGCTAGTAACACACTCATCATGTGATAACTTACTTATGTCATAAAATCACAGATAGTGTGTGTAATTCATACACATTTCCCATTATGTCTAGGCAGTCAAAAGTGTTATAACCATTCCCGGAATGTTGAATTTTATTGTTGGTAAAGTGAAAATTATGTACCTACTTGTGTATAGTGTTGATTTTGTAGCAATAAGTACCTAATGTGATATGGGTGTTGTAAAAAGCTCTCTAAATATTCGTAAATTTTAGAATGTATCCCTTCCCTTAAAAAATTGCAATTAAAGTATACTTATTATATTTAGAATTTTACTGATGTGGTTTCATTTATCCTTTATAAATCGTTATTTGTATTAGTTAACAATAAGCAACACCAGAAAAATTAAACAAACTAGCTGCACCCCGCGGTTTCATCTACGAAGTTATGAAAAACAGTGATGAAGATCATAAGTAGCCTATATCTATCTTCACAACTTATCGGGTCGAAAACCATATCTCTATCTCTGTCATTTCTATAAATAATGATAGATATGAAGATATACCCGAGAAGAATCACCCGATTTCGAATCCTAATGATTGTGGATAGGGGTGCAGATCCACAGCTATCTCTATATTTCATAACAATGATTTCAGACGTTTGATTGTGAAAAGGTAACAAACCTCGCAAGTGTCCAAACAGTCTTGTTTCAATATTATTTTGACTCTTGTCTCGATCTTTCTACAATTGAGAGAGCTAGACAAAGTTCAAAGTAATATTGAAATAAGATTATGGTAACTCCCCTGTACATTCCTCTGCAGCGATACAGTGATTCCTAGTACAGTTCGTAAAATTGACTCACCATTAGGTGGGACCATGATGCACAGAGCCCTGGCCAGCTTGAAGTAAGCCTGACCCAGCTGGTAGCAGCAGATTGAAGCAGCATCACTGACATCTATCAAAAGGTCTGTATGGAGTGTGTTAGTATAAATTATTGTCAATTATACAAATATGGTTTATGGTTAACATTCATAGATGCAATGCTATTCTGTATGGTAAGTTTTTAAAGTAAAAGTCTGTTAAGGGTCTTGAGGGAAATTATTGTTTATGTGGGCGATAGCTGACCCCCTGTCACTGCAGGCCAACATTCCATCTTAACCTCTTACACCCTCTCCTTTCTGTCTAACCCTCTAACCACAGTCAAATGTGGCATCAAACGGCCTCATGACCTTTGAAGATCTGCCTGCCCCTTAAGCATATTATTATATGTTCTGTGCCATAAGGGGAAAAAGGCGTCATTGTATGTAAGTTTTTTATAATAAACTGTCTATGACTTATTAATATCTATGAAGAAGAATAATAAAATAATTTATAATATTCATAATGTATCAATAAAAAGGATACGAGGAGTTTTCTCCGATCTGCATGTCATGTACACACACGCAGCCTGGGTATGGATGGTCGGACGGCCTATAGTGAGGTGCAGTGATAGTGCCATCTTGTAGAAGTTGCAAGCAATATCTATACATTGCTGGTTGAGCCTTAGCTGTTGACACAGGTTGGTGATCCCTTCCCGGGCTTTGCGCAATGTAACCTCTCTTGATTCCTGTCCAATTCCCACATTGAATGCTGAGAAAATAAAATATTTAAAATTCTTATACATCTGAACTTGTAAAACAATACTTAATATGTTACAATACATACTTATGTTCTGTATTGTGGTCTTTTAATGAATATAATAAAGAAGGGACTATATAATAAAAACAAAATCACAAAGTTTACTAAATGTAAAGACAGATAAATCAATTTAGAGTTAATTTTGTCACAAGCATAGTTGCAACTTGCAAGTAGAGCAAATATTTCTTATTTTTATTATGAGACATACCCCGTCCAAACCCCGTAGCACCGCCTTTAGAATCAGCGGACACAAACTGTCCGATAGCCGAAGCTCCACCATGAGCGTTCTCCTGGAACTCAACTTCGGCGACTATAATATTGTCTTCTAGCACCGTGCCACAGCTGGTACAGACCGCATCGCCACGTGCCGGGTCTACTTCGATCTCCGACGAGCCGCAATGCTTGCATTTTTTCCCTGACATCCCACCTTACTGGACAAATGAAAGTATGTATTCGTAAATAGAATATAAAGCTCCAAAATGTTTTAATATTATTATGATTCACTTTGAACTCGCTGTGCAGTCTCAAATCCTTATTTACTCAGTAATCAAATAAAATAGGGCAAGAAACATGGATTTTAAAATTACATTGTTTTGCACGTTTATGAAAGTTACAAAGATCTCTCTTAGTACCTGGAAGATACAGTTGAATAATATAATTAATGACGATATTTTCATGAGTTTATCAGTTTAAAATAAGGATTAAAAATAATATAAGATTTGCGTGTGAAGCATGAACGAAAACACTCATCAGCTGTAGTTGGATGAATGAATGAATTTGATTTGACATGAATGAATGATGTGTGCTATTGTACAGAGAAGGAACGAATGTAGCATGAATAGTAACTCTATGGTAGCAGCAAAGAGAATGTAGGAGTTTTGGCGGGAACGTCTTAGTAATCGTGTTGTTGCCTTGTTTTATTATCCTATACTTGTGTTATTTAGAACATTAAAGCTATAAAAATGTGGTGTTTTATTCATTAAGTGTTCGATCAAGTGCGTGAGTGTGGGGAAGTGAAATAAAGCAGTAAAACGTGTGATTTTACCTTGTCTGCAAAACTCCATAGAAGCTTTAAGTAAAGTCGCCATCACTTTACTGAGGCAAGACTTAAATTTGAAAATGACTGTTTACCTGACTTAGACTGTGACTAGAACACTATGGGCCTTACCGAAAAACGTTACTTAACTTTAACCATCATCTTAAAATCTCTGTCTTCTTTCCGCAAGTGTCATTACGTGTCAGCGAGAAGTTGACAAAATATGTTTAGCAATACTTAAAGTTAAGTAACGTTTTCCGGTAAGGCCGTATATGTATAACTTGTATTATTCAAGAAACTTGAAAATATTTCAGTATTTGACACTAGCAAATCGCTAATCGCGGGTTCCAATCCAATACAAAATGAAGAAGAAGTATCTAATCTAATCTACCCAAAAATTATATTCTAATCTACGTTCTGATTTGTAGGTTCAAACATTATTGGCGAAAACGTCTTTCAGTAACATAGGTATAAGGCAAAGAAGGCTGAGATCACGATGTGTGCATTTCTGGCAGAAGATAATTTAGCATTTTGAGATTTTCGAGTGATGGATCATTTGAGCGAGTTACTCGATATTTTTTTTCCGAATTTCCGATCCCGAAATCGCAGTCGTTCTCGTGCAAATGAACAAAAGCTGCCGCATTGACGTATGGCCCTACCGAAAAACGTTACTTAACTTTAAGCAATGCTTAACATATTTTGTCATCTTCTCGCTGACACGTAATGACACTTGCGGAAAGAAGACAGAGATTTTAAGACGATGGTTAAAGTTAAGTAACGTTTTTCGGTAAGGCACACAATGTTCTGAAACCAGCAGCTGAAAGAGAAATGCACGCTGAATTTTTATTTATCATATATTTTGTTAACGTATTTTTATTCGTACAAATTCTATAATTAGTAGAATTTTGGAATTTATGAAAAAAAATAGCAGAATTTATTATAGGTGAGCATCTGGCACAATGTTCAATTTAAATCTGGTCACACTGCACTAAGCAAAAAAAAGAGAATGGCATCCGTATTCTGAATACAATCGCAGTGATTCGATTTCAATACAATATTCGAATTTCGATTCAAAACAAGTCTGACTTGATTATGATCGTTGACAAGGTTTTTTCGCTCATCTCTTTAACTTTTACTGTACACGACTCAATATTCAGTTCATATCGAAATTAGACAATCAATCAATTCATACCAACAGGATATAATATATCGTTCTTTAATAGAGAATGATTTGCTATAGATTTATCTCTACCTTGTATTCGGATTTCTGATGTATAATATCAATAGCGAAAAGTATACAAATAATACAGAGATAAATCAACATTTATTTATTCTACGCAACTGAAAACGCATATTATAATGATCATTACTTCTTGCATCTATGATATCAATATAAAATTAATAATATAAATCAACTTATCAACAGATTTCGTTAGTTTAAATTTAAAAGTTTGGACACTCAAAAGCCTCAAAAAAAAAGGCTGAACCTATTTTGATAAAACATAGCTAAGAAAACTCTCGATAAAATCCTCTTTAAAACAATAAACTAGATGAAAATCGGTCCATCCGTTTGAGAGCTACGACATACAGATTTACAGGTATACACGTCAAACTTATAAAACCCCTCTATTTGGCCGGTGTTAAAAAAATCTTCAACCACTGCGTCTCTAAACCACAAGTTTTATCTTATTCACATTATAAAACCGGTGGATAACTATAGATTATATATTCATTCATTAGGTATTTATAATTTTATTTACATATTTCATTACATTTACATATTCATTTATATTTATATATTTCAGTTAAAGAAATTGGATGGAGATGGCGGCAAGGAATTCCATTCTTGTGCAGTACGCAACAGCAATGTGGATCGATATAGCTGAGTACGGATTTTTGGCATTTCAACTAGAAATTGGTGGTAACTTGCCGACTTTCTGCTAGTCCTGTAGTGAAATGGGGAGGGTGGAATTAGGTCGTGAAGCTCTTGCGCACATTCCCCGAAATGAATCCTGTTGAAAATAGACAGACATGCTACTTTACGTCGGTGCTCGAGACTAAGTAGCTTCTTGGCAGCTAGTTTATCGTCACCGATTAACCTCACGGCTCGCCGGTCCACTGATTCTAAAGCTTCCAGCTGATACTTGGCTGATCCATCAAAAAGGTGGCAGCAGTATTACTCCATACACGATCGGGCCTGTGCTTGATACCTCCAACGAATATTTTCGTATCAAATAAACAAGTGATTTTAGTTAAATTATTCTAAGGAATGCGCATTTATTATCTTTTACAGCGATTTTACGCATGCATTCTCACAAAAAAACCTACTCAACAGTGTATCAAGCGTAACGAAATCGTAATTTTGACTGCAAAACCCGTTTTTCTGCAATCAGGTATTTTGGTTTTCTGATTTACTTATTTAGTGTTAAAATTGTCTGGATATAAAATGTATTCATGTAATACGTAACTAATAACTGACTACCAAACTACTGCAATACAGGTACTACTAAGAAGTAAGTTTCTTCATGGCATCATGTTTTTGTTTGGGACCATGTAAAGTTTGTTATCAAAGGACCGATTTACACGTTTTAGTTGTCTTTAAAAAACCCTTTTTTGCGATATTTCTTAAAATCACGTTTATATTTCAGGAAAACACTATCGAAATAGAATCGAATCAAGTCGGAATCGATTGCTACTATAATCTGACGTCATCGTACTAGCCTCTCTTCTTATTGGTTGGTTATCACGCCATATTATATTTATAGCCGATGAGATCACCCCTCAATTTTGTGGGTTGAAGATACAAACTGCTTTCAAAAAGTAAAGTTTCATACGACAACCTACGGCAGATATGGCCTTTTGAAATGAGCAATTATAAAATTCTTATGAGAAGGGCATCCCCAGAGCGACGATGACGTCACCTTGTGCTGGTGTACCAACTGCATGATGAGTCATCAATGTTATGTTCACTTTTGTGGCTAATCTTTTTGAGGCGCCTTTATTTTGATTCCGTTCGCTACTGTCAAGAACTGTCAAAGAAAACTTGCTTGAAACTACGTACGCGGTTTCGCAAGTAATTTTATGTGAGTTTTATGCTGTGTATTATAGTCAATTACGTAAATCAAACGTGTTTTTCGCTGTTTGTGATAAAGAACTCATGACAATGAAGCTGGAAATAAGTGATAGTCAATCAAACCAGTCTGACTTTTCTTGTGATGATAGCCAATCTTCGCAGGACTCCTCTACAAATGATTTCGTTTCATCCGTGCCTGCTTCGAGAACGTTGCTTACGGTATGTATATCACTGGAATGTTATTTCCTCCATACGCGAACTTTAATTTTCTTTAAGCATTTAATACCTCTCAAAAACTTCCTTAAACTGTTATTTTTATAAAACCCTTAAAACAAGAAGAATTTTGTTGGTACTAGGCTTATTGCCTGACATTGGTAGTTGCATTTTTGTATAAACTTTTAAGTTTTGTAGTAGGTAACCTTCCATAAACTTATCTATAGACATGTACAGAGTAAAGGTAGTTCTATAGACTACTAATACAAGACTAGACAAATTATGTAAATTGTTTTTGTTGTGTATTCTATGACAATTTTTGAAACAGAATCTTATAGAGATCTATAATTGTTACAAGTTGTTTATTTAGTTACCTGATTTTATATAATACTACATAGCTAATTTTAATTGATCATGAAGATAATGATCATGCAATGTTCTCAGCCATCTTCTCATTTTTCATTCCTCTCCATCCTAAGGTTGCCTGGAAGAGATTGCTATGAGCGATAAGGCCACCAGTTGTTACACTAGTTTTTAAATAATTTTTCTTGATTGTAAATTCTAAGGTGTATACAATAAAGAGTTTATCTATCTATCTATCTACCAAATTTAATCATCAATGCAGTCACTGTTTCAACCTTAAAAAAGATTTTAGTCATGGCTACCTGA
This sequence comes from Lycia hirtaria, assembly GCA_947563715.1. Taxonomy (NCBI): domain Eukaryota; kingdom Metazoa; phylum Arthropoda; class Insecta; order Lepidoptera; family Geometridae; genus Lycia; species Lycia hirtaria. The sequence goes on along the minus strand of OX387385.1, from coordinate 3,537,824 downwards.
AAATCGGCGAATTTAATACTTTGACTAAGAACTTCAAGGGGGTGGGATGGGAGTGTGTGTCTTATTCAAGATGGGGGTGATAAAGTAGAATTCCATAGTTGCATATCATATTTTATGTAACCTTAAAACAGGGTCTTCTGTTTGATACTATGAACATATGATTTAACTTATCTTAGATTTAATAAAATTTGCACAAAATTTTCATTTCCTTACTTCTCTAAGTAAATTTTTATGTTGATCAACTAATTTGTTAACTTGTAAAGACTACTTAGCTGTGATAGTTTTCCTATTAATATCATCATATATGCTACTACCATAATGAAATAATGGCTTTCACACACTCCTAATGTTTTTTGATTACCTATCTAACAAAACCCCACATAACGAGGTAGATGAGAAAAATAATATGTAAAGAGGGGATTCATTATTTTTTTGTGGAGGTTCCCCTAAAAAAATGTTTTTTTTTTTCAAGATATTATTTTATGACTTTTTTGGCGTGATTATTATGTAGACTTATGTCAAAATACAGCTTTCTCGTACGAATAGTCTTTCAGCAAAGCCGCAACATACATACACACAAACACATGACACATACAACAAACAAACACATACACATAACATAACGTAGACATGTCATAATGTGGACATGGCGAAACAAACTATAAGGGTTCTTTATTTACTACGGAACTCTAAAAACTGGTTTAGTTTTTGCCTTTATTATCTCTTTTTCACTCACACGATGTGCCTTTGAAAACTCACTCCCACTCAATTTGTCTATCTTCCGAGCTAGGCCTGCTGGAAGTGTCTAATTTGTTATTCTATTACTTTTAAAATCATTACATTTGATTATTTTTTTATTGGACAAAATTAATCTTCACAGACTCTGGGGTCTGTGCCTGTTATAAACTAATACATGTATTTTTAACAACTTATTTTTTTTTTATTATGTACTTGGTAGACAACATTTCTTGATTTAATACATGGTAATAAATAATAAAAGGAAAAGTCATAATAAATCATTGTTACTAAGTAGGTAAGTATCATGTGTGTCTATATTATCAATTTCCCTTTGGTTTATTTAAAAACTGGTTCACTGTTTATAATGTAATCAGTAAACCAGCAAATATATTATATTACAATTTACCTACATCATTAATATGTTTTTCCCTGATATATGGATTACCTACCTATCATTATCAGAAACTTAAAAACACGAAAATAGTTCAAATATAAAATTAAAAGAAAAACAATATATATAACCAACTGCAGAAAAGCAGTGTAACATTTGATTTACTATTTTGTAACATTTGATATGGTTTTCGCGATTGTCATCTATAATGTTTAAATAAATATTGGTGGACATTTTACCATCACCATTTAGCACAAACTAAGCAAAGATATGGGAACTAGATGACTGGTAGTATACATATTATATACTTTTTTTTCTAAATACATACTTATGATACATAGAAACACCCAGACACAGTTTTCAGTTCATAAAGTTATATAAAATTAGTTTTATTTCAATACATATTTTTTTTTATATACACTCGAAAAACTTAACCCTCTTTATTACGCAGCAAAGAAAAGGACTTTCCTCTTTAACATTTCGCCGAAACAGTACCAGTTATAGACAAACACCAAGGTCCTGTAATCCGTTTTCAGAAACTGATATGATAACAGAATTCTTATCTGATAATACAGCAAACACTTTATCGCAATTAGTCACCGTTTGGTGTAGGTACACTAAAATATGAATGCTAAATCATCACTACTATACTTTTCATCATACTCTATCTTACTTTTTATTGATAAGGATTTGTATTCTTGAAACTTCGACTTGATCATGAATATTAAAGAGTAGTGTTCGTGTGATATCTATATTCTCCTAAGTTTTATATAGCTTATTTCTCGTATTAGTGAGCCCACAGTACTACAATGCTAAATTAGTAAAAATGCGCGAGCAAAGCGATCGTTGAAGGTTTTTTAAATTAAATCATGGAAGTGATTTGATTCATTGATCTTGTTAGCGTGTCCTAGGTTTTTGTGGTCCAGATTAAACAAACAAGTATCTGTGTTAAGAGAAAAATGAAATACCTGACAGGATAAGAATGACTTTTACAACAAATTTATTATTTCTAATTAAATTTAAACATATGACTTTAGAGAAAATTACAAATATACATTTTTATGAGGAAGTATGCGCAAAACCGCTGTAAAAGACTTTTAGATGCGCATTATTTAGAATAATTCTAGCAAAATCACTTATTTATTAAGAAAAAGCTCGTTGGAGTTCTAACGAATCTAACGACGGGTTGAACCCCCAAACCCCAATCAGATTTGTAGAGAACCACCAGTTTATGAAAATTTTGAATTTTGTAGCGTTTTACTGAATAGATCTACTTGCCAATGTACTAATAATACTAATAAATCTATGTAATAGCTGTCTCATACGGACAGACAGACGAACATGGTAAATTTATAAGGGTTCCTCATAGTTACTATGGAACCGGAATCCCAAAAACGTGAAGAGCCCCACCACTTCCGCTGTTCGTTTTTTATCGAGAACTTGTATCTGTTTAAATATAGATACATACAAATATATAAGCATATATGTACATACAATGCATTTTTTCTCAGATAACAGATAACATTATCATAATACTAGGATCTAGGGGGGCAAGCAAACCGGGGCACCCGCCCCGGGCGGCATTTTCAGGGGGCGCAAAAATCATAATTAATATGATTAAAAATAAAATAACTTGCTCCACAAAGCACCTTGGTTGACTCACCGTTAACTTTTAAGAAAAGGGCGCCACATAGATAATTATAATAAGTTTCTGTAAGTAAGTTATTTTAAGCGCTGGATAAAGGGGCGCCACCGTCAAGTTTCTGCCCCGGTTCGAAAAAATCGTAGATCCGGGGCTGTGATGACAAACCTAATTAACCCATAGTCAGTATTTATTTCCATTACATAATATGACTTCTGAAGTAATTTTCCTCAATAAGATTGGAAATGATGCCATATCAAAAGTATAATTCCTATGACGATTTATTTTATTATTTCTATGACGTAAATAAGGTTAATTCATAAATTATTGGCTTTCCATGAACTGCTCCGAATAGTACAAAAAACCAGAAAATTATACCTACTTTTTGTAATAGGTACTTTACTTACTACACATACATAATACTAGCTTGTACGCTTGTTTTTCCCCTAATGATATTCTGTATGTTATTCTAGTTTAAATAAGACATTTGTTTTTTTGGTGTATCTAAGGGGCGGTTTTCTTCTAGGAAAATAAATTTAGTTTATTTCATTCCGCATAGATGGCGTTATAATCTGTCAAGGTTTGTTTAAAACTGCGATAGTAGCACTTCTGGTAACCTAGTGTTTGACACATTTTGAACGGCGGGAGGCGGAGAGTGACCGTTCTGTATGTAATACTATTAAGAGGGTAATTCTCGACGAGTCGAAATACTATGCGGGCCTATTTAAAAAGCTTGTAGTTTCGTCCGAAACAGACAGTACAAAAAGGTGGTCCCAGAACCTTTCGGTCTGTTTTCGGCATAACAAAAACTCGATTTGGTCATGAAATCATGAGAAATTCCATAAAACATCCTCCAGGAAATACGCGTTTTTGAAAAATCTAGAAAAAACTTTTATAATAAAAATATTGGTAATTTAGACAATAGACAATGTTTTTATTGTGACAAAAACTTAAATATTTACATGACTTACACTTGAACAATAATTACAGGTTAAAAAACATAAAAATTAATTATACATTACTATAAATCTACAAAATATTGGTTATTTAGAATTTCCAATATATTTGCAAAGTGTCAATGCAATCGAAGACGGGAAGGCGGGAAGACGCTGGATGCAAGTCGCTTCCAATCGGTCTTTTTGGAAATCCATGGGGGAGGCCTATGTCCAGCAGTGGACTTCTTATGGCTGAGATGATGATGATGATGAATTCAATCGAAGTATTTTTTTCAAATTTACAATTTCAAAGCACGTACGTAAACTGTGAGGCTAGTTCTAGGTCTGTGTCGCAAAATTTCAATTTTTAATTAGATAGAGACCTAGATCACAAGATATCTATTACAGCAAAACATTTGAATAAAAAATTGTTATTACGCCATAAAGGCAAGGGGAGGCCTATGTCCTGCAGTGGAGTTCCAATGGCTGAGATGATGATGATCCCATAAAGACGAATGAGCACTCGTATCGAAATTGTAACTGGTTGGCTGCTCTTAATGTGTTTTGTGTTATCTAATCTAATACCTTTAAACGAAATTTGATTTGTAAGTAGATTAGGGGACGATTAATCGATCTTGCTAGGTTAAATTTTTAGTGAACCCTGGTTTGCTCGTATTTTCAGTCATAAAAAATCCGAGTGGAGCTCGGTGGCCCAGGTACTAACTATAATTATGTGAGAATTATGAAATGAGTTCATTACTCGTTAGAAGCTGGATTAAATCCGGCTTAATTAAAATAAAGACAGGATAATCATTAAAATTAAAAGAATCATCCTTTAATACCCAGAGGAAAGCAAAATTTCCTACCAGTTTTATTACAATATTTCCTCATAAATTTTCCTTGGGATGGGAGTAGGCAGTTTGGTATATCACATACTAAATAATTTATGACCACAAATACCTAATTAGTATCAATAAATATAATAATTCGAACCTACTTAATTAGCTTGTCATAGTGTCCAGCTTACTTTGATCTATATGGACTACATGGTATGTGGGCTGTTGTGACGTCAGGTTTAGGTGAATTTATGTCAGTTCTAATAATAATAGTTTAAAAAACTAAAAAAATACGCTTAATCTTATCAAATTATTGCATTGTCATCGGTCCTGGATAAGTCTACAAAGTTTGATTGAAATCTGAACGTTTGAAGTGGGTCAAAATCAAGTCCAAAGGAGTCGGTTACAAACAAACATGCATACAGGTGAAGCTAATAAAAACATGTAAAAAAAAATGTGTATTACATACGGGATTACTTAATTGACAGGATAGAGAATTCTCTAAATATATTCATTAGCGAAAGGCGATAGAATTCTTCAAGTTGTTCTCAAAGTAGCCAGTCCTACAAGTAAGGCATTGTTTGTTTCGTCTTTTCTTTCAGGTTCATTTGAATTGTCTATAATAGTATTGACACACCGTACCTACAACGTGTTTGGTCACAGTAAGGCTATTCACAAATCGTCGGATTCGAAATCGGGTCGGAAACTATATCTCCATCTCTATCATTTCGATACAGAATGACAGACACAGTACATAACAGGCCGTCGGAGCCAAAAATGGTAAAATATAACTTACCAGTACCAGTAAAATATAACTTACTTAGTACTTGTGTAAAATTTTATCGAATAATCAATCCCAAAATAAAGAGCATAATTTTGTACTATTATTAAAAAAGTAGTCTAGATTTTTGTAAAAAAATATATTAAAAAACTTGAAAAAGGCATATGTTTTCTTATAGTAATATTTTTTACGTTCTATTTTTAACAGACTTCCAAAAAGAAGGAGGTTTGGTTTGTTCACCGATTATTCCGCCAATTGATGCATTGATTTTGATGATTATTTTTGTATTTGGTAGGTCATAGTTCAGAGGTGGTCCCATATAAATTTTATCAAAATCGGTTCAGTACTTTGCTTATTATAACAAAATAACTGGTAAAATATCATCCGAACGCCTGTAGAGAAGTGAACAGCAAGTCGCGTAGGCGCGCTTTAAATTATATAAATACAACACTTGCGACCTAACCGTGTTACCGAACACATAAATGTAATATTTTAAAGTTTAAACAATACCAGTAATTACTTACTAAAATTTGGAGTTTGATTGACACCAGTACATCCTCTAAAGATTTAACACCAAGTAAACAAATTGCGTATTTTGAAGTCGGTTTTGTCAGTTTTTTTAACTATAATTATTGAATTAAAATTGATGATTGATTGAGTTATCAGATAGGACTTTTGGTAGTTTATTGCCTTTACTTGCGTGGTTTTTGGTAAATAAATGCAAGCGCCCGTTTGGCAAGAATAAATTACAAACACAAACAAGACATATGTAACCAAACATTGTATTATCCAAAGTCTTGACTGACTTATATAAATCAACACTCATAACCGTTAATCGCAGAGACAAGAAATTTAGAAGATATTTCTTGTAAGATGTAGGCTATACTCGAAGTGATCATTCATAGTTTAGTTTTAGTTAATAGAGAAGTTAATATAGAAGTTTAGTGGAAGATTTTTGCTATGAATTCAAGAGTTGCGGCGAGGTAAGGCCCCTAGCACATGGCGTATTTTAAACGCGCAGACGATGTGCTGGTAACGCACGTATACGCGCTTCAAACGAGATTTGAACGCAACCTTGTAACCTAAGCACACGGGGTTATCGTGAAACGTGCGTCTACTGCGTGTATATGCGCAAATACAGCGATACAGACGCGCTGTACGCGCCCCTCCTCTACCCCTCCTCCGGCCCTTTGTACGCACATCAAACTAGTTTCGAACGCGCTTCACACGCGTGTGTGTATCGCGTTTATCTAATAAAACGCAAAAATCGGCATCTACGGCGCAGAAAACGCGCGTCGTCTGCGCGTTTAAAATAATCCATGTGCTGGGGGCCTTAGAACAGGAAAACTGCGCGAGCGTTGACCGCCCGATGACGTCACCGGTTCGAGGAAAACTCGAGCCTCGGGCCGTGCGCGCCAATAAACACGAAATGAAACAATTACTGTAATTTGCATGGGTTATTTAAGCATATTTGATTTTTACGCGCTAACTATATCTAAATATTTACGGCCTTACCGATAAACGTTACATAACTTTAAGCATCATCTTAAATTATCTGTCTTCTTTCCGCAAGTGTCATTACGTGTCAGCGAGAAGTTGACAAAATATGTTAAGCAATGCTTAAAGTTAAGTAACGTTTTTCGGACCGGCCTTTAGGGTCTTACCGAACAACGTTACTTAATTTTGAGCAATGCTCAACATATTTTGTCAACTTATCGCCGACATGTAACGTTAAATTGACAGGCCTCATGTGGCTCGTGGTAGTACGACTGCCTCCTGAGCGTAGGTCGTGGTTTCGATCCCCACCCAGGGCTAACATTTGTGTGATGAGCATGGATGTTTGTTCTCTGTCTGGGTGTTTCTATGTATCATAAGTATGTATTTACAAAAAAAGTATAGGTACTTATATGTATTCTATCAGCCATCTAGTTTCTATAGTACAAGCTTTGCTTAGTTTGGGATAGATGGTGTTGTGTGAAACGTCCACCAATATTTATATTTATTTATTAGTGCCACTTGAGGAAAGAAGACAGAATTTGAAACATTGATCAAAGATAAGTAACGTTTTTCGGAGGAAATTTTGACACATTTCCCCCAAAAAAGGGGGATATTTAAATGCACCTAGTATACCGCCTGCTCTTCGGAAAAGTACCGCTAACCATTAGGCTGCTCCAAAGTACGGTGGTAATGTTTTTCTGATGTATGTATCATGTAGCAATTCGACGAATCGCTCCAAGAAAAGGTAGGCACGAAGTGTTCTTTGATTTCGTCTGGGAGGGGCAAGGTAGTGTCCCCAGATCACTCAATATAGTAATACTTATTTCAAAATTTAAACGTGACATCATTTATTCATTCATAGTCGTATGTAGGTATAAGAATTACAGTAAAAATAAGTTATAACCTATGGTTATATTATAATACACCTATTTTATTCAGCCCGACACAATTCGCAGAATTCTGTCGTCGTTTCGCATGAGGACCTTGACTGGTGACACGTTGACTCAACTCAAGGTAAAAAGATTGTATAAGAGGCTGAGAGGCATACAGAAAGCTTTGTGACAACCAAATATATTTATTTATTCTGGACGGATCGTACACCTATGTAAATAGCCTTCCTCATCGGTAAATAGTGAATCGTTTAGGTAAATTGTTTCTTCGAATCGTTATCAGTAGGTGCACTTACTTTACTTAGCTTTTGTATTATTTGAGATTCTCTTCTTGTTGAACAAAATAGTATTATCATCTTCATCTCAGTCACAAGAAGTCCTCTGCTGGATATAGGCCTCCGGGCCTTCCGCATGGATATCCAAAAAGACCTGTTACAAGCGGCCCGCATCCAATGTCTTCCTGTCACTTGTGTGAAGTTTTCTGTCCACCTTGTGGCTAGTTTTCCTGCGCTTGGTGCGTGGTCTCAACTTTTGGACCCCATCGGCCATACCTAGAGTCCTACGTGCTATGAGCCCTACTCACTGCCACTACCGAGATAGCGAAGCGAGAGAAAGCGTAAGTCGCGACGATTCTCCAGACTTTGCAGCTTAGCTCAAATAAAGGAATCGTTACAAATGAGCTTCTTAGCACAGTACTCAATGGACTCCTCTAATGCCTCGAGCTGGTACTTAGCCGATCTGTCCCGAAGGTGCAAAGGTGTAACCAGTACTCCATGCACGACCGATATTTTGCTTGGTTATAGTGTCAGCAGGTTCGGCAACTGTTCCGGCATGAGGTTCCCATGCTCCTTCGAGTGGATGCCAACCTTTTTGATTCGTGCATTTTAAAAACTATTAACAAAAGTATTTTATAGTACTTTTTCAGGACGTATCTTTGTACTGATTGTATCTGTTGTTCACTGCTTGCAGAACGCTCAGTGTACTTTAGTTCAAATTGAAAACACTGAGCGTTTCAATTTGTATTGGTGAATTTTGAAATGTGGATTCAGTCTTAACGCCATAACTATTAGTACAACTCCTGATAATATTGAGGAATTTTCTTCTACCCCTATTCTGTAGTTTGACAAGTTTTGGTTTATGTAAACTTAGTTAAAAAATTAAATGTATTAGCTTATAAAAGGCACGGACCCTGGAGTCTGTGGAGATCAAATAAAAATAATAATAATTTTATAGTTTAAAAAACTGAAACAACCGACTTTGAAGTACGTTATTTCGTTTACTTGTAATAAGTAAGGATAATAATTAAACAAGGCGCTCAAGCGTTGAAGTAACTCTATTTTCTCCTTATACACATTGGATGAAAAGTAACTAGGTTTTACTTTTCAAGCGAAATAAATCCCTCACGATTGTAAACATTTTAAAGATACCTCTCTTCACCCACTCGTTTCTTTTTCAAGAATGACATTTGTCATTGAATGTTAAATGCTTCGTCGTCACAGATTAGAAAATGTGCAGATCTTTATACGAAAAACCTCAACATTTGACATTTTTGTAAAGAAAACGTGTCAGTGGAACTCTGCGATTCTATGATCTGACGCACTCACTCAGGAATCCAATGACTTTTAGAGATTATTCAAAAAGTAATAAAGCAATGTTTATAAAATAATTATGGGACCAACTTGGGAGCTTTCTCTAATATGCCAATTCACGAAACACAAAAATTGGTTCAAGAATGAGCGAGAAATTCGTGTACATACATAAAAAAAAATACGGTACGAATTGATAACCTCCTCCTTTTTCGGAGTCGGTTAAAAAAGGAAAAAAGTTTTGGTTTGTTGTATTCTGTGCTAACTTTCTTCACGTCTCCTTGATTATTTTATCTCATTAATCAGGTGTTATTTGTTAAAGTCAGCCATCAATGTATTATCGTCAAATAGGACGCCCGCGATGCTGGTCTTCCTAGTGCGGGATTCATAGTGTTTGTAATTTGCGCAAATGGTTTGTTAATAAAGATAACAAGTATGTAGGTACAATATTAAAAGAAAAACAAAATACCCGACTGCAGAAAAGCAATTTTAAATAATTAAAATACATACATATATGTATATACACTCGAAAAACATAACCCTTCTTCTTACGCAGTTGGGTAAAAACGTAAACAGCTTACTAAGCGTGATTAAGTCGTTAGACTGCAAAAACCGCTCTGCAGTCGGGTATTTTATTTTTATTTTAATCTATATATATATACTTGTTACTTTGATATTATGTTTGTATAATGTGGTATTTTTTTGGGAATTGAGAATCTGCTTACTCTTAGCCTTAGAGAATACACAGACTTCCTATAATCTGTGAGAGTATAAATATACATAATTCGACGGTTAACAGGTAATAGGGTTTAAGCAACATTTTAGGCGAAAGGTAATAGGGTATAAGCAACATTTTAGGCGAAAGGTAATAGGGTATAAGCGACATTTTAGTCAAAAATGAGTTATGAATGCTATCTTACTTAAAATTTTCCGCTTTTTCATTTAGCTTATAATCGATATAGTTATTTAAACTCTAAGAGAATCTGATAATCTAGATTACAGAATAAATAAATAAATTCCTATCCCTCGTAAAAAAAAACAATATTTTTGTTGTTTCTCACAGCGTTAACGACACGGATATACACGGATGTTGACTAAAAATTAGTGGACGATTGCTTCGATAAACAAACAGTATTAGAGTAGGGAATAGCGCGCACTAGATTGCGGCGCGCAAACATTCATTAGCAAGTCAATTAAACACGGGTTCAGGTTGGGCAAGAGCTCCGAGCTGAGCTCGCTGACGCCTACGGTTTATTGTTGTAACAAATACCTACCAGCGGAAGAGTACACTCTACATTGTCCTGTTCATATGATAGTATTGCTTGAAGTTTACCATCACCTTCCTTACCATATAAATGGAGTCGCCATTATCGCGTTTCTTATCAGCACTTTTGGTTGCACGTTTTGGTGCCCCGGATCCACGACACGTGCGAGAGTGTGGACGGCGCCCTCGCCTCCCCAACACTTCACTCGGTGAAGTGTGAAGGACGCGAGCCGTGGCGCGAGATTTCATCCACACTTTCGCACTCGCGCAGTATAGTAAACATAGACATAAATAATGTAATGAATAATAAAAGTATGCTGATAATCGAAAATAAGTACAGACGCACGTGTTTAATTTTTCGGCTTAACTTTGATAATAATAATTGGTAAACGTACAAAGTAGTAGAAAGTAGTCGACAGTTACTTCAAATAAGTCCATCTGAATCAATTGACAGTGTAGATCGCACGAGTCTTCTAGTGCAAATAACAGAGTTTTCTTGGAGAGGTTGTGATCCACACGCCTTCTTTCTCGATTCAAATCGATTGATTCGATCAATTCTGCAAAGCTAAGTGACCGCATAAGTGAACTCGTTTAGTATTTTTATTACAAATAACATCTATTCGTAGGTGGTAAGGAATTTCAGCTACATGTCGTGAATGTCGTCACTCGATATTTTGACATTTCTCCGCAGTTTCAGCAAGATTCATGAATCGAGAAACAAGGCTGACCTGAAGATTGGATTGGATTCACGTAAAGTCATGTCATAATTTCCTTCTGTGTATCTGTATAATAAAGTGAACGTGGCTTTCAATCTCCATAAATTCTTTAAAAAAATCGAATCGAAAGATAAGGAAAAAGTCTTCATTTCTCTGAAATATTTTGAAACGGATCCAAGAATTTCCCCAACTGAACAAACTATTAGAAAGCTGTTACGAAAATTGAAATTTTAAGAGACACAATTCTGAGTAATGATCTTTAACCGATTGCTCAAAAAGGAGGATAATTGTTTTCGGTGTATTTTATCTGTCAACGATACTGGAAGGAGGTACGAGTAATATAAAAGTATACTTTTATATTATTTCCAGTATCTTAAACGACTTAACATCCGTCATAGCCAATCACAAAATTGAGTGTTTCCACGAAGAAATGGAAGAAAGGTAGTCTGTTCATATTCTATGAATTGTGAGCTATGTAAAACCGTGATAAATAACCAAATTCGTAGATAAAATAACCAGATTACGCAAGGTAAAATATTTTATAGGCTTTTCTATGAAACTGTAAAAGGTTACAAGATTTCCGAGAAATGAAGGCCTTGTTTCCGGAAAAGTGCCCTTAGGCTGGAATACAATAGGGTAACGGCCTTGAACTTACTCAACATTGTTGGTTCATGATAGTAAAACATGATACTGACTATGACTCATAAATTCATAGCTATCATGATTTACTAAAATAATAATTAAGATTTGAAGCATATGTAGTAGTCGATCTGAAACTTATTGGTTAATAATGCGGTTTTAAGTTACAATCATATTAGAGCCGGAAAATATAGAATTAATTTAACAGAGTTTCAAAAACCCAAACTAGTGAGATCATCATCATCTCAGCTATAAGAAATCTACTACTTTCGAACATATGTATATTCGAAATACTTTTCCCTCCTTCTAGGGTAGCCGGATAAATACTTGGTGATGATAAATATAAAGGTATGACCTGGAAAGTGTATGTTGTAAAAGATAGTTGTAACTTGAACATAGATAAAATTACCGTATCACAGGAAATCCGAAGTACTGATATAAAAAACTATTAAAAGGGAAATTACATCACTGATTTTCGGAATTAAAAAAACAAACGCATGTTTGAGGAAAATCGAACTGATATCAATTCCTTATCTTGCTTTTTATAAATAAAAATAAGTGATTCGATAGAAATTGATAAGGTTTCGCTTATTATCGCTTGAGTTCTGCAAGATGACGTCACTGTTGCTGGTAAACAATTTGATAAGGGAGTAGCACGTGAATGACGTCATCATATGTTCGTCTGTAAGATCAGACAGCGAGGACCCAAGTCTCAACCTTCGTTCTTATTATCACGATAGTCTCTTCAACTCTCTTGACGTACCCAGTACCCACCCACTGGCTTCGCAGTCTATAAATCCTAAAGGTAGGTTAGGCTAGGTATTCTAGAGATGGTTTTGAGTAGGTAGTTGCCAAATAAAAGAAGCTAATATCAGCACTGTACCTATTTCAAAATGATGAGGTAATCCCTCCTAAGATGATTTATGTAGTTTATTGGTACACAAAACAGAATACAGTCTTTACAATTATTTTATTCATAACATTATTGTAAATTATTATTGATTGTAGTGTCTTATCCCAGATCTATCCCTATTACCTATTATTTTAAAAGGCTTTATCTTTACTGACTGCAGATATATCTTACTATATACTTGCTTAAACCGCTTTTTTAATGAAATTTGTTAAAATTTACTTGAATAAATTTATTGAAATTCTCTTTTTGAAAAAGAAATATATCTCTTCTATGTACTGGGAACTATTTTTTTGAATTTAGACAATCCATCAGGCCAAACGAAAGTTTTAGAAAAGGCATTACAAATTAAATTTAAAATGTTAATATTCATATATTAAATTTATGTTTACAATTACTTCATTCAAAATTTTCTGACAGTTGAAAATGAATGTTGTCGTTACCTTTATGGATATCCAAAAACATTATTTTATCTTATATTTCGCACAATATCATATACTACCGTGATAATTGCATTGATTACAGTGTATTCAACGCCGTTATCATCTCCGGAAATTTTGGAATTCTTATATAGAATTTCATTTAGTCTGAATTTACAAGTTCCATGCCATCATTCTGAAAATGTTGCTCAACTTTGCATTTTAATTTATGCATGTATAAAACTAATTTATTGTGCACAATATTATTATGCTATAGTTGTACGCTATGATGATCACGTAGTAGTGTTTGAGAAAACAATTTCCTTGTGAACATGCGTAAAATTATTGTTTGAGGCTGTAGTTATTGCATCGGTTACGGTTAGCTACTCTTATTTGTTGAGATTGAGAAATGTCCAATTTCCAGATTCAAGTATTACTTGGTAAACCGATCGCCTCTGTGATAAGTTGTTTATTGCAGTTAGCAGCTGCTGGTCAAACAGGGTGAAAACTTGGTGACTGTTTCTATGCAACTTCTGTAACGGTATTCAGAACTCATTCGGAATCGATTTGGAATCTATATCTCCGTCTCTGATATTTCCATAGAGAATAACAGAGACGGAGATATACATTCCAAATACATTCCGAATCCGAATGAGTTCTGAATACCCCTGATTTATACTTAAATTTTTATTTATATATTAGACTAGATGACCCGGCGTACTTCGTATCACCTATCAATGAGTAGACCCGATATTTTCTCAACGTTTAAACCTTCCATGGACTACGACAAACATTTCAAAACCAAAATCAGCTAAATCGGCCCCGCTGTTCTCGAGTTTTAGCGAGACAAACGAACAGCAATTGATTTTTATATAGATATATAGATTGAACTATTATACTTTATTACAATTGCTTACAGTAACTACTACAAAACATTATGAACATGGTTATTGTTATTTAAAAAAAGCTAAATACGAACAAAATTTGACTAAATACTTAAATTGATAGAAAATGGTTTATTAACTGAAATACTTGCTAAATATATTCTATTAGCTGTGTTCCACTTCCACTTGATCAAGATTACATATTCAGCGCCAGGGTTTCAGTCCAGCTATGTTAATTACGATTCGGCATTATCTGTTTTGACATTTAATCCCGTTTTATATTTTTTAATTAAAAGGTATCAAACATACAGATACAAATTACTTTCCATTATAAATAATTGTTAAATTGCTGTATAACTTCAGTCATTTTACTCGTGTTATTGTATATCTGGGTCTAGTTACGATGAATTATTTAATTATAAATGTTAGTTTATTGTTTTGCGGTCACATTTAATTGGCTTTGTTTTGTGTTTTAAGTGGGCATTCGTTTGCATTGTGTGCTATCTAAGGATGGCAAGCGGCCTACTTCGCCATAATTGATAAATTTGTGTCAATATATTTTGTACCTACAAGAATCGAACTCAGAGAGACAGTTCGTGTTTCAATAACTGCTATGAGAGCAACGTTATAAAAAGAAATGGTGTAAACCGCAGTTTCATGTTTGTCATTTCCAATTTTCAGTTTTCTTTGCCAACTCCACTGATATAGTTAGCAAAATATTTACATCTCGTGTCATGATGAAACTATTCATTGAATCATTGGATGGAACTTTAACTTCAATGAAGGAGCAGTAAAAAAGCGTGCTTGGCTCGGTTCGCGAATTGTTGGGATAGCTGTAGTTGCGTCGTTTCGGTGCGGAGGTGTCAGTCGCGCGTGCGCGGAGCGCTCGCTTGCCATCATACAAAACCGGCTGCCAGCGCGCGAACTGACTCAGTCTGATATACAACATTCTAGCTACACGTACGTTTACACTCTGTAGAAACGCTTATTAGTCATACTCTTATCACTTCGTGAATTGATACGCTCACAGTTGAATTTTGCGAACTTTTTGTGAACTGATTTCGAGTCCTAAGTGGGTGGTTCTTTGGAACATTTTTGTGGAAACCTATCTTCATGTCTCAGCTGGTGCCATACCACCTCTACAGCGGCGAGCAGGACGACAGTCTGATGTTCGCTACTATGTTTGATTACCAGACAGACGAATATGGGAAGTCAACGGTGAGTTTTGAGTTTTGACATTCTTTAAAAATTCATTACGTATTCTAGGACTCGCTAGATCATGGTCCGTCGTTTCGCGAGTTGACTGTACAAACAACTTTCTCGGAGTTTGGCAAAGTTTTATCTGCAAATTTCGACAAATGGCCATTGCCAGTTTTCTTAACTCTAAATTTGAATTTGATTATCAGACATGTGTCTTAAAGCGTTTCGTTTAATAATATGCTTACCACATGTTTGCTTATCTTCGTTTGCGCAATTAATTAGAGTGTCTTTAATAATATCATTCTGACCAATGATATTGAAGTTTGTCACTTGATCATTAGCGTTGTCTTTGTCATGCTATTGAATAATTTGTTATGTGTGATAAGGATAGAAACTGGATCCGTTTATTTGTATCGTTATGTCACGATTTGTGGTGTTACAATGGTTTCGCAATAGTTTCACATATTTGTTTAGCTGTTATACTCCTTTGATAACAAAAAATATACGTTATTTTATTTGAATTTTAATGTTTTTTTTTAACTTAAGTCGACATCTTTATGCCCTAACATACTCAAGTATGAATAATATTCTTCTAAGATGATTGTGGAGGAAATATTGAAATAAACCTAAATATGGTAGAATAGTGTATAAAATATTATTAACGTACTATTTCTGCATAATTCCTATTAATTACTTGTTTATTAATATTGTCCTCAATGAAGTTGACGCATGTTTCTATTAACTTGATAATAAAATAGATTATGACGTAATTCTATAAGTCGTGTTTGCGTACTTTAAAAACAAGTTTATTAGCAGAAGGATCATAAAGGTTCTTCGTGAAATCCATAGATGGCGTTAGGAGTAACGTAAAAAAATTTTTTGCTTTTATCTTGACATTGATATATTATTATGTTGTAAAAAATAAGATAAAGCCCTTCTTAGGTTTACTGATATAGTATAAAACGTATTAATAGCGAGAATTTTCTAGTACTTATTCATTTCTTTACGCTACACATTTGACGTCATTACTATTTAAGTGGCGCGATGTGTGTGACGTCTCGCCACTTTCTATGAAGAAAAGCTATTAATTTTAGCACCCGAAACTATCACAGAATGTAATTTATATCCTAGCTAATGATATAGGTATAAACGAAAGTAACTCTTATTATGTCGTCTGTCTCTCTGACTGTTCGTTACCTTTCATGGCTAAATGGCTTAACCAATCATTATGATATTTAACACAGAGATTATTTAGGATATGGAGAAGGACATAGACTATATTTTATCATGATCACTGTTTTTATCACTACGCGGGTTATACCATTGGGCACAGCTAGTAATATAAAATTGTTATAGGGAATTGTAGGTATTAAAAGCTCGATTTCCACTGCAGAAAATATTTCCATTATTGTCGTAAAATACCCAA
The DNA here is from genome assembly GCA_947563715.1 of Lycia hirtaria. NCBI lineage: Eukaryota > Metazoa > Arthropoda > Insecta > Lepidoptera > Geometridae > Lycia > Lycia hirtaria. The sequence continues at coordinate 3,521,070 of OX387385.1, read as the reverse complement.
CAAGGACAACTAATGATTACATTAATTTATTTAACTAAATAGACACAATATAGGTATACCTATATCAATATCACGATATATACTTTGGACTCGGTGGAGTTCAAAGCATGAAAACAAGGAAGGATGTACAGATTTAATAGTAAAACAAATAAGGCTATGTAAAATAAATACGTGTACTTATAATGTCAATTGTGTAATAAAATTATTTGGATTATCAACCTGTGAGGCCTTGGTCACGTAGTCTGCAGAGAACGGTGAAAATATAGGTATTATTTCATCATCTCTCGCTTCATACGATATCGTCTGACCTAACGGTACTTCACTTAGCTAGCTCCGGCTTACCCCTAGAAATTCTTTCTTATTAGATAGCATAATACTCATCAAAATGTACATCATCTTTTCGTGTCTCTATCTAGGACCAGCTATTTAGGTTGTACGTAAACAAATGTCAGACAAGACTTCAATCAAGAATATATAACTTCTATATTGTGTGTGTGACTGTGTGTTGTATTCCGTCTTCCATTGGTAGTCTGTTTTAATATAGAATTTATTGATTTTATTGTTTACATATTTTGTAGTATTTGTATTAAGTTATTTATCTAATTCTCCTGTTATACCATATTTAGTATTGAGCATCCTCAACATTTGCTTTATATGTATATTGCCTACTATGGTTATTATTAGGTATATGGAGTCCTATCTTTTAGGTTTCATTGGTCGTGGTTAAATTGCAACTTATTTATATGGTTTCATATATATCTAACCGCATTTTAAATCTATATACTGAGATAAATAATTGTTTTTCCTTTTGATATGCTTTAAATACCTTAGATAAGTATGGATCGTCATCACGACCGCAGGCCTGTTTTTCTAAAATATTAGTAATGCTCTACATGAATGAAATCCTTGGATATTTCCAATACGACGTTATTTGTACCTATTACTACTACTCATTTATTAAAATTTACCTACTCATTCATTCATAGGACATTTGTATCGATGACATATTTAATATTGGATTGTGCTAAATCAAAGTTATACCGAGATTGTCTTGTCTGTCAATTTTGTATTGAACCTACATATCAGAAATTATGCTCAATAGCTATACGACCTTATTTCATCCTTCCTGTTCCACTACAGGATAAACAGAAAGTCTGTAAAATAAACACCTTTTCTCTTTGACATTTCAAAATCTATGGGTAACAGTTTGGCTCATGACACCAGTTTATGCATACATGCATATGAATAAACTAGTGTCAAAGTTTGGTGTTGCTATTTTTTAGCAACGAAAGAAAAAACGTAAAATATAACTTGTATTATTAGGCAAATTACATAAATTAAACGTCTTATTTGTTGTTTTCAAAAACGAAACTATTTTAGTTAGGGTTCTCTGTATTCAAAAACTTGTATTGCAGTCCGATTCTGGATAAGGTTTTTGTGGAACGCGGATTTCTACGTCAGCCTCATTCCCAAAGACCCGAAACACCACTTTATTACTATGCATGCATACTTGTGTCTACTTGATAGTTACTTGGTAGTAGTCCTCCCAGGAAATTATTTCTAGTCTCTTGAGATATACTATCTTGGAATTTTCAAGAGTAGACTGAATATAGGTCGCTTACCACCAGGCGAGTTGATGGACAACAGTAGATCCGTTTTGATTTAAAAACTATGTAATATCATAGAGAAATAGAGAATATTTATATTTAAAACATTGTTATAGAAACGAAAGATCTTTAAGGATCTGATAAATGAGACCTATCAGTTGCACAAGAGTACAACCGGATTCGGCCGCGGCTGGGAGGGGCGGTTGGTAACCTTTGCGGCGGCGAAAACGTCAAGTCCGGCCGACTTGACCCACATTTTGCTTGTGAAATTTCTCCTGCGCTTGTCTGCTTCCAAGAACACACGTCGGCTTGGGGAATCCCATACCGCACTATTGCGTTTACCTGTATCACGCCATTTTTTGTAATAAAACTGCGCAATTAATGTCAAGGGTCGGAACTGAATTTTATTAAGGTTTTTTTTGTTTTTGAACTCTTCAGGGGAACGTTATCTGAACAAATTTTTATCAACTCAAAAAAAATTAGAAGGATCGATCGTATAGTTTCTTTGTGTATTTTTTTTGCGCCAACTCTACGTGTTTCTTTGAATATTAATGTATTCGTAATCAAGATTTATCTATGAAAATTATCAAATTCTTAAATTTGCAGATTTGCACGACATAATTGCAATTGCAACGTTTTTTTATGGCAATAGTATATCAGGAGTAGTCCCACAAAAATCAATAATTTTGGTCCAATACTTTAACTAACCAGCCTAAAGACGTATTTGCTTAGGCGTCACTTGATTATTGTTTTTTTTATGTTTTTAAATTGTTCTACGCGTATCGCGTTGTATTATAGGAAAATGGACAGATGCGGTCTATTGTGTTTAAACTGATTTTAAGTAATGATTGACCTTGTTGACTCGTGCAGATGGGTTTTATTGGCCGACACCTATTAAGCGGCTGCAGTCAATACGGGCCGGATGTAGACAATTTGCTTTAATTGGTATAAACTTTGTGGTCTACTCCTCGTACAAACCCAATAAGAAAAATTCGGAGTTTTAGCGGGAACGTCTTAGTAACATGTCGTTGCTTTGTTTTATTTTCCTAAACTTGTGTTATTTTCAACATTATTGCTATAAAAATGGCTGAGGCAGAACTTAAATTTGAAAATGACTGTTTACGTGACATAGGCTGTGACTAGAACACTATATATAACTTGTATTATTCAAGAAACTTGAAAATATTTCAATACTTGACACTGGCAAATCGCTAATCGCGGGGTCCAATACAAAAAAGAAGAAGAAGGAAATTCGTAGAGGGGACACACCCGATGTTTTTGTACCGTCTGCGGGTCGATTCTGGAAGCTGAGTAACCGTGCTAGTCAAGTGAGACGCTCAGTGAACTTGCTTTGACTAAACCAGAGTGAGTTTTCTGGTGTATGTAACTACATAATTTTGTGTATGCATGAGGTTTGTATATGTCCCGTATGAGGATTTTTAGCTCCCATGAGAGCCAATCTTTATTTTGTGATAAATCATTATATTTGAGAAAGTTGAACTCTAGTTAGTACGTACGATTGGCTATGTGCCACTTAGATTAACTGTCTAGTAACTAATAATAATTTATGGTACTTGTTTGTTTGATTTTTATGGTTTTGAACTGAATTGTTTTTACTGAAATCAAGTGATCGTATTTGTTTGTATTTATATTTCCTTCACGATTTTCTTCCCAACTTCCATTACGACTAATTATATTATTTAATAACTAACTAACTTTTACTAACTTTTTTGACTAATTTTATTATTATTTTGATATCGGTTAATCGCTTAACTGCAGCTGATAATAAGCAAGCAAAAATCGAGTTCACTCGGCATCTCACCTCCCTCACGCGCTCGCTTACCTGGCTTCTAGTTTAATTTGTTATTTAGTGAGTAGTGCCGTCATTATCGCCCGTTTGCAATCATGTAATTGTACAGATTAGGTAATCCTCAGGTCTCACATACGGCGGTGGTTCCGAGAACCGCGCGTGACTCACCGCCGTATATCGGAAGTCATTCTTTGCAGATATGTGACGAATGCGAGTGTTTCTTTACATTGCTGTTTATTGATATTTAGTGCCTACCGCTTTTAGTTCTTTTTAACTGATTTCCAAAAAGTAGGGTCACGATTCGACTTTTTTATAAACCGACTTCAAAAGAGGACGTTCTCAATTCGGTTGCATTTTTTATGTTTGTTACCGTATAACTCCGTCTTTTATAAACCGATTTGGAAAAATATCTTTTGTGAAAGGATATACTTTCAGATTGATCCCATAGTTTAAGAATTCAAGTTCAGAATTTCAAATCGGTTCAGTAGTTTGATTTTTAAATCAAACTTGCCCATTTTGGAGACAGTTGTTAGATAGATAGATAAACTCTTTATTGTACACACCATAAAATTTACAATCAAAATAAATTAATTAAAAACTAGTAGTAGATAGTTGTTTCAGGTTCATAAACGATATTTATTGTGTTCTTCGTTCATTTCTTTGTGAAGTTTATATTTATATATTTTGACGTGTAAATTGACATTTTATGGATAAATTACTTATGACTTATCTGAGCCGTTTATGAATCGATGCGTATGATATTTTTAACAAACAGAAATAAAATAAAAACAAATTTCATTAACTGCGTTTCAACCAATTATATGAACATTTTCAATGAGCGTTTTCTTTGAAGTTGTTTTTTTCTGTTTTATATACACGTTCATTTTTATCTGTGGTGTCTTTGTAACCTTTGTTCTCGTTTTTAAATAGACTGTGTAAAGCCAGTAAATTGACTATACGATTGTCTACAATCAAATTGGCGGGTGTCCAAATAGACAATTACACATAATAATTCCGATTTCTTAAGATTCACCAATTATAATTTTTTTTTACTAGAACAGGATCCACAAAGTGTTAAGAGTTTAAGGACTGATGCAATTCTTCGATGTAGGTAAAAAAATCGCGGATTGCACACCGGTCGGCGTGACGTCATCGGTAAAGAACGCCACTCGAGCAATGGAACATATTGTGCCGGTCTTTTGTTTATTTGATATGGACTTTGCTTCTTTATTATTTACCCGACTGCTAATGAAGGAGGGTGATGTTATTCTGGTGCTTGTTCATAGTTCACATAAAAAAACAACTTTCTAAGTTGTGCCGTGCCAAAAATATGAACACCAATTACAGCTGCAGAACTTTTAGTAAGTCACTTTTGTTTATTAATTATAAACAATTTAGTCTTATGTACGCAGTTGGGTATTTTGGTTTTTAAATGAATTGTGCTAAATTAGATAAAAATTTATATGAATAAATTTATAAATTTAGATGAATTGTGCTAATTTATATGGTGATAGCAACTCTTATTAATTTGAAATCAATAAGAGTTGCTAAAATTGCTGAAATTAATAGACTGGCCTTGTGGCTCAGTTGGTAGTATGTCTGCCTGTTGAGCTGTGAGGTCGTGGGTTCGATCCCCACGCAGGGCAAACATTTGTGTGATGAGCATGGATATTTGGATGCTTCTATATAAATCATATGTATATAATTTACAAAAAAAAATATATGTATTCTATCAACCATCTAGTTCCCATAGTACAAGCTTTCCTTAGTTTGCGTTAGATGGTGTTGTGTGAAATGTCCACAAAGAATAAAAAATATTAATATTAAAATTTCATTGCTTACACGTGAATCATTTGAGTATTGTAGGTCACGGCCAGTTCGAGTTGGCGGTCAAGCGCAAGCTTATATTCGAATAAAAAAAGAAACAGGACAAGTGCGAGTCAGACTAGCTCCCCGAGGGTTCCGGAAATCTCACGAAACCGGGAACTAAGTTGTTAAAACTTTAAAGCGAAGCTAGTCGTTGGAAATATTATATTTATATTTTTATATTTTTCATTATAAACCGAAAACTGTGTTTATCTGTGTTCCACCTCTTCACGAGGCTCCTCAGGACTTCTTGACTCTTCGAGCAAGAGTTTGAAGAGTCAAGAAGTCCCTAAGAGTAGATTTAAGTTTTTGTATAGAACTTTTACTAGACCAAGTCTAAGACACCCTTTCTAATATTCATATTCTTTTATTCATACATCAGTATACGTCACATTAAAATAGAATAAATGGCCAAGTGCGTGTCGTGCCACGCGCATTGTAGGGTTATGTAGTTACATACATATACATATATCATAATTTATGTGAACCATAAACAGGGGCTCTTGTTTGATACTACGAACATATGAGAGTAAGAGTAAGAGAGATTAAAAGAAAAAGTAGGTTGATATATTCATATTCATTTATTCTGCATAAAACCTATTTACGCGTCAAATAGAAATTAAAAAATTACAATAAAAATCAGAAATAGAATTATAAAAATAACAATTAGATTAGATTTCAGAATGATCAATAATATAAAGCATAAATAATATCGATACAATTGTTCAAAACTCCAGAAATTCATAATCTAATAAGCTAGCGTTGAAGCCGATATTTAAAACTAGCCAGGCTGGGGGCCGACTTTATAGAGTCCGGTAGTTTACCGTGCTCATTTCATTGATACCTAGTAGGTATCAACGAAATGAGTCTACAACTGGCGTGGATGAAGTCATTGTATATACATGTGAGGTAAATGCATTTGTATTGAGAATGAGCCTCCTTTTGCTAGGAGTCAGTTAAAGATATTGAGTAAACAATAAATCACACAGACCGCCTTATCAGGCCTTCAATGCTTTCGCTAGTAAACATTCCTCTTTAGACCTCCATAAAGTTGGTCGAGTTTCTCAGTCTACACAGTTGCACAAGTAGCTACAACAAAGGGCCAACGTAGCTTCTTTATTGCCCTTCGAAGATAACATGGAGTGGTCACGTCCATTTTGTACCATTACACAAAGTGTTGCCATTGTCTACTAGCTTTTGTGTTTTATTACTTCGAAAGCTCCCGAACGCGATACAAATGAGAAGAGATAACTACGAAGCAATATTGTTCAGAAGTGAGGTCTTAATCCTAGACCAATATTGCCCGCAGGTGATGTAGCTTTATTAAGGGAATTTAGGGAGGGTTTTAAGGGAATCGTTTAGCGTACCTCTATTTATACAAAGGATGTCAAAAAGCTGTCACCTTTTAAATATTTTAGGGTTCCGTACCTCAAAAGGAAAAAACGGAACCCTTATAGGATCACTTTGTTGTCCGTCTGTCTGTCTGTATGTCTGTCTGCCCGTCCGTCCGGGTGTCAAGACCTTTATGTCGGGAACGCGTGAAGGTATCGAGTTGAAATAAAAACCATATACGCAGATCCATAATCTCTTGCTGCAGAAAGAAAAATAAAATTTCTCAATTGTCTCATGTTGGGTATCATATGAAAGAACTTCATTAGCATAAGCTTAAACAGGTTTATTTTTACGATGTATATTTTTCGGTTTATAAAGGAAAATATAAAAATATATAAATATGATTTCCCCCTTTTATCTACTAATTTGTACGGAACCCTCGGTGGGCGAGTCTGACTCGCACTTGTCCGGTTTTATTTTTTAATACAATTAAAAATAGAATTAAATATGTTTTTTTGATGTGTTTGTAACCAGGTATGTCTAGGGTTAAAAATGTTGTTATATCTTCGGGTATAAAGTTACACACACTTGCAAAAGTCAACACACAGAAGCGTAGCCATGGCTTTAGTAAATAACAGGAAAAGAAAATTATCATCGAAATGAGATAATGTGAAATAGGTTAAATAGAAACGGTTTTATCCTGTTCTATTGGAAAATACGTATTTTAATGTAATAAATAACAGACGTTCGAATATTTTGCGAAATTATGACAGACAAACTTGAGAACGTATGATGTCTTACTAGCTGCGACATGTGGTGTCAAGCGCTTACTGATGAAAAACATTGATGATGATGATGATGAAATATAGCCTATGTCCTTCTCCATATCTTAAAGAATATAATGTGCGATAGGCTTAGCCGTTTCACCGTGATAAAGTAACATACGAGTATAGACAAACAGAGATACCTTCGCTTTCATATTAGGATTTTTTTGTTTCGTCGATCTTCTATTAGTTCTGACAACGGTGGCGTACTCAACTATTCTCTTAAATATTTGAATTCCGTGACTTGCACTGTACACTGTCATAACCATGAAATTTGAAGTCAAGGCGATTGTGAATTAAATGTTGATATTATCATGATTAATTAATTCTTCATGCTGGCCACTGGTTTTATTACTAACATTATTTATTCTCGTATTTATTTATTTTCTTGATTTTAAAGTTTTTTTTTTACAATAACGAACATAAATAGTATAAACCAACTAAAAAGCTAGGGTGCCGCCGCCGGCGGCAGCGGGGCAGGGCTCATACCTGCCAATGGAAAGGGCTATACAAACATAGGTATCTTCTGACAATATGTGAAGTGTCCAGGACGACTGCCTACTGTATCTGTTATTCCGACATTATTTTTATTATTATTACTCCCTTTAACTATATAATATCGTTTATTTATATCAAATTAATGTGGGATTTAATTGTCATTTATCAATCTTAATGGTTTCTTAGGTCATCACAATATTCACTAAAATTAACATTCCAATTAATTATTATTATTTTAAACGTGATCTATGCACGCAGCTTTCTATGCATCTATGTAAGCTACTTTTTAAATTTTAGTTTTAATTTTAAACCTTTCAAACATACCCTAGTTTCTTTATAGTATTGGAATTGTGCCTCTTTGTGTATAGAACAAGGAGTCGGTCCATCATTGTGGCAGTCACATTATATTGTCAAGCTTTGTTAGCTGTCAGCGAGAGTAGCAAGTCGGCTGCGCGCGCGCCGCTCGCCATATACCACCTCCCACGTCGTCAGCATGCCCATCAAAACTGTCACAAATAACAAAAAGCCGTGTAAATGTATACTATATCGCTGCTTTATCACTTTCACTATGCAAATATTGACAGGTTTTATGTTTGTTTATGATTGACATAAATGATTTGACCAAATTTTTATAAGACTACTAAATTTTTTGCAGTTTCCTATCGAAAGATGACTCATTTTATTACATTAAATTGTTGATGTTGTGTCAGTATTACTTAATCAAATTTGAAATGCTAAGTTGATCATCAACTCGGCTGCGATAAATTCGTCCGCGTGGTCGAGTACGCTACCTACCATTAAAATTATGTGATATATCGTAATAAAACAATAGCTATATCTTTTTCATTTCAAACGAATTCAAGAAAGGAGGAGGTTCTCGAATTTGTGAAGGATTCACTTTCAGATTGATCCCATAGAATTTTCATCGAAATCGTTATATTAGTTTAGTTAATAAAATAAAATAACTGAAAAAATGTCATCGAATGTGTAATATTTATAGAAATATATTGTTTCAGTTTTGTTTTATTTAATTATGTTTTATGTATGGTAATATATAGTTTAAAAAGTCTGATAAACGGTCAAGGTCCTGCCAGACATATCAACGCAGACTCTGAACATAAACCACGTATTCTACAGTAATAAAATTTAATGTGAATCGTGTATTCCTTGTGCTGTCTATAGGCATTTTTGGTTCTATGAAGAAGAATTTCTTCATCTTCATCATCCACAGCCTTCTCTATCCCACTGCTGGGTATATGCTTCTCTCTTGTCTTGTATTCTACAGTAATAAAATTTAATGTGAATCGTGTATTCATTGTGCTGTCTATAGGCATTTTTGGTTCTATGAAGAAGAATTTCTTCATCTTCATCATCCACAGCCTTCTCTATCCCACTGCTGGGTATAGGCCTCTCTCTTGTCTTGTATTCTACAGTAATAAAATTTAATGTGATTCGTGTATTCCTTGTGCTGTCTATAGGCATTTTTGGTTCTATGAAGAAGAATTTCTTCATTTTCATCATCCACAGCCTTCTTTATCCCAATGCTGGGTATAGGCCTCTCTCATGTCTTGTATTCTACAGTAATCAAATTTAATGTGAAACGTGTATTCCTTGTGCTGTCTATAGGCATTTTTGGTTCTATGAAGAAGAATTTCTTCATCTTCATCATCCACAGCCTTCTCTATCCCACTGCTGGGTATAGGCCTCTCTCTTGTCTTGCCATCTTCCTCGGTCCTGTACCAATCGAGTCCAGGTTCGACCCGCGATTGTTACTATATCGTCGAACCATCTTGCAGCTTAAGGATTTCTTAATTGAGCATAAAACCATCACACTCAGTTAGTGTTCAATTCAATTCAATATAATTTGCAAAAAAAAAATGGGTCGAGGACGTGCTTAGCGATATCATTAATAAATTTCTATTACAAATTCTGTAAAATATACCTACCGTACTTGTACTTAATGATAACTATTTCAAATATCCTGAATTATTAGTTTCCTGTTTATGTACAAAAATAGATTCTACATATGTATATTATTTATAACCATATAAAATAATTGTATGTGGATTTTCCATGTCATTAAATTCCTATTTTACGGAGTGCTATTTTACTCTCGTCACCAGCTTTTATGTCTCAACAAATCAAGAAGCAACACTGTAAACGAAGCGAAACTGCAAAAATAAAATTCTCCGAAACACTTGAATATAATTTGTACCGCAAAATTTCTCCATACAACCTTTTGTTTAAGGTAACTGTCGACTTCAGTTTCACAAAGCGTGATCCTTTCATCTTCGCAGCACGACAATATGAAGTCGTAAATGTTGAAATGAACGTTTGCTCAAATATGCCGCAAAGGAGTCAATGTTAAAAAGTAACACAAACGGTACCTATACAACAATTATTGCATCGTCAAGTTTCGAGGTTTTTTTGCCCTTAGCCCGTTAACATCCCGGTTAGCTGACCACGGGCATCGATGACTCACGGCATCGGCCCCAAAGGCATTCCGACCGACATTCTCTTCATACCGCGTATTTATCTTCATCTATTGATTAAGCCAGTCCGTTTTACCTGTAATAGCATTTACATTACTATTTTCACCGGCCGAACAAAGGATTTATCTACGATTTGCGAGCTTTAATTTTCTTTGTTTCGCGTTGCAATAGTAATTACGTCACAATAATAATAACGGAGCTGATATTTACAACAGCTGCGGAGTCCTTGTACCGATTATGGACAGGAGTCGTGCTTGCAGCGCCGTAGATTACCGACATCTTCCACGTTTCCGCCTTGATCGCCTTATTAAAAGATGTCATGCTTAATGGCGAGCGCACGTGCGTTTATCTCTATGTTATATATTCGTATTTTTATTGCAGATTTACCACCATCATCATCACTGATTGGCAAAGGGTAGTAGGGAGGGACCCTTGCCAATCGCGTCATTTTATATTACCGTTTTGTGATAATTGTGATCTCATCTGATCATTGCAGTTTCGATTTCATAAATTGATTCAATAATTTACAATATTTAGGCATCAATTAGTGTGCATTAGCAGCCACTAAAAATTTCAAGGTCCAAATTTCAATAGCAGTAAAATATAATTGAATTTTATCGTAAGATACATCTCTCGATGCGACTGCTATCATAACATGAAAGATTTTAAGAATAATAGGGCTTAAAAGGCATGAAGTCTGCTCCCGCCCACAAAGAAATTTTGTGATAGACGGGACAATAAGCGTACACCAATATGGACGCCATTATTTAATGAACCCTCGTCATATGAAAAGGTCAAATTATTTGAAAAGATTAATCTCGTAATTTATGTGGGCACAACGCGCCTCGTCAGATTTCTCGCTTGACAGACTACGCTCTATGAAATTGATTTCATGTCATATAAGAAGAGAATGGAGACGTTTTTTCCGCGGTCCAAAACCAACTCTTTCTTTTTTATGGATGATGTTTTTGTTATATTTGAAATATTTTGATCGCTATTATTTATTAATGTCCGAGCAGAAGATGGAGTAATATAATCACGGTATACGCTTTTTGTATGTAACATAAATTGTCGAGGAGGGGTAATTTGCACGGGCACGCCGGCTTACCGAGAGTAATGCACTCGTAAATGTTTATGACGGCAACGTTTTCCACATCAATGCCATTTAAAATATATTTTTCAAGTTCGTTCTTATGCTCATTTAGTTACCGATTTTATTGATGTCCAATATATCAGATTTATGACATCCCTTTTAGATCCACGTGAAAATTATTGCGCCCTCAGTGATGGTATGCGAGAGAGACCGCGACAGATTCATAAAATTTTACATTGTTTTTTTTTTTGTTATTTTCGACATGTACACTTACGAACTTTTTCTTAGAAAAATGCTGCTTTAGGTGTGTTATACTTGTTTTACTTTTTACTGATCGTGATATTATATGCGGTAGAAGTTCGTTCACATGGTCAGTAAACATATTGAATAAATGAGTTTCGAATGGCTGCTTTACTTGCCTCAATTCTTCGAAACCAATTTTGTATTTAGTGACTCCTACGCAGTTCTTGATTCCGTTTATCTGCAGAAGGTCATATGTCACGCTGTTATTCTTTGCTTTGCAGGCTTTGTCTGCAGTTTAGTGTACAATTGCGTCTGATGGAATGTTCGATTCAAATATGGCACTTGCAGTGGACAATGGGCTCGCTATATTTTTCACTCTGCCAAACTACGCAGTTTCAACTTGTACAAACACCTACCATTATGCTGCTTGCTTATTAGTCGAACGTTGAACTTCGAGTTCGGGTGATCAAACTTTGCGAGTCGTTCGACTGCAACCTTTGTGATTGATAGTCTCGGCTGGGATATCTCACCTATTTTAGCTTGCACACGTCCGTCTCGATAATATCGATATCGTTTGATATTTTCATTGTTTTCATTGCTTATCCTCAGTTTGTCTCTTTATTTCATTCCCACAGTTAAGTGACATCGTAAACAGTTACATTATCTTTTTTTTTTTTTTATCAGCCCTGTTTGTACAAACTGTCCCACTGCTGGGAACGGGCCATCTTTTCATTGTGAGAAGGGTTAGGCCATAGTCTGCCACGCTGGCCAAGTGCGGGTTGGCAGACATCACACATCTTCAAGATCATTGAGAACTCTCAGACATGTAGGTTTCCTCTCGATGTTTTCCTTCACCGTTTGAAGTTGGCGGCAATCAACAATACGCACATAACTTCGAAAAGACAGAGGTGCGTGCCGTGGGATTCGAACCCAGGACCTGCGGATCGCAAGTCAGACGGTCTCACCACTAGGCTGCCGGAAACTTCAACTGGATTTATCTTTATTCAATAGATGTTTGTTTTCTCAATGACCATCTAACCTCACGTGGAAGTGAAACATTCTTGAAGAAAATGTTGACTTCTTTGGTCGTAAAATTCATTTATACAAACAGTTTTGTCTCGTCTTGTGTGTCATCTTCAATATATTCTTTCAAATGGAATGTGTTACGGTCATCAAAGCTTGTCAGTTTATAATAGTTCTTCACTAATGGGTATTAAAAATGCGGGCCCTCGTAAATACTGTCCACTTATGTTCATATTTAGATACATTAAACTTGTTTCCCTTTTATGATGGACACCATAAACACGTTTTATTCTCTATTTGAATTTGTTGCTCTTGGTTACGTAGGGCGTCGTTTTAATATTTCGTCCTGATGACGTCTGCTCGTGTTGTTTGTTGACTCAGGGTCAACGTACGACGGAGGCATCATTGATGATTTTCCTCGCGGCTCGACTAGAGTGATATGGTTTCGACATTCCGACTACATAGGTGGCCAGCGATCACGGCAGCTCGTGCTCGACACGCCTGCACTAATTCAATTATTCCGTTTATGTAGCGGGCCGATCGCGTTGCATATTGAGTTTCTGACCACCACCGGCCCAATTAGGAGGACACTAAAAAGGTTCTACGTTCGTTCGCGCCTCATTGTTCTCGTCGGTATGTGGGCTGCCGCCGGTTTTGCAATTGCAAGTTTCAGTTTCCTCGTCTTTTTAAGGAGTCGAAAGTTGTTGATTTTGTGCGTTCGTGTCGGTTGTGTAATAGTGCGTAGGTCGCGTGCGTTGCGCGCGGGGGCCCGTCTGGCGACCGGGCGTGCAGAGTGCAGTGGCGGCGGCGGTGTCTGGAGCCGCGAGGGGCGGCCGGTGGTGCGGCGATGCACTGCAGCGGCGCCGGCGAGTGGGGCGTAGGCGTCGCCGGGGGGCGTCGCGCCAGGCTTATCAGGCGGTGGCGGGGCTGCCGCGCGAGCCTCACTCCACGTTCTGCCGCTGGCCGCGCGTCTCGTGTCGCGAGCTGACACCGGTTTTAGATAACAAAACCTTTGTCCAGCAATAATATTTACACATTGCGCCGCGTAGTTTCTGAGGGGTTTTCCGACGCCGGCCGACCGCCATCTGTCAGCCGATTGTTTTCGTTGCGCGCACGCGTGTTTCGCGCCTGTTTTATCAAGTTCCGACAAGTTTTCCAATATTTTCGATTGGAGTGTCCCATTGTATGGTGTCAGTGTGTGTGTGATAAGGATAACCACAAATTGGATTGCAGTTTGAGGAAGTCGTCGAGTAAGTTATATTTACATTTAAATAATACAGTCTGTACCGATTTGGGGGGATTCCCAGTGTCGTTTGCATCCATTATCCTCCTTATCACAATGTTTTGGTATGATTTCAAGTAATTGCATCATTGTAAATAACAAGTATAGCGATAATCGTGTTGTTGATCGTCCGATGCAGTACCTACGGGGGCACGAATAGAATAGCAATGTGTGGAAGTATCGTGTTATGTATAAGTTGTGTATGATGTGGGGCCGAGCTCCGCGCCCTGGTGGAGGCCTGGTGGTGCGCGAGTGCCGCCGCGACGCCGCGCCGTGTCATCGCTCGCGGTCAGTTGAACGAACCCCGCCGCCCGACATCAACCTTGCCATAATCGCGATTATTTGCATCGCCATTGTACCCACTGTGGGACGTAATCGCTCCTCTAATTACCTCCTCGAATTTCGTACCCAGTTCTGATTTAGATTTTAAATCATCGCGGTCTCACCGATACCAACTGCACGATCTCGGGACGTTTCGCAAAATACTTAATGTAAACACGTGTACAACAACCGTATCCGCGATAAGGCTGGAATTTTTATTTATTTTGTTACAACTACAACATAACAACATCTTTATAGATTAATTGAATTATATTCGACGTTATATGTATTTGTATGAAATTTATTATCGTTATTGGGAGTGCTTACATTCCCATATCTAACATAGACTTACGAAATCTGCTTTTAGTTAATTTTTGTACCGTTACTGGTATCGTTTATCTGCCATATCGTATGATTAGATAAAACTAATAGGTCGACAGTATCGACGTCTGCGGAACTGACAATACCTACCAGAAATAACAAACCACCTTTGTTTACTTCGTGCTAAAGTATGGGATTTTAAAACGGTATATTTGCCTAATATGTAGATTACGGGCCGTTACCTTAGCATATCTGTTTATTCCATACATTTCTATGATATATTCAAGGTGACGACGATACTAGATTACAGTTGTTTTTACAAGATTATCATATAGTTATCTTAAGATTATCTTAAGTACTACTACGTGATAAACTTCGATTCGATATAATTTAAGAGTATCGCTTAATGCGCATACCAAACCATATAAAGCAGAAAACTGATTTGTGCCCTTAACATTATCTTTCGATTTTTTGATGTGATTGTAACCTTAAATGACTATGTTGTGTTCATCTTCTTTTCGAATTTGATTTTAACTATCAAATTACAAAGAAAAAGAAAACAACATATATGTACTTAAGCGTAGTTAGTCAAGATTTCTATGATATATAAAAGAATACCTAAATTGGGTAACGGATAATTGGCTAAAGGTATCAGTTTTGTCCTGTTATATGGAAAATGTGTTTTTTATTGAAAACAATTGCTTAGTAATAAGTTCGTGTCTCCTATCATGACCAAAAAGAAAAAAATACATTATTCATATCATTAATAAGTATAGTAAGTGTTTTAAAGCATTTATAGTTACTTTTAGCTGATTTATCAAAGAGATTTTAAACTAATATAAATACTGTTGCTTCACTCAACTCAACGTTTTCTTTTTTACCGAACACAATAAGTAATAATATTCTGATTTATTAAAATACAATGCATCCTGTTGCGCTATTCAAATTGCCTTCTAGCTAGGGGCATTATTCTCTCTACAAGTTTAATAAAAATGTTAAAAAAATCTTTTATTATACGGGCTTATTATTCCTTGTGTGTCGTTAACATGTGCCTTGTCTCCTGATGAGATTTGTATAAACTTTATATCTAGTACATCTCTGCAATTTCATGTTGGTAATATAAAACCAACAAGGCACTTTGCATAGTAAGATGTCTCGTGTTAGTTGTTGTTTTACCTGACCGCCCATGTAGAGTTGTTGTCGGGTGTATGTATGTATGTATGTATGTGAATATATATATTTTATTATAACTTCTCTAGTTTAAGCACCTTGATCGATTTTGATTTATCAGGTGTTATTGGATTTATCTTTACGTCACAGGCTATGTTTTGTAACCAGTTTTTAAGCGATTACATAAAAGAGGAGGTTATCAATTTGGTTGCTTTTTTAGATTTGTTACCTCATAATAATTTATATATTATATTTGCTTAAAAGTATATACTATGATTTAAATTAGTCCCATAGAAATTTCATCAAAGTAGTTTAGTAGTTTGGTAATTAAATCAAAATTACTGGAAAAAATACGTCTTCTAACTAAACGAAATTGTGTATTTTGAAGTCAGTTATTAGCTATAATAATTATTCAGTTTGTGTTAATATTTTGGCCAAAAACATTTATTAATATGTGTTTACGAGTGAAGAAACAATGATGATATCTTTATTCGTTTGATGGTTACAAATTTTGTGAGAGCATAAGCTGGAGAAATCCTTGGACGAGTGCCAAATTGCTAGAAGACCTTACACTTACATTGACGTATTGTTTTCGTTGTAAATACCTATCTAGCCTGTTATTAATATTAAACCTCATAACCACTGTGATGACTGATTGGAGAAATCAGTGACGACACTGATGAATGAACTAAATGTTAAATACGCTTATTCATCATCACAATATTCGTGTAATTGTCATTGAAGCTAGAAAACGTGACCCAATATTTGAAAACGATCCATGACAGGTAAAATAACCTGGTTATCAGTTAAGTTCCCACTAAAGTAGGTACTAAGTTCTTCAGAACAGCGCTTGTGAAATACTTGCGATGGCTACAAGTGTTTGCACTTCGTGGAATTGCGATAAGTCCAGTACTGGGGACAGACAATTCGGATGCCGTTATCTATAGATAAGACGGAGACGCCTCGAGCCCTGCTTACATTTTAAAAGGATTAAAGCAAAATCTTCATGCAACTAAAGAAATATTTGGCGAACTGCCTACAGTCGTAGCTACTGCGGAAAATTAAAGCGAAACTAAAAAAGAAAAGTTAGTTAACATATGAGACAAAGAAACCCAAAGCAATTAGATAAACGTAAACTGTTTAGTGAAACGCGAAAACACTGAAATGATATTTATGCGACAAAGTTTGGAACAATGTCAATTTATTCCGTGAAACCCCACTGATTTGGAATTAATCCAAAGCAATAAGAAGAAACATTTAAGAGATGTTGTTAATAGATGTTTTAGTAAGAAACTGTTCGTGTTGTTGGGAAACATTACCGTAAACAAATTATGTAAATATTTTTAATTTATATGCTTAGTTCATATCGGTATTCCCAGAATGTTATGGATCCCAAAGAAAATTCTAAGACGCTGTAGTAAACATGCCAAAATAAATTTACAGGTTGAGTATACACAAACGATTGAGAAGAGTAATGTTGGAAATTTGAAAAGTTATCGATACTATATGTTTTTCCTCAAACCATATGACGTTTTATCTTATGGGCGTATCATTATGATCCGTGCCTTGGTGCTAGGCGGTACCAGGGACAAGCGAGTCGGCCTTTCCGCACCCAACTGATAAACCGAAAAGCTTTCCACTGCGCGCGCGCAGCCAAGGTCGTATGTTTCGAAATATCGGCGGAAAACCCTGATTTAAAAGTTATCTTGCACTTACGGCCTTTTGTAAATACTGGTATAATATTTGTTCATTAATTTACTTCAATTGTTAGCACGAAGATAATAAAAATTACGAATACTTGGATATAGGTACTGTAATGATTTTTTATGGTCAAAAATACATATGTAATTCTATGTATTTGAATCCTATAAACACGGAGAAAATTGTTGAAACGAGGTTACAGCTGTCGGCTATTTATTCAGTTATGTGGCTAAATTTTCCTTTACTGCTTCAGCTTTTCCAGTAACAGGGCCAGTTAATATCAATTGTTATTGGTTATTCATTGCCGCCGCGATTGTCTTTTGTTAAAATATCGCAAGCTATAAAGCATTTGTTGGCCTGCTAAAGAAGGCTGTAGTACCTCAAAAGAAATTAGCATAAACGCCGCCAAACAAGCCAACAGGCGTCGAGACAATGGCTTTGTCTGTCTATCTGACTGCCTCGTCGTCGCCCGCCGGACCTGTTTAATATACAATTTTACACAGTAATTTTAATAGGCTCTGCTAAAGAACATTAGAACATTGAGATTCCGAAAACGCAGACTTTGTCGTTTAACTTTACGCTCGTAGAAGACTGGCATGCTGTAAACTTCACTCTCGATGTTCTCCCCACGTCGTTTATTACCGACAAACCAGTTGCTGCGAAAGTTAATGGTTTTACATAGATTATTATTCTTAATGCCCATGCTAACCTTTTCAACTTATTTATATTAAATTTTCATATTATTATCGTGTCCTACATCTTTTGTATGTTTATAACCCTTTAGATTTTTATCAGCATTTGTGTGCACACATGTGTGTACTTTATTTGGTTGTGATAAGTTTTTGCAGTTAGTGTTAGGGTTCGCGTCAATGTTCTCCGAAATTAACCGAAGTATCACGATCGTGGCTCCTACATCGCCAATGTGGGCGACGCAATTAAAAAATTGAATAAAACAAGTAACACGTGCGTAGGCGTCGCCCTCTGCCGTTGATACCTTCGAGGATCCACTAACAACCGTATCTTTGTATTAATTACTAAATACGGACACGAACAAAGAACACCAACACGAAAATAAAACGTTATGCGTTATTAACAATACTTATCAATAAAGTACCTAAAACAATGGACGTGTTAATCAAATAACCTACTGTTTTGCATCCTTTTGATTTAATTATAATTATGACACAATTTCCAGTTAATTTATTCGTGATTTATGTACACAAGACAAGATTTGACCGTATGAGGAGTTTTAATAACAGTTTGTTCCATGTTTCGCATTGCTATTTGACTTATGAACATTATAACCCTTTGTTTCTAATGCAGCTGCAGTCTTATCGCAACTGGAATAAAAATAGCTATTGAAAACATTCTCGTTACACTTGATAACCCCTCCAACCACCCTGTAACTGTACGGCGCCACTACTAAATCTTAATTGGTTCCACTTCTCCGCTAAATACCTATAATAAACATGTTTGCGCCATTTGTTTCTAGGAAAAATAACAACCAACGCAAAAAAGCAGTGATAATAATTAAACTCGCACTTTAATTTCACTTAAATTACGTATGTATGTATTATGTTTATTAAATAATCGCAATATTATTTCCATTTCTGTTCTGACCTTTATAACAGAAGCGATAACAGTCCTTTACTTAAATTCATTTGTGGTATTTAAACCTTCCAGTAGTATTGGCTCGTTTCTTTCAAATTCTTCATCCGATTAAATATTGTTACATAAATACTGCACTAAAGTTGGTACTCCAATTATAAAAAAGAGACGTGATTTTTTGTGTTATTTTTCGGAGAAGTTTGCGGTTTGCCGGCGCCGCGCGGAATGCCTGCCATTTCCGGACGATATCCGTTCCGCGCCTCGGCGCCATTCCTACAGCGCCCAGATAACATTATGCTTTTCATGGACATCACATGTACCTACAGTCGGTGTTATCATCTCCAACACTTCAATATATTTGATTTACTCAACTAACGCAGTATCCAAGTATCCACTCTAGGGATTTCCGCAATTTTACTAGTTTTACTTGTTTCCCTCAATTGCTTCCTTATTCTTGACCTTGGATCGCGTTTTCTCATGAATAGCTTTGCTTACATTATTTACTGCACGAGTATTTAGATTTACTCTAGTATCTATCGCAGCGGATCCGATGTGATATTCAGTAGCGAAATTTTCTCCAATGTCGCGCTGATTCATACTGCGAATGAATCACTCGACGTAATCGAGTTTTTGAATTGTGCCTACGACGAATGTAAATACGCGATCGTAGTGACCTGCGATAGAGAGCGAGCGAGCGGTGAGTCACGCGGGTTTTCCGAGAAACACAGAATGGAGCGGTTTTCGTGAAAACGAAGGTCGGCTCCCGTCGAGCAGTCGACTTAATGACCGCCTTTTTGTGCCAGCCAACAATTTTCTCGTACAATAAATAAGAAATGAAACAAAATATTTTCCTGGAAAAGGTCATCGATAAGGAACCCCGTCTGCGTCAAAATTCAATGTAACCCTTTTCCCATAAGCTCCCCCGCCGTGAGGTGAACAAGGGGTGCGAAATGGAAAGCGACAGTGCATCGATCCTTCGCTGAAGTGAAAATTTAAAATTTTAAGTTTGGCTGTCGAGCGTCAACGTACATTGAAGTGTTTGGATAATTTCGCTTTCCATGAGCTGAATATGTGCAGCGATGGTTCCAGCGAAGGCGTTAGTCTCATGCAGTAAAGGTAGTGAAGTGAAGGGAGGTTGGCGCGGTGCCAGGGCGTCGATTTATTTTATTATTCGCTCGGTGGCGGTCAATGTCGCGACAGTCCGCCGGCGGCGCCGTACATTGCTCGCATGTGTTACTTCTCCACATTACATTTAAACTTGGATTATGCTTGACTTTTTTTAAGAATGGCTTACTATAAGAAGTCCAATTACCATTTATTGTTTCTTAGAAATCCAAATTCACTATTGACTATTCCTACAGCGTGATTAACATTTATAAATGTGTTTTGGGATAAAAAGTGACTGATATTAAAAATAATATCTGAAGATTTATTGGTCCTATTGAGTGTAACAAATTCTAGTCATTAGCCTCGTTACGAGAGTTAACTGTTCCGTTCATTTGGGATTCCAAGTGTCCGGAGCACATACGATGATGTGCAGCACAAACAGATCTCTTTATGTTATTTAGAATCAGTTCAAGGAATTCCGAAGTCGTCGGAGCGAGCAACGCTATTAGTGCGAGCAATTAGCATACTCTTAATGAGCTCCCAGACAACCGACCAGATATGATGGACGGTTCTCATCTGCCAGTCTAGTAATGCATGCGGCCACTTTAATTCGATAGGGTAATGTCTGGGAGTGCTTTATGGTAGAGGTTCCATTTGCTGCTAATAGGTTCCGTATTTTCATCCAACTGAGGTCAGTTTTCGTGGTTTGCTTGGTTTGTTTATTCAAACGTCAAAAAGGAGGTGCTTCTCATTGTTACTGCACAACTTCGCTATTTATAAACCGATTTGGAAATTTGTTTTTTTTTGTTTGAAAGGATACATTTTCAGATTGGTCCCTTAGACATTTCATCACAATCGATTTAGCAGTTTGGTTTTTAAAACAGTAATTGGAAAAAATATGTCAAACAACTATATGGAATCATTTACGTATTTTGAATTTGTTTCAGTTTTATAAACTAAAAATCATTATTAGCTTTTGATTATATAGCATATGACATGTCCATTGGCAAATGTCTTTAACTTCAACCCTTTGTAAACTTCTTCATTTCATTTACGTTATTGATTTCGTCATTGCTGAAAACACCGTCAGCCGTTTGAGTGAGTTTTCCTGCAGTCTGTCCACATGTTATAGAATATAGAGCGTAGATGTCACAAGTGACAGTACAGTAGGCGTGTCTCACCTGTGGAATCACGCGCGAACCACGTGCATGCGCGCGCGCAACACGATTTTGCGAAACACCAGTGAATTTTCTCGAAATGCACGTACCGCATTATGCACGAATGAAGAATACAAGTACGACATGCTTATTGATTTATTCGTGCACCAGTGATTGTGCAAACCATGATCGTGATATAAATAAAAACATAAACGATCATAATACAACACCCGGATTAGAACAAGTTATGTTATCAGGTTAGGTATCAGACACAATCAAAATGATACCGCAAAAACGATCAGTCATGACGATGACGTCGGAGACGAGGTTAATAACGCCAGATTCCTCGTAGTTTTTGTACATACAGATGAAGATTTGAATAAAATAACCAGATTCTAAAACAATCCAAGAAAGTTCCTTAGAATAACAGAAGCAGAAACGTGTAAAAGTTTGTGCAATATGTTCGCAATCAATCGTCAAGCGTTTATCGCTCTACCAATTCTGTAAATGTAAAGTTAATTTAAATAATTCCACGTAAATAGAGCTGGAAACAGAGGAACCGTATCGACATCCCTTCCTGAAACCGGCTGTTTAGTGATACTGAGCTAAATAAAGACATGACGACAGCTTCGGGAAAACGCGACACTCGTCTTTCATTTGAATTATCATGTAAACAAACAGAACTTCGCTTTACCTTCCATTGGCATTTAAACATAATGTTCTGTATGCATCTAGCTGGATTAGGGTTGTCATTCGTCCCGATACGTCGGGACTTGTAAACGCTGTTTATTGATGGTGTATTGGTGTCCAATCGTCCCGACGTGCTGTAAAATGTCCCGACGAGATAACACTCCGCAATTCGACTAGAAAAGAATTATACTTCATTGCAGTATTACGTGGTGTCGTGAAATTCTTTTTTTTGTTGTTGATTTTTTTATTTATTATTGACATTCCATTCCATGCTCACAAATGAATAATATTTTTCTCAAATTGGCTGTTGGCTTTTGATTTATTTCACCATTTTCTCTCATCATTTTTTTATTCATACTAAGGTTGTCTGAAAAATATATTTTTTTAAATGATAACACCTTGTTTTGTGCCATTATAATTTTGCTACTTACTTTCGTGGTGTCGATAAAGACAATGATTGCTCGGATCCCGGCGGGAAAATAGGCAACCCTAAGCTAGAAGTATACAGACTTCAGTGTTTTTGTTCGCTAGCCATGTTATATGGTAGATGAGGAAAACACACGTTCCCATATATGTTGTTGAATTCCTCGTCCGCGACCCACTATTTCATCGGAAAATTACATTTAATTGTCACCTTTGCTTTATTTAGCTGCAGTGTCAGCTTTCACAATATGATATCTCATTGTGCAATGTATCCGATCTTCTCGCGGTATTCACGAATGAGGTCGACGGTCGACTCGCGAGGACGGCTTTTTCAAGAGTGTAATGGAAATTTCAAGGTGTGGGTTCGTTACAGAGAGCATTGTTCCGCGAACAGTTCAACAGATAAGTCGGCGTGCGGACATTGGTTCGCGGTTAGATTATATTGTGTAGGCGAGCACACGTGCGGATAACGGTCCGCCTTATCGGCTCGCTTCGTTCAAACCTCCGCCGCTGAAATCAAATTTATATTTCGCACAAGGTGAGTGTACCGCTATACAGAAACAAACACTCGGTGATTCGGAGAAAGTATTATGCAAGGACGCCACATTGTAAACAACATGGACAGTTAAGTTACATTCCAAATAAGGAGTTACTTTTTCGACTGTGTCAAATATTCTCATAGCAGCGGTCGTGTCACGGTTAATCGTACTGTCGTAAAAAATATAGTTAACAAAGAGTAAAGCCATTATTACGGAGTGATCGTCGAGTGTGTCGAATACGTCACAACTAGATATAGTGGTGATCTCATAGCACGCGGCGATAACAGCGTAGTACTGCGGTACGGCGCACCGTGCCATCAAGGGCTTCTGCTTACAGCACTATAATTCTCAGAACTGCTTGAAAACGTACCATTCGGTGTTGGGGATGACGCGGCTATCCTTTTATACATACATTACCTAATCGTATCCAATGTTTGGGAAGCCCACAAACAACCCGTCATATTTTTATTTTATTTTGACGCTTCGTGTAATAACAGTTTATATGAAGTAAGATCGGTGTTAGAAATCGGCGCTAGAATTTGCGTAGAGTGGAGCGCGAGGGGAAACTGATTCGTCCTAATAAATAAGCGTTAACAAGTAAGAATGCGAGATAAGTAGATAGTAGCCGGTTAATTGTTAGGTAAAGCACCGTGACCAATTAACGTATGTTGGCTGCGAGCAGAATGTGGCTTATTTGAGACGAATTTCATTTAAGCAATTGTGGTAATTGAGCGGTGCTTCCGGAGTTGCCTTGTCCCCTTTGTGGTGCATTGCGTGGACTAAATTGCATTGATCTTCTGGCCTCTTGGAATACTTCTTTCCGCGGGTCATTGGCATACATTACTTCTCTTTATTCTTATTCATCTTTAGCTTTTCTATAGATGCTTTTACATGCAGAAGCACCTTGATCTAAATGATATTTGTGTTTAATGGTGGTTTGGTTTTTATATCTAACTTTTATCTCCGTTTAAAGATCAACCTGTTCTATCTGTATTTGGCGATAATTCGGCTTCCTGCATACGATGTCGTATGTCATAGTTCCATAGCCAATTAAGGCTGTATGGGCACGCGACGGTCGGCGCCCACACTCGCCGCCGGCGTCCTTGTCGCAAGGTCCAGCCTCCCGCCCACAGCTTCCACCGAGATTTCGCGGATGCTTCGTAAACTTACCTTTATCAAGCTGGTTTTTAACAAATAAAATATTTATGCTGTGCGAATCTGTACATCTTCAGGCAGTTTAATCTAAAACTATGCTACAATATGGAGGCATTTCAGAGATTTAAATTTTAAGTTAAGAAAAATGAAAATGTTAAACACTGAAAACGTTGGAAAGTTACGGAACTTTCGCGCAGTGCGGAGCGGGCAGTGCTCTCTTTGTTTAGGGTTTAAACTTGAGTTACCTCAGATAACAGGCCGCGCCGCCGCGTGCGATGCGAAATGATGCGAAATATTTCCGGAGTTAGAGGAGTATTCTATTAATAAATGATTCGACGTTGCTCGTGGGCGAAGATTTCGGGCTGAGAGCGGCGCGGGCGCGGCAGTAGCGCGCGATACTCCGCGGCCGTCGCAGCCCGCGCGCGCAACGAACGAACGACCCGCACTCCCGCGCACTCGATACCCCGCGATACGTCGCGACATACGACTACAGATCCGCCCTTAGGACCCCCGAACAACTATCCGACACTGAAACCCTCCACCCCACGAAGTTACCCGGAAGCAAACCTGAACGACCTCATTGTAGTCAATATTCGAACACCTACTGCACTTTGCGAGGGCGGATTATAACGAACAAATCGACTAACAAACTCGAACCGCACGAAGGTGTCGCGTCGCAAAAAGCGCAACACAATAGTGTAAGCGTCTAATTATAAACGTGGTTGAGTGAGCACCGCCGATATGCAGAACATAGACCCTTTGGAGATCGCCAACATCCTCGCCACGGAGCTCTGGTGCCAGCAGGTATAGCGATATCGACCACTATCTTGCTACGCCATCTGGCAACACTGTAGATACCCTAACCTTCGATGAGAGAATGTATTTCGCCTATCTTTTTCTAAATACTAGAGTTATATACGCTGAATTGCAAATGGAAAAGCCTTGGTCTCTAACTTCTTAGATTTTAGTTCTGCTAGAACATTGAAATAATGATATTTGTCTATTTTATCTATGTACAACTTAGAAAAATATACTCTTCACGGGTATACCATGATCAGGATAAGTATTACGGTAGGGTTCAATCTTAATAGAAATCAAAAAAGTTGCAGACAAAACTTTCCTTCAATAAGATCTAGAAAGTTACCTTAAACATCATTTATTGTACTAATTTACAACCAAATCGTATCAATGTATTGTTATTATAGACACCTATATAATGTATTGTTATATATACAAACATTGTTATGCAAATGTTTACCGATAAAACTGCACTGGAATGTGGAAGCAATGTCCAATGAAACAAAACAATAAATAAGTTACAATAAGCAATAATTGAAACAGGTGATTTATGTATCAGCTGCACTTGAATTTTTCTTCGAAAAGGACTTTTGTATTAGTTTTAGAGATATAAGCTTTTATATGATTGACGCTTGAAAAGTTTCTTCTGTTCTTGTGGTGCTGCTTCTTTGGATCATTTTTACATCGTTTTCTTATAATTTCAGATCTCTTTTATTATGCGTACCCGTAACCTCAGTCTCATTGCTTGCTTGATTTTCTGTGACATTACCTTTACTTTAAAGATTTTATACTATCAACATTGGTCTAAACTGCACTGCTGAGAAAATGCTTCTCTTTGACACTCACCTTCTACCCTAGCCTAACCGAGCCCATTCAAATTCCGCTCATTCTTGCACCACACCGTATCGTCTCATTCCCAATCAGCAATTTCCCCAACTAAATGATTTTCATCAAAGTCTGATCAGTGGTTTTCTTTATTTCCAGTTGGCGAACCTTGAAGGACTCCAGTCAGGAGTCCCAACACGCACCACGGCGACCATCACGCCCACGCAGCTGCGCAACTTCGAGCAGACATACATCGAGTTGACCAACTGCAGAAACGAGCCCACCACTCACGCGGGCTTCGTGCCGCCTTCCGTCACGCACGCCAACACCTACGGTAAGAGAACATGCTCAGAAACATTCGATATTTTTGGGTGTTTTACACGCTTAAGTATCTACAAATTTATAGACAGTTCAAAAACATACGTGACACCTCCATGGGCAAAATGGTAAAGGCTCCTAAGTACATATCGGGATATGCAGGTTCAAGTCCCGTCGGATTTGTGTAATTTTGGAACTGTCTATAAATTTATAGATGCTCAGAAACAGTTCAAAACTTAAGGAAAATCTACCAGGACTTGTAACCAGGATGTATAAATATACCAACAATGTTGGAAGATTAAGGTTTTCTTGAAAAGTTTTCAAGAATGTTCCAAATTTTTGGTACACCCTTGATGTGAAGTTAAAGCCTGAAGTCAGCGGGCTTGATTGGTTATTCACCTTATTATATTCAGCGACCCTAAATACTCCATTAGCGTAGCGTAAAGCACTTTTGAGTTTGCTAATTTATTCGAAAATAGGAAGAGTTACTGGTGGATCAATTCGTATCTCTAACTAGTTATGCCATCACAAATTTAATATCCTCATGGCAGGACATGACACTTGAAGTTCGTAAAAATACAAAGTATTTTCATGTCTAATATGCCTGTCATTCCACCTTTGACTTAAGTCTACTTTCGACAATGTGTAACATGTTTTGTATTTGATTCCAGGCATCCTGAATTCTGTGGGGTACTGTGAGTCGGGCCCGACGACGGCGCTACACGTGTCGCCGGGCCCGCTCTCCGCCAGCGGCGACAGTAGCAGCAGCCCCGGCCTGCCGACCCCCAAGCGCCGCAACATGGGCGGTCGTAGACCCACCAAGGCCCCCCAGGACATCTCGCCGGAGGAGGAAGAACGCAGGAAGGTCCGCCGCGAGAGAAACAAGATGGCCGCTGCGAGATGCCGCAAGCGTCGCCTCGATCACACCAACGAACTGCAAGACGAGACCGACAAACTAGAGGAAAAGAAACAATGTCTCCAGGACGAAATCCGCAAGCTGAACTCCGATCGGGAACGCTTACAGGCCATCCTCGAGGCTCACTTGCATTCCTGCCGTTTAAACAAAAGGTCGATAAGCCCGCCCGATGTGAAGCCTTTCCAAGAGAGTTATGCTTACCCAGAAATACCGGAAGATGGTGTGCGAGTGAAGGTAGAAGTGATGGATCCATCCGTAGACCCAGTACTGGGCATGGACACCATTTACACATCCGCGGCAAATGATAAAAGGTAAGACTTTTGCGATGACTTTTCTTCTTTTTTTGTATTGGATCTACGCGATTAGCGATTTGCCAGTATCAAGTATTGAGATATATTAAAGATTATTGAATAAAAC
The DNA here is from genome assembly GCA_947563715.1 of Lycia hirtaria. Classification (NCBI taxonomy): domain Eukaryota; kingdom Metazoa; phylum Arthropoda; class Insecta; order Lepidoptera; family Geometridae; genus Lycia; species Lycia hirtaria. Next base: position 3,493,534 of record OX387385.1, on the reverse strand, counting down.
AAGTTATACAGTGCTCTAAGTCACGTAAACAGTTATTTTCAACTTTGAGTCTTGCCTCAGTAAAGTTTTGGCGATTTTGCTAGAAGCTTCTATGGACTTTTGCCGCCAACGTAAAACAACACGTTTCCCTGCTTTATTTCACTTGCCGACAATTTAATATTAAAAAAAATACGAGTTTAAGAAAATAAAACAGAGCAATAACATGCTTCTATGACGTTCCTGCCAAAACTCGACTTTTCGTTTTAAACACTCTATCAAGGGCAATGCTTTTTATTTTTACTTTTGGCTCCAGAAACCTGATTATTAAGCCAGTGTCAAGTAACAAAATCTAAATGCTATCAATATTTAACAAGAGTGCGAGGGAGACCTAATACTAAAATAAATCTCAATTCTTGTATTCAAAGCGAAGGCGATCGTTTAGGTCGTTCTCGCGATTATTTTTAGCATCCAGATCTTAAACCTTAATGTAAGCAAATAAATCGTTGAACCAAGTATGATCAATCACCACCAAAGCTTTATCAACAATGTTTTAAACGATTGACGAGATTTAGCCTGGTTAAAATGTTAGGAAAAGTACTATTGAGTCACAATACTTATATGTGTATTTTCAACGGATTTTTATCAGAGGCGGTGTTAGACGCTGTAATTCTAGACAATTTGTTGTTTTTCGACGAAAATTGCAAATTTTTATAATTTATTATATTTATGGCCAAAGATGTCTGCTTAATTTGTTTCGCGTAAGCTAAAAATTTAAATGAGATGGAAACATAGATTATGAGCTTCAATATTACTTTTATATCGATGTGCTTCCTTGGCAATACAGTGGGTTTCAGGGACGCTTACATCTATTGCGTATATAAATCATACCATTAAGCTACAGATATAAAAAAGTTTTACCTATTTTATGACGTAACAGTTCTTATAAATCCCATCTAAAAATTGAGACTCACCTAAAAAACTGGCTGATTGTGTGGTCTAATCATAATCGTGTTCGATTCTCAGATTTACTGGTGAAATTTTTTTCATTCCGTACAGTAGTTACCCAGTAAACTTTTTATGAACAGTCAGTCAGTTTGTTTTTCAACAGTCGATATTAATGTTATTTTACTATGGAAATGTTATGTGAAATGGAATGAAATGTTATGGATGTTAATGTGTTTATTTTGTGTTACAGAATAATGTTGTCAGCGGGTAACCCTGCCGTGGTGACGTCATCGCCTCCTATCTGCCTGGACACGCCGCCTGCAATCTCGCGTCCCAATCGACCTAACTCGCTGCAAGTGCCGCTCACACTCAACCCAGCACAGGTAACACACTAAACACACTTCGTATTTTGTGTTTCTGGGAACAATAAGTTTCCTTCTATTCAAGCGTCCAAGACTGACGTTACAGTCAGTTCAACATCAGTCGGGTTGACGGTGTAGCTGAAGCATATCAAGACAAAACAAAAATAAAGGTTTTTGTGCCTATGCTCTTGACGTAAGCTACCTTGTTGAATTTTGTCAAATAAGTTTTGCCGTGAAAAGATATCATACAAAAAAAAGTTAATTACTAAAACAAACTTGTCTTTTGCTGTAAAGAATGGAAAGTGAGAGGGTTGAGCGCTATAGATGATTCTCAATACTAGTGAGTCTGCCAAACGTTTACGATGTGAATCATATCGCCGTCATAGTAAATGTATGAAAAATGGAACAAGTGAAGTGCCCTTGGAACGTAGAAACTAGAATTGAATGTTTATACTATACGATACGATTTACATAGTGATATAAGCGATTGCTAGACATGATGGAAAATAATTAAATAAATAATCTTAACTGATATTATAAAAGTGAAAGTAAGTTAAAGTAACTCTGTCTCTCTGTCTGTTTGTTACCTTAACAATTCTAAACAGCTGAACCGATTGTTGTGAAATTTGCTACAGATATAGTTGAGAATCTGCAGGCAACATAGGCTACATTGTATTCATCACTTGCAACTATGGGGGTTGCAGGTAGTACTTAAGTAAAGTACAAATTTAACATCAGTTCTCTTTTCCACAGATGCATAACAACAAAGCCCTCGGCAACAACAAAATAGCCGGCATCGAGATCAGTACGCCGTCCAACGGCATCCCGTTCAACTTCGACAGCCTGATGGAGGGCGGGACCGGGCTCACACCCGTGCACCCGCACCCGCACCCCTGCGCGCACCAGCAGCGGACCGCGCCCGAGGTCACCTCCCCCGACGCGCATAACAGCCTCGTCAGCCTTTGAGAGCACCTCGACGCCGCGTCTCTACTCTTCGAACCGCTTTTGGACATTTAAATGTAATTAGTGTTGCACTTTTGGACATACTTCTGTTCGTATGATAGGTGACTAATATAGCGTTGTGATTTCGATGCGTGTCAGTGTAAGATTTTGTTGATGATTTGAGCAGTTTTATGGACCTTTTCGAGCACTTTCGCTCATGTATGGTCTTGACGCTATTAGTTGTCAAGTATTAATGTTTCGCCTCGCGTACGAACAGTTTGTCTCCAGTGTCGCGTTAGTTGAAGCGGTGAGAGTAGCGGGCGGTTTGTCGACTGAACCCTGCGACTGCGAACTCAGTTCGAGTCGAGTTTTGTTACGCTATTCGGTATACTCTTCGCTCGTGCCGATCTCTCTTCTAAAAACTTCTAAATATATCTATCGTGCCGTACCCGGCCTTTCTATTTATTGAGCTCTAACTAGTAACGTACTTGCTCACTTTGTGCTTTGTATTTATATATAAAAGTCGCGCATTGGCCCAGCGCCACCTACAAAAGTCAATTTACGAGTTTTTTATAATCTTTCTAAATGAGAATATTTTTATAGTTAGATGTGTATTTCTGCAGTAAAATAATAATTGTGATCGAAAAAATAAAACAGAGTTTTATTTGAAGCATTTCAGGGATTTATTTTCGTGTTGTGCTTAATCTAGCGAGGCTAGAATACTAGGTGCGTTTATATTGTAAGTGTTGTGTAAGAGATCTCAACCTAGCTCACGGAATTAACGTTTGGAGCGTGGCGCTTTCTTAGAAAGAGTAAAATATTTCGGCGTGATTGGCTGAAATTATTTCTATCTCTCTCTAAGAAAGCGTCACGCTCGTAGCGTCGACTCGTGACATGGGAATTACGATCGCATTGTAAAAGTTTCGGCACAAAATATTTGATTGGATAGATTCTCGAAGTATCTTGTCATAATAACCTCGTGCCATTTAATACGTCTACTCTCAGGAATACAATAATTATAGTTAACAGTTAACTAACAGCAATACAATATTACATACTTAAAAATAATTAATATATTTGTATGTAAGTTAGCTCAATGTTGATGTAACGTCTTACCGTTCCATTGGATTAGGTTCTGGTAGAGATAAATTTGTAATTTTAAGCCTTTTGTGATATGTCCAGTGATGAGGCCTATAAGGGCGTGTGTGTTTGGTCAGTGTGAATTTAACTCATGCCACACAATCATTAGATGAATTTAACTCATGCCACACATCGTTAGATGAATTTTATTTATGACTTAATTGTATTTACTATTTATTAAAGTAATAAATGTGATTAAAATACAAAAAAAAATGGCTTAGTATTTAAAAATTATTTGTATATGTATAAATTGACGTACCGTGGCATGAGTTGATCGATAGACCACTGGAATAAAATTAATGTTAGTTTAAGGCAATAATTAATTATAAGGGCACTAAACATTTAATTGTAATTCGCATAACTTAGACCAAATTATTATTTTATGTGCTTTATCTTAGTTTTAATTTAAAATCTAAGCCAAATATTGATTTTATGTTAGGTTTTAGTTTTAGGGCTCCCGTTAAAGTATTATTGTATAGCGCAGGATGGCGGAAAAGAGTATTTATTTAGTAAAGTATGTCTACATCACTGTGCGCCTGCGACGTCGCAGGTCTGACTCTTAATAAGCGACATTACTCATCGAAATATATCTACGCATAATATGACCATTAGATAAGATTTTTCTAGAACATTTTATAACGCAATCTTAGTGTACATTTTGTATTTTTTCATGATAGCAAAGCAATATATTTGATACTGTATGAAAATAAGCAGAATATAGCGAATTATTTAACTGTAAATCGGAAAATATAAATTTGTTTACATACACCTGACTCAGTGACTTTTATTTTCTTATTCCTGATAATGCCTAATACAAACCATTATTTGTGCGAAGTATTTTGGAGTTCGAATGTAAACATGTTTTTGTCGATAGCGAAATTGCGATGTAGGCTAAAAATAGATTAACATAGACAACACGTTGAAGATAAAATACTCAGGTAAACTCTGAATTTTTTTTTTTATAGAATAACGCTTGACCGTCCACTCGCCTGGTGCGAATTCTGTGCCGAATAGAATAGCGCTTGACCGCCCTTCTTGACTTGATTCGTACTTCGTATTTCTATATATTCGTACTAAACGGTTTAATTCTACTTTCATATCAGAACAGCGAAAGAGTGGAACAAATTGCCGGCTTTGTCCCTGAGAGTGGTATTTGCTCGTTGGTATTTTCAAGGTCAGAGTGAATAGGTATCTTCTAAGTCTGCGTGCTTCATCTCCGACCACATCGTCGCTTTCCAACAGGCGAGTTGGTGGTCAAACGCGAACTTATTAGTTTAATACCTGAAAAAAAACTTTTATTCCTAATTATCAGATTTCCTTTTGTGTAGCTGGAAGCGTATAAATGGCTAGGCTTCTGTTTTTCTTTTTTTATACGTATACATATATATATGTCTTGACAAACAGTATGTGTAACATAGAAGCCAAGTCATTTATGATTCAAAACACAATACATTATAAACAAGTATAAGTTTAGAAATCTCAAAAACCCCGACAAAAAAACAGCTGAACCGATTTTGATGAAACACAGAAAACTCGATAAAATGCTTTTTCAAACAAAAAAAACTATATCAAAAATCTGTCAATCCGTTTGAGAACCAAATGTCAGCCACAGACAGACACGCCAAACTTAGAACACCCATCATTTTGGGTCGGGGGTTAAAAATATATTGATCGGGTAATGTTTTGATCTAGATAGAATCAGAAAAAATAAATTATTGCTGAGATCGCAGATGTATCGGATTGTTACAACTTAACATTAAAATATATACCTACTAACGATTTTGCAGCATTCCATGTAGTTATATTTTAACAGTTGGAAATCGACACAAATGTTGAGAAAAATACAGTTTTTTTTATAAGTCCTGTTTGCTCAAACTGTCCCACTGCTGGGATCGGGCGATCTTCTCATTGTGAGAAGGGTTAGGCCATAGTCTGCCACGCTGGCCAAGTGCGGGTTGGCAGATTTCACACATCTTCAAGATCATTGAGAACTCTCAGACATGTAGGTTTCCTCACGATGTTTTCCTTCACCGTTTGAAGTTGGCGGCAATCAACAATACGCACATAACTTAGAAAAGACAAGACAGAGGTGCGTGCCGTGCGATTCGAACATTTCGAACCCAGAGATAATTGCCTGTAGAAATTAACAGGCACCACAATACGTAGGTACCCATGGGCGTACCCAGCTTCTGGTCTAGGGGGGGGGCAAGTCAGATTTTTTAGGTCAGATCGTCCGCAGCTGTTTTGTCATACACACTACACAAAAACACCTACATGAAACATAGCGGGGGAGGTAAAAATTTTTTGGTTAGTAATAAAACATAGGCAATAAATAGCGCGAGCGAAGCGAGCGCGAATTTTTTTTGTAATATTTTATAGTAATATGCTTTATTTCTCGTATTAGTGAGCCCACAGTACTTCTATATTAAATTAGAAAAATGTTAAACGCGAAATTTGAAAAGGTTATTTAAATTAAAATTTGTGAATTATTTGATTGTATTAGCAAGTTCACAGCACTTTAATAATTAATACAAATAAACAAGTATATATATTAAAAGAAAAACTAAAAACCCGACGTTTAACTTACGATTTTGTTACGCTTAATTGTTACGATTATGTTGTCGAGTCGCAGAACCGCTGTAAAAACTATAAATGCGCATTATTTAGAATAATTCTAGCTTAAGCTTTCCTTTTAGACTTGTAGGCGATCTTATAGAATATACTTTAAACATACTTTTACAAACAAACATTGTGTGAAATGTCCACAAATATTATTATTATACCCACATACATACATACATTTACTCGAATAAACGTAACCCTCCTTCTTATGTGGTTAAAAATAACAGGAAATAAACAGGCGCGAGCGAAGCGAGCGCGAAATTTTTTAAAACTTTTTTTCAAATTTTAATTGTGTTTTTAAAGTAATATGCTTTATTTCTCATATTAGTGAGCCCACAGTATTTCTAAGTTCAAGTAGTAAAAACGCGAGCGAAGTGAGCGCGTAATTTTAGAAGGTTTTTAAAATTAAATCTTGGAAATAATTTGATTCATTGATCTTGTTAGTGTGTCCTACGTTTTGTGTCACAGATGAACCAAACGAGTATTTATGTTAAAAGAAAAATTAAATAACCGACTGAATAAGAACGACTTTTACGCTATAAAAAATTATAAATATAACCATTTGAATTTATTGATTGCAAATGTATTATTCCTGATTAAATTTAAACATAAATTTAAAATTTACGTTATCAAAAATTATAAATACAACCATTTGAATGCATTGATTGCAAATTTATTATTCCTAATTAAAAAACATGACTTTAGAGAAAATTACAAACATACGTTTTTATGACAAAGTACCATTGAAAAAGAATATAAATGTGCATTATTTAGAATAATTCTAGTGAAATCACTTATTTAGTAGAGTTCTAACGACACCTCGCACATCAGAATCTGTAAAGCCGTTTAGGCTTGTAGGCGATCATATAGAAACATATCCATATACATACATACATACACTTGAAACCATAACCCTCCTTCTTACACAGTCGGCTAAAAATAATAGGAAATAGTCATGCGCGAGCGAAGCGAGCGCGAATTTTCTTGAAACTTTTTATCAAATTTTAGGTATTCATATGCTGATTTGCTGTCAATGTTGTGACAGTACTGACATGGCTCAAAATACAAAGGACATTAAATAACTTTGAACGATCCGCGAAAATATTCGCTTAACGAACCAGCTGGTTGATTTGCCCTATATTAATGGCGGCTTGCTGTCCTTGGAAGACGCAGCTCTCAAGATTCAAAGCCTTAGCATAACATATCAAATAAAATAAATGCTAGTCGTTCGCAACTCCCTACCGCTAAGAATACGAACGCTCAGTTAGATTCGGTAATCTTCGTCCGCCATCGACGCCGCGGCGGTGGCTGACGACTAGCGTAGCGACTGTAGAGCTTGCTCACTGCGCGGTTTTTTTATGGCAATAATAATTGCACCGTGCATTTTTCCAGTGTCTACTGCGCGGTTTATTTAAAAGTTAGCATAAGTAAAGTAAAAGGTAGTATAAGGCCCCGTTTACACTTTGATTAGTAATTAGGCGAGTTCATACATTTTCTCCGAGATTTCCAGGGGGGGGCAGCTGCCCCCCCCTGCCCCCCCCTGGGTACGCCCATGTAGGTACCTACCACCACGTAGGTATGGATAACCATGTCGTAGGATGATTTGATAATGCGAATTTTCGCAAAAAATCTAGGGATATCGCGAAAACACGCATAATAATTGACAAACCATTTCTCAATCTCACTGAAAAAGATAGTGTTTTTGCAAAAACGACAGTCGCCTTATATAGTATGATTGCGAAAAGATTCGTTTGCTAGAACTAAGCACACTGATTGGTCGATCGGATCGCCCAAAACAACATCTCTTTATTTATTTATTTTATTTTTCTCAACACAAAGTATGCGTAAGTTTAACTTTTATAATAAGTTAAGCACCAATTTACAAAGCAAGGCTGATAATTACCTATGTAATTTATCTTTAAAGTTTCTGTGATTTATATGTACCTCTTAAAGAGCCCTAAATTTGTATTTTAGCAAATAAGTATGCCCAATAAAAAGTTAAGTTCCTATAGACTGCCTTTACCCTTTATAACTTTATGACAAAATACCTCAAACCAACGAGATAAAACAAGTATTCACATAAGACTTAGCCTGTAAACCAAAATCAAGCCAATCAGAGTTAAGTATATTCAATCTTAAAAGCAACTCGTGTTTTTGCAAAAACCCTCTTTTTTCAGTGAGATTGAGAAATGTCCGTGTTTTCGCGATATGCCTAGATTTTTTGCGAATATACGCATTATTAAATCATCCTACGAAATATATAAGTAGGTAAGTATATACGTAATAAATACGTTATAACATGCTATATTGCTGTTCTAGTGCCATAAGTAAAAGTTTATTTTATTTTACACATACATAGTAGAAAAAAGAATTATGCAATACAATGTCCACAAAACCGTAAAAACGGTTTGAATATGGGAACTACTTAGTCTCCTTACAATTCACACCAAACTATTTATGAAAATGTTTTCCAGTATTGTACAAATAGTATTTGTTCACTCAGACATCTAAATTACTTATGATATTTGTTTTTGTTCTCGAGATTTCGTCTGATCTTCCGCTTGATATAGTTCCTCACAGCTACTGAGAAGTAGAACAGGATCTCAAGGAGGCTCACCGCACTGCAGCCTAGGCACAGGCCATAAACTCCACCTAGATTAGCTGGAAACATGAACAAAACTTAATAAAGAACAATAACATGTTATTACAATATGTTAATACAGTAACAGTACCTATATTGCCACCCATTTCTTATTGAAATGACAAAAAACGATTTAGGTTCACGTTTTTTATGCGTATCGCATAGAATCTTAACTTTTATAGCGATGCAAAGTTGGCTCGCGCTCGTTTTTATCTTACTTTATCTGTAATTAAGAGCGTGAGACAAAGAGAGTCTACGTTAAATTGTTATTATTTTACCCGACTGCTTAAGAAGGAGGGTTATGTTTTTCGAGTGTATGTTTGTATGTATATGGGTATGTACATAAGCATGTTTCTATATGATTGCCTACAGCCTCAACGGCATGACCGATTTTGACGTGCGAGGTATTGTTAGATTCGTCTTTACTTCCTGAGTGTCATTGGCTATATTTTTTATAACAATAATAATACGACTCTGAAAAAAAACCATATTTTGTTTTGCAACGAACTTTTTCGTAACAAATAAGTGATTTCACTAAAATTATTCTAAATAATGCGCATCTATAGATCTTATACAGCGATTTTCCACATTCTCACAAAAAACGCACACTCAACAACGTATCAAGTGTAACGAAATCGTAAGTTACAGTCGGGTATTTAGTTTAATATAGATAGTACTCGTCTTTTCAACTTTTGTGTCACTCTCGCAAGATAGAAACGGCCGCAAGCCAACTTTGCATCGCTATAAGAGTTGAGCGTATTCCTGCAGGTATGGAATTCTTTGCAGTTCTTTCTGTCTCCTGAGAGCTACAATTTTGTAATTTTCATGACTAGAGATTTTATTATCTCAACGTGGGCTACCCAGCCCATGGGCTCTTACTATCATAATGTAACACGAGATCCACTTTGTCTGTAAGTTAATACTTACAGACACAGAGTGGATCTCGTTCTGTCAAAAGAACTGAAGTTACCTGTCGCGTGAGCAGCTTGTAGGTAGTATGTGGTTATAGCGATAAAGTCTGGCCTGCCTGCCCGGATTTCAAAAGGTTCAAATGGCAAAAAATGTGTCAGTGAATAAAAACAGTTTTAAAATAGATATAGTAGCGCTTACCATCATGCGCCCACATATAACTGCTCTATAGGTAGTTTATGACTGGTGTTTCCAGCGATAGTATCCGGAACCAGAGTCGCTGTTATACCTAATTCATCCCTTTAATTTGTTCAATTTTCGTAACTGTTTTTCATAACTACGAGTAGCTTCATGGTCCCATCCGCATCGTGCGAATTTCGCTTGCGCGAGTCAGGCTTGGAAGCGTGCAGATAGATGCTACTTAGCGAACGAGCGAGAATGCTAGAGAAGCGAGAATCTAGTGTGCAGAACGGCGTATATGGAATTTAATATACCTTCACACAACGCTCATGACGTCAGAGACCGTGTTGCTGTCGGGTATATTTTCAAATCCAGAAAGCGAAAATCTTTTCATTAAAGGCCGTCACAGACATAGCTATAATATATATTGATATATTTTATAGCTAAACATGTTACCATATATTTTCTATACAAATTTTAGAGTGACCGCACACGCAGCTATAATATATATGTCTATGACGTTACCAATCTATACCGTAATTTATATTATTGCATATTAATATAAATTATGGTATAGCAAGACATATTTTGAATATACAGCATGTTTCAAGAGAGTTTTGGCGGGAACATCATCGAAATATGTTGTTGCTTTGTTTTATTTTCCTAAACTTGTGTTATTTTGAATATTAATGCGATAAAAATGGTGGTGTTTTATTCATTAAGTGTTCGATCAAGTACATCTGTGTGGGCAAGTGAAATGAAGTAGTGAAACGTGTCATTTTACGTTGTCGACAAATCTTCATAGAAGTTTCTAGTAAAGTCGCCACCACTTTACTGAAGTCGGACTCGACTTATAAATTAATTGTATACGTGACTAAGATTGTGACTAGTTTTTGTGCCTGCCAGGGCAACTAACATCTCTAAAGCAACATCAGAACCGTCGTCTGAAGAACTGTCAATTAAATCCGATAACAATGTACTTGTTGAATTCATAATTACTGTGTTTTAAAATCATCCTATATTACAAAACACGTGCAAACGCTAGGCCGACCATCAATGAAATGAAGGCAAAATATATATTATAGCATCATCTCTGTGTGTGGTAGCTTGCTATAATATATATTATAGTACGGTATTATAGCTATGTCTGTGCCTACCTTTACCTCACATTTGTGACGTCACTGGTGCGTGTTGACTTCGGATATACTTTCAGTTTGGAAACACCTGCGCAGTTATTTTAAAGCATACACGGCCGCAACGAAACGAGTAAAAAAAACCTAACCTAACCTTAGGTTTTAGGGTTTTTTTTAAACCTAACCTAACGTATAATCCTAACATATAAAAATAACCAACCCGTTGTCTGTCTCTGTATTCGTTGAAAGGCACTAAAACGGGTATAGATTACAGTATAGCAAAATGGAATGTCCTACATGAAAGTATATCAAAAAAAAAAAAATGTTGCAGCCGGGTATACTTTGAAATCCATAATAAGGCTACGTATATATATTTTTATTGTATATCCGAGCTCAACACTATAGAACGTTGTATTGATATAAGTGCTAGAAATATTATTGGCAAATAGGCTAAAATATTGTTGAGTTAGCGTTAAATAGTGTACGCCACTCTCATATGGGTGAAGGCTAAGCAGTAGACGAATGTGCTGATTGTGAATTGTGATGATAAAATGTAAATGCTTGTCAAAATACTTACACGCCAAGGTGATGAGCGACATGACAGTCTCTTGTTTCTGCTTCACGTATACATAGTTGGGGAAAAGGAATGTCATGATGGTCGTGCTCTGGTTGAATTTTATACCTTCGCTGCAACATTTCGTTATCATTTAAAAAACTTAGTTACTTAAAGGGAGTTTGTGACGTAGTGGGAATATAATAGATAACACTTTAATAGAATAGAATAGAATAGAATAGAATATAACTAAATTACCTGCAAAAAAATAAAAAAAATAGTAAAAAAAATAAAAAGTAAAGTAAACAAGTAAAGTAAGTAAAGTTAATAAAAGTTAGTAAACATAATACATTGGCACCTTTAGGAACACATGGTGTCCTACATTGTAGGATACTTACAAAGGGTTGTTAACCATGTACGGCAGAGCGTCGAGGTTTCCGGTCATCATCTCAACCTTGTACTGGCGCGACACGCAGTCGCGAGGACAGTCGCACTGCTCTTCCGCCAACCATTCGTTCACGCTGACTAAACATAATTATTAGTTTATTACTATCAGAATTAGAATCAGAAATTTATTGCGAAACTGTGTATACAAAGGTTTCAATTAAAATAATAGGTTCTGACAGTTGGCCCTTACAGGCGTGCAATATCAAAATAGGCTTAGCAAACAAAATTGAATTTATTTATTGCTACATGCATTTTTTAAACTAATTATACAAGATTATGAATATGCACTCTTAATATAAATATTTATTAAATTATATTTACATTTATAACACTGACACAAGGGATAAGCAAATAGTTTTTAAATAAGAGTATAAATTAAAAATAATGGTTGAATTTCATAGGAAGTCTTAGTAAATAGATAAGTAATCATTGTTTCCTTCATTTAAATATTCCTTCATGTTGTAAAATCCTTTTGACAACAACCATTTCTTAAGTTCTCTGTTAAATTTAAGACCATTTAGTTTTTTTTATATCTGCAGGTAATTTATAGACTATATATATATAATATTTATTTATTTATTATTATAATAAAAATGGCTTACGGCCAATTACAATTATTATCAAATTACTTAAATTACAATTATAATTATTTAACAAACAATTTTAAAAGCATGTAAAAAAGTAATCAATTTAAATTAAAATTTAAAATTTCGTCAATTAAAACCCATCCTGCATCGACCTTGGTGGAAAGGTGCCCACAACGCAAGCAGCATTGCCACGCTGTATGGCGATAGCCAACCTTTACACCAGGAACGAAGCAGAACGGGAGTCACCACTGTTGTCCTATATATATAGACTATAAATTATTAGTTCGACCATCATCCGTCTCGCTCGCGCATACATAAATTCTAGAAGATATAAAATGACTGAATGAATGTAAAAACAATCATTAAAGATAAAGGCCACACTAGAAATGAACACAAAATTTCGACAAACATTTCATTTTGATCTTTTCGAAGTAGAACCGATTTTGATTTACTCAGAGACTATTATCAGCCCTACATAACGAAATGTGGCATGTAGATGTGATGTGACCGCTACAAAATGCCGTAGTCAAATTAAAAAAAAAAATAGGGGTGTCATAAATATAAAGAAGGGATGATTTGTGAGCCCCACCACATTGTGTTAGATTCATCTCTTATTAGTTGTTAATAGTCCTAGTCGTCCCGCAAGTCTGGACTCACATTTACGTCTAACATCCATGAAGCAAGTTATTTCGGTCAAGTTGCAGATTTTCTCGGCTGCCTGCAATCCTGGCATGAAGAATGGCGTACAGTTGCAGTATTGCTTCACCGCGAGCGTGTAGCAAGTCAGCTGGCAGTCAGAGTTCCGGTAGCGGTGGAAGTAGGGCAGACGGAGTTCATCTTCCATATAACACTTGCGACTGGAAAACAACAGATTTGGGGTTACGCCATTGGGATTTGATCTATAAAGTGCTTATAGAATATGAAGTAAAAGCATGACAAATCTCAGTTCTCAGCACTTTCGAGACATCCTTGAAGTCTTTTAGTATCACACTACGTTTTTTAGCTTATGTTTCATCAAAATCGGATCAGACTTTTTAATGTCCGGGGTTTTTAAGTTTTCTAAATTTATTTTTATTCTGTGATATAACAAGAATTATTGTTGAAAATAGCATGTACTGAGTGGTTACGCTCATCTCTTATAGCGATGCGAAGTTGGCGCGTGTCCGTTTTTATCTTGCTTTTGAAGCTTTTGTCCAAAATATCGCAATTCAAATTAGGCGCATTTGAATTTTTGTATCACACTCTTAATTGAAGAAAATTCAAGATAAAAACGAATGCAACACAATAAGAGATGAGCGTAACCCCCCTGTGCAGGTTTACCTCCAGGAGGGCAAAGTTAGAACCTCCTCCGAGCAGAACGTGTAGATGGCTTTTATGAGGTGGTAAGTCTCGACGGCGGGCTCTACCAGGTACCCCTCGTGGTCAGTCGGGAACTCGCTGTAGTCTGAGAACATCACCTGTTCAATACAATAGCCATGTTATACAAATGACACAATACCATGACACAAGAAAATCTAGCATAACAATTAATAAGTATTTATAAATTAAAAGAAAATCAAAATATCCGACTGCAGAAGAGCGACTTCCGTTTTCGTAGCTGGTTGTGAAACTAAGTTACGAATGTGGAATAAATCTTCCCTTTTAATAACTGATTATGAAAAAGTGAAAGAAAATTCTTCATTCGTAACTAGCTAGGAAAAACAGTTACGAAAATGGACCAAACGGATTTTTGCAGCCTAACTAACGATTTCGTAACGCTTGATACGCTGTTGAGTGTACGTTTTTGTGAGAAAGTATGCGCAAAATCGTCTGAAAAGGTTATAAACGAGGATTCTTTAGAATAATTCTAGTAAAATGACTTATTTTTACGAATAAGTTCGTTGGTGGTTACAAAAAAAACGTTTATTTATTTTTGCGAGAGTCGTATTATTATTATAAAAATATATAGCCTATGATACTCAGGAAGTGAAGACGAATCTAACGACACTTTGTATATAAAATTCGGTACACCCGTTTAAGCTGTGGGAGGTAATATATAAACATACATACATACATATATAACCACTGCTTACATACATGAGAAATATCAGATGCAAACAACTATGAATGTAGTGTCTTATGAGAGAGTTTTCTCTCCGCGCGAGTCCAAACCCTGTGAGGGACTAAAAGAAGAAGAAGAGTTTTCTCTCATGTCATTTAGGTTACCTTGGCAGCTCCAGCATTTACAACAGTGCCATCTATGGCGTCCTCAGGGTTATAGTCTGTGACCACTATTAATCCACTATTAACCCCAGCACGGGTCACGTTTCTGGCCACGAAATCACGGTTTATTACGTTTCTGCAAATCAAAGATTTCAATAAAACAATTAAATTTTATATCTAACAACATGTAACTGTACCTAGCGGACATGAACGGTAGGGTTACCACAATCTTATTAGCAATATTTCAATATTGCTTTGACCTTTGTCTTGCTCTCTCAATTGTAGCAAGAGCGAGACAAAAGTCAAAGAAATGTTGAAATAAAACTGCTTAAGTGCTTGTGGTACGGCCCCAGAAATTGCATTTCACAGAGGTATCAGTACCCCCTATTCACAAACATTCGGATTCGTAATCGGTTCGAAAACTATATTTCCATCTCCACTCAGTATGGAAACATGGAAATGACAAGAATGGAGATATTTCTATATTTATTTTCCGAATCACTATATGGTTACCATCCCGATTCCGAAACCGAATGATTGTGAATTGGGGGTACAAATGGCTGTCGACAGTCAGAAGAAGTTCGACATAGGCCATCCATTTGGGTTTTCAAAAATATTGATTGAAGTTGAACGGCACGACGGAGTTAAAGAGCCTGTGAAGGAATGTAAGTAAAAGTACCAGTGTTTCATCCGCTTTCAGGAGCTCTGGGCTGTAAGTCTCGACTTTTCGTATTAACCGAACTCGGTTGATAAGTTGATTCATACAGCCAGTATGGATAATATCGGTTAGTACAAAGAGAGTTAGTATCACTTTGTTTTGATTTGTCGTGTAACAAAAAGACATAAACAAATGTCACTGATATCATTGTTTATGGTGTATCTGGTATCTCGTAGTTTTATTCTATGAACCCTTAAAAATGAGATTGGGGACCGCGCCGTCCACCACAGCGCCTTAAATGCCATACCTTTTGTCGTGATAGTGGTAGATATTATTGAAAGTGCAGCAGAGTCCGCAATGAGTGAGTATTGGCTGGAAGATCGACGAGCAGCTAGGGTATTTCACGCCGCCAAAGTAACACAATTTCAGAAAGTCGTCACAGCTTTGTGGGATTGCCGCCATTATTTCTGGAACCTAAAATAAAAAATGTTTAGTGTTTCCGGAATCCTACTCACGCAAGATATCCTTGCTGTTGGATTCATTTTGGGCTAGAGGCCTACGTACGGATACCTTCGCGGTTCTCTTTGGAAGTCAGAAACACGAAAAAGCGTCACCGTTAATTTCATGGTGGATATTCCAAAAACCCGAACGAAACGCTTTAGTTCCACTTTCATCGTGCGGAATACGCTTCCTGAGTTGATACAATTGCAGATATAATCTGGGTGTCTTTAAATCGCGAGTGAATTGGTTTCTTCTAGTAAGCGCGCGTAGACCGCAACGTCGCTTAACATCAGGCGAGTTGGCGGTCAAGCGCAGATCTATTTCTGCATTAAAAAAGTCGGTTAAAAATAGTTTTGTATGGCTGTGAACCACCTTAAGAATATTTCTTACGGTATATCTGTTGTACTGCAGTAGCGACTGCAGCTGGATCATGTCATCTGTTATGTTGCCCCGCACATACTCGTAGAAGCCCAGCAACTTCGGGAGGACCTTCTCCAAATCAATCGTCGGTTTTCCATCACTGTAACGGAATACATGTCATTTTACCACCGTCAGCGTTTACTTATACGAGTTAAACGATAAGGCCGCCTTTTCTTACGCCCTAATCATGCACTTATGTTGATTTATTATGGTGATAATAAAGTTTTTTTTTTGTTTGTATTGAACACGAGTAGGCATTTTAAATCGTGATGGTTTAAGAGAATCCATATTAAAAGAAAAAACAAAATAGATAGATAGATAAACTCTTTATTGTTCACACCTTAACTAAAACACAAATTACATAGTAAAACACAAATACCCGACTACAGAAATGCAAGTTTTGCAGTCTAACTAACTTACGATTTCATAACGCTTGATATGCTGTTGCGTGTACGTTTTTGTGAGAAAGTATATACAAAGTCACTTTTGACAGTTATAAAGCGCATTGTTTAGAATAATGATAATAAAATCACCTATTTAGTACGAAAAAGTTTGTTGTAATAAAAAAGCGCATATTTTTAATTTTTGCGAAAATGTTATTACTATTATTACAAAAATATAGCATATGACACTCAGAGAGTGAAAACGAATCTAACGATACCTCGCACATCAAAATTGGTCAAGGCGTAAACTTACAGGCTGTACCTAAGTAGTCATATAGAAACATATAAATACACTCGAAAAACATAACCCTCCTTCTAGCGCAGTCGGGTAATAATCGAGAGGAGGTCAAGCTAAACTAGAAAATCGGGGAATTTATAGGGAACTTTTCCCCGGGATGCGCCCAAGCTGGGTTTGGCAGTGTTACTTTTGCAATGGAGCGATATATAAAAATGTAAAAAATTCTTGCAGGTGCGTATTTTCCAGATTTCGGCAACCTTTATTTTTTTTATTTGTAGATTGTAGTAATTTGTTGCAACTAACCGTTTTACTCTTACAATAGTGAGTCCTAGTCTAGACTTTTCGTATTGATTGAACTCGGTTGATAAGTTATAATGCATACATACAGTCACTATTGACACAGTCGGGAAACACACTACCCCACTACCCTGGTGGACAATAAAGTTCTGCACAGCATACCGCGTAGAATTTGACCAGTTACAAGTCTACCAACAGTAAGTGTCTATATCTCAGAGTTATTTTGTTTATGTTACTCTGTTACACGACAAAGCAACACAATATAGAGGGTACATAGCGTTATAGTGATATTAACTCTGTACTAACAGACCTTATCCATACTGTCTGTATGCATAAACTTATCAACAGAGTTCGGACGATACGGAAAGTCGAGACTGGTACCGTCAATGTTCCATAAATGACGCACGATGATTAAATGAAACTTACACAAGAGTTCTATTGAAATGCGTCATGAAACTAGCCGTGATCTGGTTCGGAGAGCACACGGTGACAGCTGGGAAAGGAAGGTTATGAATGGGCTCGAACTGGTTCTCGATGGTCACTCGGGTGGGCATCTCCGAGAACCGACAATACAGGAGCCACGAGAGCGCGCACGCCAGGAATAGGACCGATAGTAGGTTGGTTAGCCAGAAACATCTGAGAAACAAATGATTAGTAACTTAATTGTCCACCAGGGTAGTCCCTGGTGGACAATTAAGTTCTCCACAGCATACCGCGTAGAATTTGACCAGTTATAAGTCTACCAATAATTAATTAAAGACAATCCAATCAGAAATTACTTCCTGGGTGTGTAGTTTTAAGGTTCACAGTGTGCTGTGCGTGAAGTGGGCAAGCGTGATCTCGTCACAAAGTTGCTTAAAAAGTCAGAAATAACTTCGAATTTTATGTATTCTACTAGCTGTTATCTGCGACTTCCTATGCGAAAAAAAGTTCCTCGCCCGTCTCTTCTCCCACTCCACTCCACTCCCCTCCATAATAGAAAAACACCTAATATATTTTTTTTTATTTAATTATTTATTTAAATGACCTTTATTAACTACATCAAAACAAAATACAGACTCAACTAACTAAACTACTACACAAAAAGCATATCGATTACACCAGACCAATAAAGGTCTAAAGATAGGTAATCCAAATGCTATTTAAAAATCGGACAAGTGCGAGTCAGACTCGCCCACCGAGGGTTCCGTACAAACTAAATAAAAGGGGGGAAATCATATATTTTTTTTATATTTTCCTTCATAAACCAAAAAATATACATCGTAAAAATATTTAACACATTCCTTGCTCACCACTCGGATCCGAGTAGGGGCTATAGTAGCGGCGCCGCCCACTCGGATCAGGATCCTCATTCCTTGCATAGAGACACTATTTTTTTGCGATTAAATAAAAAATTACCAGTTTTCGGATTTTTCCCATATATGTACTTTAACACAATGCTTCTTGCCAAATTTCAGAGTTCTAGGTCAACGGGGGATGGGGATAGGTTTTGATTCCTCTGTGAGTGTCGAAATGTGCGTTTTTTATGACATATTCGGCTGTAACTTTTTTTTACGAAAACTGGGAAATTTTATTTTTCTTTCTGCAGCAAGATACTATGGATCTGCGTATATGGTTTTAATTTCAACTCGATACATTCACGCGTTCCCGAGATAAAGGTCTTGACACCCGGACGGACAACAAAGTGATCCTATAAGGTTTCCGTTTTTTTCCTCTTGATGTACGGAACCCTAAAAATGTATTTATTTGATAGCTACTTAACTATATAATATATTTAAATACAAACCTGGATATAATATCGGGATATAAATAAAAATGTTTTAGTCCTAATATAGAGGTTTCCAAGCAAAACTTTCTCAGAAGAGTCCTGAAGTCACCCTCCATGGCTAATAATAAATAACAAATAAAACTTAATTTCAAATTAATTAATTAAAGGACAGTGTATAGATAATTACTGTCAAATGATAATGTGAATAATGAGCACTCGTGTCTAAACAATTTATCATAAATAAAAAAATAATTTAGAATATTTAAAGCTGGCTGGATGGCTGACTCATACCTAGATACGGCTAATCGGCTTGTGCATATTGTTAATTTATAGAATAGATTTAATTGTATCGTGTCACGCTAGCGAAATTTGTATTATTACTATACTTACTACATCAGGTTTTGCTCATGTTTTTAATCGACTTCCAAAAAGGAGAATGTTCTCAATTCAACTGTGTTTGTTCAGCGATTACTTCGCCAATTATGAATCGGTTTTGATGATTCTTTTTTTTGTCTGGTAGATCATATTTCAGAGATGGTCCTATATAAATTATATCATGATCAATTCAGTATTTTGGTTTTTATAACAAAATAACTGGAAAACATGTCATCTAAGTAAACAAATTGCGTATTTTGAAGTCTGGTTTTTCAGTTTTTTTAACTATAATTATTGTTATAAATACATGAGCTGCTAGAAACGTACTATTCTTATGTGTTACCTTACATTACGATCAGGCGCTGTAGGAATCCCATGGGTACAGAATGTACTTTTTTATATTCATACATATTTTCTTTCGAAAGCGGAGATTCAACACCTATCCAGACATCTTAAAGATTCGTTCTAGCGTATTCAAGGACTAACATAGTTAGAAATATATTTTGCTAACCTTATCTAATGATATTGCTCATATTAACTAAGCCTACAATGTACTTAGAAAAAAAATGGCGATATAAAAGCAGGAAATATGAAAGCAGATTACATACACTAACAGTTTGTATTAATATTTATGTTTGTATGTCATGTCAGCATCGATAGTAAATCGAGTCATCGATATACCAATTTTATTGATAAATCGAAACGCAAGTGTCTCAAATAGCATTTCTACCGTGTAAAGGCAATACACTGTAACTTAAGTTACAGTGTTTTGGGTTAACAGGGCCCATTGACTTTCTTGTGATCTGTTCTAACCCCCTGTAAAAAAATAATTCTTCTAACCTTTGTCTACACTGATATAATACTTTTAAAAACACTGTATTCGACAGAACATTACAGGTTTATTATTCCAAAACACGGCAACAAAACATACCGTGTATTGCTAAAACAAAACAATGCGCGCGAAAGTTATACCGTGTCAAAAAACCAACGTTTCAAGACACGCGCGCTGCGATCGACAAGCGATAGAGCATAGGTTTGCCGGGAGCTCAAATAACAGTGGCTCGTTCGCGATCAGTGTGCGCGCGCGCGCGGGGCTACGCAACTTTGAAGTAAGAGATAGATCACGCTGCACTTGCAACGGGACCGTGCTGTCGTTCGTATAATTTAATTATTTTATAGAGTTTTTACGTTAAAAATGTGCGGATTTTGGTAACAAACTCTTGCTAAATTTGTCTATTTGCTAAACTTGCTAAATGACGTGAATCAATGTTTTGCCACAACAATGGCAGCATTATTGTAGGAACACTAGTGTGGGAAACCACTCTTTTGATTGTATTTTATTTACTATTAAACATATTAGAGTAAATACTAGATGGCTAAATAGATATCAAAAATACCTTTAAATCAATATCAAACAATGTTCTTGAAAGTCATAAGAAGGAAAAATAATCAAATGAAACCCAAAAAACTTTAATCGGCCATTTTCTCAAAACACGTTTTTTCGACTTACAGTGTATTGCCTTTACACGGTAGATTTGAGTCTGTGACTTAATAAGGCAACCGGGCGCTATGCTGCGGCCGCATGTTGCAATCATCAAAATATTGGGCAAAATTGGTTGTTCCTTTTTTGACGGCTAACGTCTTAAAATCGATGAACGCCGGCTGCACGCACGAAAAAGTGTCACATTTCGCCTGAGCCGAGCGTGCAAGCGAGAGCGCGGAACAAGCGATAGAGAGCACGATCGGCCTTAGCGTTCGGCTTGTGACGCATCGTTATCACGTAAAACTATCGTCCGTAAACCGACTTTACAGACAAGTATTTTTATTGTGCTTAAAAGTAAGAGTAATAAAAAAAAAATAACCTTATTCAAAACAATCTAATCAAATGAAAAAGGAGAAATAATACGAAAAATTAAATCAAAACTCTCTCTCTCTCTCGCTATAAATTATTTAAAAAAAATATTACTTAGTGCACATCGGTTGCAACATTCAGTAAATGGAACTTTTTCAAAAAAAAATACAGGTGGACGCTTCATGAACTATCGTGCGTTTCGACCATCTGTGCAGAACCCTTATTCCGTATGACCAACGGCCGCGTTACGTGGGTTCGTTGACAATAAAAGTTTAAACAAATGCAAGCAAGTTTAAGTAGCCAAAGACTAATTTTCATTGTTGATGCACCCACGTCAAGTTCACGTAACGTGGCCGATGGTCACACGGAAAAAGCGGCCAGAACCAACATTGCGTTACGGTCACTGAAAGGCGCGGGTAGTTCGAGGAATGTTAAGTTTTAATTTCTGTATAATATGATTATGGCCCTCTGAATTTAACTCGCGATTCAGGTCATAGGTTTAGGTATGCATCTTAAGGTATGCACCTCTATCTTTTTGAAGATATGTTCATTTTATAAATTACATTAACTTTAAGCGGTAACGGTTGAGAGGTAATTAACGTTCTTGAAAGTGTGTGTAATCGCCAACCCTCACTTGGCCTGATCTTGCCTTTACCCTTCTCACAATGAGAAGATGGCCACGCCCACCAGTGAGATGTAAAACAGTGCAGTAGCAGTGGCATACAAACAGGGAACTTTGAATAATTTGGTTCTAGCAAATAAAACATGTAGCTTCCATCAGTAAGGGTATTCAGCCCCTGTATTCACAACTCATTCGGTTTCGGAATCGATTCGGAATCTATATCTCCGCCTCGGTCATTTCCATAGAGAATGATAGAGACGGAGATATAGATTCCGAATCGATTCCGAATTCGAATGTTTTCTGAATACGGGAGCAGGTCTTTTTGGATCCATCCTGCGCAGTGGATTTCTTGTGGCTGAGATGATGAAATAAAACACAATGTTAGGAAAACAGTATAAAGTGATTTTATTGAGAAACTCTCATTACAATGGTTATATTAAAAAAAAAAAAATTAGAACTCGACAGGTCAGTCAGAAGAGCGAAAGTGACAAAACCGAAACAGTAGATGTGTGTAATGTCCGAATCAGACGAATAAAACTAACTATGATAAAATATGTTTTTATAACCATGTCTTATAATGTAAACATCAATGGCGGAATCAATGACGCAAGAGCTTCACGACCTAATTCCACCATCCCCATTTCACTACAGGACTAGTAGAAAGTCGGCGAATTTCCACCCATTTCTCGTTGAAATGCCGAAAATCCGTACTAGCGATATCGATCCACATTCTTGTTGCGTAGCGCACAAGAATGGAATTCTTTGCCGCCATCTCTGTTTCCTGTGACCTACAATCTTGGAATTTTCAAGGCTAGAGTGAATAGATATCTTCTAGATCGACGAGCTCCATCCTCGGCCACACCGTCGCTTAACATCAGGCGAGTTGGTGGTCAATCGTAGATCTATCATCTATATAAAAAAAATATGGGAGCTGGCAGTTGCATAATTGCAAACTCTAAATAGTCAATTGCACTACAAGACATGTAGTGATCGGCGCGAATCTGTAAATCGTGCTTGGCGATTTTGTATCTTAAGTACCTAATATCTTTCAACCTCAGCAAAGTTGAAAGAACATAATATATAAATTATACTTATTTATACATTCCAACAATAGTGTGCCCAGCAACAATTTGAACAACCAAACCTTTACGAATTGATTATTCTCGAGTTTTACTAAACATTTTGCGTCTTCTCTCTAAATGTTGAAAGGAAACTTCTTTTAAATTTTCTATAGTAAAAATACATAAACAATACAACAGATAGATGCAGACAAATAGGATAGGCAGTAGTGTTGCATCGCTATGGCAAGTTGCTCTATTCTACGATATGTGTGACGCTGTCATAATGTTTTATTCTAAGATAATATAAGTTTTTTATTTTGGCTCCATTCGAGAACAATGCTGCTAAAACGTTTACACTTTACACTAAGACTGTTATGGAAGCGATCAAGTCTAGTCAAGTCTAGACACAAGGTCTGCCCCCGTTTTTTTTTTACCACAAGCGTTCAAGTAGTCTTATTTCAATATTACTTTGACTTTTGTCTCGCTCTTCCTACAGTTGTGAAAGCAAGACAAAGGTCAATGTAATATTGAAATAAAAAGAAAAATAAGAAGTAAGCAATAAACGAGATAAATTCGAAGTGATCTTGTAGCCCGTGTATGTACATTATGTTTGAGTGGACATTTATGTTAGTGTATAGTGTGAATGATAAATGTGTTGTGCAAAATAAAGTGAGTTTGTAAGTAAACATTGAGTAATCAATGTAAGTAAACTACTTTTTCATTGATCAGTAGTTACTCCGTATCTGGTTAGTAAAATACATCATCGGCAAGGTCGTGCAATTGTACCTGTACCTACAATTCATATTTTTCTCATCCTCCATAATATTAACTTGCCCCCCTCTGGGCCATGGGCTGGCGACGCCCTTGATCATCAGTTATTCAAGCTGCAATAACGCTAAGTTCTGTGTGAAACTCAACAATGAGCTTGAAATATTTTTTGTGAATAATATGTTATGAAAAAATTATAAATGTATTTTAAGGTACATATTATTTTTAAAAAAAAAACGACCCTAGAGGGCGGGGAAATTGTTACCTGGAATGGTGTGTCAAGATCAGGTGCTGCTTTTCTGTTTAGAAATTGCAAGTTCAACAAAAAAAAAACACGACTTACGTAATTTATGGACAATCGGACAGTAAGAAGCACGAAAAAGCGACATCGTTATATGTTTGATATTCCGAAAACACGTACGAAACGCTTTGGCTCCACTTTCATTATGCGTACCGCCAAAATGTGGAATGGGCTTCTTAATCTAGATGTCTTCAAATCGCGAGTGAATAGGTTTCTTTTAGGCAAACGCGCTCCATCGTAGACCGTAACTGTCGCTTAACACCAGGTGAGTTGACGGTCAAGCGCAAGTCTATCGTCGAATAAAAAAATATCTCTTAGGTGTGTTTGCCATATTAGACTATACCATCACTTAACATCAGGTGAGATATGAACACATGCCTAGCTTGCCGTAAATAAAGAAAGAAAATAAAAAAGAAAGACATAAAATTACTTAAGTATATATATATAGTTGAAACGAACATGCTGTACTTCAAGGTCCTATGTAATAGGGCGAATTCTGTGCTGTACTTATTGTAAATGAAATAATTGTATTCGTGTATGTAATTATATATGTACCTATAACCGTATAGTCGTGCTCTAAAGGCACCACTTAACTAATTAAAATGTTTAAAACATCTTAAATAAAAAAAAACAAACGAATGTCTCATGCATTTTTTTAAGGATTTTTTTAATTTAGTTGGTGCCTCCAGTATTGATTACATTATATTATTGATTAAATGTTTTAGCTACCTACCACTATTTGTCTACAACTCAATGATTATACTACAATAACTTTGACTTTTATCATTTTTAATAATCCATTTCGCACTTGCCTATATCCTCATTAAAAGTGCATATCTGTACCTATTAGTCTGTGCCTATAAAAAACGCACAAATCATTTACGTCCCGGATACACCTATAATATACTGCTTAGGCGAAATACGTCACATTCTCTAATCGTCACGCATTCACAAAAGGTTACTTTCGCAAGTCGTCACATTTGTAATACGTCATATTCTTAAAACGTCACATTTGCAATATGGGATTTTCTCAAAACGTCATAGCATCCAAGCCAGTGATGGCAAGTGTTACGGGGTAAATGGCAAGTAAAACAATATTTATTTGATTATTATTTTTCGTTAAATTTTTAGTTTTAATTTGGAGAATTCTCTTACCTTGTTACTCTCGAGTTGAAGATAACGAAAAAAAAGCGTCATAAATATTTTGTATTGTCTCCCATCCACATATGCAATAACTGGTTTAGATGCGACATCGTTTTTCTTATTATAGTACATATTATATGTGTCATATTGCGAATGTGACGTTTTAAGAATATACTTAACGTATTACGAAATTGAAATTTTCAGAATACGACGACTTGAAAAATTTGCCATTAGCGAATGAGTGACGATTTGAATCTGACGCGCCAAAAATCAAATCAAAGTTATAATATTAAATTATACAAATTATGTATTATGGTACAATATAAACGCTACGATTCAATATAACTTTACTTTTTCTTTTAGTGAATTGAACACAACGATCTAAAGTACGGACGTCGAGCAGGAAGAATTTCGTACATTGACCTATGATTACCTATCTCTGTCACTCCCACGTGATTATATTGTTATCGCGCTCGCACAGGTGCAACGACCGGCTCCTGTGCCGACAGAGATAGGTAATCATAGGGAAATGTACGAAATTCTTCCTGTCCGTTTAGCATAGTTATTGAGTGCATTACTCGTAAAAGTATTATTTTATATTATGTCACATAAAATTACAGAGCATCTCAATAATTCTGAACAACACAGCACTATATAACTATAGAATAATTGAACATTTATGACACAAATAACATACAAATACATTTAGATAATTGATAAACTATTAAAACACTAAAATATAATAATACATTTATTATTTGAGAAAGAAAAGACGTATCGTCTTTTAATAATTATGTATAAGAACTATCTATCTATCTATCTAACGGGTCAGTATGTCCCCTACATGGATGCATTTTTAGCACGAAGCAAAGGCGTTAACTGGTCATTCCATGACATATTATATAAATCAACACATAAATCTTCGAGCGTGATTCATTTACATTAATAGTTCATTTTATTAGACAATGTAATAAGAATATGTAGGTATTTCTAAACATTTATGTTATTAAATGGCAACAGAGTACAATAATTTGAATACTTAAATGAAACACTTGCAGATTTTTTTTTATATAAAATCTAATATTTATACATTTAAATAATGATAATGAAACATATGCTAAAAATATCGATGTCTACGCTTATAAAATTGGTTCACAGTAGTCTATTTAATGTTTTAATGTTACTTTCGCAAGATATTAGTCGGACTAGTTTCAATCGCATCAGGCGACCTTCATCAAATTAAACACCCAACTGAGTCAACGGTCGTCGCAGACTCGCTTAATACTGATAATTCACGTGAATAACGGAATTATAAAATATTTGATCATAAGCAATTCATAATACTATTGAGAAATCTGATTAAAGTATTGAGATTTAATGATTGTGATTTTACCTACATATATTGACTTATTATTAAATTACAAAATTGTAGCTTTCTTACTTTATAATACGAAGAATATATCGGACAACTAGCATACTTCCGTATGTGTACACAATATGGTAAGTATAATATAAATATCCATCTATAACTATAATATCTCACATGTATTGTGCGCTCCAAGTCTCTTCCTCTTTATCATACTAGTCTGTTACAATTTTCCAAAATAAGAGATATACTATTAAGTTAAGCAATCAAGAACCTACAATTCCTGAATAACGCATGCATCAAGCGTTTTCATATACAAATTCAATTCACATTTCTTAACTTTCTGCGTTCTTAAACTTCATTTCCACAATAATGCGATTTCAGTCAAACTACACGCGTGTAATACAATGAGTTCATATTATGCAATACAATATTACAAAATCGGGCAGAAAAAGTTCATCAAAACTAAAGTTGAAATTGATTGCGGTGTGGAAAAACCAATAAAGACCTATATATAATCCAAATTGACAAATACAAAAGGATGTGTAGCTAACTAGAATCGAGAGGATCGCATGGAAGTTAATAAGAATGAAGTTAGCCGAGGGTCAATAATCTGGATCATGCCTCACACATGTACACTCAAAATCCCGGTGTCAGCAGAATGAAACAAAAGCCACGCAGCAAAGCGAAAATTGTAAAATCATTACAACTCCTTGACTCGGTTTCGTTGGACCATTTCCTATTTCTAACAGCTCTAAAGGGTTTTCTTTCTTTTCACGTATGGTAAATAAAAAAAATGCGCCAAAAGTGTAAGCACAGAAAAAATACTATGTATATCAGAGACGCGAGAGTCCAAAATCTCCAATATGAGAAAACAATAAACAAATGTAAGTCAAATATTTTTAAATTTCAAGAACATCTAGTTTCAATATCCCTGAGAGGGGAAAAAACAAAAAGAAGACAATATATAAGGTTATTGAGATAGCACATAAAGAACAGTCGTATACCGAAAACCTTTTGCATTAATATTCAATACATATTTAATAATTATTTGTAATCATACCAATATCGTTCATAATTTGGTATTTACCTAAGAACTTACACAATGAAACACTGAATATTTTTATTACACAACAGTGGTACAAGTGTAACAAATAGTAATCTTCGAAATCCTCCATCTTACTGTAAAGATCCTAGGATATATGGTACCAAAATACGTTTGGTACGTTGGTGGCAATATTCGTGACCGATACTGGCAAAAGTTGGAACAGTATCTTCTGACACTTGAAATTCGTCTTTTGTTATTTTGCAGTATACCAATATGTATGTATATCTGCAACTTTCGCAAAATATCTGCAGGTTTCACAGAAAATCTGCAAATTTTACAGAATACCCGTGCAGAATTTCTGCGGATTTCGCAAAAAAAAAATGCAGATTCTGTTCAGTTTAGCAGAAAATCTGTCAGTTTTGCAAAATTCCTGTAATCAAGAATTTCCGCTTTTTCGCAGAACATCTTCGGGTCTGGCCCGAGGGGCGTCGGAAGGAGCTCAAAGGAGTGTGTTCACGACACACTAAGTTACTGTTCGTCAGGAATCCAACAGTACATGCCAGCGTTGGATCTGGAAACAATTTCAGAAGTTTTTAATTAAGTCACATTTTTATGTAATTGAGCTATGATGACAAGTCGCTCAAATCAAATCATCCAGAAATCTTGATGAAATTAAGTCAAAAGATACATGTGCGGTAGACATACCGGCACGTACCTACGAGTTTTAACTTTATTATTCTTCCATTTTTAGGGTTCTGTACCTCAAAAGAAAAATACGGAACCCTTATATAGGATCGTTTTGTTGTCCGTCTGTCAGTCTTTCAAGATCTTCTATCTCTAACGCGTGGAGGCATCGAGTTAAAATTAAAACCATATACGTAGTTCTGTATTTCAACTGTGAAAAAAAAAACAAAATTCTTGGTTATCGTAAAAAAAAGTTACAGCCGTATAGGTCGCAAAAAACCACATATTTCGACACACATAGGAATTTAAAAAAAAAATTACCAAAAACTATGAAATTTGGAAAGAAACATTGTCAGTACACATAAAGACAAAAATACGAAAACTATTTTTTTTATTTAATCACAAAAATAAGATTTTTTGCAAGGAATAAGTGTCAAAATTTTAAAGTGAGTTAAAAATTAGTTTTAGCTTGTGCTAATGAAACTCTTTCATATGATACGGCATATGAAAGTGTTTCATTAGCACAAACTAGAACTAGTTTTTAATGGTTTGTACGCCGGAAACCTATGTGTGCGAGTCTGACTCGCACTTGTCCGGTTTTAGTTTTTCTCTATCTTGTCTATATTTACCTGTTCGCCGCGCCGCTCGCACAAATCCTGCCAGTGCCGCTCCTCCTCCCTGCCGGAGGAGCTGTGTCCGAGAGAGAACCACCCCACCATCTCGTTCCGCTTGACGCTGCGTCGCCACCACACTGACACCATCAGTGTGACTTCACTTAATTGGAACAGAGCCACCTGTGGAAACACCAAATGCATATTAATAATACGAACAAAGAAAAGTTATCCTGAGTTGTAGTACAGAGGAAGACCTGAGCCTATAAATATTTGTGGACATTTCACACAACAAAAATCATGACATCTAGTACGTTAGTACATATAGACAAGGGCGTCGCCAGCCCATGGCCCAGGGGGGAGCAAGTTAATATTATGGAGGATGAGAGAAATATGAATTGTATGTAGGTACAGGTACAATTGCACGGCCTTAGGACTTTGATTGCTTTGCAGTTGGTTACATTTTTTTAATCTCTAGGGGGGGCAGCTGCCCCCTCTTGCCCCCCCTTGGCGACGCCCTTGCATATAGATCGCAATGATGAATACGAATTATAAAAATAAATGTTATTTATTCATTTATTATACAAGTTATATGTTTTAATCGGGATACCTCATGCATTGTGTGAAATAATTATTTCTTATGAGATGTATATCATTGGAAAACTGAAATTATGAAGCTTTGTAAAGAGTATACAACGACACGGAACTTTGTTTTTACGACAGCATCAATGTCACAAAATATATGATAATAAGATGATTTTCTTAATATGTTTCAAAGGTTTTAGAGACATATTGCACACCACAATTTGACAAACTGTGTATACTTCAAGAAGTAAATACAGTCAGACATACGTACAAAACTATTATAGATAAACAAAACAAAAACAAACAGACCCAAAAAGGCGGTACCGGCGCGAATATTTATTTATTTATTTATTTATGTAAAGCGTTGTAAATTATATTTTATTACTTGAAATATGAAGAGTTCCTTGTAGAGCGGGTTGGACTGAGCACGGCGAGTGGAGGACTTGCAGCGCCCCATCTCCATACCCAGCGAGCTGACTAGGCACAGCTTCACGTACGTGTCCGGCGCTTTGTTGGGCGAAAGCTTGCGGAAATGCGTGCCTTTTATCACCTAAATCAGAAAAAAACTACACCTTTCCGCTGTTTGTTTTACAGTGTCAGTAAATTTTTCTTCAGGATCAAAATTAGCTTATCCTGGGTAGAAGAGTCCCTCTAGTACTAACATTCATTTAAATCCACCTGTAGAATGTATACATTACCTAGTTGAGTAAAGACAAACTTAGACACGTTCATTGGTGTCGCGTAGCGGCAGGCGACACGAGATTGTCAGTTGTCAGACGCAAAGAGAGCCAACTTGGGTAATGCGTTTAGTAGTAGTAATTTAATTTGTATAATTGTTGGTCAAATCTCTCCTTCCAGGCGGCTTGAGTCACTTCCTATCTAAGCTTGTCTATATTCTTCCTTCCACTTCTTAATCCACTTTTACAACGTTTTTTGCTGCTTATATACGCGAGATTTCAGCATGAAAGCATTTTTTAAAAGCCAATAGAAGTTTTAGGAATGCTTCTACAATAATACCGTAGAATAATGCTTACATATTTTGATGATGTATGATGGTGATTTATCATTATGATAATGATATTAGGCTGTTCAACTTTCATTAGTGTAGTTAATATTTAACTTTTTTTTTTCTTTTTATAGGCAAATTCCAAACAGCCTTTAACTATGTGAGTTTGAAATCCGAGGAATCTATAAGTATACCTCAACAGACAAGTGCCCGGTGGTAGAGTTGTACTGCAGGCCCAGGAGTAGTTCCGGTGCGGACCTGGTGCTGCAGCAAGAGGAGGCGGAGTCCGACCGTGCTAGACTGCACGCCTCACCGCCTGCGCCTGATGGACTTGGCATCGTCGCTATCGATGGACTGGCGAGGATCCCCGTCATTGGACTGCTTAGCTCTAGCTTCGGCATCTGAGAGAAAAGTAGTAGATACCTGGCTTTACCTAGTTTATGATTCTTCTTTTAAAGTTATATTTTTCGGATCTGTAGTGATGAAATGGTACCTTTGAATTTACGTTACTTAAAAAAAGTTAATTGAGATATATCATATTTAGTTCATTCTTTAATAACCTGACTATATTGGACACAAATGAATGAAATTATATGCAGGGAACTTAACATTGGCGGTAATAAGAAATTAATGCCATTCCATTTAATCAAGTAGCAATCCTTTTTCTAGCAACTTTTTTTGTCTTAAGCCAGTCCAAACTTTTTTGGTTAATAATGGGTTATGCTGTTTACGTACTTGTGCCGAAGGTTGGTGATGCCGGGCCTGCAGCTGCAGCCACAGGTTAGCTTCAAGCTCGAGGTTGAGCGCTGCGAAGCTGACAGCTGCCTCACCCAGCAGCCGCTGACGACGCATGCGCGCGCATCCGTATATGCGCACGCGGAGACCAAGACCATGCACGTCCTCTGGAGATATACGACAACTTGTTTTGACATAGAAAAAGCTTTATGAATTATTACGTCACAATATGTCGTTTAGTACTTTGAATGTGGCCCACATTGGGCGCCAACAAATTTATTCAGCTCCTTCAGTATTAAAATTTGGCCAGTATTTTCTACATTATCAACAAAAAAGGGCACGAGAACATAGGATGGTGAAAATATACTATACGTTGGGCGCCAATATGATACACGTCGAGCGCCAACATGCTTCACGTAGGACGCCAATATGGTACATATTGGGCGCCAACATAATGCTACACGTTGGGCGCCAATATGTTATATATACGTCAAGCACCAACACGCTACAGTTATGCGTCGTTATGCCATATCCATATGATACGAACCTGGATTAATTTTATGTAAAACAAAACTCTCCATATACTGTGGATTCTCTCCGTTGCGTATTTTTGACTTGAACTTTTGTTTCTTTAGAGGCAGTAGTACAACTCGAACCTGTGAAACACACGCACAAGATTGTATTAATTTATTTCTGAAATAGATACACTATTAATTCATATTTTATTTATATTACAAATAAAAGTTTGTTACGAGGTCATTTATCGGTTGAATTTAATAATATTTGTTAAAATATTCGATAATAAATTCTGAACAAGAATTTCACATTCAATTTCAATTTCAAGACCTCGCGATTATAAACTTTTTTGCAAAAGTTTCTGCTATAGAGCTCATGCGTCTTTTGCTTGCATTCAGATATCTAAAAAAGATTTCCCCGTACTCTACCAACCTGACTTTGAAGAATTTGCGGCGGGTTTTTCTGCTGCAAGTGCCGTGCTTGCAGTACGTGAACGGTCATGGTTCTAACGGGAGCATCGTACAATATCGTCAGCTCAACTGAGCCTCGCTCCACGTTGGCACCGCTGTCAGCACAGAGCAGGGAGGTGTCCTGCGAAATAATAAATGTTACATTTGCAACAAAAAGTTTATTTAGACTTCTGTACTCCAGAAGAAAATGCGGAACCTTCATTTGTTCATTTGGTTGTCCGTCCGTCTATCTGTCTGTCTGTCTATTATGACCTTTTTTTCTTAGGAACGCGCTGAGCTTACTATGAGGAAATCAATATAAAATAAAATAATTTTTATTTTTTATTTTATTTATTTTATAGTTTCTAAGTCAGTTCAATAAGAAAACAATATTTGCTTAATATCGAGCTGCATGAAGATTTAACAAGTATTGAAGACGTATCGTGAAGAGTTGTCAACAAGAATACTCTTGTTTGCTTCTATGTATGTCGAGACATACATAGAAGCAAACAAGAGTACCAGCTGGAAAATATTGAAGTGGAAAGACAATAGATTTTTCTGGACATTAGAACCTCGGAGTCCGAACCGAATGGAAAATCTGAAGATTGAACCGAAGAATCGGATGGGACATCCGGTCGAGATTTCAAAGTCAGATTACGTATTGAAAGGGAACTTCCGTAATGTGCCTTATCCAATATATCCCGTCCATTTGTTTATATTAGTTCAGTTAGGAATGTTAGGATGTAGTAATCGGTAATACTGAATACACTTACATTATGGGCAATGACATCGCTATCTACGCTGCTCTGAGCTTCGAGGGCGTGGATGTACGTCTCAGCACGTTGCGGCACCACCTACAACCAAACAAACCAATAATATACATATTATCTTCTAACTGTTCTGTGCCAATAATTGTTTCAAACATCAATCGACAGCAGCTAGGAAACCTT
Organism: Lycia hirtaria; assembly: GCA_947563715.1. Classification (NCBI taxonomy): domain Eukaryota; kingdom Metazoa; phylum Arthropoda; class Insecta; order Lepidoptera; family Geometridae; genus Lycia; species Lycia hirtaria. The sequence goes on along the minus strand of OX387385.1, from coordinate 3,460,495 downwards.
CTAGGTTTCCTAAAGGCGATAAGAGTCCGTAGTCCGTCCATCGTCTGTCTCGCTCGCGCAAACCCAGGTTAGGCTAAGGCCGCACTACGTCAGAAGCCAGATTTAGTTTACTCTTGAACATACTAAGCCTTTCCCATTCGGATGGAGTCATTACTTATCAGCTTTTTTATGGAAGTTAATATAAATCATAATAGACCACTTTTGATCTTACGAAAATTAAAAATAGTCTACAGTAAAATAAGTCAGTAGCAAAAATATATTGAACTGCAACAAAATACACTAAACAATAATATTTTGTATTTAAATGTATAGATCCTGATTTGAAAGAGGCGCTAGTTAATATAATTTTAGTTATATTTGTATCTAAAGTTGATACCTCGTATAACTTCCTCCGTACCTCGTCGATCCTAGTCTCTCGGAGAGTCGCGGCCCGTAGGGCGGTCTCCACCAGCTCTACTTCCACTTTAGCTGCCGACAGGTTCTCATTCTTCTCCTCATAGTGGCACTCCACTTCTTCTTTGTCCTACAAATAGGAACCGATTAAAAGCAGATTTCTATGAATGTATCATAAATACGGAACAGTTAATGCGACTGGCTTCATAGCTCAGTTAGTAGTATGCCTGCCTGCTAAGCTGCAGGTCGTGGGTTTGATCCCCACCCATGATAAATATATCTGTGATGAGCATGGATGTTTGTTCTGTGTCTGCGTGTTTCTATGTATTATAAGTATGTATTTACAAAATTAAGAAAAAAGTATATAGGTGTTCTCATAGTACAATCTTTGCTTAGTTTGGGCTAGATGATGTTGTGTGAAATGTCCACCAATATTTACTCATTATTTATTTATTTTGTAAATTGATCACACGCCTGATCTCCACTGATCCTTCTTGAATTGTGTTTTTTTTTTTACTTTAATATGATTGTAAGACCAGTTGGATGAGTCATATTAACTTAGATCTAGACTTAGTTACCCTTATAACTATTTCTTTTAAGAGCCATATCAAAGCATACTTGATATTCTATCCCTAAAAGATGTATCTATAATAAGATAAGTACATTAATTGGTAAGTTCTATAAATTACGTCTATTCTGAAACTACATACTAAGAAGGGTCTAAAAAATACTAATGTGAAAGGATATCTAGCTAAGATTGTAGGCATTATTTGCATGCTCTAAGTTCTATATCTAGGTATCTTTGTATAATTAGATATATTTAACATGAATATATTCTGCTCTCTAGAGCCTAAGAGTAGTTTTGTAATGTAAAAACATTGTAATAAGTACGATTCAATAGATAAGATACAAAAGTATCGATAATTTCGATTTCCCTTAAATAGATAAATATTTTTCCTAGTCATTTTATTTAAGTACAGCATAATATTATCGTTAACAGATAGTTACCAAAACAAGACTAATATTAAGTAGATATGATGTAAACAATAATATTGCGTATAATTTTGATTTTGTCCTCGCCTCGGGGGATCCCAGAGCTGGTGCGTATTTTGCTCTAAGGCTAAGTTTAGCCATACAACGAAGAAACGCTGCTAGTGTTCTGGGAACTCTGCCGCACGGTGGAATATTGGACAGCATATTTGTTTTATGACATGACAAGTTATATATATATATATATATGTTATGGTTTTATTTGTAAATAATATGTTCATTGACTATTAATTTAAGTTTTTTTTTTATTGCGAATATGTCATTATAATTTTAAATATAATTCCAAATAAATATTATTTTGATTTCTATCGTTTCATATTTTGCAAGATCCATTTTGAAATGCTTGAAACAGTCTTAAGAAACAAGCGTGAGTTTGGAAATGTTTTGAAACAGTTCTGCAAACTAAACAATGACTTGTCGACTTGTGATTTCCCCGAGTTTTAACAGTATATTAAAGCCTTTGTTTTCCATTATTGTTAGCAACGTGAACTAGCAGTTAGCGTGGTTTAATTACGATAGTTTTAAATATCGTCATCATATTAATGTCGCAATCGCCAACTGGAAATACAGCCCCACTGATTTGATACTAAAACCGAAGGCTGATTTAAATTTGAGTATATTTTTTAAACTTCGATGTATCGTTTAATTTTTCTAGATGTTAGTTTAGCCATTTATAAAATCAATCTAATCTTGAAAAAGTAATTTGGAATCGGCGATTGTAAATATCAAAAACAATAGATCTGAGAACTAGCTAGATATCAGTTTTTCTTAATTATACAGATTTTATTACTTTTACTTTTGTAAACTACGTATTATTCTATATTTGTTTCAGCTTAGTTTAGTTTTTGTTTCAGATTAGTTCATGTTCACTTGTTTTCTTATTTTATTTATTTCTGATTCTTTTCATATTTTTCCGTTTAGGCAGATATTGGTGAAATCCACATCAAATCAACATAGGTAAACCACCTATATTAAATATTCAACACACTACACGTACATATTTGGATTCGATCCAGAATCATCTTCTCTATGTCTCCAATAGTCATTGATTGGTGTCTACTACGGCGTAGCAGCTACGGCGTAGCTAAGGAAAGATTGATATTTTGTGAACCTGCCTAGGGGGTTACGCTCGACTTTTCTAGCGATGCAAAATTGGCTCGCGCTCATTTTTATTTTGCGTTTTCTGGAATTCAGAGAGTGAGACAAAATTTCAAATGAGCCTACTTTAAATTGTGTTTTTTTTTTATCAATCTCTTCAAGTTTTGTGTCGTTCTCGTGTAATTGCAGAAAAAGCAAGATAAAAACAGGTGCGAGCTAACTTTGCATCGCTGTAAGAGTTGAGCGTAACACCTTTTTGTGAACCTATCTAGGTTCACAAAATATCAATCTTTCCACGGCTACGTAGTAGTAGACACACCAATCTTTGACATGCCTACATCAGCTGTCTAACTGCGTGATCGCGCACAACATTTAGTCAAGTTGTGTTGTTTGTAAATTATATTGTAAGTAAATGTAATATTACGAGAACAGGTCATATAGACAAACCTTATCTAGGTTTTAGATGATTTTATAGTAAAGTGTATTAATTTATGTATATATAATTAAATTAAAAATAAAATAAAAAAGACGTGTGGCACTCGGAGACTGCCGCGGTAAAGCTATTGCATAATAGCTTTACGCGCGGTGTGTTAGGTTATTTTCGTTACGGAATTTCTGGATTCGATCTCCACGCTCAAGGCCCGCGATAGAAGCTATGCAATAGCTTAAAAATCTATGACTTTTGAAGCTGATCCTGCTACTTTGTTCGTAGAGTTCACTTGAAAGATGTAGTCGAAGAATTTTTTAATTTGCGTAGAACGTATATGGTTAGTTTTATGACCGTATTATTTCGTTAGGATTTTAATCCGTAAATATGCTGTACATACAACAAGCTAATTTTATACCAATAATCCTCACACAATATGTCGTTCAAAACACTTAGAGGTTTATTTGCGAATGTGCAGCAAAAAAAAACTTATAATCTAGATTAAAATCTAAATCATTTAAGAAATCACGTCTGTGTAGGTAAATCTTTTCAATCCCATCAATAGCACGGAGCATAAGCTCTACGATAGATAAAGAATTATTCCCATAGACAATCAGGTCAAATAAGAACCTCTCACCTGTTGTATGCGCAAGCGCAGCTCGTCATCCTCGTCGGAAGCCTCGAACGTGAATATTCGTTCGGGATATTGGTTCGGTTTCGACAAAGCATCTATAACAACACAGATTTACGGACAACGTCAATAATACATTAGGAACACTAGCCTAGAGCTTAACTACACTACGGTATGATAAATTAATCTATCGATATTCCAAAGCATGTCATTATCATCATAACTTTTTTACCCGACTGCGCATGGAGATAGGTAACAGTTTTCGAGTGTATGTATTTGTTGGTGTAAGTATGTGTACAATGTGGTCAATTCTAAAGGCACTAATAATTTAATAAAAAGTCTTAAACTCACTAAATTCGAAGAAAAGGAAGAAAAATTGAATGGGAGTTTCGTTACTTGTTTGAATTTAGTTTTTTTTAAACAAATTAACTAAATAAGTGATGCCTTTAGAATAAATAGCTCTTGTTATATTTGTATAGATACTTCTTTCTGCAGCCTGAACAGATTGATCGATTTTGATGTGCGAAATGTTGATTATTTTATTATGACTACATTTTTGTAATAATAATAAAAATCTCGCATAACGCATGCTGGTCAAGTGCGAGTTGCGATTTCAAATATCTCACCATATACGATAAGATTACGTAGGCACAAACGATACATTTGAAGAAAAACATACACAGGAAATTGAAGAGGTTTTCCCTTCCACCTAGGATGTGATAACTTTATTATTTATCCAAAGAAAAACAACTGAAAATGTACGTGAGCCCATGGTATGCAGGTCGTACGTATTCGCTTGTATTTTGTTAGGCTTAGGCACCTACTAATAACAGCCTTGTTGAATTTTTAAAATTACAAGTACTAGTTATTTCGGAGCATGTGTAACGAATATTTTATCCGACTGCGCTACAAGAAGGGTAGGTAATGTTTTTTGTGTATATTTTTCTAACCGACTTCAAAAAAGGAGGGTTTATCTGTCCGTCTGGTCCGTCATTTATAAGCCGAATTGGATTTTTCTTATTTAAAAGGATATGACTTTTAGATTAGCCCCGTAGAATTTCATAAACATTTTAAAAATATACATTTAAAGTAGTTTCGTTTAAAAACATTGGAAAATAAGTTCAAAAACTAAAACCCGACAACTGAAATATCACGCTCTAAAAAGTATGAAACAAGAAAATTTAATACATATTTTTGACCTCAAAAAATACTTGGGTTACGTACCTACTTAGGTACAGTTCCCAGTTTTGATTGTTTTCGTGTTATTTCTCCCTTTTCAGTTAATTAGATTGTTTAGAAGTCGGTTTAATTTTTTGAAATTACTTTTATTAAGTATTTCATACATATTCATAGTGGTGTTCAGAGGTAACCGTGGTCGTATGCTAACTACACAGAATTCGTGGCCCTATTTACATAGGGGCTGCCTAGATAGATAGATAACACTTTATTAAAAACCGGCCAAGTGCGAGTTGGATTCGCGCACGAAGGGTTCCGTACCATTATATATAAAAACGGCAAAAAATCACGTTTCTTGTATGGGAGCCCTTTAATATTTACTTTATTGTTATTTAATTATTTATTTTGAAAGGTAATATACAAGTAAATATTCTGTGAAAATTTGAAGCGTCTACCTGTTACCGTTTTTAATATTGAGCAAAAAAATACGAAAAAAACACGTTTATTGTATGGGGACCCCACTTAATTTTTTTTTTTTTAAATTTTAGTATTTGTTGTTATAGCGGCAATGGAAATACATCATTTGTGAAAATTTCAGCTTTATAGCTATCACGGTTTATGAGATACAGCCTGGAGACAGACAGACAGACAGACAGCGAAGTCTTAGTAATAGGGTCCCGTTTTTACCCTTTGGGTACGGAACCCTAAAAACCACATGATAATAAAATTACAGAAAGATAACCACAGATACCCTTGTAACAAAACAATACATTCTGCAATGTAGAATAAGACCACGGTTATCATCTGAACACCACTATGAATATGTATGAAATACTTTAAAATATTTATTACATTTTCTTCTTTCATACTTTTAAACGATTCTCATTTGAACAAATAGTACAAGGGCTTCGCACATACTTTCTCACAAAATACACTCAACATCATATCGAGCGTAATAGTTACACTACGAAAATTGCTCATACGCAGTCGGGTATTTTGTCTTTTAATATACATAGATACTTGTTTTCAATTAAGGTATGGTAGTACATGATAAGGTATACGATACCATCAGTAGCTAAACTATTCTAGGGTGAAGGTAGAATTAAGTAACAATAAACTCTACGTTTCACGAAGGGCTCGTGTGACGCACGAGGTGCCCTTGAAGCTACAATTAGTGAGGAATTTATTAACTTTGTCTGGTCTGGTTTACAGGTTGTTTTACGAATGTGCCTCTAAGTCCATACTTTTTATAGCTCTCGAGCTTTCTAGTTTAGGCATCATAAAAAGCTGTAACTTAGGGACATAGTTTAGTAGAAATATTTGAAAACTCTCGATTTTAGCAATGTCAGAATTTTTATTATTGAATTACTCAACTAGCTTAATTCCGTGGCGTTACCTGCGATAGAGAAGTCCTTTCTTCTAGTAGATATTAACCTACACTTTTATAGGTATAACTACACTTTACCTTTTATATATAATTATTTTAATTTTAATTTAATTTACTTGATTTTTAACCCCCGACGTAAAAACGACGGGGTGTTATAAGTTTGGCGTGCCTGTGTGTGTGTCTGTCTATGGCATCGTAGCTCCCGAACGGATGAACCGATTTTGATTTTGTTTTTTTTGTTTGTAAGGTGAAATAGTCGGGAGTGTTCTTAGCTATGTTTCATCAAAATCGGTTCAGCCGTCTGTTTTTGTCGGGGGTTTTTGAGTTTTCTAAACTTTATAGTTTTCTTAATATGAATTTAATTGTTATGGATTTACATCTGGAATAAATAATTTCATTTCATAGGGCTCTATAGAAGACACTCCCTATGTATGATGAATGTGTCTATAAGAACAGTAGTTTAGGGACCACATTGTCTGTCAGGCATTCACGAAGGACAAAGCCTATAGGTATAGATTACCATTTTTTTTTATAGATGGAGACAGTCTTTTGAAATATGAAATTATGTACGTCAGTCTCTAAGGGCTGAATATATGAACGAAGGCTATATTTTACAAGTTATATTAGACCAAAATCTGAAATCTCGAAAAATGATTCGAGTTTTTCAGAGATTTATCAGTGTTCAATGAATTTTCGCAAATTTCGAAGAATATTTCGGCTGTTTTAGAGATTTATCAGGGGTCATTGAACTTTCGATTGGAACAGCTGATTTTTGAGCGACTTTCGGATTGGTCTCATTAATGATAGTAAGGTTTAGAGGCAGGTAAGAATATATAGTTAGATGTATTTTCTAATAGAAATGTGTATCACTTCTTATTAAAAAAATCTTCGTGATAGTTTCACAAAAAAAAATATTTGATCATTTCTGTTAAAAGCAGGATACTAGCTGATATAGGTAATTAAAACTCTAAATTCTATGTAGCTGTCTAGTACTAATTACTACTTACTAATCTTATTTCCGAGCAAAGATCTATACTTATTAATTTTTAAGAGCTTTCAAACAATAATAAAAAATAATAAAAAAACATACGTAGGTACGGATAACATTCTAAGTATCATACCGAACGGTGCATTGTCAAGAGGTAAACAGGCGTCCCCCCTCGGGTTCACAGGGAGGATGTCATCGCAGCACTTTCTGCTGAAGGCTGCGGAGTGACACCACCTTCTCCCGAGGAAGAGGAGAACTACCAGCACCACTGCTGCGAACGCCGCTACTGCACTTATGTACGCCGTCGCCTCCACTGACAACAGAGAGAAACATTGAAGAACCTTATGGATGTTTAGAATTCCTTTCAGACATCATATATTTTCATTATGAGATATTTTAAATGTTCAAATATAAAATAAATATTAAGATATTTTTTTTTGTGGCAAGCGCCTTTATTAACTACAACACAACAATATACAGACTCAACTAACTAAACTACTACAAAAAGCACATCGATCACCCCAGACCGATAAAGGTCTAAAGATAATCCAAATGCTCAAACCCACTACCAGTTGGCAGCGTACCCAGCATGCTGGCGCATTGCCACGTTGAATGGCAATGCTTATGCGTTGGACCAGATACGCGCCAGCATTTTGGATTAAGATAATACTATATACTATAACTATGCGTATAATACTTATAGAAACATGCAAAGAAAATTCAACGGATGGCTTAGTATTGTTATGAAGTTTACATTACATACGTAGTTATAGGGAGATCTTGAAATGTTATGATAAAACGTTGTACTTACTAAAAATATATCCCTTTGTTTAACTAGTGTTATAATCAAAGTAAGAATATAAATGGACCGCAAGCAAATAGTTAAAGTAACAAAGCAATTTGTAAACCTTTTAGCTAATGAAGTATTCCATAATAACAAAAGAAAAATAACACAACACTGGCTGAAAATCTGTTATTCTAAAGACAAATAATGAGGTGTACTAAAGACAAACATGTAAAATCTGCTTGTTTGTTACCATTAGAGTTGATGAATCCGATATTGGCCACCATCCTGGCTCATTACAGATCACGACAGCGCATCGTTGCGCTCACTTTCCTTCAAAACACGTCCACTGCATTCAGGCCGCGTATATAAAACAAAGCTAGAGAAATAATTGGTACGAATTTCAATGGTTGAACTGTCAAAGACGGCAGCGTGCTGCGCGCATGCGTAGAGACGTGAAGGCCTGTAGGGGCGTGTGAAAGGTTCGCGCAGCCATAGGACGAGCTACCAAGGGCTGATCTATATATTTATATATAAGATATATAGAAAGGACCCTGTCGTCAAGGCCGCGTTGCCACGCTCAACCTAACACGTAGCCCCTGGCCTTGGGCTCAGTTTGATCAGCTCCGACCAACAAAATCGAAATATCATTAATATTTTATTTGATGGATTTTGTGTGACGAGTGGACACTTATGAATATTAGATGAGATAAGACAATTTCATGAATAGTACTGGTATTATGGATCTCTGAATTTCGAGTAAATCGCATTATGATAAGCTTGCGTTTGTACATTACTTGGAATATTAACATAGGATCTGGCGAGTAATAGAAATTCGGTGGATATGCAGTCATTAAGTAGGTACTCATACCGATTATTAGAATACTGGAATGGTGCCAAATTTTTGGAACTGCATAGTAATAGAGAAAAATATTAAACAGAAAAATTAAGCACCTATACCTAAATAGGTACGTGGATGGTGAGATGTCTGCTCTACCTACCATTATGATTTCTATCGCGTTTTTTTTTATCATTCCTGTTTGTTCAAACTGTCCTACTGCTGGGCACGGGCCATCTTCTCATTTTGAGAAGGGTATAAGACCATAGTCTGCCACGCTGGCCAAGTACGGGTTGCAGACTTCACACATCTTCAAGAACATTGAGAACTCTCAGACATGTAGGTTTCCTCACGATGTTTTCCTTCACCGTTTGAAGTTGGCGGCAATCAACAATACGCACATAACTTCTAAAATCGCCATAGTAGCACAATTATCGCCTGTACGTTACGCGTTTTTCATAAATCAACAGAAAACACTTTTAACCCCTAAATGTTAACCGAAATCGATAACTCTTTTAATATGGTAGAAACTTTTAAAATTTTAAATTTGGAGTTATAAAGAAATTTGACGAAAGCAAGTTGTAAAGCCTAATGAGTACCTAATGAGGTAAAAATTGTTATCGAAATCGGACAATGTTTCTAGGCGATAGAAAACAGTTTTATTTTTGTATGAAAGAGCGCGACGATGTATCTTTCCTGTAGTGTAGGTAGATCTATAGTTTGTCATTATCAAAAACGGTCAACCGAATTCGGTTGATAAGTTGATTAATACAGTTAGTATGGACACAACACAACTAAGGTTCCATAGATAAGAGCTGCGGATGTTCCTTTCTCTACTTTCACTGCGCCGCGCATCTAGCACAGTTACCTTAACATATTTTTATAACACACTTACACGTGTCACGGTTTCTCCCATGCCTCGTAGTAATGCAAAACGGTGACCTTGATGATGTAAAATAGCGTAAGGCCGTCACTAGGCGCAAGTCTTGACTTTTCGTAGCGACCGCACTCGGTAGACAAGTTGATTCATACAGTCAGTATAGACACAGTCGAGTTTGCAAAGTGTCGATTTATTTATCTCAGTGATATTTCTTTATGGTTGTCTGTTACACGACAAATCAACACAATATGGAAGGCATATAGAGTTAAACGTTTAGGTTATAAACGCAAGTTAAAATCCTATTTACTGAATAAGGACTTGTCACTTTATTAGACAGGCCTTTATTTTCTTTAGGCAGGCCCCTGGCTCAGTGGTAGTACAACTCCCTCCTGAGCTATAGGTCGTGGGTTTGATCCCCACCCAGGGCAAACATTTGTGTGATGGTATCATAGGTATGTATGTATTTACAAAAAAGTATATATTATGTATTCTATCAACCATCTAGTTTCCATAGTACGTAGCTTTGCTTAGTTTGGTTGGGCTAGATCTAGATTGTGTTGTGTGAAACATCCACCAATATTTATTTATTTAACAGACGTTCCCGTCTGTTAAATAAATAGATATTGGTGGATGTGACACAATGAAACGAGAAAACGGAAACAAAAACTCCGTTTAAGTAAATTCGCTTATTCAGCGGTTATAAGTAAGACCGATTCCCCATGCCCTTCTATCGGACAGTAAGAAGCACGAAAAAACGACATCGTTACATGGTAGATAATCCGAAAACACGTACGAAACGCTTTGGCTCCACTTTCGTTGTGCGTACCGCCAAAATGTGGAATGCGCTTCCTGAATAGATATACCTAATCTAAGTGTCTTCAAATCGCGAGTGAATAGGTTTCTTCTAGGCAAGCGCGCTCCATCGTAGACCGTAACTGTCGCTTAACACCAGGTGAGTTGACGGTCAAGCGCAAGCCTATCGTCGAATAAAAAAAAAGTAAGACCGATAGTGATCAACTCACTTTGTACTAACCAACATTATTCATATACAAGACTTTAATAGTAGGTACTACATACCTTTGTACCTCGGGAAGATCATGGAAACATGCCGTTTTATTTTGTTTTTCTAAATCAGTAAACCGATTAATCGGTATACATACATAAAATATACACGCTACGAATTGACCTCCTCCTTTTTTTAAGTCAGTTAAAATACACCCAGCGAGATGCCTCGCGTATCTCTTACGAGCCCTTACTCCAATAAATGCAAAAAAAAATATTGTCGCATACAAAACGAAGATAACTACGTTATCTACGATTTAATTTTTTTCGTTAACTTTAAATAAAAAAAATATTCAAATAAGAAATATTAAAAGAAAAACAAAATACCCGACTGCAGAAAAACAGTTTTTGCTGTCTAATTTCATTACGCTTGAAATGCTGTTGTGTATGTTTTTTGTGAGAAAGTATGCGTAAAATCGCTGTAAAAGATTATAAATGCGCTTTCTTTAGGATAATTTTAGTAAAACCACTTGTTTATTACCTACTAAATAGTTCGTTGGAGGTTCCAAAAAAATGCATTTTTTGTTTTTGCAACCGATGTATTATTATTACAAAAAAATATAGCCTAGGACACTCTGGAAGCGAAGACGAATCTAACGACACCTCGCACATTAAAATCGGTCAAACCGTGTACGGTGTGTGTCACGTCGGGTTCACCAATGTACGGGTGTGGCACCCGTGTCGGAAATGTACTATTGTGCCTGAGGGTTCAAATAGCGCTGTGTTCACCTATCAGGGAAGTTTCGAATAAAAAGAAACTGTTCCGTTTTTTTTTTTCATCAGCCCTGTTTGTACAAACTGTCCCACTGCTGGGAACGGGCCATCTTCTCATTGTGAGAAGGGTTAGGCCATAGTCTGCCACGCTGGCCAAGTGCGGGTTGGCAGACTGTTCTGATTAATCAATTATTATTTTACCAATTTCCACAATCTTTCAAATCCTACCTGAGTGGCGGGCGTGGGGCAACTGGCTTCTGGCGGGCGCTGAACCAAAACCGCCGAATCGGCATAATCGCTACGCCAGTGGCCGCTACAAATCTTTTGTTAATTAAACAAAATAATAAAATAAGGACAGCAGCGCCCTCAAATGCCACTTAGTTCTGTTTCCGAAAAGACTCAACCATTTGCCCATTTATACCTCTTAAGATATCTATCACCTAGTCTAAAGGATAAAAGATAGAATAAAAGATAAAACAAAACCACCATGAATAAAACACCATGCTAATATGTATTTTGAAAATGTTTTTTTTATTAACACTTACATTTTTACAGCGCTCCTAGCCAACAGAGTAGTAATACTATAAAATGAATCTGTGTAAAGAACTGTATAACGCAAAACAATGTTAGTCCTACGTGTACAAGTAAACAAATCGCATATAAACATCAGATCAACACAATATCGCGCCGCGACTCCTGGTTCGCACGCCTCGCGGAGTCGGGACCGATCCCGGCTCGCTCGCCTCGCGGATGCGGGACCGATCCCGACTCGCTCGCCTCGCGGGGACGGGACCGATTCCAACTCGCTTGCTTCGCGGAGCCGGGACCGATCCCGCTCGCTCGCCTCGCGGGGACGGGACCGAGCCCTCGAAACAAGCACAGAAGGTCACTAAACAAACGAACTTCATTAGATCTATAAACATTTCATATAATTTAGATTTTATTAGTCGCTATAATGTTATACTTTACTTTTTGTAACCATTATTATAATGTTATATGTATTCGTTACGAAAAATTGAAATGGAACGCTCGTTGGGCGTCGCTGCGTGGTCACGGCCGCCGCCGCGGACCGCTGCGTGTCGCTGCGTGTCGCTGCGTGCCGCCGCGGCCGCCACGGCCGCCGGCCACCGGCCGCCCTCGCGACAAAACAACACGACTCTATCATAACTGTATAATTTTAAAAATCTCTAATTACGCATCCCTACGTTTGTTATTATCCTTTAATTAAGAAATAAAATCTTACATAATTACCATGAGCAGCCTATTTTAATAAATTTGACGAAATTCGCTAATGATCTGATTATTTTTTAGAAAAGAAAAGCGTCGTGTATATGCGGCGGGCGAGCCGCACGGCGCGAGGCTCGAGCCGCGAGCCGCGCGCGGCCCGTGAGCCGCGGGCGGCCCGCGCGCCGCGAGGAGCCGCGCGGCCCACCGCCGGGACCGCCTCTCTAAGCGTCGCGCCTGTGTATGCTTTATTTATCTACTTTACGATTGAAAATACGGCATCAAAATTTCAACTACCTACCTAACAGTAAGCGGTAGTACACTAAAACTCAGGCACTCCACATCGACCTCTCATACGCCACGCACCCGATCGAATCTTCAACTAAACATTATTCACTCGAAAAATTCAACTTAAATCTAATTCACTTAAATTATAATAATAATAGTGGCTCTTAACCGGTAATTTTACAACAAATGCTTCGTTGGCCGACGAGCGCGGCGCGGCGGCCGTCACGCAGCGCCCACTCGATTCGCGAACGATCTACTACCGCTAAACGATATCATTACTTATCATATAAGTATGTGAAAAACAACGTACATCGTATCGTAGGAACGGTACGTGATACACGTCGTGTGGTACACGCCTAGAGCGTCCCGAGCGTCCCGAGCGTCCCGAGCGTCCCGAGCGTCCCGAGCGTGAAGCGCCTAGCGGCCGCGCCATCGCCCACCGACCGACAACAGATTCATAATCTCCGAGATTCACACCCGCCTAATAAAAACCGTCACAATATAAAAATAACACGTTTCACAGTTACAAAATTAATATAATGCGTATTATAATATACTTTTTTTTTTATATCATCACAAATATCAATGTTCATCCTCCACTGTGCATATATACATAGATAGTTCTCGTAAAAGAATGATTGTTGAGTGTGGGTAGTGTGCGGCGCGGGCGCAGGGCGCGGCGCGCGGACGCGGGACAAGCGGTGAGGAAGCGGACACGACAGCGATACACATGTGTAGCGGACGCGGGGCGGGGCGGGGCGGGACGAGGCACGCCGCGGCCGACACCTGTCCGATCACTCGTGGAACACAAACGAACGGTATTGTACGCGGCGAGTGGCGCGGACAGCGGTCTGCTCGGTGCTCTCTAGTAGTAAGTCTCTTGTTCGAGCCAGCCGCCGGGGTTGCGGCGCAGGTAGAAGCGCCGGATCTCGTCGTAGATGAAGATCGACAGCATGAACGGGATGGCGGGCAGCCACCACACGAACCTGCGCACGCACACACACAACACATTAACACATCGAACGCGCATACACGTTACATCAACGCGCAAATGTCACGCGTACCTTTTCGATTTAGAAATAAATTTAGGTGGGCTCAGCGAAAAATAAATACAAATGATATCTGACTTCACCCCCTTGTGATATTTCGTTATTTTTCCCTGCCCTTATATTTTCCAGGTATTTTATTGCAAAAACCAAAGTACTAAACCGATTTTGATAAAATTTGTTTGGGATCAACCTGAAAGTACATAAATACTATAAAAAAAATAAATGTAAATCTGTTTATAAATGACGGAGTTAAGTAGTTAGTTTAGTAACAAACATAAAAAAAAAAAACTAGTTGAGACCCTCCTCCTTTTTGAAATCTGTTCAAAATAGCATATTAGGTATATGCAAGCTAACCGAAAATTAGAATAATGCGACTAGGTACAAAAAATACGAGACAACATTTAAATAAAGTAATTCATAAATACAACCGGAATAACACCACCCTCCTTAAGCTAAATAAATCTTCAATTACTCCTATATCTTCATGTATAATCGTGCTCAAGTACAACTGATGGTCTGTGGGGTTGAAAAGCCGGCAAACGCAGCGTAGGAAGACCAGCCACAAGGTGGACAGAGGACCTCATATATGTGGCAGAAAGACGCTAGATACAAGCTGCTTCCAACCGATCTTTATAGAAATAAGCAATATCAAGCAGTAAGCTTCTGGGTGAGATATTGATGATGATTATGATGAATCGTACTCACTTGAGAGGGTACATCCTGAGTCCCTTGTCCATACCAGGCGTGTACGAGAGGAAGGCGGCTAGAGCGGTCTCGAAGATGAGGCCGAAGTTGAGGGCCCAGTTGCGCATGCCCTGGTGGATGATGGAGTTCCGGCGGGTCTTGCAGATGATCAGATCGGCCCACTGTACGACCACGATGGACACGAAGAACGCGGTGTGGCACGTGAATTCGAGGGCTTTACGGTCGCGGTACGTCTGGAACGTGACGAGACGTGGTTAGACAAGTCGCATTAGAATTAATAGGGAATATGCATGATTTATTTTTATTTGGTTATGAAAAGGCTAACCATGAATAGATCCATCGCACAAAAACAAAATTGAAACATCTTAAAAAGTAAGAAAGGTAGAAGCATTTTAATTTCATGTTAGACAGAGAACACACGATCGCGAACGATGACGTAATGGTTCATGTTCGCTATACTAATTCAATACAAACTGTTGTTTCGCGAGAGAGGGACAGAGCATCCCTCCTCTAAAACTTTAAATGTTTATATCTCGGAAGTTTATAAATCGATCAAAGTTTTTTTTAGTATATGTGTTACATTTAAGTATGTTATCAATTGAAACTATTATTCATATGAAATAAAAATCATGCATATTTCCTATTGCGTGAACGCAAGTAAAATACATAACTAAGTATACGGGATTGACATTAGCTAACGAATTGTCACGTGACGATACGTCACAGTTTCTTAGCATTATTTGGTAGCGAAAGCGTTTGTAGAAATATAAAGGTTTGCCACTTGTCTAAGGCTGCTCGTGAAATAGACGTCTTCCAAGAAAGCACGATGAGACTAGACCTCCTTATTGTGGATCTATCAGGATGCCGTGGCAAGATTAAAAGAAAGACCAACCTATTTTTTTCTGATTGGTTATCTCGTTTCAATATCACATAACAAGTTTACAAAACTCAAAAACCCCCGGATAAAAAAACTACTGAACCGATTTTGATGGGAGATGAAAGAATACTTGATAATATCCTCTTTAAAAAAACTAGATCAAAATCGGTCCATCCGCTTGGGAGCTACGATGTCAGCGACAGATATACAGATAAACACGTCGAACTTATAGCACGGATAAAAAAATGAGTTTACTTTTCAAAATCTTGATAGAGTACCTATTTATTAACGTTCTTTCAACAGACTTTCAGAATCATAACAATATAAATACATTTTGGTGCTCATTTGTGTCAAATTACCAATTATTGCCATAATATGCTGTATCCAGGCAAGTTGATGGTAAACCATAGATATATCTACCTAACATATTAAAAAAACTTATAATTGTATCAGTTCGGAGTAAAATCGGACGCAAATATAACCTTTGTTGAAGTCGGTTAAAAAGCGTAAGTTAGGAGCAAATTAAAAATTATTAAGTAGACACAAAATAAATTGAAAAAATGAAATGAGAAAAGTTACCTACACTGCGAGTTTTCAAGTTTATTATGAAAGTTAATCATGAAATAAATCTGAAAGAGATTTCAACACCGTACTCAGTCAGCTCTTTGCTTTCTAAGAGATGTGGACGTAACAAATTTAATATTAATAAAAATAAACTTTTCTTATTAATGAAGTTTTTTTTTTTAAAGATACTCCCTGCGTTCGTCCAGAATCTAAAGACTGTAAAATTCGTTTGAAGAGGATGATGGTAAAGGATGGGTATTTGCTGTCAGAACATGGCACATTTTTTCATATAACTGAAAAAACGTTATGTAACCCAAACGTTACTGGGAATCTTTTATGATTGGAACCGATTCGCGTGACTGGATCGAATGTTTTGATGTAGAAATTATTAAGTGGTCACGTGGATAATACGCTTTTATACATATACCGTATTAAAATATGACTGGTAAGCCTATTTTTGCTAAAAAAATAATTGTCAATTTTTGTCATACGGGAACTGTAAATAGCGAAAACAAAACCCTTTTTAACCAAAATGCGTTTATGAATGAAACTAACTAACAAGCCTATTAACGAATAAAAAAAACTGTTAAATCTCTTAATAATATTTTTTTTCTAACCAGTCTTTCGCAGTCTCGTTTATGTATTACCATGATTTTAAAGATATAGAAAACCCGAATGCACTTGCGATAAATCTGTACGTAAGGACAGATTATATGACTTGTTTTTTTTTTTTCGTCTGTTTCGTGTCTATATTAAGACAATTAATGGCATTAAAACATGGAAACATGTAAGGGTATCCCCCTTAGCCAGGCTCTATTCGTATTACTACTAGGCATTTTCCGGAAAAAAGGTCTCTGTAGGTATAAAAAGGTATCATCACTTTACGCACCCATTCCTGTCCATAGGAGTCGGTTAAATCGTTGACGGCCTTTGAGTCCCACTGCTTCCTGATGCCGAAGAGATACATCGGGAGGAATCCGTTCTCAGCCATGATCACGAAGTACACGAAGAATCCGGCGGCAGCTTGGATCATGCCGATCTGGCCGTATGCCATGGAGATCAGCCTGTCGATACCCACCGCAATATATCAATGGACGATCTTAAAAACCAACCTCCAATCGAAACCAAGCCGACATGTCAAACTGACCATTGCTGCCATTTCTTTACAAAATTTCAACCAATCAGCGTACTTCTTCAAGCTTCTATCACGTCATGCGCCTTAGCTTCTATTGGTCAAATTTTTCATATCAGCTTTTTAGCGGTTGGAGACCCACATATATTTTGCAAGCAATTGTGACTCGTGCAATGACTTTTTGAATTTATTGTGCATTTTTTTTATTTGTTTCTGATTTATTAACAGTGATCTGTGTTTGAATATGTAAAACATTTGAAATTCAAGGGGAGTTGTTTGTAAAGCATCTTTATAACTATAGTAATACATTTGTGGATATTTAAAGTAGCACTCACATTTTCTTTATTCTTTTTGTACATTTTGTTTAATATTCAACAAACTCAAGTATTACAAAATTTACATCATGTGAGTACACTTTATTCATTCAGATTGGTCCCTCTTGCTGCAAACCAAATTCTAAACTTAAAGAAGTTACTCTATAGTGCTATACAGAAACGTAATCTTTACCAATAATAACATACTTGTGATATCTGTTCCTAATATAAAAGAAATTGGTTTGCATCACAGGGGGCAATATTTCTTTTATATACAGATTAACAACTAAATCGATGTAACCCAGTTAAGGACTTAAGTAAAGCGTATGACGATCCAATCTTTTCGACAAGAAGGAATTTTGGAATAATAATAATATGGTACTTTATATTAAGAGTAACTTAATTATTAATCTTGGCCAGAGTCAACAAGACCCGATCGTCTCAAAAGTAGCCAAATACGGCGTCCATGCAAAGGGTCAGTTTAAATGGCAAAGGAAGCCTTAAAGCGATTCGTTATGTTCATTTCTGCAAAGGTTCATAAAGGCCGGATAAGCTAATCAATGCTGTAATTTATATGACGATTTCTCGTTAACAGAAAGTGTGAAGTCGACTTTAAAAAGGGTGATTTTGTATTCTATTAGTTCTATTTCGATTTTTTTCTTTTCGACAATTTCTTTCTAATTTTCGTACAATGTGTGATAAGTATCTTAATCGGTCGTTATAAGATTTCGAGTTTTTTTTTAATAATATAAAAATAAAATATAAACAGTTTTCATAACAATGAAAACAAAAATAACTTACTAATAAATAACTAACTTTTGTTTTAACAGTTTTAATACAATATTCTCGTGATTGTTACGGATTGAAATTAAACAATTAATTACCAGGGACGCTGCAAAGTGTTCGAAACGTCAGGTCATAAAATTATGTTCAATATACGCGATAAATCCGTTAAAATTTGTTAAATTTCAATTAATAGAGTTTTTATGCAACTTAATTTTCAAGTGAATATTTTGTTAATGTTGGAAGTCGTTTTTTTTTATATCTATAATTATTATCGAACAGATTAGCTTTTCGAGCGTTTATTTGTAATAGGGATAGGAATATATAAGCAGAAGGAAAAACAAAAGAACAGAAGTTGTAAATAGCTGAATGTACACGGGCCTAAATAAAGGTGTTTTGTGTATGTGGACACGCGTGAAAGCTCTATTCGGCGTTTTTAGTGATATCTGAGTCAGCATCGTGCTTCATAAATATAATACATATCATCTATAAAATATACATAGCGAATATAAATAAAAATAAACATATTACATATAATAGAATGATCCATGTCACCTAAAACATTCCTTCAACTAAAATTTAAAGTTTTTATTAGATAACAACGAAACATCTTCAAATTAATTCTATTTACTACTTTTCTAATACGAACTTACACATATATATATATATATATAAAACCACTAGTGCTTTTTCTATGACAGACTCTAAGTTCACTACTTTTTTTTTCGCTAGACGTGCATTTTTTTATCATTGCTCATTTATGTTCCAATCACTAATATTGAAATATGGAAGAGTGAAGATCGTAGAAAAAGGGCACAAAGGGCTAGACTCGTCTAGAACTATTCGAAAATAGATTTCTAATAACTCTTTAGTAAAAAAAATTGCTCAAGAAGAAGCCGAGATAGTAACAGGCGCTAGTCGTCTCTTGTATATTTATTGTGTATCTCATAACTGCGTGGGTTCGATTTACATACGGGGCACGGGATCGATACGAGACGAAGGCCACCGAGCGGCGGCCGAGCCGGGGGCAGGGGGTTGGATCTAAGGGTCGGGCGGGGGTGGCGTTATCACTCTTCCACATCTAGTGTCAAATGGTACTGTCGGACCACAAGTAGCGGCGCCGATCGAACCAGTCCGTCGTTCGTTACGCACGCAACGGAACGCGACTGTTCATCAGCGGGCTGTACATTGTGTCAACAGCCATATGAGCAAGTGAGAGTAAAGGGTCGCCGCACGTGACCGAGCGCGCGGCGCGGCGACGTGCGAGCGGCGCGGGGCCAACCTTCTGTTCACGAGGTTGTCGCGGTAAGGGTCCCGCGGCTGCCGCTTCATGATATCGGACTCGGGCGCCTCGTACGCCAATGATATAGCAGGCACCTTCGGTAACACCAAGCAATCAACAACCGGCACACGGCACTCCTTCCCACTTATACATAATAAATATACGTACACTCCTCCGCTACAGACTCTCCGCAGTACTCTACTACTGGTAACTCTAGCGATATAACATACATTACGCTCTATACCATCTTTACTTACGAGTATAAAACATAATTAGCTAGTAATAAGAGTGAAAAATTGGCGTGATTAAAATTTTAAAAGTAGCATTTTTACCTTCCGTTCAAATATAGTACGAAATATAATCTGAAATATCTAAACTATGGTGAGGAAGTCATAAAATAAGCCCTACGTTGCAGCGTTTCGATATAGTACAATGTAAACGATATAATATATGTTATTATATAAAATATATCGTGTGTGTATGTTCTGGCGATAGACATGAGTCCCTGCGCTGTGTGACACATAGTAATGAGACAGGTGGGGTGATGGGACCGCGGCTGACGCGTGACGAGTTCGAGCGATAAGCGATGTCTTCGACAAATAAATATCGTGTATCATGTAGTGCATGGAAGTATGACAGATAAGAAATGAGAAATATAAAAATACAATACATATAAAAAAATGTTATTAGTAATAATAAAACATTAATAAATGTGTCTGTACATGCACGACAGAGACAGGGAAACACCGAAAACTTACCGTAAGACGAACACTCACACCGTACAATATTAAGAAATATCAAAAAAAGGCATGGAACGAAGCGTTTACACGGGATACCCAGACGAGAGAAACGCGTCGTTTCATCGCGACATCAAGCTAAGTTAAGTTCAGGAAAGTACGATAGACTTCAATACAAGAAATAGAAAATACAACGCAAGGCAGAAAAAGTAGGAGCGGTGCTATCGTCGCCTTCAATATCCACTGAGACAGAGCTATGGTGTGATAAGAGCACCATCAACACACTGCAGGCAACAACCAAACCTCAATATTGAAGACTATACACGTGGTAGCAAGCAAAAATAGCGGATAGAATAATATCGTCGAGCGAGCGGTGATCGCTCGCGGGTTTTACCTCTCATTAACTAGTTTATCTGTGAAAGGATTACGCGGCTGTCGCTTCATAATGTCAGATTCTGCCTCCTCGTAAGCCAGGGAAATGGCGGGCACCTACACAAATACTAGCGATGTGAGCGCGGAGCGACGCGCGCCGGCTGCGCAGGCGTCGCCCGCGCTCCACGCACACAAGCGCGGTGCATCCTCACATGTGTACAACATCGAACATACACCAGCGTTGGGACAGTACGCCACTGAAGAATCCAAATATGACCCCAATACAAACATATTCAAGGCGATTAAGAGTAGTGCTGCTGCCACGCTCGCACGCGACACTTTTTTGAAGTGAAAACCTCTTTAAGCGCGCTGAGAACGTTGTTTTGTGGGTACTGAATGATACTGAGCCGTCACGCTCGGCTATGTAACGCTGGTTCGGGTAAACTCATCTCGAGTTGACTAAGGGAGCGAGAGAGACGCGTTGGCTATACGCGTCTCTGCTATTCTGATATTTCCGATTATTAACGTCGCCTTGATGAAGTTTTCACTTCTGTCGTGTGGTCTTAAGCACACACATTTTTTTGATATCAAATTATTGGAATTACTTTTGATAATTATTCGTGTTTCAGCTTCATGAGGACAATATTATAAAATACTAAAGACAATAGTTATTTTATATGTGTTATTTTGTCCTAAATAAATAGCCAAACGTGGAAACTTCGACGTTTGGGCGTTTACTTTGGTCTAAATAATATATAAAAATACCAGCTATCGTTAAAACATTGTAATAGTGTTCCCGTGAAGTTAAAATAGGAATAATTATGAAAAGTACATTCAATAATTGTATTTCTAAAAAAAAAGGTGGCGCGTAGCATCGAGACATTGGCGCCACACTACCCTGCGCCTTAAAAAATGCCAACTGTATTAGAGCAAAGACTGACTGCGCATAGACTTCCACACTTCACTTTTCATCATTCCATCTCTTTCTTTTTACTCAGCGGGTGGACAGATCGTTTAGAACCAAAGTATTCAGCACAGTGGCGTACTCTCACAACAGCTTGAAACCCTTATAAACTAATAACACAAAATTATAACAAAAAAATAAACATGTCGATCATGAAATGACACCTGTCGTGGCCGACTCACTCTATTCGTGACTTGAGAAAAAAAAAACAAAATTCAACATGGGTATGAGTTTTGAGTTCAGAACGGATGATACTTCGAATGTGTTATGAATGGAATGGAGATGGTATACTTTAGTGTTCTGTGTCTGACTGGACTGTAAAACATCTAAGTAAACCTTTTTTACTCTGATTAGTAGACATCAAGCACGCCATCTTAACGTTCTTTGGCACAGGTTGTAACAGACATTATTATTAGTAGAACACACAACCCAACATTCTCGACATACTGGCTATCATTAGTAGCGGCTGCGAGTCCTTCAGTAGAATAATGTTCGACTCTACATTTTTGTTAAAGAGTAGCCATAGAGCAAATAGCCCGGAGAGGAGAATGGTCCGTTTCGAGTCCGCAACAAAACAATGATTTTGTTTTGTTTATGCCTCTCGCTTACACATATTATATTTTAAACGCTATCTATGTTGCTCAGCGGTAGGTTAGCCACTGAAAGCGCATTATTTTGAATAACTTCGCGAGATTTAGTTCGATGCCATCGCTACTCTTAGGGTTATTCGCTAGAAGACGGTACCTCTCCATATGAAAAGATTATAAAATTCAAAGCTAAGGTAAATGCTTATTATAATTACACACAATAAGATTAAGGTTAATATCAACACGCAGACACTGGCCACGATACCGAGGCAACATCGAAGTTAAAATGCTGAAAACTGTTATTGATAACGGCAACACAGATAGGGACTGCATAAAGACCTCTCGTTGACTAGTTTGTCGCAAAACGGATTTCTGGGCGGGCGTTTCATAATGTCTGCCTCGGCAGCTTCGTACGCAAGTGCGATTGCCGGCACCTAATGTTAAGTATATCGTATTAAAATTTGTAATGTAATTTTTGCATTCGAAATATATGTGCTGAAAATTAAGGAAAATATATATTATTAATGTGACATCTGTTATTCTTGCTCTAACCTTTACCAGAACAACTTCGCTATATAAATATTTAAAATTTATATTTTGGCATTGTTTAAAGACGTAAATAGCAACGTAAAGTTTAAAACTAAAAAATCACTGACAGAAAAAAATACGGTTGAAAATTCCGATTTCGATGAAACAGCTAAGAACACTCTCAATGAAATCCTCTTTCAAAAAAACAAAAAACAAAAAATAAGATTACATTTATATGATGATAGTATAGATGAAAACGTAGAAAGTTAGATTTAAATTAGTTACTAAGTATATTTATTTTTCATTCGACTTTGTCGTAAGTGACTGACTAATCATACAGACTGACCGCTGAAACCACTAAGAGAAGATTTCTTCGTCGCGAGTAAAACCGCGGAGTGCTGGTAGTATTGAAATAAGATTGTTATTAAAATTGTGACGTATTGTGTGATTGTGAATTTCGTGTTAAAACCAACATTCACGTTTTTTTTTTCATTTGAGACTTGAAACTATTATAATAAAGACTTACGAGAATAACAGATGTTTCAAGGCCTATTTTCTACAATTTATTCATTTTAACAAAAAATAAAACATAATCCGAGCGATGTTATATTCGACGGATACATTGAAATAACATTGAATCGAGTAATTTAACGCACGTTTCGGTGGACATTGTAGTCACACGTGTTTCTTCACACCAAATTTATACATATTTGTAAAAAAAAAACATGGCATAACGTCACTCGAATATCAACCGTAATCGATAAGGCATAAAGTAAAACTTACCATGTCGGTTCCAAGATCGATGCAAAGGATAGTAACAGTGCCGAGCGGCAGCGGGATGTCGCAGAGGATGAAGGCGAGGAAAGGTGAGATTTCGGGAATGTTGGAGGTTAGGGTGTATGCGATAGACTTCTTGAGGTTGTCGAAGATGAGGCGGCCTTCCTCTACGCCAGTCACGATCGAAGCGAAGTTGTCGTCCAGGAGGATCATGTCGGCGGCCTATAACAATATGTTAGGCGTTAGCTTTTTGTTTTTACCCGAATACGGCGAAGCAAAAGGGAGGTTTAAGTTTTTGACCGGTATGTATGTATGTTCGTCTGTTCCCTCATAACTTCTTATAA
Source organism: Lycia hirtaria (assembly GCA_947563715.1). Classification (NCBI taxonomy): domain Eukaryota; kingdom Metazoa; phylum Arthropoda; class Insecta; order Lepidoptera; family Geometridae; genus Lycia; species Lycia hirtaria. The sequence continues at coordinate 3,436,540 of OX387385.1, read as the reverse complement.
TAATTTGACAAATGAGATGTCGTTAGAAGCGTCTTGTTGGTTTTATATTATTGAAATATAATTGTAGTCGATTTCTAACTGAAATCGATTACCATGAAACTATAGTCTGTATCGTCTGGATCTTTGTTTGTTTAAAAGGCAATTGGATACTAGTCCTTAATGCCTTTTTTTTAATTTTTGTTTTCTATTCTCTTATTCTCTAAATAGAGCCATCATATTCATTTATTGATAACAATTAGTTACATTCCAGTCCTAGTCAAGAAAAACAAGCGACGGTCAAGTCCTGGTATTTAATAATATAAAATCCCTATGCTAAATCCCTATCCAAATCTTTAATCTGAATAAAAAACCAGTCCCGCTATTTTTCTAAGTCTTTTTGACGATATTATATTTATAACAGACTTATTATTTATCATTGGCTTTGACCACATAGATAGGACATAAGCAACAATTTTAAGTTTTATTCAGAAACTAACAAATATAATTTTAGAAAACTAAAAAACCTCCGACAAAAAAAAAGCTGAACCCATTTTGATGAAACATAGCTAAGACACTCGATAAAAACCTCTATCAAACAAAACAGACTAGATCAAAATCGATCCATCCGTTTGTTCGATACCACAGACAGATACACACATCAAACTTATAACACTCCTATTATTGGGTCGGAGGTTAAATACTCGTACACAAAGTATACAGTGACTCTTTGCTAAAATTGACTATATTTGGTGAGATAGGTATGATCTTCCAAGTCGGTCTGCTCACCTGCTTGGATACGTCGGAGCCGGCGATGCCCATGGCGACGCCGATGTCGGCCTTCTTGAGTGCGGGCGAGTCGTTGACGCCGTCGCCGGTGACAGCCACGATGGCGCCCAGACGTTGGCAACCCTCCACGATGATCAGCTTCTGTTGCGGGGAAGTGCGGGCGAACACGATCTCCGTGTGATACCTGGCGAACAAATCATTCGGGTTGAGGCGCTTTTTTACCCGACTGCTTCAGAAGGAGGGCTATGTTTTTCGAGTGTATGTATGTATATACGTATGTTTTTATATGATCGCCTACAGCCCAAGCGGCGTAACCGATTTTGATGTGCGAAGTGTCGTTAGATTCTTATAATAAGTCGTTTTTTTTTTTTTTTTAATTAAACGCCCTATTTCGTTGACTCTAACAAACATACTCGTAATAAATAATAGATTTCACTAGAATTATTGTAAATAATGCGCATCTAGTCTTATACAGCGATTTTACGCATACTTACAAAAACGCGCAATAAATAAGGTATCAAGCGTAAAGAAATGGTAAGTAACACTGCAAAAACTGCTTTTCTTCAATCGGGTATTTAGTAATTTTTTATGTCTATTAAAAATCATTGCCCACGTAAATAAATCAAAGATACTAACTTGAGAATCTCATCAAGTTGATCAGAATTGAGTTCCCTGAGCTCCGTTCCGTGCACGACGGCTGCCTTGGCCTCGCGAGGGTTCACTTCCGACACAGGTATATTGAGCCTGGCCGCGATGTCTTCAACGGTCTCGTTGCCTTCGGAGATGATCCCGACGGACTTGGCGATCGCCTTCGCGGTGATGGGATGGTCACCGGTCACCATGATCACCTGCCGAGTGGGAATACCACTTGAGGAATTGTTACCTAGCTGTACGGGTTACATATCTATAATCCGAATTACGACAAAACCGAATATTATTTTCCCGAAAACCAAAAAAAAAGACAAGAAATAAATAAATAAAACAATCAAGAAGAATGACGTTGACGTGTCGCCGGTACCGTGCGGTAAACCATCGAGTATGTGATACCACAGATATAGCACCCATCTTTTTAGATCGGGGGTTAAAAATAAAATAAACAATCAGCCTTAACCGGCAAGCAACAGAGTCCACTGTACCTTGATACCAGCAGACCGGCACTTGGCGACGGCATCGGGCACGGCGGCGCGCGGAGGGTCGATCATGCTCATGAGTCCAACGAAGCGCAGGTTGTCCACGGGGAAGTTCACGTCGTCCGTGTTGAACTTGTACCCGATGGGGTACTTGTCGGAAGGCAGCTGCAGGTCGCAGAAGCCGAGCACACGCTCGCCGAGACCGCCCAACTCTAGGTACGCGTTGTTGAATGCCTCCTTCATTTCCTCGTCGAGAACCTTGCAACGGGAATGTTCAGTTAGTATTTTATTTTATTATTATTTTAAAATTTTATATTTTTATGAAAACTTACAAAATACTTTTAAAAAAAACTAAGTTTTGGCCTACAGATCGGAAAAATGAAATAAAGCTTGAAGCTGTACGGGCCTATCTACCAACCATAACAACACTTGCCCTTGAAATGATACTGAACGGAAAAAATAAAGATCGGTTTAAAGTAATTTGTAAATGAATTCAATTTGTGAATCAAAGAATAGTAGTCATTTTAACTTAACAAGGAAAGCTCTCATACAGGGGTCCAAAATTTTTTTTTTCTTAATGAATTCTTGACTTTGGCCTGATTTACCATAGTAAGCTAGTCACCATTTCCAAATAAAAAAAAAAAAAAATTGGTAGTGATTGTTTTCCATGACAATATTTGACAGTAGCGAAATGATTTCAGAGGGAGAAATTACCTTTTCCTTTCCTCCAATGAAGATGGTGCTGCAACGTTCCAGAATCCTCTCCGGAGCGCCCTTCATCACGAGCAGATGCCGAGGATCGCTGGGATCGTCGCTCTCGTGGATCGACACCTGATACTTGTTGGTAGAGTTGAACGGAATCTCGCACACTTTCTTGTTGCGCTTCCTGATGGACAGGACGTCTCCTAGGGCCAGCTCCATGCACTTGAGCAGGGCAGCTTCGGACGCGTCGCCGGCAACTTCCTTCTTTAGGATGGGGACTCCGTCTTGGCCACCTTTGAATTCGGCTCGGTTGCAGAGGGTTGCGATCTTGGCGAGCGCCTTGAAGCCGGGGCTGGTGCGATCTAGAAAGACGAGCGTAGTTTAATCGTGTTCTGGTGTTTATTTTAGGGGTCTCGAAGGTAATATATGTATATAATAGGCTTGCGATTGACTGACTTGCCGATGATAAACAACCGCATCAACCCGATTACTGTTGGGTAGTTGTGGTATTTCCTAGAGGTGAGCTGATTCAGGGAGATAATGCTGTCAGAAAAAAATAACACAATTTTGAGCGAAGCGCCAGTGTAAGACTGAACTCTCCCTTTTAGATTATGAATAGACATGCCGTGATGATGACATGGAGTAGCTATTATAGGACATCAACCGCCTCAGAGGGCTCTGTAGGAAGGAAGGACCTGAATAGACGAAATAATACATTTTCCGATATGGAACGATGCCGGTTTACATTCATTACCATCAGGCGAATTACTGCATTATTAATGCATAAATATCAGCAAATTACAATACAATACAATACAAAAATACTTTATTGACACCATAGTATAATGACATAGTATAATGATTAGGGCGTAAGAAAGGTACAAAAGGCGGCCTTATCGCTAATAGCGATCTCTTCCAGACAACCTTTAGAAGATAAAGAGAAATATTTATATAAACGCTGACGGTGGTGAGATTACACATGAATAAATCTTATAGCTAAATAAAGATACATAAAAATACACTACATACAAATAGTACTTTTACATATATAAGTATATTAAATATATATAATAATAATAAAGATAAACTTACATAGACTAAACATAAACTAAACAAATATTGTGAAGCGACAGAAAACTGAGTCAATGAGTTAGGGAAAGATAATGGTTTCTGATCTGTACTCTGAACGAGTCAACACTCAGCGCACGCCTGATGCTCACCGGAAGAGAATTCCAAAGAGCAACAGCTCGTACCGAGAAAGATGATCCATAGAATAGAGTGGAATGAGTCGAAGTAGAAAGAGCTAAATTAACTGATGACCTCAGATTATTAGTATGAAATTATCAACTATTATTTGTAGTATCAAATTATCACACTGTAAATCTATATACCTCATACAATTATTGATTTCACACAAGTGGCAGAGCATACCATATTGTACTCCAGACTGGTCCTCAGTAGTGTCAGCTTCAATGATCTGATTGTCGAACCACATGTGGGCGACAGTCATCCTGTTCTGCGTGAGGGTGCCGGTCTTGTCGGAGCAGATGGTCGACGTGGAGCCCAGGGTCTCCACGGCTTCCAAGTTCTTCACCAGGCAGTTCTTAGATGCCATCCGCTTGGCAGTAAGGGTCAGGCATACGGTTACGGTGGCGAGTAGACCTTCGGGTACGTTGGCGACAATGATACCTGGTGGACAAATGATAAATTAGTAAAACAGTTTTAAGAATGATGATCCCATTCTACTACAGGACAAGCTAGAAAGCATAACACTACCATACATTTCTATTGAAATGCCCAAAATTAATATAAGAACATTTCAGTCAGTTCCTGAAAACCTAGCATGGAACATAAACAAATTTTCTTTCCACGGTTTTGTCCACATATCAGTGGAAAGTGGAGCCAAAGACGGTTTATCTATCCTCCGTGCTAAGCCTGCTTCCCTTCTGTATTTGCAGAGAGCCGTAATCTCGCAATTTTTTTTTGTGAATTTTATAGATCACCGTTCACATCCTCGACCACACCGTTGCTTATATCAGGTGAGTTAGAAGTCAAACTTAAGAGATATATCTATCTGGTATAAAAACAAAATAGAAAAATATTGATTGAAAGTAAAATATAAAATGTGTAAATTATGTGCAACTTTATAGATTTAACATCATAACCATTCTACTGCCATTAACTTTTCATCCCTAGAGTCGGCATCCACCAAACTGTACCAACGGTGTTAATCTGAGTGTGACTGTAATTTCAAATAACAGAAATGCAAAACACAAACGGCATTAAGAGCATCTTACCAATCAAGAAGATGACGGCGTCCAGCCAATGGTAGCCGAGAATGAAGGCGATGACGAAGAAGGTGACTCCGAGGAAGACGGCCACGCCCGTGATCAGGTGGATGAAGTGATGGATCTCCTTGGCGATGGGAGTCTCTCCCGTGTCTAATCCAGAGGCCAGACCGGCGATGCGGCCCATTACCTTTGGAACAAGGTGATTTTATAAACTACAATATGGTACTCCTATACATCGAACAAGTAAATCTTTCAACGTAATCGGTAAAATATTTGTCGAAACAAAAGCAATTTTTTTCAATAATTGAGATGGACGAAGCTTAACACTCAGGCTTGTTATTTATCAGGTTTTTGGAAATGGTTCAGGTCAGTTTAAAAGTATAAGTTTAGAAAACTCAAAAAACCCCCAAACAAACAAAAAAACTGCTGAACCGATTTTGATGAACCATAGCTAAGAAAACTCTCGATGACTGAACTTATAACACCCCTCTTTTTGGGTCGGGGGTTAAAACATGTCAACATTTTGAGTATCAAGGTTACTTGATACTCAATACAAAATAGTGACCTTGGTCAGGAATTTTTTAATTAGACAGTATAAGCCATACTTTGTTAAAAAAAATAATATGTAAAATGAAAGCTTACCGTGTTATCACCACAGCAGATGACGATGCCCTTCGCGGTGCCCTCAACAGCGTTGGTAGAGAAGAATGCCAAGTTCTTGGTTTCCAGGGGGTTCTCGTTGGTGAAATCCGCGCCACGTGATTGGGGCTCCGACTCGCCGGTCAAACTCGAGTTGTCCACTTTGAATCCTCGCGCCTCGATGATCCGGATATCAGCTGGGATACGGTCGCCAAATTTCACCTGGCAACAGCGGATACAGTCAAAACTAGACGCTATTGCAACGACATAAGCCCTTTATAACCACGTTAATGGATGTATCAAGACCTAATTGATGAGGCATTGGAAGACAGGTCAGGTCAAATGTACCCGCAACCGACCGAGATTGCATGAAAAGACTAATGCTTCAACTTCTTTTATGGCTTCTGCTGTAAGATTACCACAATAAAAACACTTATGAAAGTAGAAGAAACAAATGGCACGTGTCAGGGGTGCAATGTTTGAATAGCTCGAAAGAAATTCGCAAGCGAATTTGCCTGACTTCCGAACAATGTCAACAAATTTTTCGTAGATTTCCTTGTTAATATAATAATAATTCGAATGGTTGAGATCATTTGTCACATTACCCAGTGATGTGAACGCTTGCGAGCAAACCAAATTCTTGAATATCGTCTGAAACTAAGTCATATCCAATTCAATCCAAGGCAATTAAATTCAAACGATTAAAAATTTAGCCCCTGGATCGTAATGAATTTTCATACCCCAATGAGAAAAAGGCGTGATTGTACTATTTCCGATGATAGCTAATTTTCAATTCCTTATGCGAATCTAATCTCGTCTGTATATCAAGTTGTTTGCCATTGCAAGCATATTCGTAATAGGGTAGTATGAGTTTATATTAACGTCTGCAGTGACGATGGCAATAAAATGCAGGAGCTGTTTTGAAATAACGTTGCAACTGCCCAATCTCTCAATGTTTCGGGGAAAACTGTTTATAGGTATGGTTCAAAGTAGTTCTGTTTGACTAAAATAGCACACGTTCAATATATTAACCCTGACTTATCACTATCTATTTAAACGTGTGTCCTTTAATTTTAATGTTTGGTGTACAATAAATATATATTTATTATTATTATCTTAAATAAGCTTATTTCGATATTACTTCGACGTTTTCTCGCTCATTCTAGTTGGGATACATAAGAGCGAAACAAAAACCAAAGGAATATTAAATTAAGATTGTTTTAACATGTGTGTAGAGTTCTTGATATATCATAGCCTACCTCAACAATGTCACCAAGCACCAAGTCCTCAGCGCGCAGGGTCAGTTTCTCTCCTTCTCGGATGACCGTCGCAAATTGGGGCACCATGTTCTTGAAGGATTCCATGATCTTGGACGACTTGCTCTCTTGGTAGTACGAGAAGATACCGGTCACGATTACGACGGCCGCCAATACAATACCGAGATACAAGTTGTCGTCAGCCGGTTCTTCAACAGTACTCGCCTAGAATCGTACAAGAAGATTTAAAATTCGAATTTATTTTAAGCTATTCGAACATATATTGTATTTACTGCTCTCTTGTAGCTGAACGTTCTTACTTGTCTGATTTTGATGGGGCAAATGTCTTGGCCCGTCATATTTTACAGTTTTTTTTACTTATATTCATGATATCGTTATAGAATTATCGGCACTTTTTTAATGGTTTAGTGACTCTTTGGACAAAGCACTTATGTAAACCATTGGCAAACAACAGCTATAAGGTTTCGTTTCGTTCATTTACCTACATTGAAAACTAGCTGCCTAATTACAAATCCAATGCCGCGTAACTGTATGCGTTTCAGCGCGAAATGTATTTAGTCAATGCCATTCTAAAATCGATTGTTTAGTTTGCACATGCGACTACTCAGTATGTACATCGGAGCCATGTGGTCCCAGAGTTGTCAACTGACCTGAATACCGTAGGCAATAAAGCATAGAATAGCACCAATCCAGAGTAATAACGCGAAGCCGCCGAACAGGTTTTTGCAGAACTTCACCCACTCTGGAGTCTGTTTTGGTGGCGTGAGTGCGTTGGGTCCGTCTCGTTCCAGGTTCTCTTTCGCTTTTGCGTGACTAAGGCCCTGTTGAATATATTATTTGTGTGAACTTCGTGAAGCATATCGTAATCAATCTGTTTACCACATATCATGATATCCATAAACAAAATATTTAATTATGTGAAAACAATCAAACGTCATTAGTTTTTGATTATCTAGAGCTTTATCATAGAAATATTACCGCCGAATCTAATAAATAAATAAATTTAATATCATAGAAATATTACCGCCGAATCCAATAAATAAATTGTAGTGGAGCGGATGAGATTGGAGTGGCAATAGTCTTACTTGAGAACGGCGGTTCTCAAATATTAAATTGACTTCTTTATGTTATACGATCTTTTAAATACCAGTTAAAACAGGCATGTGGGATTTACTTACATTTTCGGGATGTGTTTGAAATCTTTGGTAGAGCTCTTCGGGTGTTACTTTGTGGAAATCGATGTCCAACTCCTGCTTGAGATCATCTAAATCTCCTGGTTTCCGTTTCTTCGCTGGGGGTTTCCGGCGAGTCTGCGGATTATGAAATATGTTTTATATACTAGTTTCGTAGTTGTCTTTTCCTCCACCATGAAAGCGTTGGCCTCGAAGGCTCTTTTGGAAGTTTCGTTTAGCGGAGTCAAATTGTGCGAGCCGGTAGTCTAACCCGGCTGCTTTTTCATCGGAACATTTCAAGATACCTCTTTTCTTTAAAACTTATTCAATCATTACTGAAAACGTCCGTCAAATCTAAAAGTACAAAATGATACATCAGAAAGCATGCAAGAAAACGACCTGAGGATGCGGTCCATCATGCGACGTCCGCTTCGCAAAGGCCCCAAATATAAAATGAAAGATGATAAATAAAAACCTTGTACTGTCCGTCAGCTGTTCTATTATCGTCCTTAATGGGTCCGATGGTGGCGACGCGGTACGAGTCTGTGCGGCCATGCTGCAAACACAACTAGGGGCTAGACACATTCTACTAGCCGGCCCTAGGGGCCATGCAATCATGGAATGAGGTGGATGACAATAGCAACGGTTTTGCAACAACTTACAATAACACCACATTCAATGATTCGAAGCTATCTGCTCTTCAGATTTTTTACTATAATTTTGACATTTATTTGCGATCTTTCAACAAAAGTAGGTAAAACTGATAATATGGCTGGATGGCCATCTGTAAGTGGTGTTGCAATACCGATGCCTTCTAAAGATACATGAAAAAAATTTGAATAAACATTCGTGGACGGGGAAATGATTTCAATATGATAAACTTTAAATAACGACGTTACTGAAATAAAGTATGACGCAGCTTATAGTTCGCTTACTAATACTAGCTGAAGTAAGTATGTAAAATATGTAATCTACAAGGTAATAAAATATTCTATAGGTTTACAGCGTACAATTGCAAAGCGTTTCGAATCGGCACATGACATTACATTACAGAGTATGAAGCATAACCTTGCCAAATGTATTCTATAGAACGAGGGACCGAGTTGCGGCGGCTCAATGGTGCTCAATTGATCTGAACTAGTTGTGGTCGTGCGTGCGAAACTGAGCATGGAAGGACGCCACACAACCACACACCTCCACGCATCGCCGGCTACCTATAGAATATCGCATCACCGCCAATGTCGATAAGGATTAAGGTCGAAGCGGCATTATACTCCCGTTCCGGATAGAAACCACGACGCGGAAGGCTCGATCGCTCGGAATCGCCACGGGGCAGAGTATTAGATGATCCAGAAACTAACACACCGGAAACGTGCTCTTACGTAAGTAATTCGCATTGTGTGCAGGAGGGGAATAATGTCACAGAGTCTAAATGCGTCCGCGCTGCCGTAAACAAGCCGGCCGTCGCCGTCGATAATTGATGAACGTTTTCATAGCAGGCCTCATTAAACCGCGCCCTGAATTCCCGCGAAGGTTATCCAGAAAATACACTGAAAAGCTCCCGATTCGAACCAAAGTTGCTAGCGTGATGGATGGTTTAATTACGCGTACCGAGACTAATCTGCTGCTGCGTGGGACGTTGATATCCATCCTCGCAGACTGGATATAAAGTAAAAACGAATGGCTTTGATTCGAGTCGGACATTGATGAATGCGGTTGTTCGAGTGCGAAAGCGGTTTTCGAAGCTGGCAATAATTACCATTTATGAGGCGATTTACAAACACGCTGTTGAAATATTCATCGGGTTGTGAGGCAGGAGGAACGAGGAGTGACAAGAGAGGCAGGACACGGCGGCGCAGCGGACGAGCCTGGTTACATAAGCGGCGCGCACATCGCGCATGCGCACCGCGACCCGACCCCCTCTCGCAACCCTCGACATAAATAGCTAAAATACAAGGTTGCCACCCCCGGGCCTCAGTGACCGCATTTATAATCTCTATAAAGGTTAAACCGGAATATCTGATGGAAAATCGAACTGGTTCAAGCCGACATGAAACGGTCACGTCTCCGAGGGGATGATTAGACCCTTTCCAAATTATTTGCCTGCGACAATAATGTGGTCTTTAGATGCCTTTCGGGGTCAATGCAGGCTCTTTGTGTTTTCTCGAAATAAATAAGGAAGGGGAGGCTGAATACGTTGAATGTCATGCGGGTCCTTGCTTTGACATACTTAAACAAGTTTGCACAGTTCGACGTTGGTACGGCTCCTGGGTGAACATCAATATATCCCGATTAAAGTTTGTACTTTTACAGATCTGAAATATAATTTGAGTGTAGATGATATTATTTTATGCAACTACAATTGAGGAAGAGTCAAAAACAACGTTTTACGTAGAAATAAAGAGAAAGCAATGTGACCGAAAACATTCGGGAAGACATGAAGAACAATTTTCGTCTCTAGTACGAAGGTCTTTAAAATGCTATAGCTAATCGTAATTACTAGTTAATCAACGACATCACATAACTATCCTGATACGCGGTTACAAATAAGAACGTGGTTACAAATAATACAAATAGATAACATGTAACGACCGCGACGTTACAACGACATAGATAACTAGAGCGCATCACAGTGCATTAACTAAATCAATGCTAAACAAATGTCAAAAAGCCAGCGACCGGAGCGGAGATTCATTGCCACGGCCACAAAACTGCTTTATACCGAAAATTTGTGGTTACTATCGTAGTGCGTGACGTGTCCATGAATGAGACAATTATTTTTAACAGTAATGAAGCGAGACTGGCGTGACGTACGCGGTAGGCTCCCCGGCACCACGCATGACTACGGGAACGCGATTTGTCTAGAACTGTGCCAACACACTATTATTAGGAACTCTACTTTCACATTCATTAGTACCATTGCATTGAATGCAGCATAGGTGTGCATTTGTTTTGATGATCTATTTTAAAACGCGTTAACGATGCACGATTTATATGACATGTGAGATGCCAGTAAGATAGAAGACAATTTGAAGGTAGTTTGAAGTTTAGTGTAAATAATAAGTAAAGTAATAAGACAGATAATTCAAGATAAGTTTGTTGTAAGAAATAGAAACGAGAAATATTTCGTTTCGATTATCAAGAGCCTGAACAATACGATGAAATACTGGAGTGTTGATCGGTAATTGTTGAGGTTACAGATTACAACCAACACGCAAAAAAGAATCTAAATTTTACGAGTATCGACAATGTAACAAGAACACTTTTCGTTAATTTACGAGGGAGTGTTTTGGCAAGTCCGAATTATTGAGCTCTGTGAATCAACTGGAAGCACTTGATTTTACTCACGCGCTCTTTTAAGATTCTTTTCATCGAGTGTTTATCGCTGACTGTAATTGTCGGAGCTCAAAGCCAATTGATATTAGGAGCTTTCAATACTACTTATTCACTTATTAGATGATTTTTTGATCCAAGGAGGAATTTACGTATTTAGTTTATTTTCCGAATGATTGTTGGTTTTTCCGATGCAGTGTATGGTGTTTCTTTCTTAAAATTGATATAAGACGACAAACTTATAAAAACTATCATAGAAAGATGCCACTTTCATATTAGTTAGTTCGCAGGGGTTCGTTGACATCTGGAAACTTTTACAGGGGTTCTTTGTACAATAATTAATATTGGCCAGTAAAAAATTGGTTGTCTATAAAGTCGGTTTACGGACGATACTTTAACGCGACAACGTCATAACAAAACATTGATTAAATGATGATGATGTAACGGGACAATGAGCGTAACGAGACAATGAGCGCAACGGGACAATGAGTCATACTTTTTCGTGCGTGCAGCCGGCGTTCATCGATTTATTAGACGTTGTCACGTCAAAACAACAAAATGAAAGTTACTCCATTGACAAGAGCCAGGGTCTTAAAAAGAAGTGAACAAGAACATTATGAATGTGTAGCGAAATGAATAGTTAAAATACATTAATGAAACAAGTATCTGTATTACAAGAAAAACAAAATGCCCGACTGTTTAAAAGCGACTTTTACGCTATCAAAAACTATAAATACAACCATTTGAATGCATTAATTGCCAATTTATTATTCCCAATTAAATTTAAAGATATAACTTTTTTTAATCTTTTAATTTCCTTATTTTTGATATCCTACTCGTAAAAAAAAATTACGAGTTACCATTTTTCGTTAAAAATCCACTAAAACTTTTATCTAAGGACACTTGGGTTTTTAGACGAATCTATCGATATCTTAACTCTCGAAATCCATCTAACCGTTTGGAAGATACGAGGTAATAAAGAAATTTACAAACATACATGATACGCGCGAAAAATATAACCCTACCTTGGCAATCGGGTAATAAAAAATCAAAATAGATTGAGAGTCCATGACCGATAAAAAAATTGTTATGTCAATATGTCATTCTTTGCAATTAAAACAAATATTTAATTCCAATGAATTAAACAAAACAAAAACAATGATAAGTGAAGCGATAAAATTAAAACAATCGTGGTCCATTACTTTGCTAATGGCCTAATTAAACTAAAAGTTCTTTTATATTTCTGAATTGTCAATTAAAGTGATAAAATATATAACCGATGAGAACTATCGCAAAATATATAAACAAAATAAGTAACTAGTTTATTATAAATTGATGGAAGAGACAAACTAAATCGAATGCCGCATAAATTATACTGTAATGAGAAAAACCTGTCTACGAGGAAGACATGAATTGACAACACTGTATACCTGTTTCAATAGACTCATAGAAAATGTAAAGCGAATCTTTGTGTATACAAATTTCAGTTTCGTTAATACAATGCCTAATTTTGTTAAGAAAATATATTATAATAATAATAAAGTTTATTTTGCACAAAAGAAAATAGTTATACAGCGTGATTATGAATCGATTGGCTCCTAACTAGTAATAACTGTATTACAGAGCCAAGTTTTTTTTACAGAGCAATGACTGCCCACTACTTATAGTGATAAGTAGTGGGCAGTCATTAATATAAATAACGAAGATAAAGAACACAAAGCAGAACTGCAAACAAAAATCAAATTCTTAGAAAGGGACTAAGAAATGTAAGCAGAAGTCTAACAAAAATAACTTTCCATGTAGGTACTCGTAGTTATAAAGTTTTCGTAGGCTGAACGGAATGGTCGTAAATGATGAATAATATATACGAGGTTATATTTATCAAGGCAAGGGTCACGCGACCGGAACGCGTAGGAATGCTGAAAACATCGTCTTACTGACTCCTCCACAAAAACGGGGATCACTAGGTATAGTTTGGTTTATTTTTTTCCTCGTGTCTATTCAGATATGACGAATGATAGAGACGAGTGGAGAAAATTTACACGACCTGAGTGGTATGAGGGTAGGAAGATGATGAGTTTGGTCTATTTGAAGTTTTTTTTGTGCATTTGACTTTAAATTGCACAGGGTTTTGTGCGACTCACTAATTATATAATTTAACTCACTGAGATGTTTTTATTGCCAATATTAATTGTTATAGCGATATAGCTATAATCTTTTAGATTTGATAGGAATGTTCATTAAAAAGGATTAGACGTTAGAGTATGTTTAAAATTTAATGAAATATCAATAGATTTGATAGAAAATATATATTATGTAGTAGTGATAGTAGGAAATATCAGATTGAAATTAATTTAGATAAACCTCTTAAAATCAAAGTGTGTCGAAACCAATCAGATTCAATAGAAAACCTGAATCTATTAATAATTTTAAAGTTTAAAAAACTGAAACAACCGACTTCTAAGAACGTTATTTTGTTTACTTGTAATATTAGTAAGGATAATAATTAAACAAGGCGCTCAAGCGTTGAAGTAACTGTATTTTCTCCTTATACACATTGGATGAGGAGTAAGTAGGTTTTACTTTTCAAGCGCAATAAATCCCTTACGATTGTAAACTTTTTAAAGAGACCTCTCTTCACCCGCTCGTTTCTTTTTCAAGAATTACATTTGTCATTGAATGTCAAATGCTTCGTCGTCGCAGATTAGAAAAAGTGCAGATGTGTATATGAAAAACCTCAACATTTGACACTTTTGTAAAGAACAACGTGTCAGTGGAACTCTGCGATTCTATAATCTGACGCACTCACTCAGGAATCCAATGAAAATATTTTTACTTTTAGAGATTATTCAAAAAGTAATAAAGCAATGTTTCTAAAATAATTATGGGACCAACTTGGGAGCTTTCTCTATATGTCAATTCACGAAACACAAAAATCGGTTCTAGAATGACGGAGTCATTCGTGTTCATACATAAAAAAAAATATACGGTGCGAATTGATAACCTCCTCCTTTTTCGAAGTCAATTAAAAATAGATTGACTTTGTCGAAATTTAAGAGCTGTATGAGAGAAGCACAGAAAGAAATGTGGGTCTAACGCTTGTTAAAGGTTAGTATAGTATCCGAGCCGCATTGGAAAGAACCAAGGATCACGTCTAGTATCCTAATTGATGCGTGCTGTCGTCATGAAGGATAGAGGAAATACTCCAATAGAGCGACGGTACTCTATGCGATTTAAATGACATAATGACGCGGCAATTTTCTAATAAACCTTCGGAGCTCTTATAGACGTGTCCGAAGCCCGACTCGCGCGTCAACCTGTTATCTACTTCCTTTAGAACACATACTGAGAATTCGGAGTACAGGAAAGCGCGACGAAAACAGAGAAATGGAATAGAATTGGTATTTGAAAATCGATTTATTATAAAATATCTTGGGAGCAAACAGTCAAGTCAGAATTTATTATATTAAGATAATATAAGAAAGAAGATCTTCACAAACTGGCAACGAAAAATAATCAATAATCTTGATTTCTGTCTCACCTATAATAGACGATGTATTATAGGCCCCTACATAGTGTACTCAGAAATCTTGTTTCTTTCAGAAAATATGTAAAGGTTAGGTTTTTATAAAGATACTTCCTCCGCAGCCAATATTAACTCGTTAATATATTTAATAAACACGGACTCGATTTGTTAATCTACGATAACATATTTACTGTGTAGAGCTACTAATTTTCAATTGTTTAACATATCTGATCTAATTTTATACTAAAACAACGTAAGAATAGCAAAGTGCTCGGGAATTTTAGCGGCTTATAGGATTGTGACGTTCACGATATAAATCAAAGATTTGATTCATATACTTATAACTGACTCATATCTGACCTATTTCAACAGTTCATTTAGAAATTTTGGAAAATTCTAATAAAGGATTCAGGAATCGGACGTACTCGTAAAATGGTTGGATTGAAATAATGGCAAGAAAAAAAGGTGGGAAATGCTTCTGGAATCGGACGATAAAATGGTTGGCATGAAATAATGGCAAGAAAAATAACGTGGTTATGTGTCAAACTCGCCCTATTTTTCTGATAATCTGTAAGCGAGGATTTAGATGAATATCCATGGACGTAACTAGGAAGTGAGTCATTGGTGGCGTATAAAATGAGAGTAGATGTCTCACTCTCCGTATAGATCAATACGGCAAGTTACGCAACCCTACCGGCGCCGTCTTCTCCCACCGATTCCTCCCTTAATTTCATCTTTCGCACCCTACATTACGAAGCTTTTTACAGTGAAAATGGCATCAAATGAACGAGTAGTGAGATAAAGCAAACATAAAATGACACGACGAATTCATGATAAGATTTGAGACGAATACAACTTAAACTGCCACATGCAGGATTCACGGTTCAGACAGTCAATTTAAAGGAACAAAGGATGTAGAAAGCGCTAACAATTTGGCGCTTGGAGTGCCACATGGGGCATGGAGAGGTGCTCGCAAGCTCTACCACGGGCGACGAACACCGCTACTGCTGAGCTTCCTCGGCGTTACCTGCTGCACTCACTGATCGGACATGCACTTGCACCTTCACGAATGCACTTACTCGCCGGCCTGGTTACTGTAAAGGCTAAGGCAAGCACTACAGAAAGCACCAGCACTCACCTCGCCCATTTTCTTTAGTCTTTATGTGTAAAGGCGGATAAAAAGGAACAAGCCGCCTCTCGGTCTCGCCTCTTTCCCTCTACGGAGCGGGGTGCGTTGTCGCTAGTTCTGCAACAACGGAGGACCGTTACGGTTTCCGCGTTCCAACGAAAAACTTAAAAAATGTGTGCGCTTTCACGTAGCCTCTTCGCACGGCACTGGGGCTATGTCATCGTGGTACGAAACTAAAACCCGGTATGAGAGTGCACGGGGCGGAGGCGCGTAGGGCGCGTCGTTCGGCGGCCTGGTTCGGGCGCGGACTGGCGGTGGGGCCGGCGCGTATCGAGCCGACGGCGCACTGACGTCACACTGCGTCACGACGCCAGCGCCGCCGCTGCGAGCGCCGCGCGCATCGCGCCGCGCCGCCGCGCGCATCGCGCCGCGCCGCCGCGCCGCCGCCGCCCCGCCCCGTAACCTTCCACAACCGGCACGCTGACATCCCCTGCTGATCGACAGCCTTCCCGGCGACGCACGCCGAGCGCTGGCCAACGACGGCAACGCACGCCCCATGCCGCTACCGCCTCGTCATCATCACTTTACCCAATAACCGAATCTTCCACTACCACCCTTAGTAATTCTCTTGAAATTCACACTCAATTTAACCTCACTAAATACTTTTATTAATACTTAGAACATAAAAGCTGTGGCGCTAATAAAATTTTATTAGGGCACTTCGTAAGGCGCCTAGTGACGGCAGGCGGAAGAACGTTTCGCTCGACGTGCCTTGGTTTAAAGGTTTTTAACTATGTGGGTTTATCCTTTTCCCAGAGAACATACATAGGTTCGTCTTTTTGAGTTAATCAAGAGACAGGAAATATCAATCTAGTTATTCAATAAACATTTTTTTTAAACTTTAACTGCAGCCGCAGAACCATCCATCAATTTAACTATCGGTCCGAAAAGCATTTTTATGACCAGCAAATATAATATTTGCGTCAGTTTTATTGCAAGCGCATTATGATAATGTCATAACCTCTGTACATAAATAAATTTGTAGACATAAAATGTTTTATGGTTAGAGAAGGCCCGAGGAAGCCGCGATTCTGGCCGAATAAATCCGCAGGTCTTGACTTCTGTGTATCCTTATTTATTGCCTGAGGTTGTTGCCACCGGCACCGTTACCACTGAGAAAGGTTTCAGTTCAGGCACATTATAAGATTCACTGAGATCTTTCTACAAAAAGAAAATTTGTAGCATCCTTGAAAAAGATTTCAGTTTGACTTTTACTTCTCTAACTCGATATCGTTATTAGAATTTGGAAGTTTTTACGGGCTAAAAATGCAAAAGCTTCTGAAAACAGTCGGAGCTGTCGCGTGGAAGTTGAAAAATACGCAGCAGCTGAACGGAATATGCATTCTATTTTTAGGTGATCGATAAATTGCCATCGAGTTGTTTGCGGTGCATTTCAGTGTTTTCGAGTACAACAGAAAAAATATTACGGAACTTGTAAAAAAAATCTTTAGTAGGTAGAAAGCTCTCAGTCTCTCACGCTTTAGTAATATATTTTCAACTTAAAGAGCCAACTAGCCAACTAGTGGTAACTAGCCAAGCGAGGAAAGAGGAAAAGTTTATCTATCACCCTGGCATGGCTCCCGTCTAACAGGCACTTTGCAGATCGCTCACTTCACATTTCATCCAGTGGGCAGCTATGGTTGTTTTTCGATGCTCGGCAGCACCACCTGTCAGATATTAATTTCCGGCACTTGAGGCCGCCCCCTGGCGTAATTACACGTCAGCAAATATAGACGTATCGCAGCAACGAGCACCGCCTTCTTCACGATACTTGAGCACGTAATCGCTTTCAGACACCATTGCCCTTTTAGGAAAACCCTTGTTATTACGGGACAGTGTTGTCTTTTTAACTTTCTATTGGAGTTCACCTAGGTTTTCCAACAGAACTTTTATATTACAAGATTACTTCTCAACAGAGATATCAGGTCAAAATCTTATAAACGATATTAGGCCAACTTTTAATGGTCCGATCACGCAGAAATTTGGCTCAGTTATGCAATTTCAATGACAATGTGATATTGTATCACGGAACTGGTTTGAAGATGGAGCCGGAAATATACAATTGATTTATTTAGTTACATAAAGAATTATTTCACTAGGAACATAAAATGCCGAGGACCAGACAAAATACACATTCGAGCTCTAAAATTGATTATAGGAGACCCGTCGAATGCAGGCTCACTTTAAAATCATCTTGGTTATTATATGTATAATATTTCTTGCGAGTCAATAAGAGCTAATGTTTCTAAGATTTCTATTTAGTGCTTGTTTGTTGGGCAACTCTCCTGATGCTAAGCAGTCTATAACGGTGCATGCTTGCCTAAAAATCGACTAATTACCGATTTAAAAATATTCGGGAAGACCTACTCTACTATTAATATACATTCACAGTGTTGAGGTTATAAAAAAGTTCTTAAGTTGAAAACAACCATTACTCATGAGAAAAAGTATCACATAGCTAAATCAGAACCAGGCACAAGGAGGTACTAACACTAGGCAGGGGAAGGGGTTCGCAAACCACAAAGTATATTGTTACTCTACGTATAACTACAGTTAGTCATCAAATAAAGGGGGAACCGATGGAAAAACCCCGCCGTAAAACCAACTCGGCAACGACGGCCACATTTTATTCCCAGTCTCCTGCAGTCTATGCCTCCAGGCATAATAAAACACAAAGTTGCACACTTTTCAATTTCAATGTCCGTTCTGCCCCGGCAGTACGCACGCTTATTTTTCATTTTGCCAGCCTGGATTTTGAACAAAAGGATTTTTCTCATTGTTTTACTTGAACGGTGAAATACTCATTTCCGTGCGATTATACATTTACAATTCGTTTTGTGGTGTTACCCAGTTGTGGGTGGGTAATCTGGTGAATAAATGATGGCATATTTCACTTCTGTAGGTGTTGATATTGGTCATTTGTTATGCTTGCATCATTAATCGCGAGGGGAAATAATATAAATAATGGAGTAGGGCGGAAACGCGACGGGTGTTGGCGCCAGGTATACATGTGGATCGATACCATTGCAATATGTCAGGAATCACGGCGTGGCATAGTATACAGTACGCATGCACCGACTGCGACCCGGAATTTCCAGGGGTAGGTCAGTTACTTACCGTGCGACTTGACTTTACACTCCGAAGGCGTTATAAACAGTTTCCGGAAAATTCTCGTGCTGTTACATTTTTTAACTTTTCACATTGATTTTATTCCATATACAGTTCAGAGTATTTCTTATATTTGTATTCGTTAAAATTCAACGTTCCCGTAAGGTGTCGCGAACTTTTCACGGATCTATAAGGAGTATAGTTTACATAGTAATTTTAAGACTTGCCCCGACCTAGCGACTCGCCTACAACCTAAACTATAATTTTCCTAAGCGACCTACTCCGACCTAACGACTTAGTCACGACCTATTTTTAGACCGTAAAAATCTACCTATTAAGATCCTAGAAGTAAATATATTTTTAGCATTTTAATAGATTACTTTCAAAATTTTATTTATACCTGTAACGTTTTCAGAGCTTACAAGAATTAAAGAAAAAATATATATTATTTACCCCATCTGATAAAAGTATTAAAAAGACTATAAAATAGAGGTATTTTTTTTTCGGGAACGGTTATTTAGGCTAAACGGTTAATCCTTAACCTACAACATACAATTGCGGACCGGAGTCGGGAAAAGGTCGCCATTAATTTTCAAGAGAGCACCGTCAATACTACAAACGTTGAGATTTCTGTTAATCTGTTTATTACCCAAGGTTGCGCCTAATGTAAATTGTTAGCATTATCCGTGGGTTTATAAGAAAACTAAGAGAAAATTAAACCTCAGCCAGGATATTGGCTCTCAAAAATAAATGTGAAACCATTAATCGTTCGAACAAAAATATTTTAAGCTTCAGATAATTCTACGAGGGTGTTCATCATGTATTATGTAAAAGCATTAGTATTTGAGTCGGGCCAAGCGGGCCATTCCTTCGCCGTGAAGGACCGGCTGATATGAAATTTCGTCGTGAAGCGGCCGGCGGGCGAGCGAGGGGATGCCGGGGGTTCGGTCGTGGCGGGGGTGCATGGAGGCTCTATTTGGGTCACCCCGGGCGTCATCCCCCACGATCAATAGCGGAGGCGGCGCGCGCCGGCTCGCCGTCTCGCTCGCTCCCCGCCAGTTATCTAACGTGTCTCGCACACTGCCCCACACACATTAATTATTTTCTAAATCACCCCTTATACGAGCCGTTTAGACAAAGCTTAGAATTTCTCATTCTATTTAATCCCAGAGATGATCCCGCATCCACGTGAGCGCGGTGCGAAAAGAAAACGCCCACTTCATCCTCGGGCAGGATCGACATTCGCTCTAGCTCTCCTAGAACCTGTTTTCGAGTGGTTACGTAACCGAGAACAAAAGATATAAAAGTAATCCAGTAGACAGTCGTACGGCGGCTTTATCGAATGGCTTTTTCAGGAGCGGCCTCCAGATATTCCGGGGGCGTCCTCGATGCTGAATAGATGGTGCAATAAATTTTCCAGCGCGCTCTATCTCAGACGAGTCATAATTTTAAAGCTACGTTGAAAGCTTATAATGAGGCGTTCCGAGTCGAGGAGCGAGCCGAAGTGGCCGCATAAATATTGCTGACGAGTCGGACGAGATGGGGCGGCGAATGCTAACTAGTTCGGAAAAGTTCCAACGGCACTTGTGGAAAACTCACTCCTGCAGATTATGCTGCCTACCTGGTACCTGCTCGCTCTCATAACACTTGTGACAGATTAAATGTTGTCTTAGAACTTCATCTTACACGTAATGTGCAGGGTCTTATAATAGATCTTTGACAATACCACTTCATACACACTTAATTAAAATGACAAGAACATCTAACAACCAGACAGAGCAATATTTAAATTCGTCATCCAAACATTTGGATAATCGGAAATCTGACCCGAGACCTTGTTTCTAAAGCAAACGCGCCACCACTGAGCCGAACAGGTCGTCGAAAAGTCGGTTACATGGTACATACCTGTCAAATATTATACAGAAAGGTATGAAGTCATGAATTCAAATTCGAATCTCAAAAATTTATATTTTTACTGGATACTATTCTTCGAACTTCTTACATTAATCTTCACTGAGCGAAACTTAGGTAGGATAATGAAGAATATTGGATCCTATACCTCCCACCGAGGCTTTGTACTCCACCCAACTACGGATCGCTGGCGATGTGTTGAAAACGTTCACGACTGATGCAATATTTTACACTCTATAAAAACGATAGAGATCAAACAGAATACTTGTAAATTGTAAATCATCTATTGTAGTAAAAATACCTAGACCGCACGTGTAGCAGAAAATAGCCCTGGAAAGCACCGTCTGGAAAATATAAAGTAGGTACATCGTTCAATACGCGTTGTTAGAGTAGTGACGCGATCAGCCGTATTGTTGCCAACCTGAGCTCGTAAACCCTGAGACCTTATTGACCACTTCGCAGCCACTATGGGCGGAGACGCACGCGAAATATCAAGGGCATTGTAACTCGCACAAATCTGCCACCTAAACTCGCGGTTATCTGCGACAACCACTCGGCAACAATATTCTATTATCATGTTGCGCAAACCTTGATAATAAATTGTAACATCCGAAATAATGTTCATATTATTACAACGGATCTACGTAAAAAATATCGATTGGATTAGAATGTTTTGACGTTGAATTCGGGGATTTACTATAGCGTATACAATCGAAAGATTAACAGCGTAGCAAACTAGGATGAGTTTGTTTTTTAATCGATTTCAAAATAAACTCTGTGTGATAATTTACCTCAAACTAGAGAGAAAAAGGCAGACGGAACGTACGGAACTCGGAAATTAACGGCCATCTCTGTTTGCTGAGACCTACAATCTTGGAATTTTCAAGGCAAGAGTTTATAGATATCTTCTAGATGGACGAGCTTCATCCTCGGCCACACCGTCGCTTAGCATCAGTCAAGTTGGTGATCAATAGTAGGTATATCTTGTATAACAAAAAAATAATTAAGTTAACATTTGGCAAAAGACACGAAATTTGTTAGCACTTAAGATTAACTACACAGGTACTAAATTATTTATAACGAATTATTGCCAAGTTTTAGAATGAGATATAAAAAAAAAACAATTCCTATAGTCTAATAACTAATTATTATCTGTTTTAAGCTTTTAAGACCAATTTGTCGCGGCAACTTTCGCCAGCAAATTACGCATTTTTAATACAACAGGAAGAAACTGTTTTCATAATTAAGTTAACATTTGGCAAAAGACACGAAATTTGTTAGCACTTAAGATTAACTACACAGGTACTAAATTATTTATAACGAATTATTGCCAAGTTTTAGAATGAGATATAAAAAAAAAACAATTCCTATAGTCTAATAACTAATTATTATCTGTTTTAAGCTTTTAAGACCAATTTGTCGCGGCAACTTTCGCCAGCAAATTACGCATTTTTAATACAACAGGAAGAAACTGTTTTCATAATTAAGTTAACATTTGGCAAAAGACACGAAATTTGTTAGCACTTAAGATTAACTACACAGGTACTAAATTATTTATAACGAATTATTGCCAAGTTTTAGAATGAGATATAAAAAAAAAAACAATTCCTATAGTCTAATAACTAATTATTATCTGTTTTAAGCTTTTAAGACCAATTTGTCGCGGCAACTTTCGCCAGCAAATTACGCATTTTTAGGGTTCCGTACCCAAAGGGTAAAAACGGGACCCTATTACTAAGACTTCGCTGTCTGTCTGTCTGTCTGTCTGTCTGTCTGTCTGTCTGTCTGTCTGTCTGTCTGTCTCCAGGCTGTATCTCATAAACCGTGATAGCTAGAAAGCTGAAATTTTCACAAATGATGTATTTCCGTTGCCGCTATAACAACAAATACTAAAAAATCAAAAAAAATAAATATTAAGGGGGGTCCCCATACAATAAACGTGTTTTTTTCGTATTTTTTTGCTCAATATTAAAAACGGTAACAGGTAGACGCTTCAAATTTTCACAGAATATTTACTTGTATAATAGCTTTCAAAATAAATAATTAAATAACAATAAAGTAAATATTAAATATTATTCCCATACTACAAACGTAATTTTTAAGCAATTTTTACTCGATCTTAATTAACAGGTAGAAACTTGAATATTTGTAAGTAAATATTTAGAAATATATTAACTATGAAAATAAATACCTAATCTAATACATAAAAACTCACAAAATGAAAATAATCCGTGCATCTAAACGCGGTGCGAGCGCCGCGCCGCGGTGTGGTGGTGGCGCGAGCGCGAGGCGGTTGCTAAGCAACGGCTGCGCGGGTAGCGGGGGAAGTAACATCACGGAGCGAGCCATAGCCGCGCGTATTCGCGCGAGCGTCATCATGTTGCCCGGATGTGTATCGAAAACCTACCTATAAGTTTGCAATTTACTACTTGGAATTTCGTTGATTTCTCGTTATTTTATAAACAGAACTAAACTTTATAGTATTATAGATGATAGTACGGAACCCTTCGTGCGCGAGTCCGACTCGCACTTGGCCGATTATTAATACAACAGGAAGAAACTGTTTTCTACTCCTAACTATAATACGATTTCAATATTACTTTTTAAAATGTTGGTAACAATTAATCATTAGCGGCTATAACTCTACAGTTTCCTTTTTTTTTCAAATTTTACACTTTTTTATTTTTTACTTCGGATTTACAAACTTATAACGAAATTTGGAAAAATAACGCAGAGGCATTTATGATTCCAATCAGATGAAAAAGTAAAAATCACTGAAATCGACTAATATTTAGGGGAAGAAAAGATTTATCTCCTATTTATATGGAAGCACGCACGAGAACATATCTGTTTCGTACCCTTTACAAAATTTGGCTTCAGTTTAGTTCTTTACGTTCCGTCTGCGTGTTTCTCTAGTTTCAATTTACATAATTTCAAGTGCAATAGACAATTACGAGCTTAACAAAAACAAATAGTACCAGCGCGTTGGTACTATTTGTTTTTGTACCAGCGCGTTGGTACTATCATTATTATTCGAAGAAACATTATCCCGCACGTGTATAAGGAGGATTTGAGAAGAATCCATGATAATGTTTTATGTCTAATACTACATATATACTAACATTTTTGCAACTCTGTTGTTACTGAACTATTTAACGTTAATTGCTGTTTTTTATTGTTACGTTTGCTATAAACCTGTGTAACCCAAGAGCCAGTCCTTTTCTTAAAGTACAGTAAGGACGTTGCTGAGGCTGACTTTTCTCCAAAACGTACAGTTTTATAAGTGTAATCTTTATAGACAACGAATTGAAGAAGTAAAGAGGACAGTATTTGGGTGCACAGTGTCCCAACCAAGATAAACCAGCGGCCACGGCCGGGACTACCTTTCCCCAAATACAAATTACAAACATATGTACATATACTTTACTCGAAAAATTCTACCCCCAACATTCTGGTAAAGCTCGAGCTACCCAAACAGTATATTTCAGACGCATACATAGCTACGCAGCTTAATTTAGCTCTGGTGGTGAAGCACCCAAAGACCGCTTCACTATGGATACAGATACCTTGTAATCCTCAATAGTTGGTAAGCACACAAGTAACGTTTCACAGGTGCGGTTTAATTTCCGATATCTTTGTGGAAACTTATTAGTTTACATTAGTAAGTGAGGGTCTAAGGGATTACGCCGACCACCGTCCATTATGCAAAGTTATTATCCACGACATCTGAAATCTGGCCGGTCTAAAGCTTTCCTATTTGACGAAGCTGGTTCTAGCGGTCCTTTTAGAAATTTACTAGAACTTGTACGTAGAAATGTACTAGTAGATAATCGGCAGGGATTGTAGTTCAAAACTTATGTGTTTATAGTTTTATCTAAAGCTACGACATTCAAGGATTTAAAATGTAGATGATGTAAAAACAATGGATTAAAAAATATTGCTGGCAAGATTGCTTACTAATATGTGTAGGTATCCGAATAAGATGTATAAATTAGTTTTTAATCGACTTTATATATATCATAAACCGATTTGGAAAATTATGTTTTTAAACGAAATGACTGATAGACTAGAATGATAGACTTTCATGTATTTCCCATAGAGATTTTACCAACATCGATTTAATAATTTGGATAAAAAAAACTAGAATATATATGTCATCCAAGTAAACAAAACTGTATATTTTGACATCAGTTGTATCATTATAAGAAAGTATATCAGGTCTATAATGTACATATATCATGGTTGTATTATCATTCTAACATAAAAAAAC
Source organism: Lycia hirtaria (assembly GCA_947563715.1). Classification (NCBI taxonomy): domain Eukaryota; kingdom Metazoa; phylum Arthropoda; class Insecta; order Lepidoptera; family Geometridae; genus Lycia; species Lycia hirtaria. Next base: position 3,411,227 of record OX387385.1, on the reverse strand, counting down.
CTAACTGCCAAGAACGGTAATGTTAGTTAGAGGTGTGTGTTCATATGTCACTCTGTAAATATGAGTGTTATTTTTTAAATCATATTATTATAATAATATAGATATAAAAATCAATTTAATAGTATACCTACTTTACAAAGAATGAGGCGCAGACGACGGTGGTACGCTATAGCCATCATTTATGGCCAAATATATACACACCAGTGGTGCGGATCCTTTCCGAACCCGGAGAAATGTTTGCAGAAACCCCTTTTAAAAAGCTCTTTGTGAAAACCATTGGAAGTAAGACATCTTACTGAACACGTGCAAACAAGGACCGGAAGGACCTGACTATATGCGATTTATCTATGTTTTTATACTATATCCTTTTAATGGTATTTTCCAATTATTATTAGGGATAAATAAATAATTTTTTTTTTTATCCCTTATATGGAAACAACTTACTTAAACACGCAATTTTGTTTACTTGGATGACATATTTTTTGCAGTTATTTTAAACCGAAGCACTGAACCGACTTTGATAAAATGTATAAGGGCCCACCTCTGAAATATGACCTACCAAACAAAAAATAATCATAAAAATCATTACACAATTGGCAGTCATCGAGTAACAAACATACTAAAAAAAACGTGTAAAGTCGAATTGAGAGCCTTCTCCTTTTTGAAGTCGGTTAAAAAGTATTTTTTCTTTTAGCACGCTATGTACGAGTACAAGGATAATTATAATGTTTAATTTGTATTGTAAAAAAATTAAAATTTAGAATCTAAATAAATAAATGAATTATAATAAAAGAATTAGTGGTCGTGACGACACGTGTCGTTAGATTTGAACAGTCTATCAACAATTCGTACATAAGAATCGAGGAAAGCTGCAGGAGATACAATAACACAAATTACACATAATAACATAAATGCACCCGAAAATCACTACCTTTAAAACCGCGTTAAATAAAAACTAAACACCTCTAGCTCAAATTCTCAATTTACGTTTTCATTTTACACCACCTTCAATTGCCTCAAAATACGAACCGACTGTTATCTAAATCGAAAATCCATACCACAAAGCCACAAGCCCAATATTTACTCCAATATAGAATAATATCTCTCTTTAGGGTCGGTAATGGAAAGCTTGTTTACTTAAACGTATCGCTCAAGTAACGAAATGTGGTGATATCGATTGCGAGCTCCTTAGGGAGCGGAACGAGCCCCAAATTATGATTTAACATTTTAACAAGTTAACACGTCGCTCCCCCTTTTGTAAGCGGTTTATTGCGGCAAAATGAACTCGTATGGTATACTGTCATGCACTAATTGATTTACATAGAGCGGGAATCGAATAAACATTATATCTTCACAATTTTCAGCATGTTATTGCTGCCCATGCTCAGCAGGCATGGGCTTCTCTTCTTGGACTCCATTCATCTCGGCTATTCATACATTCATATGAATAGCCTACATTCATACATGCTATTCTTGTACGAGCACAGATTTGACCCGCAATCTTTGAAATAGTAAAAATAAGATTTGTGACAACATAAAAGACACCTAAGAATATTGTTATTTAAATTAATGTACTGGTGTTTTGAAATACATCTGACACAATTTCATAATATTATAAAATCGAAGTTTGTTACCTTTACACGCTCAAACGGCTGAACCGATCGTTATGAAATTTAATATAGAGATAGCTGTGGACCCGGAGATGGACATAAGCTACTTATCATCATATTCATCACCATTTTTCATAACTATGCGGGTGAAACCGCGGAACGCAGCTAGTTCATAAATCGGGGATTATTGTGAATCTATTTATTTTTTAGGTATTTTTCCTATTTTAATTTCAAAGTATCCCTCAAAGTGCATTTAATGTGATCAGCTCCATACAAACAGAATTATTTTTACTAGACTAAAAAATATCGTCGACCCCAGTGAGTCGGTGGGCGACGCACACCAACTGGACGACCAAAACGTCGTTCGTTTACCTGTGGCCACAAATATTTCCTTTTCAGTTTTTTTCTGAAGACTAATATTTGGAGACTGACTTTATCTATTTAAACTGTTGATAAGTTTAAAAAATTAGACAATAGGTTTCATACATCTACAGATGTGGAATTACGTTTAGATACTTTCCACTAATAGGTTTCATACATCTACAGATGTGGAATTACGTTTAGATACTTTCCACTAATAGGTTTCAGAGATTTTTTATTCATAATAGTCACACAGTAAGTTGGTCCCTGATGGAATTGCGTGTTTTAATCCATCAGTAGTTAGGTGCCATAAACTGATGCATTAAATTATCACGTATTTTAGCAATTAATTTTTCTTCGCGTGACGCCCACTTGGCGCAATACATGACCGAAGAGTAGGAATGAAGCGGACACGTTTTATACAGCTGAATAGCGACAAGCAAAGTTTATGTCTCCTTCCATTGATCCAAATACTTTCCCTGTGGGCATCGTAAGGCTGGTGACACATGACAAATCGTAGTGAACTCAGATGTAAATTTTAAATTTTACCTGTTATCACAGAAGACTTTAGTACTATACATATATAATAGTATCTCTATGACTTTAGTAGCTGTTACAGAAGAAGAAAAGACATGTGATTTTATACAGAGAATTTATTGGCAGTAAGTTCCAAAGAAACTGCGTAACTTTCTACGAAACTTCTCATTTACCTTTACATAAATACAGTATACATAATATACAGTATAGAGAAGGGTTCGGGCCCGTTACATTCTCAGGAGTCACAGATCCCGTTGACGATGATAAATGAAGATGTAAAAAGGACATCTAAAGTCAGCACCGGGCCTGTGATTCGATAACGCAATGAAGTGAGGGATAATAGTTTTACCTCATCTCGAGCACGGTGGAACGGAGACGAGGTCGAAGTAGATAAACCGTCGACTCAATTTCCGATATTAGATTTGCCTACGGGCGGCGGCCGGTCGCCGTTCCTGCGGGGGGTCTGTTTTATCATAGTGTATTGGACTAGTGAGATTTTAGGCGGAATACTAGGAAGAACGTCTCTTAAATAAATCCAATGTGAATAGAATTTAGCTATGCTCCGCGGTTTTAGCCGCAAAGTGATGAAAACAGGTTCTCGTGTATCATGTACCAAATTTTATAACGATCGAACGAGATGGTAACAAATGAAGAGAAGTACTTTAATTTATGTTTTGTAATATTGGTCAGGATATCCATCATTTTTAACTAAGGAGTATTATTGATATTATTTGCTATATATTTTTGGTACTCAGTTTTTAACAAGAAGAAATATGAGCTAGGCGAAGGTTGATACATGGAGTAAGGTTTTGACGGAATGATGGCCGAGGCAAAGTAAAGGGAATGTGGGATGTCCAGCTGCAAGATGGGCCGACGATATAGTAACATCACGGGTCAAACCTGGACTCGATTGGCACAGGACCGAGGAAGATAGCAAGATAAGAGAGAGGCCTATACCCAGCAGTGAGATAGAGAAGGCTGTGGATGATGATGATCAAATATGAGCAAAGACGATTAAGCGGTTGTCGAGATAAAAGGTTGTGTGTTTTCTTTTCTACGAGGCCATTTATCGGTCGATTTTGAAAATAATTGGCATCGTAACTCAATTCGAAACAATAATTTTGAATATGAACAAAATCGGATACCAAAATATAAAGTAATGAAGTCTTAGCAAAAAAAATATGATCGCGATAGCTGCTGTTTGCTGAACTACTAATATTCGTATAATATACAAGAAAAACATATTAACTTACTAAAATAAAATAACGTAACTAGATAAACTAATTAAATTCGAATAGGCAATAAATAGATTACAATAAATGAATCAGAAATGGAAAGCACTGTCGAAATTTCAATATTCAATAAAATTAGCCCCTCGCTACTAGCGAGGGAAAAGCGGAAATTGCGTTGAAATTTCATAGGCTTCGAGGAAGACAGAATTCAATCATGGAAGCATCTGGAAGCAACTCGCGGCCTTGCCGAATAACGTCTCCTTGCGTAGTTATAGATACATATTACATCAAATTTCATGAAACATTTCAGTCAATGAAATTATTATAGTGTAAACAGAATATAAGCATGAAGTATAAACATTGGACGTCACGGCCGTTGCTACGGCCAGCCCTGCTATGTAGATTCACTCGCTCCTCGCGTGTAAACCGAAGGTGAAGACGAAGGAAGTTTATTGGAATATGAACTAGATAATATTTATAGTTCTCAGAAATAGTCTAAAAATTGCTCGGCATTGGTGCTTCAGTTGCTTTCAAAAGATACAAATGATTCAGCTTTCGAACACGCCAAATCCTCTATATATCCGGCGCATTAGTAAATTCAATATTTGCACAATGTATTTTCATCTATACATTATTATAACGTCCCCGATTTAAATGTAATACGTCATAATTATACACATCAGCAAGTTTAGACAAACGGCAAACATTTCTATTTCTACAAACGCTTACGCTTTGAAATGGTAAGAAACTGTGACGTGCCGTCACGTGACATTTTGTTAGCTAATGGCAATCCCATACATTTACTTTTCTATTCTACTGGCGTTCAAATCTGAATGCCACTTGTTAAACCCCTCGGTTACAATTTACATAGCATACTCATGTAAATTAGATATAACTGATTTAACAAACAAAATGTAAAGTCCCGGTTTAGCGCCTGAAACCCATGAAGTGCTCGAGTATTAGGAGCAGTACAGTACACGTATCAGTTGTCACGTGATATTTAACGGTGACATCAGTCGAGGGTTGCAAATGTTGCAATATAACGCATCATAGAGGATTACCAGGCGTCAACGACATATCGACGACCTACAATGGCCTTATGAGAACAAAGACTTGGCGAGGTTACGTAATTCCTTGCAGTGAATAACCTGACCGATAAACTATGTAGTAGTTTTCTACCCACAGATCTCGCGGGCGTGAACTTTTTACTTAAACTTTAACTTTTAAATTCAGAATTGAGTTTAGAATGTTTCTGCCAAATTTTTTCCAGCGAACAGACGGGATCGACGCATATGACCAAGAACGCAAGAGGCCAATAGACGCATTTAACCAGATACTCAAATGACCAGATACGTACATGGCCAGATATGCAATTGACCAAAACTTGTGTACGCAATTGACCACAAACTGAAATACGCTATTGACCAAAACTGAAATACGGCTATCAAACTTGCTATCTCGATCTCGACAACCAATGACCGATTTGCTAATATTTAAAATATTTGTTTCGATTTGAGTACCAAACGTTTTTTTTTTACGTCCCCCTTTCTTGTGGGAAATAATCTCTTAATCAAAAATCCGCGACGAAACAAAAAATTATAAATTTGTAAAACCTACCAACCAAGCAATAAATCAACCAACCACTTGGTATTTGGTATACCAAGTTTTGTTTAAGATTTGCTAACAAATACATCCTGAACGCGAGTACTAATAATCATCTGGACAGACGAAAGATAATTTTGCCAGTTGAAGCAGAGATCTTAGTTCGCTTCGCTCACTCGGTCAATTAGGGCAGACATTTGTTTCAGAGGAATTCGTAAAGGATTTAAGGGATACAAACTCGATTACAAAGTCTCTTTTGTTGGAAATCTTTTTAAATTGCATCGGGATTATTCGAAAATGTTAAGCTTATTTCAACACCTGAGGTACGAAGTGGGACCGAGAGAAATAATGCGAGTCCTCGTTAAAATGCAGTTAATGATTGCGGTCTCGCTGCAGAGATAAACAGATTGAGTACACGGTCACATACTGTGCTAAACAGTCCCCACGGCATTTCAAATTACATAAATCAGCCGTTAAGTGCACGCTAGAATTGCCGCATTCCATATAATTCAATTATAAACGTGACAACTCCGCATACATACGAAAACTGCTTCATATAAACACAAAGTGAATCGTTATGCACAATAATGTACCTAAATTAATCATACTAACAAGTATAGTAACCTTTTTTAAGAGCAACAGAGCACTAAATCGCCTGAAAAAGAAACAGAAATAGGAAAACGAAAACAGATAGCCATCTAAAGCTCAAAAGCAGCAAAGTTCGATCGTAGATTTCCTAGAAGGGAAACAATTCTATTAGAGGCGAGAGATACTTTTAATGCGGGTCGATGTCTACACGAAAATAAAGGACAGTTGTGGAGCGGTTCGTCCGTGTCTGGTCTGCGCCGGTGCGAACCAGTGGGGGCAGTGCGCACTGGACGAGCGGACCGCGGCTCTCCCGAACAATTTCCGTTTGTGCATACTAAGCCCAGCCACCAAACACAGTTCAATGCACCACTTACTGCCGTACAGAACCATGTATTCGGCCACGTTTATCCTGGATTGTAAAATTTGTAAGAAACGGTATAAATCAATATCAGACAGCGTCAGTACGACTGCGTAAACTGTGTTGAAGATACATACACAAATTATATTGAAATAGCGTCCTAGTTGAGAAACGGCAGACGGTGTAACTCGGGAGTTAATATTGATACAGTTTCTATCAAGCAAATTAAGATAATTGTGCGCGAAACCCACGATGTCACCATCGTTACACAGTCGGGTTATTTTCCAAGGGCATGAATTTCGGTAACCTATCTATAATCCGAAATACATTTATATGAATCTTCCTTGCTCGAATCCGTTTCGTAGAACTGTTTATTTCCAGATGGTACTTGACACGAGTTTCTTTTTCCATAAGTTTCTTAATCATTCATTTGCTCGAACAACTATTCGGTTTGGTTCATTAGGTTTCAGTTTTATTATATTCAGACCAGATTAGATTCAGATAAATCAATTATTAGGTTAGGTTTGTTAAGTTTCTATTTATTATACACAAAAATATTCTTGAACAAAGATTCGGTTATCAGGCTAAATTGTCAAATGAGCTTCAGGGATTTTTGATTTGAAGAAAAAATGGTTTCGTAGAAATGATATTCGGTGTTTCACAAATCGGATTATACATAGGTAACCATGAATTTCATATAAAACTATGCCCGAGACGACGGCAATTTGTAGAAATGACTGTGGAAAAGTTTTGGAGACGTTCTTTCCTCATTATATTGTAATCTGAGAGCGGTGAACAAATTGGATGTGGGCGTTTTGTATGAATGAAATTCGCGCGCGGTTTCCAGACATTAACAATGGCCGTTGGTGCCTGTACGCACCAGTTTACGTTAACGCTACCAATTCAAATGGATTAGTAGGCCTTGGAGATAAGGACGAAGGTCATTCAATAAAGGACACCCGGACTGCGAATTACAGGGTTTTTACAGTTTACAGTACGATAGGGCAGAAGGATGTGCAGGAAAAAACGTAATGTAGATCGCCCAGAGGCACGATGGAGTGACGATATACGAAAAACAGCTGGCAGTGGCAACGGAAAGCTGAGGATCGTGCTGAATGGCATTCAATGAGAGAGGCCTATGTCTAGCAGTGGACTAAAGTAGGCTGATGATGATGATGATGAGGGCAGAAAGATCTTTAACATCAGTTGGCATGATTGGAATATTTAGTCAATTCTAGATTATGCCACCATTTCACTAACAATTTCTTGCACGGAATGCGATGCATATGACACGTCAATGATTATAAGTGATATAAGGAAAACAAGTGTAACCAGAATACGATACTCGATTGGCACCCGGCGGCAAGCTGAAATCGAGATAAAAATATCAGCTTTTCCATATATTTTGTTGACTTGTATCGAACAACTGGTTTTTCGCAATTTCAATTATTGGTCCCAGAAAAAAAGTCATTCATAATGCTGGGATAATGACCCCTAAAAGTATTTCCGTCCCTGATATTATGAATTCGATACTTATGCAACGTTTCTAGCAACTAATATTAAAATATTCCTTCTCCAGTTTTTCAAATAAGCTGGGTGGGTCCACAGTGGAATGCCATTACTCGTACTTAAGTCAAACTTAGAGGCACTGTAAATCTAATAAGATTTATACAAGTTCTTCCGTAGTATAGCTGGTGGAATTAATTTTCTCCGAGCGAAAGCGGCTTGCATTACCAGCTGCTTTTAAAACGAGCTAAACGACGAACTCCTGCGAAAGCAATATGTAATTCACTTAAGAAAATTGTCTTGCGAATGTAACCAGTTGCAAGCATCTGCAAATGACACCATTTAGAGAACAAACTACAGAGTCTCAGTTCCTAGGAAATGTCACGTGACTTAACGTAACGAATTCCAAAAGCGTATGCGTTTTTGAAAATAGAACCGCTTCGTTTGTTACTTGTCTACGCCTGCTGAAAAAATATTATTCTATTAGGCAGCTGCATGATGTGTATTTGTCTTCTGTCATGAGCCTAAGTATCATCATAGAATATCATTTTTACCGACTTCAAAAAGAAGAAGGTTAGCAATTCGGCTGTATTTCATTTTTGGTTTTTCTTTTATCTTTGTTACCGCATAAATCCGTAATTTGTAAACGGTTTAAAAAAAACGTTTTTTGTCTTTTTGGAAATCCATAATCCCGGAAGTCCTATGTAAAGCAGCGGACTTCTTGTGGCAGAGATGATTATGATGGTTGAAGTCCTTACATAACAACAGAAATACACAATAATGACCACATATCGACATGTTCGATTAATGGAGACACGCGAACTGGTGATGAAACTTAATCACTATATCGTGTGTTGATCATAAATATAGAGAATGCATAGATACCTAACCTAAAACTATGTAAAAGGATGAATGTCCGTCTGTCCGTGTTTCTAAAATAAAGTGTTAGGTATAATTTTTATATGTATTTCTTATATGTTTCAAAAACCCGAACGAAACGCTTTAATTGCACTCTCATCCTGCGGCCTGCTAGATTGTGGAATACGCTTCCTGAGTGGGTCTTTCCCGATAGATTTAATCTGGGTGTTTTTAAATCACGAGTGAGTTGGTTTCTACTATGTAAGCGCGCTCCATCGTAGACCACAACGTCACTTAACATCAGGCGAGTTGGCGGTCAAGCGCAAACTTATTTCTACATTTAAAAAAATACGTTATCAATATTAATCTGTTTCGAAAGAAATTGTAGTGTCTATAATATAGTTAAAAAAACTTACTTCAAAATGCGCAATTTGTTTACTTGGATCATATTTACCAGTTATTTTGTAATAAAAACCAAAGTACTGAACCGCTTTTGATACAATTTATATGGAACCACCTCTGAGGTATTAATATCCTACAAAAAAAAAGAATCATAAAAAAAGTCATAATTGGCGGAGTAATCGCAACAACATACAAAGAAAACACAGTCGAATTGAGAACCTCCTTCTTTTTGGAAGTCGGTTAAAAAACGAGAACTGACGTCTCGATTGCATTGCTAGCCAAACAAAATAATTAAATAAGGACAGCAATACCCCACAATACTCGCTAAGTGTTTTCTTTTAGATTATAGCATTACTGAAATTAGCATTACAGAACCCTACCATGTGCGTGTCTCGACAAGGTCTTGGCCACTTATTTCCTTAATAAAAAAAACCCTTATAGAACAGATTGCACTTTGCAGGCTAAACCAGGTTATGCAATATGGTGTAACAGCCGCGACGCGGGCGCATACACTCGCGAGACACAATGCGTTAGTCACAATCACAGTACTGGTTAGCGGGCACGCTGCAGTTAAAGCCGGATAATACTTTGGTCTTTGAACTTAGTGTTACCAGAGCGGGTCACCCTTAATTGATTTTCCCTTTCAAAGTATTTTTTTTCCAAAATAGGCTTGCGCTTGACCTTCAACTCACCTGGTAGATAGATAGTTATAAGGTCGGTAGGTAGATAATTATAAGATAAACATCGAAAAGCAGGCGTTCGCACAACATATATAATTAGAGCTGGTTAAAAAACTACAGAACCACTAATGTTTCCAGTAATTAAGAGCATAGGCTTCGGAGTACATGGTAGACTTTCCTAAAATAACCACTATCCCAAAACGTCTACTTACCCAAAAAAAATTGTCTTAATTTACCAAAATGACCACTTTTCCGAAACCTCTACTTTCCCAAATGTCTATGGAACGCCTGACTCCTCCTTTACGAAGGGACTAAATTGTATGTGACCACTCAAAAATAAATAGAATTATCACTCAAAACTATTTACAAACGGCGAAGATATCACAAAAGACACAAAAATATTTAGACTAATTAGAAACTTCCTTTTTTGATGTCAATTAAAAGCATGAGAAACCTATTCATTTTTAGTACCTATTTAGTAGCTTTTATTTTCAAATTATTAAGAATAATCGGATTTTCAAGGTTAGAATGAATAGACATGACTTTCAGATCGACGAGCTCCATCCTCGACCACACCGTCGCTCAACAACTGGCGAATAAGTGTTCAACAGTAGATAGTAAAAAAAAAATACGTTTGAGTACATTTTTATACTTATATGCTCGTAGATTTTTGTCACTTTAAAGAGATTCCCATATGGCAACACAGTTCCAGCATAAATCATCAGGATGTCGCGAAGCAGCATGACTCAGAGGAAAAGGACTATTTAGGATTGTTAATTTGGATTAACGAAATTATCTAACACATGAGCGGGAAAGGTCAATAAGACGTCAAGTTTGCACAGATACATTCAGTTGTAACCGGACTCTGGAGTATGCCCAAGACACTGGCGAAAATACTGCCAACCCATTTCAAAAGCGATAAAAGTATAGACTAGCAAATGGATACTTTAATACAGCAATCAGAAGTTAATGGGAGAATTATTAAGGTTATAAAAGTTACATTATTGAAGAGAATATAAAAACTTTACTCAAGTAATAAAATAAACAACTCGAGTCGACAACGCTGAAACATTTTATACAGATCAAACTCCACGCAAGTACAGCTTACAGCCTTACTAAGGCGATCTGAATAGGCTTAGAGACTGATAAAGTGATACTTACGAGTATGTCAACAATTGCTGGTTTACACTGTACCTCTCAAGAGTTGTTATTATATTTCAAATTCTACGATCTTGGCCTCTGCCCTTCTATTATCCGATTGCGCATAACCATCCCGGTAGTGTTTTCGGGTGTATGTTTGTATTTGGATATGTATATTTTAAACGGCTTGACTGATTTTGATGTCGTTATTTTTGTCTTTCTGAGAATCTCTTTCTCTAGAATAAAATGACAAATGCACTTTTTTATTTTCATAGTCTCCAACGTATACTCAATATCATATCAAGCTTGACAGTAACAAAAATTGCTATTATATATAACCGGGTAAATTGCTATTATATATAACCGAGTAAATTGCTATTATATATAACCGGGTAAATTGCTATTATATATAACCGAGTAAATTGCTAATATATATAACCGGGTAAATTGCTATTATATATACTTTTTTTTTATACACTATAGATCTACGATTGGCCACCAACTCGCCTGATGTTAAGCGATGGTGTGGCCGAGGGCGGAGCTCGTCCATCTAGAAGATATCTATTCACTCTAGCCTTGAAAATTCCAAGATTGTAGGTCTCAGGAAACAGAGATGGCGGCAACGAATTCCATTCTTGTACTTTTCTTTTATTATAGATGCTTGCAGTTTTTATTATACCTACTAAAACTATTTAGACAGCACACCACCATCTATATACTTAGTGGGCGGTAACATTGTGGATTTTCCTAAAGTACGTACATAACAGTAATTTGGATCAAATTTGTAATTTGTACATTGGATGTACAATTGTGAATCTTAGTCCAATCATAGAACGATACTACTTACCTTATTTTCTGTACAAAATAACCTTTTTAAGTTGAATTATCTTCCAACTCTGTATGTTCCATCTTTAACTACATCGTCGCTTTAGAACACGCAATATGATAGTGAATTGTGGACTTATTCACGATTTAATAAAAAAATAGGTGCAAATACACAAAATCGAAGAGGTACACAAATTATCAATTCAAAAATATGGCAAGAGGAAAGAATTGAGCCAAATTGAGCGTACCAAAATGAAGATTCAATATACATCCTTAGGTAAAAACAGACCAGCATGACAGTGATAAAAGGCAGTCGCCACTGCAATGTGCTTCAAGAGATAGTATTCATTACTCTTGCGCAATGCAGACGAATCCAGAGCGAGGTAATCCTTCGGTCTCCGTTGTTAAAGCTCCGCGCAGGCCCACTGAATAAATAAATAACTTCCACGCATAACACGGACAATACAATTAGAGGAATGTAACGCTGCGAATTAACGTCAACCTGTCTAACCGCGAACATTTTGCGAGTGTGACGGTAAAATGTCTTATAAATTAAGTGGAGAAGTCTGCTAATTTTCAATTCAATCGTTCAAGTCTCCATTACGACTTTATAAGTAAATATGAACCTTTTTTTATGCTGCGAAATTCTATACATTAATGAAAGCAGAACAAGAGAAAGACGTGTGTCAGTTAAGCAAGTAACAAATATTGTGCCAAAACCCTTGTGTCATATTCTCAAATCGCAACTTGATCGCAAATGGTCACTTTCTGAGGTCGTCATATTCTCAAAACGTCAAAATGTGACGTATTGCACCTAAACCCTTGAATGATACAATTTCGAACATAGGTTCGAGATTATACGGGTATTTGTATCTATATTCAAACTGCAGAGCAACATAACAAGAACAAACCACAAGTACCTATAACAAGTTATTGCAAAGGTTTTCTTTCAATTTCCCATTATTCCACTAAAAGTTTCTAAAAAATACTGTCGATCATCAATTGTAATGGATCTCTTTTTATTATTTCGGCTATCAAAAATAATTTCGGCAATTTCAATCAATACAAGTTGTGAAACAAGAAATGGCCATTTATTAAAGTAACGCCCTCGGAAAACTCAATTCGAGCTTCTTAATTAATTTACAGTCGAACTTTACACATAAAATATTCGAGATTCCAATGAACGGCGAAATTCGTCTGATGTTTGTAGAAGCGTTAAACAATTCTCTATCGGAAAATTAATATTTTACTGGGATCATTTAAATTACGTTTACTACCTTTATATTAAAAAAAAAAAAAAACTTCAGTAGGCCTAAAAGTACCTAAAGCACGTCTGCAGTCAGAACTCATTCGGATTCGAAATCTATGTCTCTGTCTCTGTCATTCTCTATGGAGATGACAGAGACGGATATATAGATTCCGAATCCAAATGAATTCTTAATCAGGGGGCTGACCATTAACCGTGATCCATACATAGTACCAACTGCTCCTATTAGTTTTGCTGGCGGTTTTAAAAAACTGAAACAACAGACTTCAAAATACGCAATCTCGTTTACTTGGACATTTTTTTCCCAGGTATTTTGTTTAAAAAACCAAACTACTAACCCGATTTTGTAAAAAGGACGGTGAAATCGAAAATCCACAACAAAAATCGTCAAGTGGAGAGAGCATAAGCGGGAACGAATGTGTGTAGTGGGGAAAAGTGGAAGAGTGGGCAAATACACGAACCATCAATCCCTGATGTAACACAAATAAGGTAACATAGAAGTGTTGTCGCGCGATCTCGTCATATATCGTCCGTCTTACTTATAAAAGCTGAATAAGCGCATTTTAGTTAAACAGTGTTTTGTTCCGTTTTCACGCGTGACAGTTCCCATCTGACAGAAAGTGGCAAGTCCTTATTCAGTGAATAAGATTTTAACATGCGTTTATAAGTAAGACGGATACTCGTAAATAGGAGCAAATTGTTTTATACTTTTTTATTTGATTTAAATCATAAATACCTACGGTTTGCTTTTTCAAATTCTGCTATGATTCCGACGTTGAAAAATTAAAAGTTTAAATCCGTACTCAGCGATATCGAATGGAATTCTTTGCCGCCATCTCTTTTTCCTGAGACCTACAAATCTAGGAATTTTCAAGGCTAGAGTGAATAGATATCTTCTAGATCTGGACTCGGTCACAGAGTCAAGTCACGGTAAAATATCATAATTAAGAGCAAACTGAAGATTTAGATTATTCTAACGACTATTTATTACTTAACTGTCTTGTTAGCGACATTAACAGTTACGATTACTGAATAAATATAAGACAATTTACCTGAACACCTTGGAATAAAATAATCTCCTATCTAATGAACAATTACTAGTACTGTATTATTTAATTCAAGGTTTTCATTAGTCCTGCTAATTAGTTAGCCATTAGACATTACAAATATTGTCCACATTATTATTGTTAGGATGTCAAAGAAGACCTAAGATAATTTTGGAAACGTTATAAAAATATACTATATTTATATTATACACATGTGTGGGGTGATCAAAATGAATACTTAATACTTCTATGATAGAATATAATTTTAACAAATTTCGCCAATGTAATTTGACAGAATACTAATTTGACAGAACAATGTTATTCTGTCAATATATGAACAATGTTAATGTGATATACTTATGCAAAGTTACATCCAAATTGTTAGAGCCCTTTCATAAAAATAAAAAAACATTTTATGTAAATACGGTTGAATGGAAATGTAAATAAATAATAAATAAATTTGTGGACATTTTCACACAACACCATCTAGCCCAAACTAAGCAAAGCTTGTACTATGGAACTAGATGGCTGATAGAATACATATATACTTTTTTTTTGTAAATATATACATATGATACATAGAAACACCCAGACACAGAACAAACATCCATGCTCATCACACAAATGTTTGCCCTGGGTGGGGATCGAACCCACGACCTTTCAGTTCAGCAGCTAGACGTAAACACACTACCGACTGAGCCACAAGTTCAACGAGAAATCTCACAGAATTCGTCCAAAAATTTCTAATTTCAAAATATATCATTGCAATCGGACCTTGAGACCGACCAACCAACCAACCGACGATTATAACAAAACCTGTTTCTTCCTATACACGATATACAGAATACATTTCTGATAAAATCTATAAACTTTTTCCACGACACTACTCCCTTCCAGTCAGCAGAAATCGAGTTTTGTATCTCAACCGCATCGCGGCCTAAAATACACAAGCTTGGAAGCCGCTGATCTAAACTGCAAAATTAAACATTAATTTTACCGGATTAATAATTCCACGTGCTCAGAGAGGAGTGGTGTGTGTAGAGAGACACACCCCGAGCGGTGTGTGAACACGAGACAGTAGTTCCACATTGACGCCATACTGAGCATGCATTTATGAGGTTGTCTCTCACACACGGTGGTAAACATAATTACGTGCCCCGTGTTGACTTTTCAGCCTCGTCCAAACCGAACTTGCGTTATCTAAGTTCGCGGACTTGCGTCGCGCGTTGATGTAGTGTGTGGAGTAGCGATGAACCCAAAACTAAGAACACATTGTATCTTGGGGTTCTTGTGCGATGATATCAGAGGGGATATATACAAATGGATTTTAATTTCATCAACGCTAGTAAAATAGAAACAAATGTATGGGATTGACATTAGTTGACGCAATATCACGTAAAGTGGCGTCATTTTTTCTTTTATTTCAAAGCGTAAGCGTTTGTAGAAATAGACGTTTGCCACTTGTCTCTGGCTCAGTTGGCAGTATGTCTGCTTGCCGAGCTGTAGTTCGTGGGTTCGATCCCCACCCAGGGCAAACATTTGTGTGATGAGCATGGATGTTTGTTCTGTGTCTGGGTGTTTCTATGTATCTTAAATATATATTTACAACAAAAAAATAAGTATATATGTATTCTATCAGCCATCTAGCTCCATAGTACAAGCTTTGCTTAGTTTGGGCTAGATGGTGTTGTGTGAAATGTCCACAAATATTTATTTATTTATTTTGTTAGTCATTTCGTCCCGACTTGGACGAGGCCTTAGGACGCGGAATTACTTAGACCGTGTGACGCCCGTGCAAATACTGGAATTACTAACACAATCGTATTAGCGCGAATGAAGATTCTCAAGGTTTTGCTGACAACTGGATAGAACTGATTTAATTGGATACGCGATGAGATCCTGACTTACGTCATCTCCGATCCAACTTGTTTTTTTCCGAATCGGACCAGATATATAATATATTTTTACCCGACAAGCAAAAGGAGTGTCATGATTATGTCAGTGTATGTTTGTTGGTGTTCCCTATAATCTTCTACTGACACGGTTTTACAAATGGGTTGTCAATCGACGTGTCATCGCAGTCTGCAAGCACGAAGGCGTGTTTATACATATGATGGCATTGTAAATCCATATATTTTACAGATGTTACAGTTTTTATAATCTAACTAGCTGCGCCCCGCGGTTTCACCCGCTTAATTATAAAAACGGTGATGGTGACGACGATAAAACATCCTATATCCATCTCCAAGTTCACAGTTATATTTGTACCAAATTTCACAACAATCGATTCTTCCGTTTAGTCCTGAAAAGGTAACAAACAGACAGAGAGACAGCCAGAGTTACTTTCGCATTTATAATATTATTACATGGTTAGGAAGATAGGATTTCAAGAGGTGCGAAATTATATTGAAAGATAAATTTTATTTCGATTTCCAGTTACGCATAATTTTTGTTCTATCAAAAGTAAACTATACAAACTTATAAGCATAAGCAATAAATGCAGATGACATAATTATAGTTTTTTAACGGTAGCGTATATATGCTTGACCAAATCTCTTGACTTCAATTTATGTAATCCGTTGAGGTTACTAGACTCAAATGATACAGTGATCAAAATGACAAGTCCCAAAAGGTCCAATGGGTCAAAAGGTCCATTGGGCTATAACGTCCAGCGTTCGATTCATTAGTGTTAATTTTCTGTGCATTGAACTATTTGAACTATAAAGCACAAACCAAAGAATTGTCAATACTTAGTATTGACAATTCTTTGGTTTGTTTTTGTGTGACAAAGATTTTAAATTTACGTAGAACAGACACAAAACGTAGGAGCCAACAGTCCTATTCCGTATTAAAAGATGCGTCATGTGAGTGAAAAGGAAAAACGTACATCTTTTACGAAATTTCCAAAATTCTCTAGTTAGAGATTTTTTGGAAATAGAACTACCGTGGAAAAAATAATTAAAATTAATGAAGTTTCGTTTGTTGCTAATCTAACAAAAAAACATAACCCTCCCATTTGCGTCACCGTAGTCTGATAATGTTGACAGCAGCGCCCTCAATTCCACATTAGTTCTCTTTCCGAACACTCTTACTAGAGTATTTTTGAATTCTCGTAACTACACCTCACAATAATGCGACTACAGCGCGCCGTCTAACGGAACCACAATCCCTGAACCGCATTTCTCCTGTCACTGACCACAATCAACCCGTCATCGACATCTAACATCTATGCTCGTATCACAGCCTAGGTTGAGAGCAGACATAATCAATGACGTAACCGGGCTAGTCGATAATGAATCGGATAATCTCTATAGTTACAAAGGGGATTTAATGTTAACTAACTACATCTTGCGGTTATACCTGCGATCTTGGAATCCTTTCTTAGTGGATACCTAAACTTAACAAGATACCTTCCAAATCTCATGTTTAAGGTTTAGGATGAAGATTTAGAAGTGAAAAATATTTCTATAAGATATTGGATAAATATCTTAGAGCGAAAGATGTGACCACGCACTGGCGTAACACCAACCACGAGGTGGACAGACGACCTCTGACAAGAGGCAGGAAGACGTTGGATGCGAGCCGCTTCCATCAGATCTTTTTGGAAATCCATAGGGGAGTTCTGTGTCCAGGAGTGGACTTCTTGTAGCTAAGATGATGTAAGATCTAAAATGTACGATCATTTTACATCAAATTTATATTTTCTGAAATACTATCCGTCAAAATGGCCCCTGTAGGTATTTCAACCACCATTTCCACTGTAGGTATCATCGTACAGGGTTCCTTCATTTGACCTTTATACAAGTTCGTAGCACTGAAAGGACTTCCCGGGAAAGCCATTTTTTGCGTGTTGCGAAACAACATGGCAGCAGCTTTTATTTCGCTACGAAGTAGCGTAACCCAAATGTGTCCGGTACAAGACTGCTACGAGCTACGCCGTAGGCACAGATCCAACAGTTTTTTTTTTCTACGCTTACATATTTAAGGAGCACTTTATTAAAGCTGTAAAAAAATAAATTGTAACTAGTATAAAGATGGAACATTTTTGACGAGTTTTTTTTTATTGAGTGTTCTTGGCTATGGTTTATCATAATCGGTGCAGCAATCGGTACTTTGTTTCAATAGTTATTTAATCAGGTAAATTTAAATGGAGTTTCGTTTCAGGTTTGCCACAGCAAAATAAATATGTTCTTTAGTATGCCGCGGGGAATCCTAGTGAAGAGCTATATGAGTGAGAAGCAAGAATTATATAATAATTTATTTTACTATGGGTCTGCTGTTTGAAGACGGGTTTTAATTTTTTTAAACAATTATTAACCTTAAACAGATACGTAAATAAATAAAATAAATATTTGTGGAAATTTCACACAACACCATCTAGCCCAAACTAAGCAAAGCTTGTACTATGGAACTAGATGGCTGATAGAATACATATATACTTTTTTTTTGTAAATATATACTTAAGATACATAGAAACACCCAGACACAGAACAAACATCCATGCTCATCACACAAATGTTTGCCCTGGGTGGGGATTGAATCCACGACCTTTCAGTTCAGCAGGTAGACGTAAACACACTACCAACTGATCCACAAGGCCAGTCAAATATTATGGGTAAGTAAAAATTCTTAACTATACATTCTATTACTTTTTTTTCCTATGCAACAAATAGTCTAAGTCAAAAGTATAGCATGCCTACAGCCTACTGTAAAAGAAATGCGAGGACAGGAAACCAACTTTAGGCTTGTTATTGGCAACATATCTGATTTGTGCGATATTTTCTCGTGTTCTCAATTTGCAACTTTGTCTCTGAGAAATCGAATTCTCCATTTCCATTTCGGCTGACATAAGGAATACATTTCGTAGCTCTATAGATTGTCAATCTGTCGATGCAATTGTGTAGAGGGAGGGCAGGGCGTATCTATCACATGTCGGGTCTCGGGGTCATATTCTGTCGTGTATTGATGAAGAGGCATTGTATCCATCCGTATATTCAAATGTAATAGGTCGCAAACTTCCTACACAAGGGCGGTGCCATATAAGGGGTACAGTGTAATTGCACATGCTTTCCCGTGTAAACGTTAACTCAACAGCACATGGTGGATAGTTATAGAGAATATATCGCAAAAAACGCATATTTCGACGCTCGCAAGGGAATCAAAACCTATGGGGTACTTCCCGTTGACCTATAACTGTGAAATTTGGCAAGAAGCATTGTCATTTAGTACACATAAAGGAAAAAATTCAAAAACTGTACATTTTTTTATTTAATCACAAAAATCTTTACGTGTATGCAAGGAAGGAGACTCAAAATTTTAAAGTGCTTTAACCGTATCATGTGGGGTATCATATGAAAGAGCTTTATTAGCACAAGCTAAAACAGGTTTTTAAATATTTATACGATCTATATTTTTCGGTTTATGAAGTAAAGTAAGTTTTAAAGTTTTAAGTATATAAAAAAAAAACCCTTTTTATCTACTATTTTGTACGGAACCCTTGGTGGGCGAGTCTGACTCGCACTTGTCCGGTTAATTTAAACTGTAATTATATCGTGTGTACTTATAAATTGTGGTATATACTTCCTAACGGGGTCTTTAGTCGCGAGTGACGAGCGACAGTGTTTAAAATAATTTTCATTGAAAGTATTTGATATAGTCTACTACTATGGTAAATCATGAATTTCTAAGCAAAAATTATATATTAAACCATAGGTTTATTTTAAGAGACCTATTCAACGGTGATTTTTTCGAACCCCATCCCAAGATGTGGACCTTGGGGTGGTTCGAAAAATGCACCCCTTTATTAAGTGCCACCCCTATTTTTCATTGTTTTGAAAATTTTACTATTTTTGTAGCAGTTTACGAAACACATCTACGAGTACATGCCTAGTTTATGTAGGACTGATAGTCTTTGAATAAAATAACTGTGACATACGAACAAATAGAGAGACAGACAGACATGGTAAAATTATAAGGGTTCCTCGTAGTTACTACGGAACCCTAAAAAAGCCGCTCGTACAAAATAAGACAGGTAAGACAACGATTACGTAATCTGCCAAATCGGTAGTTCGACTGTTATCCGCGTTAGTGGATAAAGTTTTTCTGAAAGCGGCAACGGCGGAACACATAAAAGTATAATCAATGTAGTCTTGCAGTAGGTACGGAGCCGACAGCCGGCAGTCTTGGTGGCGGGTTCGACCGTCGCGCAGTTATATAACAGCAGTCCTGATCAATACTCGTGGCACTTGGTGCTAGCAGGGCCAATGTACGGGGAAAGCTCCCCGCGCTCCACTCTACAAATCTTGGCGCCCATCTCCACTACCCCTGTATAGCGTCGCCGTAATTCAGCGCCACGTTTTAACTTCATCGGAAGATCCACCTCAACTCAGATTCTGAGTTTGATTCACAAGCGGATAGGCTTGTGAAACTTTAACCCGCGCCCCACATTCTAGTCTATGTAACGTTTTAATACGTTATGATATTAAGAAAATCATTGGAATCGCCATTTTGACGTGACAACGTCTAATAAATTGATGAACGCCGGCTGCACGCCCGAAAAAGTATGACTCATTGTCCCATTACGCCCATTGTCCTGTTACACTCATTGTCCCGTTACATCATCACCATCATCATTTCATCAAGGTTTTGTTAAAAATGACAGCACAATGTTTGCCAGGCTCTGCTAGTAGTAAATAGAAAAAAATATTCCAAACTAGAAACTGCGTGCGTAAAAAGACTTACGAAAATATTATGGAGCAATGGACGGATAAAAATGTAATTGTACATTTTATGAATCGTTGGCAGAATGCTTTGGCACGACATACTGCAATCCTCATAAATATGAATTGTGATAGAGGATGTCATTAATTAGCTTATTCATAAAACGGGTGCGGAAATAGTGCCCAAATATTAAAAAGAAAATATAGTTCTTATTATTTTCGTATGAGTTAGAATAAAAATATGTGCGTTTTTTAAATTTACATCTTGTTTACATCTATACTACTGCCTTGAGCTCTTGGGTGTTTCTCTAACATCAACCCTCAATGTTGGCTCCTATATTGAGTCTAAAGCTCAACTAGCTGCCAAAAAGCTGAGTATCATTTCGAAGGTGCGCCGGTACTTCACGCCGGAACAGTTGCTCACACTTTACCAAGCACAAGTTCGGTCGTGCATGGAGTATTGTTCGCATCTTTGGGATGGATCGGCGAAATACCAACTCCAGGCGTTGGAATCTATAGAGAAACGTGCCCGGAAGCTAATTGGCGACGAATCCCTCGTAAAAGCTAGGCTTCAAAGCTTGGAACATCGTCGCGAGGTTGCTAGCTTGTCGGTTTTTTACCGGATCCATTTCGGTGAGTGTGCATCTGATCTGCATGATCTAATTCCTTCTAGCTCTTTTTTCTATAGGACGGTTAGAAACACGAAAAAGCGTCACCGTTTCATGGTGGATATCCCAAAAACCCGAACGAAACGCTTTAGTTCCACTTTCATCGTGCGGACTGCTAGAATGTGGAATGTGCTTCCTGAGTGGGTCTTTCCCGATAGATATAATCTGGGTGTCTTTAAATCGCGAGTGAATTGGTTTCTTCTAGGTAAGCGCGCTCCATCATAGACCGCAACGTCGCTTAACATCCGGCGAGTTGGCGGTCAAGCGCGAACCTATTTCTACATAAAAAAATAAAAAATAAAATACTTGATGTTCAGATGAACAACTGACGTATTTTAAGGAATCTCTGTATTGTATCCATTGTTCTGAAAAACTATCCTGAAAGAAATTTTCGTAATCACGTTACGTTCTCGCAAGAAATTTTTATCGCGGCGAGCATCTTAGGCTTTCTGATATCGCGAAATTTCTCTACTATATAGTCTGTGTGGACCAGACAACAGCAGATATTCTGTTGTTCCGTACAGTTTTTTCATCGGCAGAATTGTTTATCAAGATGAGGATTGATCTCTTAGTAAAAAGTACAACAATACCATGACCACCCAATTTTCGTGAATTCGGAGTTAAATAATAGATTTTACTTTTTAAGCGCTATTTCTTTTTAAATTTCTATGCAATTTTACTCAAATTCGGAATTAGACGAGTACTATTATTGGGCTGATTTTGTTTATACAATTAGATGCCGGAATCAGAATTCGTTTACACCATTACAAATCAGGGATGTTAAAATCTGATAAACTAAACTTTTTATTGAAAAAGTTATAGATTTTATCAGATAACTAAATTTAGAGGTGTATGATAGTGAATTAGTCTTACGTGGTTAGGTTATCACTCAGTCCCACCTATCAAACATGAGTTATTACCGTAATCATTGATAAACTAAAACACTGTCGTCATCGTTGAGCCGTCTGAACACCCTGAACAGTTGTACGAATAAAAGTTCGTACGAATGTAACAAAATGAGTAAGCGAAGTAACTGAATTATGTAACAGCATCAATATCTATTCAGGAATATGTTTCAGGAAAACAAAAGTGAATAACAATGAAAAAGCAAAAGAAAAGTTTTATTCAATTTCCCCGGTAAAACGGCGACCATAAGCAAAATTTACACGACCTAACGATATTGAGACATAAATTCATTTTATTTTCAAGCTCGGAGCTGTAATAAAAGCCTAACTTACAATAAGTAAACTTGTGAAAATATATATTTTTTCTGAGTAAAAATATGTGTAGAATAACAAAGTTCATTGGTTTATATGTGTTAGGTTATAGCATAATAGGACAACTATAGACTAATTGTTTTTGTGTAAAATGTAATTGATTTATAATTATTCAGTTTCAGGTCGCGTGCATTTTTATTTGGAAAACATTGTAAAATTTGCAATGATGTTTAGCGCATAATTTAATTTATAAATATTGTCTTGATTTAACATAAAGATAATTAATTGACTTTTATGAATTGTAATAATGTTTCAATATTGGAACTTCCGGATAATCTCGTAGGCTATAGTTTCGAAGGCAGGAACGCCATTCCGGATTTAACTGAAAAAGTAGCAAGATGTTGTATTTGTTGATAAGCCTCAAGGCTATGAAATTGTCTAATTTGAAACAATATTGCGATATAAGCTGTAAGTGAACAATATTGGAAGGATATATGGATATTTCATTGATGCTCGAAATGGAATAAATGTATAAAAACTGCCCATTGTTTTCTGAATTTTTGGCTCTGCCAAAATATGAAAGCAATTAAGTAAATATTAGATGAATTAAATTTCGGTAAACATATGGTAAGTAACATAACATATAGTAAACATATAGATCTAAGGGGTGACAGGATAGTTTTCATATATGTATTGCCTAAAGACTTATAAAGGTTGATATAGACATTTTAGACAGCAATGGCAAAGGCATGCCACCATATCTGGATGATCTCAACGTAACTTAGTGGCTGTTGTTAAACAATCAATTGAGACATTTAAATTGTAATCCAGCTGTAGTATTCAATTGGAAATGCTACTCGCAGTCACCCATCCGATTGTCGACTGTGTCACTCATTGCTCAACAACTATAATGGAGCTTCCGACTAGCTCTTCGACGTCGTTATATTTATTACACAGTTTCATTTATGTAAGAAAATCATATCTATTAAGAAAACGCTTAAAAGCTTATCGATATCGAAAAACAATGATTGAATCGATCGAAATTGATCGAAAATTACGTTACAAAAAGTCCCATATTGAATTACAGGGGTGTCATAAATTCTAACTTACAAAGCTTTTTTCCAACAATGAATAACTGTCCTGTGGACTGAAACATTCATAAAAAAAATTGTCTGTAAAGTCGGTTTAACTAAAATTTTACGTGATAACGATGCGTCACAAGCCGAACGCTTAGGCCGATCATGCCATGCCTCTCTATCGCTTGTTCCGCGCTCTCGCTTGCACTCTCGGCCCAGGCGGAACGTGACACTTTTACGTGCGTGCAGCCGGCGTTCATCGATTTATAAGACGTTATCACGTAAAAAAAATTGGATCAGTAGTTAAATAAAATACAGGAGGAACACATGAACATACTGTCAAATAATAATTCTTCTTTTTACGTGATCAGCAGGATTATACAAGTGACTTTCTAAACGCTAGTACAATATAAAAGGAAATGTATGGAATTGATATAACCCAACAAAATGTCACGTGACTAACACAAAGATAATGTTTTTAGAAATAGAAGCGCTTCGAAACTTTTGCCACTTGTCTAGGCACGCAGGTAATTATCCCATTAGCCATTTAAAATGTTGTATATCACACCTATGTATATGTTAATAGATAGAAAATAATACAAACAAGTATACCTGTCCTAATAACTTCTATCAATAATACATTTAATTTTGGTTACAAACACACTGACCTTGAAAATTTGTTTTGTTAGAAATACACACAAAATTATTTCTAAATCGTATGGATATGTCCCCATTTAAGAGGGGAAACCCCGCCTGAAGGTCACATGTAAACTTCAATAACGTTCGCAAATGATTTCGTGAAAGTACTTTCAAGGACTCTTTCCCCCCAAATAGGTAGCCCCTGAGGGTTAACTATATGAAGCTTTAGAATGTCACGCGAGCGACCCTTGACAAATAAACTGGCAAGACACGTCACTTGGCCGTTATCGCCTGGCCGGCTAGGAGGGGGAAATGCGATGGAATTAAATGTTAGATTTAATGTATTCTAACAAATTGAGAGGATCACTGAGAGTGACTGACGGTTGTATATTTCGCATTTTTCCATGCAATAAAAGAAAATTGTTTTCTACCATTACGGTATTTAGACGGGTTTTTTAACCAACACGGACAAAGATAAGGCTTTTCGAGTGTATGATTCTATATTATCTATATATATTCTAGTTATCTATGTAGTATTTTAGGATTATTAGTAATTTACATAAATGGTAGAAATATAATATAATATGTATTAAGCTTTTTCTCCGCTTGTAGTGGGGAGCGGACTGTAGCAGTCCTCGACACGGGGTATCCTAGTGAGGACTGTTATGCAAATGCTATTTAAGATCGTTTTTCCTGTGTATGTAAATAAATAAAAAAATAAAGCCTAAATGACTTGACCGATTTTGATGAGCAGCTGTGGTTAGATTTGTTTTCATTTTCCCACAGAATTCGTAGCCCTATTTACATGTCTTTGCATTATCCAAATGTCATAGGCTACATTTTTTGGGAATGGAACTCGCATGAAAAATTTGCATACTTTTAGGTAGACTCCTGTGACAAATAAATTATTTTACAAGAATTACACGTAACTAATGCGTAGAACAGTAAGCAGTCACAGAATAGTGGCCGCGAGATGGAAATGTTATACCTGGCAGATCTCCAGCTCGTTGATCAGATGATATCGACAAAGCAGTGTAGGATGACAGTGGATTATGCTGGCATATAACCGGAAAGAGTGGCGCGCTTAAGAGGACACTTAAAGGGTATCTACAAGCAACTTTCCGGGTTAGCAAAGCAACAGTAATGTCAGTGATGTTGCAGTTGTCCATAGACGACGGTTATCGCTTACCATCAGCCGAGCCATCTGCCTTTTTGCTTCACCTATTTTATATAAAAATAAAACCTAATACTCAGCAGTGGGTTGACAATGGTTATGATGATGATGAATACATAATACGTAACATGAGAGCCTGTTCCACTTTATGGTGGAATGGGACGCTCAACTCTACGTTCTGCTGCCAGAACACACCATTAGGTTCTTGGCGAAAGACTTTTAAACTTGAGGATGGTGGCAAGCCAACCGGACACTACTGAGTACCACCATGGTTTTCTCGGCATGTTTTCCTTCACCGAAAGCTCAAACTGAAGACATCAGCGCAATCAAAATTACCTGTCCTGATTACTGCAGTTGATAATCCAAGGAGTGCTCCGAGTCTCGCCTCCGATAAAGTTAATTAAGCCGTACAATCAGAAGTTTGTAGAATTCTGAGTAAGTTCTTAATGGTTTTTGGAGCCTTTGGCAGGTAGAGCTGATTTGAATTTAAGTTGTCTAGGTGCTAATAACTAGGAGGATTTGAATAACTTGCTTGGGAAAGTATTAACGTTTAAATGGTTTAACACAGTTAGTTATATTAAAATTAGACCTATTATTAATTTCTCATAATAATCGTCAAATCCTGGCCTTATTACATATAATTCAAGGCCCAATAGGGCCTTGAATTATATACAATAAGGCCTGAATATTAAGGCTTGAATATTATATTGAATACAATATAATTACAGTGAATAAACGAGATAGTATTAACAAGTATAAGTTTAGAAAACTCAAAAACAGATACACGTCAAACTTACAACACTCTTCTTTTTGGATCGGGGGTTAATAAAAATGCTCATAAGCACTGATGTCATTTAATTAACAAAGACTGGACACGATTTTCCTACGCAAATGACAGCTTATCGGCTTTTCAATTGAAAACGCCACATGTGAGTATTCCTAAACAACTTGACGTACCTACATTTTTATAGCGAACCAGCCGGTCAAAGATCATCAGGATGACAATAGGTAACATTTTGCGGAAAAAAACTGAAAATTCACGACTAAAACTTCCCCAGCGATTATCCTAACACTCAAAATTACCTTAAAACCCACGGAACTGATATCAAAAGTGGATTTTAATTGTTATCTAACATCTGGGCGTGGCTGCTATAGATGTAGACACAGTATAGAAGCGCCACTAAGCTAATATGGATCGATAGCGGAACGCGAGAGCACAGAGTCGAGGACGAGCACAAATGAGCCAAAAGGATGCCACTAACGAAGTGTCAGCCACTTCGCAGGGTAAAAGAAAAGTACCAAGAACCAGCCAGCCGGCTAATGGAGGTACAAACTCCTTTGATAGATCCCTTTTAATTAAGTAGTAAGAATTTTGTAATAGTGGAAGTACGAAGATACGTTTCCAGTTGAGAAATCCAATTAGTTCCCTTTAAAGGCTGGAATGGCATACTCGAGTCGAGGAGTCTTTTGTTAACGAGAATGTAGTTGAAAAGCTTTTCAAACACTAGACATAGCAAATAAAATAGAAGACACACGGAGTGTTGGTAATACAGTGTATTAGTGTTAAATGTATTGAGACTACAATGAACGTAAAACGTATTAAAAAAAGCCAAATCACAAATGTTCAACAAAAACATAATTTTCAACCAAATAAAATAAAAGTACCTTTTTAGATTTCCATACATGTGTAGTAAAATAATAATAAATAATTTATTCATAAAAACCTAAGATATCCAAATACAAACAAAATCCGTTCTCGCGCGTGACTGTTCCCGTCTGAAAGAAGGAAGTCTATCCAACCATTTCATATTCTCAAAAATGTTGGTACGCACGTGCGAGGACGATTTACGAGCTATAAGAGCCTTAATAATCCGGAGAACCCGGAGCAGACCTATTTTTACTAACTGTCCCACTGCAACCCTTGAGCTACTTTTCAGTCTAAGGGTGAGGCATTGTAAAATACGCAGATCAAGTGCGAGTTGACAGAGCTCACACATGGTAACGTCGCGCTCGCTGCTGGTTGAAGTTGCAATCGATGAAATTTTAAACAGGCAGCTGACTTGGTTCACATGTTAATCTTGAATTAAATCTAAATCTAAACCTGAATGGTGACCTTCTAAGACCCTCTCCTCCCATCCAACCCTCTAACTACGGTCAAATGTGGCTTTGAATGGCCTTATGGTCATTGATGCTCTGCCTACCCCGAAAGGAAAATATTCCGTATTTACAGGCCTCTTATTCCATGACCATCGGTTGCGTTACGTAAATTTAACGTAGTTGACAATGAAAATTACACTTCTAAGTTTGAAATTCTAAAGTCCAATTTTCATTGTCACAATACCACTTCAATTTCACGTCGCGACCGATGGTCATACGGAATCAGAGCCCAGTTCGAAGCTTTGAACTTATATTCTATGATTTAAAATCCGAACGCGTTAACTGAGCCGCGACCATCACCGCAACAAAAGGAACTCCAATTATACCATCTTACTTATAAACACATGTTAAAATCTTAAAAATGTAATAATCTTCACTGAATAAGGACTTGTCACTTTCTGTCCGACGGGAACTGTCACGCGTGAAAACGGAACAAAACACTGTTTAACTAAAATGCGCTTATTCATCGTTTATAGGTAAGACGAATATATATTAAAAAGTTTCGTCGAATTTACAAAACAAAGAATCTCGCCGAAACGAAGTGTCGTCTTCATTAGATCCTTTGACAAATTACTTTGCTTGTTACCAACAATGCTTAGTTATGTAAGCTATACCTTTTTGTTTTGATACCGGCACTCCCCAAACGAAATTAATCGGGAAAGTAAACTGACCTTCGAACACTTAATTGCTCCTCCTTCTTCATAACGACGCGGTACTTTGTTCTAGTAAACAAAAGCATTAATTGGATCCGGCCTTTATATGGAGCTCGTAATAGAAATACGTGAACGTATCGCTTATTATTATCATCATACATTAATATTTATATTTATTCTCTTATGATTGAAATAAATAAATGTGCGCCTAACTGCATTTATCAGTTTTTTGCGGTATGCTCTAATCAACAGTATTTATTACCAACGTATTAGTGCATTCTCGTTCTTCACTATCAGTACCGTCAGTAGTAAAGACTACATTCTATCTTGTATTACATGAAATAACCCATGACTCAAGAAACCCTGGCTAAGTAATAAAAATTGGACAACAATGGTGTTGCCAATTTTAGAAACGAAACAAAAAATCCAAAAAAATAACTCTATTAGGAAAATGAAATAAATGACACATCTCAATTGTTTTTTTCTTGTTTCCATAAACGTAACTATTCAATATAAGGTTTTTTTCTTTTTCTGGATAAGATTTTTATAGAAAGCGGGTTTCTGCATCGACAACACCACTTTATTACTATGCCATGTATATATCATGACACAACCTTCAATTGCATTCAGCGAAATTCTATTTGAGTGAAATGCCACACCCAGTTGACCTCTGACCTTTTCAGAATGCCGAGCTGAAACGAGGAAACAGCACCCGTGGACAGCTCGGTTGTCTGCTCCTCTACCTGTGTTTTATCCCAACTAAAAGCTCAAATGGCCTGCGAAAAATAGGTTTTAGGTACGGCACTAAACAGAACTGGCGGCGGCGATCAATAAACTATACGGCCCATAAAACTTACATTTCAGATCTACGTTTTCGTGATGACCAATCGGCTTTTACGGCTTTTGTGCGTCTAGCATTATTTTGTTGATTTAACATCAGGATTCTTTGATGTGAAACATCTATTGGCGCACCTTTGCAGTAAGATCAACTCATATGCCATGATGAAAAATGGCATGACGCTCTTTCATGCCGTCACTCTCCGTACTCTCTAGTATGTGCGTGCCTGTATCTGTATACTTCGTTACTTACTTATCAAAGTTGAATACTGCATATATTCAACTATAGTAAATTTGACGTGTTCACCGCTTGTACACGAAATTAGTATTTCTGGCAATTATTTCCTTTTGTTTCTTGTCATCATAAATCAAATTTTCAAATACGATTAATGATTAATAAAATGGTCTTTTTTTTAACTTATGCTGTCCAATTATTACGCAAGTCTCCCCCGTCTCCCTTCGCACATCTAGTAGCTTTTAGAGAAAAAAAAATATTTTATTTGTGTTTATGTGCAAAAATTGGCTACACCGCTATTGTTAAATATCACGTGATACTCGCAGCTAGAGCATAGGCAATTTGCAGTAAATCAAGTGAGGGGCTGTACGGGTCAGGAGTGACGTGAACGTTGAGAGCCACGCTGCAGACATGCAGCGAATTTAAAATATACTATGGTGTTATGTAAGCTGCTGCAGTCTTTATCAAACAATTATGTATATTAAAAGAAAAACAAAATTCCCGACTGCAGAAATGCAGTTTTTGCAGTTACGCTTGATACGTTGTTGAGTGTACGTTTTTTGTGAGAAAGTATGCGTAAAATCGCTGTAAAAGATAATAAATGCGCATTTTTTGGAACAATTCTAGTAAAATCACTTGTCGTATAATAATATACGTCCTTCTTACGCAGTCGGGTAACTATTAAAAACGAAAGTATTTCAATCTCTTAGTTTATAAAATGATGAACAAATATCAAAATTTAAAATAGCCGAAATCTTCAACAAGGATATTTCATCATCAGATACCATCATTAAAACGTAGGGGAATCCGCGAGGCGTGGCTAATTGCAAATTTTACTTAAGCTTTTGCTTTTATTTGATAAAATTAACAGACACACTAAAAAATAATACAGCCCCCGTATGATTAAAAGACACTTCTACATTTTTTTATCAAAATCGGTTCAGAACTTTGGTTTTTATAACAAAATAACTGAAAATTTTCATCCAAATATAAACGAATTGCGTATTTTGAAGTCAATGTTTTCAGTTTTTGAAACTCTAATTGAATAGAGTGAGATACAAAAACATAAAAAATTGCTTGCAAGTGCGCCTTATTTAAGAGTCCAAAAATATACGAATTAAATCTAATTACCGTGGCCAGAATAGTGTAACCATATGTCATACGCATAGACATGAGTTATTTTTGAGACGTATTAAGAAAGGTAGATCAAAATATAACTGGATCCTGAAGATACATATAAAAAGTTCAATGAACCGCACTGCCTAATAAATCATGTGGGGCAGAGACAACGCGGCGACTCCGCTAACGATTTGCAGAAATAGGGCATCGTTTCTAAGAACGACGGTGAAATGGTATGAATATTGAATACAAATTGACCGACTCAGCCGCATATGCCGTTAACATTTGAACCATTTTCCTAGCGTTATTTTCCATCTACGAATACACACGTTGTTGTTTAAGCTATAGTACTATAGTAGTAGTCAAGTCATTCTTCCTAATAGTATTTTCTTTACAAGAGTGGTCGTAGTATCTCTACAATCGTATTATTTTAACTACAAGCGTAGTATTTCCGCTTAGACCGTAGTCTTTTTCGGTGACCGTAATTACACTAAGCCTCTACGGACTCAATCGTAGTCGATCGACTATTGTAGTCTTTTTTCTACATCCCTATAAGCGTAGTCTTTCCGCTACGACCGTAGGATTTTCTCGGCAAGCGTAGTCAATACTCCATGCGCCTACAGGAATAAACGTAGGTAGTCGATCTTGCATCATACTTTGCGCTACAATTTCTGCAAGCGTAGTCTTTCCGCTACGACCGTAGTATTTTCTCGGCAAGCGTAGTCTAGTGTAGTCAATGGTACTCTACAGGTGTAGATTCTAAAAAAGAATTTGTCTGTCTCTCTGCACTAAAAGCAGAATTTATTTCGACAGTAGTAATAATTATACTTTAAAAAACCGACTTCAGATTACGCAATACAACGCGTTCATACGCGATTTGCTGTTCACTTTTCTATAGGCACTTGGATGATATTTTACCAGTTATTTTGTTATAAAAACCAAAGTACTGCATCGATTTTGATAAAATTTATATGGGACCACCTCTGAAGTATGATCTACCAAATACAAAAGAATCACCAAAAACAAAGCACAATTGGCTGAGTAATCGCTGAACTTAAAAAAACATAGATCAATAACAAAAAACAAACCTTTTTGGAAGTCTGTAAAAAATGTGAACAATTCCAGATTTGGTTAGATCCAACTTCTACTTAAATATACCTAAATGGGAAAAGTAGATAAAACTGAAACTACAGAGTTAAAAACTGCACCGCGAAACGAGGCAACCTAATTTGAAATGAGGTCGTTCGGGGTAATAACCTTTAAAATGAATTGAAGTTTAATTAAACAGGATTACACAATTTGGACTGAGCAAAGTTTTTAATTTTGCAACGATGAACATGAATTGGGCGATAAATAAAAATATTACACCAGAAATTACATGGGCATTATGAGTAAGCACCGAAATTTAAAAATCTCCTTTAATGCCTTCGAAATAAATAAAATAAACGTTTTAAATAAGTTTTATTGCTTTGCAGAAAAATAGTAACCCACAAATATACAAAAACCTTAGCTCAAATACAAACCGTATCCAATCATTTTGTGGATTAAACCATTTATAATATAGAAACCGAAAAGAGAAATATGTCATAATATTATACAATATATTGTGTAATTTAAATTCCTTTTTGTACAAAAATACCTAATATCGCTTTTTGAGATTTGATAACCCATAAACCCCAAACGATATACCTATTAGATAAATCTAGACGTATTTACAAACTAAGATTATTTTTAAAACTCTGTGTCTAAAAGCCTGATGCCCTGTCTACATGTAGATTTATTTCGCCAGTAGATTTGTGAGGTGGTGGCGCCAGCGGCAGTGCAACCAACTTTACAGTGCAACCAACTTTACGGAGCCGGCGTCGACCCGCGTCGATCGATGCCGACCTCTTTACCATGCAGTGCAATGCACCAAGCAGACTGCCCGGGTGCCGTAGCACTCCTAATTACCACACCATGTGACCAATCTGAAAGTATATCCTTTCAAACAAAGAATTTTTCAGTGTATTATTGTATAGTATAGTAGTATTATGTATTATCGGTGTATAAATACGGAATTAAGCGGTAACAAACATAAAAAAAAAAAAAAAACGAATCCTCATTTTTGAGATCGGTTAAAAAGTAAGAAACCGTAGCTCCATTATTCAGAGTTCTACAAATGGCAAAGCTACGACGAGATGACATACATTTTTTTATGCTAAATAAAAATGTGAGGATCCGCTTTTAAATAAATTGAACCATTTTATGCAGAAGCTATATTGCGAAACTCGCCGCCTCAAAGAAAAATGGCGGAAGGCGAGCGTCTGCGAAGATCTGGTAGCAAGACTTTTACTGTAATCCGATACAAAAGAACGCTTGATGGCGGCTGTTTATCAAGTAAAGAGATATCAGATGAACAAGATAAAAGCGACAAGAAATAAGTTGCCTGTATAATATTTTATTTATATATTGATATTTGTTTTGTAAAAAAATTGCAAAAGTTTTTTTTTTTTATAAATATCAATATTGTTGTGAAAAATATAATGTTTTTACACAAGTAAGGGACGCAATTAAACAAGTCGCTCGGCTGTATTAGAGTGCTGTTTACCTGACTGCGCAAGTAGGTTATGTTTTCGGGTGTATGACTTATGGAAGGTATGCCCAGCAGTGGGACAATGTAGGTTCATAAAAAAAAAAAAAAGGAGAGGGGGTAAAAAAGTTGCAAACACCACGTGATTTTTGAATGACCCCCAACTTGTAACTGCGGAAATCAAGTGATCCTACTTGGTTGACTTCAAACGTACTAAAGTACGTAATTGTAGTAATAAACTTTATAGCTTATTACTACAACTTAGCCTACTTACTTGGGATCACTGGCCAGATAAATTGTAAATAAAGCTTGTTTAATTAACTACGACCTAGAAATAAATCAATGTCTTCATCTACAAAACGGGAGATACGCCCTACGGAATGTAAAATGTCAGGCGAAATTGAAAATGTGTCTCGCGTCGCCGCTTGACGACTCTGTCGTTCAACATTTACTGGTTAAAAAAAAAACATTTTTAGTACGCCGATATCAAGCATCGCTCCAAATGGCTCCAATACATTTTATTCAGTGCGCATATTCAATTTCGCGCGTTGCCCATCAGTGAACGTAATCGAAAATCAATAGACTCTGTTTAATGAAAATAGGCAGGTGCGGACTGGAATTACTTGCTTTGTGTTGTTTCGTTAGACATTTTGTACGTTGGTAACGATGTGGAAGTAATTAAACGTGCTATGGGTAGCCATACAACATGCCAAGCTAACCAAATATAAATAGAATGTTGGTCCAACAAATATAGGTAATAGTCAAATACGTCCACGCATGACGACAAGCTATACGTTCAAATACCACCCAGGGGTTTTTTGTGGGGGCACGTGGGGGCAGGCAATGCCCCCGAAGGGAATTTTTAAAATATCGAATAATTGCCATAAAAAGTGGAAAAAATTAAGAATTTGAAAAAAATAATAATTTTGGTAGCCTTTACAAAAAAAAAAAGGACTTTTTTAATAGGTTTCCAAACAAACTGTCCTGTCTATCTTGACTTACAACTTTCGAGAATAAGCGTGCCCCAATAAGGAAGTGACAAATAAAGGCCTGCCAATACCTTATTACATTTTTACAATGTGCTGCATCTTTTTCGCCAAAATTATTTTAATATTACCTATAATTGCATTTATATCATAATTACTATATTGTAAACAAATTAATAAATATGAATAATTGATTAATTATTACATTTTTGGGATGTGCTCATTGAGCTCTTTCTCTTCTCTCTCGATATCAAGGACGACCTTACATATTTATCACAATAAAAATCGGAGACCCTCAATTTAGACATAGCATGTATTATACAAAATTCATATATATATGAAATTTGCTAATGTCAAACTATAACCTGTCACCCAGGCAAAGAAACGAATCGATTGACGCATCATTCATCAAAATTAGATGATCAAGTGCTACGGTAAACATACATAGATACCCACACATATACTGATACAACATAACTTTTACTTTGACATTTGCCTTAGTCTAGTTAAGAATAGCTTTATTTATTTAGGCTATTATCTTTTTCACATTTTCTAACGCAGTATCGAGTTGTACATTATGTAACAAAACAGTTACCACATCGATGTAGCTAACACAACACGCTAATACATCGATATTTCCAAATCGATGTATTCCAAAGGCCCTTACATCAGCCTAACTGAGGCCTATTTCCTTGGCCTTCGCAAAATACTGTCGTTACTGGGCTTATCTGCGAGGCTGGCGCACGCAACATATTGTCCCTTTCAAATTTCGCACAACAACAAAATTTACAGCCTTTTTCTACACACGTACGGCCGTATAGCCTACTCTACCTGAGTTCTGAGACGCTTATGTAACCTACATATGTGAGCCTAAATTGCTTTAGGAATAGCAGATTTGGCAAAATAATCCGGTGGAGAATAGTATGCTGCTCCAGGCCATCTAGGGAGAAGATACGCCCATACACGGAATGCATAATTTTATACGATTGCTTAGAATGAGGGCAATGTTTGTAGGTCCGCCAAGTCTGTTAAAAGTTAGCTAATGCAGACAGAATTTGAAATGTTAAACATGTTATTTATTGTGCCATCTATGTTTCCTGAGAACTACAATCTTAGAATTTTCAAGGCTAGATTCGATCTAGAAGATGAGTATCTTCTAGATCAACTCTCCATCCTCGGCCACACAGCCGCTTAACATCAGGCGAGTTGATGGTCAATCCTAAAACTATCTTGCGTAAAAAAATATATATTATCTAAGAAGAGTTTAAAGAAAGTATTATAGTTTAAAAACTGAAACAACCGACTGAAAACTGAAACGAGAATCATTACGCCCGAAGCGGGACGTTAGTGCATTGTGGACGGTGTTATCGCTCCCAATTCTAATTAGAATGGTAAAACTACTGAAACAAAAAACTTGACAACATTTTTATACTACTTCGAAACTATGTTGAATTCAACGCAAAAAGGTTTTCAAAATTGGTCCACAATTGGCGGTGAAACGATAAAATTGATGTCGATTAACAAGTTATCTATATTAAAAAACAAAAACAAAATACCCGACTGCAGAAAAGCAGTTTCTAACCGACTCCCAAATTGATGAAGTTTTTAATTATGATTTCATTACGCTTGATACGTTGTTATACGTATGTTGTTTTTTTGAGAAAGTAGGTATAAAATCGCGGTAAAAATTATAAATGCGCATTCTTTAGAATAATTCTAGTAAAATCACTTGTTTATTACGAAAAAGTTCGTTGGGGGTAAAGACAAAACGCATTTTATTTTATTTTTGCGAGACATGTATTATTATATTAATACAAAATATAGCCTATGTATAACACTCGCGAGATTAAAGACGAATCAAACGACACCTCGCACAGCAAAATCGGTCAAGCCGTTTAGGCTGTTGGTGGTCATATAGATACATACATAGAAACACACGAAAAACATAACCCTCCTTCTTACAGAGTCGGGTAAAAATAGTTTTTCTAGTTATTAGTGTCATATGTGCAGTTGTGTACCTGTGCATTCCTATATAATCTTGCCTTCTGTAGTCCTAACTGGGGGACAACGGGAATAATCAGTCGAGCCGAGCCCTCAGGTGAGCGGTGGGCTGTACGTAAATATTTTTCAAATAAGCATAAGGCCAAATGGTTTTTTGCGTTTTTGGCCTCTCGCTGATGTGGCCATTCGCGTTAATATTTTTTAAATAAGCAAAAGGCCAAATGGTCTTTTGCGTTCTTGGCCATTTGCGTCGATCCCATCCATAGCACACATTTTGCAAGGCCAATATTATTCTTTCACGAATTAACCAGTCTTTAAACGATATCTTTGAAATTTTCTCATTGTAAGAAGAGATCTTGTTATAAAGTGGTCGCCATTACGCCCCGTTTGACGAGGACGAGAGATAAAAATATTCACATTTTTGCCTGGAAGCCCCTGTTACACAGAATACCTAACACCCTTGGACGGTAATGAAAAATAATAAGTTGAAAGCGTTTTTGCCAGTTTTAGGAGAGATAACCTAATTTATCGCACAACAGACATCCCCCATTCTCTTTCTGTGTCGTTGATGACATAATGCTATCAGAAGCTACGAGTTTCAATTAAGAAGTTAATGTAAGACGACAAGGCCAGTCGTTAAATAGAGCCCTTTCTCGAAGTTTGCCACGAGGCGGAGGCACTCATAGACTTGATCATAAAAGAACTCGACTCACACTTAACCGACTTCAAATAAGAAGGATCTTAGCTGTATTTTTGTATGATCTGTTATATATTCGCAGATTGTAAACCGATATCGACGAGTGTTTTTTATTAGGAAAAGATTTATGAGAAGAAAAAAATATCGTGACTATGATTCAGTTTTCTTTTTTAACTAGCTCCAATTATACATATAATATAGTGAACAGGTAACCCTTACAGTTTCGTCATGTCCGTTTGTCTGGCCGGGCCTTTGCTCAAAACCTATTGGTACTAGAAAGCTGTAATTTGGTAAAGACATAGATATAAATCATTTATTCAGTCAAACAGTCATAGAAAAAAAACAAAACAGAAAATTAATAAAATGTAGTACCGATAGTACCATTCTCTAGGTTTTCAGATAGATAGATAGATAAACTCTTTATTGTACACACCTTAGAAATTTACAATCAAGATAAGTTATTAAAAAACTAGTGTAACAACTAGCGGCCTTATCGCTAATAGCGATCTCTTCCAGGCAACCTTAGGAGAGGAGTGAAACGATAGTAATATGACGGGGCGTGCAGTAATAGAGAGGGGAGAAAATTATCTAAATATATGAATTTGAATATGTATATCACGTATGTATACTTATATATTATAATTAATTCCCTATATATATACATATGGAGTAGACATACATTCTATTCTGCTACACACTAATACTTACGATACAAATACTATATATATACTAATGAATACCATGAATATAAAATAAATAAATAAATAAATAGTAATACTGATATACTAGAGAAAGTGATAGAATAACATATAATCACATATAACTAAGATGGAAACAAATTAATAAGACAGTTTTGGGTAAACATGGACAGCAGCGTTGTTGAGACAATTCAGAGAGATAATGCTTCTTAACTTGTTCCTTGAAAGAAGCGAGAGATTGAGCTTGTCGAATAGGAACAGGTAGTGCATTCCACACCTGAACAGCTAGAAATGCAAAGGAATTCCCATAAAAAGTAATGCAGCGTGTGGAAGGAATTTTGAGGGAGAGGGTGTCTTTCGACCTAAGAGGTAGAGAATGTGAGGAATACCAGTAGTTAAAATGTTCTTTTAAGTACTGTGGGGTGGAAGGGTTAAGGCGAAGGCGAAGGCGAATTGGCAACCACTTGTGCTTTGCACGAAACTGCGAAAAACATATTTGCGCAAACCAAATATGAATCTTGTACAGTAATTTTGGAGTCGCTCAAGTTTATCAAGTTGTTTTTCAGTGAGATCAAGATAGACAGATATGCTATCTGTGTATCTAATATATATATGTGTGTGTGTGTCTTGAACCACTTATTTATGAAAAGGTAACATACGCACCTGAACTTGCGAAAGAGTAACAATATAACAAACATAGTTTCGAAGTTACTTCTATTCCCTCTATAATATTACTTACAAGTTAGATTATTACGACGGAGACGAACATATCTCAACATCGTCAATCATTGCAATTCGCAACAATTAAGCGCAAACGACACGCGAGATATGATAACAAGCGAGATTTAATTAAACGAACGGCACAATCTGCCTAGTGTTTCGGATGCTAACGAGGTGGCCGCCTTCGGTGTAATTAAATCGGCAAAGGCGCGCACCCGCGGCGTTCAGACGCTTCTGAATAATATCCTCATTAGAGCGGAGGAGTTACACAACGTCTCCGAGAGCCACCCACGACAGCCCAAGAATTATGGGGACACGGTCTCATTCACGACATCCTGCGGGATGCGCGCCACTCGCCAGTAGTCAGCACACACCACGCCTGCTCCATACGCTCCACAACCGTACTTAGTCACTTGTAGACGAGCTCTCAGACAGTCGTAAGTGAGATATATGGCAGTCGCAAATGGCTGACAAGTGCCAGCCGCCAGCAAACCAAAATTTTTTTTTAATAGTTGGTTGGTTGGGCCTAAACTGTCATCAACTAAGTCCTATACAGACACCGACCTCAAAAATAGTTGGTGTTACGTACACCTACTTAGAGCTAGACGCCCAGTATTGATTTTCTTCGTGTTATTTCTCTCTTTTCAGTTTGAAGTCGGTTTAATTTTTTTAAATTACTTTTATTTATACATTTTGAATAGTATTTACTTTTTGAAGTCGGTTAATAAAATATGCCAGACCTTTTAGCATAGTATGAGTGATAAACCTACCAAATTTCGTCTAAATCCGCCCAGTAGTTTGTATAGCGTCGTTGATAAAAAAGCCCATAGCTTGAAAACTACTGAACCGATTTTGATAAAACTTACAGTGACTCCCTAAGTTTAAAGATACTTTATTCAATAAAAAAAGAATTTTTGAAATACGACTTCTAGTTTCTGCGTAATGCGTGGACAAACATACATACACTTTTGAAATTTGGCACACATGTTTAGAAGCTGCTATAGACTAACATATCCAAAAATTGTGCAATTCTGACAATATTACAAACATACAGGTCGAATTGATAACCTCCTTTTATGAAGTCGGTAATAATCCGAATGAAAAGGGAAAGAAAAAATTGAAAAGTTGACGCCTTTTCGTGAATACGTACGCAATGGCGATGGTAGATGTGGACCAAAACCTGCCAAATTAGCACGACCTCTCCCTAGTGCAACCTCAGAAAATAAATAATCTGCTTTTGCTCCTATTTTCTCAGTAGGTTCATCACTTACAATCAACACAATAGTGAACATTCTACAAGATGGTTCCGTGTAAATTCGTCACAATATTACTGAAAAAGGTTCTCATCTGTACTGTGCCAGTGTTCTTCGCAAATCTGTTTTCTAATTTCACACTCGGCTGCCTATTAGAGGCACTGCGAGAACGGATTTCACGATACTATCCTGAACAACAGTGAAAGCTTACGGACCAAAATATGAGGGTCCTAAATATGTAATGGCCATGTTGGGATGATATATCGCAGGCTCATTGCGTCGAGGAAGTTCAGAATGTTCTTTTTACGTAGACGAAGTGCCTACGTACAGAGAATATGAGCAACGTTGTGAAAATAACGTCGGTGATATGCGAGTTTATCGATGGTTCCGTACATAAATGTAGATAATTATGAAAAATGTACATACGAATTCTGAATGTCTTTTGGTCGGATGGGATCAGACAATCTTTGGATATTATTTTTTATTTTGCTAAGAACTTGTTGTTTACTAAATGCCATAATTCCAGATCAACGGAAGTACTCGCAACGGTAGGTTTTGATTTATTTGCAAGTGTCAAGTAGTGTCATAGATATATTTTCTGATTACGTAGTCAAAAAAGCTTGACTTTTCACAGCTACTAGGGATCGTAAACCTATTAAATAGGATAATCAATATAATATTAATTTCAACTTGATACCATCTGACCGCGTACCTGAAAATACGCACTGAAGCGTACCTGAAAATCAAGAATATAGACAGACAGGCAAACAGATGATCAACCAATTGATTCCATAATGGTTTCCTCTTTTTAACACGCTTTAATAGCTTCACCTGAATGCATGTTTGTTTGTGACCGACTTCTTTGGATTTGATTTTGACCCACTTCAAACGGTCAGTTTTCATTCAAACTTTGTAGACTTATCGAGGACTGAGGACAATACAATAATTTGAAGTGTAATTGATTTTTTTAGTTTTTTAAACTATTATTTTCAGGTAGGGAACCCTAAAAACATCTGAATAGGTAGAGTAGGCCCGCTAATGACGAAAAATGATACGCACCGGGCCCATTCAGGCGCATTCATTCATCCCATAATGCGAATGGCACAATGCCGGGACGGGCGAGGAAGGTCGCCGTCATTCAAATATCGCCAGTACCTACTGATTATTCCCATGACGTAACCTTGTAGTATAGGCTATATTATGTTGAATACCTAATGTTTTCAGAGTTAATATGTAAGAAACGCGAGTGAATTGGTTTCTTCTAGGTAAGCGCGCTCCATCGTAGACCGCAACGTTGCTTAACATCAGCCGAGTTGGCGGTCAAGCACCTATTTCTTACATTTTTTTTTTTTAATATAACAAGGGGACATTTTTTTCAGAATATGCTGACTATATTTCACCCATACTGTATGAGTTTAGAAACATCAAAAACCCCCGACAAAAAAAAACGGCTGTACCGATTTTGATGAAACATAGCTAAGAACACTCTCGATGAAATACTCTTTAGAAAAAACCGGGCAAACCGGGGCATATCTAGAGTCTGCCCCGGTTCAAAAAATCGTAGATCCGGGGCTGCCTCTGTACACCGGAGCCGGTAGGTTCATAGAATACACAGTTACAGTTAACAGTTACAAGTTAATAGTCTGCGAGTAATTTGTCTGTGACATACTTACAGACAGTCATGACGAATTTATAAAGGGCCCTCGTAATACTCTGACAAACTAAGAATAAATTGCTCCGAGTCGTAGTACTACAGGACCAGGTAAAAAGGGATGTTTTCAATTCTATATCTGCAAATTTTTTGCCAATAGAATTGTGAACTGATTTTGATGACTTAATTCTTTATTACTAAGTTTTTATTTTTCATTCATAGTAATCACATAATATCGAGCGATGTTGTGATCAACGATGGAACGCTTGTCTTGAAGAAACCTATTTACACGCGATTTAATCATGTCTCGATCTCAACTCCTGAATATTTTTTTCGAGTGCCTGTTCTTCAAGTAGATTTTACAGTATAAGTATAAATCATAATTGGTCACGTTTGACCTTACATCACCGACAGACAGTGGAGACAAGATCCAAAGACGAAATACACCCAGCAGATATTTACTGAAGTAGACGCCGGCCTGTCTCCAGTCTCCACATCTACTCGCTCCAGTCAGCTTGGAGACAGCGTAATCCATCATAACCATAAGTGAGTGGGCCAGCAATTCTGCCCGCGGATGTACACGCAACCTTGGACGCGATGAGCTCGTCTTGGAGCGCGTGCGTCCTTTGACTCAAATGCGGATGCCGTCAATTGGAGACGTGGAACGTTATCGAACGGCGCTAAACACGGTTCGAGTTAAGAACATAGTTCTTAATTCGCACCGTGTTCCAACTACCAATGACAGTTTCAAGCAGAGGGATCTTGGATCTTTCCCGATAGATATAATCTGGGTGTCTTTAAATCGCGAGTGAATTGGTTTCTTTTAGGTAAGCGCGCTCCATCGTAGACCGCAACGTCGCTTAACCTCAGGCGAATTGTCAAGCGGTCAAGCGCAAACCTGTTTAAAGGCAATCTAAGCAAAGGTCTAAGCAATGAGATTTTATTATAATAAAATCTCATTGCTTAGACCAATATAATAATTATAATCACCAAAATAACATAGTTATGAGCGTTTTAACTTTTTGAGTAATTCTAAGATTTTGATGTCCACATTATGACATTACCGCATTCACGACAATGGTCGAAATGCGACTAAACGTGTCCCGCTGAGCCCAAGGATTCAGTATAGTGGGTCACGAGTTTCCCTCTGTTTGTAATTGTCATAGTATAAAGCGAATGGAATCGTTTCAGATCTACCTCAAAAGGCTAATTTCTCTACACTACGTGGTGCTCAGGTATTCGAAACAATTATCGCGTTAGTTGCACCTAGAAAATCTACAGAAGTGACTTTCTGATAGATAGTGACTTTTTGACCATCTCGTATTACAAATATTCGGTTATCATCAGACGAGTTGTAAAATAAGCTTTCGGGATTTTGATAGTCTTATGAAAAAAAAAAGTTTTTGATGAAATTATATTCGCTATTTAACAATTCAGAACAAGTATAATTTAAATATTAATTATTTAAGTTGTATATCTTTATTATTTAATTTGTTTAGGTTATTTTAGTTTAGTTTTATTTAAGTACGTATAAATTGTATTAAATTATTATTATATGTTCTGTAAAAAAAAACAGATTATAGATAAATAAACACATAGCCGTTACGAAGATGTTGTGGATGCATTTCTATCAGCAGAAAGCGCGGGAAGAGATGCGCTGATGATGCAGTAGGCTCCAGACCGGTGACGAACGCCGCCGTCGATACCTCACACTGTACCGATGGACATTAACGCAACACAATCCAAGACAAATGTTCGACTGCGTTATAGATGAGCGGATCGTCAGGCAGGCTACCGTCGTTATATCAAAACGATATGCTGATATGTCAGAAAAAAGTCGCATACAAACAA
This sequence comes from Lycia hirtaria, assembly GCA_947563715.1. Classification (NCBI taxonomy): domain Eukaryota; kingdom Metazoa; phylum Arthropoda; class Insecta; order Lepidoptera; family Geometridae; genus Lycia; species Lycia hirtaria. The sequence goes on along the minus strand of OX387385.1, from coordinate 3,368,296 downwards.
TTTGTACAGCCAAGAGGAATCGTTCTGAATAAATTATGCCGACAATGATGACCCACAAGAACTGTTGAATGGTATCTACGATGTGGACGGCTCGACACCCGTGTACGTGCGTCGTGGCGCGGTTGTTGTTGAACGACGTTCCCGTCACCATGGAGGTGGACTCTGGCGCTGTGTTTTCCCTCGTCAATAAGGCGACGACGTGGGCGCGCGTCCGGGCCAGCGACAGCGCCGAGGTCGCCGATGCGGTACACGAATTACCGACTGTCTACGTGGACTAACTCGATGCGAGTACTGTATAAGGACATTAAGTGCGACCTGAATGTTATAGAAACTAATGATTCGGGACCCAATTACCCAGGACGTAATTGGTTTGAAAGATTAGGAACAGCTTTGAATGCGATTTGTGTGCTCACCTGTCGACAATTCATAAGATGATACCCAAGCCTAGTGAGGTGTCCAGGGATGGACTCGGTACCTACACAGGAGATCTCGTGATGAAACATGTGAAACCAAATTTAATTTTTAAGTTTAAAAGCTCACTCTGTGGCTTATGCTTTTAAATCAAAATATATATTTTAAAAAGTTTAAAAGTATTGTTGAATATTTTTAAGTAAATAATTAACCCGAAAGACAACAGGACTGGACATGATTGGTTGCTCGGCAAAATAGTCAATGACATGGTCCAGCCAATTATGAAGTTTCTAAGATCAATGGTAATGTGGTAGATAAAATGTCATATAATAATACCTTATGATAAATCTGATGAAGTTTTGTTTATGTTGTAACAAATTTATGTGTTGCAATATTATAGATGTTAAATTTGATATTGTATCCTATGGCAGAATTGTGGCAACACCACAGAAGCCATGAGAGAAGAATTGAATTAATCAAATGCCTGTTCTTATTCGAGATAGGTTGGAAGGTCACAAGCTTCCTTGTCAAGTTTGTCCTTGCAGATCTATTGTAGCCTTCAAATGGTGGTATCAGTCACTATAAAATTTTGCACAGAAATAGTTTGAGAACATGAATATAGCTTATGATTATGAAAATGAGACAGGTAAAGATTATTAGTAATTTTTTTATTTTATCTAGAGAACTCATAATCAACATTGTACTAAAACTTCAGTTAGTATTAAAACACTAACAAACCTATAATTTTATATCTTGTACAACCTAACAACTGTGAAATATAGTCCCAAATAGAAAAAAATTGGTCAGTATATGGTCATACCAAAAGTACAGGGTACAGAATAATGAACCAGTCTCACAGCAATAAAAATATTATTAAACTTGGAAAATACAAATACATGGGTTGGTATTGTAGATGTGCTAACCTAAAAGACAGACTAAGTTACTATGGAATTGTTCTGATTATGGCTTAAGATATTTCTTGAAGAAAAAAAAACAGTATGATTTCTAAGTTTTTTTTAACTAAAGGGAGCAGAAAAACAGCACCTTTTCAGAGCAATCACTTTTTTGGTGTTAACTTTAGATTTAACAAAGCACTTGCAGATGATATGCAACAGAAGCTTACATAATCAGTTTTAAAAACTATTTAGAAAAGAGTAAATGCAAAGTTGTTAAATTAACATATAAGTTGAGTTAGTCAAGGGGAAGACTATGACTAAGGCTTTACGATATTTAGTTCATAGGTACTAATCAATAATATTTTCATTACATTAACCCCAAAAATTTACTTTACTTATTAGAAGTAAATCGTATGTTTTCAGTCGCAGTTAGTTATATTTTCATCATTAATTAATAAAATACCGACACGATAGTCCGTCGAGTTTTATGAATTAAAACTATTTAACTGAACCTCCACCTTTGTTACAAATATTTTGCGCAGTCAATTTTAATTAATATCTAAACTAGATACTGATTATTAACGACGATAAATCAAAAAACAACGACTAATGAATAAAAATTAAACCGACTACAGGGCGTGGTCTTCTCTAGCTTTAATTACAATATCTGCGGATCTGACAGTCATTCCAACGCAACAATTCAATAAAAAAACAATGGTTTTACAAAATTTACCCAAAATCGCTACGGAAAACATCGAAATTACATCAAAAAAATAAAATAATGTACTCACATCCAGAGATTCCTTTGACGCCATCTTTCGCACACAAACAATTTGACGTTTTAAAAAAAAATCAATACAATAGTACGTCAAAAACACGTTCGGATACCATAAAAAACAAAATCATATTCTTTACGCTAACTGACGTACATTAATATCATTCGAAACCTTTCACAACCATGGACGCCTACAGAAGTTTGAAATTTTTCACCCTAAATAAACCTTATTTAATTTTTATAGTAATTTATATTCGCAAACGTAGCATTACAAAATCTACTTATAGATTTTGTATTCATATTTTTTATTGCCAAGTGTACATGAATGTAGACGGAATTACATGCGTTTTTACAGAACTTAAAACTTAGTCGCCCTTTTCAGGCATTGCAACTTGCGAGGGCGCTTGGTCTAGGGTACTATGTATTCCCTTTCGATACAATAATAAAACTTATATAAATTAACGTTAATGTAACGCTACGTGCCGTTGGTGGTCATCTACGAAGATTGACAATAAACAATACGGTGTAGTGTAAATAATATATATCGTTATCGCATATCTTGACGTGGTATTAGTAAAGTTACCTGTAACAATCTGCATTCATCATTGTAGAAATCTAACTATGAAAATACTCCTTAAATGACACAGTAGTAAAATATGGGTAAAATAATTTGTATGACGTAGCGTACCCTAGAGACTTACATTAAAAAAAAAAATTACATTGCTAGTTGACAATTTTTATTGACAATGACAGGTACTACAAGAATGTGTTCCTATTTCATCCCACGGAATACTCGTTTTTATCCACATTTAGAGCCACTTACAATATAAGAACTATGAAAATATCGAAACAAAAGACTGTAACCTAATTTAGCTATAGATTACTACTTCAATACAATGGATTGAAGTATTTATTACAGCCACATATTGAATAAAAATCTATTATGGTGACAGTTGTGAAATTATCTCGACAGCCAGTATTTACGGTATAGGGCAGACCGCAGACATGATATTTTATTCTCAAATTAGCGCTTACCCAGCCCGGGCATTCAATATTATACAATCTACATCGATAAACTTGAAACATATTTATATTGATAAGTATAATTTATTTTGCGTTTTTGGTCTAATTCAGAACGTGCCTAATGGCCGGGTCGACACGACTCATTTTTGTTTTTATTACTTTTCTTGTTTATTTCTGATATATTTTGATGTTTGGGCGAAGTCTTCGAATTGAACTATACTGAAATTAGTTGGACTTATGTGAAATTTGATAACAAGGTATGAAATGATAAACAATTATTATTCCTCGTACGTATTGCAGCGATAATCAGTGCCTACTTGGCGATCCAAACGTATTGTTTTGAATGGTACTTAACTAAAAAACGACATACAGAATTGTTATTCGCTTCTATATTTAAGAGATATAACAATTAAATGTTAATAACTTAGGCTAATTTGCAGTATTCAGTCAACATCTAAAAAATCGACAAGAGATAGTTCTTTGCAGTGTTTTTAATACTATTTTTTTTTGTTCTAGTGCAATCTATCAACATGCGGACCAGACGTTTATCTGCGGTGTTCTGGTCTACGTGTCTCATCGCATTTATTCTCATTTTATATGTGATGACAGATCTCAGCTTCAAATTACCAAGCATCAAGCCTGCTGTTGTGGATATAGATGAAGTAAGTAAAATTTAATCTATGCTGGTGTTTTTACTCCGTTAGTAGGACTTTTAATATCTTGTATTTTGTATTGTAACATATCATCCATCAACGTTGGTTGTTTGTCAATTGTCAAGCCAGGTCAGAGGCCTTTCGGCGGCTTAGTAACTCTAACACTAGGGCTGACTACTCAGTCTATATGAACTTACTTTTTAGTACTAGTAGCTAGATATGTTTGCTAATTTTAACAAAATTCAAAGAGGTGGAGGTTCTCAATTCAATTGTTTTTTTTTGTATGTTTGTTAAAACCTAAAACCCTTTGTTAGTCTTAAATAACAATAATTTAACTAAATATTTTTTTGAGATGTTCAAGTCAAAACAACTTTCAAACAAAATCTGTTTGTCTTTCTTTGAGCTGACCTGATGATTAACATGTAAATGGCTGAACAACAGTTTTGTATGAGTTTGTTGGTCAAACATAGACCTATTTAGTATAAATAAAAATGCTTATAATGCGTTAGGTTTTGAATACTTCACTAAATTACTAACACATTGCAAACTGGGTTTTAAGAACTGAGTAAACAGTGCTGTTTTATGAATAATTTGTAAATAAGATTATTGACACAAGTGTCAAATGCCAAACTCATTTATTCATACAGTTTGGTCAGAGTGACTAAGCTGTCCACATTTTTTTTTTTTTTTATGTATACTACTGAAACACTTGGCATGTTTCACCTGCTGTTAATAAGGTCATCAACACATCTAGCCTAGAATAGGAATCAGGCAGCTAGAACAAAGAGATGATTTTCAACTTGAGCCATCTGAGCTCTAGAGAGTTCCTTGCCACTCAAATCCAATGGTTTCGCAATTGGAAATTCTTTTATTGGAAACTGAAGCTCATTTTTAAGAAATGTGTATTAGACATGGAAGTCAAATATGCTATTCATTCTAGACTAACTAAGCTATCAGCTCTTCAAGTAATTTATGTATGTCAGTGAAGAAGTTACTATCAGGATTTATTAATAAAGAACCGGATTGCTTAGTAGTTACAGGTCTCATCACATAGTCAAAATGATGGGATATTCACACTGCAACATTTATTTATTTATTCATTAAGCACCTCTGATTCGAATTACACTAATGATCAATTTTATATTAAACACATATAAATTATTTAACTAATATATTATAATTAATAAATTTATTAAGCTAAAATAATGCACAAATGAACTAAATTTCTATAAAGTAATTCAAAAAACATAATACAAAATAAAATAAATAAAATGTCAGTATAAATATTCTGAATTTGAATAATAACACATATATAAATTGTTATAACATGTGACTCCCTCTGCATCCGAATGACCCCGATTGGAAATGGACCCAAAAATTTACTTTTGCATTCAAAGTAGGACTTTATTCATGGTGAGACTTAAAATACTTTCTTACTTGTTCAAAGATGTAAACAAATGTTGCATAGTAACTACCAATTTTATTAGTCATCATATGAAATGCAGACTATAAAGACATGTTTTACATTTTTTATAAAGGTAATAAATATACCTAATATTTACAAGTATCAAAGAAATATGTGTTTAGTGTATAAGTTATATAATCTCAAAGAAAAGTCCCTCATATTATTGACTACAGTTGGTTATTTTTATCTAATTACTGAATGATTTGATCACTACCAGTAAAACTGTTATCTCAGATAATCAATTTGAATGACATCAGTAAGCTTCCTTGTTAATTGATTGAGCTAATCTCTTGTTAGAGATTAAGATTATTTTTCATGATTTTATATTACCACTTTGTTGGCTGTATGCTTTTTATTTTACACATGCCTGCCCATACCAAATTATAGCTATCTAGTACTAAGAGTCATTAAACTAAGGTGCAGGTAGACAGACAGATATGGTGAAACTATAAGGATTCCTTGTTGACTATGAATCCTAAAAACGTTAGTTTGTGGTCCCTTATAACAGTAGTAGCTAGCATCAGCCTACATAATATATGATATTAAAAACAACATAGAAATGGACAATTTCTCCTAGAATTTGATGTAACATTCCATTGATGTAGAAGCACGAAATTTTGCAAAATATGTTGTCTTACACTACAAGTGAAGGGAAATGTTCGGAAATTAATAATTTGTAGTTAGACCACATGAAAATAAAAGTGCAAAGTTACATTCACTTCTATCTTCTTCACTATTGTTAGTATTACCAACCAACCTTTTGTTATGGAAAAATTATAATAGGTACAGGTATGTATATTTGAGTACTTGGAGATAAATAGACTACATTTTATCATCATCATCACTGTTCAACATTATCATCATTTCTCATCACTACATGGGGCACAGCTTGTATACATATATCTTGAAATTACATTTTCAGAGTAAATGGTCAGCGTTTGAATCAAAGCTCAAGCACATAGAGAATGAGTTGAACCAACACAACGCTATTGTGGACGAAATAATGTCAGCAGTAGACGAGTTGACAGAAGAACGTGCCCAAGAATACCATCCGCCTCAGAAGAGGCCGAAAACGATGAAAGACACCAAGTTGAGAGAGTTCAAGGTTGTCGGAGATGAGCCTCCGAGGATGCACATGAAGTTCAATGAGTCCACTTGCCCGATAGATATGAAATCTGTGCCTAAAACAGATGTTCAGGTAAGTTCATCATATTTTCCAAACAACTCAGGCGTATGCCACCTACTGTAACAAAACAATACATTTTGCAAAGTAGCATATGACCACAGTTATCCTATGAACACCACTATCAATATATAATTATGAAATACAATAAAATATTTTTTATATTTTCTTGTTTCATTCTTATTAGAGTAGATTTTTCAGTAGTCGGGTTTCGTTTTTGAACTTATTTTTTATTTAAAGTATTTTGGGGTTTTTGATAAATGCATACATACCGATCAACAATAACATACCGCTGCTCCCTTTTGCTTCTTTGTGACGTCGTAGTTGGGTAAAAAGTAGTTTTTGTTTGACGGGATATATCTCGCAAACGGTACACTTGACAAAAAACGATGTATCAAACTCTATCTTCATTTTAAAATCCCTGTTCAATGATACACCACATGGTGGGGTGGGGTAAAAAAATTCTTGACTTCGTGCCCTCTAGAGGTCGCCATATTCAATTTAATGTGACGTCACATAACCTATAACCAACGGATTAACAAGAAGCTTCCAACGACACATCATGTCAGATTATGATAAGTAGCTTAGAACTTATTAGAGAACAGATGAACATACATACCTAACGATCAAAAACATAACCCTCCCTTTTGCCTCGCCGTAGTCGGGTAAAATAGGACAAAATTCCGCGTTATTACGCAAATTTACGCGGATTAAAACATGCTCAGAAATTATAAACGTAAAAAAAATATTTAGATAGAAACTGTAAATACGTATTAGAATTTTTGTACGCAAGGCAGATCTACGATTGATCAGGATTTTTCAAAAACACGTATTTTCTGGAGTAAGTTTTATGAGATTTCAGCACACCATCTCGTTCGATCTCGTGATACCGAAAATTGTCAAAAGCATATCGAAAGGTTCTTGCTCTTTCTTTTTTCGGAGTGCCTCTTCTATACATCGCATCGGATGAAATAACAAGCTTTTTAACAACGCTTCGACGCGTCGGGAAAGGTCTTTTTATTATACAAGATAGAGATTGACCACCAACTCGCCTGATGTTAAGCGACGGTGTTGCCGAGGATGGAGCTCGTCGATCTAAGACATTTATTATTTATTATTCGATTAAGTAATTTAACTACTAATCTTTTAGGGAGAAATCAAGAACTTTCGAATAAGGCTATGTACAATGTTTGAGGCGGAGTCAAAGCTATCCACATTGATAGTAATTAAATTCCAGATGCTGTCCATGTACGAGAGGATAATGTTCGACGACAAGGACGGCGGCGTGTGGAAGCAAGGCTGGAACATCGAGTACACGGAGGACCAGTGGAGTCAGAAGAACAAGCTCAGAGTATTCATCGTTCCGCACTCGCACAACGACCCAGGTTAACTAGGCTTTCCTGACACAAATAGCGATGTTGCAAGTTATAATAATAATTAAGGGTATTATTACTGAAGACCAAGCTGTCATGGGTTCGATCCCCACCCAAGACTAACATTTTTGTAAGCACGGATGTTTGTTCTGTGTCTGGATATGAACACAATATCGAGAATATGTACTACACTAGTACATATTTTTGATATTTCTTCACGCTGAAAGAACTGAATTTATTCTTAAAATTCGATAACCTAGCAACATTGCGGCGGTTCTCCAGACCCGTGTCTGGAGAACCTCCGCAAAGACCCAGACCTCTTGTTTGAATCTGACCCCAATACTTCAAGAGCAGTTAAAATTGTAAAGCGACTCATTAACTGTAAACATACTTTTGTCCTGAACCATATAAAAAAAACTGAATTTATTTTCAGGCTGGCTGAAAACATTCGAAAATTACTATAAAACCCAGACTAAGGCTATATTCACTAATATGGTCGAAAAGCTAAAAGAGAAAGTGGGCCGAAAGTTCATATGGGCAGAGACTAGTTATCTTGCACTTTGGTGGACTTCCGACGCTACTGATCAAGAGAAAACTACTTTCCAGAAGTAAGAACCTTTCATCATTCATATAAATATTGGCCCTTATTCTATACTATGAAAAACAAATTCTGTTCGTTGATAAGCTGACTATTTGAGAGGAATAATTATAGTTTAAAAAATTAGGCATCCGACGTCAGAATACGCAATTTCTTTTACTTGGATGCCATTTTCCAATGATTTTGTTATAAAAACCAAAGTACTGAACCGATTTCGATATAATTTACATGGACACCACCTTTGAACCACCAAATATGCATTATGCTGAGCTGGGGTCGGATTGTGACAAAAACATTATTTAGTTATCTATTTTGTGTATGATTTTTATTCACTGTTGTATGTTTCTTGTTACAATAAATTTATGTCTGTCTAAATAAAAAAAGAGTCATCAAAATCAAATCATAATTGGCGAAGTAATCGGTGAACAAATATGCAGTCGAATTGAGAACCATCTTCTTTTTGGAAGTCATTTAAAAAGTGAAAACTAGCAAGAATTTTTTTGGAAAACGGGTTTGTTTATTTTTTTATAGTAAGAACTTTAAATCTGTCTTTTGGTGGAGAAGACGGTTTTGACCTTTACAAAACCTTTCTATTAAACATAAAAAATAAACTAAATAGTAAAATCGGGAGGGGGGCGACCGAGTCTGTGAATGAACTGTGTGAAAGATGATATTTGTGTGGAAGGTCTAAATGTTGATTTAAAATCTGTCAGTGTGAAGTGGTGCAAGGAAACGTGCTATGTCGATCCAACGTAAGGGGATAAGGTCAAGACAATGATTACTCACATTTTCCATACACAGTGTGCTTTAATAAAACACTTTAACATGACCTACAATGGCAAAATGTGTATAAGTACTGTTCGCAAGGTTAACAAATTTATTTAGTCGTACAGCGAACTATTAATAGAGCTATTTCTGAGTTTGGCTCAAGGATTGAGTCCATACCCAAGTAATTATCCAGAGAACCAGAGTAACCGACATATCACAACTTATTAATATGGTGAAGTGGCAGTGAACCAGTCACATCTATCGTAGAATCGAACTGGCTGGATCCGAATAGCTGAAGACTGGGCTGAGTGCCATTTAGTGGGAGAGGCCTGTGAATTGAACTAGACCGATGAAATTGACACTTCTTATACCAAATCAGAAAAATCATAAATCCACTTTAAATTGACACTTCTTAGACCAAATCAGAAAAAAACATAAATCAAATTAACTGGCTAAAATTGTGATGTAATAAATCTTTAAAAATACTGTTTCGAATTTACAGCCTGCTAAAGTCTGGCAACATCGAGATAGTAACAGGCGGGTGGGTGATGAACGACGAGGCTAACAGCCATTGGCTCTCCATCGCCCAGCAACTAACTACAGGTCACCAATGGCTGCTGGACAACCTCGGCTACATCCCCAAGAACGCATGGGCCATCGACCCGTTCGGACATTCGAGCTCGCAGCCGTATATACTCAAAATGGCTGGATTTGACAATTCGGTCATTCAGCGAATCCATTATAGGGTGAAGAAAGAGTTGGCTTCGAATCGGCAGCTGGAATTTAAGTGGAGACAACTTTGGGGTAAGGTTGTATTTTAACTTTATTATTATTTTTAATGTTGCATTTTTTATTGGTTGTAAATTTTAGTTTTAGTTGTTTTTAATGTGGTGACTGATCACGTTTTCTAAGTATGTTACAAGCAAATTAAAATCGAGACGCCAAAGTGGCAGGGTAACGTCTTTGCTCAACTGGTAAATAATGAAGTTATTGTTTTCAGATGGCGTGGGCAAGACGGATATGTTTACCCATATGTTCCCGTTCTACTCTTACGACGTGCCGCATACATGCGGTCCTGACCCTAAGGTGAGAAAATTACATTAGGAACGTAATTGTTAATGCCATTTTCGCCAGCACATTAACCTAGAATAAGAGATATGTAAGCAACGAGACGCGTTATCGATTGTTAAATTGACGTGAAAAATATGAAGAATAATCTTAGATTTTTATTGGAACAAACGGGTTACTCGCGCGGTGCGAGCTTTAGTTAGCAGTACCAGACGCAAGGGCGTCGCCAGCCCATGGCCCAGGGGCGGCAAGTTAATATAATGGAGGATAAGAAAAATATGTATTATAGGTTCAGGTACAATTGCACGGCCTTAGGACTTTGATTGCTTTGCAGTTGGCTACATTTTTTAATCTCTGGGGGGAGGGGGGGGGGGGGGGCTAATGCCCCCCTTGGCGACGCCCTTGACCAGTCGAGACGTCCTTCAGGAGTGACGGCTGCGCTGCTCTTTTAGAAAACGACCGCCGTATGCGGTTGAAAATTTAGTCGGAGAATTCGGCCGAAAAATAGACGTGAGTATGAGTAACCCGTTTGTTCAACGGTCAATTTGCGCTTTCCATATAAAATAGTTATTATTAGAGTTAATAAATCCATAAAGTGGTTATCACGTGGCATAAAAATTTGTAGCAAAAACAAAAGAAATTTACTTTGGAAATATAGACTGAATCCTACAAAAACTAATAAAAGTATCTTCCTTAATTACTCAAAACGTCTTAGAAAGATCATTGTTCTAACTAAACGAGCACAAAATAACTTTAAGATAAATTCAGCTCATAACAAGTCAAAAACTGCATGGCAAATCATAAATAGTACCAAATTAAATTTACCTAAAGAAGCCATAACAAAAATTGAACAAGATAATGAAAATATAACGGATCCGATAGCTATAGCCAACGCATTTAATAATTTTTTCATAGATAAAATAAAACCGGTCCCTGAGTCAGGATATAAAGTGACTGCTAATATAAATCATAGCAAAGATTCTATGTTCATGGCACCAAGCACGCCACAAGAAATAAGCAAAATAATACAAAACCTTAAAAACACTAAAAGTGTTGGTGATGACGAAATCTCAACTTTCATAATAAAATCAGTAAGTGAGTATGTATGTACCCCTCTAAGCTATATTATTAATTTGTGTATATCCACAGGCACATTTCCGAGTTCTCTGAAAACGACCATTATTAAACCTTTATTTAAAAAAGACAATAGAGAGAAAATGGAATGCTATAGGCCCATTGCACTTATATCGATATTTTCAAAAAATTTCGAGAAGTATGTTTATAGTGAGTTAAATGATTATTTAGAGAAAAATAATATTCTATGCAATGAACAAAAGGGTTTCAGAAAAAATAGAAGTATTAATATGGCCATATACGATTTCATTAAAAACGTCTTAATATGTATGGATAAAAGCACTCCGGTGTGCGCCATATTCTGTGATATGACGCAGGCGTTCGATTACGTAGATCACAGAATCTTAGCTAGTAAATTAGAAGCGTATGGAATACGTGGCAACGTTTTAGATTTGATAGAGTCTTACCTAGCAGATAGAATACAAATCACGGAAATCAGTCGAGTCAATCTTAACACGAAAGCAGAAGAAATATATAGATCGTATGAACGCAAGTGGCATACGGAGTTCCACAAGGTAGTGTCCTGGGACCACTTTCATTCATAGCATACATAAATGACTTGCCTAATGCTACATCTCAACCTATGACATTATTTGCAGATGATAGCACTATCACCGTAGCATGTAAAACACTTGACTCTTATGAAAACGATATTGTTAAATCTTTGACCTCAGTTATATCTTGGCTTGACAACAATAACTTAAAAATTAACCTAAATAAAACAAATATAATGCATTTTAGACAAAGAGAAACAAACAAAGGTAATATTAATGTAGCATATGACAATAACATTATAAATGAAGTAGAAAGCTCAAAATTTCTTGGATTATATATTGACCGAAAATTGAATTGGAAATCACAAATAGAGCACCTTTCGAAAAGAATAAGTAGCCAAACATATGCCATCGCCAAACTAGCTCGTACTCTAAATATAGAATCTTTACTTAAAGCCTACTATGGGTTAGTTGAATCAATTTTGAGGTACGGGATTATTTTTTGGGGAAATTCAACAGATAAAATTATTATTTTTAAAAGGCAGAAACGCTGTATTCGTTCAATGTTTAAACTCAAAAAAAGAGATAGTTGTAAGCCCTATTTTTTAAAGTATAAAATTCTTACACTTCCGTGTTTATACATTTTAGAAACGGCCCTTTTTGTAAAAACAAACCGGGAGCGATTCCCCACACTATCTGATACTACTGTAAGAAATAGGCGCGACCAAGACAAACGGCGCGTACATGAAGGAAAGACAGCACTGATGCAAAATAGCATCGTATGTATGGGTCCTAAAATCTACAATAAGATTCCTAAGTCAATAAGAGACCAGAATAGTAATTTATTTAGAAAAAAGTTGAAGGCATTGTTATTGCAGAAGTGTTATTATTCTATCAATGATTTTTTAAATGACAAATTTTAATTTTATTTGACATTATGTGTATCTTTTATTGCTTCTGCTTTGTCATATTATAGATATTTTTGGTTTGTGTATTAATCTAATAACAAATAATAATCATTATTATTTTTTAATTTTTCGCATGTGCATGATGCTGTCTACCTGACATTTGTACGCCTAATCGGCACAACATGATTTTAAGCGACTAAACTTAGTGTAACATCTTTTATGCACTTGTTGTATAAAATTCTCGTGTTGTATGCAAATAAATTATCTTTATCTTTATCAAATAAAAATGTGTAACAACCATGTTAGTTTTCATAAACAACAATTAAAAAAAAAACGTTTTGAAATTTGAATTTCCCGCCGAATATCTGGTGTTGCCCCCTACATTTTTGTTTTTCTTTTTCTAGATCTGCTGCCAGTTTGACTTCAAAAGGTTACCAGGTAATGAAGACGAATATGAAGAGAATACGAACATTCACTTAGAGACACGACTGATGATTAATATTTTAACAAAGGCGTGTTTCTCATGCGGGTATAATTAGAGATCTCACGTAGCAATCTACTATTTATAGAAGTTGTATTGACGTTTAGCAGTTCAAAGTATGCATGTCATATGTCAGTAGACGTACGAAAATCACCGACGTAGCACAGCGGATTATCAATTTGAAGAGGCAGTGAGCAGGACATATAGCACGTAGAACTGATGTCCGATGGGGGCCGAAAAGTTCTCGAGTGGAGACCACGCACCGGCAAGCGCGGCGTAGGAAGACCAGCTACGAGGTGGACAGAAAACCTCATACATACAAGTGGCGGGAAGACGCTAGGTGGAAGCCGCTTCCAATAGGTATTTTGGAAAATCCATGGGGGAAGCCGTTATCCAGCAGTAGACTTCTTGTGGCTGAGATAATGATGATGGTGATGATTCTTTTCATACTAAACAATTGCTTTTAACGTAAGTGAATTCAAAGTAATCTAGTTTAGCTAAATGGTTTTTACCAACAGGCAACGGAGTGACGTGTCCATGGGGTGTGGCGCCGAAGAAAATAACAGAAAAGAACGTTGAGGAAAGGTAACATTTTCAATGAAAGAGAAACATTTTACCATCAGACTTTCATCAGTCACACTTTTAAAAAGTTGTCAAACTACTGTTCTACTGAACTGATCTCTGATCTTCTGCTATATTCGACTAGTATATGTGGAACTTTCTAAAGCCATCGAGCTAGGTTTGGCATACTTAGGCTCCTGCGTCCTCATTACAAAAAAAAAATCATATTCATACATTGTTTATTCCATATATGGGTACATAACATATAGGTAGTAAGTGAAATTAGATCGCCATATCTGCCTTTCGGCATGCAAATCATCAAATCAAAATAATTGTTAATATCTAACCATCATCCCATCTCTTCTGTCACTTAAAATAACAAAACTTACATTTATATCCAAAGTCTACAACTAATTATATTCGCCCTTAACATGCACAAACATAACCAAAATTTACTATTTACTTACATTTAAAAATACATAACTTTGCATTATCTGGCGTCTTTATAGGAATAGGTACAACTTATCCCTTCATAACAATTAGTAATTGTTTTAATAAAGTGGAGATAAAGATAAAGATATATTTATTTGTCAAAACATGTGTACAGGTGCAGATGTCAAGCGTTAATATCGGTCACACATGTTTTTACCACATAGGGTGTACAAATATGAGAGTCAAGTAGCTTACACTTACATGCTTAAGTCATTTTAGTTACAATATCAATTTAATTAGTTACAACATCAATTTCATTAGTTACAATATACATATTTAATTTAAATTTGAAGGTGTAATTGTTTTCTTTAAATACAATATATAACCACAGATTAGTAAAGAATGCAACACCAAAGCCAATAAATACAATAAAGCTGTCTATTCGCTGACAGATTTCCTAGTAAATTCACTAACTTCAGAAATGTATAGTCAAATTTCGGTACATAATGTCAACAGAAATTAATCAATTACAATTTCAGAATAATTTATATTACAATACGCGAATTAGTTTATACAAAATTAGTGTCACAGGAATAAATACGATGTCAATTAACATATAAAAATGGAAACAATTTCAATGATAAAGAATAAAAGAAATGTCAACGATAGTAAAACAATTTAAGCAAATGTCAAAACAAATCGATTAAAAAAATACATATTCAAAATATATAAAAATACATTGTAACAATACATAGTCTATAACGCAAAAAACTAAGTAAGTTCGTATGGACTGAATTACCAGCTATAGTGTCAGTTACTAAGGCACCGAAAGGCCACGGATGACAAGTTAAATTGTAGGTCTCGGTTGTTTGTTCTTTAAAAAAAGCTGCAATACTTGGACTTTGACTACAACGCTATATAATTAGTAATACTCAAGATACTTGAGACATCTTAATACTTGACACCACATACTAGTAAGAGAACGCTACGCTTTCTTGACACTGACAATTACAAAAAGGAGAAGAAAAATATGACTTTTTTTCAGGTCGCAAGTGATCCTCGACCAATGGCGCAAGAAGGCCCAACTGTACCGCAGCAATGTGCTACTGGTCCCTCTCGGTGACGACTTCCGGTACGACCGAGCCAACGAGTGGGACAACCAATACTCCAACTATGAGGCCATCATTGATCACATCAACGGGAATGATAACTACAACGCTGAGGTTAGTTGTTTTCAAGCGAAGTGCGACGCCAAAGGATAATGTGTTCGCTGCTTTGAAAAAGACTGGAAAATGTGGTTGAAACTATTGTTTGAAATTTCGACTCCCAACGGACGTGAGTGATTTGAACTGGGAGAAAAAGAAAAACATAGAATGTATCATACAGTGAAAGTCAGTTATGGGATTTGCGATAAAATGGCGTTTATGGCGTGGCAAGTCAATATTTTATATATTTTACTCTCTATACCACTCAAAGTATGCATTAATATGTTTATTATTCCCTTACGCTAAAACAACTAAACGGATTTGAATAAAATTTATATGCTACTTTACATCCCGAAAAAAAGCTTCGATCCCCACCCAGGGCAAACATATGTGTGATGAGCATGGATGTTTGTTCTGTGTCTGGGTGTTTCTATGTATCATAAGTATATATTTACAAAAAAAAAACTATATATGTATTCTATCATGGCTGATACTATGGAACTAGATGCCTCTAGTTCCATAGTGCAAGCTTTGCTTAGTTTGGGCTAGATGGTGTTATGTGAAATGTCCACAAATATTTATTTTATTTACTATTAAAAAAAAATGGATCACTTAATAAACTTCCGAGATATACAATTTTAAAATTCTTCTTCCGCGGTTGTGTGCATTCTCTGTCTAACATGAAATTAAAATGCATGTAACTTTCTTTTTTTTTTTTTTTTTTTTTTAGAGTTGTTTTTAGTCGCCTTCAAGAAAAAAGGAGTTTATCTATATGATGTGTATGTATGTAATATTGTTAGAATTGCACAGTTTTCACAATGTTAGTCTATACTAGCTTTTAAACATATGTGCCAAATTTCATATGTGTATATTTGTCCACGAATATCTCAAAAAGTATAATTCGGTTTGCAAAAAATTTGGTTTAGCCCAACATAGGGAGCAGGAGATTTAATTTTTCGGTATTATGTAATAGCTGTTGCTATTTCTCCCTTTTCTGTTCATTGAATATTTTTGAAGTCGATTCAATTTTTATTTAAATTACTTTTATTGTGGAATCGAGCATGTTCACTATTGGCAGATATCTTTCGGCACACTTGGAGACTACTTCAAGGCTCTCCATGAAGAGATCAAGTTGTCCGACTTCCCGGTGCTATCGGGAGATTTCTTCACGTACGCGGACAGGAACCAGCACTACTGGAGCGGGTACTACACTTCCAGGCCGTTTTATAAGAACATGGACAGGGTGCTCTTGGGATATGTCAGGTAAAATACACCTATTTTTAACCCCCGACTTAAGAAAGCGATGTTATAAGTTTGTCTGTCGTAGCTCTCAAACGGATGGACCGATTTTTATCTGGTTACTTTTGTTTGAAAGATATTTTATTGAGTGTTCTTTCTTTATATTTCATCAAAATCGGTACTACAGTTTTTAGTTACTACGGTAAGTTTTTTTAGTGTAGGATTTTTAAGTTTCCTAAACTTATTTGTGATTAATAATGTAATAGTAATGGAGTACTTGCACATTTTTTGTCTATTATGCAGATTTTTTGCGGTTGATAAAATCTAATAATTTTTGTGAAAAAATTTCAAAATGTGATGAAAAATCACGAAGATACAACGATATCAGTGAACCATACGCAAATATTCCATGACTATTAATTATAGCGACATGTTTTAAAATTGTATTAATCAATAAAGGACAACGATCATTACACACGATATAGTAGTCATGGCAAAGTCGATGGAAGAGCTCAGTACGATGCTCGAAGACCTCAATAGAGTTTCCCAACGGGTGGGCCTCAAAATGAACATGGACAAAACGAAGGTTATGTCGAACGCCCATGTAGTGCCCACCCCAATATCTGTGGGGAACTTCACTCTTGAAGTTGTTGACGAATACGTCTACCTAGGACAGACGGTCCGATTAGGCAGGTCTAACTTTACGAGGGAGGTCAATCGTCGTATCCAACTCGGCTGGGCAGCGTTCGGGAAACTTAAAAGCGTCTTCTCGTCCAATATTCCCCAGTCCCTCAAGTCGAAAGTTTACAACCAGTGTGTGTTACCAGTGATGACATACGGCACTGAAACGTGGTCCCTAACTATGGGCCTTATAAGGAAACTCAAGGTCACGCAACGAGCTATGGAGAGGGCTATGCTCGGAGTCTCTCTACGAGATCGAATCAGAAATGAAGAGATACGTAGACGTACAAAAGTCACCGATATAGCACAGCGGATTAGCAAGTTGAAGTGGCAGTGGGCAGGACACATAGCACGTAGAACTGATGGCCGATGGGGCCGAAAGGTTCTCGAGTGGAGACCACGTACCGGCAAGCGCAGCGTAGGAAGACCAGCCACGAGATGGACAGATGATCTCATACAAGTAGCGGGAAGACGCTGGATGCAAGCCGCTTCCAATCGGTCTTTTTGGAAATCCATGGAGGAGGCCTATGTCCAGCAGTGGACTTCTTATGGTTGAGATGATGATGATGATGATGATCATTACACTGTTCGGACACCGACCAAGACCGCAGCGTGCCATACACGGTCCGGCAACGAATTAATACCGATATGTTGTCGACACGTCCTATTGGGCTGAGTGAGTACCGCCGTGGCGTGTCTGATACGTTCATAGACTTCATAGCATGGTCATAGTTCTATTTTGTTGTGTGTAATATTTTAATTATTTCATGAGACACATTTAATTATGTGCAATAATTGCTTGAATCAAAGAATGAAATATTTTTAGATAGATACTTCCTTGTTTATAGTATATTTATTTGATTTATTTAACATGTAACATTTGTTTGTTATGAATAAATATGAACTTGAGTATAGTACGTACCAGTGGGCGTTCACCTTTACTGTGAGACAGCAGAATATAAAAATCAGTCGAATTGTCGATCACGATATTTGATGGATTTATATAAATGATTTTTGTGATACCCCTATTCACAATAATTCGGAATCGGGTCGGACATCATATCTCCATCTCTATCATTCATGTATGGAAATGACAGAGATGGATATATAATGACCGATCCGTTTCCGAATCCGACAAGTTTTAAATAGTCCTACAGGGCAAACACACAGGTCTAACCACTGAATTCGTTCAAATTTAATTAATGATTTGATTCATGTAATATTTTCCATCCAGGGCAGCGGAAATAATAACGGCACAAGCGACGCTATCGCGTTCTGTGACGCACTTAATGTCGCTGCAGCTGCGGGACCGCGTGGAACAGGCGCGCCGCTCGCTGGCGCTGTTCCAGCATCACGACGGCGTCACCGGCACCTCGCGGGACGAGGTTAGGGAGGACTACGCTAAGAAGTGAGTACCCAAGTATCCATATTAAAAGAAAAACAAAATACTCGACTGCAGAAGAGCGATTTTTGCAGTCCAACTAACGACTTCACTATGCTTGATATGCAGTTGAGTGTACGTTTATTTGTGAGAAAGTATGCGCAAAGTCGCTTTTAAATATTATAAATGCAAATAAGTCAAGCTCCAGAAACGACTTCCTTGGTAGATCTTTTCTTAAGAGTCTTATAGTTCGTCCATCGTCCGTCTCGCTCGCGCATACCAACATTTTCGAAGATATAAAATGATTGAATGAACTTATGAAAAAATCGTCGTTTAGTGCACTAGAAAGCAATATCACAAAATTTCGCCAAAATTTTCAATTATCAAATTGTACGTTAACATAAAAAAAATGAGTCAAAATCAACTTGGATCAAATGACATTTTTGTCGAAAATTTATGATGTTGCTTTCTACGAGTAGTGTACTAAACGACATTTTTTTTATAACTCCATTCAGTCATTTTCTATCTTCAAAAATGTTGGCGAACGAGACAGAAAATGGTCGAACTACTGACTCTTCAGAAGTCTATTAAGGTGGTATGATTTTCCTGCCATTTTTTTTTACCAAATAAGGTTGAAAAGAGTATACAATGAAGTTTTACAATCAATTAATTGTGGTTGACCAGAAGTTTCCGGCAGCCTAGTGGTGAGACCGTCTGACTTGCGATCCGCAGGTCCTGGGTTCGAATCCCACGGCACGCACCTCTGCCTTTTCGAAGTTATGTGCGTATTGTTGATTGCCGCCAGCTTCAAACGGTGAAGGAAAACATCGTGAGGAAACCTACATGTCTGAGAGTTCTCAATGATCTTGAAGATGTGTGAAGTCTGCCAACCCGCACTTGGCCAGCGTGGCAGACTATGGCCTAACCCTTCTCACAATGAGAAGATGGCCCGTTCCCAGCAGTGGGACAGTTTGTACAAAACAGGGCTGATAAAAAAAAGTGGTTAGCTTCAATATCGGTTTTATAGGCGGCAAATTATATTTATTGTAGACAACACGAGATTAATAACACATTTTGTGTATATATGTAGTTTTTTTTTATTGAAAATTATTAAAAAGTATTCAATTATTATTTTGAACAAACGGGTTAGTTATTATAATAAAATATTCAATTGACATTTTTTGCATCTCACTCTGTTTTCTTCAATAAATGTGATTTGCCAACAAAGACCGATAATAAAGCTAACCACAATTATTTCATTGCAAAACTATACTCGTTTCGACCATAATTGGTAAGAATACTTCGAACCAACTTATACAGTCTTATTCCCAATTTAAAATTTGACGATTTTTTTTAGAATGCACGTGGCCATCAAGCACTGCCAATCGGCCATCCAACAGGCCGCATACTATCTACTAAAAGAGCCACCGGTCGTGGACAAGACTCAGGAGGACATATACTTCGACGTGGACGACATCTGGCGGCGGCACGACGAGATTCCTTCCAAGATCACGATTGCTCTCGACGTGGTGTCGTCTTCCAGAAGGATAGTGCTTTATAATGCGCTGCCGTTCAAACGGCAGGAGATATTGACGGTGCGAGTGTCTTCGCCGCATGTTGAGGTGGGTACAGTGTTTCGGCTACGTTCAAGGTCACAATTTTATCATAGTAGGTGGATGAATTAACTATGACTAATTTTGCTATTTGACTGTGACTAGGATTTGACAGTGACCTTTACTTTGGCTGTGACTAAGTTATGACATTCTTTTATTATGAGTAATAAGTTTTATTTTAATAATTTCTCTGAAAATTTAGTAAACTTTCTCCATGTGATACAATGTTTTTTATTTGTAGGTATTCGACCCCGAAGGCAATCCCATCATGGCTCAAATATCACCCGTAGTGGCGGGTGAGAAGCGTCTCGGCTTTGCAGCGAACAAGTTCCAACTGTCCTTCCCGGTGACAGTCGACCCGCTCTCTCTCACTATTTATACCGTCTCGCTGAGAGACAGCATGAGTTTAAACAAGTGAGTTAATTTGAATTTAACTGTATTTCAGGCTCGTAAGGTTTATTTTGTAATGCTGTTACAACAAAGTATGTTGTCATTTTTAAGCCCTGACCAAAAAATCAATCTAACGCTGCACGTTTCAAAGACGATGTAATCCATAGACATAGAAGTCTATGATGTAATAATTTTTTCAGCGCTGTAGCGAACTTTTGTACACATGACTTCTATAGATACCCCAAGTGTATGTACCTAGCGCGTCAAAACGAGCGTGTCAAGTATGATAAAAAATCGCAGTTGACAACCAAGATTTATTTAATTTCATGTGATATATACTTCCGATTCGATATTTTGTCAACTAGTTACTAGCGTACAAGCACGCGGATGCATTGGGTTGAATAGATTTCGCGCGGATGGAGCATTCCATTACAAAATCATTTATGTGACGTCAGAGTCGGTATCAAAAATGTGGCACGCAAAGTTTTCATATAAATGAAGTCCCATGCTCCATCTACTATGTCTGTGGTACACATTTATTATAGTTGACGAAAAATATTGTTTAAGATAGTGGCTCCATATTAGCTCGACGGCACCGACATGTTTCCCCTCCGTGTTCACAGGTACACGTCATACAGTCACGTGCGCGTGTACAACGCCGACTACTGGAACATCGAGCTGCCGAAGATGTTCGTAGTGGAGCAGCCGGCCGCGCGACTCGTCGATGACGTCAGCTTCCAGGTCGGGAACGGCACGCGGGTGGTCGCCTCGCCTAACGGACTGCTCAAGGCACTCGTGTCGCCTGAGGGGGTCACTACTCCGATACACATGGACTACGTGCAGTGAGTACACCTTCCGTCATTTTACTTTCTCTTCGTTTCTCTCTATCCTAAGGTTGTCTGGAAGAGATCGCTATTAGCAATAAGGTCGCCAGTTCTTACACTAGCTCTTAAGGTAATTTCTCTTGGTTGTAAATTGTATGGTACACACAATAGTTTTTCTTTATATCTTATTTGCCGAATTTATTCGTAGTGGAGATGACGTCATTTATGCAGGGCTTCTAGGGGAGTCTCTTAATCTCTAAAAGTTTCTTTTTTCTGTAGGTCCCTAAAATTCAAACCAGTCATTTGAGTAGTAATACTCATGCTCGGACTACCCAAAGACAACAAGTTAGGTAGTCCAGGTATGGGCTTAACTTGCCTCACGGGTTCCTATTTTTTTTTTAAGTTCTCTCATTTTTAAAAATAATTGATCCTTTTTCCCCTTTTCTGTGAGATTTACTCTGCTAAAAGCCCTGTTTACGAATGCAATAGGTTTTCAACGCTGAATATTTGATGATGCCTAATTTCGAAGTCTATAAGAAATATCTCTAAACGCTCTATCTGAAATGCGCAATAAATAGTTCAGTATGTACCGACCAAGTCGAGCGGCAAGCCCAAAGTAAGCAGTAAACTACTCTGCTGTTCAATAAATAGTTCAGTATGTACCGCCCAAGTCGAGCGCCAAGCCCAAAGTAAGCAGTAAACTACTCAGCTGTTGCATCTGCGACCCATCGAATGCCTGCACGTGGTGCTTGCGCTTCGAATATTGTAATAATCGCTGAACCGATATGTCTCGATTTATCATCGATGCCGACATACATTCCATAAAATAATACAAATTCCTTATTGACGCTGTAAACCAATACTAACTTGAAATCTAATAATAATAATAATAAGAAGTAAGAAGTACCTTATTTTACTCACTGTGTGGGAGTATCAGCCAATAAACTAGTTTTATAAATCATAACCATTTCATTTCAATAGCCCCGATTTGTCAAATTCCATATTGTACAATAGTTCCATCATCCATCCACATATCAAAACACTGTATTTTTTATTTTGTAAAGGGCCTCTCAGTGTTGGCTTCGGCTCCACTGATGCCCATCAAAGGACCGGGCTGCGACCCGAGATTTATATGGAATAATAATAAAATATGTATCTAGATGTGATGTGTGTGTGATGTGGTGTGATGTGTGTGTATGTATCTAGATTATTTCTTATCTTGAATTTTCGTTAGGTACGACACCCAAAAGGGCAGGGACAACAACAGTGGTGCTTACCTGTTTATTCCCAAAGGACAAGCGGAAGAGTTCAAATCGGAACCATTCCCCGAGATGGTTATCATCGAAGGCATGTACAAATCCACCCTGTATACCGCGCTCAACGGGCCTAGGAAAGCGGAGATTGTATTAGCGGTGAGTTGGATTATAATTTACATACAGGGCTATTACGAATTAGTTTACTAGTTTTACAAACAATGATTTTGACGTGATAACGTCTTATAAATCAATGAACGCCGGCTGCACGCACAAAAAAGGGTAACGTTCCGCCTGAGCCGAGCGTGCAAGCGAGAGCGCGGAACAAGCGATAGAGAGGCACGCTCGGCCTAAGCGTTCGGCTTGTGACGCATCGTTATCACGTAAAATTATCGTCCGTAAACCGACTTTACTACAAACAACTTTTTTTTTAATAAGTTCATTTAGTCATTTTATATCTTTAAAAACGTTGGTATGCGCGAGTGAGACGGACGATGGTCGAACTACGGGCACTTAAAGCCATACACAATTTGTTGAAATATATCTAGTTAATGTATCGAGTTACATTCCAGATGTCGGTGTACAAGAACCCGTCGCTGCCGCAGACGGAGCTGGAGATGACCAACATGTTCCTGATCGACCACCAGGTGGACGACCTGGAGCTCGCCATCCGGCTCTCCACCAGCCTCAAGAACGGAGACGTCTTCTACACTGACTTGAATGGCTTGCAGGTACACACAATACTGTCTTATAAAAGCGAAAGTATCTCGGTTACATTTGATAATATGCGAGAGAAACCGCGATCATCGCAATAGGTCCTTGGCCGTTGTAAGGAGTACTTCGTATAAATTAATTAAACCTTCACTGTAGAAATCTGTCATCATCATCATCATCATCCACAGCCTTCTCTATCTCACTGCTGGACATGCTTCTCTCTTATCATGCCATCTCCCTCGGTCATGGATAAGCTGGTTGAACCTGGACTCGATTGGCACAGGTCCGAACCAATATCGTCCACCCATCTTGCAGCCGGATGACCTTTCCCTTGTCTTGGTCACCACTTGGTGTCAACCTCACGCCACCTGTCTTCAATGTGTCTACCAATAAAATTAAACAATTCTTAACGCATTCATCGCGCGTTAAATCCGTTAAGATATGTTTCAATGTTTTGCATAAAGCTGTACCATAAAATGGAAGAGCACAGATATCTGAAGTACAAGCTTACAGCTTAGTTTGGAAATCCGAAGTTCATTCATCAAATTTGTAGCAAAATAATTCTTCTAGATGTATTTGTTATTTGAAACGCTACTGTGTACCCCTACTGTGTGTGCTACTGTGTGTATGTTTTTTTATATTTTTTTTTTTAATGAGTAACAATCGCGGTAACCTTAGAATACATCATCATCATCATCAGCCTATTTTAGTCCATTGCTGGCCTCCCCCATTGAATGCCATTCAGCACGATCTTCAGCTTTCCGTTTCCAGCCACCGCCAGCTACTTTTCGTATATCGTCACTCCATCGTGTCTCAGGGCGGCCTACACTACGTTTGCCGAATACATCATAGTGTCTAGTAATATGTCATGTCTTTATACTTCTTCCCCCCAGATGATAAAGCGTCGTTACTTCGAGAAGCTGCCGCTGCAGGCGAACTTCTACCCGCTGCCGGCCGCCGCCTACATCGAGGACGAGAGCGCGCGAGTCACCGTGCTCACATCCACGCCTCTGGGGATGGCTGCCCTGCAGCCTGGACAGATTGAGGTGGGTATGGCTTCGTCTCAAACTATTACAATAAAAATATACGGCCAAGTACGTGTCGTGCCACGCGCGTATATATTGACTGAATTAAATAAACGTGGAAACTTTGACGTTTGGGTGATTATTTCGATTCAAATTACAATTACTGTTAATACATTGTAAACGTGTTCTCATAACGCTAAAATATTAATATTTGACAAAATTGAATAACTGTATATCTAAAAAAAATGTGTTGCGTGCGAGCGAGACAGCGGCGCCACTAAAACATTTCCTACCGATATACGACGGGAATACGGTATTTGGGAACTTCTTTCCAGGTGATGCAAGACCGACGGCTGAGTAAAGACGACAACAGAGGCATGGCGCAAGGCGTCACGGACAATGTGCGCACTCAGCACACATTCAGAGTACTTGTGGAGCCCGCTAACAAACCGTGCGCGGTGAGTACTTTATACTTTTTACTCGACTGCGTCAGAAGGAGGGTTATGTTTTTCGGGTGTATAAGTATAAGTGTGTATATATGAATGTATGTAAGTATGTAAATATGTATGATTCTATATGATCGCCTACAGCCTAAACGGCTTGATCGATTTTGATGTGCGAGGTGTCATTAGATTTGTATCATTCATTGTTTGTTATCATTAATTAGATAGCAAAAAACACTTTTTGTATATTCCCCTCCTCTGCAAATAAATATATATATATATATATATATATATATATATATATATCTATAAACAAATGAATGAACAGTGAACGGATTTGTGACCAATCACAGCTCGTATTTCCGAAAATCAGAGCTATTGATCTCCCGTCCTTTCATTGTTCATTAATTCGAGAATGGTTGACTAAACTGTAGCTGCCTAGTAAAATATTTGATACATAAAGTACTTGTACGTGTACTAATGTATCATCATTTGCGTGTAGAAGCCGCCAGCGGAGCACCCGAGCGGCGCGCTGACGCTGGGCGCGCATATCGCCTCGCAGACCCTCCTGCAGCCCCTGGTCGTGATGCACTACTCGGCGCGCGAGGGCGCCGACCGGCCCGCCTACACGCGCACACTACCGCCCGCCGCAGATATAGTGCTGGCCTCCATGCACAGTCATATACACGCCAAGGTAACACTAAATAATTAATAAAAAATGTTCATAGACATGTTTTATCAAAATTGGTTCAGCTGTCTTTTTTTTTGTCGGGGGTTTTGAGTTTTTTAAACTTATACTTGTACAAGTAAATAACATCTTACGACAAACTGTCAGATTGGATGTCATTACATATCATTAAAAGAAAAGATCAATTTTGGGTGTGTTTTAGGTTTTCTTTGAATTATTTGGAAATTCACGGAAGTCCAGCAGTGGACTTCTTGTGACTGAGATGATGATGATGATGACTGTATCGTGCGTGTGTTGTTCCAGGGTAAAGACGGCCCCGTGGAGGGCGTCGGGCTCACGTTCCAGCGCGTGCACCTAGACACCTGCTACGGGAAGAAAGACATCGCTCACTTCTATCCCGTGGGTGACGGTCAGGTTAGTGTTTTAGGGTTCAGTACACAGAGTACAAACGGAGACACTTTATCTATCTAGAAAAAGTGTAGCAATTACACTGTTGAAGCTACAGTTCTCTTACTGACGGGGGGAGGGAAGGGAGGCGTGAAAGAAAATCTGTTCTACTCCAGCATGTGGGTTATCATTTTGATAACTCATCGTGTCGAGTAAGGCTTTTGTCAAAACTAATGGAAAACAATGTTGTCCAAACCGTCGAATTCAACTTTTTTTTTCAAAAATTAATTATGGTCGGAAGTGTTCATGAATACGCTCCTATTCACTATACACTATTCACTACTTTTTTCATCATTTTTTCTTTAAGTTTTTTTTAAACCGAGAGTTATAATGAAATTTAACGAATAAAAAAAACTTAAAGGCAGCGATTTATGGTTCCCATCAGATAAAAAAAGAATCATAGAAATCTGATAATGTTTATTCTTTCAGATCCAACTGACCGACTACGTGGATACGGCAGCAGAAAAAGTATACGACAGTTCACTCACGTACAGTTCCCTACGGAACCCAATACCGGATGGGGTCGTCGCCATCTGTCCGATGGAAATACGCTCAGTTTTCATCAACTACAGCCTCAGGCAGGGATGAATTCTTGTTCAGTTAGAGAACTAATGCGGCATTGAGGGCGCTGTCCTTATTTCATTATTTTAGTTTTGTTAGTTCCCATTTTTGCCGCAATAGTTCTTATTCAAACAGACTCATAGTTATTGAACTATATGAATGATTGACTGAGATACTTACGGAGAGGATCCCATGTGAACCTCTGTGTCATATCATGTGGCGTTTTGTACTGTAATAATGGGGGAAGATGACTTAACCGACTTCATTCAAGGAGGAGGTTATCGATTTGGTTGTATTTTTATTTGTGTTTGTTATCTCGTAGCTCCGTGATAAATGAACAGATTTCGATTTTTTTTTATTTGAAAAATAAAAGCTTTCAGTTTGTTCCCAATATACAATTTCATCAAAATTGGTTCTGTGTTTTGATTTTTAAAACAAAATAGGTGGCAAAAATATGTCATTCAAGTAAACATATTTTGAAGTTGTTTATTTCAGTTTTTTTAAACTAATAATTTTTATTTATTGGAAGGTAATTATAAAGAACAATAAAAAAACTTGTCATCTTGCCTATTACTGAATGTTTGGGTCAATATTGTATAAACAAATTAGGTTAATTGTTATGTTCCTAATGATGCTAGATAAATTTAAATCTCTAAGGGAAAAAACCTGCAATTCAGATAGAGACAATTCTCTAATTTTGGTGATTTGTGAAATTAGCGCAGTTTTTTGTTTTAATTTAGAACATTTAATTTATTTATTTAAATGTAACATTATCAACTTGCCTAATAAAAACGCTGTTGTGGTCGAAGATGTAACACGCAGACTGCGATCACTCATAGCTCTGTTAGTTAATATGAACGATGTAAATATTTGTGTAAGTAATGCATTTCACGTTTTAATTAATAAGCTAGTTTAGTAAAGTATGGATCCTATACAATCTCAAATAATATACATATATTTAAATATTTAAGACTGTATTGTTTGACATATTTGTCATGATCTTTTTGCATCATCACAAAATTATTTTTATGCGCAGAATTGTAAAAAAAGCTAGTTATCTAGATAATATATAGTAGAAAAGAGTTGTGATGTGTTATGTGATGTAATCGATGTTTTTATATCTGGAATTTAAAATGTCGTTGAGCGCACAATTGTCGTCGGTGTGTCACGCATTTTTTCATACAACAATAAATGTTTCTACTCCTAAGTTTTATAACAAAACAATATACAAACTACACTTATTAAGAAGGCCCTTCCCGGCGCGTACGTTGCACGCGTGGTTTCCAAATAGATTAAGTGCGGGCCGTATGTTTACCCACCTCCTCGGATAACAAGATGTGAGGTATCTAGGATGACGCAATAGTAAGGTGTCTCTAAATGTACAGGGTTGCCTAGGCTAAACCTGGAGCGTTTTGTACAGTTAGCAAACATGTGACCATTTTTTGTGTCCACCACCTTATCGGGTAACAAGTAGTACATTCTTAAGTACCTTATCTAGAAGTGCCAAAATCAATATGGTTGCATAAGTCTCATCTTGTTACTTGATGACGTGATTGGTATATTTTTTGGCACCCTAAAATTAGACTCGACTCATGAAAGCAAGGTAACGAGGCGAGACGAGGCAACAATATTGATTTTGGCACTTCTCGATAGGCACTTTCGAATGTATTACTTGTTACTCGACGGTGATGGACACCCCCAAAAATCGTCACATTTTTGCTAACTATAAAACGCTCCAGGTTTAGCCTAGGCAACCTAACCAGCCAAAATTTAGAGACACCGTACTTCATCCTAGATAGATCACACTTTGTTACCCGATGAGGTGGGTAAACATACTGCCCGCTCTTAGTCTAAAACATCACATTTAATGAAACAAAGCTTGTTGTCTCATCCAAGGTGATGTTTGGAAAAGAAGCTCTGCAAAAAAGATTTACCTAGAAAAAAATCAGGGGATAATATCACCACCAATTGGTAGCGTACCCAGCATACTCCTAAGTATTAACAATCCCGTTTCAATTGTTTGTGTTGTTTTTTTTTAACTTATAATTAAGAAATTAATATCTTACCTACCATCTAATCGAAACTTGTGGAATGCTAATAAATAAATAAATAAAAGAAAAAAAGAAACTAAACCAAATAATATATTTAGGAGTAGAAATCATTTCTCCGTTTGTATTGGGGTGCGTAAAATGTTTTCCTTAAGTTATTATTAAATAACAAGTTGTTTTATGTATATTTAGATAACTTCATCCTATAAATTATGGTTTAAATTGTTAAAATATTTTGTTATAGAACATGAATTTACGTTTAATGTTGTAACTTGTAATTTTTGAATTACTTTGACATCTATCAAGTATAAAATATGTGTAAATATTTATTTTTTGTAAATATAATTGCTTAAAGTTATAACGTAGTTTCATTCAAACCAAACGTCTAAATTTCAAATGGTAGATCTAGAGTACTTTCAGACACATATGGCCTTACCGAAAAACGTTACTTAGCGTTAAGTTAACCATCGTCTTAAATTCTCTGTCTTCTTTCCGCAATGCTTTAAGCAACGTTTTTCGGTAAGGCCGATATTGTGCATCGTCAAACATCGGAACGGAAACGTTGAGAAAATCAGGAACGAACAATCATAGTTTGCAATAAACGGCCAAGTGAGTACAGAGCTACACGCAAATTGGGTTCCGTACTTGCACATCACAATTTATGTGAACGTAAAATAGTCTCTGAAACTACGTTGATCAACTTCGTAGCTTAAAAAACCGGACAAGTGCGAGTCAGACTCGCCCACCGAGGGTTCCGTACAAACTAAATAAAAGGGGGAAATCGTATATATTGTTTTATATTTTTGCCTTCATAAACCGAAAAAATATATACCTACATCGTAAATCCGGATCGGATCGGATCCGAGCGAGCGTACCGTTCATTTTGTAGTAGTCAGTAAACCACCGGCGTTTGAGGCAGTCAACGTTGCTTTGCGCGACCACTCTGTACTTAATCAAAATTCGCCTAAAAAGTTTTGATTCCCAGCTGAAGTGAAGAGTGTGCAGGGGGCGAAGAATGTGTTAAAAACCTGTTTTAGTTTATGCTCATGAGGCTCTTTCTTATGATACCCCACATGATACGGCTAATTCACTTTAAAATTTGGGCCCTCATTCCTTGCATAGAGACATTATTTTTTTGTGATTAAATTAAAAATGTCGTTTTCGTTTTTTTTCTATATGTGTACTTTAACACAATAGATAACACAATAGATTTTGATTCCCTTTCGAGTGTCGAAATGTGCGTTTTTTACGACATATTCGGCTATAACTTTTTTTTTGGAAAACTGAGAAATTTTATTTTTCTTTCTGCAGCAAGATATTATGGATTTGCATATATGGTTTTAATTTCAACTCGATACCTTCACGCATTCCCGAGATAAAGGTCTTGACACCCGGACAGACGGACAACAAAGTGATCCTATAAGGGTTCCGTTTTTTTCCTTTTGAGGTACGGAACCCTAAAAATTTGCTCCATGCGTGATGATAATAAAAATGATGATAGTTATGGTTTTCTTCAAACATATATTTTATTAACACATTCAGATAGAAAAATGCATAACATTATAAAATCAACAAATAATGATAAATCACATACAGCTATAATAAATAAAACAATACATAGTGAACGCACACACATGGAAATATTTCTACTGCTAAAAATGTCCTAGAGGTTGTACGGAAAGAGAACTAATGTTGTGAATGAATGGAGGACGCTGCTGACCATATTAATTTATTCGACCAACAACACAATAGAGATAGATGTCAGTTCCTATTTTTTGCCATTTTCTCTTTCCAAACAAACTCTTACACCTGCGTTCGTGAGCAGAGCTTTACCAACTCCAACCCTAATAATTACAAAATTAAACCCAACCAGATAAAATGGAACTATCGACTTAACGGAAACCGTTTTATTTTTAAGCTTGAGCTAATATTTGTTCTTAATTTTGGGTCAAGTTTTAGGCGTAGTCATGACAGAGCAGAGCATAGTGGTCGCGGCAATTTTCGGCTCTTCAATAGAAAAAAAGAAGAAAACTGTTTACTACCCTTAAAAATACCTATCCAATTTCAATATTTTTTTTTATCTGATTGGAATAATAAATGGTTTTGCCAAAGAAAATTAGTATTAATAACCGGTTTTGGATTTTTTCAAATTACGCCATAGCTACGGAAAAAAAAAGTTGTTTTGAAAAAATCAAACAGTTATGCTTCGCCATTACCGGTTCCATCGTTTTGGCGGGAACGTCTTGTTGTTGCTTTGTTTTATTTTCCTATACTTGTGTTATTTTGAACATGAATGCTATAAAAATGGTGGTGTTTTAATCATTAAGTGTTCGATAAAGTGCGTGAGTGTGGGCAAGTGAAATAAAGCAGTAAAACGTGTGATTTTACGTTGTCGGCAAAACTCCATAGAAGCTTCTAATAAAGTCGCCACCACTTTACTGAAGCAGGACTCGACTTATAAATTGACTGTATACGTGACTTAGATTGTGACTAGAACATTTACAACTTGTTTTACTCAAGAAACTTGAAAAAATCCTAATACTTGACACTGGCAAATGCTTTAATGCGGGTCCAATACGAAAAAGAAGAAAACGGTTCCATTCGTTAAATGGCCATGCATAAAAAAAACAATTATCGAAATCGGATAATATTCAAGGGTAGGAAAGGGGTAGGGGTGGCCGTGGGGTACCGGCTTAGAATAGTACCTCCCCCTCTCTTCCCGTGGGTGCCGTAAGAGCCGGCTAAGGGAAATACTACCAGAGATGGGCAGCAGCATCCTCTGCGGAAAACGCTACCCACTGCGCTCGCCAACCCGCATGCCAAGCGTGGCGAGTAATGGCAAAACCCCCCCCTATGACAGACGACAAAAATACCAGGCCCCCAGTCCCCGGCAGCTCCGCTATTCCGGACTACGGTAGCGGTCCCGGTCACGGCGGAGCAAGGGGTGCTAAGAATCTCCGGAAGAGATCCGGCTACCACCCCCTGCATAAACGACGACTGGCCCTGGTAACACACAATATTCGCACGATGAGGACAGACGAGAAGCTAGCTGAGCTGGAAGAAGAAATGAGTAGGTTACATTGGGATATCCTGGGGTTATCGGAAGTCCGACGAGAGGGTGAGGACACGATAACCCTGAAATCCGGTAACCTACTATACTACCGGGAGGGCGACCAACAGTCCCAAGGTGGTGTCGGGTTTCTCGTCCACAAGTCCCTTGTTAACAACATTCTTGCCATCGACAGTGTATCGAGCAGGGTTGCGTACCTGATACTCAGAGTATCCAAGAGATATTCGTTGAAGGTCATCCAGGTATACGCACCGACCTCGGCACACTCGGATGATGAGGTGGAGGTGATGTATGAGGACATTAGTAGGGCCATACACACTTCTGAGACCTATTTTAATGTTGTTATGGGGGACTTCAATGCGAAGCTGGGCAGGAAATGCGAAAGTGAGTTAGGAGTGGGGCAATTTGGATATGGACAACGGAACCCCAGGGGACAGAGGTTGGCCGACTTTCTGGAGAAAGAGGGACTCTTCATGATGAACTCTTTCTTCCAGAAGCCACCTCATAGGAAATGGACCTGGTTGAGTCCTGATGGTTCTACGAGAAATGAGATAGACTTCATCCTGACCACCAAGAAACAAATATTCAATGATGTCTCTGTGATCAACATGGTTAAAACCGGAAGTGATCACCGAATGGTACGAGGCACTTTGAATATTAATGTTAAACTGGAGAGGTCCCGTATGATGAAGTCTACACTCCGACCCACTCGCGCCCATATCCAAAACCCCGAGAGCTTTCAGCTCGAACTATCAAATCGCTTCGAGTGCCTGGAGAGCTGCGCATCGGTGGATGAGATCAATAACAGGTTTGTGGAAACTGTCCGTACGGTGGGCGCGAAGTTTTATAAACCCCACCGTACAAATAGACCGCAAAAGCTCTCGAGCCATACCCTCGACCTCATGGCTGAACGACGCTCATTGCAACTGCAGTCTTCCGGTGACGCCGAGTCATATAGGCGGCTCAATAGACTCAGTGCCGTGGGGTACCGGCTTAGAATAGTACCTCCCCCTCTCTTCCCGTGGGTGCCGTAAGAACCGGCTAAGGGAAATACTACCAGAGATGGGCAGCAGCATCCTCTGCGGAAAACGCTACCCACTGCGCTCGCCAACCCGCATGCCAAGCGTGGCGAGTAATGGCAAAACCCCCCCTATGACAGACGACAAAAATACCAGGCCCCCAGTCCCCGGCAGCTCCGCTATTCCGGACTACGGTAGCGGTCCCGGTCACGGCGGAGCAAGGGGTGCTAAGAATCTCCGGAAGAGATCCGGCTACCACCCCCTGCATAAACGACGACTGGCCCTGGTAACACACAATATTCGCACGATGAGGACAGACGAGAAGCTAGCTGAGCTGGAAGAAGAAATGAGTAGGTTACATTGGGATATCCTGGGGTTATCGGAAGTCCGACGAGAGGGTGAGGACACGATAACCCTGAAATCCGGTAACCTACTATACTACCGGGAGGGCGACCAACAGTCCCAAGGTGGTGTCGGGTTTCTCGTCCACAAGTCCCTTGTTAACAACATTCTTGCCATCGACAGTGTATCGAGCAGGGTTGCGTACCTGATACTCAGAGTATCCAAGAGATATTCGTTGAAGGTCATCCAGGTATACGCACCGACCTCGGCACACTCGGATGATGAGGTGGAGGTGATGTATGAGGACATTAGTAGGGCCATACACACTTCTGAGACCTATTTTAATGTTGTTATGGGGGACTTCAATGCGAAGCTGGGCAGGAAATGCGAAAGTGAGTTGAGAGTGGGGCAATTTGGATATGGACAACGGAACCCCAGGGGACAGAGGTTGGCCGACTTTCTGGAGAAAGAGGGACTCTTCATGATGAACTCTTTCTTCCAGAAGCCACCTCATAGGAAATGGACCTGGTTGAGTCCCGATGGTTCTACGAGAAATGAGATAGACTTCATCCTGACCACCAAGAAACAAATATTCAATGATGTCTCTGTGATCAACATGGTTAAAACCGGAAGTGACCACCGAATGGTACGAGGCACTTTGAATATTAATGTTAAACTGGAGAGGTCCCGTATGATGAAGTCTACACTCCGACCCACTCGCGCCCATATACAAAACCCCGAGAGCTTTCAGCTCGAACTATCAAATCGCTTCGAGTGCCTGGAGAGCTGCGCATCGGTGGATGAGATCAATAACAGGTTTGTGGAAACTGTCCGTACGGTGGGCGCGAAGTTTTATAAACCCCACCGTACAAATAGACCGCAAAAGCTCTCGAGCCATACCCTCGACCTCATGGCTGAACGACGCTCATTGCAACTGCAGTCTTCCGGTGACGCCGAGTCATATAGGCGGCTCAATAGACTCATATCAAAGTCTATGCGACACGACATCCGTACCTTTAGTACTAATCGTATTAAAGAGACGATAGAGCGGAATAAAGGCTCCAAAGTGTTCGCAAGAGACATGTCTATTGGGCAGAGCCAGTTGACGAAGCTGAAGATGGAAGATGGCAGTATAGCGTCGACCAAAGCAGAAGTCTTGAGGGAAATCGAGAGGTTCTATGGACAGTTATACACATCGGTCGCAAAACCTGTTAGCAGTTTGGGCAAAGATCCAAGAGCCAAACTGACTCGACATTATACCGAAGATATCCCGGACATCAGCCTGTACGAGATTAGGATGGCCTTGAAACAGCTCAAGAACAACAAGGCACCGGGCGACGACGGAATTACATCAGAGCTACTGAAAGCGGGTGGAACACCGGTACTGAAAGTCCTTCAGAGGCTCTTCAATTCCGTTGTGCTTGAAGGTACAACGCCAGAAGCATGGAACAGAAGCGTGGTGGCGCTGTTCTTCAAAAAAGGAGACAACACTTTGCTGAAGAACTACAGACCCATCTCGCTTCTGAGCCATGTCTATAAGCTGTTTTCAAGGGTCATCACGAATCGTCTTGAACGCAGGTTTGATGACTTCCAGTCTCCCGAACAAGCCGGTTTCCGAAAAGGCTATAGTACCATAGACCACATCCATACGCTGCGGCAAGTGATACAGAAGACCGAAGAGTATAACTTGCCCCTTTGCTTAGCGTTTGTGGACTATGAGAAAGCCTTTGATTCGATCGAGACCTGGGCGGTGCTTGAGGCTCTCCAGCGATGCCGTATTGACTATCGGTATGTCGAAGTGCTGAAGTGCTTGTACAACAACGCCACCATGTCAGTCCGAGTACAAGACCAGAACTCAGAGGCAATTTCATTGAAAAGAGGCGTGAGGCAGGGAGACGTTGTCTCTCCGAAACTGTTTACCGCCGGTTTGGAAGATGCCTATAAGCTTCTGGAATGGAAAGGGCTCGGCATTAATATTAACGGCGAGTACATCACTCACCTTCGGTTTGCCGACGATATAGTAGTCATGGCAAAGTCGATGGAAGAGCTCAGTACGATGCTCGAAGACCTCAATAGAGTTTCCCAACGGGTGGGCCTCAAAATGAACATGGACAAAACGAAGGTTATGTCGAACGCCCATGTAGTGCCCACCCCAATATCTGTGGGGAACTTCACTCTTGAAGTTGTTGACGAATACGTCTACTTAGGACAGACGGTCCGATTAGGCAGGTCCAACTTTACGAGGGAGGTCAATCGTCGTATCCAACTCGGCTGGGCAGCGTTCGGGAAACTTAAAAGCGTCTTCTCGTCCAATATTCCCCAGTCCCTCAAGTCGAAAGTTTACAACCAGTGTGTGTTACCAGTGATGACATACGGCACTGAAACGTGGTCCCTAACTATGGGCCTTATAAGGAAGCTCAAGGTCACGCAACGAGCTATGGAGAGGGCTATGCTCGGAGTCTCTCTACGAGATCGAATCAGAAATGAAGAGATACGTAGACGTACAAAAGTCACCGATATAGCACAGCGGATTAGCAAGTTGAAGTGGCAGTGGGCAGGGCACATAGCACGCAGAACTGATGGCCGATGGGGCCGAAAGGTTCTCGAGTGGAGACCACGTACCGGCAAGCGCAGCGTAGGAAGACCAGCCACGAGATGGACAGACGACCTCATACAAGTGGCGGGAAGACGCTGGATGCAAGCCGCTTCCAATCGGTCTTTTTGGAAATCCTTGGGGGAGGCCTATGTCCAACAGTGGACTTCTAATGGCTGAGATGAATGATGAATGAATGAATAGACTCATATCAAAGTCTATGCGACACGACATCCGTACCTTTAATACTAATCGTATTAAAGAGACGATAGAGCGGAATAAAGGCTCCAAAGTGTTCGCAAGAGACATGTCTATTGGGCAGAGCCAGTTGACGAAGCTGAAGATGGAAGATGGCAGTATAGCGTCGACCAAAGCAGAAGTCTTGAGGGAAATCGAGAGGTTCTATGGACAGTTATACACATCGGTCGCAAAACCTGTTAGCAGTTTGGGCAAAGATCCAAGAGCCAAACTGACTCGACATTATACCGAAGATATCCCGGACATCAGCCTGTACGAGATTAGGATGGCCTTGAAACAGCTCAAGAACAACAAGGCACCGGGTGACGACGGAATTACATCAGAGCTACTGAAAGCGGGTGGAACACCGGTACTGAAAGTCCTTCAGAGGCTCTTCAATTCCGTCGTGCTTGAAGGTACAACGCCAGAAGCATGGAACAGAAGCGTGGTGGCGCTGTTCTTCAAAAAAGGAGACAACACTTTGCTGAAGAACTACAGACCCATCTCGCTTCTGAGCCATGTCTATAAGCTGTTTTCAAGGGTCATCACGAATCGTCTTGAACGCAGGTTTGATGACTTCCAGCCTCCCGAACAAGCCGGTTTCCGAAAAGGCTATAGTACCATAGACCACATCCATACGCTGCGGCAAGTGATACAGAAGACCGAAGAGTATAACTTGCCCCTTTGCTTAGCGTTTGTGGACTATGAGAAAGCCTTTGATTCGATCGAGACCTGGGCGGTGCTTGAGGCTCTCCAGCGATGCCGTATTGACTATCGGTATGTCGAAGTGCTGAAGTGCTTGTACAACAACGCCACCATGTCAGTCCGAGTACAAGACCAGAACTCAGAGGCAATTTCATTGAAAAGAGGCGTGAGGCAGGGAGACGTTGTCTCTCCGAAACTGTTTACCGCCGGTTTGGAAGATGCCTATAAGCTTCTGGAATGGAAAGGGCTCGGCATTAATATTAACGGCGAGTACATCACTCACCTTCGGTTTGCCGACGATATAGTAGTCATGGCAAAGTCGATGGAAGAGCTCAGTACGATGCTCGAAGACCTCAATAGAGTTTCCCAACGGGTGGGCCTCAAAATGAACATGGACAAAACGAAGGTTATGTCGAACGCCCATGTAGTGCCCACCCCAATATCTGTGGGGAACTTCACTCTTGAAGTTGTTGACGAATACGTCTACTTAGGACAGACGGTCCGATTAGGCAGGTCCAACTTTACGAGGGAGGTCAATCGTCGTATCCAACTCGGCTGGGCAGCGTTCGGGAAACTTAAAAGCGTCTTCTCGTCCAATATTCCCCAGTCCCTCAAGTCGAAAGTTTACAACCAGTGTGTGTTACCAGTGATGACATACGGCACTGAAACGTGGTCCCTAACTATGGGCCTTATAAGGAAGCTCAAGGTCACGCAACGAGCTATGGAGAGGGCTATGCTCGGAGTCTCTCTACGAGATCGAATCAGAAATGAAGAGATACGTAGACGTACAAAAGTCACCGATATAGCACAGCGGATTAGCAAGTTGAAGTGGCAGTGGGCAGGGCACATAGCACGCAGAACTGATGGCCGATGGGGCCGAAAGGTTCTCGAGTGGAGACCACGTACCGGCAAGCGCAGCGTAGGAAGACCAGCCACGAGATGGACAGACGACCTCATACAAGTGGCGGGAAGACGCTGGATGCAAGCCGCTTCCAATCGGTCTTTTTGGAAATCCATGGGGGAGGCCTATGTCCAACAGTGGACTTCTTATGGCTGAGATGATGATGATGAGGAAAGTTTTCTCCTGTAATGTGAAAAAACGCGAAACGAGCTGGCGGAAATTGCCGTAACAACTTTAGGTACTATTAACTAAATATTTCGCTCCGGTTCTAGGCTCCACGCTAGGCTCGCTAACTCTGGACAAAGCTTTGGGTTTTCAAGCCTCCCGTACCTATTTCCTTACATCTAATTCGTGGCGATAACATTCTGGTAATACTATAAAATAACAAATACTGTAGGAGTTTTGGCGGGAACGTCATAGTAACATGTTGTCGCTTTGTTTTATTTTCCTAAACTTGTGTTATTTTGAATATTAATACGATAAAAATGGTGTTTTTTTATTCATTAAGTGTTCGATCAAGTGCATGAGTGTGGTCAAGTGAAATGAAGCAGTGAAACGTGTCATTTAACGTTGTCGGCAAAACTCCATAGAAGCTTAGTAAAGTCGCCATCACTTTACTAAGGACTCACTAACGTTTTAAAAAGAACTTTTTATTATTTCGACTGAAGGACATTGTTTCCATGGTCAAGAAAAATTTACAACAACAACAACAAATACTGTATATGAAATCATATGGATATTGTCTACGTTGGGATGCAAGTCCGGACTTTTATTACGCTTTCTTTATGAACGATACGATTATTGATACAGACAGTATAGATACTCATTGAAATTGAAGAACTTTGAACGGATTTATCGCGTATATTTTACATAATTTTAAGATCTGTGACCAAGGACGGTGCAGTGTTTGAAAAGACAAGTCTTAAAATATGTAAAGTATACGGGAAACCTACGTTGAAAGAGACCTAAGAAATCAGTATATATGTCACAGTTAAGACACGTTTTTAGATATAACGCGTTTTCCCTAGTTAGAACTAGTTTTCACTAAATGCCTTTGTTGAAACTAGAATTAACTAATTTTTTGGGAGGAGTGCCTTTGTTGAAACTAGAATTAAGTAATGTTAGGTTAGGTTAGGATTTTTTTTTTTTTGGGAGGAGGGGCGTAGGGAAACAGAGGGGCTAATGGGTTATCACACACTTTCCCTTGGATAAGGATAGGATGATGGGGAGGAAAAAGGGGGGAGTGTGGTTAGGTTAAGTTAGTAACAACTAGTTTTATCTGAAAATCAAAAATATTAGTGGTAAATTCTAGTTTTCACTAGTTAATTCTAGTTTCAACAAAGGCATTTAGTGAAAACTAGTTCTAACTAGGGAAAACGCGTTATATCTAAAAACGGGTTTTAACTGTAACATATATACTGTCTGTTAGAACAAATTAACTTATCTCTCTATAATTTATTAATTTTCGTATATTCACTATTGAATTAACATAATATAGAGTACAGAGACAAGTGGATAATAACTCCCTCTTTACTAACCTACAATATCCATACTGTTTTGTATTAATCAACGTATCGTTTATATCGACAGCACCACAATTGTCCATACTTCCAGCCCTGGTCATGATTGCTGGTGCAGTGACGGTACTGACCGAGTCTTGACGAGATAACGAGATTCACGTTATTTAATAATTCAAAAACAATCCGCAGAATAAAAAACATTGCTGTTTTATTCTCGTCCAGCTATCGTGTTGATTACCGAAACTGCATCTACATATTTGATTAGCTTATCTAGGTAATACTGTACAAAATAATAGGATGTGACCTTCGACATACAATACGACGTTCATTAAGGCCCAAAGTTGGATGGCACCGCTGGCTTTCTCGCACGCAACACCTTTTTTTAGATTAAAATGATTACTACTTTAGATAAATTTTTATATTTTTGCCTTAAGAGAACACTGTTACGAGGTACTAACAATTGTTATTTTTATTTGTATTATTATGACCGAAATAAACACCCAGACGTCTAAATTTCCACATTTGGTTATTTATTTCAGTCAAAATAACAGTTATAAACATAACTATTTTATCGTTCATACGTTGTGATGATGTCCTCACGAGGCTAAACTACGAATATTTATCAAAAGTATATTCATTAATTTTATATCTTGCAAAAATTATCGCGTGCGAGCGAGAGAGAGAGCTGCGGCACCCGATTTAAACTAAAACTAAATTTCGATAAAAGTTATGATGTAGAGACATCATAATATGCTTCACAACCTTTTCGAATGCCTTTTTGAGATTAAACAAGCATAATTCAACTTTGATGGTACATCGTATAGTTCGCTATCACTTTAATACATTAAGAGCGCGCCGTATGTTAACCCACCTGATCGGGTAACAAGAAATGACCTATCTAGGATGACGCACTTTAGTAAGGTGTCTCTAAATGTACAGGGTTGCCTAGGCGAAACCTAGAGCGTTTTGTAAAGTTTGCAAGTTAGCAAAAATGTGACCATTTTTAGGGTGCCATCACATCAACGGGTAACAAGTTTATACATTCGTAAGTGCCTATCGAGAAGTGCCAAGTGCATAAGTCACATCTTGTTACTCGATGACGTGATTGGTATTGTTTTTGACTCACGAAAGCTTTATGGTTAGATGAGGCAACCATATTGATTTTGACACTTTTCCTTGGGCACTTTCGAATATGCTATGTACCCACTTCTTACCCGATAAGGTAAAAATAGGCACATTTTTGCTAACTGTATAAAACGCTTCAGGTTTAGCCTAGGCAACACTGTATATTTTGAGACACTAATGTGCATCATCCTAGGTAGGTCACATATTGTTACCTAATGAGATGGGTAAACATACGGCCCGCTCTTAGTCTATAATTAGGCATGTCTTTGGAAGTAGATATTAAATATAAATAAGTCAACGTTTATTAATAATAAAAATTATGTGAATATAACGACGTCGCATTATATTATCTAGGACGTAAAGGTAACAAGTAGCGTTATAATAATTGCACTACAACAGGTGACTGCAACAATACAGAATAAAGCGTAAAGAAAACATCACAAAATTATTATTAATCTGCAAACATAATGAATAATAATTACATTAATAAATTATAATTATACATGTATATAAATTAGTTATGATAAATAAACTAGATTTCATTCAGGTAAACATCGAAAAAAGTCCCAGTAACAGAGATACTTCAATGCAAAAGTGTCGGGACCTTACGGTAATGAGGGCCTTAAAAAAATTAAATTGTCATTAGATGGCACTCATAAACACACAGACACATTAAAACTCTATGAATGTTCGTTTCTAAACGGAAAATGATATTTTTAAAATGCATTTCTTTCTATTGACACTATAAAAAAGAATTTTACTGCAAACATATGTCTTCAAAATTTATTCTGAAGATTTTATCATTTATATTATCATAATACGTTCGACTTGGGAACACAGATGTTTGTGAACGAAATCTACACAAGTTGTACGACTTGACAGATGGAACGATCGACGCGCCATCTAGTGAACAACGTAAGGAGGTATTTTTTAAACCCCCTAAAATCGTAGCAGAAGTTTCTCACACATCCAGGGCCCACATAACCAGATTTCACTGTATCTCATTCATGACTAATCACTAATTTATATGTCAATTTGTATTATTTAGAATGGAATTGCACGTCATATCGATATCAATAAATTTATATATACAGACTAGACGTTATTGTAAGGAAGCACGTCAATTTATAAATATTTGGCTCACTTTTAACTATTTCTACTATTTATTATTGTTCAAAAAGTCTTGCTTTCTGATCCAGACGCTTTTTAGTATTAGAATTTTACAACAATTTCATTTACTTTAGTATATGTTTCGTATCTAATTATTAATAAAAAAAATTAGACACTAGGATCAATAGGTCAACTGGTAAAAATCTTCAGTTATATCAGTGAACGATATACATACTTTAATGGCTCTCATAGTATTTATCAAATGTTTCTACGCGAAGGCTTCGATTCCGCAGGTTATTTATAAAATGCTCAAGAAACAGAACGATGTGCTAATAACAAAATAATGGCTATGCCATGCTGATTTGAACTTTAGTTCGTCGTAGCAAGACTGGATATTAATTTAAAAGACGTATGACCCACGTTTACTTTTACGCCCTGTATAGAAAAATCCAGAAAGATACCTGGCGATGGAATGTTTAATGTTAATATATATTTGCAACAGAACTGGTCAGGTCAGAGACATCCGGGAACCGAGACTTTCCGTGCGATATCAAAAACGCTGCAACTAAACGCACGTGTAAACAGGTTCATGTAAAATGATAATAGCAGTTTCACACACATTTAGACCACGACACAAGTATACACTTAACATAGTAATAAACTGGTGTC
The DNA here is from genome assembly GCA_947563715.1 of Lycia hirtaria. Lineage (NCBI taxonomy): Eukaryota > Metazoa > Arthropoda > Insecta > Lepidoptera > Geometridae > Lycia > Lycia hirtaria. Next base: position 3,326,270 of record OX387385.1, on the reverse strand, counting down.
CAAGTTTGGTGTTGCTATTAGCAACGAAACAAAAAATCATAAAATATAACTCATTAGGCAAATGACATAAAACGAATATGTCAATTTTTTTATGTTGTTTTCAAAAACGAAACTATTTTAGTTCCGATTTTTTTGTCTTCAAAAACCTGTATTTTTGCCCGATTCTGGATAAGACATGTAAAACGCTGGTTTCTACGTCGGCCACACTCCCAAAATCCAGACCGCTTTATTACTATGCCTGTATACTTGTGTCATGCATACATACAATCACACTTTTTCCCATTTGGGTAAATCTTTCCACTTACTACGATCATGACACGCGTCTTTCGCTACTTCCACTTTCATTAGTAATTTTTACCCGATTGCGTAAGAAGGAGGGTTATATCCGAATAAAATTTCTGTGCGCCCTGTGTCTTGTGTGGCCAGCTCGTTATGGCTGAGGCATCCAAGTTAGCACCTAAACTTCTATAAGTGTGTCCTACAACCTCGCTAGGGCCCGCTGGTCGAGTAACACAGGGTTGGTTCTGCTGAAGTTTACTTCGAAGGTCGGCAGCACAGAGCTCACGAGCTGCCGGCATTCCTCCATTGTCTGGGGCACTACTTGGTAGGTTTGCTCTTCTTTCCTGAAATATAAACTTTTTATTATGAACGCGAATTGTATTTTCCTTATTGAAATGTAACAAATTTTAACGGATTTATCGCGTATTTTTTTAAATAATTATATAAACTGATGTTTCGAACACTTTGCAGTGTCCGTGGTCACAGGAGACTAGATGACATATGAGCAGATGATGATGATTATTAGTTTTTTTTTCTTACTTTAAGCAAAATGTACAAACGTCTCAAACTTTCTTTTTACCGACTTCAAAAAGAAGGGGGTTAACAATTCGGCATTTTTTTATGTTTGTTGCCGGATGTCTCCGCCATTTATAAACCGATTAGAAAAAATGTTTATCACACAAAAAAAATGTCCTGGGTGGGGACGAAACCATCGAATCCACGACCTACAGCTTACCAGGCAAATATACTATCAACTGAGCTGCGAAGCCAGTATTACTTTGAAAATAGTTTTTAAAACAAAATTTAACATTTAGAAGTCAATGCCGCCATCTACTTACGTTTTGTCCTTTATAAGTGCTCCAGCCACGACCAACCCCTGCAAGCAGTTAGCGGTCGCCTCTAAGCTCAAGCAGTACGGGTGATTTTGGCTCGACTCCACTCTTTGCTGGACTCGCTTCAACACTTCTTTATGGCCGCAATTTACACTCTGGAAATATAGTTAAGTTTACAATGATAGCAGAGTACATAATGTACGAATACTTTTCTGACAATAGTATAAATTCTATGGCGTTTATGTAAGCGATAGGCGAACCCCCATTTTTTGGCATTTTTTTTTTATTTAGTCCACTAAACTGGTCGTAACAAACATAAATTACAATTTCAATGAGAGTAATATGAGTAAGAGGTAATATGCAGACTTTCTGCTAATTCTGTAATGAACTGGGGGAGGTTGGAATTAGGTTGGGAAGATCTTGCGCACACACACGTATTATGGATGCGTCTGAAGTCGACCAATAGGTTCGCTCGGATTTCCTCGGTTAATGTTCAATTCTGAAGGGACCAACAAAATTAAACAATTTTTTTTAAATTGTACTAAATTCAAGAAAGGAACAAAAATTTTGCGAGACATTCGTTCATTTCTTGAATTTAATTGTTTTAATAAATTTAACACATAGCACGTAGAACTAACGGCCGGTGGGGCAGAAAAGTTCTCGAGTGGAGACCACGCACCGAAAAGCGCAGCGTAGGAAGACCAGCCACGAGATGAACAGATGACCTTATACGAGTGGTAGGAAGACGCTAGAGCAGGCTGCTTCCAACCGTTCTGTAAATCAATGGTGGAGGCCTATGTCCAACAGTGGACTTCTTGTGGCTGAGATGATGATAAACAAATTTAATTATTTTAAGTGGAGGCACCACTTAAAATAATTAAATTCAGAATTGATCACAATATGGGCTTAAAAATCCTGAGGTAGGTTGGCGTAGCTTAGCTCTTGGTGGAAAAGCAGCCATATAAAAGCACATATTTACCTCAGCCATAACATCAGCACACATCATCAAGGTGGCGAGTGCGGGCCGCACGGAGCAGCTCAGCAAGTCCCGCAGCTTGCCGTCGCTGCCGCTCGTGTACAACTCGCCTATATTCGATACTACTCTGTTTTGTCTGCAGTATTCTAACGCTTTTTCGAATGTCTGGAATACATATACATTTTATTCAAATTCAAAATTGTCTATTGTTTTGAAAAATTTACATGATATACTTAAAAAAAAGTGCGTCAGGCTCCGGACATGGATACCTGTTGCCCGGAGCCGACAACTTCCCGCGATTACCAAATCTGGATAAATATGTAATGTTATCACACAATTAGTGTTATCACGCGATCCGCGAATAACAAGGCAATATCGGGACGTATCACGGCAATATAAGGTACCGTATTTAGGTACCATGATACTGGATACGATACTAGGATTGTGATAATATTGACCGTGTAATATAAGCTATTGGCGCACCTACGCAACGCGGCGGCGTTATATGCGTGTACCGTGCGTGCGTTTATACTATATAGATAGATAAATAAAGATAAAGAAGAGTGTGCCAAAACAAAAAAATATAGCTTACACACTTAGAGAGTGAAGACCAAAGAGTACTTTGTAATATAGGGAAAGTGAAGACGAATCTAATGACACCTCGCACATCAAAATTGCTCAAGCCGTTTAGGCTGTGGTGGAAGTAATATAGAAACGTACATACACACATACGTAAACTCGAAAAACATAGCCCTCCTTCTTTCGCAATCGGATAAAAAAGTACTTCTCTGTACTCACGTTTCCCTCAGTGTTCTCCAAGTGGAAGAATTCATGAATCAGCAGCTTCCTGATGCGTCGATACCGGTCAGTGAGCTCATCTGATAACATACGATACAAACACGTGAAGGGAATGAGGCCATTGACACACCACATGCCACACGCGGCGCGATATATACTCATCAATTGATAAGATAATCAATCAGGGTAATATTTCGCATATGTATGTCGCCGCTAAATAAGTAAATCCGTCCGTACGTATAACTAGTAGATTGTCCTGCGTTCGGCTGGACAAGCCTAGGTGCTGATCTATTGTGCAATAATAGGGCAAGTGTTTTTATTAAATACAACAAAACAATATACTACATAAATATAAGTGGCCATGACCGTGACGAGACACGCATAGATTCTATTCAGTAACTAATGATGTAGGATCTAAAAGAAAATCATTTGGACTTTGGATATTTGGATATTGTGTGTTTAGGCTAAACACACAATATCCAAATATCCAAAGTCCAAATGATTTTCTTTGGCTTTTAGCTAAACTTTAGATCACTTTGCAAAACTGGTGTTTTGATATACTTTTGACACAATTTCATAATGATATCATAAAATCGATGTTTTTTACATTTACACGCTGAAACAGTTGAACCGATCGTTATGAAATTTAGTATAGAGATAGCTGTGGACCTGGAGACGGACATAAGCTACTTATCATCATCATAATCATCACCGTTTTTCATAATTATGGGGGTGAATCCGCGGAACGCAACCAGTTTATAAATCGGGGATTATTGTGAATTTATGTTTTTTAGATATTTTCCTATTATATATCAAAGAATCTCTCAAAGTGCATTTAATGTGATCAGCTGCATACAAACGGATTTATTTTTACTAGACTAAAAATTATATATGAAATCATAGTCTTATTTTAAGAGACCTATTTAATGACACCCCAGACGATCGTGGATCGTCTAATTCATAACTGGCGTAACAAACACAAAGTAATCGCGTAACAAACACAAAAACAGTCAAATCAAAAACCTCCTCCTTTTGAAGTCGGTTAAAACCAAGTGCTCACCTCCAGAGAGCGGTGCCCGGGTCGGTATGAGAGCGAGCAGCGCCGCGGGCACCATATAGTGCAGCACGGGGTTGATGTACAGCTGCAGCTGGATTACGGGAAGAGCAACCGCCATGCTCTCCGCAGACAGTATGTGACCTGGACATTTACAAACCTTATCACAAGCCCTTGACTGGCCTCGCAGCTCGTCGGTAGTATGTCTGCCTTCTAAGCTGTAGGTCATGGGTTCGATCCCCACCCAGGACAAACATTTGTGTGATGAGCATGGATGTTCGTTCTGTGTCTGGGTGTCTCAGCCCCCAACCACCAACCAGCCCCACTAAGTTTCAAATGAAGATTAAGTATTCTTTATCAGAATTATTTTTCGTTATTGGAAACTGGGTTGCCTAAAAAGACTTTTTTTTAAGTTTTGTAAGTTTTTGGTAATAAATTTGTATTCTGTTTTAGAAGCCGGTTTCGAAACACCAATTTCGAACGTGGCTTGAAGAGTTTCTATGTATCATAAGTGTGTATTTAAAAACAAGTATTTAAATAGATAGATAACTCTTCATAAAAAAACCACATAATAACAAAAATTTCAGACGGATAAGATTAAATACTTAAGGCTAAGGTTTCTATGTATTCTATCAGCCATCTAGTTTCCATAGTACAAGTTTTGCTTAGTTTGAGCTAGATGGTGTTGTGTGAAATGTCCATAAATATTTATTTATTTATAATCTAATAACTACTGTCAATGTGGGTAACTTTCGCTACGTATCAGACATTGTACATAGCTTCCGAGATCTGTCACTGAGCCTTGACAGGCTTCATGGCTCAGGGGTAAAAGCCATGCTTTTTTACCAAGATTGAAGGCTTACAGAGATAAGTATTGTAGCGTTAGATTTTGTAGAGTTAGCGGCTTGGCTCTTCAGATTCAGTCAGATCTCATCTGATATCTTTTTGTCAGTGAAAGTGGCATGACAATGCGACACATGGCAACCAATTTTACATGAAATGTTTTTGGTGGGATTTAATTGTCTATAGGTCCTAACTCATCCGTCTCGCTCTAACATATCAACATTTTTTATATCAAAGTCTAAAAACGAAGCGAGGTAGGAAGCTAAGGCCAGTTAGGGGTCAAACGTAAGGTTGTACTTAATTATATAAAAGTTGACGGTCAAGCACAAGTCTGGAAAATATAATGCAACTCACCCTTCATCTTCTTCTTCATATCGTCAGACATCTCCATCGTGGATTCGACGACCAACCTCAACCGTCTGTCCTTATCCAAAGTCATCAATTTCTTGTGAACAACCAATATCCTCTCAACACTACTTGTCACATCATTCTCGAACACTTTCGCACCCAACTTACTCAAAACACTTAACACCCAGCCGACCTCTTTGACCACCTCTTCTAGCGGTAACGGCCTAGAGTTTATAATACTTTGCATCAACGCTAGAGCTGTAAGGTTCGCAATAGTGGCTACTGTGCATTCTTGTTGTTTCGTCACAACTTGTTCAGCCACTTCTTGGACCTTTTTGAACTGCTCCGGCGTGATTTGTTGGAGGTCTACGGGTTTTAGTGCTTCTGTAGAGTTTGAAGTTTCGTTGTTTAGGTATTCACGGACGGACATAGGGTCGCCGAGGTTGATGTAAATGTTGCCGAAGTGGTCATTGAGACTGCGCAGTGATTTTAAAAAACCCTGTAAATGTAATATTAAAATGTTAATATTAAATGCAAACTTAACAAAAATATTGTTGCTCTACCTAGGAAACTATCACACTTTTACCTGACTGCGCAAGGAAGGTTATGTTTTTCGAGTGTATGTATGTATACTTCTATATTACCTTTCTAACCGTAAACGGCTTGAGCGATTTTAAACGAGGTGTCGTTAGATTCATCTTCAATCTCTGAATGTCATTGACAACTTTTTTTAAATATTATTAATAAAATAATACAACGCTTGCCAAAATAAAACAATAAGCGTTTTCGTAATCTCCAACATATTTAATCGTAATAAATTACTTTTAAAAAAATACTCTAAAGAATATTTATTTAAATAAATTATATAGTAATGCATACTTTATCGCATAAACGTATAATAAACAGTCTCAACTAACACCATATCCTCTGAATACATCCGTGAGCGGTTTTAGTGTACATACAAAGCTATACGAATCTGTAAATGGCTAATACAAACAGAATAAATAAATAAAACAGAGGTAATAATTAACTTACCACATGTTGTGATGGCAAGTATATCTTTTGACGTATTAGCACACAATAGTCATTACGTACATTTAAATTTGTAATTTGCATTCACAAGTTACTGGGAATTAACTAGGTATTTCTGTTTCTTTTTGCACTGGTGTGATATTTTGATATCTGGTGTTTCTAGTGTTTCCACTGGGCTAGATACCTAACCTCAAATTTAAAATCTATCAACAGACGTGTCTCGAGTCTGAGCTCCAAATTACCCGTATATAAAAGGTACTCTTCGCCCCAAGTCTTGAGTCTTGTCTTGTATACTTTCCATATATTCGAAATGAAATGAAGAGTCATAAGCCGATGTTATAAGCCGAAAAATCCCGCCGAATGCGGTTGAAACTATAGTCGGATTTTTCAGCTTGAAAAAGACCGCCGAATGCGGTTGAAACTATAGTCTGATTTTACAGCTTAAAACAGACGTGAGTGACCCGTAGTTTTTATTTAAAATGTGAGAAAACCACGTTAGTTTCCAAAGTGAAATAAAGAATTTACCTCGGGTGAAAGAACTAAGTAGGTACTCGAACTAATGTCGCCCTCGCTACGCTCGTGGCTATCTCCATCCCTAAATAGGTTCCTATTGACCCTTGTGTAACAATGACAATATTTACCGGCCAATTTGACTCTCCAAGCTCATGTTGATATGCATTACGGTGATATCAGACACTTCTTATACCGTAAGCAGTGCATCGAAGTGTTCATACGCGAAGTCTGCTCCGTGAGACGGTCGGAGATGGCCGATGGGGCCGAAAAGTTTTCGATAGGACACGACGCACCGGAAATCGCAGCGTAGGAACACCAGCCACGAGATGGACAGATGACCACATACAAGGGCACATATAACACACACACATATCATCTCGTGGCTTATGGACAGACGACAAGTGGCGGGAAGACGCTGGATGCAAGCCGCTTCCAATCGGACTTTTTGTAAATCCATGGGGGAGCCAAGTCCAGCAGTGGACTTCTTATGAACACATTAACTCACCCCGGTGGATTCCTTAGGTTTGGGCACGCCGAGGTGTTCGCACGCGAAGAGTGTCTGCTCCATGAGTCGATCGTAGCTGATGTTGACTGGCATTATTGTGATGTCGGATACTTCCCGCGCCAGGAGAGGCATCAGCGCCATAGACAACATTCCTGTACAATAACACATATGTATGGCAGATATGAATACGGAATATGCATGATTTATTTTTATTTGGTCACAAAAAAGCTAACCACAAATAGATCCATTCCAAAAATTTAAATTTAGTAACCATAAAATAAAACAAATTTTACTTATTTGGCTTAATAAATTTGATTATAACGGTATAGAGAACATGTTAGACACCTTATACTTATGTTAGATTGCGTAATTTTGAATTGAATTGTTTGTGTAGCTTCAATTACTATATTTTATTGTTTCTAGATATATTTATATATATATATTTTATTTAACTTTGATATTGTTTATTGTTTGTTATTTTTTTTTTTTCTTCTTTCTCTTTAACATATGTAGTGCATTAAATAACATAAAAATGTAATTTATTATGGGAGAGGCCATTGGTTCTGAAACACAGTAATAACTAGTTCAGAGCCAATGGGTTCACACTTACTACCCTGTACTTTTTATTGTTGTCAAATAAATAAATAAATAAAAAATATCACAAAAACAAAATTAAAATACCTTCTAAAATAAGAAAGTTATAAGCGTTTTAGTTTCATGTTAGACAGAGAGCACATGATAGTGAATGATGACGTCATGGTTCAAGTTCACCGTATAAATACAAACTTGTTTCGCGAGAGAGGGACAGAGCATCTGTCCCTCTCTCGCGAAACAACAGTTCAGAGCATCAATGTTTATATTTCGGAAGGTTATTGACCTATTAAAATATTTTTTTTATTAAGATCCGTTAAGCGCACCCAAAATATGTGCTCAGAACAAATCGAAAGCGAGAGAATACGCGGCCTGAGTGGGTCTTTCCCGATAGATATAATCTGGGTGTCTTTAAATCGCGAGTGAATTGGTTTCTTCTAGGTAAGCGTGCTCCATCGTAGACCGCAACGTCGAACGTCGCTTAGCATCAGGCGGGTTGGCGATCAAACGTAACCTATTTCTATATAAAAAAAATGCGCTTCATGCAGTGTAATAGTAGTTTGGACGCAGATTGGCCAATAAACTTTATGACCAATGATGTTTATCTTCATAAACACGTTAAAGAACCAATCGCGAAATGACCTAAACGCATTATGACCAACAACCTATAGGAGCAATAGGTTTGATTGTACCCCACAAGTAATTTCAACCCCACAAGTTACTAAGCAAAGGCTAATCAGTTAACACAAAGTCCAATCTACTTAGAACCTCTTCAATCGTTGTTACTATGCATTTATTGGTGATAAGTCTTATCAAAAATATCTATGTATGTCTAATCGTGTTGTGTTAGAAACCATTACATATCAACGCGAACAAATTTAATATAAATACAAAGTCTGTCGTTTACGATAAAGTATTATACGTAATTGTGGTGGTAATTTCCAGAATAAGATGCGCACCGCAACACAATTTTCTTGACTCGTATTACGAGCGAAGAAGGACTAGACTTATAAGCGAATTCTTGTCACATTCTCATACAAGAGTAGAGAATTTTTCGAGCGCGAGGATTTGCGGCGTGCATATTAAACTTCTTGCAGGCTTAGGGCCGGCGCTCACTGCCGGCACGGCACGGCATGTCATGGCAAAGGATTTTATTACTAATCTAGTTATTTTGTTTTAGAGTTTAGAATTCATGTTACTTTAATTCGATACCACTGTGCCGTGGCTTGACGCGTCGTGCCGCGGGATGCTGCGGCATGCCGCGACGCGCCGCGAGATGCTGCGGCATGACGCCGTTTCATGCCACATGTTGCCGCGGAGCGCCACTGTATACCGCGAGACGTATGGGTCACTTTGTGTCGAGGAATTATGATTGCTAAGCTAGTTAAAACGAGGTTGAAACTTGTGCAGCGGTCATTTCGGTTAATGGGGCGCAGTCCGGTCGGTGCGCGGAGATCAAAACTTATTGATGCCAGAGTAGCTGGGCTTTCAGCAGGATGCCATGGCATGCTGCGGAATGCCACGGCATGCTGCGGAATGCCACGGTATGCCACGGAACGCCGCGGGATGCCATGCCACGCCGTCAGTGGGCGCCGGTCCTTACGATGAGCGCCGCGACAAAAAATTCTGTTCTAATTTTGTCAATTTCAATTCTTTATTTGTCAGTTGTATTGTTGAGCGAAAAAGAGATAGACTTATTGATTTTCGTTTTTTGTCACTCCACTATAAAATACCATTTTTCTCTATTGTAAAATTCACGAAGATAGAGTAAGGGATGTTAAGATGGTTCAGTCGGACATTTGGAAAGAATGTATGAAATATAATTACGAAATACGAAACAGGCGAGTTCAAATAGACAAGTCGAAATGACGTAAATGTGTCCTTAAAAATGTAATAAAAATAGTTAAATAACCTTCCTTCTTACGTAGTCGGGTAAAAAATCTGAAAAGCCGAATCTAATTTTATTTTAAGAATCACTTAAAACTTTAAACTATTAAACAGGTTTCTACAAAATAGATACACACTGTTGATAGAGAATCAATGGGGGGGGGGGTTCTTCCCGGGTTTTCCCCCGGACCCAACGGGAAGCGGCCACAGTAGATTGCGGTGTTGTATGGGCGACACCACAACTGAGGCGGGCCGCGATGTCCTATAGGCATATCGCGGCTGAAGGTGAGAAGTCGTGCTCGTGGCGGAAAAGGATCGTCATTGATGAGGTGCGATGCTTTCCCTATCCGCCACGCCACCGTTAGATGGCGGACGCGGTGGGGTCGCAGGGGAAGAGGTATGTCACTGATAAGGTGCGGTGCTCACCCTATCCCCTGCGACCGTTGTGGTAGGCGGTGGGGTCACACATCTGACCCGCCGCAGGGACCACGGGCGTAATACACGGGGTCGTCTTGCGTCCCTTCTGATGTGGTCCCGCCCTGAGGCGGCCATGGAGGGACACCGTGGAGTTTTAGTGGGTTCAAGTCCCACATAACCGCACTGTCTCCCCGTGGCAGTGCGGTATGCGAAGGCATTTCTCCACGTAAAAATAAAAAAAGAGGTGACACTCTTATGCCTCAGATGAAAGCATAATAGTTGGTAATAATGCGCGAATGGAGCGAGCGTGAAATTGTGAGCGAACGGAGCACGGTGGTGTGATAGTAACTTACCATATTTGGGCGGCAGGCTCTTATTGCTGCGACTCCTGGTGCCTTCAATGAAGAACTCGATCGGAGCGCAATGGCGCCCCACCACGGTCCTGACGTACTGCTTGAGCGTCGCCGCGTACAGGGGCGCTCCGGCCAGCGTGCGGCGGATGTAGAACGCGCAAGTCTCACGCATGCGACGACCTAACACTGCCATTGAGTAGAAATCTGGGGACAAAAATGATAGTATTCTTGTTAACATGAAATAAGAACATTTGTATAAGAAAAAAATAACAAAAGTATAAAATAATTGTTATGTCCTGAATACTACACATCGTGTCCAAATTGTGGCGAAAAATGGCTGAACCAATCGTTGTGAAATTTAGCACAGAGATTCTTTAGGACCCGGATAAGGACATAGGCTATATTTTACCATCATCATCATCATCACCGTTTTTTATCACTACGCGGGTGACACAGTAGGGCGCAAAAAAAAAAAATGCGTTTTTCCTAATAAACTAGTTATTTTACCAGAATTATTCTGAAGAATGAGCATTTATAATCTTTTACAGCAATTTTACGTATACTTTCTCCCAAAATCCGTACACTCAACAGCGTATCAAGTGTAACGAAAACGTAAGTTAAAACTGCAAAAACCTTTTTTCTGCCGTCGAGTATTTTGTTTTTATTTTAATATAGATACCTACTTGTTATCTTTAAAATACCTTACGCAATTTTTGAGTGGAAATCTAGTTTCAACCTCATACGGGCGGTCTTTTTCAAAAGTAGCAGCGCAGACGTCAATCCCGATGGACGTCTAGTCTAGTATTTTAAAGATGTGTAAGGACCACGTTAGTTGCCATAATAAAATAGTCGAGTTTGTACTTTTTTCTCTCCTTTTCACTTAGATGTAGGAAGAAAGGCATTTTCATTGCATTAATAAAAGCTAAAGTATTTACCTAAAAAGTACTTTTTAGATAATCTTGTGTTTCTATATATTCGGATGATATTCAAAAACTTCCACAAGTATATATTCACCATTTATATATTAATTCTAGGGAATTAATATATAAATGTACTGTGTAATGTGTGTGTATGTGTATATGTTAATGTGTATAGGTAGGCCTCACAGAATTTTGTATGTAATTTGTCTCGCCAACAACTTTAACATTTTGAAGATATTTTATTTTATGTTATTTAGGTACAAAAGCAATTAACAAACCAAACCTATTAACTTAAAAAAAACGATTCCATATAAAAACACTATAAATTTGTTAATCTAAATATTGTACACAGCTTTTAACCATATTATGACATTAAAATAACAACATCAGACTAAATGGGGATATTACTACTACTACACTACTACTATTACTTTTGTGTTTAATTGTATATATGTATGTTTATTAAGCTTATCTATTTATGTGTTGAATACGTAATAAGTGTTATTTTTAAGTGTTTTCTCGTGTGTGGCGTCGCCTACCGGTTCCAGCGGAAGACCAGCGCTGGTTGTTTACAACTAGCATTATGCTGAGCTGGGGCCGGATTGTGACAAAAACATAATTTTGTGACCTATTTTGTGTGAATGATTTTTATTGTCTGTGTGTTTTTGTTACAATAAAATTATGTCTATGTCTATTATAAATTTTGTGAAGTACTCTTTTAAAGCTATACAAGTTCAGTTGAAATATATCAAGTTCGGAGCAGATTTTGTTGTAAATTTCACACATACGATGAAGTGGATTATTACATCCTACATTATTATGAGTCGGTGGAATATTAAAACCGCGTTTAGACCTTTTCCGTCATATGTATATGTGTCGATATGTTCAGTTATGCACGAATAGTAACTCACAATGAGAAACTGGAACATTTGGGCTTCCAAGGCACTCGGCTTCATTGCCTAGTTTGGGGCCCGAAGCTAACTTTATAAATCTACAGCCATAATTTACCAGTTTTGTTATTATTATTATTATTTTTTGTGTATGTAGTTTTATATTCATATAATATCTTGCCTGTGTCACTAGATAATGTAATGCTACGTTTACACGCTTGGCAAGTCACGACAAGCCTCCACAAACAAGCGTGTAAATGGGGTATTTGGCTCGGCTCGGCTTGGCTTGCGTGAGCTTGTCGCCGTTCCGGACATGAGTCGGTTTTTGAACACAGATCAAAGGGAGTTTGTGGCAAGCGTTTGCGACTCGTTTACACGTTTGCGCGTGCTTAGTGTCGCGCGCGAGTTCGAGCCGAACGGATGTCGACAGCGACAGTGATACGATCGCGAAACGATGAAACTATGGCCTTTTTCGAGGCATATCAATCAAAGTGAAAACCACAAAGATAAAAATAAAGTAGCAGACGCTTGGTCTCATATCAGTCACACATTAAAAAACAGTTTTTAACATGCATCACTTTTTCTGCTGAACTTTTCGCTTCCTTTCTTTTTATTAATATTTTGAATTACAAGTATAAGTTTAGAAAACTCAGAAACCCCTTACAAATAAAAACGGCTGAAACGATTTTGATGAAACGTACCTACGAACACTCGATAAAACATTATTTCAAATAAAAAAAACCGCATCAAAATCGGTCCATCCCTTTAAATTAAAGCTGTTTAGGAGCTATGATGCCACAGACAGACACACATAGCAGTCAAATTTATAACACCCCTTTTTGCGTCGGGGGTTAAAATATGACAAGCCGAACGCAATAACCAACAACGCGTAGCGTTCTCTTACTAATCTGTGTAGCCGACATAACTTCAACATCCATGTCTGCCATGTTTGCCTGTCCGGAACATAACTGACGCACTCGCAAGCGTGTGAATGGCATCCAAGCGTTTGTATAGGCTTGGAGCTTGTGGACGCTTGCCAACCTTCGGCAAGCGTGTAAACGTAGCATAATATTTTTATCTGTAATATGGCTATATGTATACTAATAAACACATTATTATTATTAAGTGAAGTTGCACTTCCAGTCGCGGCCAAAACCGCGCACTGCACCTAGTTTGGTCAATAATCTCAATATAACCTTGTAAAGTCGGTAAGCATGACAGTGTTTATGCTCACCACAAACATCTATGTAAACTACAACAAATAAATATTAGCTCAGGGCCTCGCCAGAACAAGTTTCATATGTTACGACATGCCATACTTACTGTCAATATTTATATAAGAAATATGGACTTACGGACGTAGAATTGGCTGATCGAAGAATATTCATCGATAAATAAGTGAGCGGGAAGCGAACTCCTTTCGCATAGCCCCCTTTTTTGATGAACAGCCTTAGTGATATATAAATAGGTAAACTTTTTATTGTATAGCCCATAAAACTACAACCAAAAGAGATCAATATAAAACTAGTGTAAAAACTGGCGGCCCTATCGCTAATAGCGATCTTTTCCAGGCAACCTTAGGATGTATCTAACGTTGCCTGGAAAATATAAACAATTCTAAACAGAGGACTCCAGGATCTCCTGACAGCACATAACAGAGTCCTCAGAACTGCTACGTTTCTCCCGAGACAGCCTCCTCGGCCTGCTAGGCCTACAACCGCGTGAGCTACTCTACATGGTCGGCCACCTCAGCCCAGTTTGAGAGGAAGATCAGGGTCCCACTCCCGACCAACCTCGAGCCCAGAAGTCCTCTATTAATTTGCTTATGGTAGGGAATACTGATGCCATATTATAGTACCCCGGCCTAGAGCGGTCGTAAAGCCCCCATAAGATATTTTTAAATTTTATTAAATATTGGAGGACTAACCTTAAACTAACCAAAACTTGTATTATGAGAAACAGATGCTGATAGAATATAAATATACCTTTTCTTTTTTTGTATTTCATAAATGACATATATTATGTATGTATAAACACCCAGACACAGTACAAACATCCATGCTCAGCAGAAATGTTTGCCCTAGGTGGGGATCGAACCCACAACCCGTAGCTCAGAAAGCAGACGTACAACCACTGAGCCACGAAGCCTTTCAAGATAAAACCATGTACTCACCCATGCCAGCAGCAACGGTGGGGAAGTCAATGTCATAGTGGTAACATAGATAAGTCATCAGGCAGAAATCTGCATAACTCCGATGTGTGGGTAGAAATAATACTGGATTGTTTCCCATTGTAGCTTTTAACTGAAAATATACAATCTACGATATACAGGATGTTATGAATTACGTTTCACATAGAATTTTATATGCATATAAAAACTAAGTATATGAATAAACACATGGTAGATATCTGTTCTAGAGAGAGAACTAGAGTCTGTTCAGTTAGAGAACTAAAGTGGCATTGAGGGCGCTGCTGTCCTTATTTCATTATTTTGTTTGAGAACAAGGGCGCTGCTGTCCTTATTTCATCATTTTGTTGTAGAACAAGAGCGCTGCTGTCTTTATTTCATTATTTTGTTGTAGAACAAGAGCGCTGCTGTCTTTATTTCATTATTTTGTGCTAGAACAACGGCGCTGCTGTCCTTATTTCATTATTTTATTCGAGAACAAGGGCGCTGCTGTCTTTATTTCTTTATTTTGTTCGAGAACAACAGCGTTGCTGTCCTTATTTCATCATTTTGTTGGAGAACAAGAGCGCTGCTATCTTTATTTCATTATTTTGTTACGCCCATGGTAAAATATTATTTAAAAAAAATCTTACCTTCAGAACAGCAGGCTCATTGACATAAAGTTTAATCTTCATCATGAAGCTAATCTTCAAAAAGAAAACTCCCATCCACCGAATGACATGTAGCTTTTTTTCAAATCCCATCTCATCTAGGTAGCTTATGATCTCCATACGTAATTTTTCTTTCCTTACTCCCGTTCTTGCACTTTCCTGTTGGAAAGTGTTTTGTGAAATATTATGGGTCAGGTAAAGCTATTGATCCAGTAATACTGCATTACAGTATTTATTCGCGGGGTATACGTTCCGTAAATATGCCGCGAATACAGAAACCGTGAATGTCGAATGGTAATTTATATGGAATTATATGGGATACGTTCCTAGGTGTATAAAAACAAATATATAAAAAAAAACAATCTAATTAAAGTTTTTTACCATATTGATTAATTGTATTGTTGCCGGAACGTCTGATATGTGGCAGCATTTAACAATATACTTTATGCATTGAATAATAAGGTTGATTTATGGTTGGTTGGTTGTTTTTACATTATGTTTGTTTCCATTCCCAAAAACACCGACCGCGGCGAAGGCGGCTTAAGTCAAAGGAAAAGCCAAACCAATTATACAACGGCAATAATTTAGCATTTAACAACATACTTTAGGTATAGTTGTAATAGGGTCTATTTTACTTTTAACCTCAAAAGGAAAAAAAACGGAACCCTTATAGGATCACTTTGTAGTTCGACTGTCTGTCTGTCCGGGTGTCAAGACCTTTATCTCGGGAACGCGTAAAGGTATCGTGTTGAAATTAAAACCATATACGCAGATCCATAGTATCTTGCTGCAGAAAGAAAAATAAAATTTGTTTTCGTAAAAAAAAGTTACAGCCGATATGTCGTAAAAAATGCACATTTCGACACTCACAAGGGAATCAAACCTATGGGGTACTTCACGTTGACCTAGAACTATGAAATTTGGCAAGAAGCATTGTGTACACACATAGGAAAAAAACCGAAAATTGGACATTTTTAATTTGATCACAAAAAATAGGGTCTTTATGCAAGGAATGAGAGTTCAAATTTTGAAGTGAATTAACCATATCATGTGGGGTATCATACGAAAGAGCTTAATTAGCACAAGTTGAAACAGGTTTTTAAATATTTTTACGATGTATATTTTTCAGTTTATGAAGGAAAATATAAAAAAATATATGATTTCCCCCTTTAATCTACTAGTTTGTACGGAACCCTTGGTCTGTCTGACTCGCACTTGTCCGGTTTTTAGGGTTCCGTACCCAAAGGGTAAAAACGGGACCCTATTACTAAGACTTCGCTGTCTGTCTGTCTGTCTGTCTGTCTGTCTCCAGGCTGTATCTTATAAACCGTGATAGCTAGAAAGCTGAAATTTTCACAAATGATGTATTTCTGTTGCCGCTATAACAACAAATACTAAAAATTAAACAAAATAAAATATTAAGGGGGGTCCCCATACAATAAACGTGTTTTTTTCGTATTTTTTTTGCTCAATATTAAAAACGGTAACAGGTAGACGCTTCAAATTTTCACAGAATATTTACTTGTATATTACCTTTCAAAATAAATAATTAAATAACAATAAAGTAAATATTAAAGGGGGGCTCCCATACAACAAACGTAATTTTTAAGCAATTTTTACTCGATCTCAATTAACAGGTAGAAACTTGAATATTTGTAAGTAAATATTTAGAAATATATTAACTATAAAAATAAATACCTAATCTAATACATAAAAACTCACAAAATGAAAATAATCCGTGCACCTAAACGCGGTGCGAGCGCCGGTTTAGCGGGGTAGCGGGGGAGGTAACATCACGGAGCGAGCCATAGCCGCGCGTATTCGCGCGAGCGTCGTCATGCTGCCCGGATGTGTATCGGAAACCTACCTATAAGTTTGCAATTTACTACTTGGAATTTCGTTGATTTCTCGTTATTTTATAAACAGAACTAAACTTTGTAGTATTATAGATGATAGTACGGAACCCTTCGTGCGCGAGTCCGACTCGCACTTGGCCGATTATTATTTAGTCGACGCGTTTACATAGGATACCGAATTCTTTTTATTAATATGTATGTACCGATATACCGTTAAGATCTGCGAATAAAGAAATCTTTGGCCGCGAATAAAGAAATCTTTAGCCGAGAATATAGTATGTAATTGGGTCTAATTTTTTGACGTGATAACGTCTCATAAATCGATGAACGCCGGCTGCACGCACGAAAAAGCATGACTCATAGTCACGTTCCTCCTGAGCCGAGCGTGCAAGCGATAGAGAGGCACGATCAGCCTAAGCGTTCGGCTTGTGACGCATCGTTATCACGTAAAATTATCGTCCGTAAACCGACTTTACAGATAACCATTTTTTTTAAACCCGCGAATAGTGAAAACGCGAATAAGGAGCTTTTACTGTATAATTAACCCTGTGGTTTGTATGGAGGTTCTGAGTTCGATTCCCAGCCAGGGAGATATTTTATTTAATAATTATAGTTTAAGCAACTAAAATAAGACTTCAAAATACACTCTTTTTTTTTTTACTTGGATGACAAACTTTTCCAGTTCTTTTATTTTAAAACCCAAAGTATGGAACCATTATCGATAAAATTTATATGGGACCACCTCTGAACTGTACAAAAAATACCCAACTGCAGAAAAGCCGTTTTTGCAGTCTAACTTATGAATTTGTTATGCTTGATATGCTGTTGAGCATGGGCGGATCCAGGGGGGGGTGGGTCCAGGACCTAGGTGGACCACTAATTAAAATTGTTTTGGGGATTCAACCCCCCACCCCCTAAGTTATTTAATATCCTTTGTATTTTTGAGCCTTGTCAGTACTGTGACAGTATTAACAGCAAATTAGTGTATAATTAACTAGGATACCTAAAATTTGACATAAAGTTTCAAAAATTTTCATGCTCGCTTCGCTTGCGCCTGATCATTTCCTATTATTTTTACCTGACTGCGTAAGAAGGAGGGTATGTTTCTATATGATTGCCTACAAGCCTAAACCGATTTTTATGTGCGAGGCGAGAAGGTAAAACGTCATATACCCATGGTCCATTGTAGAATCCCCCCCCCCCCCCGAAATTAATTCCTGGCTGCGTCCGGCCTTTGTGACCCCCCCTGGCACCAGAGCTGGATCCGCCCTTGTGTTGAGTTGTTATTTGTGAGAAAGTATGCGAATAATCGTTGTAAAAGATTATAAATGTGCATACCTCACAACAATACTAGTAAAATCACTCAAAGTTTATTGGAGGTTACAATCAAACACATTTTTTTAATGTTTTACATAAAAATAGTAGGTGTTATTATATTTTTATAACAAAAATACAACTGTCATTTAGCCTCACCAGTGACCACACTGCAAAGTGTTCGAAATGTCAGGTCAAAAAATTATGTAAGAATGTAAAATATATGAGATAAATCTGTTAAGGTTTGTTTCATTTCAATAACTTATTTTTCCAGTTATTTTGTTTTAAAAACTAGAAAAAAGGTAACTTTTTTTGGAAAATTTCAAATTATTGATGTAAACTATGCCACTGTTCAATGACCCAAATAAGTAAAATAAAATAATAATTTTTGACATAACTTGTTCTTTTACATTAGATACATCTCAGATTGACCACCAAATAGCCTGATATGAATCAATGGTATGAATGAATCACAATATGTACTGATAAGTTAGAACCTATAGACAGACTTAAATTTTCATAAGCATTAATATTTTTATCACTATGTGGATGAAACTGCAGGGCACAGCTAGTAATATAGTTATTGTCTATATTTTATGTAATATACCCGTTATATATGTAATAGTTCTCCGGGCAAACATGCTAAAGTCAATAAAATGTATAAAACTGCAAATGAGTTAGAATATTGAACTTACGGATTCAATTACAGCTTCCAAGTAGACGGAGTTCGACACTATATCCTTGAGTTCTTGTGGAGAGAGATACTTATCCAGGGTGAGGGTCGTCTGCGGCTTCCAGCTTCTCGTCATGAAGCTGAAGATCCCAGACTCCGTGCGCCGTGGCTCCATGATATCCACGAACCCCACATTGGCACTCATAATTGAAATATTTACGGAATCGACAGGTATATATTACTGTTACTAAATACTGACTATAAACCGCAATGAGAAACTACCTATAACTTTTTTTTTTTACATAAAACATCATAAACTCCCTTGGCAATTTAAGTCTAATAACTGTAAAAGACAAATTGAGAATTATATTTTACAGTGCGAGAACGTCCCGTTTCATTTCATTCATAATTTAATAAAAATTATAACCTAATTAATGACCCGCTTCCCTCAAGGTGCACACTTGGCGCCATGGAACAAAACACTCGTATGATACGATACGAGAGTTAAAACACTGAAATGAAATCACTCGAGAAGTCAAGACGACAAGACAAGACACGAGCTTTAGATCAAAACAAATAAAGATCACTCACTGCCAGCCTTAACATGAAAATGTGATGTAGAGATGTAAACCGGTTTGAAGAAAACCGGTGAAAAACCGATTTTTCTAGATACCGATAAAAGCCGTTTTTTTTTCACGAAAACCGGTTTTCACTTTACGTATCTATTAACTACCACCTATAACATAAAAGAATAATTTTTAAACTCAACGAACAGCAAATGTGCAAATCGCACAGTGCACATCAAGAAAAAATAAAGATTAATCAAAGAATTTTAACCACATTGCCGACTTGTGCCGGCAACTTCAATACCATCTGAGAGAATATTCTCCACGTCCGTGTAGTGCCCGGACGTACCCGGCGGGTACATCCTCTCCTCAAGAAGCAGCCGGCTTCTGCTAGATGATGCTGTCGACCAGTTTTGCTTTTTACATCAAAACGCAGATCACATTGAATAAACATTTAAAAAAAACCGGACAAGTGCGAGTCAGACTCACCCACCGAGGGTTCCGTACAAACTTACTACTTTTATCTACTGATAAAAGGAAATAATATATTTTTTTATTTTCCTTCATAAACCGAAAAATATATTTCGTAAAAATATTTAAAAACTTGTTTTATCTTATGCTAATGAAGCTCTTTCATCCACATGATATGGTTAATTCACTTTAAAATTTGGGTCCTCATTCCTTGCATAAAGACAATTTTTTTTTGTGATTATATTAAAAATGTCCAGTGTTCGGATTTTCCCTATATGTATACTCTAACACAATGCTTTTCGTCAAATTTCATAGTTCTAGGTCAACGGAAAGTACCCCATAGGTTTTGATTCTCTTGTGAGTGTCGAAATATGCGTTTTTTTTTGCGACCTATTCGTGTAACTTTTTTAATGAAAACTGAGAAGTTTGATTTTTGTCTCTGCAGCAAGAGACTATGGATCTGCGTATATGGTTTTAATTTCAACTCGATACCTTCACGCGTTCCCGAGATACAGGTTTTAACACCCGGATGGACAACAAAGTGATCCTAAAAGAGTTCCGTTTTTTTGTTTTGAGGTACGGTATCCTAAAAATGAATATAGCTGTTTAATTACATCATATTAAATGCTTAATAAAAATGTTTACCCTCGCATGAATCCTACAAAAAAATAAATTTTTTTTGTTAACCCATTTGACAATGGCACCGGAGGCCTTTTGATCGGCTTTTCAATTGAAATGAGCTTTTTGCTTTTTTTTTAAACCTTAACAAACCTAAAAAAAAACGTTTTTTCCAAGGTAATCGGCTTAAAACCGGTTCTGAAAATTGTAATCGGTTCACATCTCTAATGTGATAATGATAATGATGATGAAATTGATGAATGACATGACGGCTCGCTCGCTCGAGCCAGGGTGTCCATCGTAGCAAAAAAAATGTCTATCTAATATTGACTGAAAAAATTCTAAAAGCCTGCTGAGCACCTATATCATACTTATTAAAACCTTCGAGTGTCCACCAACTCATGAATGCTCGAAGATACGAATGAAAAAAAATTGAAAAGGGTAAATAAAAAATGGAAGGGAGAGGACCAGTGATGTTCCTGATACGGCTATTGCCTTAATATACGGCTTTTAGGCATGCTAAGTATCTAAAATACGGCATACGGCAGCCATCCCAAAGCCGTATAACATTTGTATGCAAGTATACGGCTGATATCGTAAGTCTCGACAAATAATAATTTCTTCGTATAACGGAACGCATCAACGCGGAAGTGACTTTAGAATTTTGTCTGCTGAACCAAAAATGACATCTTAAATCTTTGGATTGTTTTGACTAACATATAAACAAAAAGAAACGAAATAAACGAATAACCTCTACTATCAATGGAGCTTTGAGCGAAGCAAGCCGTGCGAAACAAAGACAATTGCATGCGATTTGAAGTACCAGAAGAAATGATAATAAAAACTAATGATATGATTAAAAAAACGAAGGAGAAGAAAACAAGAGACCTCTCACCAACTAAATCCGAAGTATTAAATACCTCTCAAAACTTATCGGATAAAGATAAAGATAAAGATAAAGATAATTTATTTGCATACAACACGAGAATTTTATACAACAAGTGCATAAAAGATGTTACACTAAATTTAGTCGCTTAAAATCATGTTGTGCCGATTAGGCGTACAAATGTCAGGTAGACAGCATCATGCACATGCGAAAAATTATAAAATAATAATTATTATTATTTGTTATTAGATTAATACACAAACCAAAAATATCTATAATATGACAAAGCAGAAGCAATAAAAGATACACATAATGTCGGAGATTCATTATAAGTAAATAATTAATGTAATTAAGTCATATAGTACCCATAATTTGTAAAACTAAGTTAAATTTTAGTATACGGCCGTTTTTTTCGGTTTTCCCCGAAAATACGGCAATTTTAAGGCGGAGATACGGCAACTCCAAAATTGACTTGGAACATCACTGACGAGGACGAAGGAAAGATGTAATATTGGCTTGGAGTGACAGGGGGTCAGCTTATCGCTTACAGAAATGCCAATTTACCTTATATCTTTTAATTGACTTTTACAGTATGCCCGATATGAGAAACAGCTGGTACATTCTATGTTTTTCTTTTTCTGCCAGTCCAATCTCTATCTATGTCGGTTTTGGGATCTATCCAATGGCTATAATATAATGGTGAAATGTTCCAACACACCGAGTAGGATGTTATGTTAGTCTAGAAATTATCGCCCCCGTTTCTTTATATAATAAAGGTTGTGATTATGGATCGTTCTGTTTGCACAGTTAGTTACTAGTTTACAAAATTGGAGTCCACATTTTATATAATGCTAATGGCTACTACAACACTGAACCATAATATTCTAATACTACAAAGTACTCCAAAAAAAACTTATTTTGTAAATGTAAATAGTTATATGTTGCCACATCAAACAAAGTTAACGCAGCAGCAGTTTTGACGTCCGTTTCACGGCACAAATGAGTAAGCTCCGTGAATGTGGAGGGTGCGCCTCTGCCGCGAATTCGCGCCGTGAATTCACGGCGTGAATTCACGGCGCAAGTGTAGAGCCGCGGTCAAATTGTATTTGTTTTCGTTCAATTTGATCATCAAAATGAAGCGTGAAACGTGTCATTTTACATTGTCGGCAAAACTCCACTTGCTTCACAGTAAAGTCACCACCAGTTTACTGAAGCAGGACTCGAATTTGAAAATGACTGTATAAGTAACTTAGATTGTGACTAGAACATTTATAACTGGTTTTATAAGGAAACTTGAAGAATTCTTAATACTTGATAAATGCAAATGCTCTATGCCGGTCCAAATCCAATAAAAATAAAAATCGGACAAGTGCGAGTCAGACTCGCCCACCAAGGGTTCCGTACGAACTAAAAGGTAAAAGGGGGAATTTATATATTTTCTTAATATTTTCCTTCATAAATCGAAAAATATACATAGCAAAAATATTTAAAAACCTGTTTTAGCTTATGCTATTTAAGCTCTTTCATATGATACGATTAATCTACTTTAAAATTTCGACCCTCATTCCTTGCCTACAGACACTATTTTTTTGTGTGTTGGGTTAGTACATTATATGAATTCTTATCATTTGCAAAGGTCGTAATAGCTGAAGAAAACTCAATGGCTTCGAAGTTTTCCAAGACTCCGTACTCCAAAGAACCTCTCAAGCGAGTGGATTACCTGGTGCCTTGTACGAGAGATCCGTAAGTATTTTGTACATCAATGCATCATCATCATAATCTCAGCCATAAGAAGTCCACTGCTGGACATAGGCCTCCCCCATGGATTACCAAAAAGACGGGTATGAATTAAATATGAATTATTAGTCAAGAGTATTCGGCGAACCTTCTACGACATCACAGTGCGGCCATACACCAAACTTTTATTTTAATTTAATAAAACCGGACAAGTGCGAATCAGACCCGCCCACCGAGGGTTCCGAACGAACTAAATAAAAGGGTTCCCCCTGTGGCGACATAGGTCACACACGAGAGCGCGGGAGTCACCACGCACACACACGAGAGCGCGGGAGGGCGAGTGAGGCCCGCGTCGGGATACGCACCCAAAACAGTCAGCAATCCCATGGCACGCGACACACACGCGGAGTAAATTCTCTTGCGGTACAAGAGACACGCGATCGAACGACCGAAGAGTGTCGGTTATCTTACTCGTCTCGGTCTCCTCCCGCGTGCTCTCATTTATCTTGTGTTTCGCATTGTTATTGTGATCGTGTCTTCTAAATACATAATTAGTTGGGACATGGTGTTTTATTCCTTGGAACCGGCCGCCTAAGGAGGCGGGTTCTCCACCATCCCGCGTGCCACGGCTGGCTCATAAAAGAAGGAACCAGAGACCATTGGGCCCCCGCCGTATCATCATACAGCGGTGGCTCCTCTCTGGCATCACCCTTCATTGGTGATCCTTCACCCCTTTTATTTAGTTTTATTTATCTTATATTTTTTTAGGAGTTTCCTTCATAAACCGAAAAATATAAGTTTTCGGATTTTTTTCCTATATGTGTACTCTAACACAATGCTTCTTGCCAAATTTCATAGTTCTAGGTCAACGGGAAGTAACCCATAGGTATTGATTCCCTTGTGAGTGTCGAAATGTGCGTTTTTTACGACATATTCGGCAGACACCCTAAGGTCTTGACACCCGGACAGACGGACAGACGGACAACAAAGTGATCCTAAAAGGGTACCGTTTTTTTCTTTTGAGGTACGGAACCCTAAAGGGAAGTATTCATTGTGTTATGTAGTAATTGTGAATTAAGTACTTCATTTAGTAGATTTTAAATTCAATACTTAAAAGGAAAAAAGCTGTTGCTCACGGTGCGCTTTGAGAGAGACAGCTGTCACACATTCTCTCTCTGTACATATTACAAGGGCGGATCCAGCTTTGGCGCCAGGGGGGGGGGGGGGGGGGTCACCAAGGCCGTAGCCAGGAATTCATTGAAGGGGGGGGTTCAGCAATGGACCATGGGTATATAAGTTTTTTCATAGCGCTGTAGCAGGGGGGGGGGGGGAGTGTTTGCCCCCAGTAAATAAACATAGGTAATTATATGCGCGAGTGAAGCGAGTGCGAAAATTTAAATAGGCTTTCCGTTTAGGTTTGCCTCCTTACGCAGTCGGGTATAAATAATAGGAAATAATTAGGCGCAAGCGAAGCGAGTGAGATTTTTTTTTAACCTTTTTATCAATTTTTAGTAGTCTATTTATAGTAATATACTTTATTTCTCGTATTAGTGAGACCACAGTATTTCTATGTTAAAATATTTAGTAAAAATGCGCGAACGAAGCGAGCGCGAAAATTTAGAAGGTTTTTAAAATTAAATCGTAAAAGTGATTTGATCACGAAATTGAAATATCCGACAGGATAAGAACGACCTTTACGTTATCAAAAATTATAAATACAACCATTTGAATGCATTGATTGCAATATTATTATTCCTAATTAAATTTAAACATATGACTTTATAGAAAATTACAAACATAATTTTTTATGAGAAAGCGCAAAAAAATAATTTTATGCGCAAAACCGCTGTAAAAGACTATAGATGCGCATCATTTAGAATAATTCTAATGAAATCACTTATTTATTACGAAAAAGCGCATTGGAGTTCTAACATATCTAAGGACACCTCGCACATCAAAATCGGTCAAGCCGTTTAGGCTTGTAGGCAATCATATAGAAACATACCCACATACATACATACATATACATATACTCGAAAACATAATTTCTTCTTCTCTTCTTCATGCACAGTCGGGTAAAACTAATAGGAAATAATCAGGTGCGAGCGAAGCGAGCGCGAAAATTTTTGAAACTTTTAATCAAATTTTAGGTATTCATATGCTAATTTGCTGTTAATGTTGTCACAGTACTGACAAGGCTCAAAATACAAAAGACCCAGCCCAGAGGGGGTCATGACCCCCATGACCCCCACCTGGATCCGCCCTTGACATATTGCAATAAATAAATTTAGAAGTAAGGGCAATGGTGTCCTTATTTTATTATTTTCATAATTCATAATTATTTATTGCGTATATGGGTATACCAAGGTGGATTTTGTTCAATCGAGAAGTCAGCTTCCATATTTTTTGCCATAGTAAATATATCCAAACGGACTTTATTGATAATTAATAAAATGATAACTTCTTATGGGTGGGTAAACCGCTTCGTTACGTAACGCTACGGTGCCAGCCGCCGGGGCAAGCCGCGCGGCGCTATCTGGCTAGATTAGTTAAAGTTATCACTTCTGTCGGGCGTCCCAAAACGCACACTTTTTTTTATTATCATGCAAGTTTAATAGATTTTGTTCAAAATTAATAGATGTAGGTAAATAAGAGTTATCAGAATTAACGTTTTATTTGTTTAACATATATGGCCTTACCAAAAACGCTACTTAACTTTAACCATTGCTTAACATATTTTGTCAACTTCTCGCTGATACGTAATAGCACTTGCGGAAAGAAGACACAGAATTTAAGACGATGGTTAAAGTTAAGTAACGTTTGTCGGTAAGGCCCATAAAATGTGGATTTTATTTACCTAATGAGAGTTGTAACTCTTTGAGTGCCAACCCCGCGCCGGAGCGGGGTGATGAGGAAGGCGCGGGAGGCTGGCCCCGCCTCGGAGCAGGGTCGGCACTATTCAAACTCCTATATATAAAAAAGTTGGCCCCGCGTGCCGTTTCCTCTTAGACGGTTAGCAGTTAATGTGTTAAGCAAAACAGTCGATGGATAGTATTACTATAAAACTCTCTATGAATTGTTTGTTCCAAATGTTATGTTGTTTTAATAAAAAATCGTTATCGTTATTATTATATGTATATAATAATAACGATATCTAGTGAACAACAAGAAAATAGTAGATTTAAAAAAAAACCGTCTTAAATAAAATTATAATTATGAGGTTTGCACCTTAGACCTTTTTAAATGGTCTAAGGGTTTGCACTCACTCATTTAGGAATCGAAGAACATGAACTGGCAGCACTGGTATTTTGAATCTGTAACGTATTATTTTTATTACGTGTCTCTTGCGCCGAGACTGCCGGGGATTTCCTGTGGGGAGTGGGGATTTCCGCGTAGATAGTGTGCCCACTGCCTAGACCATGCATTTCGCATCTTCTTATAAACAAATGAAACAAATGACCATTACCTTCTAAATTGTTTCGTTAGAGTACGTTACGGGATTCGTTAAAATACTTAGATCGTTCGAGTGCGTTACGGGATTCGTTTAGATTTACACCATCTTCCCTACAGATAGTTTCAGTACGTGAAACAAAGGTTCAAGCACTTGTATTTCAGCATTGACAAGTTATTATCATCTGAATGTAAGTAGGTATTAGATTTGTTGAATTTATTGCCTTGCATTGAGTAAGTAGTTTTTTTTTCTGTATTTTATAGTATCTATTTCGACTATTCTTTAAGAGTTAATGTAGGCTGTTCCATTATAAACCAATAAAAAATATTTGAATGGATAAAATAAAAGTATGTCTTGTAGTACCTTCTGTCACCGTGGGTAACTTTGAATCCGTTTCAAATATCATGATTTTCTAATGTTCTATTTTTTTTTCTAAAACAACTACTATTTTTTTAAAGTATTTTGACTATTAATTTTTTAGAGAAAACATCAAGAATCTTTGAAAAAAGCTATCTGCAATGTTTGACAAGGATTCAAAGCTACCCATGGTGACTGTGCTATGAAAGTGGTGGTACTTTTACTGGAAGTTTTAATGGCATGACAATACTTCAAAACGACTCTGCCAATATTGCTGTTGTGTATAGCTTTACCATCAGGCGAGTCATCTGTATATTGCTCTATGTATATAAAACAATTAGAGTGAGTAGGTGGTGTTTTAATCCATTATTTTTAGGGTTCCATACTTCAAAAGGAAAAAATAGTACCCTTATAGGATCACTTTGTTGTCCGTCTGTCTGTCAAGATCTTCTGTCTCGGGAATGAGTGGACGTGTCAAGTTAAAATTATAACCATATACACAGATCTGTAGTCCCTTGTATTGTATCTGTGAAAAATCAAACCAAAAATTTGGCAAGAAGCATTGTCTTTTATTACAAATAAAGGAAAAAAATCTGAAAGCTGTGTATTTTTAATTTAATCACAAAGAAATAGCATCTTTCTGCAAGGAATGAGGGTCCAAATTTTAAAGTGAGTTAACAGTACCATAAATAGCTGCATTAGCACAAGCTGAAACAGGTTTTTAATTGTTTTTATTATGTGTAATTTTTGGATTATGACCAAACATGCAAAAAAAAGATGTAATTTCCACCTTTTATCAATAACTATAGCTTCACCCGTAGTTCTTTTATCTAGTTGGTTGGAACCCTTGGTGGGTGAGTGATATTTGTTATTCCCATTTTTTTTACAGAATATGACGCTTCACAGTACTTTTTACTGTGAAGTATGTGGTATCATAGAGGTGGAAAATGATGGCGATGATGAGGCACATAAAGTCACAGTGAAACACATTTGCAATTCTATACTACAAGAATATAAACATGAAAAGTGAGTACATCTTAATTCTAATTTGAAATTGAGGCTTAAGACGCAGGTCTTAAGCCCCACCAGCTTACCTCATTAAAATAACAGAGTATTGGGTAGCTAGCATAATTGTTCCTCCTCTGTTACATCAGTAAATTGAGTACATTTTGTTTCCATTGATTTTTACCCAACTACCTAGGAAGGAGTGTAATATTTTCAACATTCTTCAAAAAAGAAGGAGGTTCTCAATCTAGTTGTAATGTCCTTTACCAAATAACTCCATAATTTTTGAAACCATTTTAAAATATAATTTTATTTTTACTTTCATATTGTTCCCATAGTAATTTTATCAAAATCGATTCAGTTGTTTGATTTTAAAACTAAATTGGAAAAAGTAATTTTACTAGAATTATTCTAAGGAATACCCATTTATAATTTTTTACGCATACTTTCTCATAAAAAACATACATTTAATAGCATATCAACCGTAACGAAATCGGAAATTAGACTGCAAAAACTGCTTTTGTGCAGTCGGGTATTTTGTATTTCACTTAATATAGATACTTGTTTACTAAATATTTGTGAAACAACTAAATTTTTGTTATTGTTTTAGGCGAGAATTCGGCGGTAATCGAGATGGCATCATTATTAAAGGCAAGGCTGAAATTCTTGGAAGAGATGGCAAGTTCACAGAAGGCATAGAAATGACTGATAACCGCAAAATTAGAATCAATGTAAGTTTTACTCCTTGAAGGAACACCAGCAACAAGGTGGACAGACAATCCTATACAAGTGACAGGAAAACGCTGGACGCAGGCCGCTTCCGACTGGGCTGTTTTGAAATCCATGGGGGAGGCCTATGTCCAGGAGTGGTCTTCTTGTGGCTAAGATGATGCTAAGATGATGACGCTCTAAGCGATAAGGCCGCCAATTAAAACACCTAGTTCTAATATTATTCTCTATGTATTTAATGTATCTGTATTGTGGTCTTTTAATAAATTGTTATCTATTTATCTATCTATGATGATGATAACTATTAACTACTAATAGTCTGGTGCATTCCAGTTGTCACAGCAGAACAAGTATCTATATTAAAAGAAAAACGAAATACCCGACTGCAGAAAACTAGTTGTCGCATTTGAACTTACGATTTCGTTAGTGTTATCGATACGCTGTTGTGTATACTCGTATGTATTTTGTGAGTACGTATGCGTAAAATCGCTGTAAAAGATTATACATCGATGCAATGTGCATTTAGAATAATTCTAGTGAAATCACTTGTTTACTATGAAAAACCATATTGGAGGTTACAAAAAATCATTTATTTTTTATTTTTGCGAGGGATGTATTATTATTATACAAAAAAATATGACACACAGGGAGTGAAGACGAATCTAACGACATCTCGCACATCAAACTCGGTCAAGCCGTTTAGGCTGTAGGCGATCATATAGAAACATAAATATGTATATACATACTTACATACAAAAACCGGCCAAGTGCGAGTCGGATTCGCGCATGAAGGGTTCCGTACCATTATTCTATAATAACGGCAAAAAAAAACACGTTTGTTGTATGGGAGCCCCCTTAAATATTTATATTATTCTGTTTTTTAGTATTTGTTATTATAGCGGCAACAGAAATACATCATCTGTGAAAATTTCAACTATCTAACTATCACGGTTCATGATATACAGCCTGGTGACAGACGGACGGACGGACAGACAGACAGTGAAGTCTTAGTAATAGGGTCCCGTTTTTACCCTTTGGGTACGGAACCCTAAAAACAAAACTTTCCTTACGCAGCCCAGTAAAAAAAGAGTAGTAGAATCAGTTAAGACTGTATAGTTCCTAACTCAAAATTAGCAGCTGTTACACAAAGAACGAAATATCGATGATGAGTCATAGACTCAGCTAGAATTTCCTTCCAGTAGTTTGGCATAGTAAAAACAATGCGCTCGGATTTCAACTAATCAAATTTTATAACATCCCTCCTATTACATTTTGAACATTGTCGACCTTATTTTATTGCCAAGAGTATTAGTCTACTAGCTGTGTCCCACGGCTTTACTTGCATAGTAACAGATTGTCTTGGTCATGAATAGAGATCGTATATAAAACAGGCAGAATAGAGAGTTACTTCGTGGCGTACTTTGTCGAAGATTTTACCGCCTCTTTTCACCTCTTTTGACAACTATCCTAACTTTCTAAGTAATTTGGCATTTCAACGAGAAATGGGTAACGTGTAGAATTTATGCCAGTCCTGAATTGAAATGCGGAGGATGATAGATCGTGAAGGTCTTGCGCACACTTGCCGAATTGATTCCTACAGAATAAAATATAGATAGATATGCTACTTTGATGCGGAGACCAGCCACGAGATGGACAGATGACCTCATACAAGTGGCGGGAAGACGCTGGATGCAAGCCGCTTCCAATCGGTATTTTTGGAAATCCATGGGAGAGGCCTATGTCCAGCAGTGGAATTCTTATGGCTGAGATGATGATGATGATAATGCGGTGCTCGAATCTAAGTAGCTTCTTGGCAATCAGTTTGTCGTCACCGATTATCCTCACAACTCGCCGGTCAACTGGTTCTCAAGCTGTTTAAAGCTTACTTGTCTGCTGGTACTACAGCTGATACTCCCAGGTAGCAACACTTGACGTCTCTGACGGAAAAAAGACGTCTGTTATAAGGTCATTTTAGGGTCGGTACTATTTTCGACATAAATGTACGTCGTATTGACGTCATTTCCCGTCATTTTTGAAGACGTCCTGAACTCGTCGTATAATGTACGTGATTATGAGGACAAATTATATCATCCCATTTGAAGACGTCCTCAACTAGGCAAAGCAAAGCATATAAATTATACGCTAAGCCGTGAAGCGTACGAGTGGAGACAGTAGCACAGCTCAAAAAAAATGTGTTATGCAAACCTATGCAGTGGATTTTTTTTAAATTTTAAATTACTTGTTAGTGCTTATTATAATTTATCATTGTGTTTAGGTGAAACCGAAACAAGAGGTCAAATTCGTTTTTGATATCCGCAACGACATGAAGAAAGAAGATATACAGATAGTGGGTATTCAGCTGGGTCACCCACAGCCCGAGTACATTATGAGCAAACACCCATATACTTTTGGTGGGAGCATGCATAACTTGAAAAAGAGTAAGTATGAATGCTTTATACAGAGGCGGACTTCCTCTAAAGCCGAAAAGGCCCCGGCCTAGGGCGCTCAGATGTTAGGGGCGGTTCGTAGCCCACAGAAATATATTTTAGTGAGACGGTAAATCGCCAAAAGTGGTCGATGGTGTTCGGCCTAGGACGGCTAAGACTGCTAGTCCGCCTCTGGCTTCATAGTATAGCAACACTCCGCAATCCAATGAAACAGTAATTTGTTAAGACTCAGTAAAGCACAAATCAGATAGTTGAAGACGATTTCCAGTTTTTAATAGTCTTCAATAACAAGTTTCTTAAGAATAATTCTAGTAAAATCACTTTTTTATTACGAAAAAGTTCGTTGGAGATTACGAAGAAACGCATTTTTGTTTTGTCAAGAGTAGTAGAATATATCATTACAAAAAAATATAACCTATGAATGATACTTAGGGAGTGAAGACGAATCTAACGAGAATTCGCACATCAAAATCGATCAAGCATGGCTGTAGGCGGTCATATAGAAACATACATACATACCCATGTTCATAGTTTCATACATACATACAAACACTCCAAAAACAACCCTCCTTCTGACGTAGTCGGGTAAAAAGAATATTTTTTATCCGAGTGCCGAAGGAAGGCTCTGTTTTAGTGTTCGTTCTAAAACATAGCCCTCCTCAATTTTTTTTATATTTTCTTACACACAACTGTCATTTATTTAAGTGATGTTAATAGTCTCTGAGTAAAATGACTGTGACATACGAACAGACAGACAGACATATCGAATTTATAGATTCCTCGTAGTTACTAACCCTTAAATGCATAAATTAGGGGGAGGGGTAGCGATTCTATTCCTATTAGAGCTTCAAAGCGCGCAACTACGAGTATCTTTCTCGCGTATCACATTTTAAACATTAAAATCACTGAGTTACTTATACTTATAGAAACGAGAGAGGAGAAATGTTAAAAAAAAAGTTTTATACAGATATAATTGATATTGGCGACGGAGTTTTGAAAAACAAATATTTTGGAACTCCTCAGCCAAATTAAACTTTTTTTAAAACATTTCTGCTATCTAAACAAACAAATCTAACTCTCGCTTTTCTAATATCCCCACTCAGTGTTAATAAATGTGATACGCGAAAGATATAGCTACGCGCTTTGAGGCCACCCTTAAGAATCACTGGATTAGTAAATAGTAAAAAAAAAATATTTTTTTTAGAGACCAATGTGACAGAAGAAGTATCGGTGAGGTTCCGTCCGGACGACATAGGACAGTACGAGATGCCGATCATGTTTACCTTTCATAAGCGGACCAGTCAGAGGAACCTTATTATTGTTAGAGAAATGGTGAGTCTTAATCATCATCATCTCAGCCACAAGAAGTCCACTGCTGGAAATAGGCTTCCTTCATGGGTTTTCAAGAAGAACGGTCGGCAGCGGCTGGCATCTAGCGCCTTCCTGCCATTTGTATGAGGTCATCGTGACTGATTTTGAGACTTTTGAGAATTTTGAGACTTGTTTGAATTACCGTTCAAAAGATACAGCCGTTTAAGTGTAGGACAGCCAACAGACACCGTAGTCTCACGAATAGGCTACAATAGGCTCACCCTTAGTAGAGAAGCCTAAAAAGTAAAAATAAATAAATATTTTTTGAAGTGAAAACTTCTTTAGCGGCGTTGTGCATTATTGGGATGGGTAAAAAAAATTAAACTCGCGTCAGATCGTCAGATAGTCAGATCGTAAGACGGACAGTCTGAAACCTATTCTAACGTTCTGCATTTAAAGTTTATTATTTTATGTACGAGTACAATATGCCAGAGCCTGGAGGGTTGGCGATAATGAGACACATGATGGTATTGGTCTAATTTATTGTAACAAATGACTTAGTACTACTTATATACTAAGTACTACGTGCTAGAGGCCTCCTATCTATATCAGTCATACTCTTACTATCTATGTTAACGTATCTTAAAGATCATTCTACATATATTCACGCATATCGAACACTAAACTATGTGGCTATATTCAAGTTTGTCCTTCTAGCATGACGACATTATTTTAGTCAGAAACCTATTCTAAAGTTCTGTATTTAAAGTTCATTATTAAATGTACAAGTTTGTCCTTCTAACATGACGTCATTTCGTTGCTCCGAATGCTTATTTTCGTCACACGCACGTAAGACTCGTTAGCTCAATAGGTTAGAGCACCGATATAATATTCAATTTGTTAATCGGAGGGCGGAGGTTCAAATCCTTCACGAGTCAGTCTTTTTGCTATTTTATTTTTTAGTTTTCACCTCTGCCGGCTCTCTCGGAGTGTAACCCGTTGTTTTTTTTTACGTTGTATTAATATTACATTATATGAATTAGTACATTATATGAATGTTTATCATTTGCAAAGGTCGTTATAGCTGAAGAAAACCCAGTGGCTTCGAAGTTTTCTAAGACTCCGTACTCCAAAGAACCTCTCAAGCGAGTGGATCACCTGGTGCCTTGTACGAGAGATCCGTAAGTATTTTGCACATCAATGCATAAAAATGTTAAATAATTAGTTGGATATTTTGCTTGTACTGTTGTAGCAAAATATACGTACAATATGACTATGGAATCTGAAATAAAAGGGTATGAATTAATTAGGAATTATTAGTCAAGGGTATTAGGCGAACCTTCTACGATATCACAGTGCTGCCATACCCCAAACTTTTATTTTAATTTAAAAATTATTTCAAAGCAAAACTATTTAAATTATTTTCTTAAATTAGATCAAAGTTAGTCAAAACCTATAAAAGACATTTATAAAAGTAAGATATTTCTAAAGCATGTTCATATTACTCTTTCAGTTATCTCCAAGAGTATAAAGTACCCGTGTTGCTGAAATTCCTATTTGCGAAAGGACTCAAGGAGGCAGCGTTGGAGACTGTTGCGTCGCCAGAAAAAAGAAATCAGTACAGGAGCGTTCTGATCGAAACAAAGTACGCTAAATTTAATATTACGCAAAAAAAAAAACAAAAATCACAACATACGTGATGAATCCTTTAAAATTTGTTTAATTTCAATGTTCTTGAGTTTTCTAGACTTACCTATATTCGTTAATATTGTTGTTGTTTGTTGTACTATATCCAATCTCTTCTTAGACATTGACTGCGTTACCGAAAAACGTTTCTTAACTTTAAGCAATGCTTAACATATGTTTTCAACTTCTGGCTGACACATAATGACACTTAGTGCCTCTTTCATAATCTTTGAGTAAAGTGAGAAGTAGCTACGTGTCGAGTAATGTTACTCAGCGAGTAATAGTCCCGATTAACCTTTGTCAGTTTCACAAACGAAAATCTCATTCCGAGTAATAACTCAGGGGTTAGCCGAATGAAAGAACGGAAACATTCATTGTTCGTTCAAATTTCTTTGTTACAACTGTTTAGTTAGTCAAACACACGTAACGCCACAATCGCATACTTTACATCGTACTTAATATAAAAATATTGACTGACAGCTGATGTATGAAATATGATAATTTTATGAGGTTAGTATCAAGTTTTATAATTTGAAATATTAATTTTTTGATGTTATTTGTTCTTTATATTTGTAAATAAACAGATTAGAATGAAACCACATTTTTATAGATGTGTTTGGTTTGGCTCTCAGTGCACTCTTAATCAAATGAAATCAAAGTTATCGTTTAGTTGGTAAGATAACGTAGTTTACCTGGAAATTGTGCACCTTTTCCGCATTTGAACATTTTGAACAAAAGGTCATAAAACAATAAAATACCAGCCAGGGATATCTACAATAGAGGTTGTTTGAATGGCACATCTGTTTATGACTGGGAATGGCCTTACTCGTCGACTATCTCCGATACTCGGCGGATGAAGTCACACGTAAGTTACGGGCCAGTTTATGAGATGGTTAAGGCTACTCAGACATTATGAAATTAGAATCTACAGTTACTTGGCGGTTCAAGTGGCAAGTAGCCAACTTTGAACTTTACTCGGGGATGATGAAAGAGGCCCTTAAGGAAAGAAGACAGAGAACTTAAGACATTGGGTAAAGTTAAGTAACGTTTTTCGGTAAGGCCCTGAGTCGCAGCTACAAAGATTTGTTTCTCATCGACTTTTCAAAACTCCTTGATATGTGTATTGTGTAAATGTGTCTCTGTTTGTCTGTGTGTAGCATCGTAGCTCTCAAATGGATGGAGCGATTTAAAGTTATTTTTAGTTAGGCACCTTTTAAGATAAAAAATCTAAACAAAATCGGTGCTGCCTTTTTATATGGCAGACGTTTTTAAGTTTTCTAAACTTGTTGGTTAGTTAGGAAAGTATCCGTGAGTCGACGTCGACTTTTGAAGAGTTATTATATCGTCTAAAGACATTTCCGTTCGTTATCGATTGATTCATATTTAAGTATTGTATAACGCCGCTTTAATATGTATTGTTTTTACTTAGAGATTGTGACTTTGTATTTATTCTAGCTCAACGCATAAAATACTTTAAGTATGTAGTATTCACTGTAATCATAATAATTTACGTCTTATCTTATTATTTATATATTTGGAGAACATTTGCCGGATGTACATATTTGGAGCCATATGGCTCTTTATGCGTGAATATATTAGAGGTATAATGATGTATTATTTTACACTGAGACAATGTATGTTATTTTTTTTTCTAGAGCGATAATAAACGACGGCATACAAAAGGATAACTATGTGGCATTTTTTCATCATATACTTTGGTGGGAAGAAGTTATCGCTAAAATCAATTTGAGGGTAAGTTTCACTCAAAGCAACTCCTTGTATAACGTTTTCTTAAAAAAAAAGAGAATTGTAAAAGTATTATTAAATGGCGCTAACTGTAAAAAATATATATATTTAATATTAAAAAAAATATAGCCGTTGCATAATAAAATGTAGGTGACATCAAAACTGATCAATCCGTCCTCTCTCGCGAGACAAAACAACAGTTCGCATTGAATTTATACGGCGAACACGGCCCATGACGTCATGATGCGCTATCGTGTGCCCTCTGTCTAACATTTGTTACTTTCTTTTATTTTAAGGTATTTAAATTTTGTTTTTGTGGAATGGATCTATTTGTGGTAAACTTTTTTTTATGAGAAAATAAAAATAAATCACGCATATTTCCTATTTATTGCAGAAATACAACATGACTGATGTCGCTTTGGAGACCAAACTTGATTCGAGGTGCAGGGATGAAGTGTTTGTTCTGGAAGTACCTGGGTTGGCAGAGAAACGGCCGTCTCTAATGCGCGGTATGTTGTTAAAATAAATAGGTAGGGTCGGTCACGTGTACGGCGGGGAAACTCAAATTTCAAAGTTATTTTGTCCTTAAAGTCAGGTATCTATTGTAATTGGTTTTTAATATTGAAATTAAAAAAATTGTATTGCGAATATGGGTGTACAGAGAGATATTTACATCAATCCAAGATTATTCTTTATATTATCAGTCAATTTAACAATCAATAATGCGCCTCCACAGAATCCGTAGGCCTATTTACATAAGCGTTGTGCGCCTCGTAGCTTGTATATCCCGAGAAGTTTCTTGAATTACTAAAAATGGGTGTCTGGGTTATTATACGTTACAAGATGTATTATTGGTAAATGGGATGACATGACAATATAAAGTATAATCTTGGATTATCGCAAACATCGTGATCATTTACAATAGTTAGACAAGCTAGGTACAGAGGCATACAAATTGTTTGAAATTAGAATTTCCCGTCGTATGCGTATCGTTAGCCCTTTAATGAAGAATAAATAAATAAATAAATATTTGTGGACATTTCACACAACACCATCTAGCCCAAACTAAGAAAAGCTTGTACTATGGAACTAGATGGCTGATAGAATACATATATACTTTTTTTGTAAATATATACATATGATAAATAGAAACACCCAGACTCAGAACAAACATCCATGCTCATCACACAAATGTTTGCCCTGGGTGGGGATCGAACCCACGACATTTCAGTTCAGCAGGTAGACGTAAACACATTACCAACTGAGCCACAAGGCCAGTTAAAAAAAAAAAAAAAATTAGAACTGGAGGCGGGGAGTGGTGTTCTACCTATCTCTTTGCCGCAAAGCGAGTATTTGTAACTTACAGTAGTATGTAGAACAATTTGGCGTATGCACAATATGCACATATCGAAATTATTTGCGCTTTCTATTGAACATGAAACTTTTCTTAATTTTCTAAATATTTGTGTTTTTTTTAAGAATTTAGCTAAAACATTTTTTTAACTATCACGGTTGTTCATTATATTGTAATAATTATTAACGAGATATTTACCGTGGTTTGTATTTGTTATGAATTCTCGATAATAAAGAATAAAATGCAAAACTTAGTTAGCTATTTACATGTATTTTTTTGTTGAGGAAATAAAAAAAAATAACAATTATGCGAGTGCGTACTCGTATATATTTGATATGTCATGTTTATGTTTGATTAATCATATTTTTTATATATGACACGCACAATATTATTTCATTATAATTTTTGTTGGTTGTTAGTGTGTAATTGCAATTCCCAGGTGACAGGGTGTATCTACAACCCATTGCTGATATAACGAAAGGCTTCGAATGCGTCATCAAGGACATAGACGACAACTACATACATCTGTCTGATTTGGATTACACGTAAGTTACTTGTACTGTTTTATATAGAAATAAGAGGCCGGATTGTGATAGAAAAATTACTTGTTATGTTGTTCTTATTTACTATGGAAACTAGCGCGGTTTTCACACATTTTAAATAAAAACTGCGGGTCACACGGGTCGGTTGTCCTTATTGTCTTTTTAAACGCGTGAAGGTATCGAGTTGAAATTAAAACCATATACGCAGATCCATAGTAGTCTTGCTGCAGAAAGAAAAATAAAAAAAAACAGTTTTCGTAAAAAAAAATTACAGCCGAATATGTCGTAAAAAACGCACATTTCGACACTCACAGAGGAATCAAACCTATGGGGTACTTCCCGTTGACCTAGAACTCTGAAATTTGGCAAGAAGCATGGTGTTAGAGTACACATATAGGAAAAAATCCGAAAACTGGACATTTTTAATTTAATCACATTAAATAGTAGTGTTTTACACACACAATTAATAGTGTTTCTATGCAAGGAATGAGGGCCCAAATTTTAAAGTGAATTAACCGTATTATGTGGGGGGTATCATATGAAAGAGCCTCATTAGCATAAGCTAAAACAGGTTTTTAACACATTCTTCGCCCCCTGTAGACCTTTCACTTCAGCTGGGAACCAAAACTTTTTAGGCGAATTTTGATTAAGTACAGAGTGGCTGCGTAAAGCAACGTAGACTGCCTCAAACGCCGGCGGTTTACTGACTACTACAAAATGAACGGGACGCTTGCTCGGATCCGAGTGGGAGGCGCCGCTACTATAGCCCCACTCGGATCCGAGTGGTGAGCAAGGAATGTGTTAAATATTTTTACGATGTATATTTTTCGGTTTATGAAGGAAAATATAAAAAAAAAATATGATTTCCCCCTTTTATGTAGTTTGTACGGAACCCTCGGTGGGCGAGTCTGACTCGCACTTGTCCGGTTTTTTTTTCGTGTTGAAGTCATCATTATTACTATAAAATGAAGCCGTAAAACTAAAGTTAGGTACGTAAACTAACTATTTTTGAGGTTGGTGTCTGTATAGGACTTACTTGATGACAGTTTAGGTCCTGACACCGACCTCAAAAAATAGTTGGTTTACGTACCTACTTAGGTAGACGCCTAGTATTGTTTTCTTCGTGTTATTTCTCTCTTTTAAGTTTGAAACGGCTTAATTTTTTTAAATTACTTTTATTTTTCACAAAATATCACCCAAGTAAACGAATTTTTTTATCAGCCCTGTTTTGTACAAACTGTCCCACTGCTGAGAACGGGCCATCTTCTCATTGTGAGAAGGGTTAGGCCATAGTCTGCCACGCTGGCCAAGTGCGGGTTGGCAGACTTCACACATCTTCAAGATGATTGAGAACTCTCTGACATTTAGGTTTCCTCACGTTTTCCTTCACCGTTTGAAGTTGGCGGCAATCAAAAATACGCACATAACTTCGAAAAGACAGAGGTGCGTGCCGTGGGATTCGAACCCAGGACCTGCGGATCGCAAGTCAGACGGTCTCACCACTAGGCTGCCGGAAACTGAAATAAATTTCATGCATATTCCCTATTTGTGTATAGTTTCTACCAGCAACACTGGCCGGAGCGTCGGTATAACGTGCGGTTCGTACTGTCGCGGCTTCCGATGGAGCGGGCGCACGTAGCTCTCACCACGGTGTACTCCGCGGGACACGAAAGTCGCCTCTTCCCCATTGTGAACGCATCACCGCCGGCACGTCAACACTGCGGGAGGTCAGTCCAGCATATGTCCATATTGACAGTCATCATGGCTCAGTGGTAGATCCCCAGGGCAAAATATATGCACTGAGCGTGGATATTTGTTCTGTGGCTGAGTGTTTTTTGTATCATATGTATGTAAATAGAAAAAAAAAATGTTATGTATTGTATCAGCCATGTGGTTCCTATAGTAAAAGTTTTGAAATTAAACAATTTATAACGGATTTTAATTAATAAATTTATTTATAAAGTTCACCTACACTGTGTACATCTATACATTGACAATAAAAAATCATACAAATAAAATACAGCTTAATGTTACAATAATTACAGGTGAAGTCAGCATGCAATAATAATAAGCGAAAAATAAAAATTAAAAAATAAAAATTTCAATGTGTAACAATCGCGAAAACCTTAGAAACCATTTGCTTTGCTTAATAAATATATTATTTTGCAAATAAATGATTTGATTAGTTTGAGGCTTGATGGTGTTGTGTGAAAATTTTCTCCAATGTTTAAAAAATATTAATTGAAAATAAAAACAACGGGTTACACTCCGGGAGTACCGGCAGAAGTGAAAACTAAAAAATAAAATAGCAAAAAGACTGACTCGTGAAGGATTTGAACCTCCGCCCTCCGATTGACAAATTGAAATTTATATCGGTGCTCGGTCCGTTATGTAGGATACTACAATACCATATAATACGCCTTAGGCCTTAGGGGTAATCCGCCTCTGCAAACATGTGTGCACCACAAACCAGCGAGAGAGTTTTTTGTTTTTTATTATACTGTTCGTCGGACAATCAGTGTATTTTTCCGAGATTGATCGCCAGGCGCCCCTAAAATCTAGCGCCCTAGGCCGGATCTTTTCGGCCTTTGGGGTAATCCGCCTCTGCTTATAACACTATAAAATGACCGCTATATATTTTTTACTTATTCTTGTATTTCGTAGGTTCTGGAATGAATTAATAAGTAAGAACACGGAGCAGCGGTCTGCCGTGGAGCACATCGTAGCGGGTACCTCTGGGAAAGCGCCCTACATCGTGTTCGGACCCCCTGGCACAGGGAAGACGATGACCATCGTGGAAGCCATTATACAGGTTTGTTGCGACACTGACCACACGTCGGACACTCCATATAAAGGCGCACTATTCAGTTACACATACGTAAGTTGACGTCTGTATGTAACACACACATGTATGAAGCTATGGTCGTCGTCTGATTGTCGCTCGCTCTGTTAATATGAAGTGTACTGGGGGATTCATCATCATCATCTCAGCCACAAGAAGTCCACTGCTGGACATAGGCCTCCCCCATGGATTTCCTAAAAGACCGGTTGGAAGCGGCCTGCATCCAGCGTCTTCCTGCCACTTGTATGATATCCTCTGGGATTACTCTCAGACTGGGGGATTACCACAATCGTAATAGCAATATTATTTCAATATTATTTTGACCTCTGTCTTACTCTCTCAACTGTAGAAAGAGCGAGACAAAAGTCCAAAGTATTATATTGAAAGAAGACTGCTTGAACGCTTGTGGTACAGCCCTTGATGTTAATAAGCCTTTGACATATTAGTTTTCTTGTGGTTGATTTCCCTGTTTTTGTACGTAGCTGGTGGTCCAGAACAAAAAGAATCGTATCCTGGTGTGCACGGACTCTAACATGGCTGCTGACCACATCGCGCTGATGCTGCTCAGATACAGTAAAGCTCTCAACATCAACTACTTCCTGCTCCGAGCGAGCTCGCGGGTCAGAGAGTGGTATGTACCTCGACTCTACATAGTTTTACTTGACTGCCGAAGGAGATTCATGATATCAGACTTTCAAAAAGAAGGAGGTTCTCGATTCGACTGTATGTTTGTTACGTGATTACTAAAATCGGTTCTGTACTTTGGTTTTTATACAAATACAACTGAAAAATGTGTAACGAATTGCGTATTTTGAAGTCGGTTTTTTTAGTTTTTACCTGTCTGCGTATGGAGTCCTGTCTGAGTATCATTGGCTATATTTTTTTATAATTATAATAATACAGCTTTACTACAAACTTTTTCGTTATAAACAAGTGATTTTTATAATTATTTAATGAATTTAAATAAATATAATTCAGTGATGATTTGCTAATTATTATTTTTTTCATTTTTCAATTTACTTCAATATATTATATTTGTTTTTTGTAAACATATATGTTACTGTAAAAGCCCGAACTACGGTAAATCCCAAGATTTACCGGTACAACCAAAGATTTATCAACTAGTTATGGTAAAAGTCCGGATATCGTGCATTTACCACCTAACCTAACCTAGCATGTACCAGTTTCAAATGGTATAAGTCCGAAAAATTGTTCAATTTTTTATTAATACTTACATTTACCAACTCCTGTCGGTAAATCTTAAGATTTATTGGTGAAACCAAAGATTTACCGTAGTTCGGGCTTTTACAGTAACATACATATATATTTTAAAATTGTTTTTTTTAAGTAGGCTTAAGGTGTAGATAGTAGAGAGAGGTATAGTCTTAGTTCTTAGTATAGCTTTTTCTTACATCTTCTCTCAGTTAGTGTTAGTAAATATGCAAAAAAGTAAGTATATAAAAACCTGCTTAAAAAAAATATAAAAAATATTGAGTGATGCCTTAAATTGTAGGAGTTGTATGCCGGCAGAGCTGGCGCCGGTGTCGAACGGTACTAGCTATGAGAACTACCAGTCGGTGGATAACTCGCAGGCCGCGCAATACAGGATCATCGTCACCACACTGCTGCACTCCGCTAAATACGCCTCGTAAGTCGCGACTGATATACATTGTTTTTAACCCTCTACCCAAGAAGGGGGGTGTTATTCGTTTGACTTGTACACAGACACGTATACAAGACACACAGTGTCTGTCTGTGGCATCGTAGTTCTTAAACAGATGGACGGCTTTTTATTTAGTTTTTTATTTATTTGAAAGTGGATTTCTTTGGGAGTGTTCTTAGCTGTTTTATAAAAATCGGTTTAGCCGTTTTTTTTTGTCGGCGGT
This sequence comes from Lycia hirtaria, assembly GCA_947563715.1. Taxonomy (NCBI): domain Eukaryota; kingdom Metazoa; phylum Arthropoda; class Insecta; order Lepidoptera; family Geometridae; genus Lycia; species Lycia hirtaria. The sequence goes on along the minus strand of OX387385.1, from coordinate 3,283,716 downwards.
TTTTTAGTGTTTTAAACTTATACTAGAGTTTTGTTGTATACTGAAACGTGGTCACTTACAATGGGCCTCGTAAGGAAGCTCAAAATAGAGTCCCATTGCGCGATTGAAACAGAAATGGAGAAATCCGTAGGCATACGAATGTCACCGACAGAACACAGCGGATTAGCAAGTTGAAGTGGCAGTGGGCAGGGCACATAGCACGTAGAACTGATGGTCAATGGGACCGAAAAGTTCTCGAGTGGAGACCACGCATCGGCAAGCGCAGCGTAGGAAGATGCCAGCCACGAGATGGACAGATGTCCTCATACAAGTGGCAGGAATCCAAACGATTTTATTGTAAATCCATGGGTGAGACCTATGACCAGCAGTGGACTTGTAGCTGAGATGATGATAATTTAATTGGAGAACTAATGCAGCTTTGAGGACGCTGCTATGTTATTTAGTTCAATCGAAACGTTAGTTCTCATTTCTTGCCCCCAATAGTTCTTTATTTAAACAGACTCTACTACTTGTAATTTCTAAAATGAGACTTCTTATAGATCTAACATGCTGACTAATTTATGTTTGAGCAACCTTTTTTGAAGGAGAAAAAAGGAAGGAATAGGTAAGAATTTTGTAACGTCAATTTTAGTTCCTTTAAGTTTAGTTCTTAGTCAAGTTTAGACTATGCAGTATATCAATAAATAAGTTGCAACCCTTGGAGTTTCACTTTTTCGCCGTCATCCACCCCGCTTCGCCTCTCCTCACCGCCACCACATAATAGTGTTTGTGTCCAGTCCGGCTAGCCAAGATAAGCACAAGTTGGAGGTGAGCCACCTATTCGTGGACGAAGCGGCGCAGGCCTCCGAGCCGCACACGCTAGTGCCGATGGCAGGGCTCCTGGCGCGCTCCGGCCGCCTCGTGCTGGCCGGCGACCCCAAGCAACTGGGTCCCGTGTGCATCTCTAGAGACGCCAGCGACAACGGACTCGGTGAGTCGTCGTCGAGCTTTTACGGCAACTGGATACAAGGTCCTTAGTGCCGTTTCTTCATTGTAGTGTTTAGTGTTTACTATTCTCACTTACTCGTTATACAATCTACTATATTTATCAATTTCAAAAGAAAGAGGTAGACTGTATTTTTTTCTTTGTAACTCTGTAATTTTTAAACCGATTTGGAAAAATATTTCTTTTATTTGAAAGGATAAATTTACATGATTGATCCCATAAATATTTCATCAAAATCGGTGTAGCAGTTTGGTGTTTTAAACAAAATTGCGCATTTTGAAGTCGGTTTTTAATTTTTTTTACCATATTTATTTGTACGGCCTCGTACGTTGCAGTAGTCTGGTGATGACGAACAACCGAGTACCACTCGTCCAAAGATAATTTTATTTACAATACTCCCAGACCCTATCCCAAACCGACACACGTCGCTATCGTGTTAGGGATGTACAGCGCCATCTAGTGGTAGGCAGTGCTGAACTAAACATAATTATACATTATTATTATTTTACTATTTATAGCTGAGCGTGCACTGTGCGCCTGTACTCAACTGTCGATGTTTATTGGCTCCATCCAGGTCGGTCCCTACTGGAGCGGCTCACGCAGACCTGCCCCCTGTACAGAGACAATCCCAACTACATCACCATGCTGAGGAAGAACTTCCGCAACGACCCCGACATACTGCAGCTGCCCAACGAACTCTTCTACAACAACGAACTTGTGGTAACGAACATATACATACATACGACAGGCCTCGTGGCCCAGTGGTAGTACGTCTGGCTCTGAGCTGTAGGCCGTGGGTTCGATCCCCACCCAGGGCAAACATCACGAATCACCGTTTCATGGTGGATATTCCAAAAACCCGAACGAAACGTGTTAATTTCACTCTCATCGTGCGGACTGCTAGATTGTGGAATAAGGTTCCTGAGTGGGTCTTTCCCGATAGATATAATCTGGGTGTCTATAAATTGCGAGTGAATTGTTTTTTTCTAGGTAAGCGCGCTCTATCATAGACCGCAACGTCGCTTAACATCAGGCGAGTTGTCGGTCAAGCGCAAACCTATTTCTACATAAAAAACATTTCTACTGAGCATGGATGTTTGATTTATGAATTGTTAAATTGACGTGATAGTTACATAAAAAATAGTCTTAGATTGTCGTCAACAATGTTTTCAAGTTTTGTTTCATATGTTAATTTTTTTGTCATGATAAAGTATATCATGCCTATTGTCTAAAACACCAGAGATGAAACTTGTATCTTAAAAGTCAAATGTTGATTTTCCCAGCCCCTGGCTCCGATGGACCCGCTGAGTCGAGTCAGCGTACTGGGGTTGGAGCGGGGCGACCGCGCTGTAGTGTTCCACGCACTACACTCTAGGGAGCAGAGGATGGGTAACGCTCCAAGGTAATTGTACGCATCATCATCTCAGCCACAAGAATCCCACCGCTGGACAAAGGTCTCCCATGGATTTCCATAAAGACCGGTTGGAAGCGGCCTGCATCCAGCGTCTTCCCGCCACTTGTATGAGGTCATCTGTCCATCTCGTGGCTGGTCTTCCTACGCTGCGCTTGCCGGTGCGTGGTCTCCACTCAAATACTTTTCGACCCCATCGGCCAGCCCCAGGCAACAGGAAATACTCAGTTTTTGGTATAGGCGTCGGTTACCAAAGGAACACAAACACGACACACCGACCTCGCCGGCGAGGTCGAGGAACCCCCAGGTCTGGTAGAAGACCGGTTAGATTCTCTCCAAATAGTCAACCAGTTCAACCCAATAGGGCCGCAGGGCACACCCCATCGGGGTTGCCGCACGGCAATTCGACTTCCCCCCCCCCCAGGCGACGGCCCAAGCCGAGGTCCGAACCTCCCTCGAGGTGCCCTTGAGCTAGTCCCTCGTAACCTTTAGTTTGTAAGCGGCCCAGCGCCTTCTGCGCTCGCCAAAGTCCGGTAAGCTGTAGAGGCCGTTAGAGGCCAACAGCTCTAGTCATTTCACAAAAAAAAAAAAAAGACCCCATCGGCCATCAGTTCTATGTGCTATGTGCCCTTTCCACTGCCAATTCAACTTCCTAACAGACATTGAACGAATAGTTAAGTTTAATTACCTGTTTTATCAATAATTTTATAGTATTTACTACTTTATTTGGAATAATATTTGAAAACACGGTATCATAAAATTTTCTCTATAGAAAAAAAAAATTACAAGTGACGTTCAAATTCTATAACCACTAATAGTATATGTTAAATTATTCAATTTATCGTAATAAATGTGCTGAACCATATATTGCAGGTTAAATGATATTTAGTTTCATAAAATAACGATTACTTTCCTTGTAAATAGAAAAAAAAAACATCAAAAATTCGATTTCAAGTGCTTTGCTTCTATCGTAACTGCCGCAAGGAAATTCGAGCTAAAAAAGACTTTATTCATAAGGATATACGATCGATATTTCTTCGTCGTGCAACGCTCTGCTAATTTTGACGACCTTCGCAGACGTTGGTGTCCCGATGGTAAATTGCGATTTATTGATTTGTTTATTATATTTTTTGACCATTATCCAAGTTTTTGTTTTCCGAACAAACTTATATCAATTACTGTCTATAACAGATTTGTATAAGTTCTGAATTTTAACCAACCCTGCAACGGCAGTAAAATCTATAATATAATGTTACAGCTATTTCAATGACATGGAATTGGAAATGTTGAAACGATACGTGACGGCGTTGATCAGGAACCACCGTGTGCAGCCCAAGGATATTGGCGTGATTGCACCTTACATCAGACAGGTTTGTACTAGACACCAGGGATTCCCAAACTGTGCGCCGCGGCGCACTATATACGAGTACGTGCGCCGTATAGAGTAGAGCCGTGGGATGCTTCTATTTCTTCTTCTTCATTAACTTATTTTAAATTTTAGAATATAAATTTTAAAATTTTAAATTTAAATTTTAGAATATTAATTTTAAATATAAGAATATTCATTTTAAAATATTAATTTTATGTTTAATTGTTACTTATTACTGGCATCTGGGTGTCAACAGGGTCATGAAAATGGCCGCATTCAACCCTCAACATAGATTTTGTATAAGTAATCTGTGGATAGTGCTGTGGGTGATTTAATACCTTTTATTGTAAAATTTTAAATTGGACTTCTAATATGTCACTGTTTATATTCTGAAATAAATACAATGAAGAAACTAAAGGAACGGAATCTACATATATCAGCAGGCACTAAATTAATAATTCTAATCGCTTGCGGTGCATGCGAGCTCTCTCGCTGATAAGTATTTATGCTTGGAAATTAATCTGCTTTTATTTTCATCATCATCATCATCATCTCAGCCATAAGAAGTCCACTGCTGGACATAGGCCTCCCCTATGGATTTCCAAAAAGACCGATTGGAAGCGGCTTGCATCCAGCGTCTTCCTGCCACTTGTATGAGGTCATCTGCCCATCTCGTGGCTGGTCTTCCTACGCTGCGCTTGCCGGTGCGTGGTCTCCACTCGAGTTCCTTTCGGCCCCATCGGCCATCAGTTCTACGTGCTATGTGGCCTGCCCACTGCCACTTCAACTTGCTAATCCTCTGTGCTATATCGGTGACTTTCGTACGTCTACGTATCTCTTTATTTCTTATTCGATCTCGTAGAGTGACTCCGAGCATAGCCCTCTCCATAGCTCGTTGCGTGACCTTGAGCTTTCTTATAAGGCCCATAGTTAGGGACCACGTCTCAGTGCCGTAAGTCATCACTGGTAACACACACTGGTCGTAAACTTTCGACTTGAGGGACTGGGGTATATTGGACGAGAAGACGCTTTTAAGTTTCCCGAACGCTGCCCAGCCGAGTTGGATACGACGATTGACCTCTCTCGCAAAGTTGGACCTGCCTAATCGGACCGTTTGTCCTAGGTAGACATATTCGTCAACAACTTCAAGAGTGGAGTTACCCACAGATATTGGGGGGGCTTTTATTTTAGCTACCTAATATCATTGTAGTCTATTCAACCGAGATAATATACTAAATCTGCATCTGAAAATGTTTGGGAAACCTAACTTATTTTTAAGCTATTGCATAGCTTCTATCGTGGGCCTTGAGCGTGGAGACCGAATCCAGAAATTCCGTAACGAAAATAACCTAACACACCGCGCGTAAAGCTATTATGCAATAGCTTTACCGCGGCAGTCTCCGAGTGCCACACGTCTTTTTTTTTTAAGTTAGGTTAGACAAGTGGCATTCTAATTTCGTGAACGCCAGTAGAAAAGAAAAGTAAAAGTATGGGATTCACATTAACTAACGAAATGTCACGTGACGGCACGTTTTGGCCACCTACTCGCCTATTGGGAAGCGACGTATGGTCGAAGATGAAGCACGCAAAGTTAGAAGATTATAATTTACTTTTATTAGTTTAGTTATATCGTTGTAATTAACGACAGGTGTACAAAATGAAGACGTGGCTGGTATCCCAAAAGTATGACCAGATCGAAGTGGGTACCGTGGAGGCTTTCCAGGGTAAAGAGAAGCGAGTGATCCTGGTGTCCACTGTGCGGGCCAACTGCCGGCTCCTCGACTACGATGCTAAATATGGACTCGGCTTCTTGGTCGATGACAAGGTTAGTACACAGATATACAGAGGAGAATTTTTAGGTGCGAAAATAAGGAATTTTATGAAAAAAATTAAAAAGGAAAATTAGAAAAAATAAGGAACATTTTAAAAAGGAAGATTTAAAATAAGGAAATTTTTTACGGACTTCAAAGAGTAGAAGATTAACAATTCGGATGTATTTTTTTGTTTGTTATCGCATAACCGTGATCTATGAACCTATTTGTTTTTTTTTGTCTGAAAGGATATATGTACTTTCTGATTGGCCCCATACAAATTTCATCAAAATCGGTTCATTACATTGGTTTTTAAAATTAATTACGCATTTTAAAGTCGGTTGTTTCACTTTTTAAAGTATAATCTTAACCGATTAGAAATATATATTGTCGTACGTTTGGAAAGTTAAATTTTTTTATAATCTGATAGTTTAAATTTTTAGACTGAACAATTAACTTCAGAACAAATGAGAAACTGAATTTAGGTCGAACAATTAACTTCGGAGGAATTGAAGAACTGGACTTAAACCGAACAATTAATTTCTGGTTAATTAAAGAACTGAAATTAGTTTCTGAGACATGATTTAAAGTTTTTCAGTGGAGAAACGCCCTATTCTTTGCCGAATGTATAGAATCATTATGGCGCACCTAATATGTCGTCACATTTAATACTGAATTTAAAGTGCAACTTTTATATTTTTTGAAGATATTTTGTTTCCTTTTATTAGTTTCTATGGTTAATAAATCTATTTGAAGAGAACATCAAGAACATTCAATAAATGAACTTTATGCATTTAATGGAATCATTAAACTGTTTTAAAAATGTTTGTCAATTTTATTGCAACAAACTTATAACAATTTTTTCTACATTTTTGGTAAGAAGAAGTATCTACGTCAAAACACAGTTACTTTTACTGACGTGTATCTATATTAGCTTTACTTTTCATCGTCATCATCATCTCAGCCACAAGAAGTGTACTGCTGGACATAGGCCTCCCCCATGGGCTTCCAAAAAGATCGGTTAGAAGCGGCTTGCATCCATCGTCTTCCTGCCACTTGTATAAGTTTATTAAAGTTTTACCTGGAAACAATTTACAGAGGTTCAACGTGGCAGTGACCAGGGCTAAAGCCAAGCTGATCATAATCGGGAACCCAACTTGCCTGACGCGCGACGAGAAATGGCGGAGATACATGACGATGTGCAAGGAACTCGGATGCTACTACGGAGTTGAGAATCAACAGTTAGAGAGGAACGAGCTGCTATTAACTGAGATTGCGAAGACTAGATTTGACAGATGCAGGATAACTCAAGCTCTGAAAGAGAAGAGAGAAAAGCGAATCAAAGAAGAAAGCGTTCGGCAGTAGGCTTCTGCTAATCATCATTGTCTTGCCTTTATTCCATTAGGTGGGGTCGGCACAGCATGTTACCTTTCGCCACTTCACTCTAACAGACGTCGATATGCGTGTGAGAAGTGTGAGTGTAGAGATCTACACTCACACTTCTCACACGCATATCATCTTTTACAGTCCACCCACACTTTATTAGGTCTCCCTCTCCCGGCCCTACCGCTTACCATCATGTTAAGGTCCCTCTTGCATACATAGCTATCCTCCTTTCTCATAACATGTCCATACCAGGACAGCCTCCCACATCTCAACTTTTCGGTGATTTTCGGTGTTACTTTCAGACTTCCATAGTGTGATAAAAGTTTTAATGATAAAAACCGAGACGTTGACCAATGACTGTTTCAAGTAAAGGAAGATGAGTGGCGCTGATTCATAATAGGGAATATGCATGAATTTTATTTCATATGAATAATAGTTTTAATAAATAACATACTATATTGAGTCTAAGGCTCAATTAGCTGCCAAAAAGCTGGGTATTCTTTCAAAGGTGCGTCGGTACTTCACGCCGGAACAGTTGCTTACGCTATACCAAGCACAAGTTCGGTCGTGCATGGAGTACTGTTCGCACCTTTGGGACGGATCTGCTAAGTACCAGCTCGAGGCGTTAGAGACGTGCTAAGAGGCTCATTTGTGACGATTCCCTTGTCAGGACTAAGCTTCAAAGTCTGGAGCATCGTCGCAAAGTATCTAGTTTGTCGGTTTTTTATCGTATACATTTCGGTGAGTCTGGGTCTGCTTTGCATGATCTCATTCCCCCATGCCCATTTTTCTATCGGACTGCAAGAAGCACGAAAAAGAGACATCGTTAAATGGTTGATATTCCGAAAACACGTACGAAACGCTTTGGCTCCACTTTCATTGTACGTACTGCCAAACTGTGGAATACGCTTCCTGAATGGGTCTTTCCGACTGGATATAATCGCGAGTGAATAGGTTTCTTCTAGGCAAGCGCGCTCCATCGTAGACCGTAACTGTTGCTTAACACCAGGTGAGTTGACGGTCAAGCGCAAGCCTATTTTCGAAAAAAAATAAAAAAAATACTAAAATGTAAAAGATTTACTAAAAATAATCTAAATATTACGTACAGTGTTAACAGATGAACCTTCAAAAACGAATCGTGTGTTCGCCCGAAATTCCTAGTACTTTGACTACTAGTGTTCGCTAAGACGTCACAACCAACAATTTTAAAGGTTCGCTCCGGACAAATCGGATCATCTGTTAACAAACTCGTGTCGACCGTCCGTGTTACAGTTGCTTTATAGAACACTATAATCGTACTCGGTATCAGCATCAGTGATTACAGTCCGCCTAGGAAGAGATTAACTTGATTTACATACAACTTTGGCTGTACAAAACTTTTTTATTGCTTGATGTTGGCATCGTGCTTGCACATTTGGTTATTTGTGTATATAACAAAACTTTCTTCTTGTTTAATTTTGTTCATTTTCATTTACTACTTAAAGGACACGCCGCCAAAAATATTTTCCTTTTTAATTTCAGAAAATTTATCTTTTGATACCTTAATTCTTATATTTTTGTCGGCATGTCCTTAATTATGTGACGTAAATACGACGAATTAAAATAAAAAGCAAAAAGGTATACTTTCATGTATTGGGTGGTCAAAGGTGTATAATGTACCAAACTGTATTTTACAAGCGACAAACTTTTACCAAATTCAAGTTAAGTAAGTAATTACTGATAATTTCTAAGTACAAATAGTGTAATATACAAGACGACAATAATGTGACATCTGTAAGGTACTATGGTTTCAGCATTGCCTGATAAGCCTATCATTCAGATTTAAATTGTAGGAAATAATTTAAATAACTAAAATTATTTTTATATAATGTTTAGTGGTAAGTTTTTACCAATATATTATTCCTACTTCGAATTCTATATATATTTATGTTATAAATAACAATTTTATTCTCGATTTCTTATAGAACTTTTCTTGTGAATGTTCCTTTGCTTTATGTTATTGTTTTTATGTTTTTTCTTTATCTATTTTCCTGGTGTCTTTGTATTTTTATGACTATTGTAAAATAAATAAGTGAGAGTATGTCTAACACATTTCGGCCTCGCAGCTCAGTTGGTAGTATGTCTGCCTGCTAAACTGTAGGTCATGGATTCGATCCCCACCCAGGGCAAACATTTGTGTGATGAGAATGAGTGTTTGTTCTGTGTGTGAGTGTTTCTATGTATCGTAAGTATGAATTTAGAATTTAAAAGTATATAATATATGTATTCTATCAACCATCTAGTTCCTAAAGTACATAGTACAAGCAGATTTGCTTAGTTTGGGCTAGATGGTGTTGTGCGAAATGTCCACCAATATTTATTTGAAAAAAAAATGACATAATTTTAATAGAAAGGACTAATTTATTAATAATCGATATTAACTATATAAAAATGAATGAACTGACTTTATTTTAGAAATCACGTGGTGATCGGTGCTTATACGATATATTTTTTACAACGTTAAGTAATTAATGCATTTTTAGATGTAAATGTAAATTGTGATAAATCACTAGAACTGTTTTACAAATATACTTAATATTTTGCGAAATAAATCAGTTGCCATATAGATTAGAAAGAGTATTAAATTTAAATTAATGATGCTAATTCATACTTCTTGCATATTATTTGGAATGTTTGGTCTACTCTTTTTTTATGAGTGCAAGCGGATTTCCTATACTCTGACTAATACTATTTTTATCTGATCAAATATTTTGTGAATAAGATACTGACCTAACCTAATGTAGTCCATTTGATCTATTGCCAAAAAAAAAAACAATTCTTTTACTATTTAAGGTGTAAAACATTAAACAAATATATATAATAATATATCAACTTAGTTAACCTAAAGGCATTTAGGTTAACAAAGTTTATATATTATCTGTTAACTTCACCTATTAAATTAATCAATACTTAAGCAACAACTTACCCATCCAAATTTATGTTTTGTCAACTTCTGTTATTTATTCACTTAATCTCTACGATTGCATACCTTATTGCAACCTTATAGACCTATGTTTTGGCTACCTAATTAACCTTCCGTATGACGATTTATAATATTAGTACCCAAAAAATTGCATACGTTATAGTTTTCATACTCCTTGAGTGTAGTTTTGCGTGTCGACGACGACGGCATAACTGGAATTCAATCCTCAAGAAATACAAATCTGTTAATAAGATAGTTTCGTATCTAAAACTTACAACTAGGTTTAGAAAACTTAAAAACCTCCAAAAAAAGACTGAAAACAGATTTTAATGAAACATAGCTAACAATATTCGTTCAAATCTTTAATCAACCAAAAAAAAAATAGATCTACGATCTATCATGGTTGCCTGGAAGAAATCGCTATTAGCGATAAGGCCGCCTGTTGCTGCACTATTAGTTTAAGGTAGGTATGTACAATAAAGAGTTTAACTATCTAAATCGGTCCATCTGTTTGAGAGCTACGATGTCGCAGACACTTATAATCACCCTTATTTTGGGTTGGGGGTTAATAATGTGTGTTTGTGTTATTGTCTTCTCTGCAAATAACTCCAAAGTGTTGTTTTTTTAGATAACTAAGAATACGAGCTATTAGCTCGTGTAATAGTTAAGCGTATGCCTTGTGCCAGATGTGATATCCTCTAAGTAATATTGTGATTCATTTGAAACTATTATACCGTTAAATTATAAAATGCTATTGAAAAAAAAAACGTGTATCATGGTAGGCCTCATGATACGTTTTTTTAATGTTTTATAAAATTAGTTTTTAGACATAGATAAATGGTAGTAGGTACTTAAGAATTGTTTTTATGTATGGATTTAAATCAATCGATTTTTTTAATGAATTAATTAATTTGTAGTATTTACGAATTGTTTTAAATTATAGATTTAAATCAATCAATTACTTTATAATTGACTAGCTGCGCCCCGCGGTGCTACTCTCTGTTTTACATAAGTTCTATCAAAAGAGATATTATTTTTCAGGATAAAAAGTGCCAGGGTGTCAGTTACTTCCATACCAAATTTCATCAAAATCGGAATAGCCGTTTGAGCGTGAAGAAGTAACAAACATACAAACAAACACACTCACAAAATTGATGGTATAGTAAGTTAAGTGGATGGTAGTGTTTACGAATTATTTTAAATTATAGATTTATATCAATCAATTATGTTTTAAGGAATCAATGAATTTTGACGGTCCTTCTATTTGTAATTTTTTAATATAGAATAAATATTGCTGTAAGTGTGTAATTACTGTTATTTTTAATCATGTTTTTGATTATTATTTCATATTATCTGATTCATTTTTACTGGAGATCTCGTTTCCATGTAATTTTTTTAATTATAAATTTCATTGCAATTATATTGAGCTCAAACGATATTTTTATGCATTTTATAATCTTAAATAGTGACTGGCTAAACATCTGCAGACTAATTCTAGAGCAATACGTCACTTTAGTCCTTGCTAATCTTGCCATTCCTAAAAACAACATAAATTATGTCTATTGCTTGAGAATTAATTTGCTGATCGTACATTACTGTATATTATTTTCTTCTGAGTTTTTATAATTTTCATTGAATTTATTGTTTAGCTGAAAACGATACTTTTGTGCATTTTATTAATTCCAATAGATTTACTGGTCAAACGTCTGCAGTCTGATTCTAGAGCAATAGATATCACTTCTGTCTTTGCTACTTCTAAAAACAACAGAAATTATATCTATTGCCTGAGAATTACTTTGTTGATCGTACATTACAACATATCTATTTTCTTCTGATTTTTCTTTAAATATTTTCTATATCTCTCATTTGTATTGTAATGAGTACGTCATAGATTATCGAAAATATGAGGTTCCCTACCCGTCTTATGATAAATGTAATTAAAAATGATTATGTAATTTAAGGAACTAACCAATGAGAGATTTTATAATTATATAAATTTATATAAATTTTACAAAAATGTCTCATTGGCCGATCAGACATTGTTTACGTTTTAAGACGAGTGGAGGTGAACGGATTACTTTCGTGTTTTCACGGCGTATTTATTGAAACCTAGTTGATGAATCAGATAATTTAATTGTTTGAATAATGCGCTCAATACTTTGAATCGCCCCCAAAGAATTCACATGTGAATTTGCCTGACTTGCGAACAATATTTAAAAAAAAAGGTATTTATTTGTGTTGATAAATTTTAAATTCGAATATTTGTTGGGAGCACTCATTATGTTAGCGAGTGAGTGTATGATTGCGATGGTTCGAAAGTTATCGCTTGCGGATATGACGATTTCGAACGATATTAAAGAATTCGTACAATTCTTGAATATCGTTCGAAAGAACGATTCATAAATTGAGCTCCATGATTTGAAAGTTATTCTTATTATTCCACTATATTAATAGAATCGTAAGCAAAAATGAAAGTTATATTATTAAGAAATCATATGGCACATTCAAAGTGCAGTAATAAAGTATACAAAAATTTATTGTCACGATTTTTCTTTATTATATTTGTAGATTTCAATTGTGAGTTTAAAATCTCCTATGTTGATAACGTGATTTTTTATTGCACTTGTAGGTACTTTAACAATTTTTGGGGTTCTGTAACCAAAGAGTGTCAAGAGTATCAAGCCTCAGATGTCTGTCAGTATGTTCTAATGTACGAGTACACCATCCTTAACTTTTGAAGCGCAATAGACACAGTAGAAATTTTCACAGAATATTATTACCTACAGGCGATTTTTACGATATTTCCAAATAATAAAACAAAACTGAACAAGTTTAGAATTTTAATGAGACAAATATTATATAATTTGAGGTCATAATACATCGTAGTTAAATTAACATTTTTAATGTGATACTTGATACGTATGGGGCAGGAATTTAAAACAGTTTTTTGTCCTTGTCTTGTAGTCAAGTTAGGTATCTATTGTGATTGATCATAATATTTGCAACAATCTAAGTTTATTGTTTGTGTTATCTATCCATTCTGTTTACCAATAACAGATATTCGTTTCCTCGGTAGTTGTTTGCCCTATCTACCATTGGTAAAATTTCGTAGGAGAAAATTTTTAATGGTCTTGCTCTGTTTGTAAGGCTAGAAAGTTTTTTTATACATGAGTATATATAGCTCATGTATAAAAAAAGACTCAAGTCTTATAAATATAGCTTTTTAAAAAAAATAGAGCAAAAATCTCTTCTCCTGAGAAATTTTACCAATGGTAGATAGGGCAAAGAAGCACTGAGGTAACGTATTGTTTAGCCTAGAAACCCATTTTTACTAATTCAAGTAACTCCTGGAGGGTTTGTAAGACGTATTATTGATTGTTGAATTGACGTGATGATATAAAGAATAATCTCGAATTGTCGCAAACATGGTGATCACTTACAATTACCCGAGCTACAAAAAAAAAACAAGGGCAAAAAATTGCTTGAAATTTAAATTACAAGCAATTTTTTACTTTGAAATCACTATTGACATGCTTCAATTTTAATGTGTGCACATTATTATTAAAAAAGTCACTAAAAACCGGTAAAAAGTCACTTACGTCTATTTTGAGTTATATTCAGGAAGTTTTCTACACTAACATAATGTAATATATAGAATATTCTAAAAAAAAGTATTCTAAACGGCTAGAAATGAGATCATTGTTTCTAAACACAGCCTTAAAATATTTAACATATTTCTTTTGACCAGAGCTTTTTGCTAAGTCCAAATGTTTGCCACTTGCCACCAACTTCAAACCATTGAAAATTCTTCGCAAAATTTGACTAGCCCATTCCTACAGATACCGGAAATTCATAGGGGAGGTCTATTCTATGTGTATGTCCAGCAGTGGACTTCTTGTCGCTGACATGATGGGTACAGCACAACTACTTGCGCTAGCTTCCGAGACGTCAAAAAGGTTTGCGTGTAACGTACCTACGCTATAAATGGTGTATGGTTCGTGGCTCGCAACAAGCGCTGTCAGTTCGTTTCTTTTACATCTAATCGGAACGTATGTATGCGTTTTCCCCGAGCGCGACATTGCCTCTTTGCCTAGAATATGGTGTAGAGCTCAGGAGGTATTGTATTTTGCTGTCTACTCCGTAGTCAACTCCAGTGCAGATGCCAAGTGCCTTGTTGCAGTTGTATCCAGGGGCGCACTTCTGTCCGAATGTATCGAAGTTTCGTTTCACCGTGCACTGCTCGCCTGGGCCCTGGAAGTGAGTTTTATTTTTAATTGTGGTTATTGATATATTAATAAATATGTGAAATTGTTCACGTATTCTTTTATTGCAGGGTTACAAAATTCTTTGCGGTGCTTTCTCGATCCGTACGGTGTCAAAGCAGCGGCAGGTGGATTATTGTAATCAGGTAAGCAGCATAATCAAGAATATTTAGCATTATTTTCTTTATTTGGTAAAAAATCATAGAAGTTATATATGTAGGTTTTTTTAAATGACACTTTAGATGGCGAAGAAAACCGTCCTTACAAAACCTGAATTTCTGAAAGTGCATAGGTAATCATCCTAATTTAGTGTCCCCTTAAAAATGTGCGTTGTCTGACAAACCTAACTTGAACCGCTTCGTTAGAGAAGAGACCCGCATGGAACGTAAGGAACATCTATTACTATTACTCAGACCTCTTTACCTACCTCGTATACTAGGGGGCGTTTTAAGTTCTCGGAATGGGGGGCGATGCAAGGCAAGACTAAACCAGACATCTCTCCTATCCATATATTCGGAGATGAAAGTAAATTTTCCAAGAAAATCAAACTTGAGACTTGGTCAATTAGTTTATTGTCTCAGAAGACATTAATTTTAAATACAGAACGGACACTCCGCCTCCCGCCAATCGGGTTCCTCACCCGCTCCCCGCGCTCGCCCTGTTTACGACGCGGTTGCCAGTCGAGACAAGTCCGACGTATGGTATTGTGATGTAGAAGTTTTTTTGACGTGCAAAATGTCTTTCACAGAAGCAAGAAAATTGAAGTACCCTGTAGCAGTCCCGGCGTCCGCCGCAGACCTTGTTGATGTAGGTCCCAAGGCTGCACTGCTTGTACCGCTTGCCGTCTCTCACGATAGGACACTCCTCGTAGCTCGGCATCCAGTTGTCGGAGTTCTTGCACACAGGACATTCCACCAGCTGGTAGTCTCTGTGAGTTTGTTTTATTTATTTATATTAACAAAGGAAAACTAATAGTTAAATACATTTAGGCAAGGGAATAAGAACGGAAGGTCAATAATTAAAAGTACATATCCACAAATAATAATATAAAAGAGTAGATAACGCAGTTACAGGCGGCCTAGCTCAAAAAAAGAAATTATTCCGAAAAATTACACGAAATTAAAATATTTAGAATGATAATAGAAAGGAATATTATATTATTTTACTTGATATAACACGCCAAGTAATTTATAATTGTTATCTCAGTTAAGAGCTCACGAAAGCAGATCTTTGTTTTTTTTATCGCGAATTGGGTCAAATTGAATCTATACCAATATATTTTGTGTGTGTATTTTTTGGACTTTTTCTGTGAATTTTGCCGGTTAAAACACAGGTAATTATGGTTTTTATAATTTAATAAATGAGGTGTCGTTGGAAGCTTCTTGGTTGTCCATTGATTATGTGACATCACATTATATTGAATATGGCGCCCTCTATGGGTCACGAAGTCAGAACAAAAAAAAAATGTATCATTGAACAGGGGTTTTTAAATAACTGTAGAGTTTGGTACATCATATTTTTGTCAAGCGTATCGTTTGATATATTCATTCAAAGTCATGAAATATTTTTTTTTACCCGAGTACGGCGCGCGGCGTCGCAAAGAAACAAATGGGAGGGTTATGTGTTTGTTGATCGGTATTTATGTATGTATTAATTTATGTTCATTCCCTCATAAATTCTAAACTACATATGTGGACCTAAAAAAAAAAAAAAAAACACTTGTAGCTCCAACAGTAAATGGAATTGTTTTTTTCTGAAATCTCAGTGTTTTTGCTTTAGTGAAAATTTTGTATATTCTGAGTTACAGCAGTTACGCTTTCTACCGTCGATATGATCGTACCCATTGTCATCGTTGAAAGGCTCCTCCCTCTCGATGAGGTTCCGCGCCTCGTAGCCGCGGTAGTGCGCCAGAGTCGACCCGCACGCGACAATCAGTATTAACGCCAGGGGATGCATGCTTGGAGAGTTCTGGAAAATCATTACATACGTGGAGTGAGCGACTGCTATTTACAATTTTTATCTGCAAGCGGGGTCAATGTATTTTTACCGACTTTAAAAAGAAGGAGGTTAACAATTCAGCTGTATTTTTTTATGTTTGCTACCGCATAACTCGGGTTACTCGGGCATTTATAAGCCGATTTGAAAAACAAAAACCGATTTTGATGAAATTCATCTAAATTAGTTCAGTAGATTGGTTTTAAAATAAACTTGCGCATTTTGAAGTCGGTTTTCAGTTTTTTTGAAGAATTATGTAGTAATAGGTTGATAAATAACATTTTACGTATTGTATAAAAAGAGTGCCCTTAGGACCATGCGACAGAAGTGGAAACTTCATCAAAACGATGTTAATAATAAGAAATAGTAGATAGTAGTGACGGGTTGACTATAGTCAACCCGTCACTATGTCTATGTCTAGTGAGGGAGATATATCTCCCTCACTCGACTTGAGCAAACTTTACCTGAACGAGCGTTACCATAGCCAGTGGCGGCGCAAGACCAATTTTTTTATGTGGGCAAGGTACGGGCCGGATGGGCAGCGCATGGGCATAGCTATAACTTTCACATGGGGGGGAGCATTTGCGATCCAGGATCGAGGATTTGGTTTTCGGAGAGTAATCACACTACTCAAAATTATATTTTTTTTACATTGCGCGAGCGCATATAACTGATATACTGAATAAAACCTTTACTGTTTTCATCAGTCATGGTTTTTGAGTAAGTAATATGTTAGCAGGTCCTCTCAAACCTTGATAAACATAAGATAATCAGGCAATAAGCAATTCGCGCGAGCGAAGCGAGCGCCAAATTTTTGTAGGTTTACTATCGTAGCAAAAAATGTGAACTAACGTCTCGATTGAACTAAATAATGAAATAAGGACAGCACCGCCCTCAATTACACAGTAGAAGCTTGCACTCATCCTTTAAGTATCTCATAAATAATCTTGGATACATATATCTTCTAGATCGACGAGCTCCATCCTAGGCCACACCGTCGCTTAACATCAGGCGAGTTGGTGGTCAATCGTAGATCTAACTTGTATAAAAAAAAGAAAAAAAAAGTGTGAATCTCCAGTTCATATACCAAATTTAATTGCTAAATTTTAGTCTCGATTGCCGAAGGATGCGAGACCTATATTAGTCATTACCTACAAATTTTTGGCGGGAAACGTCCACTGGACGGAAATTATATAAAAACAATTATATTCTTAGTGTCGTACTTACTTCTGTCGGATGGACTGGAGACTATAAAATTAAGTTCATACTTGTTTAATTACCACCATTTTGGCGCTTTAGGCAGATGCGAGTATCTATTGAATTAAAAAAGGAGACGATAGAATCAGTGACATCTGCAGTAGTCGCTTCAAATGTACCTACGTTATATTAGTTCTCTTTTGACGTGTCAAATTGAAGTGCCAATGAACTATAATTTTTATTGAAAATCCCTGTATAGATTTTATTATGGACACTAACGTGGATTTCTCGCTTCCCTCTCACACATAGTTGTGTGTAAACAGATGTTAGTGATCGGTAGTTTTTATTTAAAAACTCGGTCTAGATTTAGCAAACATATTTTCGAGGTCAGTGGTACCTAGTCTAACAAAGTGCAACAGCTGCAGTGATATTGACCTGGCTCGAGACAAGGAGCCAAACGGCACCGTTGCACTCTATATAAAGTTTCTCAGATGGGATCTGAACTGACAAACTTTATATAGAGCTGTCGTGAGTTGATTTATTGACCGTTTGACATTCGGAAAGTTTTTCTCTCGTTCATATTTAGGTCATTGTACGTGTCCATTGATTGAAATGTGATGGATACGGTCAAGTCCGTCCCCCATTCGAAGAATATCACTTAGATTTTGTTCTCGTTTGCTGAACTCGTCCCGTTGATTGTTCTTAAAAACAGCAATCGTCAAGCCAGGTCAGAGGCCTTCCTGCGGCTTAGTAATTCTGACACTAGGGCTGGCCACTCAGTCTATACGAACTTACTTTATAAAAAAAAATATGGGTGACTTAGGACTTGTCGGATTTAAAGATCAAAAGGTCACCAAATCCCGAGTGCATTGGTTTTCTCTAGGAAAGTGCGCTCCATCTTAGACCTTAGTCGCTGAACTAAAGCTGAACTTTAGCCGTGAAGTAGTAACAAACAGAGACAGACGTCAGATAGACTGAGTTACTTTTATAATATTACGATTAAGACAGTGATGCGTTTACTACAACATCGAATTATTGCCATTTTCGACGTACATCGGTCATGTCCTTCATACAAGTCAATGGCAAATACATTTAATTTTCTCAGTTCTGAGTTGGATCTTATTTTTGTTAGTGTATCAGTGAAAATTCCAAGATTTCTCAATAATAACCTTGTCTCATGGATCGGGAGCGTTATTTTCCTTGTCTGATCTTAATCACAGGATATTATTGTCGCCAAGCGCTATTTCTAGTCTTGTGAATGAATGTTACTATTTGACTAGCTGACGTCATACGACTAGGTGATATATAGGTTGAAAAACTGAACCTGCTTTCGTCCGCATCTTTTTTTTTCTTATTTTCATATGACTATCATAAGTTGTAGTTTATTTATATAAGGATTTTTTTAGTTAAGTGGTTTTTATGTATCTACACAATGACTTTCCAACACGTGGAAGTAGTCTAAAACAAAATTCACGAATATAGTGCACTGGGTTGACCGATACTTCTTCTTTTTTTTGTATTGGACCCCGCGATTAGCGATTTGCCAGTGTCAAGTATTGAAATATTTTCAAGTTTCTTGAATAATACAAGTTATTTAGTGTTCTATTCACAGTCGTAAGTCACGTAAACAGTCTTTTTCAAATTTAAGTCTTGCCTCAGTAAAGTAATGGCGACTTTACTAGAAGCTTCTATAGAGTTTTGCCGACAACGTAAAATCACACTCATCACATCACACTTCAATTTATTTCACTTGCCCACACTCATGCACTTGATCGAACACTTAATGAATAAAACACTACCATTTTTACAGCATTAATGTTCAAAGTAAAACAAGTTTAGGAAAATAAAACAAAGCAACAACACGTTATAATATACTAAGATATACTAAGTATATACTAAGACGTTTCCGCCAAAACTCCTGACCGATACATACATACCAGCAATAACTAACTTAACGACGACTTTTTATGTTGCCGAGTATACTCGTAATTAACGGGGCATAGTAAATATGTAGATTAAAAAAAATTTTAGAAATCCTTTTAGTGTAGTCGGGGAAAAATTAAGTGGGATTAGAATTCGGTTGGGATGTTTTTCTATTATGTTTTCCTTGCTTTCAATGTTAAAAACTTGTATTGTGACAAAGTCATTTTTAATTCATTCTCGCGCGTGTTAAAGCACTGTGTCGTATCTGGCTCCATTGTAAATCCGTGTTTGTCTGCACGTAAACGATCTATTTTCATACTAATGTTGTACATATCACGGGATCAACAGTATTTCGCTTCGTTACGAAATCTTTTTATCGCAAAGTTGATGATTAGTACCAACCTTCAATCATCACCTTTGCGATAAAAAGATAAAAAAATATATATCTATAGGTAAATAACAAATTAGTAGACGCCAGAATCTACGTTTGTTTTCAAATGTTCAACGATTCTGGATCTGTCTCTATATGCTGTCATGTCCCACTGCTGGTATTTTCTCTTGTGTGGTCGTAGTCCATCCCACTGGCCAAGTGCGATTGGCATATTTTGGACGTACATGTTTCCTCACGATGTTTTCCGTCACCGTTTGAAATTAGTGGCACATAATTGCACATATATAAACAATGCATGTAATTTCGAAAAAACCTAGTTACAACATTTGAGGCTTAGGGATTTGAACTCCGAACCTACGAACTTAAAGCTACGTCCCTAAACAGTCCCTTGTGCCGCGGCTGCCTCCATGAGAATGGGACTGTGAAAGTGTGGAACATGTGTATCTGCATTGTAAGGACACAGAAGATACAATATTTAAATCGGAACTCCTTTAAAAAAAGAACGACTCAATAGGGGTATTGAATATCTACGCGACACAAGTTCGTGTTCTGCTGTTTTAAAGAGCTTTGCTGGAGGCGGGGGGAAATGCACAACGCACCCCAAGTGATACGTCAGTGTAGATATTTATCTTGCCTCACTTCAAATTAGAATTACCAATTTGAAGTATTAAGATTCGCCTAGCTAAAGTTCAGTAACTTCCAAAACAAAATTCATTTAGGTAACTAAACTACTTACTTCGATTAGTTGCAATTTTAATAAAAAGCAACACTAGTAAACAACTAGTAATCACGCGATTACGTTCTTATCTATTTCAATTTATTGACGGTACTCTCTATTTCAGCCATTGATGATTACATCTGTACATGTTTAGAAAACGTAAGTATTTCCGCTTCAAAAGTCACTGACTTGAAATTAAAATTAAAAACAAAACGTCATTGCATTGCCACGAGACGACGCTACTGCGGGGGCAGAAAATTTAGAGATTCCTTTTGAAATCCTCGTTGACTCGAAACCATTGCTGGCAATGTTTCTTATATGTGTAGGTAATGAATGAGAAACCAGTAATGTTCATCGTAATGTTAGAATTATTCGAATTACAAAATAGGATACGGAGGCGAATTCGATGTGCGCAAGCGCCGCCCGCCCAAGCGTTTGGCCGAGAAATACGCACTCATGTGACAAACTTCGGACAATACGGACCATTGAGATTTATTTATCGCTGCACATTTTTCGAGAACTTTTAACACTACTTTGCGTAACATATAATTTTCTGTGAATTATTTGAGTGTATTCATATTTGGAGAGAAACCAGAAAATATGGGTATGATATCAAGAGTGCGTGGCAGGATTCGTAGTGATTCTTTCTCGAAGATTCAGACTCTAAAATCTGATGACAAAATCGCCAATATCGGTGAGTACTCATATTATGTCTATTATTTTTTGTTGATCTTTCAATGCTTTCGTTAGAGCTTTTATGCTATAGATATTTTTTTATGAAAATCTTATTTTTTTTAGCGAATTATCAGATCGTATGCTTATACTGGATTATGTTGCTAATATTTTGGCAGCTGTGATTATTTTTCTCAATGTTACACAATGTTAAAGAGCAGTAACATCATTATATTATTATTTTCGTATGTTCTAAGATCGTGCGCCATCGCTGCACGGCGCACGCCATAACGACCCTTCGAATAACATAAACATATCCCGTCTCTTGAATCTGTCTATATTGCTTACGCTTTCTTCTTGTTATTGTCAATTTTGGCTTTGGAAAGAGCGTTTTCTTGCATGTTTATTGTTTTCAACGGACGGATGAGTCATATGTTTACCAATAAATAGTTTATAGATACACATGTTCTGCGCACATGTGCCGTAAAAGCGGCGGTGATGCTTGAGCGCTTAGCTTGTATGTTTTGTCCTTTTTCTAGTGAAAAAGATAGACGTAGCTGTATTGTTTATGCCGAATAAAGTTATTTTGAAATTGAATCTGATATCAATTACATTACTAAAAATAATACTGCTTAATACATTGTTCTTCTTTAATTGCTCTCTAAGTCTCTTTCTTTATGTTCTATTTTAAGCTAAATACGTCTTTGTATCGTTTCGTATTTCCTTACAAAATATTGCTTTACTTTCGTGTTTAGTGCGCTCTGCTTTTTTGTCTAGTCTGAGTTTTTCAACATATCGTAATGAATTTCGACCGATGTAAAGGAATCGTATCGATGAAGCTAATAATTTTACATTCTGAATTACGAAGTATATTCCTATAAGTCAATTATAAATATACACAAAAATATGCAAATTTTTTGTAAAATTTTAATGTTCACTATCTTTTTGCCAGCTATTTGTCGTTTTCATGATTTTTAGACTACAGTCTACCTTCCGCCGTTTAGTACCTTCTAGGTTCCGTATTCCATCATCGGTCACAGCTTCGCTTTCCACCAGACCATCTGGTTAGACCTATTATATATTTAAGAAAACTGCCGACATGGAGCCGCGCCCTATTTCATCATGAATTATGCGTTAACAAACAGCCAGATAAAGTTTATTTCAAATTAAAATATTTGTCTTATTCTACGACGTTAAATAAGATGAATTCTACTAGAATATCAGAAGTGTTTATAAAGTATTTATTGTATATTATATAGATACCTAACCACTGTAATCAAAAATATAATATTCAAAGATTTAACTTCCTGAAATACGTCCACACTGTCACAATAAAATCACCTGTCGTCCTTTCAGACATGTCTTTCCTTAGTAAAATGAAAGACGCTCTTATTTTAAGGGTTATTGTATCCGTTATTATTAAACAAATCTTACTCTTATCAATTTTCTGACAATGAAAAAGAATAAGCTGTGCCACACAAAAGTTTATTAGATCTCTTCAAAATATTCCGAACATCCTAATTTTTTTCGCCATTTCAAGATTGATTCTAAAATAAATCTTGTTCATAACTGTTTATAAGTACAAAGATACCGATTATCGATCCATGTAACACCCTATTTTGTACTTTGTGGTCATGCCACATTGCAAGACGGCTAGGTCTTGAGTTACTCGAAGATCTTGTTGTGAAAGTACTTCATCGCTCACTATTTTTTTCTTCGAGTCAACGTCCGAGCTGACCCAAAGCTGTTTTCACACAACCATTATGGATCGTCTCATGATCTCTCATTTATTATCTGATTAAAACAGCTTCCAGTCGCTTTTATTACCCTGTTGATACTATATATGTGTCTATATAGATTTCATTTCTATAAACATCTATAAAGGCAAAAATATGTCTGAAATGACAACTGGGCATTATCCAGAGATTGGTCGCTCAATTAAAGTTGTTCAGAATTGTAAGTTCAACGAACCATTAGTTCATGATTACGCCTTTAATTTGTGGACATATTACAAGAGGTCTACGAGTAACTCGAGACCACCTTACTACCTACGAGGTCTTGAGTTACTCGAAGACCTTTATATGAAAATACGTTGCCCACTTGCCTTAAGTCAACGCCCTCGAGTTGATGCAGTGTTTTTCAGACGATCATAATGGATCTTCTCATCAACTCTCATTTATAATCTAAATAAAATCACGAATCTTCCAGTTTTTATTGCCCTGTTGTTACTGTGCATTAGTTTCATCTCTTCCTCTTACTGATTTTTTTATGACGCGTGGAAGATATTTTAGCGTTATTTTTAGTCATTTAATGCAAGCGGTAAATAAATAACATTATTTTCGTTTTACGACGTTGGATGTGAAGGAAAACTCGGGCGTGTAACATTTGGGTCGGTGATAGGAATCGAAAGTGGATCAAGGTAACATGAAGATGACGAGATTTTTATCGTTTTCGCCGCTTTTTTTACGCAATATACAGATCTACATCTACGATTGACCACCAACTCGCCTGATGTTAAGCGACGGTATGGCCGAGGATGCAGCTCGTCGAATTTATCGTTGTCCTGTAACGGAGATAACGGTTTTTAGGCTATTTAAAAAAAATCACATAATGCAGGTGTGCGATGTATATACGAGTATTTCTAGTATGTAGTTGTTATTTTATTTTGGATAGTGGGTACGAAATTTAAATGACGAAAATTGAAATGGCTAACTGAGAAATGGGTAAAATCTAAATCTATTCTAACGCTTTGTAGTTCATTTTGATAGCTCATGGCTGGTCTTCATACGCTGCGCTTGCCGGTGCGTGGTCTCCACTCTAGATTTTTCGGCCCCATCGGCCATCAGTCAGATATGTATTATTTTTATAATTTATAAATAATACATCTTACTTTAACCCTATAGTGAGAATGGCCCGGCAGTTTAATGAGTTATCAAAGAATAATTTCGAACTAGACTCTGTGATCCCAAATTCAGCAATTATATTAAAATTATAAAAGATATCCTCTATATTAAACCGTTGATTCCGACGCAACGAATACGTTTCGTCTGAATGAATCATCCCCTTAGTATTAGTATTATTAGTTAAAATTGATATATATTGTAACATCTCAAGATGTTAATTTGCAAAGCAAAGCTTTGCAAATTGGTACCTTTTCCCTACTTGCTCGGTATGTATTGTTTGGTTTTTTTATACACATATTTTATTCCAGCTCAGATTACATATAGTAAATGTTATTATTAAAGTGTAATTGAATATAATTTGTATTGTGTTTAAGAAATAAAATAAAATAAAAATATGGGCTAAAATAAAAAGTCGATTGCAGGAAGAGATAACTCATCTGCATTTACGCGGTTGAACTTCTTTCAGTGCGTTATTAATAAATTGTTTACTGAATCGCACACTCGTAGGTAGGTTAACAAGAACTGAGATTATACGTAAATATTATGTCGAATTTTGATGTGTGAAACGGAAATTATGAATAGAAAATAGTAGGCGTTGTTATTCTTTTAACGACGATGATTTCATTTATATTACTAGTGTTTTATCACTATAATCGACCCGAGATCAGTAGTTTGAAAGTTTTAATTGCAACAAATTGAGTGATACTCATAATTCTGATGGAAAAAGTAAAGCTTCTTCATTTTGACCTACATCGACAAAATATATGAGGGCATATTTGTCATATGCCTTTATTACATCATTATTTTCGGTCCTGCGTTGATCTCATCATATTCTCCTCTAACCTGGCCATATCGTCGATCTACTTGACTAGTAATCTGAAAACCTGTTTTAATGCTTCTCTAAGCCAGCATTCTGTGCTTGTCTTATACAATGTGTCCTGCACACCTCAGCCTACATCAAACAAAAAAAAAAATAAGCCGTCGCGCGTAGAAAGAGCAGACAATAGAAGGAAAACTACTTCTCTTTTCAACCTGCATGATAGAGAAAGTATCTATTTGTCACGAAAACAAAAAACAGCATGTAATTTTTTCTCATATTGCGTGTTATTTTTTTTTATGGATAGTTGTATACTCGTATTTGTCTGTAAATTGTGCCTTTATCGCTGACTTGATCTCTGTTTCCGTAGTATATAATTAATAGTACCTCTGTGCCGTCGCGGGCCTGTGCAGTCAAATTGTAACATAGATCAGCTAAAGAAAAAACAAAAATAGTATATTTCATTACAAGTGCGGAAAGGCTGTCATTGCAAAGAGTTCCGACAAACGTCTAACCGAGCCGAGGCGCAGCCGAAGGCGAGGGTTGACAGTCGGAACAAGTTGACGGTTCCGCACGTGTACTTAACGACTATTTTTAATACAGTTGCGAAAAAATGAAGCAATTTAATAAAATAATAACAACACAATAAACTCAACTAAGTATGCCAACATAACATTTTCTGAAAAACTATTTGCTTTGTTCTCTTCTGTCTACGCAATAAATTCGTTGTATGTAGATATGTAGCGACTTTTTCGGTAAAATGTTCTCCTAAGCATTTTGTGCAATTATACGGAGTTCCGGTGGTGTTAATTAAAAAAAACTAGGGTCGAAATTACTCATTTTGTGCAACAAACAACTAAACTCGCAAAGAAAATTTCTGGAAAATGGCGCCAACCGTAGAATATAAGCAGAGATTTTTTTTCTTCACCCATTCTGGTAGGCAAAGGGAACTATGCCCATACAGCCAAGTCTTCAGTAGATTTTTTTTATTGATATGAAATGAAAATGAAATTTAATGAGATGAAATGAAATGGAACCTAACCTAACTCATTCAATCAAATCATTAAATCTGATATTGAAACAAATTAGTAGCTCCTTATTAGAAATATACGTATTTGCATGAGTCATAAAACTTCTATGATTTTTTTTAGTAAAAACTTCATGGTTGGTTTTTCTTTTTAATAGACATTATTTTGGCAGTTGGGAAAGAGAACGCACGAGTTCGGGAAAGGTAAAAAAAAACACGAGTATGTAATAGCCCACATCCCGAACGCTATACGTCCCTGCAATGAGATTGTTCATTATAGCGTATATCTTTCTCATTCTCTTGTATAGTCCTATCTCTATTTCAACAATCGTGCTGGATGGTTTATTAAAGCTTTCGTGTGTGTCATTCTTCTTTTGACAATTCTGCCGGCCCCAACTGGGGGCGATGAATGCAAGTCTACATCTTTCTCATTCTTTTGTAGAGCACTTTATCTCCTATAATAATCTTACCGCCCCCTGCTGGTAGACGCAAGTCTATATCTTTCTCATTCTTTTGTATAGCACTTTCTCTGTTAAACAATCTTACCGGCCCCCAATGATAGCGATGCGTCGGTTCGCCACCAGCCAATATTCGATGATTATTATGTATATTAAACCTACAAATAGAATTCGTAAAGTTTAAAAAACCTTAATTTGATGTTCTCAATTTGTAATTTTCTCTTTTATATTCCAGTGTGGCTGTTATCTGTGGTCCTGGTGTTGCCATATTGGGCTCCACGTGGGCTTCTGGTAGCGCTCGGCGGCGCCTGGCTGATGGCTGCCTACACCTGTCTCGTGGTACCCGTACTCATATCAGCTAACTACCGGTACCCAGCGCGCTGGTGGCCAGCTGTTCTCAAGCTTGCACAAGGTATAAATAAATATTTGTGGACATTTCACACAACACCTCCCCATCTACCCCAAAATAAGCAAAGCTTGCACTATGGAAACTAGATGGATGATAGAATAAATATATGTAAATACTTTTTTTTTTGTAAATACATACTTATGATACTTATAAACACCGAACTTATATACACAGAACAAACATCATGCTCATCACACAAATGTTTGCTCTGGATGGGGATTGAACCCATGATGTGTATATCAACTTTGACCGTTATGAAGCATGCATTTGTCCATACAACAAGCATATTAAAAGAAAAACAATATCCGACTGCGTAAGCGTTATTTTTGTACTGTAACTTTCGATTGATATGCTGTTGAGTGTACGTATTTGTGAGAAAGTATGCAATAATTTTTTGTTACACGGTTAAAAACGAGCGCGAACGATAGCTAACTTTGCATCGCTATAAAAGTTTTGCGCAATATCAAAATCAAAATTTTAAATTTAAATTTTGTCCGTCGAATGTGTGAAATTTTTGAGCAGTCTATAAATTTGTAGATTTTAAGAGGTTGTTATTCTGCCAGTGTAAGCGTACGAATACACAGTCACCGGTCACATCGCATCGAATTGCAGTACCAATGACCCGAGATAATCACAGAACACATAAATAAAACAGAAGTGCAAACTTGATAGTAACGCGTTGATTATGTCTTTCTCGCTTACCCAAATGTGTGTTACATACCCACAAAATACTCAACACAAAAGGCTCAACGGGCCTCTAAAAAAGTTTTCACTTCGAAAAAAAAACAAGTAGATTTACGTTTTTTTATGTTGGATAAATCTACAATTGACCACCAACTCGCCTGATGTTTGCGACGGTCTGGCCGAAGATGGAGCTCGTCGATCTAGAATATACATATATATTCACTCTATTCTTTTTATGTAGAAATAGGATTGCACTTGACCGCCAACTCGCCTGATGTTAAGCGAGGTACGGTCTACGATGGAGCGCGTTTGCCTAGAAAAAACCAATTCACTCGCGATATAAAGACACCCAGATTATATCTATCGGGAAAGACCCACTCAGGAAGAGTATTCCACAATCTAGCAGTCCGCAGGATGAAAGTGGAATTAAAGCGTTTCATTCGTATTTAGGCCTAGTTTGGTGTCTGCGAGTAGAGCATAGCTCGCATAGTTGGCACCAGCAACTGGGTGTGCCAATCTCTTGACCTATGCGCCACCTACGCACATTTTTACGCTGTCACATAAGTGGAAAGACGAATTGGCTTCGTGTCGAAATCTGAATGAGAAATTTAGTCGTAGAAAGAATGAAAAATATGAACTCCGTGACTTTTACGACATTCTATAAAACAAATACGCGTGTCTGCATTTTTACCTATACTAAAAGAAAGAATCTTGCTTCTCGTATAAAATTTAAATTGCTTTTTGTACTTTTTATTTTTTTGTTTTGTTTACAACTTTTACGTCCAGCTGTGGGCTAGAATATACTGATAAATGAAAATAACGTTGTTTAAATTAAAACTTATGTACTAAGCCGACCGACAAAATGTTTGAGGTGTTACATTGAACGACGTATTGACTGGCCTTGTGGCTCAGTTGGTAGTGTGTCTACGCCTACCTGCTGAACTGAAAGGTCGTCGTGGGTTCGATCCCCACCCAGGGCAAACATTTGTGTGATGAGCATGAATGTTTGTTCTGTGTCTGGGTGTTTCTATGTATCATAGACATAGACATAGACATAATTTTATTGTAACAAAAACACACAGAAAATAAAAATCATACACACAAAATAGGTCACAAAATTATGTTTTTGTTTTTTTTGTTGTTTTTTCATATGTATATATTTACAAAAAAAAAAGTATATAGGTATGTATTCTATCAGCCATCTAGTTCCATAGTGCAAGCTTTGCTTAGTTTGGGCTAGATGGTGTTGTGTGAAATGTCCACAAATATTTATTTATTTATTTTGAGAGGTTATTAGATATTATCTTTTATCAAATTTTGCTATCGGATCAAACATGAAATTGTGAAATAAAACTGTGACTGTTTTAAAAAAATTATCGAAGGCATTTATTTTTTTTTGTATAGAAAGGGTGTTTTTTCGTTTTTTTTTTCGATGAACATTGGTATAACACTCTAGTTAAGTATATAATTATGTGTAAGTCGTGGTAGAAGTTAGAAATAACAACAAAAAATATATCGCATTCTATTATGTCTACTCTACTGGAGACAGGATGAATGTATAAATCTCGATAAAATTCAAAAAAAAAAAACAATACCTATATTTTTCTTGTATAGCATGTATAATACAGATAAAACCATTATAATCAAAACTAACGTCGCCAACCCTTGAAATAAGCAAACAAATAAATCATAAACATTCCCTAAATTCCTTTTTATGCACATTAAATCTTAATTTGTACCTAATTAAAGAAACAAAAATATTGGAGGAAAAACTCATTCCCTTCCACCGGATATGGAGATTAAAATTCTCAGAAAAATAAAACACTTAAAAGATGCCTAAAAGATGTTTCTTCATTAGATTGTTTGTTGTTGATGTTTGAATTAAGTCTAAATATATAGCTATATTTAGTTTAGGAACATTGTGTTGTGGAGTCGGGTCATTGTGAGAGCTGAATGGGCCGCCGGAAACTGGCCTGCATCCAACGCATTTGCGTCAGAGCGAGGGCTTGCTTTATATTACTACCGATTTATCTGTGCACTTGACTGGTGCGCCACCATCGCGATTCTCACTCTATAGCCATTTTTAGGGTTCCGTACCCAAAGGGTAAAAACGGGACCCTATTACTGAGACTTCGCTGTCTGTCCGTCCGTCCATCCGTCCGTCTGTCACCAGGCTGTATCTCATGAACCGTGATAGTAGTAGAGAGTTGAAATTTTCACAGATAATGTATTTCTGTTGCCGCTATAATAACAAATACTAAAAAACAGAATAAAATAAATATTTAAGGGGCTCCCATACAACAAACGTGATTTTTTTGCTCGATATTGATAACGGCAACAGGTAGATGCGTGAAATATTCACAGAATAATGAGTTATATTGTTCACTTTAAAAATAAATAATTAAATTAAAATATAATTAATATTTAAGTAATATTCCCATACAACAAACGTGATTTTTTTGCCGTTTTTATAGATAATGGTACGGAACCCTTCGTGCCCGAGTCCGACTCGCACTTGGCCGGTTTTATTGTAATCTTTTTTTATTCGTGATGAGTGATGAGTCCTGAAAACAGTCGTAGGATAACTTTCTGTATCTGCCTTCACACACAATCCATCGGATTTGGATCCAATTCCGAATCCACCTTCTCTCTATCTCTGTCATTTTAAAATACAGAGCACTCTCTGTATTTCTTTATTTTGTATTTTGTGTTTTTTTCTGTATTTTGTATTTCTGCATTTCTTTCTGAGCGCTACAGTGGGTCGGATGACACGTTAAATTGTAGGTCCCAGTTGTTCAGCAATCGTCAAGCCAAGTCACAGGCCTTTCGGCGGCTTAATAACTCTGACAATAGGGCTGGCCACTCAGTATATACGAACTTACTTTAATTTTAAAATAGCTTTTTAGCTATTTTAAATGGCAATGACAGATGTTTATACGTAGATACCGAATTGAATCCGAATCGTACTATGGATTGTGAATACGGGTCTTGATGGTCATGCGTATGAAATGCCGGCTTGTGGCTAAACCTTAGTTTAAGTAAATTATGACAATAAAGACTTTGCAATTTTGAATTTTAAAAAAGTAAATTATATATTAGGTATCTAATTATGTAATATTATATAAGATGTTTTTGCAACAATAAAAGCTATTGCCAATTTAAATGGAGCTGTACTGATGATGGAGCCGGAAAAGTGGTACAAGAACTGGTGGCAAATGACCGGTGGAACTTGTAATATCGATCGAAATCTGACTGATAAAGTTAAATGTTAGTATAATAATAAACACGTGAACCTGACCGACTTCAATATCAATAAAATTTTGGCAGATTTTTTGTTGATAGAATTTGAATTGAAAACCGCTCGTTTTATTAGCGAGTGATGGGAGCGATTGCGAGCGAACGATTTCTTGAATAATGTTCGAAAAACATTATTCCGCATGCGATAACTTACGAGCAATTAAAAAATTGTGCTCATGGGCTTATTTTTATGTCATACGAGCATAGTGTTGCCAGATGTTATACTCACATGCTCACCAAATTGTCTTACCCAGAATCCCTTCATAATGCTTGGTTTTTAATGAAAACCTCCCTCCGCTTATATAAAAATATGTTGTAACCGCAAACTTAAGACTTGGCAACTTCCAGCAAACAAGCTCAATTGCAGTTTTTAGTAATAAAACGACAAGTTAGTCCGTTCCTATAAAGTGATTATGTTTATTATACAATCCGGAAATCCCCAAAATTGAGGAGTAAACCTTCCCATCTAGCATCAGTAAACGATTACTTTTTACTAAACATTTATATCTAGCAAGTTATTTTTTAATTAAAATGTATTCAGTTTCCTATTTTGCCACCCGCGCCAATAATTTGGTCGGTCTTTCCACCGATCAGCGTCCAAACGACGCACGGGTGCACACGCCCCCGAAATAATTCTGTTTTGAACAAACAAATGTTCATTACTTTGTTGACCAATACTAGGTTACAACAAGGTTTCTGTTATGTGCCAATCTCCACCTCAATGATATTATTGCCGAATTTTAAAGAAAATGCAGCATTTTGAGACAGCTGTTTGTTTATTTTTAGGGTTCCGTACCCAAAGGGTAAAAACTGGACCCTATTACTGAGACTCCGCTGTCCGTCCGTCCGTCTGTCGCCAGGCTGTATCTCATGAACCGTGATTGTTAGACAGTTAAAATTTTCACAGATGATGTATTTCTGTTGCCGCTATAACAACAAATACTAAAAAACAAAATAAAATAAATATTTAGGGGACTCCCATACAACAAACGTGTTTTTTTTTGCTCGATATTGATAACGCCAACAGTTAGACACTTGAAATATTCACTGAATATTGAGTTATATTATTCACTTTAAAAATAAATAATTTAATAAAAAAAAACTTAAAGTAAACTTTGACGACATTTACTAAATTGATTAAATTTTAAAAAATAAAAATAAAAATAATATTTATTTCCCATACAACAAACGTGATTTTTTTGCCGTTTTTATAGATAATAGTACAGAACCCTTAGTGTGCAAGTCCGACTTGCACTTGGCCAGTTTTTTATTTTTACAACTGAGTAACGTAAAGGCTAATGAGTAATGATTATTTATTATTGTAATTAACGGGCAATTCAGTTTATCAATGGTTTTATGACAGTCGAATATGGTAAATCTGGTGATGTTACCACTTACAAGTAAATCTACCGAAGGACCCACACCGTTAGGTTCTTGTCGACAATTATACAACTTAGGTTACGTAGTACTGTAGTAGTACTGATAAGTTCGATTGTCCCATTCTGCGCCATCACAATGATGTTTCTATGAGTAGAAAATAATAATATGAATTATATTTATTTATAATGTGTCATGTAGATTTGATGTAATTTAATTATTGATTGCCAGCTTTAGTCTTCTGGAACTTTGTTAAACCTTAATACAAATTTGATATTTGCAACGGCAAAATATTATTTTAAATAAGTAACTACTAAAAAAGTATATTGAATTTTCTGAATATTTTCTATAGATAACTAAAAACTACTCCTAGCTAGACATAATTAATTAAATTAATTATGTCAAACACATTTAATTTAATTGGATTTATTTGACATATAATAATAATAATTTAATTTAATACAATTTATACTGTAAAATGATGTGGATCTTTGAGTCTAACATAAATTATAAATTGATTGATTTTAGTAATTATCCATCCATGCATTGGAAACCGCTCCATATCCATTCTGTGTTTCCTTTATTTTTTTATTCACCGGCATTTCATTACATTTAAAGCCGTTTGTAAATCTTGCAAAAGTTAATAAATACTGTAGCTTTTATATTATTACTTAGGATTTGAAACAGAACTTTTTTATAATACAAATTTTCAGTATATTTGCAATTGATACTGATTATTATTTTTCAAATTTTTCAAAATTTGGAAAAAAGTAATCGGTATGACTTATCTTTGCTTAATCCTTTAGATTAGAATAATGATTCCCATTTTGTTTTTATACCTAGTCTTGCCATAAATATTGTCACGAAGAAAAAAATTTTTTTTTTATTGCAAATAATATTTATTACTTTTACAGTGTGTTAGTTTAATACATAAATATAAAACAATTTAAAATATAAAAGCTTATTCGAAGTGGTCTCCATTGGCTGCAATACAGTCCTTTAAACGTTGAGGTCAGTTATCAATAGAAGCAGGCACTCTTTCCATGGGAAAATTCTTCACTGCCAATCGTATGGATTGTTTTAGGGACTCCAAATTATCATGGCGTTTAGAGCAAGCCATACTCTCTAAAACTGACCATAAATCATAATCCAGCGGATTAAGATCAGGACTAGACGACGGCCAGTCTTCAGCTCTGATGAAGTCCGAAACGTTCACTTCCAACCAAGACTGCGTGGACCGAGCTTTATGACCTGGCGCCGA
Organism: Lycia hirtaria; assembly: GCA_947563715.1. Lineage (NCBI taxonomy): Eukaryota > Metazoa > Arthropoda > Insecta > Lepidoptera > Geometridae > Lycia > Lycia hirtaria. Next base: position 3,250,401 of record OX387385.1, on the reverse strand, counting down.
GTCTTGTTGGAAGGACCATACTTGGTTATTGAACATGGTGTTGTTAAGGGGCTTAACTACCTTCTCAATAATGGTATTTTGATACACTTGTGCCGATGTTTTGATACCTTTTTCACAAAAATATGGCTCAGTCACTCCTTCATAGCTAACACCCCACCAAACCATCACTGAAGTCGGATAATGCCCACGTTGCACTCTGCCGACTAATTGGGAAGCTTCCTTAGAGCTTTGAGCATAAATACGGTCATTTTGTTTGTTAACATGTTGCTCAATTGTAAAGATTTTCTCATCCGTAAACAAAATTTTTCTGTGACCTCCCTTTGCGTACCGCTTCAGTAGTTGTTTCGATTTTACCACCCTATTCTTTTTTAAATTATCAGTTAAAAAATGACCAGTGCGTCTCTTATAGGCTGCAAGTCCTAAGTCATCTTTTAAAATACGCGACATGGTTCTGGGTGCTATCTTCATCTCCCGAGATAAAATCTTTTGCTTTCGGACAGGATTTCTTCGAATTCTTTCTTTTACTGCTTTGACCACCTTTTTCGTACGAACACTACGTGGACGGCCAGATCTTTTTCTGTCACAAACAGAGGAGGTCTCATTGTACCTATTAATAGCCCGGTACACAAACATTTGACTAATACCAAGCGTATGGAGAGTTTAAAAAATTGCATTTGGCTCCATACCAACTTTGTGTAATGCAATCACAGCGATTCGGTTCTCTTTATCACCCCACTCCATTTTAATATCGCATAATATTGTACAATGTATTGGCGCCAAAATTAGAAAACTCAATGAACAATCGTATAAAAATGACAGATTCCAAATTCAAATGTAATATCTTTCTTATTTTTAACTGTAACAGTATTTATGGCCAGACTAAGTATACCCTTTGATTTAGAAAATAATGTATTATATACCACGATAGTGAAAATAATTAATCCATTCTAAGTCTAAATATAATCTTAAAAGTAAACAGCGAAGAAATACTTACCAGAGCGTTATTGGTGATGATGCTTCCTTTGAGTTCCTTCGAAGGCGAGCTCTGAACTGGCTTCCCTCAGCCCAGGGTGGTCCTTTTATACCAAACATCCTGAGGGATGGTGATATTGGGGCTGTAATATGCAAGATGGCGCAAGTAATTACAAGTATACATTTAAATAACTCAAAGACCCTAGACAAAAAACGGCTAAACGGATTTAAATTAAACATAGTTAAGAACAATCGATGAAATGCTCTTTAAAAAAAACTAGATCAAAATCGGTCCATCCGTTTGAGAGCAACAATGCCATAGACAGACATACAAATACTCAAATATATAGATACACAGATACACAAGTCAAACTTATAACACCCCTCTTTTTGGGTCGAGGTTAAAAAGAACGAATTTTTTTTTTTTTCCAACTGTCCAGACGAAGATAATGTTTTAGTAGATAAACTATTTATTGTATACAAGGTCAAATTCAAATCATAAGAAAACGATAATTAACCTAACAAAAATAGTATCTGGTACCTTGGTACCTATTTTATAATTGAATTATCTACGCTGAGTTGGCGGAAAATAGAACAATACTAGATTTTTTTTCTCCTCATACAAGTGGGAAGATGCTGGATGCAAGCCGCTTCCAATCGGTCTTTGTAAATCCATGGCCTATGTCCAGCAGTGGACTTCTTATGGCTGAGATGATGTTGATGATAATTACAAGTTTTTTATTTCTATTTCAAATATATTTACAATAATTGATCGCAAATACTTTCTTTTCATCTATATATTTACAATAATTGAACGCACATTATTTTCTTTTCATCTATATATTTACAATAATTGAACGCACATTATTTTCTTTTCATATATAAGTATATTTACAATAATTGATCGCACATTATTTTCTTTTCATCTATATATTTACAATAATTGAACGCACATTATTTTCTTTTCATCTATATATTTACAATAATTGAACGCACATTATTTTCTTTTCATCTATATATTTACAATAATTGAACGCACGTTATTTTCTTTTCATCTATATATTTACAATAATTGATCGCACATTATTTTCTTTTCATCTATATTTTTACAATAATTGAACGCACATTATTTTCTTTTCATCTATATATTTACAATAATTGAACGCACATTATTTTCTTTTCATCTGTATATTTACAATAATCGAACGCACATTATTTTCTTTTCATCTATTGAGGATGTGGTTTTTATTATTAATTCGATTGCAAATACCGATTTTAAAATTTCATTAAATTTAAAAAAAAAAACTCGAATTCAATATACTTGTACGCCGCTGTACATATAGACACTATTCTTGTTTAAGATTAAGCTTGGATAGGATTTGTGCTAGTGAATATATTAAAAAAAAAAAAAAAAAAAATTAAAAAAAAAGTTCTTGGTTCAATCTTGCATTATCATCGCTTTTCTATGGCCTCAACTTGTCTGAAAAATATTTAACGCTTCATTAGAAAACTATGCAAATAAGAGAAAAAGCTTTTGTAAAGAAAGTAATACGATGTGACATCTTTTGACCATCAAATCACATTTATTTATAAGGAAAATAACTCTCTTTATCTCAAGGATACCTATAGTTACCACGTAACTTTCTGTATGTACCGAATTGATTATTTATTAACCCACGACGCAAAAACGACGGGGTGTTATAAGTTTGACGTGTTTGTGTGTGTGTCTGTCTGTGGCATCGTAGCTTCCGAACGGGTAAATCGTTTTTTTTTCTCTGTTTGAAAGGTAAATAAGTCGGGAGTGTACATTTCATAATATCTTAGACTACACAGATTGCATTTATTGTTATCGACTTCAGAAAGAAGAAGGTTAACAATTCGGTTATAGTATATTTTATGTTTGTTACCGCATGACTCTAATTTATAAACCGATTTTAAAAATTATTGATTTTTTTTGTTCGGCAGGAAGTACTTTCGCATTGGCTCCATAGAAATTCATCAAAATCGGTTCAGCAGTTTGGTTTTTAACACAAAATTGCGCAATTTTAAAGTCGGTTGTATCAATGTTTTTTTTACTGTAATTAGTATTTACATTTAGATTTTTATAATTTAATAATTTTTATATATTTTTTTTTTTTATAATAAAGACAAAATTTTCACCCTGTTTTTTTATTTGTTCCAGAAGCTGCAAGGAAGCTGCAAACGCCATTCGAATGTGTTAAGCGAGTGTTCAAAGGTGCGTACGCGCCGGTCGACCGCTCCGAAAGATTGTTCCTGCAAATGAACAATCTCTCCACTATGATATGTCAGGTGAGGTGGAAAAATATATAGCAACCTTAAAGTGACCACTAGAAAGCGCAACGTACGTACAGGGGGAAACTGTTTTCTGCTCCAATAATCAACTTTCATTGTGCAGATTGCTAGTTTGTGGAATACGCTTTCTGAGGGGGTCTTTCCCGATAGATATAATCTGGGTGTCTTTAAATCGCGAGTGAATTGGTTTCTTCTGTATAATAGATAAGCGCGCTCCATCTTAAACCGCAATGTCGTTTAACATCAGGCAAGTTGGCGATCAAGCGCAAACCTATTTCTACAAAAAAGTACATTATCCATATTTTGATGACTTTTTATAGGATTGGAATCATGTATGCTAGGTTTTTTATGTCTAAATTACAATATAATATACACCATTTATATGGTATTCGTTTTTTTTATATGAAAACTAATTTGAACCTATTTTGTTCCAGTTGCTGATGTTCACAGCATGCGACCGACTCTTCGTAGCTCAAGGCAAGCTCACTAGCCTCTATTCCCTCATGTTCTACAACGTAGTCACTTACTCCGTCAGCTACGTACGGGAGATTTGCACCAAAGAAGACTGGTCACCATATGTCAATGTCACACGCCATTCCAGAGTCAAACATTTAGCCATGTCCGCCACGAAAATCGTGCTAGAGTGGACTAAAGCTGTCACTTTCATTGTTACTATTACATTTGTCCTACTTACGTTAGGATTGGAGCAAGGATTGGAGCATTACCGGCCTAACGCTCTCTATACAACCATCACTGGTACATACTACCTCCTCTCGGAAAGGACTTTTCTAGAACTCTGGCCGTTGGCTATGACAGTGTTGAAGTTGGAAAGGTTGGAGGGCATGGAGGTTTTATATTTTAACGTTTGGGCCAGAGCGGTGACGACGTTCCTACCGCTGCCTCTAGTGCCGCTATTAGCGTGGTATGAACGCTGGCGGTTGGCTCTGCTCCTTACGTATATATGCGTAGTGGTACAAGCCAGGCATAGGTTAGGGGAAGCTCTGTTGAAGCTGAGAGAAGCGCGCGGTTCCTTAGCGAGGTTCCGCAGAGCGACGGCTGAGGAGCTTGCCACTTTGGAGGATGTGTGCGCGGTTTGCCTCTGCAGTATGAGGTCTGCTCGAGTCACGCCTTGCGCGCACTTCTTCCACGCCGACTGCTTGAGGAAATGCCTCGCTAACTCTGACAGATGTCCCATCTGCATCAGAGAGTACGTTTTCTGCTGACCGTTGAATGAACGATACTGTCAACGTGGGTAACTTTGAATCCGTGCCAAACATTGTACGTAGCCTTTTTCGAAGGTTTTTAAAAAAAAATCCCAAAAGATTAGTAGTCAAAACGACTGTTAATTAACTAATTTGGCTACTAATATTTGCGAAAAAAAAATCAAGAACATTCTAAAAAAGCTACGTATAATATTTAGCACAGACTCAAAGTACTGTCAAAGTGGGTAACTTTGACGGTACTCAGATAAGACTGTTTGATTGCCGCTTTCGATACGAATTCGATGTGGTTTCGATTTGTGATGGATGGTTTCGCTGTATGTAAGATATGATAGCTTTATTTATGTTTATTTTTTATATTGTTTAGGGTAAGTTCGATGTCGTAGGTGATTTATATTTTTATATTTAAAACTGTAAAGGGCTCCTTTAGACGATCAGTTGAACTGTCCATGTGCACACCTCATCCAACACAACAATCAAATCATCAAGGAAACGAGATAAAAACAATGTTATCAGTACTTGTTAGAATAAGTAAGTTAAATTAATTTAAAATACAACGTGTTTTTGAAATAAAATGAAGATTCACGATATATTGGTTCTGCTAAAAAATAAGTTGACAAATTGAAAAATAATGACATCAAGAAGTGTCAACTGTGAATCTAACAACGACGCCTCGCGCATTACAATTAGTTTAGGTTACCTAAAGGACGTACCTAATATAAAAACATAGGTAGGCTATAGGTACTAAACCTACACTTTAAAAACATAACCTTTTTGGGCAAAGTTGACACTATCTATAACGTACGCTAAAATATGTGGCAACATTGACACAACATTGACGGTTTCATTGATTGTTTAAGGATTTCTAATCAGACTGGTCAAAGTCAATTGAATAAGAAATCGTAAAATGGTTTCCAATTTATTTTTAGTTCCTAGTTCCCAAAGATCCGATGTACCAGTATGTCATTCTAGATAATTTTAGATTGCCAGCTATGTATCTATTTGACCGACTTCAAAAAATCGACTGTTTTTCCGTGATATCTTGGCGAGTCGTGAACTAAAACTTCGATGGTTTTCATGGTGGAACCCATGGAATATTCTCTAAAACCGTAACCGTAACCGTAGTCAAACTACTGCACCAAAGTGAGCAAGTTATCTGACTAGCTCGCATTGCACGGATATTTTGTTAAGGCGCCTACTTTTTGAAGTCTGTTTTTTATCGATCGATATTGTTTAACGCTATTTGCTAGTAAGTTAATACATGCTTACATTGTATTGAATGTCACTCCAAGTTGGGTTCAAGATTTTAATAAAAGAAAAATCATTTTTTAAATACTTTTTTATTTTTATCCATTCCCTAATTTACATTACAGACAACCTTTGACAACTGTCCCTTTCACGAGGTCAAGCAGGAATTCAATGTTCAAACGCTGCCACTGTCGTCAGTGAAATGAAGACGGATCGAACTTTTCCCTGTTCATCATCATCTCATCCATAAGAATTCCACTGCTGGACATAGGCCTTCCTCATAGATATCGAAAAAGACCAATTGGAAACGGCTGCAATTAAAATTCTTAAACTCACTAAATTCAAATAAAACCGGCCAAGTGCGAGTTGGACTCGCGCACGAAGGGTTCCGTATCATTATTTATAAAAAAACGCCAAAATAATCACGTTTGATGTATGGGCCCTTAAATATTTATTTTATTCTGTTTTTTAGTATTTGTTGTTATAGCGGCAACAGAAATACATCATCTGTGAAAATTTCAACTGTCTAACTATCACGGTTCATGAGATACAGCCTGGTGACAGACGGACAGATAGACAGACAGCGGAGTTTTAGGTACGGTACGGAAACCTAAAAAGGAACAAAAATTATATGGGAATTTCGTTCGTTTTTTATTTTAGTTTTTGTATAATATTATCTCTGTCATTGATTACAAGCCTATTTTAAAATCGAATGCAGTGTTGTGTTTATAAATAAATATGATTCGACGGAACGTTTTATGGCCTACCTATCAATTTAATGCTCATTTTATGCAAAATTAACTGGTTCACTTATTTCATTTTTATTTATAAGTAGGTACAGCAGCAGACAATAGTTTCTTAGAAAATTCTGTATCGAATCGTAGGAGGTTTTGTATATTTGCCGCTGTTTGAAAACAAAAAACCTACTTAATAACATATAACACCGGTGGCGGTCTGGGGTTACCATGACATCATGTGGTTACGTAATATAAACAAAAAATACAAAAGCCTCAAGCAGAATTGCGGAAACATAACTGTCTCATTCTCGAACACGGCTTTCGAGTCCGTGTTTTCTTGCCGTCTCTTTCCTGCCCGCGAATTTCGATACCACAATAACAAAACGTCCTATACGCAAAATAGATTTCATTTGACATGTCCGTCAGTCGACGCGGCATGCGTGATAGTGCAGTGCGTTAGTGCCTCAACATATTTTTTGTTTATTTTGTAGTAAAATTGTGTCAAAATCGCAGTTTATCAATGAAAATGTGAATGGTGGCGTTGAAGGAAACGCTAATCTATGTTATCGGCGTACTGTCGGATGTTATTGATAAAAAGGTAGGCGCATGCTTATTGCAGAGAATAATTATTTTTTTTAATTTTAAAACAGCTTATGTTTTTTTCATGAATGTGGTTGTTTTTGAAGCTGCTATATTTCTTAAATGCTCGTAAGGTTTCGCGAATGAGATGTTTTTAAATTCAGTAGATGTTTATCTTTATAATCGATCACTAAATATTTTTTCCATCTTTACTTTAAATTTATCTGAGTTTTTATCTCAAATGTAGTAAGGTTACTTAAAAAGGAAGATAATAAATCAATTTTAGTTATTCTTTCAAAATTATAAAAAAAAACGCTAATCCAAATCAATATTTTTTCGAATTGATATTTTATTTGTTACCGTCCTAGGTACCTATTTACTGTTTTCTCTTGAGAAACGCAGACGGTCTCTCGTCTTCAGTGTCCTTGTATAATCCTTGACCCTTGGCTAATGTGGCGACGCGACGCCACGTTGCTACTTCCTCGAGGATAAAATACCTATTATAGTAAGTCAAGTATAATTCAGATTAGGTTACAAAATCAATTGAAGGTAGGTGACGACAAAATTACATCTGATGTCTGATGGTAGGTTTACCGAAAAATAAGAGTTAGGGTTTTATATGGTTAGTTAGAAATACCAGTTTTCAAATTTTGTAGGATTAAACTACCATATGTTGAAGTCTTCCATACAAAAAAAAATGTGAAACTTATACAATCTAAAAGTATCATAGAATTATATCTACACACCATCGGTAAGTACCGATATTTAAATTAAATAAGTTTAATAACCTCTTACCTATTTTTCCCATTGCGCTAAGAAAGGTAAATGTAAAAAAATATTACCAAAAAAACCTGTTGATCATTAACACGTCACTTACGTCTAGATTTCAAAAAGTTGTATTTTTTTACTTACTTTATATTTAAGGCGCCTACTCATCGTTGTATATAAAATCAGACGATGTGGAATTACCATCGTAGTTAGTAGGTACTATTTCAGGCGTAGACTTGAAATTAACTAAATCTCAGACTTCTGCCGAGATGACTGTTGCTAAAGAGATATTTAAAATTATAGAGTCGACATTCAAATTAAAATCCTGGAATAATAACTCTGACTCTGAATGGCCGAGCGAACAAAGCGAGCAAATAGACGCAAAATACATGGTGTATTTTTTTTATCAGCTCTGTTTATACAAACTGCTGCACTGCTGGGCGCGGGCCATCTTCTCATTGTGAGAAGGGTAAGGTCATAGTCTACCACGTCATATAACGATCATTTATACAAAACCATTAGTGAAACTATTTATTTGTAAGTATTTATTACTTATTCACGCTGAAACTGTTCTTTTAAACAGAGACAAAAGCTAGCGGGACAAAGTTTAAGTAATTTATGAGAAGATAAATTTGCTAACTATTGAGATTGTATTGAGTATTACAAAATGTTTTAAAAAAATGCCTGATATGGTACGAAGTGCAGCTAGTTATTAAATGAATGATCATATTAGAATACATAATACTAATAACAAAAGTTATGAGTAATATTGTATGTCCGTGATGGACAAAACTGTTGAAATTTATTTTTAACCTTTGTTTTGTACACAGTTATACAATAAATAATTTCTGATTACTACTGAATACTAATCGTTCGTCTAAGGCTTAGACTCTAAGCTAATGTGTGTGCCGACTTCCAAAAAGGAGGAGGTTCTCCATTCGTTGGAATCTTTTTTTATGTATGTTCGCCGATTACTCGAAGACACCTGGACCGATTTGACATTTTTTTTGTTTGATAGGGTTATACTTCCCAGGAAAGGTTATACTTCCCATAGACATTTTATCGTAATCAGTTCAGTATTTTGGTTTTTGTAACAAAATAACTGAAAAAATATGTCATCCAAGTAAACGAACTGCGTATATTGAAGTCGGTTTTTTTAATTTTTAAACGATTACTGTTATACACGGTGTCCTTTGCACTTATGCAGCTCAGTCATATTGAATCCAGTTTTGAAGATCTTTGTTTCTATGACATTGGCGCAGATTAGTCTCCCCGAAGAGTTACGTAGGTAGAATGTATTACAAAGCTTGTGTGATTCAGATATATTTATAGTTCATACAATCATGACTCCTGTACGTTTTAGGCCGAAAAAAATAACTGAGCCACCTAATAAACAAAATATAGGTACCTACTTATACCTATAAAAGAAAAGTAATTTACTCCCGAACGCATACAAAAATTTTAATGCTTCGAAATAACTTAATAATTTTCCTAGATTAACGTCATACAAGGTTTTCATGCAACTGAATAATTTACTCACAATTACATATATTGAAAATGAATCATATCCAGTTTAAAGGAAATTTACGTGTAATATTATGATGATAGAATTTATAGTAGTACTTATATTTATCAAAACTTTTTAATAAATGTACTGTTACTGTCAAGGGCGTAGCCAGCCCATGGCCCAGAAGGGGGCAAGTTAATACTAAGGAGGAAAATATGAATTGTAGGTACAGGTACAATTGCACGGCCTTAGGACTTTGGTTGCTTTGCAGTTGGCTACATTTTTTAAATCTCGGGGGGGGGGGGGGGGGGGGGGGGGGGCTGCACCTCTGCCCCCCCTTGGCGACGCCCTTGGTTACTGTATTGTTTCACTTGCTTAGGTAAATACTACCAAAGACCATTTAGTAGTATCAACGGCTAACTACGGCTATATATTCAGGCAGCAATGCAGCAGCTGATAAGGGGCAATATTGCGAAATACCTCACATAGTATTGTCGTCAGTAAATACACTGCTGAGCGATAGTGTCCTCATTTCCTTACCTTAATGTTCTGTGCCTTATACTGTTGGTTTTATTTAATTATATTTGCAAAAAATAATTTAACAGTTTCTGAACGATTAATAGGAACTGTATGTTTTAAAACGAAACAACCGCCATCTTGATTTTCTACTTCGATTATTCGATTGTATACTTCCGGTCTTACCGAAAAACGTTACTTAACTTTAATCATCGTCTTAAATTCTCTGTCTTCTTTTCGCAAGTGTTATTACATGTCAGCGAGAAGTTGACAAAATAAGTTAAGCATTGTTTAAAGTTGAGTAACGTTTTTCGGTAAGGCCTTTCGTCTGTGTGTTAAGAAAGAGTCATCACTTCCAAATATAAGAAATAAGGATAATATAACTACGCTCTTACCTCGTATAATTATTATATACATTTATTTATTTTTATCGTACAGTACTTATAAACTCAAATTATAATAGTACAAGGACCCCGTTAAATGTCTAAACATAATGCGAAAATACATGTAGGGTCAATGTGCTAGTTTTCGTCCAGTTAGTGGAGTTGACAAGTTCGGAAAACAATATAAAATATTTAGACTATGAAATTTGTATAAGAAATTATTGCAATATACTCGTCATATACTCTATTTTGATAAAATGTATTTTTTGTGGTTGTAAGTTTACTGGTTTTTTTAATAATTCATAAAATGCTCAAAATTGCTGTTTTGGCTAGTTTTCGTCCACAAAATTCAGTTCTTGTCCACCTATTAGCTAGTTTTCGACCACTCACTTGGAAACTTTGGAATTCAATAGGAAAATATATACTTAGGTAGATTTAAAGAAAGCCAGTGATTAACATTTATTATCTTACATTTTAAACATCTGTAATTATTGAAACATCTATAATACCTTCAATCTTTAACATATTTTTTTTACTGAAACTATAAAATTTAGGAAAATGAGATCGTATTTTACTTAATGTACACTATATTTTTACTTTAATTATGAGTGTATCTATTACAGTAATTAGTTCTTTTATAGTTAAGTTCTTCTATAGTTATATTTAAAAAAATATGATCTTATTTTCCTTAATATCCTTAATATACACTATATTCATAGATTAATACTTTTATAGTATCACTGGGTAACACTGATTCTTCTGTAACATTGACTCTGTCTTTATTTATTACCTTCTGCAAAGCAAAAACAATTTCATATTAGTATATTTCAAATTTTCATGAAATTTCTGCTATAAACCAAATACCGGTCGTAAACTGACATGTTCCCCTAAGCATTTTTAGTTTCCGACCGCATGATTTTCTAATGCGTATTTTATTACGTAATAAAAAAAAAGTGGACGAGAACTGGTAATTAAATAGTATCCGCACACAAGGTTCAAATTTCTAAATTTCATTTACTTGATTTTCACACATTATTAAATAGCGGAAACAACCTTATTGGACGGAGCCAAGCTAGTCTCCGACCACGCGGTCGAAAACTAAATTTTCTAAGAAAATGGTATTTCAGTTCTTGACCACTTAATTTTGTTTCTTTAATAGTGACATTCAAAATAAAAACGATGTTTCCCACATTCTATAGATCATAAAGAAGGTCTACAAACAGTAAAAAACCCAAAATATTAAAAAATCAATAAAATACTTACTGTGAAAGTCGCGGTGTGCCACTATTTGTTTTGTAATATTCACGTATCCACACTGGGTCGATACCAACCGCCAACTGTTGTTTTTTTTTACGAGTTACACATACACATTAGGCTTTGTGTGCTTGTGTGTATATGTGGTTAAGTCTTCAGTCTTGCAAAGAAATATTTTTTTTTTGTTTTAAGATTGACAGTATTGCTATTTTTAAACGATTTGTAAGAACGATCCGTCCGATGGACGAGATCTGGCTGTGGTCGGCGAACTGGCACATTGACCCTATTTTAGGTACGGCTATTGTTTATTTCTATTATCTTCCCACGCTTTCATCAAATAGGTACAATGGCAAAGTAATCTGCGTAAATATACCCACGTAATGAAGTATTTAAATAAATAAATATATAATAAGTAGTACTCGTAGGAGTGTGCATTGTTTATCTGTATTGAACGTCCGGCCCGGATCAATCGGCGGCCAGCGGCGATCAGCATCTGCGCTCGCGCTCGCCACACGGTCCGCATCTATGAGTTAGGGCTACAACTTTTTGCTTTTATATTCCATATACACCTACATTAATAAATTATAGTTTAGTAAAAAACCGACTTCAAAATGCCCAATTTTGTTTTAAAGCCCAAACTATTAAGTCGATTTTGATGATATCTGAAAGTATCTTTTCAAATAAAAAATAATTTTTAAATTCGTTAATAAATGTAAATAATGACCAAGTTATGCGGTGACAAACATTAAAAAAAAAAAACAAATACGAAAAATACAGCCGAATTGTTAACCTCCTTTTTTAAGTCTGTAAAAAGAGGTTTTCTACGTTATTTCACGCTGGCTAAAAAGTTTACCTTGTATTTGGTTGGTATACTTCTTCTTCTTTTTTGTATTGGACCCGCATTTAAGCATTTGCCAGTGTCAAGTATTAAGATATTTTCAAGTTTCTTTAATAAAACAAGTTGTAAATGTCCTAGTCACAATCTAAGTCATGTATACAGTCAAGTCAATTTAAGTCGAGTCCTGCTTCAGTAAAGGGGTGGCGACTTTACTAGAAACTTCTATAGAGTTTTACCGACAACGTAAAATCACAAGTTTTATTGCTTTATTTTACTTGCCTACACTCACGCACTTTATCGAAAACTTAATGAATAAAACACCACCATTTTTATAGCATTAATGTTCAAAATAACACAAGTTTAGGAAAATAAAACAAAACAACAACACGTTACTAAGACGTTCCCGCCAAAACTCTGGTATACTTATATAGTATGACTATTGTGTGGCTACTATAATTTTATTTGCAGTCAGAATTTTGCTAATAATGTCAGCGGTTAGTATTTTTTTTTTTTTTTTTTTGGATATCCATGCAAATAATTTATTTTACGTAAGTATGTATTTGTAATTCTGCTTACCTATTTCTTCAATATTATAAAACAACAAAATTTCAGTTATGGTGTTTTGTGTTTGTGGTATCGATATGGTCTTGCCGCCAAAAAAGAAAACAACTGACAATTGAAGGACAATTTTGAAGACTGTTTTCTACATAAAAAACAATCTGTATAGCAACCATTGAGCTGTACTAACGTACGAGAGCAGACACCACTCATAGCTAATTTGTTATGTTCAACTGCGGCTATAGTGCCGCACCTAACTCAGTGGCTTACTGGTAAAGTGAGTGCGACGTTCTGCTGGCGAGAAAACACCATAGTTGCAATTCTGCGCTGCAAGTATCAATCGTAGATAAACGATGTAATTATTATTTCAGCGCTGTAACGCTGTTTTGTTTACTTTACCAAAAAATGTGACAATAATTTTGCTTCAGATAACTCTTCTGGTACGTAAGTGAGTCCTGGGCCTCAAGGCTGCTAAGTGAACATCACTCGCTCGCCGCTCGCTGATACGATTCAAAGACAATTTTGACAAAGTAGCCTTGACTTGGTAGCCTTGAGGCCCTGAAAGATTACAAAATCTTTAAACTTATATATTCTATCGTTAATGCAGTTTAAAAAATGTAGTATATTCGAACGTATCTGTCTGGTTCATTAATATATCGCTGTGAAAACCCTAGATGTGGCTAAAACCGAATTTATAATCATTGGTATTACGCCATCGGTTAACGAGATTACTTCACGTATCTACACGTCTCTCGCACGTGTTAATTTTTTTGATTTCGATTTGTTTGTTTTTTGAATTTAAAACGTCTTTAGCGGCGTTTTGCATTTTTGGGATGGGTAAACATTTTTAAACTCGCGTCAGATCGTAAGATCGACAGTCAGAAACCTATTCTAACGTTCTGCATTTAAAGTTAATTATTGTATGTACACGTTTGTCCTTCTAGCATGACGTCATTCCGTTGCGCCGAATGCTTATTTTCGACACATGCACGTAAGACTCGTTAGCTCAATAGGTTAGAGCACCGATATATTTGTCAATCGGAGGGCGAAGGATCCTTCACGAGTCAGTATTTTTGCTATTTTATTTTTTAGTTTTCACTTCGTCCGGCACTCCCGGAGGGCAACCCGTTGTTTTTTTTTAGGGGCGAGTACCTTTATGACGAATCTAACGACACTTTGCACATCAAAATCGGTCTAGCCTTTTAGGCAAATAGAAACGCACATACATACATATCCTCTTTTCACCTCAGCAGTCGGGTAACGTTAAAAAACAAAAAACTTAAATGAAAAATAATATACTTATCCGTATAAAGCGATTTTTGTATTGTAACTTACATTATGTTTGTGTTACGCTTGATAAGATGTTGAGTGAGTGTGTTCGCGTGAAAGTATGCGCTAAGCCGTTGATGAACATTGTTTTGGATGATTCTTGTAAAATGATTTATTGGTCACGAAAGAGGAGGAGGGAAAAGGGCAAAAAATGGCAGGTGGCGCATCGCGGGAGGACGCTGGATACAGGCCGCTTCGGTCATTTTTGAAATCCATGGGGGAGGTCTATGTCCAGCAGTGGACTTCTTGTGGCTTAGATGATGATGATGATGAAGGTTTATCTAAATAAGTACTTAGTATGATTCGTACAGAAAGGTACAAGTAAATAATATCCATGAGAATCGTCATAATGGGATAGAAGAATATTCTTTATTGTCGTAAAGCTACATTCATAACAATTTCGTTCTATAGAATTATACTAGAAATACTTCTGTTACGGTCTCGTCAGTTTTACAACTTTAAAAGCGACAAAGGTAAACTACTTAGGCCAAAATCATTAAAATAAAACGTATATGAAATAATAACAATAATTAATTGCGTTCTAAATTTAAAATAAATTAATATGAAAGTCAGCTGTACAGGGGCTTCTTCCAATAATTAAATAAGTAATAAAAATATAACAAAGTGATGATAATAATATAAATACATGTATTGTAGAGGTATGTATAGGTACTTTGCATACGTCATGTCTTTATAGCCTTCAGCGGAAGACCTTCCTTTTATTGTCAAGATAAAATCAACAGCAATGACTTTAATAAAATACGTACTTTAGGTAAGTACCATTGAAGTTAAATGCTCGCTAGCATTGCTCCGCAATTTCACTCACGAACATATAGGAGCCATTTGTTTTTACCCGATTGTCGAAGGCAGGTAATGATTTTCACCGACTTCAAAAAGAAGAACGTTAACAATTCGTATTTTGTTTGTTTGTTACAGCACAATTCCGTAATTTAAAAACCGATTTCAAATTTTATTTTAAAGAATGTACTTTCAGATTGGTGGCTTAGAAATTTCATCAAAATGGGTTCAGTAATTTGGTTTTTTAAATTATATCTATCCGGAACGACCCCAGTATTCCACATTATGATGTGTCATTAGATTCGTCTCCGTTATAGGAGTAAGATAGGGAATAGAATTTCATTGAGACGTAGTCCTCGAAAACATATCAGTGAGTCTTATTGTAGCTACATTTTGAAGTCGGGGCTTTTAGGGTTCCGTAGTTAACAAGGAACCCTAAGAAACCCGACTTCATTTCATTCGATAGTATATTGGTCCATTGTATAAAGTATAATCTAGGCTACCAGACCTAATTACCTATACTTAGGTAGGTATATAACTAAGTGAATTGTTCTAATTTGAGCAGCTGCACAAAACTTACATTTGTACACAGATTAATATGTTCAAAGTTATTAAACTTGTTTTAAATAGTATCTGTTTATAAAATTATAGCGATGATGTCATTGTGTTAATGAACGCTCCAACATCGCCACCGATATAAGTAGATAAATATTATACTTATGTAGGTACGAAGAAATAACCATTTAAAAATAATTTACCGCGAACTCAGAAGCTGAAATAAATAAAATTTATGGCTGCAATTAAATAGATTATTCAATCAAGAGATCAAGTTTAAGTAAACAAGCTTGTAATTGTTATCAACAACCTTCAGACCGACGAACGATTTTGTCTGTAGAGTTGGGTGAGGAAAAGTAAAGGAGCTCACGTTTTTTTTTTTTAATCAAGATAATATATTAAAGACTTTTTAATACCTGACTTAAAAAGAATGGTGTTTTATGTTTGACGTTGTTTTATCTGTGAGTCTCTGTGGTATCAAACCACTGAACATACGTTACGATGGGCCGATTTTGATCTAGGTTTTTTTGTTTGAAAGAGGATTTAATCGTGAGTGTTCTTAGCTTTGAATTATCTAAATCGGTTTAGCCGTTTTCTGTCGGAGGTTTTTGAGTTTTCTAAACATATACTTGTTGGGTACAAGCTTGTACTAATGCGTTTTTTTTTTAATTTCTAAACTACTGGAACGATTTAGATAAAATTTCTATGGAAGTAATCTGAAAATATACCCTTTCAAACATTTTTTTTTTTCATAACGGTTTATAAATGATGAAATTATGCGCTAACAAACAAAAAAACGACTGAATCGAATTGTTAACCTCCTTCTTTTTGATGTTGGTTAAAAGCCATACTAAAATATTATTGAATTTAAAATGGGACACAACTAAAACAAAAACATTGCTGCGGGGAGGCACCCATTATACAAATACAAATAGTTTACATATTATCAACCAAAAGATACATAAAACCAGTACAAGTACTTCTTAATTTTATAAAAAATTGGTGACCAGGTTCACACAGAGATGTTCTTGTGAACCCTGCACTTTTTTTTTTGAAAAAAGGGTTTTGAAGGTTTAGTGGGAGTGGGTTGGTCCTGGCAGCAGAAGTTCAGCGCTAATGGTATACACATTCCTTCTGCTGCCAGTGGGGAGTGGCTAGGTATGAAACCTGTATCGCAGGCGTCCATATATACTGCTTTAACCAAAGAAAATAACAGAACGTGCAGTGAATTTTACAGGATATCTTAAAATTACGCAGTTGGTAAAAAACAAGAAACGAACATTGTACTTATACGAGTAGGATAATAAAAAGCAAATTGGGGTGTGTGAGTGGGGGGATATGTGTAAGAATGTGAATGTGTTTGTGTGTGAATGTGAATGTGTTGTGGGAGTATGTGTGTTTGTGTGTGAGGATGTATGTAAGGAGGGTATGATTACGTGCGTTTGTATACCTATGAACATGTTTGTTTTGGAGAGGGCACAAACTCTAAATAAAAAACCGGTCATGTGCGAGTCGGACTCGCGCACAAAGGGTTCCGTACCATTATCTAAAACAAAATGGAAAAAATCACGTTTGTTGTATGGGAGCCCCCCCTTAAATATTTTTAAATAGATTTTATTTTAATTTAATTATTTATTTTTAAAGTGAATAATATAAAGCAATATTTCAAGCGTCTACCTGTTGCCGTTATCAATATTGAGCAAAAAAATCACGTTTGTTGTATGGGAGTCCCCTTAAATATTTATTTTATTAAATTTTTTTGTATTTGTTGTTATAGCGGCAACAGAAATACATCATCTGTGAAAATTTTAACTGTCTAACTATCACGGTTCATGAGATACAGTCTGGTGACAGACGGACGGACGGACAGACAGCGGAATCTTAGTAATAGGGTCCCGTTTTTACCCTTTGGGTACGGAACTCTAAAAAGAGGAAAGGGAAGAGTCCTTAAAGTAATGCGTGGCAAACCACGTTATTCTAGGATACAACAATACTGCTGCTCTGTGCTCACACTTCACAGTTAGACAGCTTGACATAAAACAGGTGCTTCTGCAAAAACATTTATACTCATATACAATTCAAACAGGAATCGTAGAAATAATACGTATGTGAAACGCATTACGCACCGCACGAGAAAAGTACTGGCAAACCCACTCTGATGCACTTTAAATTTACAATCGAGAGAAATCAGTATTTTATTATAAAGCCGAGATGAAACGCCTCTTACATTAAAACCGGTCAAGTCGTTTAGGCTAGAGGCAGACATCCATAATCATGTCGGAGGGAGTCTAGGTCCAGATTCGGGCAAATGATTAAAGAATAAATAATCAATGCCTATATTTAGACGTCTAAACAATATACAAACTCAACTAACTAAACTACTACACAATAAGAAAATCGATTACCCTAGATCGACAAAGGTCTAAGGACAATTCAAACCCATTACCAGTTGGCAGCGTACCCAGCATGCTAACCATGTTTAGACGTCTCGCGTTGAGTACGTTCTTAACTAGAGGAGGCACATTAATCAGTCCTGGATTTGTCAAAAGGCCGTATAGGCCTCGGCCTAGGGGCGGCAGATTGAACTAGGGTATCGATTTTCAAGATCAGTAGGGGCGGCAAAAATTTAATAGCCTACTGGCGGCAAAAGTGTAAATCCGCCCCTGTACATTATCATCATCTTACGGGATCTTACAGAGGGGATCGGGTGAAAAGAGAATTCCAGCTTCATAATTCACATAAATCTGCGAATTTGAGGTATAGATAGAATCATGCTGGTTTCGTATCGATCTTTTTATACCAGGTCCACAAAGTTTCTATGGAAATCGTAGCCACAACAAAGTCGATGACTTCGAACGTGTCCTTACTGAAGATAAGATCTTCCAATGCCGTTTGAAACAAGCTACCTGCCCGACGACTTCACGAATAACTCATGGCTTCATTTGTGATCATTCAATATTTGCATAGAACATCCTAATTTGGTATTCAAACAGAAGTGTCTGTGTTGAGACGATTTGGCACGCGTCTCAACTATAGGATTCGAGAACTTATTGAATTTTGAATTATTTTTAACCCGACTGCCAAAGGTGAGAATAGCAATGCCAACGAAGGTATGTTTTTACCCGACTGCGTAAGAAGGAGGGTTATGTTTTTCGAGTGTATGTATGTACATAGGTATGTTACTATAGGATCGCCTATAGCCTAAATAGTCTAGTAAAAATAAATCCGTTTGTATGGAGCTGCGGATCACAGTCTTAGCAACTGGGGGGATTCTTTGAAATTACTATAATAGGAAAATAACTAAAAATCATAGATCAACAATAATCCCCGATTTATAGACTAGCTGCGTTCCGCGGTTTCACTCGCGTAGTTCTGAAAAAACGGTGATGATTATGATGATGATGACAAAAGGGCCCAATGGCTCGAAGTGCTTCCGAGTATCGGACCCCTATTAAGATAAGATAAGATGATGATGATAAGTAGCTCATGTCCGTCTCCAGGTCCAAAGCTATCTCTATACTAATTTACATAACGATCGGTTCAGCCGTTTGAGCGTGTAAAGGTAAAAGTTAACAAACAGTTAGCTTTTATAATATCATTATGAAATTGTGTCAAATGTATTTCAAAACACCAGTACATTCATTTAAATAACAATATATGTACTTAGTTGTATTTTATGTTGTCACAAATCTTATTTTTACTAGTCTAAAACGGCTTGTCCGATTTTGATGTGCGAGGTGTCGTTAGATTCGTCTTCACTTCCAACTGTCATAGGCTATATTTTTTTGTATTAATAAAACGAGTACTACATCTCTCGAAAAAAATAAACGCGTTTTTTCGTTACCTCCAACGGATTTTTTCGTAATAAACAAGAGATTTTACTAGAATTATTGTAAAGAATACACATTTATTATCCTTGACAACGATTTTACGCATACTTTCTCACAAAAAACGTACACTCAACAGCGTATCAAGAGTACGAAATCGTAAGTTAGTTTTTCCTAGAAACAACATGACATGTGACGTTCATTCCACACATGTCCTCCCAGCGTCTGTCTCCCCTACCATGTAGGTAGTACAACCGGGGTTCTTCAAGAAAAAAGAAGTGGTCAAGATCGTGTCGAGATACGCGTATAGTAGGATTCCTTAACTAATGCTGTAATTTGAAAGAAAACTACTTGGCGAGTATTTTTTATTTAGACTACTTTGCGAAAAGGTCAATGACCCCGGTACTATAATGATTTAAATGTTTTATATATTTATCGCTACATCTCGAAAAGTTGTAATCACAGAGTGTTCAAAATAATTTTCATTGAAAGTATTTATTATGGTCTACTATTATGGTTAATCGTGAAATTCTAGGTCCAATAGTGATCCAATAGTTAGGTCAAGAACGTAAGTAGGTTAGGAAAGAAGAAGAAGGAGTGGGACACAATTTTTTTACATTTGGCGGTCTGTATCTCGGACTCGTCAAATCTGAGAAAAAAATTGGAACCTTAGTCTTATTTTGAGAGATCTATTGAACGATACCCTACATGATGGGATGGGGTTGAAAAAAAAAATCCCTTCTTCATATGTATGGACCACTACTTTTTAATTTTTTTGAAAATTCGACTACGGCATTTTGACGCGGTTCACAGAACACATCTATATACGCCAAGTTTCGTTTGTCGGGCTAATAGTCTCAGTAAAATAACTGTGACATACAGACAGACAGACAGACAGACAGACGGACATGGAGAAATTATAAGGGTTCCTGGCAGTTACTACATAAGATACATAGAAACACTTAGACACAGAATCGATTAGACAAAGAAACACATATCGATGTTTGTTCTCTCATCACACAAATGTTTGCCATGGGTGGGGATCGAACTCACGACCTACAGTTTAGCAGGCAGACATACTACCAACTGAGCTGCGAGGCCAGTCTTCAAGGATAAGCTTGGGTTAGTTGTTGTAGGTTAAAAATAGGCATTCCATTCGTGATTCTGGTTTCACGAACCGCCACATTTCATAACCCATGTACCGTACGTAGGCCCATATAAATGATGGCTGAGGTTATTTTGGGCAACTCGATGAAATAGTGAGTCAGGTTGCAGAACAGTGGCGGCTGATCGGACTTTATGATTTGTTTTCATGGACAGGCCAGCCGTTTGACTGTATCTCATCTGATAATGTTTTCTAAGGTTTTCACAATTGTTATTAATTGAAATGAAACAAATTTTAACGGATTAATAGCGTATATTTTACATAATTTTAAACAACAAACAACAAATTCAACGCAGATTGTAATACCTCTGTTGACCCCGTGAGCGACTTCTGTTTGCATACGGAACATTTTGCATAAAATAATAGGCGGTAGTAAACAATGTAAACATATTTTAAAGTTTCATGTGTCCTGCCTTCTGGGAAGTATACCCTTTCAAACAAAAAAAATATTATTTATATTGGTCCTATTGGTCTTCGAGTAATCGGAGTACATACATAAAAAAAAGTTTCTGACGAATTGAGAACCTCCTCCTTTTTCGAAGTCGGTAAGAAATGTTTGTTACCTCATAACTCTGTAGATTGAAACGGAACCTCTTATTTATGAACCGATTTGGAAAATCATTTTTTATTTTCGATTTGGTTCCATAGTTTAATCAAAATCGATTCACCTACTAGGCTTTCAAAACCAAATAACTAGGAAAAAACAAACTAATAATACTCAAGTATTTATTTTGAGTAATTTTGTTAGTAAATTGATAAGCCACGATGTCTATTTAAATACAACATATTACTTAATGATAATATCAATAATTGTCAATTATAATAAAGCGCACTTAAGGTAATGGTAACAGGTTTCAGGGTGCCCAAAAGACATGCTTTGCCTAGTCTGGGGCCCAATGTCAATGCGCAAACGCAACTGTGTATTTCTACCATTAAACTTAAAAAAAAAAATTTATAAGTGTATTCGAGTAATAAACAATTTATTTAAAAAAATAAAGTATCAAATTAATTGATCAAAATATGCGACAGTGTCGATACAAAATATGTGTCATTGTTTACTCGTGCGTTCATCGCGTTTGTTATTATGTGAATTTTAACGATGATCGAAACCCAAAACCAACAGTCGCGACCCAGTTCCAGTTTATTTATGCGTACGGCCAGTGGCAGGAACTGGTGGGAAATTGGGAATTAGCGTTGCCGTAAATTGTGTTGTTTATGGTCCCCGGGGGCCTTTCGATGGCGACGCTAAGTCGATATGACTAATAAAGTGATCGAATGCTTTGAGCTAATTAAAGCTATGGTATAATGGTAATGGTATGGGCGGGGCCGAAATAAGGATAAAGCGAATTTGCGTAAATTCCGCAATTTCCGTAATATATGGTACAATACAATAGCTCGGATTTGAAGCATGAAGAAATAATAGTTGTTTTGTTTTGGAAATAGAATCAATAAAATAGCCGAGTGCGCGTCGTGCCACGCGCAAAGTAGGGTTCCGTAGTTGCACATCATAATTTATAGGAACTTAAAACATGGTATTTTATTTGATACAATACACATAAATACGAGTTAACTTATGTTAATTGAACGCAATGATTTATTTTTCGTATACTTTGATCAAAAATTATAATTACCTACACGTATACTTCAATAAAATTAAACTAAAATAACCTTAACAACTTAAATAATACAGATAGGTATAGGTACATAAATACAACTTAAATAAACTAAAGAATATTTTTTTTAAATAAAGAAACTAAAAATCAATTAAGTGCCCATCCGGTAGAGTTCTTAGAACGCTGGATACATGCCCACGATTCTGCACTTTGTGCGAGGAATGAGCCAGCTCTCTTTTCACCAGCTGCCCTAGCATGGAAGGTAGATAAACAGTATTTATCCACGCTGTTATGTCCATACTTTTTTTTTAAATACATTGACCTCTACGATTGACCACCAACTCGCCTGATGTTAAGCGATTTCCTCTGAGAGGTGGATAAAATGGTGAAAAGACTATTTGTCTACCTTCCATGCTAGCCCCAAGATGTCGAATGACGTGGGCGCTTGCCAACTTCCCGAACAATCCCTGTTGGCTCTACCATTGAAGGGATGTTGATGGTAGCCAGTGGTAAAACAACATTCATTTATTTAGCTATTTATGTTAGCTATGATTACATAGTTATCATGGCGCTAATAACATCTAGTTAGTATGAATGCTGTCTGTTGGTAGATCTAATTATTTATCTGCCGTCATGGAGACTTCGTAAATACAGTACCAACTACGCAGTTTCGTTATTGAAATGTATTTTTCAAGTGGGGAATGTCAACTCTATTCTTTAGATATTTGGGACCGGGAGAGTACATGACAAGTCCGCCGCGGTCCTATCTTTAGTTCAGCGAGGGAGGCGACTTGGCTTCGGATTCAAAGTCAGAATGATGTTGCATTATTTAATTCCAAATCGACAATAATAGTGTTTTTGCATTACGCCAACTAACTAATACAAAAACAAAATCCTAATGAACAGCAATCAAATCTTAGGGATGGGACACACACACACACACACATGACCATGTCAAATAGTGATGTGCATGTGTCCCACAGATAATGCAAATATTAAAGAGGTGGTTAGCAACCGCCACAGATAGATACATAATGAAAACGATGAATATTTTTAACCGACTTCCAAAAAGAAGGAGGTTCTCAATTCGACTGTATGTGTGTACCGTGGCGGTAAGCACAATAAAAGTTTGTGGAACATATTTCCTGAATAGGACCGTAGACCGCAAGAGTTAGCGGATTACCACAATATCACTAGGTAGGTACTTATGCTATGCGTCTTCCATGAAATTCGAAAATCTTTGCGAAGAGCTATGCTATGACTGCGAAGCGTTTAATTAATTGTTTTCTTTGTTCTAGATATATGAAAATGGAGTGACTACATGACTACAATATAAAACATGACTATTCTAATATATGACCATATTGAACTGCAGGAGAGGGCGTCTAAGCACCTCAAGGCTTGGAAAGGTAAGTATTTATTTTTAACCGACTTCAAAAAGAAGGCAAGGTTACCAATTTCGTTCGTATGTTTTTTATATGTTTGTTACGCGTTTACTTCGCCGTTAAGTATTGATGATGATGGTTATTTTTTGTTTGATAGGTCATACTTTAGAGGTGGTCCCATATAAATTTTATCAAAATTGGTCCACTACTTTGGTTTATAAAACAAAATAACTGAAAAAATATGTCATCCAAGTAATTTGTGTTCGACTTCGAAATGGTGTACATTGAAGTTGCTTGTTTCAGTTTTTAAAACAATAATTGTTTCTAAAGGAGACGACAAAAAGTTGAACTGAATCACCAAAAAAAACAGCATTACAAAATTCCGCAGTAACGCATTGTGCTCGGAACCTCAGTTTTAGGATAGATAGATAGATAACTCTTTATTAAAAGACCACATTGTACAAACATATTGAAAAATGACAATATTACTATGGCTAAATCTTTCAATAGTCGGCCTTATCGCTTAAAGCGATCTCTTCCAGGCAACCATGCACGGAGTAGGATAGGTGGCACTGATAGTGGCCTTTAAAACTAAAACGTAAATATTTGCGTACACAAAAGTGAAAATACTACAGCAATAACTTATATATTTATAGTTTATATAATCTGCATACATATTTAGGTATGTAAATAATTATAGTTTAAAAACTGAAGCAACCGATTTCTCATGGATGCCATTGTCAGAACTGGACCAAATTGAAATAAAAAAATAATCATCAAAATCGGTTCACCCAGTCGAAAGTTATGAGGCAACAAACAAACAGTCGAATTGAGAACCTCCTTCTTTTTGAAGTCGGTTGAAAAGAAAGGAAATATAGTAATTTACTCATTATGATATCAAATCTTTCCTTTTCGTGCTCGATTAATAATTGCTTACCTTCGCTTGATACCAATTCTACAAACTGGCTTATCGCTGCGTTGTGACGAATATCCTCGATGATCTCACGAGATACGTTCACGACCGCTCCTTGCTGAGCACTTGAGGTATATTTATACGTTCTGTGACTTGAGTTCCATACTTAACGAGATAACAATCGGAATGACTCATGCAGAACGAGTCGGCGATGTAAGTTACAAACTTACCTGCTAATTATGTGTGAGAACACTGAGAACCACTAGTTTATAGATGCAAAAATTGGAAGTCAGAAACGTAAAATAGTTTTAAAAATAGCTACGAGTAGCGAGAATATAAAATATGTCCTAAAACTATAAAATACTGTAGACATGTGCATGAAAAAACGGCTATTTTTTTAAAAAAAGGAGAAGGTTTTCAATTTGATTGTATTTTTAACAAGCGACACAAAGAGAGGGTGATATAGGTTTGATGTGTGTACCTGTGTGTCTATCTGTGGCATCGTAGATCTCAAACAGATGAACCGATTATGGTAGTTTTTGGAAGTGAGGAAGCGGGCGGGTGTGCGCCGCGCCCGACCGTCGTCGCTTCAATTTTATCATTCCTCGGAGCTCGCGCGCGGACGATATGTTGATATGACGTTGTCACGTTAAACTATCGTCCGTAAAACTTTACAGACAACCATTTTTTTTTGTTTGAAAGAGGATTTCATCGAGAGTCACAGATCTACAATGTCGAGAGTGTTAGCTTAGCTGTTTCAACAAAATCGGTTCAGCAGTTTGTTTTGTCGAGGATTTTTGAGTTTTTTAAACTTATACTTGTATTTCAATGTTAGTCATCTGTTAATATTATGTTAATTTAATAAATAAAATAAAAATTAAATTGTTTTACAAGTTTTTGTATCCAACGTAAATATTATTTTCCATAGAACCAATATTATTTATCAACCAAGTTGGATAACTTTATATTTTTTTTCTTTCAGCATGCCACCTGGTAATGTACACACTAGCAGCCATCTTCGGCCTCATGAACTTTGTATTTATCCAGAACGCAATGAACCTGGTCAACGACAACTGCGTTCTATTCCCTCGACAGCTAGAATTCAAATGGGTAGACCTGCCTATCCCTGAAGAGACTGTCGTAGCACTTTCTGACGAGCTTCCTCTACAGAGAACAAACATGACTGACACTGCTCAAGTAGATACCGTCCCAATGAATGATACAAGTGAAGCTGCCAAAACTAAGAGAGATACTATTGTGACGGATGGAAGTACTCCCGACGTGACGACGGAGCAAAATGGGGACACAACGGATGATGGAAACTACACGGTAGTGACTAGTGAGTTTACTGATAATACATTACTTATCTTCAGAGTCATGCCCTGAAAAGATAGCGGTTGACGACGACGCCCTTTTATATGGAAAGAATAAACTGGTGCAGTTAATGAAATAAGTATGATCGAGTACTAACTGAATCATCTTACCTATTTCTTACTTCTGTGTGGTGTACTAACATAACACAGTACTTAGGTAAAGTAATAAGTGATCAAGTTAGTACATTAGCGACGCCACTAATGTTGCAATTGCAAGTGAGCCGTCTGCCTGTTTGTCCGTTTAATTTTGGTCCGCGGGCCAGCAACAGATTTTCACCAATTTCCTCGTGAAATTCAGCTGCGGAGGTAGCCTTCCAACTCATACAAAAATCAGGTATTTCTTCCCAGTTGCATTAGATTTTATCTATCAAAATATCTTAAAGAAATAAAGATCGTCAGCTGGCTGTAGAGTAGTGGATTACGTCAGCTGAACATACGAACATCCAGTCTCCACTTCGCAGTATCTAAAAGTTATATTGATGGTTGGTTACAATGGTTACTAAGGATTGAGTACTAGGAAATTAAAATTTAGTAATCCCATCTGGATGGCCAATCCCAAGATGGCCACATCATTGGTGTTTTATGATTATTATCTGTCTGAACTTCAGCCACATCGTTTTGTGACGTAACAGAAACAAAAACAAATGTAATGCAATTTAATAATACCTACCCAAAAGCTAAGACGATTCCCAAAGGAATATAAAATGATCAAGAGTAAAGCGTCTGATGTCCTTTGTGCTGTAGTTAGCTTGGGTTTCTGGCTCTCAGTCTTAGCAAAAACTTAGTTTTTATTATAATTTCCAATCTTCAATCAGACCTCTTTCAATTATAATTTTTTTCTAAGCAAATCGTAAAAATACTTACTTTTTTATTCAGGGAACATGACGCACAGAAAGTTCCTAGACACGTCGCGGACGCTGTTCGAAAACGACGAGCAGTGCCAGTTCGCAGAGTTCATGCCCATCATGTCGACCATCTTCGCGGCCGTCTGGCTCACCTTGTTCACCATGTGTCCTGGGGGAGGGCACGCTAGAGTCGGGTAAGTGTTATCACGTCACTGGTCGAGGCATGCAATAATCAGACTTTACTGTTCAAATAAGCTGTGGCAGTTCTGTTATGCTCAGCATTCTTCGAACCGTTCTGTACCATTCCTCATGTACTTATTGCCTTTTTCATGCATTCGTTCACTGTTAAGAGCAGCCTTTACATCCGCCATTAGCCAATGAGAAGACGATAGATAAAGCAGTAGGTTTGTCTAGTAGGTATAAAAGTTGCATGCTGGACTGGGAGAGACAAAAATCAGAATGTAGGTACCATCTGCTCGTCTTGCGCATACTGTTGGTCAGTTAATAGATTGGGGAGCGCTTATGTAACTTATGGGCTGACCCGCTGTCATTGCTATGTAACATTTTGCATATCTTTCTGTCTAATACCCTCTCCCGTCCATTTAACCCTCTAACCAAGGCGTGATTATATGTATGTATGTTCCGAGCCCCAAAAGAAAATAACGAAACCGGTACAAGATTATTTCGTTGTCGTTAAATACATTTGTGTTCCCATAACTTTTGTAGAGATCTCCAATGGCGTGAGCGTGAATGTAGAGGAGCATAATAATTTACCTAAGTTATGTAGCATTTGGCAGACTTCCAGCCCCTTGCTCGTATGAAATCGACAAGGCAGAAGAAAGACAATGGATGAGATTGGCACAGGATCGGAAAGAGTAGCGCGCTAAAGACGAGATTTATTTATTTACTCATGACTACACTCTGCAGTGGTTTTGATGATGATTCTAATTTGAGTTGGGGTCGAAAAGACCTGCACTGACGTCCCGTTTGGGCTGTATTGTGCATTTCCCCCCACCAGTCTAGCTAAACCATCCGAGCTCCTTAATGTAACGAAGCACTGCCTTGGGACGTTGGCGCAACTTGATGACCTTTGATGATGATGTAGCAACTGTTTTTTACGTAAAATCAAAGAGCTTCGTGATAACTGCGTTCCAGATTGCAGCAGCCGTGGCGTATCCTGATGCCAGCGCTGCTGTTCTCCATAGTTCTGGTGGGACTCACTGGGAGAAGCTTCACCATCACCAACAGGGGCCTGCACGCTTTCTGCGGGAATTTCTCTGACCTCACCAATTCTACTACGTAAGCGCTATAACCAAGTTGCAGGGTTAGCATGGAATGTTGAAAAAATAGTATTTCCACTGTTTTACCCATGTTCCACCCTTTAGAGGAAATAAATTATGCATAACAACTTGTATAAAAACGGCTTATCTACCTTCCATGCTAGGCCAGCGGTCAGCCTTTGTCATTATAAAAGTTTTTTATTCAGCTGCAATTGATGAATTGATGCAATTGCTGTGTGAAGTCAGGTACATATAAATAATATTAAATAAGTATCAAAGTATTAATAATATTAATTATTTATTATTATATTGGATGAATAATATTTTTTAATATTTAATGCCTTTGAAGGATACAGCTTTCCTTCAAAAATATAAAGTTTCAAGTAGGAGGTAACGATAGAGTCGTGACGTTCAGTTTCGTAAAAAGAGCGACTTGAAAATATATGAACTTAGTTGTTGCTGACCGTATAACTTTAGCACGATATGATTTATGTTGCTGAACATCCGTAGAACATTAGCACGTTATGATATTGTGTTGTTGATTGCCGTAGCACTTTAGCAAGATATAATTTTGTATTGTTACTCATCCGTAAAACTTTAGCTCGATATGTTTTTGTGCAGTTGCTCCTCCGTGGACCCGTTCCTGGAGCGCGGTTGGAACGCGTCGTGGGGCTTCGGTGGTCGCGCGGCGGCGACACGCGCGGCCAGCGCCGGCGTCCTGGCGGCCTGGGCCTGCGCCGCCGCACTGCTGCTCGCGCGCTGCCTCGCCGCGCCTGACTTTGTTGTTAAACGCACTGGCGTCTACCTCACTAAGGATCCACTACAGGTGCGTACCTATAGGTCATCTATACTATACAGTATGTTATTTCAATATAACTTTGATTTTTGTCTTGCTCTCTCATCTGTAGAAAGAACGAGATAAAAGCCAAAGTAATATTGAAGTAAGACTGCTGGAACGCTTGTGGTATGACCCCTGTCCTTGCATGGTTGCCTGGAAGAGATCGCTCTAAGCGATAAGGCCGCCAATTAAAAACATAGCCTAGTTACCTTTCAGTAATTCTGTAAAGGTAATCTATAAATCTACACATATGTAAAAACTAACAGTTTACTATATAACACATGTGTGGTTCCCCCAGAAGGTAACCCCGCACCTGCGAGTCAAGTCCCCGCGCTCCGCGCGCTCGCGCTCGACCGGCAGCTCGCCGACGAAGCGCGACACGATCTCCGTGAGGTCGGAGCCCACCGCCGTCACCGAGCTGGTCTCCGCCGCCGTGGAGCCGGCGCACGACTCCGCACCCTCCTCCCTCCTCTCCACGCCGGCCCACCTGCCCAGGAACACTGACGCTATTGAAATGACCTACAGTCCGCATGAGCGATTCCTTCGACAACCATAGACCTTAAGCTTTTACTTATGCCAAGATTTGCTCTTCTTTTGTTTAGAGCTCAAATCGTTTACTCAGCTGATGTAGCTTGACTCTCGTAAGCGGTGTCTAATAATGGGTTCTCAAAATCCGTGATATTACGCACATAAGTAGATCAGCCCCCATCGCACACTATGGGAAGAATGTTGTCTATAGACGCAGACTCTTCCAAAGACAATATTCAACATTCTCCACACAAATAATCTGTTATGTTTTTTTTTTTCGACCAATATTGTCCATTTTATGAGCGGTGAGTGCGGTGCGTGTCTTCAACCGTGCTTGAGAATTCTCAGAATCACGCGCCGTGGGTCGCTACCTTCAGACGGGTGCTGACGCAGAAGAGGGAGCGTCTATTCTATACCTACGTCTATAGCGTTTCACGAATATTTGTGGCGAATAAGACTAGCCGTTAGTGTTTACGTCGCTTGCTACCTATACTTAAAAATCAGTCAATCGTGGCTCCACACATGTTTCATATATCCTTATAAATAATTTTTGTTTCAACTAATAATGAAAAATTGTTGAGACAAAATGGTTTCATTTAAAAGCTCAACGATAATGCGCTGCTCATACATACGTAACTAATCGTTGCTCACACGCACTTTAGAAGCTGTAGTTTGACCATCGTCTATCTCGCTCGAGCAGATGCATTAAATGACTGAAGGAACTTATAAAAACAATTAGAAAGCAACGACACGAATTTTCAAGGAAAGTTTAAATTTGGTCCAAGTTAATTTTCATACATAAAAATGAATTTTATGTATTACTAATTTTTAGTTACTTAATAGTTTAATTAACTTGGATCCAAATGAAATTTTTCACAAAAAATCAGCCATTTTATATCTTCAAAAATGATTGTATGCGTGAGCGAGACGGGCGATGGTCAAACTATGGATTCTTAAAGCAGATTAAACTTGTGTCAAAAATTATTCCAGCCTAAGAATAGTAAGAATACGTAGGTAGATAAACTCAACAAATGGTAAATATGCAAACATAAAGAAAACGTAGTATTCCCTTATTATTTTGTAAGCTTAAGCTCGTTCCCATAAAGGCTAGCTTTTGCTATTTGTTTTTAAGTAAGTACTTATAGTAAAAAGAACGCTGAACGACAGGTAAAAGTGAACAAGCCAGCAATCTGTTTACGTGACGGGATCTATATTTTGTAATGAAAAATAAGAATAATGGAACAACTGTTAGTTCAGCATAGCCTAAGTTAATCCTTGTATGTAATAGCCGAAAAAATACGCCAGTTATATAGGCTATATAAGTTCGTTTAGAATTTAGAAATTGATTTAGTAAATGCATTTAATAATATTATTAATTTGACAAAGATAAAAAAAACTACATTATCAAGACGAAGGCGAAACTTTTGCAATGTTTATTGATTACGAAGATGGTACCTACATGTTATATCTATGTAAAGATTTAAGCATATTAATAAAAAATATGAATACGTGTAAAAGTATTTCATTTTAAACGTCTTTAGTGGATGAGGCATTCAATTTTTTTCTACCGATTTCATAACTTATTATCTTAGTCCAAATACTTTGAATTGAATCTTAGTCACAGACTTTGTTTTGATAAATCTTTGATCTTACTGTAATAGAGTAACTTATATATACGGAGACTTAAGCCTTGTGACGACGAATGAGCGGCTCATTTGGCCGAGCCGCTCAAATGGAGACGCCTGAGCACGCTCGGCCCGAGCAAATCCGAGCGCGCTCAGGACGAGCCGGCATCTGTCGGTTTTTGTCCGTGCTCAAAGGCGCTCAGTATTCGCTCGGCGCTCAGTGTGGACTCTGTGGACGGTTGTTTTTGTGTTTGAGGCGAGCGCGTAGAATTCCCCGAGTTTAATATAGTTTAATTACGTTTACTTTCTTCGATGACGATACATTTCTCTCATCCACCACCTTGGTGGTTTTCTCTCCTTCTTTATGGCACAGTGAATGATTATAAAGGCAGCAGCAGCTACACGGACACGTGAAGACATGACGGAGCCGAGCATATACTGAGCAGCCTGAGCACAGCTTTTTCAATGTTGAGGCTCGTTCGACCAAAACATTCATTTTGTTCCTCTGAGCATGCTCGGGCGAATGAGCGGCTCATTCGCCTGAGCATGCTCAAGTGGATACAAGGCTTTAGTGTTGCCCATGTATTATCCAAATTGATCCAAATCATTAGGTGGAAATATATTTTCATTAGCAAGGCACTAAAACATTTTTGTTCATATTTAAGTATATTAGATGAGCTATACAATGACGTTATTATCAAATGGTCTAAAAAAATCTAAAATCTAAAGTCTAAAATAAAATTCACGAAATACTCGTGCATTTAATCAGTCAGTTTGCCAACAAATACCTATATTTTGATTTAAAACTCCTCGCGCTTAAGCCTAAATTAGATTGAAAAGTCAGGTCTAATTTGCTACTTCAAATTATTTTGAAAATTCAAATTATTTTAATCGTGTAAGTGATCTATAGGTTGCCGCTTCATACGTCGTTGAGCTCCTTAGACCATCTAAAAATGGACGCGCCTTAGTTTAAATGCTACGAACAAAAATTTCTGCCATTTTTTGCGGGGGGCGAGGACAAACACACACTTAAAAACTATCGTCACACAAATTAACTCTTCTAGTATATTTTATATTCGCACTCAAATACAAATGTTCAACACTTTTACAAAAAAGGGCGTGGTTAGGGTAAATTTACATAAACAAACAAGAGACGTATACAACATGCAAAATAAACGTAATATTCTGCATAACAGTGCTGCCATGTAAATGCCATTTTTTCCTTATGATTGTTAAAATAATGTACCTAGACCAAATATGCAGTTGATAAAAAATACTTATAAGAAAACCTATTAGAAATCGTATAAGTAACTAGAAAAAGTTATCATTAACACTTTATAATCAAGTCAGTTTGGTTTATTTTTAGGGTTCCAAAGTAAATGAGGAACCCTTATAAATTATCCATGTTCGTTTGTCCTTATAACACAGCCATTTTTCTCAGAAAATAACAGTACTTTTATAATAGTATATACGAGACGTATATTAAGTACCTACTATAAGCGGGATGTAAGTAACAAAGGGGGTGGCGTTTGCGTTTGCGGAGCGAGGGCCTCATTTCACCCTAATTTTAAAACTAAACAATATTCCAAGTGTTGTAGGTAATCGAATAGAGACTAGATCCCGCACCACCACTACAGTCCGACGGCAAAACTTGGAATCTAAAAGGTGCTAAACTTCTTGGGAACTACTATTTTGTCCATTTGTTTTTGTAAAAGAAGCAATACATTTATAGAGTTTAAAGGTGGTGTGCCACCTTTAAAGTCCGATGACAAAACTTGGGAACTGAAATTTACAGGTTCGTTGTCACTTTGTTTTTGCGTTAGTTGCACCGCGTTTATCAGACTAGTGGAGGCGCAGAATTTACCCATAATCGAAGCAAAATAAGCTGCGGCAACACCAGTATCAAAACTGCAAATGACGATAGTGTTTGATAAATATCGATAATAATGTTATCGATATTTTGACCACTGAATAAGTTGACTTTGTCCTATCAATATTTTAATTTCATTCAGTGTTTTACATTTTAAGTTATAGAATATAAGCTAAATAATAACAACGTTTTTAATGAAAAATAAACACAACGAGACCTCTAAGAGACTAACGAGAATGTTGAAAGTTTGTATGAAACTTCCTCATTTTTGATGCAACAAATGTAAATATTGATATAGGTATGTTGTCATAGAAATATAATTTTTACACAGTTACATAGAGCTTGCATTAGCAAAATAATGTAATAAATGTAATGTCGTATTATAATGATGATTAATAATAATTTGAGTAATGTCATAAAATGAAAATAATGTCACGTAATCAGTGTTAGGTTACATAGAAAAGCATCCAAAATATGTTCATAATACTGATATTTCTACCATAATTGTGTTTTCTCGAGCTTTAAAGCGCAATAAAGAACCGGTGATAACAAGTTCCGCTGCAAAATACTTAAAAACGTAGATCGTTACATCTACTTTTAACTGTTTTTCCAATCAACATACACTTTCTAGTCTTCCCGTGAACATGTCGAATGCTACTGCGCTGAAACATCGGGAACTCAAATCAATTAAACCCGCGGTATATATCCCGCACGTTATAATATTATATTATAATGAAAAACCGCAATAGATTAAAAAAAGTGTCAGAGGAAGGAATTCACTCAGACCTTTTATCGATATCAACACTGTAAACTGTGTGAGGTGAGAAGGTACATCACTAGTTGTGATTCCCGCCGAGACTAGCGCGTGAGAGAAAGAAACAAAGCAACTACTTTGCTATCGAATATGGAACTAATGGTAAACGAAATAAGGTCACAAATTGACTATCAAAATGAGTTGTCTCGTTACTCAAAAAACCGTTAAGCGGGGAATTCACTAGACGGGCATGTCCGCGGGCAAGCCTGCAGGCAAGTCCGACGGGCTTCGCTACTATCATGTCTGTGCTTTATCAGTCAGTGTAGTACTGCCGCGGGCGGTCTGGCAGACTGCCCGTTGGAAGTCCGCGCGATTTCATTTTGTCTGCACAGGCACCGACAGGTCCGAGCGTGTATGCTTAGTCCAGGCGGCCTGTGGACAGACCTGGCAGTGACAGCAACCCAAACAGACGTCCGCTTATTATCATTCGACGAGTTGTGGAGTAGTTTT
This sequence comes from Lycia hirtaria, assembly GCA_947563715.1. Taxonomy (NCBI): domain Eukaryota; kingdom Metazoa; phylum Arthropoda; class Insecta; order Lepidoptera; family Geometridae; genus Lycia; species Lycia hirtaria. The sequence continues at coordinate 3,216,300 of OX387385.1, read as the reverse complement.
AATTTAAAATGAGTTTCAATGAGAATAAAATATTCTGGGAAGATCTATCTCAGCGTAGCAATTAATCGTTCTCTTGCAGTCACTGACTGTCTCATTCTGGTATTTTGTTTTGTAATTTTGGGTTCGATAAGTTGTAGTAAAAATTCAAATGACGCTATATCCATCCGTAAGTAGTTGTATAGGTCTGCTGGTTCTTCAATTTCAATTTCATTGAGCAAATTGATGTGGCTGTACTTATTTCTATATTTATACCATTTTTTGCACCAAATTCTCTTCCTTTTCTTTTCATCTAAGAATATTAACGCAGCACCGGTAACTATTGCAATTTTTCGCCTTTGCATTGCCATCTTGCAACACAACTAATAGCGAAGCCGTTCTAAAACAAACTGAAGAGTCTGTGAAGTGTATTGCGTCGCCAGGCATGCCCGGACAGACTGCCCGCGGACCATGCCCGTCTAGTGAATTCCCCGCTTTAGATGACGTAAATCCTGTGGTTTCAAGACATTTATTTTCCACTAGAAATATAGACTCTGGCATTTAGTTATAAGATACATAATTGAGTGAAGATACTACGAAGGGATATTCTGTTACTTTTTGTACTCGAGATTTCACCGGCGTCTAGAATCACGAGCTCATAAGAATGATTTTAAACAATTTTACTAAAAGTAAACCAAAATTACTGTAAAAAAATGCTCACTTATGAAATGATACACCATCTTTTTGGATTGTAGAAGTATTTGATCTCTTGCCACAGTCGAAAACTGCACAGTTGGGCATTTTTAGAGACTTCCTTACACCTCTGCATCGTTATCAGGACTGATGAATGTCGATTGAATTGAAAATAGTTTTTATAAACGCGATAGATTTTGTCTTATAGAACTTGGCAGAGGGGAAATCTCTTGGAAGGCGCGTCCATATTTAGATGGTCTAAGTTGAGCTCGGACGTTTTTGAGCGCTGACGTGAAATCTTCCAATCTTCGTTAAAAATATTGTTGGAGGTCATTGTGCGTCACCCTTATACCCTTTAATGTTCTGTGTTGTGCGTAGAATTTCTTCCGAATAAAGTACCATTTGACGTCCTATTGGTATAGGAGCCCATACCACTGGCGTTTTTACCATACAAACGAATTCCTAAGTTTTCTCCTTGGAAAATGACTCTAGATGATAGCTTTTTATCTTATAAAATTTATTTATACTTAAACTATGTCCGTCCCATTTTATTTTGTTGAATGTTTTATTATATTCAGAACTAGGAGCCCTGAAAATCGCAAAAATTGACAATTTTTGTTCCACCATCTTCAGGGCCTCCTAGCACCAATTTAACGAGAATCTAAAATAAAATAAAATGGGACGGACAAAGAAAAACTATTTCTTGTTATAACCTTGAAAAAATTAAGAGGATCCGTAAATTTTTGTAGGAGGAAATTGAGGAATACCAAACCTCAATTTTGCCGATTTTTCGTACCTAAAATCACTCCAGGCTGCAGTTGTCACTCTCACACTGCGTTCGGGACTGTTCGGATGGCTTCGGAAAGGGGCAGGGTCAGACAAATACGTATACAGTCAGAATAGTGATGTGCTAGAGTCGATAATTACCAAAGTTCTAGTGTTGTGCTTACTTATATCGATAATTATTAACCAAAAATATTATATCATTATGAAAGTTGTGTTTGAAAAGCAACGCATTTTTTTTCCTCTTACGTACAGAAGTATCTCAACTATTTATTTAATCAGCTAGTCTTTCTACTGATGACTTAATAACTTTCGTACATACATCATATCTAGTACAAGTGTTACTAGATATGAAGTCGAGGGTAAGTTTTTGCGAAAAACTCGTGAAACTATGCGAACAAAAATGCTATAATCTGTATTGAGCATTATTAAAAATAATACTTGTAAAATGACTTCTTAGTTACGATAAAGCTCATTGGACTTAACGAATAAGTGCAATTTCTACCAACTTTAAAAGAAAGGAGGTTAACAATTCAGCTGTTTTTTTGTACTATTATTACTCTTTCGTTTATAAACCGTTTTGAAAAAGTTTTTGTTTGAAGGGATATAATGTTCTTATTAGATTAGTAATTTTTTTTATGAAAATCTGTTCGGTAATTTATATAACAAAATTTGAATTTTGACGTCGGTATTTCAGTTTTTTTAAAACTATAATTATTTTAATCGACTTCAAAAAAAGAGATTATTAATATAATGTATTTATATAATATTGTTAGAATTGCACAATTTTGCAATGTGTGCCACTGCCAAATTTTAAAAGTTTATGTTTAGTATGTTTGTCCACATAATACGCAGAAACTAGATCTTGTATTGCAAAAACAAAGTATCTCCCAATTTAGGGATCATGGTAAGTATTATCAAATTCGGTTCCATAATTTATAAGATGGGTTTTTTAAATTTTATAATTTATGCGAACGTTCCAACGATGCTTTCAAACTGCTGGGCTGATTTGAATGTTTCGTTGGCTTATTATTAACCTAAAAACAGATGTTACAATTATAGTGAATTTTGTTTGAAAATTAAATGAACCCACCCAGGTGAATATTTTTTTTAGTCTTATGCAAAACTAGTAAATTCCATTAAAAATAAATAAATTTTTTTCTGTGGAGTTTTTTTAAGTTATTTTATTTAAATTTAATTTACCTGTCTGGAACTTAGTAGTAGTTTATGGCCTAGTATCGATCTTTAAAAAAATACCTGGTGTATATACCTAATTTTGATTTAATGCCCACTTTTGGTTTAATTACTTCTCCCTTTTTAGTTTGAATTGATTGTTTAAAGGCGATTTTTTTTAAATAATTTTTACTTACGAATGCAGTAATCAATATCATTATTTCATAAAATATATACTTGACAATATCTATATTTAAAAAAAATGCCCAACTGCAGAAAAGTGATTTTTGCAGTCTAACTTACGATTTCCTCACGCTTGATACACTGTTGAGTGTACGTTTTTATAGGAAAGTATGCGTAACCCCTCTGTAAAATATTATGAAAGCGCATGTTTTGGAATCATTCTGTTAAAATCAGTTGTTTATTACGAAAAACTTTTTTATTTTTACGCGAGATGTGTTATTATTACTACAAAAAATATAGCCGTTGACACTCAGAAAGAGAAAACAAATCTAAGGACACCTCAAACAACACCAAGCACATCAAAATCGGTCAAGCCGTTTAGGCTACAGGCACATCAAGTAAGTTAGTTGTCAATCGTAGATCTATCTAACATTAAAGAAAAACTTAACAAATGTAACCTAATAATTGTTCGGGAAAATGAAACTTATGGCTAACAAATTTATGGAACCACTAATAATCGAGTTTATTTCCATATAATTAAAGTTCAATTATCCCAGAAGATGATTTAGTCAAATAACTTTAAAACAAAAAATAACAATATGAGTGATACCATTTATGGGACTGCAAAGTAATATAGCCGAAAAGATAAATATGCATGCATAGGCGTATATAAGGGGGGGGTCCAGGGGGTCCGGACCCCCCCCATGGCATTAGCCGAAAAAAAAAATAAGGCGCGGATGGCACGCATGTCACAAAATATAAATAAAAACCTTATGTGCTGTAATGTGTGTGCATAACTACAGCTTAGAGAGATGCAGTATGACCCATGTTCGTCTTTCGCCCGCGCATACTACAAACGCGTATATCAAATGGAAACTATATATTTTTACCCGATTGCGTAAGAAGGAGGGTAATGTTTTTAGAGTGTTTCTATAGGACAGCCTGAACGGCTCGACGGATTTTGATGTGCGAGGTTGATGTGTCATTACAGTCGTCTTCGTTTCCAAAGTGTCATAAGTAAGCTATATTTTTTGTAATCATAATACATCTCTTTCAAAAATAAAAATAAAACGTTTTTTCGTAATCACTAACGCACTATTTCGTAATAAATAAGTGTTTTTTTAGAATTATTCTAAAGAATGCGCGTTTATAATCTTTTACAGCAATTTTACGCATACTTTCTCACAAAAAACGTACACTCAACAGCGTATTAAAAGTATCGAAATCGTTAGTTAGACTGCAAAAAACTGCTTTTCTGCTGTCGGTATTTTGTTTTTTTTTAATATACATACTTTTTAAGAAACCCTAACTCCATCTCTGTCATATCTATACAAATTGAGAGAGTGGAGATATAGTTTCCAGGCCGATTCCGAATCCGACAAGTTGTGAACAAGGCCGTAAGCAGGGGGGGGGTTCAACCTACCCTGCCCCAAAATATCCTGGCAATTATGAAAAATCCTTGCTCTTTTTTAAAGTTTACTTAATTTTCTTCAATATTTTTCGCGCGCCAAAGCGAAGCGATCGCGCATGCCCATATTTTTGAAGATATAAAACGACTGATTGAATTTATAAAAAGATCTTCGTTCTTAAAACTAAAAAATAACATCGCTAAATATCAGGCGAGTCGGAGATCAGTCGTAGATCTATCTTACGTAAAAAAAATCACAAATATTCCATGAAAAATTCAATTCGATCCAAGCCAATTTTACATAAAAAAATATTTTTGCGTTAATAATTTCGAAAAGATCGAACAAGACTCTTATAGTGCCGTGGTTAAATATGAAATCAATGCATTCAAATGGTTATATGTATATTTTTTGATAGCGTAAGTCAGTCTTACTCATCCAGTCGGATATTTAATTTTTTTAAACACTTTATACTTGTTTGGTTCATCTGGGCCACTTCCTAACACGATCAATGAATCAAATTATTTCCAAGATTTAATTTTAAAAACCTTAAAAATTTTCGCGCTCGCTTCACTCGCGCATTATTAGGTACTGTTTTGTCATGGAAATACTGTGGGCTCACTAACACGAGAAATAAATCATATTACTATAAAAACACTACTAAAATGTTCGCGCTCGCTTCGCTCGCGTATGCTTATTATCTATGTTTTTGTTTACTTGAGTAATGCAAATGCTGAGCGCTCGTTAAAACGGGTGAAGTCATAAGTACCTCTAGTTTAATATGAATTAATATTGTTCCGACGTTACTTTTACACTTTGTTTACAGTTATACGTTTGTCTCAATGTAATAGGGCGAAATCTGTGGTTTGTCCGTAATAAAATTTTCGTGTATTTATAACTTATAATTATATAAAGATTATAATTATATAAACATTGACGTTTAGAAACTAGTACTCGTCTGCGTATGGTCTGCGCAAATAAAGAGGCAAATAGTAGTATATTTGTATACATTTTTGTACCCGCGGACCCCCCCCATGAGAAAGCTATAGCTACGCCCATGCCGTCAATACAGTAAGTATATAAATGAAACATAACCCTCCCTCTTACACAGTCGGATAAAATGTAAAGAGTATCTAACGACACCTCGAAGATAAAAATCAGTCGAGCCGTTTAGGTGATAGTAGGTAATATTCAAATACAAAATACAAATAATTTTATTTTCTCAAAAAACTAAATCTTAGATATTACTGCGATTGACGGTGGACCTCAAACTCGGCAAAGCCTGTATCTTAAGGTCCTATGCTGAATTACTAAGTAGAATTACTTAATTAATATATAAACATACATAAATCCCGAAAAACAATACCTTTTGTAATACGTTGTGAACTTGGGTAAAAAGGACAAAATTTTATCAAAAGATGCAAAATTTGACAAATTCATGTGGGTGAATATTACTGACACATACGAATATACATACGAGTGTTTTTTTTTTATTCTACTTAAAAGTATTGTACTAAGAAGTGTAAAAATACTATAAAAGAAAATCGTATCGACAGATATATTCTTGAGATTTCAAAGCTAGAGTGAATAAACATCTTCAGATGAGTTAGTGATAAATCATAGTTTAATACTATATATATATACCTATATAGCTACCCTCCAGTTCCATCAACAGGCCCCAGGATACTATCTAAAGACAAAGTATTCGTCAAGACGAATCATATAAGCCCAAACTCGATTGGGTTATGTCGTTTTATTACGGAATTCCTATGGCCACCTTCCAGTTTCATCATCAGATCAGCTCCATGTCATCATAATATTGCATTATCACGCGATATATATACCTATATATATATATATACGTCCTCCGCTGCCGACTATTATTATTATATGTATGTAATGTATATTAACTAGTGTAATTGGTGAATACCGTTTTAGTTAATTAAATAAATAAATAAATGTGTGCAAAATTTCAACTCAATTGGAAACCGGGAAGTGGGTCACACTTAACTTTCAATATTTGATTACAGACAGACAGACATCCGGACAGGTGAAACTAAATAAAAGCTTGTAAAAATATTCTCTTTAGAAAAAGAAATATCACTTAGGCAATTTACATAAACTTCACTTCTGACCGTTTTAGTCTATGTCAAAGGACGCATGATGCAATATCATGGTGGCTGATAAATGTTTTTTTAGTTAATTAATTCGTAAAACGATTGTACTGCATTAGGTACTGGAAAGTTATTCCTTTGCACTTCGATGTGTTTTTGAGTTGTTTGTACAATATCGCAACACGCACCACGGCATTTTTCACTGATTTTAGTCAAAATATCGGTAACAATTACATGTAATTGTGTAGCTGTTAATATTGTAGCTAACAGTGTAATAATGTAGCTGTTAGGTATGTCTGCTCTAGTTATCTATCTCTATGAAAGTAGTGTCAATCTTAATGCAACTAATGGATTTGTTACAACATGCATGTTTTTTGAGTAATATCAATGAAGTATTAGTAGTAGTTTTTACCCGACTGCGTAAGAAGGAGGGTTGTTTTTCAAGTGTATGTATGTATGTTTCTTTAAAAGCGCCTACAGGCTAAACAGCTTGGCAAATTTTAATGTGCGAGGTGTTGTTAGATTCATTTTTACTTTCTGAGTGTCATAGGGTATATTTCTTTGTAATAATAATAGTACATTTCACGCGAAAATAAATATAAGTCCAGCGTGGCAGACTATGACCTAACCCTTCTCACAATGCGAAGATGCCCCGCGCCCAGCAGTGGGACAGTTTGTACAAACAGGGCTGATAAAAAAAAACGTTTTTTCGTAACCTCTAACGAATTTTTTCATGGCAAATAAGTGAATTTACTAGAATTATTATTATAATCTTTTACAGCGATTTTACTCGTACTTTCTCACAAAAAATGTACACTCAATAGCGTATCAAGCGTAACGAAATTATGTTTGAGACTGCAAAAGCCTCTTTTCTGCAGCGCGGCGTACTTCCTTTGGTTCAGTATTTATTGTAAGCATTATTCGGAACATTTTCGCACAGCTGTTTTTGTTTTGAATTTTGACATTTACTGTCATTTACATTTTTGAAGGTCGGCTAAGTACGATTTACGAAACAAAAAAAGAACATGGAAAAGAAATTATAAAATCCTGTGATTGTGAAATGAACAATATTGTAAGTTTACTCGTTTATGTTTGCGAAAATGATAAATCAGGTAAAAACAGTTTTATTCCAACGTAATTTGCGTCATTTTTTGCGCTACGCTCACTATGATTCTGCTACAAAAATACTTTACCCCTTGGAAAGTAGAAGAATACTCAGAGCAGCCGGCCCTGAGGCTTCAGTATTCCTTCAAGGGCTTATCACGAACGATATGAGACATCTTGAACACGGCGCCAGGTCTATGTACGCAATGTTTCTCAACAACAAGGGCAGAGTGCTGTACGATACCCTAGTATACAGAACTGATGAAGAAGATGCTTTCTTGTTAGAATGTGACAAGAACACCGTTTCTCAATTGCTGAGATACCTCAAATTGTTTAAATTGAGGCGTAAGGTTGAAATAGTAGACACCAGTAAAGACTACAAGCTTTGGGCATTTATTGCACCACCAAATACATTGACAGAGCACATAGATCCTGAAACCAACATAAATATCATGAAAGATCCTCGACTCCCAGATCTAGGTTATAGAATCCTTTGCCCTGATTTTGTGAAGAAAAATATTATTGCTAAAGTAATAGGGAATGATTCTATCATTGAAAATTCTGAGAATGGTTACAAATGTCTAAGATACATGTTAGGTGTGAGTGAAGGCCCTGAAGACCTGCAGCCAGGGGTCAGCTTCCCGTTGGAAGCTAACTGTGATTACCTACATGGAGTGAGTTTCCATAAGGGTTGCTATATCGGGCAAGAGCTTACTGCAAGAGTACATCACACAGGCATAGTGAGAAAACGAATTATGCCCTTAATTTTTAGTGAAAATGACAAAGTTGAAAATCTCCCAATAAACGCTGTGATCTCAGATGCAGATAAACCCAAGTCCAATATAGGGAAACTAAGAGGATACACTAATAACTTTGGACTAGGTTTAATTAGAATCAAAGAGGCTATGGATGCAAAAGCATTGAATATTGGAAAATATCAAATCCAAGTTTTCAAACCTTCTTGGTGGCCTATAGAAGCTCCAAAGGAAAAAGCCAGTCTGAGCAAACCTATTTTAGAGTAAATTTTTTACAGTCTTCATACCCATGTTATGGCTGTTATTGTTTGAGTACGTATATTTACCTATTTACAGAACTTCCAATCGGTACAGATATTTTTTTTGTGCAACTGTAATTCTGTTCTACTATTGTATAAACATCTTCCCCAAGTTCTCTTTTAATTTCTGGCTATCTTAAGCCAGCAACAATCAATTCTTTTTAACTTGCTTTGTGAGGGGGTAAACTGCGGGATGCAGTTTGTGACACTTGTTTATGTGGCCTGCCTACTGTTGTCATCTTTGCATAAAATGAATCCTAAATTTATATTACTTGAAGAGCAGTAATTAACCAAAAAAACGTTATCAGTAATAGCTGGAATGAATCTGACATCTAAGGGTAAAGTGTGATTTTTTATTTGATTTATACATACTTTATCACTACATTTTATTATTTAGTAATAGGCCTGTGCTTAACCACCAACGTACCTGATTTTAGTTGAGATTGTACTAAATGATGGATCAAAGACAATAAATTGCAAATGTGTTGTTGGAACTATGCTAAAATCTGGCTGTACTCATACTGTATAGTTTTCAATATACATATATAAAACCATAGGTTACGTTAATGTTATTGAGTAAGTATAAATAATAAATCTGAAAAATACAAACTAGGCCCTCTGATTATAATTTTTTGTAATAAATATCATAATAGTTATGTTTGTTTTAGCTATAAATGGCAGAGAAACAAGTGAAAGACAAAGAAGAAGAACCAGTACAGATCTCATATGATTTCAAATGTTCAGGCTGTGGAATGCATGAGAAAGCTCATTACAAAGGCACTAAACCTCCATTTTCCCGTAATATTGTTCTAAAACACTCCAGTTATGTGATGAAGGATCCTTTCAGCCCACCTGGTAAAGGAGAGATCCTGGTGCTTGGAGCCGATTGTGCTGTTTGTGAAAATCCTATTTGTATAAGTAAAGAATGTAGTATGTTTTACAACAAAACATATTGTTTAGACTGTGCATATAAATGTTATGAAACATTTCCTACAGAAATTAAGACTAAATTGACATCATTAAAAAAGAAATAAAGAGCTATACTGACTTTTTCTGTGTTGTTTCAAATTACTTTAGACAAGTTTTACTACTTTACGATTCGAATTTGCTAGGTTAATATGATTAATTTTTATTATTAAATTTTATTAATTTATCCTATGTCTAGCAGTGTACTAGAATAGGATGATGATGATTTATTTTATTCATTCTCCAGTGTGTATTTACGAGAAAAAATAAAAGTATTATATCTACCATCTAGTTTCCATAGTACAAGCTGTGCTTAGTTTGGGCTAGATGGCGTTGTGTGGAATGTCCTCCAATATTTATTTTATCATGAAATCACACAAAGTTATGAATTCCTTGATGCTCTACTTACCCTGTAGGAGCAAATAGGCGTAATTTTTTTAATTTCATGATTTGTCTAGTTCTGAATTCAAATAAAACACTTTGTAAATTTTTATAAAATACCGTTTACTTTGGCTTTCCAGTCCGATGTACAGTATTTTCTTTTTTCGAATTTTCACAAAGTAATTCAATAACACAGTTTTATTCCACTGAAACTGGTTCCAGGAAATTAGTCGCTATAATACATACACAGGTTTACAATATACTTTCAGCTGAAACTATAAATGGTGAATAATGTGAATCATAAACACTATCCCACATTTATAGATATCAAAATATAATCTTAAGATTAATAAAAAAAAGATAATTACAGCATATTTATATTAAATTGTATATATTATTAAGCTCTAAAATCAGGACAAAATCAAATACACGTTTTGCCACACACTCACTCCAATAGTAGTGATAGCACCACAAATCCACACACACTTGCACTTTATTAGACTGTGATTGCCTTTCTTAGGCGGCGGTCGCTTTGACCCGCCGCCCGCGGCGTGCGGCGGCCCATCGCCCGCAGCGTCTATATGCTATGTTCGGGAATGTTTCGCGCTCACCCGCCGGCTGCACGCGTCGGGTGAGCGCGACCGCTGCCGAGGCGATTCAGCTGTTTGAGCGTGATAGCATGTAGACGCTGCGGGCGACGGGGCGGCGGGGCAAAGCGACCGCCTCCTTACTCAACATCATGGATATAAATTTATGTTGAACTATTTTCCTTCAATAGTTCATCAGATTAAGTCTATTTCCTTGCATGAATTGTCTATCCAGTATCTAAACTAATTCCTACCTGGCAAACGAAGATCATCCATTGATCTTCAGTTGAGAAGGTAGGAATTTATAGACAGTTCAAAAATTACACACATCCGAAAGGATTTGAACCTGTATTATCCCAATCTGTACCTGGAAGCCTTTACCATTTTGGCCATGGAGGTGTCGCATGGGATGGTCGAAACTTTTGAACAGTCTGTTTAAACCAATCAAGCAATGGTTCAATGAAAGCGTTTATTTTCGATATAATTATCTCTCATTGAACGTCAATTGTTTATATCACAAGACATGTAAGAAAAATAGACTTAAATCGAACTACTACAGTTGATTAATTCTCACCGTCTCTGTTGTACTAGTGAGAATTAGGCAGGCGCAGTTGTTCAAAACAATTTTTCATAACTATTGTGACAAAAATTCCCACTAGTTCAATAATTGACCTACTCGGTTGAACTAATGGGAAGTAGCAAAATTTATAACAATTCCAACTATGTTACTACTGTTAACTCCAATCAAAATCAGACTATAGTAATAAAATAAAAAATATAAAAAACTGAGACACCAAATGATTACATAACTTTTAAATGTAAATTATTGCTTTACATGCTCCTCCAGTGTTTTATAGTATTATGTAAGGAAAACTGGGGCTGTACCACAAGCGTTCAATCAATTTTATTTCCATATTACTTTGCCTTTTGTCTCGCTTTATCTACACCTGAGATAGTAAGACAAAGGGCAAAGTAATATTGAACAAGATTTAAAATTGTGATAATACCCCTGAGCGTTATACTGGGAATATTGGTCGCGTAACGCATAACATTAGCTGTAACATTGAAAACTAGACTTTAATAAAAAAAAACACCTAAGTATAGTTTACAATACTGAGTTTCGCGCGTTACGTTGCCCGTGCGCACCGTGGTCAGCAATATTGAAGATATTCGAGAAATTTTAATCTATCAGTGAATTATTTGACAACACCTATATTATAAATTGTGATGGATTGATTACATTTACATTTATTGCAAAAAGTGTATTAGTGCACTACATAGATTTACTTTTAAAAAATGGACAGGTTTCTCAATAATCTGTATGCAAAATGTGTTTTTTTCCTTACATGTCCAATATTATAAATAAAGATGGCGGATTTGCGACCAATAGGTACTCTTATAATTGAAATTACGAGCTGTGATTGGTTAAACGCCATATTTGTTTACAATTGGGGACAATTAAGAAAAAATACTTTAAATTTCTATTCGTAATTAAACATAGCTCTTCTATAACTATATAACTATGACTATTAATGAGAATTAAGTATTCTTATGCGTATTCACATACTTTGTTTTTAATTGGGCAGTGAATATTATAAAACCTCATCCATACTGATAGCTATGGGTGTCTATTTACCTTACTTCCCTTTTGAACCCTGACCTTTGAATGAGACCTGCCGCTTTTATGAAGTAACTGTTGCCAGTACGTAAAAAGTTCCAAATATGGCGAGATCTCATAATTTGTGGTTTGGGTTAGGTATAGATCTACATATAAAAGCTAGAACTAATATAAAGCTAAGGTTAAAATAAATATTTGGAAATATAAATAAAAAATATAGTCACAACACCAATGATACACTACCACAGTAAATATACATTTAGACATACATGAACACAGCCCGCGTACCACAATGTCAATAACAATCTTATTTTAATTTAAACGGAACCCAGCAGGCGATTGTCCTATCACTTTTATACTCATTTCAAAATAGGAAGTCACTTCTGACGGATAATAATTTCCACACTTTTGCATATTTTTTGGTAGTTTAAAAGAACCTTGCCATTGGCCATCTCTGATCTCACAATTAATCTGACAGATGTCAGAAGTGTCACAATTTAAATTTAACAGTTCAACTCATTGACTTTTTAATTTCGTCGTTAGCAACTCATCGACTCTTAATTTCGTCACATCTATTTGTGACGAAATTAAGACTCTTCTATTACACATCTGAATTAGTCTGTGTATGCTTAATTTGTAAAATGTTATTTAATAAAACAGCCTACGTGCTATTCTGACGTCAAAGCGATCTCACTGAAAAGTCACCAAACTCTCATGGGAAGATCTTGCGTGACTGGTCAAAAATTATCCTCACAAACTTTCGCATATATTTTATATTCTTTTGGCTTTTTTCTCGCTCTTTCTACAGTTGGAAAGAACGAAAGAAAGGCCAAAGTGAGATTGAATTAAGACTGGTTTAGTTCTTGTGGTACGGCCCTAGCTGACGAATTGGTAGAAATATAATTTAGGTATATATATGGAACATTTACTGGCCTAAGAGTCAAAGGTCCATATAACTGCATGCGCCTTTTGGACGGCTCTTTAAAATTTTGTTTTGACAATACAAGCAAAATACTTTACATACAACTTATTACGAATTAAGATACGAATATAAAAACTCTCACAGCCTAACGTAAAGACAATTTTGATAGATCAAAAATCTACATTTAATTTTATTATTATTTTAAGAAACAACGTCTAAGAACAAAGGGCACGAACAGTTTACGCGATAGCCATTCACATTTTGCTCTATGAAAGCGTAATAATAAGTAAATAAAATAAGGGTTTCTCGCAGGTACTACAGACCCCTAAAAGTGCACATAAATATCCGTTTTTTTTTACAAAACGCTCAGCTATGAACCAAAATTTAGCTTCTTGAAATAATACTTAAAATAACAAAGTATTCTCTTTTTGAGACCACTCCGTCAGAGTAGTCTATTTTGAAGCATTAACGTATTATTATCGGTATCTTTTTCTAGATATTTCACAATTAATTTTTTTTTTGCTAGTTCGACGTAAATAAATGCTATTTCTAGACTTTGGGCCAGGCTATAAACTGTTATCTCTAGGATTCTGTGAGGTCAAAGTTGTCTATTGAAGTCTATGTGGCATAGCAAAATCAACGTAAAAAGCATGTTCTACAATTTAAAAAAAATCAGAAAATTAGAAATACATAAATATTCCACAGGCTTATACTTCACGTAACTAGCTGTAACATTTCGTTTCGATAAATAAAATCAGCCCGCATGAGAATGCCGAGACAAGCCTTGTAGGCCATTCATATAATTTATGTGTAGCGCACAAAAAGAATATATTACATTTATCATAAAATCGTAAACACTTGAAAATATACATTTAGGTAAAAACTGCAAACCAGAGAAATTCAACATGCGATTTATGAAAAAAAAAAAAAAACTACAATTTTCGTACCTCAATATAACACGGCTGTAATGTTTTTAAGTTACTTTTAAGGTGGCATTCAGAGGTCACATCTTTTAAGCAAATATCCACCCTAAAACTTTGACGATAAACGCTATTATTACATTTTAGACCGAGATAACAAGATTCTATAAAACGACCAAAAATTTTTAATATTTTGTTTGCATTCTTTGCGTCTAATCATCCACAGTTTTTCAGTGAAAAATTCCTCGGACTACAAGGAATCTCAACCCGATCAGGGATTTGTGTGAGAATTGGTGAGCGACGTCTACTGCTCGCAGTGCCATTGGCTAACCTAATGCCAAACGTTTAGAGTGTAGATTCGCATGAGAGCGTCGTCACGGTCGCGAGCAAATTCAGACATCTGAATGCCATCTCAACCCGATATGTTGAATATATCAATTTACAAAAAAAATATACTTTTATGAGTCAAAAATACAAAATATGCCTTGTAATAACTTTGTACTTTTGTACAATGCAATTCAAATGATCGCGTTAAACCTGAGCCTATCGCAATTATATCATGAGTAAGATAGCGAGCGATGTTGCTGTAGGCCCTTGACATTAGTAATTTTTGGTTTTCATTCTACATTTCTTTAGGAAAAATAAAAATTGAGCCATTATTATATGCTAATGTGTTCTAATACGAGGACTCTTTTCAATTTTCATGGCAAGATTATAATTTCAAAAATGCAATACAAACATAAATACATAAAATTATGCAAGGGTGTTGGATAATCAAAAACATTACAGCCGCACAAGTATAGCTGCATTTCATAATTTTGTCAACTAGTTTTCACAAATTACGTTCGTGTTATGTAATAAATTTTGGCTTAAGCCATTTTTTCGCCTTAAATTTTTTAAACTTGAGCCGAAATTTAACTTATGTGACGACATATTTCTAACTCACATAAAAATAAATACAAACATTAGGTATTGTGTTAAAATTATGGTTCATACTCATATTAGTAGATATAATTTTTATGCTTGCAATCTGTGATGTTTACCAATGGAATGTTTATAAAAAAAAGTACTGTTGCAATAAACATGTGCACATTTACCGCTGACCTCGATTTTTTTATTGGACTACACTTACAGTAAAATTATATTCAGGTTACATGAATACAATTTGACGGCTGTCAATACCGTTTTGATTACCGAAATTTCGGTGCTGTATACAATTACAAATGCCAATTGAACTAATATTAGTGACATCCGCGAATTTGCGCGTTAACATATTTAACAAGGACTCGCAACAGTCACATAGTAGGGTTTCAAATGGGCATAAACTGTCATGTGTACGATAAAACCTGTCCAGTTATAACAAAAGAGGTCAGTGACTTTTACTTCTAGATAACTGATAGAAGAGATTGAATGCAACGAAAATATTTTTAACGTTATTTTCTTTAAATTCGGTTGTTATGTAATAGACCAAGCAGGCAAGTACACAACTTCTTTTAATATTATAATATACAGGGTGAAACGACACTAAACACGAAGAATATACTACAAAATGGGTGATAGTGATTTAAAGCGTCATTTTTATTGGTGATTGAAAGACTTAGTCGTCCAAAGGAAGAGTACTATTTATGTGTAACAGGAAAATAACTGAAAACCTAAGCATATCGATGTGAATATCTACGCCTTTAAATATGTTTCCATATTGGGAGGAAATGGGGTATGTAAAGTAAATTTGTTTTTATCTGTAGTTTTATATTTGTTGTTTTTCAAATTTTAATTCATATTTTAGTTTTGGAGTGGGGAGTGCTGAAGTCATACAAATTGCTTAGTAGGTACTTTTTCAAATCTTCCCATTTAATTCATACTCATATAGGATATACTAACTGATAGTGAACAGTGATGGATGACATAGCCTATATCCGTTTCCGGGTTATCGGTTATCTCTGTATTGGTACAGAGATAATCGATAACCCGGAAGCGGATATAGATTTCGTAATAATCGGTTCAGCCGTGAAAAGATAAACAGACAGAGACGTTAAGTTAGTTTCGCTTTTATATAAGGATTGTACGAATGACATTTTCTTTTATATATAGCAATTATCATTAAAACCAATTTCTAAAAGTTGTATATACAGTCTGTACTTTTTCTTTGAACGACAGCTCTCTCTTTGATGACACTGAGATCTAAAACACGCGTTTTACGTCCGGTTTCTATTCAGACACGGATCTAAAGAAAAAAGATTAAGAAAATAATGAAGAAATATAGGCATGTCCTAAATTATAAGCAAACAAGGCGTGTAATTACCAATCACAGCTCGTATTGGTGACCAAACCGCCATTTTTGTATCAAATAAAGGACATGTAAGCAAAAACAGTCCATAGAAGTAATGTATTGGTAGAGAAAACGATCCGGAATAAAAACCGGAATCTATAAACACCAACATTCACAATTCATTAGATTCGATCCGAAATGTATATCTCACTCTCTGTCATTCTGAATGTAAATAACAGAGAGCGAGATGTCGATACCGAGTCCGATGGATAAGTGAATACGGGTTCAGAGTGTTTTGAGCAGGCGCGTTACTCGTGACGTCACAGTGATAGTTACTTCGAGTCCATTAGTCACATGAGGGTCACGAGAGACGGGTGTCGGCCGAGCGCGGCGGACAGAGCGGGCCCGCGCCTACCCGTCCGATAATATCTGCAAATAGAAACGGACATATAATTTATTTATTTATTTCATTGTTACACCAACAAAGCCACCACCAAGAAAAATCAAATAAAAATAAGGTAGAAAAGTGAGATACATATTGAGCGGTACTTCAATTACAGGTATAAACTACATGCAAGAATTTATACAGCACATTAACTTAAAACAAAACTTAATTTTGATTTAATTGAATTTACACCAAAAAAAAAAAAATATAATAATAATTTTGACAAATTGAAAGTTCAATTTTTTTTAAATCATAATTCGATATATATTTAAATTACAATGTTATATATTCTATCATGACAATATGAGGATATCACACTTTAGAAAGAATCAGCGAGTCTAGTTAGCAAAATCTTATTAGCTGGTTTAGAAATAACTTGAATATCTTGAATTTTACTGTGTATTCTCTTTGTGCATTGTTATGCCTATTTTCATAATTATGAGAACGATATATTGTATTGTTTTCTTATTGTAATACGAGTTACAACTCGAAGTATTGAAGTTGTACTCGATGATGATGATGATGTCATCCTAGCCGATTTCGGCCACGGTTCTGTAATAATTGAGCTTGGATGTTTCGCTCTCACGTGACTTATGTACCCTATTTTTGCAGAAAATGTTCGTGAGCATTCAATGCAAGTCAGGACGCCACAATTATAGTTAGGTATTCTTATGGGAGGTCTGTTCTTGAGTTCGTCACGTTTTTGGTCAAGTTGACGCTTTCACTTATCTTCGAATGCGTATACATGACTCTGCACAAGACGTCTCCACTCAAGTTGTTCTCGAGTTATTGTTGAGTTGTACCAGTTGGTACAACTCAACAATAACCCAAGTACACGAGCAGTACTCGAGTAATTAACTCGTACGTGTTTTAACAATGCACTTGGCGTCGATAATGATAATAGGGCGTAATAATGGGGTATGTAAAGATTTTTTATCGGATTTTTTATATATATATTCCTATTTGGTAGATTGGGTTATTTAAAAAAAGTTATTATACAATATTTATTTAATACTGTTCAGTAGTTATTTTTAAAAGATAAAATCGTGATGACGTCACAAATTCGTTGGAATACGATAATATCGTAATTAGTTACTAAAAATATATTTGTGATTGGCTTTGTTGGCATGCAGGACACAAGTCGTTAGTCAAGCATTTTGCCAATACTGTACTACAGTACACTAATATATCAGTGTCAATTTTTTTTAAATTCTTTTTGGTACAGATAAAAATGCGGATCTGTGTCATCATTTAGAGGTCAACTGAAGGTCAATAATTTTTTGGATATTTCAAAAAATACGCGCAATCTCATAATTTCAAGACCCTATAAAAATATGTTTTAAATACATATAATCTCGAAATGGTTTTGGAATCAGCATATTATGTTAAATTTTTCTTTACATATCCCATTCCCCAAAACACATAACAAAACTAAAATGCATGGTATGTTGTTATGGTATAGTTGGTTAGCACCTTCGTCGCTGACACGAGTTTCACTTATCTGATCATATCTGAGTTACTATTGTTCTTATTGGGAACTTATTATCGATGTCTGACCAAACATCAATAATAAGTTCCCATAGTTAAATTTGAGAGCTACGATGCCACATACAGACAAACAAACACACAGACACACACGTCAAACTTATAACACTTCTCTCTTTGGGTCGAGGTTTAAAAACAACCCTTCATACATACATACATATATTTTTGAGTATTTTACACACTGAAATATCTATAAATTTTATAGACAGTTCAAAAATTATACACATCCTAAGGGACTTGAAACCGCAGTATCCCGATCAACTCTACAATACAATACAAAATATCTCTACCTGGGAGCTTTTACCATTTTGTCGGATGTATGTAATTTTTGAACTGTCTAAAAATTTGTAAACCCTACTGGGTGCTACTCTGTTCGGCCAATTTAGTATTTTTTTTACACAAGATAGATCTACGATTGACCACCAACTCGCCTGATGTTAAGCAACGGTGTGGCCAGGATGAAGCTCGTCGATCTAGAAGATATCTATTCACGCCTTGAAAATTACAAGATTGTAGGTTTCAGGAAACAGAGATGGCGGCAAAGAAATCCATCCGTGTGCAGTACACATTAAGAACGAGGACCGATATGGCTGAGTACGGATTTTTGACATAAAAATAAATAAAAAGTTAATGAAGAAAAAGCTGACCTGTTGCGCGTGCGCAGCGAGTGCGTTGAGGGCGAGATTGAGTTGCGCGCGGTAGGCGGTAGGCGGTGGTGTAGACGGAGGCGGCGCGCCGCCCTCTGACTCCGAGTCCGGCGACTCGGAGCCGCCGGACTCCGAGCTGCCGGATCCCGAGCAGCGCGCCCCCGACCCGCCGCCCGGAGAGCCGCGCCGCACACCCCCGCCCCCGCCCGCCTCCGACTCAGAACCCTCCTCCTCTGTAACAATAACACCTTCAATAAAGTTTAAGATTCTGTAGTTCTTTGAGATGTTTAATTTATATCATTTTACTAATAATAAGAGTTACATTTAATGTTTTTTTTTGTTTCGTTGTTTAAAAATAGCTACATCAAGCTGATGTCCAATTTTATTACTATGCATGTATACTTGTGTCATACATTTAGTATTATATTGTAGTGGCGTTCACGAAATTAGAATGTGGGTGGTGTAAGGGCGCAGTAGTGCATGAGCGGCTCACCTGTGTGATGTCCGTGTAGTAGCGCGGCGTGCGCGCGCAGCACGAGGCGCGCGGCGGGCGCGGCGGGACGTGCACGCGCCAACAGTAGTGAGAGCGCACGCGCCGCTCCCAGCGCGCCGCCCGCGTACCCAGACACTAGCTCCTCGCAGAGCGCAGACACGCCGCGGGACGCGCACCCGCCGTCCACCTGACATGCACACACACACACGTTACGCTATATTTATTTATTAATAATTTGGCAAGAAGCATTGTGTTATACTTAGTATACATATAGGAAAAAATCCGAAAACGCCATTTTTAATTTAATCACAAAAAATCGTGTCTATGCAAGAAATGAAAGTCCAAATTTTAAAGTGAATTAACCGTATCATGTGGAGTATCATATGAAAGAGCTTCATTAGCATAAGCTAAAACGGGGTTTTAAATATTTTTACAATGTACATTTTTTGGTTTAAGAAGGAAAATATAAAAAATATATTATTTCCCCCTTTTATCTACTAGTATGTACGGAACTCTCGGTGGGCGCGTCTGACTCGCACTTGTCCGGTTTTATTTATATATGACCATATATAAGTTTATATTTATTAATAAATTCGTAATAATTATTTTATTCTATTCGGGACTAATGAAGAAAGTGTTAATGGGTTGATACAGTTCTCTTACTCTTATTTCCTTTCAAACTTAGTTTCATGTTTCTACTGATTTGACCTTGTTCTATGAAGTAATTAGAGTATAATATTTTCAATTCTGGTTCCCATACTAGTAACATTAGTGAAAACTTGTAAGGCTTTATAGTTCAATTTTTCCTGTGTCATAATATGTTCTGTAGCTGTTTTTTTTATCAGCCCCATTTGTAAAAACTGTCCCACTGCTGGGCGCGGGCCATCTTCTTATTATGAGAATGGTAAGGCCATAGTCTACCACGCTGGCCAAGTGCGGGTTGGCAGACTTCACACATCTTCAAGATCATTGAGAACTCTCATACATGTAGGTTTCCTCACGATGTTTTCCTTCACAGTTTTGAAGTTGGCGGCAATCAACAATACGCACAACTCCGAAAAGACAGAGGTGCGTGCCGCGGGATTCTAACTCAGGACATGCGGATCGCAAGTCAGACGGTCTCCCGACTAGGCTGCCAGAAACTTTAGCTGTTTAGTTTTCCCTAAATAAATAAATTAGTAATAATACCTTAGGATAATAATGCTGCATAAATTCGTATATAGCCGTGTCCTCGAGCGAGTCCCGCTCGTCTAGTAGTATCGCGTCCACGTACTCCGTGACGGCGCTGCATTCTAGGAGCATCTCTTCTAGTTTCGCGTCCGCCTGACATATGTACACAAATAATGGAGTTATCACAATATTACTAGTGTAACGTGTTCCGTTAACTGTGTGTCCTTTAACAGTGTCAGGCGAGACGTCAGCCGGGAGTGACGTTTGCGGTGCTAATTTTGAAAAAGACCGCAGCATACGGTTGAAACAATAGTCGAAGATGTGTACTCAAAATATACGTGAGTGAATATATTCTTACTACTAACCGACGTTCGTTATAGTTTGTCGCCAAATAGTCTGCTGCAGCTGATTGGCCTTTTACTGTCATTTTTAACCGACTGTAGAAAAGGTGGAAGTTCTCAATTTGTAATATTTTTTTAAATAATTATTATGTTCGGACGGACATGACTTTTCTTGTTCATGAACCGATTTAAAAAACAAATAGGATAACACCAGGACACCCTCTTATTTAAATTTCATTAACTTGGCTTCAGTAGTTAAGTTGCCAGCTCAAATTATACGATTACATTGTATAATTGGGGAATTTATAGATTGAAGTCGGTTACTTCAGTTTTCACTATGAGTAGGATTAGACCACATCTAACCATTGGCCAAGTGCGGGTTAGCAACCTTTAAGAACGTAACGTAAAGCGGAGTTGCGGTAACTAACATAAAAAATACAAACTAATTTGGAACCTCCTCTTTTTAGAATCCGGTTAAAAAACAGGCTAGTTATGATAAGTAATGAGGTGGTAAGTTACCGGCGTGGCGGCGACGTCTCGCCAGAAGGCGGCGAAGTAGTTAAACCTAAACGGCGCCGCTTCCAGCGCGCACTGCGCCGATACCGTCACCAGCTGGTCCGACATGCAGCGCTGCGCGCGCGCCACGCGGCAACACGTGTCTGCAACATGACACACACACACACACTCACAGAAAGAACCAACAATACTTAACTCCGTAGCTTAGTTCGACCATAATAAAAATAATAAATGGCATACAATCTCTCGCAACAAACTTGCGGCCTTACCGAGAAAACGTTAATTAAATTTGATCAATGCTCAACATGTTTTGTCAACTTCTCGCTGATACGTAATGACGCTTGCGGAAATCAGACAGGGAATTTGAGACTGTCAAAGTTGACTAACGTTTTTCGGTAAAGCCGTTGATGTTTATCCCTTTAACCGCCTGTATCGGATATTTCCGACAGAAGTTCTCGAGCCCATTCCGACAACTACGACATATACTACAAAAAATTTGGTCGGGCTCTATAAACTTTTGACGAACTTTTTGAAGATATAAATTGACTGCATGAACTTAATGTCTACTGCATGAACTTAATGACTGAACTGCATGACAATAATTTCAATTTGACCCAAGTTAATTTTTATATATTAAAATTATTGACGCAAAAATCATTTTTATGCATGAAAATTCATTGGGTACAAATTCAAATTTTTGTCGAATATTTGTAATGTTGTTTTCTAGTTTTACAAACGACGATTTTTATTATAAGTACATTTAGTGATTTTATACCTTCAAAAATGTAGATATGCGCGGCGAGACGGACGATGGCCGAACTACGGATTATTAACTTTGTTAAGGTTGACTGGCCTTGTGGCTCAGTTGGTAGTATGCCTGCCTGTTGAGCTGTAGGTCGTGGGTTCGATCCCCACCACCCAGAACAAACATTTGTGTGATGAGCATGAATGTTTGTTCTGTGTCTGGGTGTTTCTATGTATCGTATGTATTTACAAAAAGAAGTATATATGTATTCTATCAGCCATCTAGTTCCATAGTTCTTTGGGCTAGATGGTGTTGTGTGAAATGTCCACAAATATTTTATTAATTTATTTAAATACTGACCGATGAACTTGTGGTAGGGGCGGTAGTGCGCGGCGGCAGAGGGCGGCGCGGGGGAGAGGCGCGGGGCGGCGGGGTCGCGGCGCGCGGCCGCCAGCGGGACTAGTGCGCCCAGCGCCGCCGCACCGCCGATACGGACGATCTCTCGCAATACACCTGATGGAGAGCGTATAAATAGAGACTATATTTTTACCCGACAGCGTAAGAAGGAGGGTTATGTTAGCCGAGCGTGACGGCTCAGTCTCATACAACATCCATAATATAAATTGCTCAGCGTACATAAAGTTTTCCCGTAAAAAAATCCATACCAAGTGCTGCATTAGCGAGTGCGCGCGCGCGGCGCGGTCGATGCGAGGGCGGCGCGGGGGAAGCGGGCGGTGCGGGGGAGGCGGGTGGTGCGGGGGCGGGGGCGGGCGGCAGCGCGGCGAGCAGCCGGCGCGCGCACTCTGGCCAGTCCTTGCAGGCGAGCAGCAGCGCGCGCGCCTCCTTGGCGTCGCGGCGCGTGCGCAGCGTGCGGCACAGCGCGCGCGCCCACCGCAGCGCTGCAGTCAGCTCCGCGTGCACGCCGGAACCTTCTGCGCCGCTGCTGCTGGAGGCTGCTTGCAACGCTTGCAGCGCCTACACGGAACGAACAATACTTTACATTTATTTCACAAAAAAATACATGAACAACAAAAATCATCGACACGAAAAATGAATGAATATATTTACTGTTATCTATATTTTATAGGTATCATTTCGGCGAGTGTACGCAAGTGCTTCACGACCTTATTTCATTCACCCCATTCCATTTTAGGACTAGCAGAAAGTCGGCACATTACCATAAATTTCTCATAAAAATCCCAAAAATAAGCACTCGGCGATTTCAGAATTTTCCAGAATTAAGTGAATAGATATTGTCTAGAGCGACGAGCTCCGTCCTCGACCAACGACCGGTCGACCAGACCGTCGCTTAACATCAGGCGAGTTGGTGGTCAATCGTAGATCAAACAAATGTAAAAAAAACAACATAAACAGAACATATATTTTTTTGGCACAGCCTGGCCGCGCATGGTACTAGATATAAGCAATGTAGTAATTAACGTGATATTTACCGTGGTTCGCGTTAATTTTGAGCTCCCGATATTTCGGCACAATACTAATTCTAATTTGAAGTGGGGGGCGATAAGACCTGCACCGACGTCCCGCTTGGGGTGTATTGTGCTTCGGCACAGTTACATGCACCATATTCACGGACGACTGAGTCAGTTAACCACAGTAAATATCCCGTTAATAATAAATATGATTTAAAAAAAACCGTTAATAATAATACGGCTTTCATGAATGACCGTGATAGTTAAAAAAATGTGTTTTATAAACAATGTAGTACGGTCCATACCTCGAAAGTCATCTGCAATCCTCCGTTGTACACGACGTAGAGCCTGTCGTCTTCGTTCTCCACTAGCGTACAGAACGCAGATATGAGCGTCGTCCAACATGTGCGCCCGTTCAGACCTGCAAATCAAGTCAAGTTCATTAAACTATAGTGTTAGTCATATGTATATACGACTATGTATAGGTATATATGGAAGGCGCGGGCGCTGCGATCGCCGCGCCGGACCAGTAGTGGAATACACGTCTTACTAGTGAAAGGAGGTGTTATTATTTACCTCCCGCACATACGTAGCAACATATAGCAACTTCAATGCTACATATCATGCATCGGGCAGCGCGTGCGCACGGCCCGGCGCACCGCGTGTGTGCGGCGCGAAGCTCGCGCTCTCATGTGACAGGAGCGGTCGACTCCCTATTCTGTTTTGTATGATTTTCCAGTTACCACCGTATCATTTATAGAATAAGGACTAGCCACCTCTCTTAGGCACTACGACCCCACTCGTACGCACAGGTGCCTGCCTATCGTACTGTAATCAAGCTGTACTCACAAGGCAGGCAACCTGGTTCCGTAGTCGCATCAGTAATCACTGCGTACGAGTGCGAGGTATTTTATTAAGGTAAGCCCAAGTAGAGGCAACAACACTTTCGTTTCAAATAACGCACGCGACAATATATTAAACTTACTAACGGTAAAGCCCCACCAGTGTCCTGTATAACATGAGTTACCCATCTATAATTAAACTTACTAACGGTAAAGCCCCACCAGTGTCCTGTATAACATGAGTTACCCATCTATAGTTCGAATTGTGAAATATCGAATATCATTTACACGAAAATGAAATGTTTATTTCAAAATACTTTCATAATCGCGAACGCTCATTTGATAACTCGTCTGATAATCCAAATTTTTGTAATGCGAAAATTTATGTATATTATTATAATAAACAGAAACTTACCCTAATTTCCCGTAAAAAAAAATATTTTGTAATTCTGACAAAGGTCACGGAACCCTGGGTTCTGTGAAAATTTAATAAGAAAAATATATAACCGTGTGCGCTAGGACTTTTAGACAATTTTATTTTTTTGGATAAGCATAAATCCTTTAAGAAATGACGAAGTTATTGTTGTTTTCTTTTTGCCTCGTCTAAAACGGGACCACCACTTAGCCAAGTATGCGGCAAGCATGCTCTTCATCTAACATAAGTATCGTATACAT
Organism: Lycia hirtaria; assembly: GCA_947563715.1. NCBI lineage: Eukaryota > Metazoa > Arthropoda > Insecta > Lepidoptera > Geometridae > Lycia > Lycia hirtaria. The sequence continues at coordinate 3,191,302 of OX387385.1, read as the reverse complement.
AGCAGATGTGTGTATATATCGCAGTTTCGTTCCTCTCCATCCTAAGGTTGTCTGGAAGAGATCGCTATTAGCGATGAGGCCGCCAGTTGTTACACTAGTTTTTAAATAATTTCTTTTGATTGAAGTTTTAAGGCGTGTACAATAAAGAGTTTAACTATCTATCTACGCTTGCCTTGTCTCTCCCCCTGCAAGTATGCGGCGAGCGTGCTCCGTCGGAAGGCGGCCGCCTCGCGCCCCTCGCGTCCCTCCCCCTCCCCCGTGCTCGTGCTGTTGACAGGAGAGGTGCTGGTGCTGGTCGCGCTCGTCGCGGTGCACGAACTGTTGCCGCCCGTGTTGTTGTTGGTCGCGCCGCGCGCCGCCAGGATACGCGCCAGCCTGCAACACGATCGACATTCAGTGTCTGTAGTTCGAACATCTTCCGTCTCGCTCACGCATACCAATATTTTTTGAAGATATCAAATGACCGAATGAACAAAAAAAAAATATCGTTTGTAAAACCAGAAAACAACATCAGAAGGCAAAAATTTCAATTTGATCCAAGTAAATTTTCAATTATGTTTAAATCATTTTTAAGTTGTATACTTAAAAATGATTTTTGCTAAAATTGAGTTTTTTGGCTAAAATTTGTGATGTTCCCATCAGTCCATGGTCAGAGGTATGACATAATTTTTATCAAAATCGGTTCAGTACTTTGGTTTTTATAACAAAATAACTGGAAAAATATGTCATCCAAGTACACGCAATTATGTATTTTGAAGTAGGTTGCTTTAATTTTTTAAACTATATATAATTATTAAGGCTGCATTTCAATGAGTCATAATCGCGAAAACCTTAGAAAACATTACGTCGCCTCCGTGCTTGTTTGAGCTATCTACCAATGGTAAAATTTCACAGGAAAAGAGTTTTGCTCTATTTTTACATGTAGTATTACATACAGTATCTCGTGTATAAAAAAAACTTTCAAGCCCTACAAATACAGCTTTTTAAAAAAAACAGAGCAAAAAACTCTTTTGTAAAATGTTACCAATGGTATATAGCTCAAACAAGCACTGAAGCGACGATCACGTACCTGAGCAGTTCATCCGCGGCGCCGGGGTATAGGTGCGCGTGCGGCGCTATGTTGCGGAAAGCCCAGTGTACGTTCTGATGTTGCGCAAGCGCACGTGCGAACGACGCCGACCGCCGGCAGCAGAGCCGCAGCAGGGCGTAGTACGGGGGCAGCATGGCGCGGTTGTACGCCACCACCTCGCCGTCCTCGTGGTCCGCACTGAACACAAGACGAGTGTTTTCACTTTAGGTACATAACACATTAATAGTATTAAATACAGAACGGACACTCTCCTTCCCGCCAACCTCGTGTTCCTCACCCATTCCCCGCGTTCGCCCAGTCGTTTGCCAGACTTTGACGATACGGCGCCATTCATTAATCAGACATAGCTAGCAGCGGCAGAGAAGCGCAGCGCGGTCAGTTAATAAAAAAAAAACTATTTTATAGATTAATACGATCAGTACATTATTCATCAAGATATCTTATGTGTCGTAATTTTTATTACGACACATAAGATATCTTGATGATGAAATGATTATCTTTTGCGTGATATACTTAAACTTCATAACAAAATTTTAGAACGTTTTTATTTATTTCCAGCTTTTCTGCCTCTTCACGCAATAAAGCTACTACGATCACTTCTCAGTTATTTCGTCCAAAAAAAGATTTAAAAAAATACAGTAGTCACATAAACAATACTTTTTTCACCTCACAAGCTCGGAAAGATTCTGTTTGTCATTAGAAATCTGAGTGGAAAAGTGCATTTTGTCCGCTAGCGTGGAAAGAGTTTTTAAAATTAGAACCTTTCTATTCCATACTTTTCTATACCGCAAGTCCACTGAAAATGCATTAAATACTTATTTCATGTCAGTGCACCAACGTCATTTCTTTGAATAATCGCACTGACCAGCCACAGGTGGCAGCACTGGACTAGCGTTTTCCTCGCTGTAGTGAGGTGAAAAATTTTGTGTTTCACTCGGCAGCAAAGTTATTTTGCATCTCGTACTTTTTAAACCCTCGCTACGCTCAGGTTTCAATACAAGTACTCGCCCCAAAAACCAACTTTGCAGCATTGCATAACAAATAACTATTTTTGCTGCATGTTGTCGCGCTACTGCAGTACAGTGCGTTTAGGTAAAGCCACGCCGCTCCGATACCGTCAAGTTGTGTATGTGTACTATTAGCGTGTACGGAGCATCCGACGTGGTAATATAATATATATATAACTCACAGTATATAGTTGAACGCGATGTGTTTGATGAGTCTCGGATTGGACACCGCGAGCTGCACATTCTCGGGACAGTCGGCGCAGACCGCGTGCCAGAACGTCAGCAGCGCTTGTTTGTTGGGATGCACCGATATCGACGGCTCTGATATCGCCGGGTGGTACAGGTCCCACAGGTCATTGAAGTACTGCCCGAACTGTAACAAACGCTTAGATTGTACAACTGAGGAAGGAGATAGACAGATAGATAAACTCTTTATTATACACACCATAAAATAAGAAGAGAGCAATATAAAACTACTGAAACTCACCATAAGTTTCTCGACCCTGCTGACGACGCAATACGACATCACGCCGAAGTACGCCGTCAGTTTCATGGTGCCGTGGACGGCGACGTCCGTGTACTTGCGGGCAGCCTTCAGCTTGCCCAACAGCATCGTGTAAACCTGGGAATTTGGGTGATGTCAGTTCACCTTGAAGGAATCGGTTTTTTTTTTACTATGCATCGAATTTATATTTAGAGCTCTTTTTTTCTTGATTTTCTTGTGCATTTTTTTAAAGATTTTTTATTAGTTCATTCATCAGTTATTTTATCGGCCTTACCGAAAAACGTTACTTAATTTTAAGCATCGTCTTAAATTCTCCATCTTCTTTCCGCAAGTGTGATTAGGTGCCAGCGAGAAGATGACAAAATATGTTAAGCAATGCTTCAAGTTAAGATAGATAGATAAAGTACCATAAGTAATGTTTTTCGGTAAGGCCTTATATCTCCAAGAATGTTAGTATGCGCGAGTTAGACGGACGATGGTCAAACAATAAACTCTTAAATAGATGTTTGAACGGAGTCCAAGTTAGTGTTACCTGGTGCAGGGTGTGGTGTGCGGTGTCTGGAAGCTTGGCGGGGTGGTGGGGGCGGGCGCGCGCGTACCCCGCGCGGAAGTGCTGCGAGGGCACCAGCGCGACCAGCAGCAGCGCGGCGGCGGCGCGCACGCGCGCTGCGTTCGCACCCAGCAAGTGACTCTCCACCCACCGGTCCGCCGTGCGCAGCGCGAACGCGTGCGCTGCTTTGTTGCGGGGGACCTGCACCGTCATGGATCATCATTGCACACAACGCCATCGAGCCACAGACTGAGCTTTTGTATTACGGGCACAGAAGACATTACATAGTATTACATACATATAAAACGGACACTTTGTCCGAAGTCTGTTAAAGGTACGGTAATCCCCCCTTCCACGAGAGCGGTAACTTTACCTGGAGCGCGAGCCACTCTAGCGCGGCGTGCGGGCACGCCTGCGCGGCGTCCCAGAGACGCGCGAGCGCCAGCTGCGTGAAGCAGGGCAGCCCGCCCGCCGCGCCGCCTCCCTCTACCAGCAGCGACAGCAACTTAAAAAACGGCGTCGAGTTCTGCAACACACATAGATGTAATTTAAAAAACTGAAACAAAACGACTTCAGAATACGCAATTTCGTTTATTTGGATGACATTTTTTTAATTATTTTGTTATAAAAACCCAAGTACTGAACCGATTTTGATATTTCATTACACTTTTATACTAGTTTGCAAAAAGCATCAGTAAGAGTTTTATAATATTAATTATACTCTTCTTAAGTGTTTTTTATGTTAGATTTACGATTGATCACCAACTCGCCTGATGTTAAGCGATCGTGTGGCCTGGCCGAGGATGGAGCTCGTCCATTTGATTTACAAGATATCTATTCACTCTAGCCTTGTAAATTCAAAGATTGTAGTTCTCAGGAAACAGAGATGACGACAAAGATTTCTAATCTTGTGCAGTACACATCAAGTACGATCTTTTACCTTACCTTACATTTAAACGAGCAATTCTTGTATATATATATAATATAATCTGAATCTCGGAAACTCGTATGCTCGTATTTTCAGTCATAAAAAATCCGAGTGGAGCTCAGTCGCCCAGGCACTAAGTCAATTATAAGAGTAGTATAGGCTTATAGACAGTGCCCAAAACGACTCATATAGCAGTCTATAAGAGTGATATAAGACTAAAATTTGCTAGCTACCTTCTTACTAAAGGCAGTAAATTACACTCACCTCGGAATGTTTAGCGATCGCCGTGAATATCATAGCTACGATCTTTTGCGCGAGAGGCTCGTTCCAGCGGCACAGTGCGAATATTAGCGAGCGGGTCTGCTGCGGGTTCAGACAGTCTCGCGTCTGCTGGTAGATGAACGGGAACCCCTACAAGACAAAACTCGTTAATGTGGTCAATTTTGAAGGTGCCACTATTCTTTTTAGTTTTCTAAACTTACATTTGTATATGGTAAAATTGATCGGGAGATGTGAGAAGTGGCAGGAAATGCCATGGGGAGGCCTATATCCAGCAGTGGACTTCTTATGACTCGATGATGATGATAATGACGACTTTTGTATGGGAATCGTACCACCTTAAGTAACGTTTTTCAATAGGCCATTAATAATAAACACATGAGTGCAATGAGGTAACTTGGACCTTACACACCTTGGCGGTGATCAACGCCCTGGCGTCAGCGTCGTGCAGCGCAAGAGCTCCGTGCGCGTCGCGGCTGCGTTCCACGAGGCCGGCCACCAGCGCCACCATCTTGTCGAGGGCTCCGGGGCGCAGCTTGTCGCCGGCGGACTCCGCCGCGCCGCTGCCGCTGCCGCCGCCGCCGCTGCCGCCGCCGCCGCAACCGCTGCCACTCGAACTACTTTCCTCCACTATCGACTCCGACTGGGGAATAACAGGCGCTATCGCTGTATGCATCGTCTATAACCTAGAGCCAGTACAATGATACACCACAACGATTTTTTTGGACACAGACATATATTTATTTATGGAAGACACATAACATAGGTAAATACTAAAAAACCAAAAACAAAATACGCTACAATAAATAAGTATGATGTGTCCGTCACAAACAGGTTCCAGCTCAGCATACTGCTGGCTGTGAACAAGCGCTGGTCTTCTGCTGGAAATGCCGGTGACGTCACCCACGATTAACAGAAATTTATATACTTGTTATTTACTGTATACCTACCATAGGTATACAGTAAATAACAAGTATATAAATTTCAATAAATATCACAATAAATAACAAATAAACCCCAAAAGAAAAGAATAAACAAAAATAATTGAAAGTAAAACAAATACAGTGAAAAATGAAATTACTAAGATTTAATTTTGGCGATAATATCCAACCAAAACAACATTCATAAGTAATCGTTTTGAAAATTACAAAATTTACATATTTTTTTTTCAATTATAAGCTTGGAAATTCGGAATCACAGAAAGGGTTAATTTTTTTAACCCTGACGACGCTAACGAACGGGTAAAAGATACTAAGATTTAAATTCGAGTAAGGGGGCACTTCAAAAAACTTTTGCGATATTTTTTTTTAAACGCCACTCACCGCAGTCGCATTCTGCCCCAGATAAAAGTTGACCATACTACTGATGGCGTTGATTCTTAACATAAATTTTCCTTCTTCCTCGCCCATTTTACTAAATTCGTATAGCAGGCTAAAGTATTCAGTCAAGTGCCTTAGATGAGATCTCGCTCCATTCTCCATCTGAAATTAACACCACAGTTACACAACAAGCAACGTTGCCGGAGGTTATTGAAATGTTAAAGTTAAAACTTTAGGCCCTGACAAAAACATGGCTAAAAGAACAAGAAAAAATCTTGTGATCCACAGATCGTAAGAATGAGCACAATTCCCGCAGCTTTCGCCAGTAAATTACACGTTTTTCATTCAACAGGAGATAACTGTTTTACACTAAATATTATCTGTTTTTTTTTGTTATAACTATTAATAGCTATGACTCCACGGTTTGCTATTTACATTTTTTAACTTTCCTTAGGAATTATAACAAACTTTGAAAAAAGCAAGGCAGCTACAGGATGGACAGACAAACGGCAGGAAGACGTTCGATGCAAACCGTTTCCATTAAGTCTTCTTGGAAATTCATTCGGTCTATCTCCAGCACTGGACTTCTTGTGATTAAGATGATGATGAAGCCGTAGAGGCATAGCCATTTATAATTCCAATCAAATAATAGAATCATCGATATCGGATGACGTTTAAGGGTAAAAAAGTTTTCGCTTATTTTTATGAAAAAACGCACAATAATTTTTTTCTTACAAGTCCATAGTTCGACCGTCGTCCGTCTCGCTCGCGCATACCCACATTTTAGCTAGACTGACGATGGTCGAACTATGGACACTTAAGAGCTTGAGATTACATAAAAAAAAATGAAAATAGATAAGAAACGTGTGTACTCACTAACGATAACAACATCCTTATAAACCTAGTAACACAACTCGCTTCACCCAACTTGCTATTATCCTCGCCGTCCTCCATACCTTGCAGGTATAAGGCACAATGACTAGATCTGAAACAAACGAACATAACCTTTACACAACTTATTTTAAGAGCTAAATTACCCCAAATGATATTAGTAAACAAATCAAAGCCGCGCTACATTTAAATCAACCAATTATAGATTTTTTTATTGGTTTACAAAACTGGACATATACAATAGAAACTTAAATTATATAGATGTTATAATTCTAGGTATAAGATATTAAATAGCATGTGTAATGTAAAGTTGTAAAAGACATACTATGACAGGCAGAATATCACCAAAATAATTTGTAATTGTAAACAAAAACTTGTCAAACTTACAAATTTTATTTTATTTTAACAATGAAAAATTGTGATAAATTTTCTATTCTGAGCGTAGCGACAATTTTTTTTAGTATGTGGTTAAATTGCACAATGATTGATTTAACAGTCCGTAGTTCGACTAAGAACGAAAAATATTTTTTGCGTTAATATTTTCTAAAAATGATTTTTATGTATGAAAATTAAGTAGGATCAAATTGAAATTTTTATCGTACATTTGTGATGTTGTTTTCTAGTTTTACAAACGACGAGTTTTTTATAAGTTCATTGAGCCTCTTAACTCTTAAAACAATGAAATATGTATCTAATTATAAAAGCGTAATTAGCAAGTAGGATGTATAATAATATTACCTGAGCCTCTGTATAACGTGCATACAAAGCCTTTGAAACATTTGCCGGACCATCTGGTTCGGACATTTAATTAATACCTGAAACGACAACAATATTATTAGTACGAAAATATTGCGTAAAATAATACCTTTAACAGATTTCAGCTTGCAAGTTTATTATAGACATGTGTCTATAAAGATAAACCATGTTAGTCATATTTATTACACAAGAAAACCTGACATAGTAATTAAAATTGGACACCCATGTGGTGTTGGAAATTTTAGTAATGGAACAAAATATTAGGATTTTTAACTTCTATTACTAGACAAATGACATAAATTAAACATATTAATTGCTTTTTTTTTTGTTGTTTTCAAAAACAAAACTATTCAAGTTAGTGTTTTTTTTTTGTCTTCATCCAACCTTGTCGAGAGTAAGCGAGCATGTATCTAAGAGAATGAGATGTGACTCACTTGCATCGGCCACCACGTATCATCTGCCATGTGGCCCAGGAACCACTCTGATGCCGCCGCGGACGCGTTGAACTGCTTTGTAACCAATTCCACCCACGACACCATCGTAGGCTGGAAAGGAAGGAATTCATTTGCTGTTTGTAAAAACTGTCCCACTGCCGCGGGTCATCTTCTCATTGTGAGCAGGGTAAGGCCATAGTCTGCCACGCTGGCCAAGAACAGGTTAGCAGACTTCACACATCTTCAAGAACATTGAGAACTCTCAGACGTGTAGGTATCCTCACGATGTTTTCCTTCACCGTTTGAAGTTGGCGGCAATCAACAATACGCACATAACTTCGAAAATACAGAGGTGCGTGTGGATTCGAACCTGACAAGACCTGCGGATCGCAAGTCTGACGGCCTCCCGACTAGGCTGCCGGAAACTTGTTCTTATATTTACTTAATTCTTAAAACGCCTCATGAGCTAGTAAATTTTGGATTTTATTGAGATCTAGAATGTATACGATTACTTGTAATTTTTCGTTTCTTTTTTTGTTCAATATACAAGAAGGTTTTATCTCTAGTTTTAGTAGTTGTTGATTTATATCAGAGTCAACTCTTTATATATTTTTTTCTGCTATTGCACACCCGCTTTACTTTTTCTATGAATTGATCTCCATACCACGGTTGCCTGGAAGAGATCGCTTTTAGCGATAAGGGCGCCGGTTCTCACACTAGTTTTGTAAGTTTCTCTGTTTTGTTTTTTGTTTAATAGTGTACATTGTACAATAAAGAGTTTATCTATCTATCTATATAATCATGGCAATTTGGAACTTGTATCTATTACCGCTCAAAAGATACAGCCGTTTAAGTGTAGGACAGACAGAGAGGCAGACACTGTAGTCTCACGAATATGCTCTCTCAGCATTAGTGCGGAAGCCTGAAAAGTAATATGTCTTCAACAACATACCTTCTCCTTGGCATGTATAAAAGTTTCAATGAAAAACGAAGTGGAGAGACGCGCGGCGACCTCCGTAACCTCAGGCCTCAATGTCACCAGCGACTGCGGGACTGAACTGCACATCTGGCCCATAAACCTATAGAGACAATAATTATACTTTAAAAAACTGAAAAACCGAATTCAAAAAGCGATATTTTTAACAGACTACCAAAAAGGAGGAGGTTCTCAATTCAACTGTATGTCTTTTTTTTTTTGTATGTTTGTTCAGTGATTACTTCGTCAATTAAGAATTGATTTTGATAATTCTTTATTTGTTTGATAGGTAATATCTAAGACGTGGTCCCATATAAATTTTATCAAAATCGGTTCAGTAATTAGGTTTTTTTAACAAAATAACTGTAATAAATATATCTTTCAAGCAAAAGAATTGCGTATTTTGAAGTCTGTTTTTTTAGTTTTTAAAACCATTTAACTATGTTTTAAAAACCCAAGTACTGAACCAATTTAGATACACCCTTTAAAATATAATTAAATCAATCTGAAAGTATGTATAACCTATCAAACAATTTTTTTTAAGATAGCCCTATCTTAAAAAAATTGCTTTAATTTGTTTTTTGATTTCATTCTCCTCCATTATTTGTTTTAAGATTTTATTCTCCTCCTCTCTGCATTACCATTTTATTCTTCAGGTCCACCATTATTATTATTTTTTAATCAGCAGCCAATCAGTTGTACGTTTGTGGCATAAATTGCCACAAACTCCAACGAACACCAATCAATAATTTATCTTCAGAGATTTGTCCATTCAGAACAATGTGTGATGAACATGGGTATTTTTTCTGTATCTGGGTGTTTCTATGGAATTATGTATTTACAAAAAAAAATGTATATGAATATTGTATCAGCTACCTAGTACCCACAGTACAATTTGTTTAGTTTGGGGCTAGATATTGCTGTGTGAATATGTCCACCGATATTCATTTATTTATTACTATCTGCGCCCCGCGGTGTCACCCGCGTAGTGATGTAAAACGATGAGGATGATAAAATATATCCATGTCCTTCTGCAGGTTCTAAAGAATATCTGTTCAAAATTTCGTAACTATTGGTTCAGCCGTTTAGTCGTGAAGAGGTACCAAACCGGCAGAGAGACAGACGAGTTTTTACCCGACTGCGTAAGGGTTATGTTTTTCGACTGTATGTATATATATATATATATATATATATATATGTGCGTATGTATGTATGTTTCTATATGATCGCCTACAGCCTAAACCGTTTGACCGATATTAATGGCCGAGGTGTCGTTAGATTCGTCTTCACTTTCCGAGTGTTATAGGCTATATCTTTTTGTAAATACATCTCTCGAAAAAATAAAAAATGCGTTTTTTCGTAACCTCCAACGAACTTTTTCTTAATAAACAAGTGATTTTACATTAATAATTCTAAAGAATGTGCATTTATAATATTTTACAGCGATTTTACGCATACTTTCTCACATAAAACGTACAATCAACAGCATATCAGGCGTAACTAAATCATAAGTAAGACAGCAAAACTGCATTTCTACAATCTTACTGTTTTTTTTTTCGTTTTTTTAATACATTTCTACAGTCGGGTGTTTTTTTTTTAAATATAAATACCTGTTCTAATATTAGGATTATAGTACTCACGTGAAGTACGCATGTTGGAATATGTTCTTGTCGTGCAAGAACTGCATGTTGTCGTCCCATATCCACTGCTGCAGCTCGGCCGGTAGCCTGATCTGCGTCGCCTCGCTGTTGCGCCGCTCTGTTGCGGACGTAGGACTCGCCTCTTCAGCGGTTGACGACTGACACGAACCAACAGAATTTAATTTTTATCGATAAAAGGGCCAAAAAGACGAACAAAAAAATGGGTACTAAAAGATTTTTACATTAACAAAAGATGCGTAATTAAGAAGTGAACAGCTAAAACTTATAGCAATGCATATTTTAACAAGTATAATTAAGTATAAGTTTAGAAAACTCAGAAACTCAAAAAAAAAAAGCCGGCTGAACCGATTTATCTCTTTCAAACAAAAATAAAAAACTAGATTAAAATCGGCCCATAATCATCATCATCATTGGTTTAATAGCCATGATGCCACAGACAGATACACATATACACACATCAAACTTATGACACCCCTTTTTATGGGTCAGGGGTTGAAACTCAAGGAGTCCAACTATGTTAAATAGGCACAATAACACACTTTATATACAGTTTATATACACCCTACTTCATTGCGTTATCAAAAATTACGTCATGTGGGATTGGAACCTACTATGATAATATACCTACTATATAATGGCCGAGATACCGCCTACTCCCAGTTCAACGCAGATTACGCCTTGTTATTATCTTCTCCGAGTTCGTTGATACAGATAACCTGATCTCCAAGTCTGTCCTTTTTTGTCTGCTCTTACGACATGTAAATATCCTAGCTCAGGCTCCATCCAGGTTTAATCATTCATCACCCTACAAGGCGGACAGCAATCTAGTCCTTCGAGCCGGATATACGGGAGCGTACTATAAGCCGTAGTGAAGTCTCACCTGTGGTTCTTCGAGCGTGCCGCTGTCAGAGCCGCGCTGCTGCCGCGGCGGGCACAGCTCGTAGAACAACATGTACGCGCTGTTTGTCTTCTCGAACGAAAAGTCCATGAACTTGTCCGTCACAGAGTCGTATGTTTTACTCTACAATTATAACAAGCAAGAGTTAATACAAACAACATTGTAATAAGTAAGTTTTTTGTATGAAGCTGTATTCTGTTAGACATAAAATATCCTTATTAGATTATATAGAATCCTTATTTTTACGAAAAAAAAAAACTACATGACTGAAGATATAAGATAACTTCATAATAATAGCATATATCTGCGTTGTTAATGCTAATATTAATATGAATCATATGCTACAGCGATGCAAAGTCAAATGAAATTAAATATTCGTTTATTTCAATACTCTTAGCGAATGCGTCTTTACGAAAAAATGTAATCTGGATGTCTTTAAATCTTAAAATAAGAATCATTCAAAGCAAACGTATTCTATCGTGCTGAGATATGGCGTAATATTCTGGGGTAACTCAACTGATAAAAATTATGCTTTTATATCCCAGAAAAAATGCTTAAGATCTATGTTTGGACTCAAACCAACTGATAGCTGCAAGCCTTACTTTAAACAGCATAAGATTCTGACGCTTCCTTCACTATACATATTTGAGGTTGCAGTATTTGTACGGACTAATTCTGAAATATTTCCTAAGATGTCTACAGAATCGATATATAATAGACGAGACAACAAAATACTAATACATAAAGCAAAAACTCAATTGTTCAGAAACAGCATTTTTGGAATGGGCCCTATTATATATAATAAGATACCTATAAGTCTTAGAAATCTGACAACTAATTTATTTAAAAAGAAATTTAAAGCCTTGCTGGTTGAAAAATGCTACTATAAGATTAAAGATTATATAGACGATCGTTCCTTATGAACAAAATATTTTAATGTTTAGAAATTTTATTGACACAATTAATAAAAATAAAAATAAAAAATAATTTTATATAATTGTATGACATGTTTAAATTGACATTTGATAATTAGGTATTTATATTAGTAGTTTTAAAGATCGATAGCGCCCTCTGATTTGCACGCCTCCTCAGGCATAACATGAAGCACATTAAAATTAAGAACACCAAAAGCATGTTATCACTCATGTTTAACGCAAATAAATTTACTTTGACTTTGACATCGTAGACCGCTTAATATCAGGGGAGTTAGCGGTCACAAGCCTAAATACAAATAAAAAAAAAATGACAAAAATCGCTTTTGAAATCTCCAGTGACAGTTTCTTTATTAGTTAGCAAAGCAATCACATCTTGGGTTGTGATTGCTTTGCTAACTAATAAATAAATAAATATCGGTGGACATTTCACACAACATCATCTAGCCCAAACTAAGCAAAGCTTGTACTATGGGAAACTAGATGGCTGATAGAATAATGATACCTTTATAAAGTACATAAGGATATGTACTTTATAAAGGTATCATCTTTGATTAAACCGTTAATACAAATGTGTATTTTAAGTAGTGAAAAATAAGGTTTATTATCGTTACCGTCATCTCCCCGCCGAAGCACTCGGAGGCCAGCCCGGCCGGGTCGAAGGTCTTGACTTCAGCGTCGTTGAAGAGCAGCCAGCGGTCGTGGTGGTCATGTTCTCGGTCGCGAATGAACGAGTAATAATGTCCACCGTCGGCTGTGCCCGTGTGGACCGTCACACCTATAAGCTCGTACCTGAACATAAGCATTACTATTGAAAGACTAGCTTACGTCTTTCTTCACTTGTTTTTAACTCTCGACCCCGGGAGTTTTGGCGGGAACGTCTTAGTAACGTGTTGTTGCTTTGTTTTATTTTCCTAAACTTGTGTTATTTTGAACATTAATGTTATAAAAATGGTGGTGTTTTATTCATTAAGTGTTCGATAAAGTGCGTGAGTGTGGGCAAGTCAAATAAAGCAGTAAAACGTGTGATTTTACGTTGTCGGCAAAACTCCATAGAAGCTTCTAGTAAAGTCGTCCCCACTTTACTGAAGCAGGACTCGACTTATAAATTGACTGTATACGTGACTAAGATTGTGACTAGAACATTTACAACTTGTTTTATTCAAGAAACTTGAAAAAGTCCTAATACTTGACACTGGAAAATGTTTTAATGCGGGTCCAATACAAAAAAGAAGAAGAACTCTCGACCCCAAAAAGAGGGGTGTTACAAGTAAGTTTGACGTGTGTAATGTGTATCTGTGTGTCCGTCTGTGACATTGTAGCTCTTAAACGGATAGACCTATTTTGACCTAGTTTTTTTTTTTGTTTAAAAGAGGACTTGACCGAATGTTCTTAGCTATGTTTCTTCAAAATTGATTCAGCCGTTTTTTATTTGAAGAGTATTTTTGAGTTTTCTAAACTTATACATGTTAGTTTCAGATTACAAAACCAAAAAAGATTTCATAATCGATATTTTCAATTTTATATGTTAAAGTACCATAAACCGAGTTTCTTAAGCTATAATAATTGTGACCCAAATTTGAAACAAGCTTATAAACTTTTTTAGATCTGGGTCAAAGTTACCCCTTAGGGCGTAACCCGGTTTTACGGTAGTTATTATGTAACAAGCGCAAACCTATTTCTAACTTTAACTTTTTTCTAATAAGAAAAAAGTTATACGTTAGGTAATAATATAAATGGTTTTATCTATTGATATTATTAACTAACAACAATAGATGCCATGTATAACAATAGATTTTAGCAATTACCAATAAAGACTTTGATAAAACAACAACAAATTACGCAATTTCGACACATATTTTTAATAAATGATACATGGTCACTATGTAGTAGTAATTAGTTTTAACTATGTCATAGTTAATAAATCGTCTCTTTGCTTCAATAACGTGGTAATTCCAACAAATCCTTTTTTACTTAATGAAAATTAAAACCACCGCATTCGATTTCATTTATTTTTAAAAAAGTGGTATTTTTTACGCGTGAAATAGCTAAGCTGAAAGTGAAAGAGACAGCACTGCTGTGTCAGTTCGCAATATCACATTGTCTCTTTTTACGGAGACCTTTGTTTTAACACACTGTCGAAGCAAACAAGCGATATATTTCAATACTATAAAGTAACTGTTTCATTTTATATATTTCATTATTTTTATTTAAATTTCTGACAAATCGCGATGTACCTCATTTTATATATGTAACAACTTACTCATAATGCTCTTCAAATTCAGAGTTGTCTTCGCCTTCTGTGCTTGGACTGCTGTCTCCTTCTTTCTTCTCGGCTGATTTTCGTTTTTCTTCTGCAACAAACGTGAATCGTCAATCAAATTGAACCCTAACTAATATTATAAGACCGAAAGTAACTGTGCCCGTCTCTATCTGTTTACAACTTTTTCACGACTAAATAATAAATAAATATTTGTGGACATTTCACACAACACCATCTAGCCCAAACTAATTAAAGCTTGTACTATGGAACTAGGTGGCTGATAGAATACATATTTATATTTTTTTTTTTTTTTTTGTAAATATAAACAGAAACACCCAGACACAGAACAAACATCCATGCTCATCACACAAATGTTTGCCCTGGGTATTGAACCCACGACCTTTCAGTTCAGCAGGTAAACGTAAACACACTACCAACTGAGCCACAAGGCCAGTCAATCATTATGAAATTTAGCACTAACATTACGATTTTTTTACAAATATATAAGCATTGGCTGGAAAGAGTTTAGCCTTATAAAGGCTTTATAAATACAAATCAAAGAGGCGTCAGGCGTCAGGCGTTGATCAGTCACTTCGAAAATGTGCAAGTTGAGCATTCACTCTCGCTGAAAGCACATTATTTTGTTGCTACACCAACAAAGCAACCACTAAGACAATTCAATAAATAAATTAATAAGGAACAAAAGTGAGACACATACTGAGTTACACTTTAATTATGGGTATAAACCACATGCAAGAATTTATACTGCACAAATACTTAAAGCAAAGCTTAATTATAACTTAATAGTCGAATTGAGAACCTCCTCCTATTTGGAAGTCATATACATATAATTTTTCGTAATTTGAAACACACTTTCGGTATTTCTTCGAATTTACCAATTTTAAGTGTAATTTTTCCATATTTTTTTTAAATAATATAATTAAATAAGAACAGCAGCACCCTCAACGCCACATTAGTTCTCTATCCGAACTATAGTGTCTGTTTCACAGCCAAATCATTCCGCGGAAGACGCTAGATGCAAATCGCTTCCACCGGTCTTTTTGAAAATCCATGGGGGAAGCCTATGTTCAGCAGTGGGCTTCTTATGATAGAGATGATGATGATGAAGAAATCATTCTAGCCGTTAAAACACAATAGAATAAAATTAATTGTTGAAATGTGTACCGAGGTCTCAGGTGTAAAAATATTTGGTAACAACACTTGTGGTGTCCATTCAAACGCCAGTAAATCCACATCTACTATTATATAATATATTACCTTGATATTGAGCAGGCATGAGATGTTTTTCCACATATCCGGACATGTCCAGTCGCATTGGAAACGAGAAATGTGTGTTCACTTTCTCCTTGAGCATCGTGAGCATATTGAATGTATATCGCATTGTGTTGAAGCACAGGATGCGTGGAAGTTTCTTGAAACACGCCCTGTGGAATAAAAATGGACTTGAGCTTAGATACTTGTATTTACCGGCTTCGCAGCTCAGTTGGTAGTATGTCTGCCTGCTAAGCTATATGTTGTGGATTCGATCCCCATTTTATTTCAACCCCAAACATTTATGTGACGATAGTGTTCTTTCTATCTGGCACATCTGCTCATGTCTCCACTGTACCCTAATACTTGCACACTAAACGACCTATAGGAGGCCAATACTCCTGCCATCTTTGTGATCTCCAACTGGTCAAATATTGTATAATAAATGTCGAGGAGCTGACTCGAAAAGAAGCTATAAGTAATATATTAGCAACCTAGCAAACCATAGCAACCTATGAGCACAGTTAAAGAAGAGGTCGAAAATATTCGCAAAAGCTATAAACAACGCCTACTTAGACATCCTAATGAACTTGCTGTTGTGTTTACTGAACAAGGGTACACACCCAGGCTGAAAAGGAAATGCGTACTCAGCAACTGACCGGAGTCAAAGACAAATTTAAGGGAGATGCACTCATTGGATTGCACACCTTTCACGACAAATCTGCACACAAATAATCTGCTTATAGTACTACTGATTCCAGATATAAATTAGAAAAAAATGAAATATCAAATTATCGCCGACTGATATTACTCAAGATTCGACAGTATTCTATGTTATCTACGGTCCATGATAATTTACCTTTTTTCCGCTCGTACTTTCGACGAGCACTGCGAGCAGGTGTAGCAGTTGTCTCCCTCTAGCGTGTCCTTGACCGTAACTTCGTCGAGACTCTGGTGGAGATTGCGCATGTCCGCCACTTGACAACGCACTGTGTAGAACTCTTCCAGGGTCCGAGATACGTGCGGACAGTCCTGAAAGAAATTATTGATCAGCTGTGTACACGAACAAATACAGCCAAAATAGCGAGCTATCTTAATGTGATAGGAATAAAAAGTAAAAAAAAAAAAGTATAAAAAAAGAATATAAAAATAAAATAAAAATTATAGGAATAAAACGGAAAATCGATGTAAAGTAAAACTAAATAATCGGCCAAGTGCGAGTCGGACTCGCGCACGAAGGGTTCCGTACTATCATCTATAATACTACAAAGTTTAGTTCTGTTTATAAAATAACGAGAAATCAACGAAATTCCAAGTAGTAAATTGCAAACTTATAGGTAGGTTTTCGATACACATCCGGGCAGCATGACGACGCTCGCGCGAATACGCGCGGCTATGGCTCGCTCCGTGATGTTACCTCCCCCGCTACCCGCGCGGCGCGGCGCTCGCACCGCGTTTAGATGCACGGATTATTTTCATTTTGTGAGTTTTTATGTATTAGATTAGGTATTTATTTTTATAGTTAATATATTTCTAAATATTTACTTACAAATATTCAAGTTTCTACCTGTTAATTAAGATCGAGTAAAAATTGCTTAAAAATTACGTTTGTTGTATGGGAGCCCCCCTTTAATATTTACTTTATTGTTATTTAATTATTTATTTTGAAAGGTAACATACAAGTAAATATTCTGTGAAAATTTGAAGCGTCTACCTGTTACCGTTTTTAATATTGAGCAAAAAAATACGAAAAAAACACGTTTATTGTATGGGGACCCTCCTTAATATTTAATTTTTAGTATTTGTTGTTATAGCGGCAACGGAAATACATCATTTGTGAAAATTTCAGATTTCTAGCTATCACGGTTTATGAGATACAGCCTGGAGACAGACAGACAGACAGACAGACAGACAGACAGACAGACAGACAGACAGACAGACAGACAGACAGACAGCGAAGTCTTAGTAATAGGGTCCCGTTTTTACCCTTTGGGTACGGAACCCTAAAAAAGGAATACAGTCAACCACGAAACATTTACGACATTACTATGCTATGCATACAAAAATGGCAAGTAGTTTCTGGCACTCTAAATCATACTTGGGGTTTACTCTCATCTTTTATAGCGATGCAAAGTCGGCTCACGCGTTTTTATCTTGCTTTTTCTTCATCTAAGAGAGTGAGACAAAAATTGAAATAAGTCAACTTTCGCAAAATTAGATATTTTCTAGTGTTTCACACACTATAACTCTACTAATTTGTCGCTCTCTTAATTGGCGAAAAACAAGACAAAAACGGATGCGTGCAACTTTGCACCTCTAAGACATGTGAGTAAGCCCCCTGAACAAAGTTTGACTGGTTGAAGGAGATATTAGAGATATAACTTTATTTGAATCGCATTGTAATCGGCGCCGAATGCTACAGTGCCTTAATGCTCTAACACTAGTTAGCAGCAATTAACGTTTCGACCGTCAACGCACTTGACGCTAAACGATGTCACGGTCTACGATGGAGCGCACCAATAGAATCAACTCACCAAAGAAACGACGTTGTTGCTTAGCACGCCGCAAAACAGCGTCTTAACTAGTTTCTTCAGCTCGGGAGTCATCTCTTCGAGCTTGGAGACGAGGTCTATGAAGAACTCAGCCATGTCCTTCTGTTCGCCCGTGTTCAGGGGCTGGTGGTCCATTTGGTACACTTTGCAGAAGCTGCGCGGATTGTACGCTTTGCGCTCACTTTCCTACAAATAAAATACAAGTATCAGTTTAGAAAACTCAAAAACTCCCGACAAAAAAATAAAACGGTAAAGGCCAAAATGGTACAGGCTTTCAATAACAGATCGGGATATGCGGGTTTAAGTCCAGTAGGATGTGTGAAATTTTTCTGTTTTTGAAATTTGTAAAAAAAAACGGCTGAGCCGCTTTCGATGAAACATAGCAAAGAACATTCTCGATCAAATTCCTCTATCAAACAAAAAAAAAATTAGATCAAAATCGGTTCATCCGTTTGAGAGCTATGATGCCACATAGACACACAGATTTACAGATACACGTCAAACTCATAACGCCCCACTTTATTGGTCGGGATTTAAAAAGTCTGGAAGTTCTGTTAAATTTATAAAATGTGTCACTAAAACGGCGCAAATAGGGAATATGCATGATTTATTTTTATTTGGTAATTTAATAGCTAACTACAAGTAGATCCATTCTACAAAAACAAAATTAAAATACCTTCAAATATAAGAAATTTAATTTCATGTTAGACAGAGAACACACGATAGCGAATGATGACGTCATGGGTCATGTTTTCCTTACAAATTCAATACAAACAGCGGGAGAGAGGGACAGAGCATCCCTCCACTAAAACTTTAAATGTTTATATCTCGGAAGCTTATTGACCGATTGAAATAATATTTTTTTTTCTTAAATGTATGTATTCTGTTTTAGCATTTTATCAATTAAAACTAATATTCCTATAAAATGAAATTCACTCATATTTCCCTATCACAGCAGAATATATCACAATCGAGTACATACCATGAGATAAGCAAACATCCGTTGCATCTCGTGCAATGTGGGCGCGTGCCGCGAGTGGCTCGGCTCGGCGCCCAGTACGGCGGCCCGCGCCTGCGGCATCATGTACAAGTGCTGCATACAGGACGCCATGTAGCACGTCGCACCCAGGTTGGTCAGCCCCACGTAGCCGCACTCGGAGCGGGACTCCTCTGCCGGCCAGTAGTCCCATGGGTAGCCGCATTGTGGACCTGTCGCGTAAACTGTTCTCACTATTCACTGGTAAGCAATACCAATACACACTAATTTGAAGGCACCAGTATGCCGGGGCTGGGGCCGGATTATGACAGAAACATTATATAGTTATATATTTTCTGTGTATGATTTTTTTCTATTGTATGTTTCAGAAAAAGTAGATCAAAATCGGTACAGGCTAGTTTTGAGTTGTGTTCACCATTTTCGCCGACATCAAACTACTGGTTATATGATTACAGATACAGATACTTAGATAGATATTTATCAATAGATAAATATAAAAAATTACAAACAAACAAACTAATTTCCAAATCCAAAAAATAATAAAATATTAAGGTACAATAGAGTTACTTATAAATTTATCTGCAAGATATTCTGTTACGTCATAATATGCCGGAATGTTTTCAGTTTATTTTTAAATATGTTGAAAGAAGCTGCGTTCCTGATGCCTTCCGGCAAATGATTAATCCTGAAAATTTGAACTCTCTAGTGTTATCGAGGCCGAAGCTATGAGGGTCTAAAAATCCGACGAATCTCTTCGAGAAAAGATAGTCCCGGCCGTGCCCGCTGGCTCACATGGCGGGGCACGGCCATGCCCCCAGATATATACGCTTGCACCACATATATACGACCATCCTGAATATTCAAAACGTTAACATTGCTTGAAACTTACCAGGTTTATGGTGCTCCATCAGTTTGTGATGCAGAACCATGTAGTTATCAGGTGCGCCGCGAACCAGCTCCACCAGCAGATCGTAAGCCGCGGCGCGGGACTTCTGCGATTTGCACTTCGGCAGGTTGCGCTTCTCCGGGTTGGGCACGTCGAAGAGGAATCCAAATACCTACAGACATCGAAAATACATTAGCGCTTACAGACTTTTTTTTGTTGAAAAAAAAAACAAAGTACTGAATCGATTTTACCGATTTTAATCGATTTTATTTACGATATTTGGTAGGTAATACCACCTCTGAGGTATTACCTACCAAGCAAAAAAGTAATCATCAAGAACAATTCATAATTTACGGAGTCATCGGGTAACAAACATACAAAAAATACAATCTAATTGCAGACCTCCATCTTTGGAAGTCTGTTAAAAATTGAGTTATATGGTAACAAATAAAAAAAAAAAAAACAACAACCGCATTCACGGAACTCATACGCGGAAAGTATGATTGAAGTTGCTTGTACACAGGGCAACACTAACTAACACTAGGGTCGAAAACACTGCAGTCTTTTTTCATGCTCTCAAATTATTACAATATCACGTTCTAATTTTGAAATTTCTATTGAAGCGTGTCGAAATTTTTTCCTTTTACTTTCTGTTCTGTGTTTTCATGAGTCTGGAGTTTTGTCTACTTTCCTTATATTCGAAATGAAAAGCAGTGTTCACCTCGGGTGAAACACCTATTTAGGCACTCAAACTATTAAATATATAATAATCTATCTCGTGTTACATGTTACTTTCAACCATTGTGTAACAATCTACTACAAGCAATTCTTACCATCTCCAAAGTCCTCCTCCCCTGTTCGCTGGTCTTGAATCGCAGCGGGTGTTTCAACAGGTGTGTCAGCAGGCTCAGTTGGCCGTAGAGGCCGTCGTCCGGTGTACACGGCTCGGTGCGCCTCTCTATCATCTCCCGCTTCTCCAGGGACGAACTGATTTGTTCGCACAACTCGTTGAGGTCTGGCAAGCCGCTGTCTTCCGATGTTGTGCCCTCTGACATTTGTGAAACAAGCTTATTTACTATTCGTACTCATACTTATTATAATAATAACCTCTTTATACGGGTATCAACACGCACCATTCGTCAAAGAAGATCCTTCGAAGAAGTTCCTTTATATATTTCACATAGAACAAATAGTTCACTCATTGGCCTTTAAATTATATCAGTATAAAAACCACGTACATCCATTATTTTTAACAAGCAAAACGTAAAAAAATATAATACGATTTCACGTCAATTTACAACACCGATGTCCACATTCTTTACCTAATAGAAAAAACTATTTCAAAGAACACGAGGCACATTAATGAATTAGGAGCTTAAGAGTTCAAATTTTCCGTGGGAAGTATACCTTTAAAGAAGTCTTCAGGCAGACCGTCGATAAGCCGGCACACGAGCCAGAAGTAGTCCCTGCACGCCGGTCCGTAGGGCTCCTTGCCCTCCTCAGCGTGGTGGTGGACCACCTGGAAGTACAAGTACGCCTAATGCGCTCAGTTGCGATCTACTCAAGGCGCAGAACAAGCGCAATGGACATTTGCACTCATTTAAAGCAGAAGTCACATACAAACACCACTCATCCACTATCTCACAATCCACTATCCACCGCTCATCCACTATCTCACAATTAAATACAGCCAAAGTTTGTCTGGAAGTGAGCTGTTAGCGATAAGAGCGCCCTTTGTGCCATTCTCTTATGTGTATATTGCTTATTTTATTATTTTCTGTGGTGTCAATAAAGTGTTATTGATTGATTGAAGTCACAAGACTACAAATTAGAGAAGCGCTACGTCTGTTACGTCTTAGGTTAACACAATCTTAAAAGAAATTTTATTTAAATATCTTGTTGTATTGCTCTCTCAACTGTAAAAAGAGCGAGACAAAAAAGTAATGTTGAAATAAGACTGCTTGAACGCTTGTGGTACTGCCCCAAGCCAGGAGAGTAAAGCTTGGCCAAAGGCCGACATTTCTTACAAGAGGAATAAATAAAATAATTGTGCTTTCTATCTTTATTACTTTGCATAATGTGGAATGTGTGCCAATGTGATCAGTTCTGTGGGTAGCGTCAAAATCGAGCGACACGTTCAGAGCATCGTGTCGTGGCCAGGTTCAAAATCACAGATGTACTGGCAAGAAATTATTGTGCTATCTCACTTGTGCCAATTTACTAACATCATTTGTAATCACTATCATGAAATAGCATGTAATTACTATGAAGAACAGTTATATGGATGGATTAACCAGCGCTGGTCTTCCAGTGGCACCATAAGCGGAATTTAGTTGCCTATAGTTTTAAAAATAGAAGCCCATCAGAGGTGAAGAACAGCCCACTCGAATATCGTCCTTATTTTACTGGTGACAGTTTTTTTTTTAATGTT
Organism: Lycia hirtaria; assembly: GCA_947563715.1. Classification (NCBI taxonomy): domain Eukaryota; kingdom Metazoa; phylum Arthropoda; class Insecta; order Lepidoptera; family Geometridae; genus Lycia; species Lycia hirtaria. Next base: position 3,168,675 of record OX387385.1, on the reverse strand, counting down.
AGATTTACAATTGACCACCAACTCGCCTGATGTTAGCGACGGTGTGGCCGAGGATGGAGCTCGTCGATCTAGAAGATATCTATTCACTATAGCTTTGAAGATACCAAGATCGTAGTTATCAGGAAACATAGATGACGGCAAAGAATTCCATTCTTGTGCATTACGTATCAAGAACCTGGACCGATATCGCTGTGTACGAATTTTCGGCATATCAATGAGAAATGGGTGGTAATGTGCTGACTTTCTGCTAGTTCCGTAGTGAAATGAGGAGGATGGAAGAGTAGATCATGAAGATCTTGCGCACATTCCCCAAAATGAATCCCTATAGATTCTATAGGGATAATCTATAGTATAGAATATGGACAGATGAGCTACTTTACGACGGTGCTCGAGACTAAGTAGCTTCTTGGCTATCAGTTTATCGTCACCGATTAACTTCATAGCTCGCCGGTCAAACGACTCTAACGCGTCCAGCTGATACTTGACTGATCCATCACAAAGGTGGCAGCAGTACTCCATACAGGATCAGACCTGCAGGTTACAGACTCACCTCGTGGTGATGGTGATGATGGAAGGCGTGATGCGGGCGCATGTCGGCGGCGCGTGGCAGTTGTTCCAACAGCAGCTGCAGCAGCGGTGCGAGTGCACCGGCGCCGCCGCCGGCACACAGACGGTACAAAGCGCTGCCAGCCTCGCGACGCACCTGCATCACAATACAAGCGGCAACTTTTTTATATCGCGAATAAGTCCGCCCTGGACAAGGTTGCCTGAAAGCTATTGGCGATAAGGCCAGCAATTGTGACGTTAGTGTTAGTTTGCTCTCTTCTTATTGTTATTTTTCGTGTGTAGTTTATTTTTACAATAAAGAGTTTATCTACCTTTTGACCACCAACTCGCCTGTTGGTAAGAGACGATGTGATTGAAGATGAAGCACGCAGACTTAAAAGACACCTTACGTTAGTTAGTTGTTTTGGCACGATAGTTCTATGAAAAGAGAAGTAGTTTTACCTCTATAGTCTTCTCTTTCTACGGCATAAGAGATGGGGTCATCTTGTGCCCCTTCTGGTGTGGTACCAGAGGAGGTCGCGACGCGTCACTGTTCTGGCGCGTCGCGACGTGGGAGGTGTTTCTCCCGAAAGAGGGTCCGTAGACGGACAGCCGCGGCGGGTCTTGTGATGGAATCCTAATAGGTACCCACGACCCGCCCTGATGCGGACGAGAACACCGTGGGGTTTTAGTGGGTTCAAGTCCCACATAAGCGAACTGTCTCCCCGTGGCAGTGCGGTATGCGAAAGAATTTACCCAGTGCACTTAATTAACAGATTTCCAAAAAGGAGGTAGTCAATTCGATTGTATGTTTTTTTTAATGATTGTTCAGCGAATAACTCCGCCAATTAGGAATTGTTTTTAATGATTATTTTGTTGTTTGGTAGGTTGGTAGGTAGTAGGTAGTTATTTTATCAAAATCGGTTCAAATCACTGAAAAGATATCATCCAAGTAAATGAATTGCGTATTTTGAAGCCGGTTTGTAATAATAATTATAAATAAATGAATAACACACTAAAAGTGGTGTAAAGTATCAACTGACCGCTGGATCCGCATCGTCTAGCAAGAGGCGTGGCGCGGCGCGTCGCAGCGACCACGCGAGGGAGACCGCATCGCCGCCGCCGCGTGCCCACCACACGCACATGCGCATCGCGTGTTGAACCACCTGGAAACAACTCTACTGTTCAATCAAATTCTAATTTTTGACAAGTCTCATGCGGCGGTCTCTTTGACCCCGCGGCGTGCGGCGGGGTCAAAGCGACCGCCGCCTCATGGCTCAGTGGTAGGACGTCTCTATTGAATACTGCTAAGCAAGTTACCTGTGCACGACCCCAGAATCCAGTTTTATAAGTGGTAGGTTCTTTCAACGTAGCGGCTTCGCATAGTATCGATATCAGTCTCTCGGTAGTTTCTTCGACGGTCATCAATGAAAGAAGGGACTGAAAAGAAATAAAAATAAATTATTCAAGATTAATATTTGTAACTTCCATTTTTAAATTATGAACAACAAGACACAATTATTCCCATTAATAGTGGATCTGCTAGGAACCTGCTGGACCTGTAATTTTTTTTTTTTATCAGCCCTGTTTGTACAAGCTGTCCCACTGCTGGGAACGGGCCATCTTCTCATTGTGAGAAGGGTTAGGCCATAGTCTGCCACGCTGGCCAAGTGCGGGTTGGCAGACTTCACACATCTTCAAGATCATTGAGAACTCTCAGACGTAGGTTTCCTCACGATGTTTTCCTTCACCGTTTGAAGTTGACGGCAATCAACAATACGCACATAACTTCGAAAAGACAGAGGTGCGTGCCGCAGGATTCGAACCCAGGACCTGCGGATCGCAAGTCAGACGGTCTTTTATAATATTAGCAAGAATAACAGAGTAGTTAATGTCCCTTCTACAAAATTGTCTATTTCAAACACAGGATGTATAAAATGGGTGGGTTTCATTAAGAAAATGTTTAATTCGCACGTACCGGGTGTAGTTTCGGTGTGTGTGAGGGATCAGACGACGGCAACGTTCCAATGCGACACAGTAGCTGCAGTAGCAATGCTAAACAGTCTTGTCTCCACTCGCTGTCATCACTTCGCTGTAGTACCCCTAAAAACGGGAAACACGTTTTGTACTATTCTGAAGGGCAAACGACAAAATTTCCATAAAGATAAAGATCATTTATTTGCATACAACATGAGAGTAGTTTTTTTACACTAAGTGTTCAAAAGATTATATAATATATTGTATTATACAGTTAGTCATGTTGTGATTATAGATTATACAGTTAGTCATGTTGTGCCGGCTAGGCGCACAAATGTCAGAGGGATAGCACTATGCTCGTCTACTTATACATTACAATTAAAGAATTATTATATTTCAAGAATTAGTAAAAATGTCAAACAAATCAAAGATAAAAATAAAAATCTAAAATAGTCATAGTCAATTAATACAATACAATACGATACAATATCGATCCACGTTAATATGTTTATTTCGGTCAAAATAATACATATAAAATAGTAGAGCTATTGTTAATACATTGTTCTTATGAATCTGAAGAAAGAATATTTATCAAAAGCAATTTCAATAATTTTATATCTAATAAAAAGGTGCCGCGTGCGAGTGAGACAGCGGCGTCACCCTACTCTTAGCCTTAACAGTTGAGAGAGCACTGAAATCTTACCTGACATCATAATATCGTAGAGAATCCTCAGTCCCCCCTTCTTTATAAACACATCATTCCAGTTCTCGACACAAGTTTTCTCCTCTTCATTCTTCTCGCTGTTGCTGGCCGGTTCTTTCACATTAGGACCTGTATTACTTGAGCTCAGCTTGTCTATGATATGTAGGGAATACATGAGTTTCTGTGGGCTGGTCGGGTCGAGGAGCTCGGGTAGTTTGGACTCATTTGGGTTTTGGAAGGCTTCGAGTAGTGTAGGGTTGAGTGGCACAGCTTGTAGTATGTCCCATACTCGACGCGAGAGAAGCTGCGCCTTTGTATGGGCTACTGGTTCCTATAAAAAGGAAGAGGGGGGGTATTTATTATCACAGTTAAAATTAATTCCATAAAAAAATATACAGTAGCATTTGAACATACCTTCATACGAAAATATACTATCAAAACAGTATATAAAAACAGTTGCACTACAAAACCGCTCTTATATCGAACGGAGTAAGAGGTAAAGAATTAACATGAATTATTGATTGTGTAAGAAATACAGATAAAAACCGGAAATCATAGGTATGATACCCATGATTTCCGGTTTGTTATCAGCTGCCATCTTAATCTTGTGGAAATTGATTTTTTTAAATAACTTTTTATAAGACTAAGAAAGGCCAAGTGTGCCTAATTGGCCTTCTTAAAATATAGAAGGAAATTTGGAAATATTTACCAGTCTTGCAAGATTTCTTTCAGGGTGAATCCACATAAGACTATACACCCCGAAAACCAGTAATCTATTTGGAACGTAAAAGTGAGACCAAAAATGTTTATGTATAAATTAATCACATGAATTCATCAGTAAGTATTTTCACTTACCCCGTTAGCTCCGGGTTCCTTCATCTGCCCCAGCGCTTGCATTAGCGTGAATAAGTGATGGAAGTACGTCGGGTCCAACAGTAGTAGAGTGGGCAGACGAGCGCGCGCCGGCGCAGGTTGCGCTGAGGGCCACTCTGCCCACGCACCGCGACCGCTCACTCCCACCGATACGAACACTAGCTGTTAACGAATAAGGTACATTATTGACTGGCAAACTACATCAACAATTTCGACACTGTCAACCGGCTGCTTCTAATGTTATCCTTCATTATGTCAGAATAGATCGTAAATCGAGTAATCAACACAACGCTTATTCGATGAATCGGAACGCCAGCGCCACCTAATGACACTCGATGGTGTCTGTGCTAAACACGACATAATTGGGCATATTTAATAGTTTTAGGTAATCTATGGTTAAACGTGTTTGTTTTTTTTTTCTACAAAAATATCAATTATTTTTTTAAAATAGAAATCGTAAAAACATTGAATTAATTTTTATTTCGGTCAAGTGGATCTAATTCAGATAAAGCAATACATTATTTTATTTTATTTTTTTATTTATTTGGACAACCAACAGCTTTACCTGATTATCTTTAAAGCCCATATCGTAGAGCGTTCTCTCATCATAGTCGATGGTCAACTCCTGTCCCTGAGTGATCATGCGTAGCGGCCCGTCCGTCGATAGCGCTGTTACGCCTTCCTCGCCTTGTATCTGTATGAAAATTAACAACTATGTATGACTTTCGAAAAGATAACCCTCATATTACAAAGAAAAAAGTTCAGCAGCAGGAACCCACTTCTTGCTGATTATACAAGTAGAGATAATCATAAACACAAATTATTTTCATTCAAGTTTCTGAATAATTTTAGCGGGATAATAACAATATGTACATGTACGTATGCATTAACACTAGCGAAAGTCACTCTGTGTATTTTAATTTGGTATTGAACGATGTCGGAATAACCACTCACTATGGGCCTAATAAGGAAACACAAAATAAAGCAATGAGCAATGGAGAGAATGCACGGATTCTCTCTGCGAGATCAAACCAAAAATGTAGAGATCTGTTACAGCGGATTAGCAAGTTGAAGTGGCAGAGGGCAAGGCACATAGTACGTAGAACTGATGGTCGATGGGGCTGAAAAGTTCTCAAATGGAGACCATGTACCGACACGCTTGCCGGTATGAAGACCAGCGTATGAAGACCAGTCACGTAGTTCAGTACCTGTTTCTCCCACCAGACGTGCACGTGCGCCCGCAGGTGCGCGACCAGGTCTGACTGGTGCAGCGTGAGGCAGGCGCGCGGCCCGGCGCCGGCCGGCTGCAGCGTGAGCCGCACCGTACCCGGACCCAGCGTGCCTTGCCAGGCGCCCGTCTCCGCCAGCGCCCAGCGGCGCAGGTGGTACGCGTATCTGGGATGAAAAAAAATACACCTATAGCGCTATCCTTCACACATAAAACCTTTTCGTGCTACGGAAAATATCATCAAAGCATGGGAAAGAAACATCTCGTCTCGTATGTAAACCCTGCGAGAGAGAAAGAGACCGCAATTATTAATATATCAATATACATATTTATTATCCTTAAGGCACGCCATATTCCAGTCTGAGGACTCAACTCTTCAGCTAGCTCTCACATGAGCCTGTGCAGAAAATTAGGGTGATTCAGAGAGCCACGGAGAGATCTTTGCATGGTATCAAACTCAAAGACCGAGTTCATAATACCGAAATCGGACAGAGAAATTAAAATTGTTGTACTTCTCAATCACCTTCTTTTAAACGTATCCAAATGCGTTTTAAGCAGCAACAGCGCCCTCTGTATGCACTGTAGTGCAGCTTCCTCCGTCATATGTTCGTAAATGTTCTGCTTATCGACCACTTTCTGTTCCTTCTCATCGCACATGCTAGAGTGAGAGGTCTCCCCCTCCTGCGTTTTGGATATGAGCCGTTCGGCGGCGGAAGAGAGATGGAACATGCATTTGGACACGAAGTCGTCTTCTTGCTGTAATTGCTGGCCCATGTAGTAGCTGTTTAGGTATTGGATAGCGCCCATTGATACGTCTGGAATGAAATGTTTGATAATTATAGTTTAAAAAAAATTGGATAACATACTTTTCCAGTCATTTTGTTATAAAAACCAAATTACAGAACAGATTTTGATTCAATATATATGGGGCCACCTCTGAAGTATGACGTATCAAATAAAGAAAGAATTATCACAATCAATCCATCGCGTAACAGACATAAAAACCCATACAGTCGAATTGAAAACCTTCTCTTTTTGGAAGTCTTATAAAAAATTATGTGAAACTTGTTGCGTTGATTCACGACGTCATCTAACGCGATCGTGTGCTCTCTATCCAACGTTAAATTAAAATGCTTACAACTTTCTTACTATTGAAGATATTTTAATTTTGTTTTTGTTGAATGGCTCTATTTATCGTTAGCGTTTTCACGACCAAATAAGAAACAATCATGCATATTCAGACAGATGAACAGATGACCTTATACAAGTGGCGGGAAGATGCTGGATGCAAGCCGCTTCGGTCAATCGGTCATTTTGGAAATCCATGGTGAAGGTCTATGTCAAGCAGTGGACTTCATATGGCTGAGATGATGGTGACGCATATTCCTTATTGCACAGATTATAACGTCTGTGTCACTGACCGGTGCTGTTAGCCCGTAGCGCGATCTTCCACAGGTGGTCCATGGCGCGCGTGTGTGGGTGAGCGACGTCGCGCGTGTCGCCTGCGCCGAGAGCCATGCGCGCCAGGTTACACAGCTGCTGGTACAGGCTCAGACCCATGATGCTGATGTTCTGGAAGACAATCATGTTGTGAGAATCATAGAGACCTAGTAAACGATGAGACTTTTGATGCTTCCTGCCACGACCATGATAACATATTTTTTATATACTTAGTTGGTAAAAAATAGTTCAGTATTAATTTAATTTAATTAATATTTTCTACCGTTACTTTAAAAATGAAAAAATCCGTACTCAGCTATTTCCGTCCACGTCCTTTATGCATACTGCACAGGAATGGAATTCTTTGCCGCCTTCTCTGATCCCTGAGAACTACAATCTTGGAATTTTCAAAGCTAGAGTGAATAGATTCGCTGTATGCGCGCTCACTCGTTATGTACTTACACTTGAAAATTGGTCATCCCGCTCTCCTATTTTAATTTTTGTGCCAGGTCGGCTAGTATCATTGTAGTCTAGTTAATTAAATAACTAGGGCGCTTATACAAAATATTTTAATTTAATTTAATTAATAATTTAAGCTTTTTGTGGCGCCGAGCTTCAGGCTCGGTGTCTCTGTGTTTTGTGCGATGTTCGTAGATATATCTCACCTCCGGGTCTAGAGTAGGCATCTTCTCTATATAGAGGAACCTGAGCGCGTCGAGGCCGAGCGCGTGCTGGTCCGGCGACTTGGTGTGCGAGAGCAGCCACGAGTAGAGACAGTCCGCACACTCGCCGCCGCCCTTCACCACCAGGCACTGCCAGAGCTCCTCTACCTGCTCCACTGTCAGGCTGTTCATCAACAAACATGTTATGAGTTAGTTACAGGTACATGACCAAACATGTTACATTCAAATTAAAATTATTTATATAATAAATTATATTACAATAAGTAGGTACAACAAAAAACTGCAGCTCTAACTCGCAAACTAGGTGTAATTAAACACCCGTATCTTGGGCGTTAGTTCTTCCTGTAGTATGGTGCTATTAACAGATACGAGTACACTATTCCGTTAATTACATCAATGTTTAGTCATGTAATAGTTGCAAAATTACAATTTTAAAATTAAAAAATGTTGTTAGGTTAAGATGTTAATATTGGGATATGATTCTACAATTCAAAATTATATGTCAGTTATCAGATTAATAAATTATCTCGATAATAAAACATGAATAAACATGTTACAGTTACATGACCAAAGATGTAACAGTTACATGAACAAACATGTAACAGTTACATAAATAAACATGTTACAGTTACATAAATAAACAAATTACAGGTAACGGCACACCCTTCGAGCAATTGAATTGAAGATTTACTGCGTATACTTTACATAATTTTATCACTTTACGACGTTTCACTCTTTGCAGCGTCCGTGGTCACAGGTGAAACTTAATGAGTAACAATCACAAAAACCTTTAGAAAAACTCCATAGAGGCTTCCAGTAGAGTCGCCACCACTTTACTGAAGCAGGATTCGAACTTGAAAATGACTGTACGTGACTTAGATTGTGACTAGAACATTTATAACTTGTATTATTCAAGAAACTTGAAAATATTTTATTACTTGACACTGGCAATTGCGCTAATCGCGTGGGTCCAATACAATAAGAAGAAGAGTGCTGACCGGAAGTGGTGCGGCGAGCCGACCGGCGAGAATATCGCTGTGAGGAAGTGCAACCGAACAGTCAGCTCGGTGATGTGCATGTAGTGCGCTGCGTCGCCACCCGCCGCCGCACGCGGCTGCTGCATGTAATGCCGCAGGTCTTCTAAGAAGAGCCGCATCATGCCGCGCTCCCGCTCCGCCCACATCACCACCTGTCAAAACAAAACAAGTTTAAGGTCGCTACCAGGTCGCACGCACTCTGAGCTATAGGTATAATAATAGAATAATTTAATAGTATTGTAGGGGCACATGAAAGAACATGCAGTGCAATGCATTTTCTGCGTTCTATCATTCGTTGGTTTTCTGCACATCCAATAGTTTGATAGTACTTTTCCACAAAAATATTATATCTGAACACGTTAAACTTTTCACAAATTTGCAGAAGCTGGCAGATCTATTCCTAGATTTATAAGACTAATATTATTGTTCATACCTGATGCATATCCATTCCACGCAGTTGTTGAAATGACGAAAACAACTTCGGAAGAAGTCGTAATGACACCGCCACAGATCTGCAAGAGAAAAAAGTAAAGATGTTTTGAACGTCTCTAATAACTGATGGGAAAACAGAATTTGCAGCTAATGGGGGCGAGTCACCAATTATTGTACTGCCAGTATCAACGAACAGTCTCAACGAAAGACCAGCGATGCTCAAATCCTTATGCTCCATAGGAACCACCTTGTGACAAAAACGAAATTTATATTTGTTGTTCATCATCATCATTATCTCAGCCATAAGAAGTCCACTGCTGGACATAGGCCTCCCCCATGGATTTCAAAAAAGACCGATTGGAAGCGGCTTGCATCCAGCGTCTTCCCGCCACTTGTAAGAGGTCATCTGTCCATCTCGTGGCTGGTCTTCCTACGCTGCGCTTGCCGGTACGTGGTCTCCACTCGAGAACCTTTCTGCCCCATCGGCCATCAGTTCTACGTGCTATGTGCCCTTCCCACTGCCACTTCAATCCGCTGTGCTATATCGGTGACTTTTGTACGTCTACGTATCTCTTCATTCCTGATTCGATCTAGTAGAGAGACTCCGAGCATGGCCCTCTCCATAGCTCGTTGCGTGACCTTGAGCTTCCTTATAAGGCCCATAGTTAGGGACCACGTTTCTATGCCGTATGTCATCACTGGTAACACACTGGTTGTAAACTTTCGACTTGAAGGACTGGGGAATATTGGACGAGAAGACGCTTTTAAGTTTCCCGAACGCTGCCCAGCCGAGTTGGATACGACGATTGACCTCCCTCGTAAAGTTGGACCTGCCTAATCGGACCGTTTGTCCTAGGTTTATTTGTTGTTCACACCTGTTTCTCCTTACGGGGTAGGCAGAGCATCAAAAACCAATTAAGTCGTTCGACGCAACACATTTGATCATGATTAGAGGGTTAGATGGAAGGGAGAAGGTATTAGGAGGTTAGAGGGCACAAAAGGAATGTAATGTTACCTTGCAATGACAGGGGGTCAGACCATCGCCTACATATATGCCAATTTCCCTCAAGTTCAATATTTTTCTTTTTCTCCCTGTCCAGAATGGAAGAATTGTTTTTTTTGTTTTTATTTATAACTGATTTCCAAAAAGAACGAGGTTCTCAATTCGACTATATGTTTGTTCAGCAATTACTTCGCCAATTATGTCTTGATTTTGATGATTCTTTTTTGTTTGGTAGGTCATACTTTAGAGGTGGCCCCATACAAATTTTATCAAAATCGGTTCAGTACTTTGGTTTTTGTAACAAAATAACTGGAAAATATGTCATCCAAGTAAACAAAATTGCATATTTTGAAGTCGGTTGTTTCAGTTTTTTAAACTATAATTATATATGTCTATGTGTAATGTATATTGTAGATAACCGCACCTGTGATTGGCCAGATTCTCGAGGCATCCCTCGATGAACTTTATTCTGATGAACTTATCAGTGCTGAAGCAGAGCAATGCGCAGAGAGCCTTCTCAGCCTCCAACGCCAGGCCCTCGCCTAATTGTTCCTGCAGGAAAATTAATTGTATACTCAGTGAAAAAATAAACTAATCGTTAATATTAAAAACTGTTTAATAGTTCTCCAACATCCTTTCCATTAGAGTCAGGGACACATTCACGCGATTTCGACTGGCCTGACTGCCTTGATAGTATGTCTGCCTTCTAAGGCATAAATTATGGGTTCAATTCGATTTATCAGCTTGCATTCATCTTTATGTCACTTGTACGAGGTCGCTTTGTGGCTGGTGTTTCTACGCATCGCTTGCCGGTGCCGGTGCATGCTCTCTACTCGATAACTTCTCGGCCAATAGTCTCGGCCATAGTCAACATGTACATATGTCACTTAAATCAGTCAAGTCTATACAATAAATACAATACAAAAAACCTCTAAACACAAAGTCAAAAAGGCAAATCCACCATTAGGTTTAGTCAACAAATTCTCCGCGGTCCCCCCTTCCCCGTCCAAACGTACCCATCAAGCCAGCGGCGTTTCCCCTCTGGATGGCCAGGGAGATATTTTGTATTAGAAAATAGCCATCCCGAGGGTCACCACCTCTTTCTTTCACACGCTGCCCCAGTTCAGTGACAAACTTTTTTGCCTCTGAGCACCAAGGACCCGCTGTTTCCACCGCAACAGGGACGAACTCGTACGCTGATTCCAGAAATTGTATATTGTGTGACTTGTATATCGTACAACTCACAATGTTCCCGTCCTGCAGCACATCCCAGAGCAGCGTGTTGCCCGGGCGGCACACAGCGTCCACGTCGCACGCAGCCGCCGGCGACCGGCGCGCCTCCAGCGCCAGCGCGCCAGAACGGTACTCGGATAGACACTGCGCCTAAATGGAAATAATCACAGATTATTGTATTTTTTTTTATAATCTTTATTAAGTTTGGGATCGTCTATTAATCACATTGAAGTTTGATATGGGGGAGGGGGGTTCGAGAAAAATTTCAAAACATTGTATTGAGATATCACGTCTAATTTATTTTTTCGATGAACACAGGACTAAACCGAAAACTGAAAAGCGGCATGTGACCTTGACTCGCTGAATGTCAAACAACAATTTTCCCACCAACCGCGATGAATTGTACCAAAGATATACTTGATTTAAGGTAGGGGGAGGGGTTAGAATAAAACCTCATCGCGTATCACCAGGGGGGAGGGAGGGGTTAAAAGTAAAAAATCTCGTGATCAATGGCTACCTCTTTAGAGGGGGTTTAGTCATACATGTCTATGCCACCCAGACTCAGCTCTATTGGGCGGGGAAGTGAGCACTTGAGCAGGGAAGTGGGCAAAGCAATAATTTAAACAGGCTCTCGTGGCCTATTTACATACTTGAAATACTCGCGCTTCCCTACTCAACAGAGCTGAATGTAAATAAGGTTAATCTTATATGGTGAACCTATGGATCAACTTCTTTTAATGTACAAGTTAACCAATTTTGTACTTCAATTATGTGTTTCCTTTCATATCTTGTCACCTATTCGGCAAATAGTAATGTATGCAACCAAATTAAAACTTTCTATTCCAACTCCATGTTTGATTTTCAGCCAGTATCCATTAGATCCAGTGAAGTTCAGACCTATGCGGCGAGTTTGGAGAGTTCCTCTTCGCAGGCAGAATCGTGCGGAGGCGCTACCCTCCTCCTTGCCGCTTGTAGCTCTCCATCAGAAGGAGTACCTTAATAGCCAGTTCTCACTAGATTCAGTAAAGTTCAGACCTGCGCGGCGAGCCTGGCGAGTTCCTCCTCGCAGGCGGAGTCGTCCTCGTCGAGATCGGCGAGATGCGGGTGAGAGTGCGGCGAGAGTGCGGAGGAGGCGCTGCCCTCCTCCTCCTCGCCGCGCTCGCGCCGTTTATAGCTCTCCATCAGACGGAGCTCCATTATCCGCCTACAGAAATATGAAAACATTAACATTCTTTTTTATTTCTCCAGGCTTAGACAAGTGGCAAACGTTTCAAGACGTTTCTATTTCTATAAACTACACAAAAAAAAAAAAAAAAAACAATTAGTCAATAAACTTCCGAGATATAAACATTTAACGTTTTAGGGTAGGGATGCTCTATCCCTCTCTCGCGAAACAACAGTTTGTGTTGAATTTGTAGGGCAAACATGAACCGTGACGCCATCATTCGCTATCGTGTTATCTCTGTCTAACATGAAATTAAAATGCTTGTAATATGCATTTTTACCCAACTGCGTAAGGAGTGTTATATTTTTCGAGTATATGTATGTATGTCGTGGATACATATGTGTAAGATCGTCTACAGCCTAAACTGCTTAACCGATTTTGATGTGCGAGGTGTCGTTAGATTCTTCTTAACTCCGTGAATGTCATAGACAATATTTTTTGTAATAATACATCTCTCGCAAAAATTAAAAAATCGTTTTTCGTAATCTCCAACGAACTTTTTCATAATAAACAAGTGATTTTACTAATTATTCTGAAGAATGCACATTTCTAATCTTTTCCAGCGATTTTATGCATACTTTCTCACAAAAAACGTACACTCAACAACATATCAAATGCAAAGAAATCGTAAGTTAGACTGCAAAAACAGCTTTTCTGCAGTCAGGTATTAATAGATACATGTTATTGTTACTTGATATTAAAATGACACAAATTTACAAAAACGGATTTTAGTAAGTATAACCTGGCATCGACATTGTCGCACAGCAGTTGACAGTGCGCCGTGTCACTTCCAGAAGATTCTTCTTCTACCTCCGAGACAGACTCTGCGAGATCCGCAGTTTTCAGTTGGGCTGCTGCTGGAACAAACAGTGCATAAAGGTATCTGTACATAAGGAGTTAGGGCAGCCTAGTTGAGAAACGATCTGATTAGCGATTCGCAGCTTCCAGGGTTCAAATCTCAAACCACAAACATGTATTTTAGATTTTATTTAGTGTCATAATGTATTTAAAAAAATAGAATAAACTCTACGTTTGATCTCAAGCTTGCATGATGGTAAGCGACGTTTGTGTATTGGTACACGAGTTTTATTTACTGGTATTTTACTATAAAAAAAATTACATACAAATATGGACTGGCCTCGCAGCTCAATTGGTAGTATGTGTGCCTACTAAGCTGTAGGTTGTGGGTTCGATCCTTGCCCAGGACAAACATTTGTGTGATAAAAAAAAAAAAAAAAACATGGATATTTGTTCTGTATCTGGGTTTGTTTGTTCTATATAATCATAAGTACGTATTTACAAAAAAAAGAAAAAGTATATATGTATTCTATAGCCATCTAGTTCTCATAGTACAAGCTTTGCTTAGTTTGGGCTAGATGTTGTTGTGTGAAATGTAAAAAAAAATATCAAATTACAAAAAAAAAAAAAAAAATTATCATATGTGTAGACCATGCACTCACGGAAGCGGCGCGGTTTGCCCAGTTTGTGCCGTTTCTTGTAGAGACGTTTCTTGCGAGGCCTGAGTTGCTCCTCTGCACCGCTACTCGCACTACCGCTACTGCCAGCGCGCTTGCTGCGTCTGACGTCACAAAACATCATTATAAAATTGGGACAGACTAAGAGCTAATTGAAATGAAATTTTAACGGATATATCGCGTATATTTTACATAATTTTATGAGCTGACGTTTCGAACACTTTGCAGCGTCCGTGGTCACAGGTGAGACAGTTGTCTTTTTTGTCGACATCAAATTAATAAAATCTCAGCACAGATCTACGATACCTGAGCGTGAGCACCGTGAGCGACTTCGGCGCGCATAGGGAACGTTTTGCATAAAAGTAATATGCGGTAGTAATTAATATTTTTATAACAAAAAAGACAACTGTAATCTAGTCTCACCTGTGACCACAGACGCTGCAAAGTGTTCGAAACATAAAAAAAAATAAAAAAAATAAAAAAAAAAAGTAAAATATGCGCGATATATCCGTTAAAATTTCATTTCAATGAAATTATACGACTAAGCTCAGACATCGTTTAGGAGTTTCTAAATAATGTACTTACTGGCTATATATTTCCGCTAAAACTAAGCCAAACTACCTAACTAAGGATGAATCTGAAATCAGTCAATACAATAGCTAAATTATTATTCCAACTCATCTTATAAGTTTCATACGTATTTTTTTTATTTGAAAAATCGAGCACCACAGACTCCGGTGGCCTTAAATAAACTAAAACATAATTTTGAAGCTAATTTTGAATGCTTGAAAAAAAAATTTTTTTTGTAACTAGTATTCTTAGTTGCGTAACTTAGTATCATCTCATTCTGCCTCATCTCATAGACCTCCCCCGTAGATTTCCCAAAAGACCAGTTGGAAGCGGCTTGCATCTAGCGTCTTTCTGCCACTTGTATGAGGTCATCTGTCTATTTCGTGGCTAGTCTTCCTACGCTGCATTTGCCGAGGCGTGGTCTCCACTCGAGAACTTTTCGGCCCCATCTGCCATCAGTTCTAGGTGCTATGTGCCCTGCCCACTGCCATTTGCTAATCTGCTGTGCTATGTCGGTGACTTTCGTACGTCTACGAATCTCTTCATTTCTGAGTCGATCTCGCAGACTCCCAGCATAGCCCTCTCCATGGAGCTATAGCTCGTTACGAGACTTTGAATTTTCTTATATGGCCCAAAATAAGCTTAGTACAGCTCTGGTGGTGGAAAGCCAGCCTAACACTTGCACTTGCAGATGAAAATGGATAAAACCTTAACTGCATTCTTAGTATTAATTAATACTCACTTCTGACAGCTTTTCAGTACTGGACACTCCTTTTTAGTGAGCTCCTCACCCTCCCTCAGCCAGTCTTGTTCCGCTGAAAGGCAAAACACTTGTTAAACTCAAAAGACTAGAGCGGTCACAAAATTAAAGTAAGATAATTTTACCAGTAAGTTCTCGCTGGTGTTTACTTTGTTTGCGAGGCGTCGGACCGGCCTCCTCGCCTGATGTGCTTAGCTCTTCACACTGAAAAACAAAAAACAAGTGTAATAGGGAATATGTATGAATTTTATTCATTCATAATTATAGGTTAAGTGCCCCGCACCTTTGTTTTAAGTTTTTTACAATAATTATGATATTTACAGATACTAAAAATACAGATTCCAGATATATAAATACACAGACATATAACACCCCTATTTTTGGGTCAGGGGTTCATCATCATCATCATCTCAGCCATAAGAAGTCCACTGCTGGACTTAGGCCTCCCCCATGGATTTCCAAAAAGACCCATCATCTGCCCAACAGTGCCCAACTGTCAGGGGTTAACAAGCATAAATTTGGAAAACCCAAAAACCCATAAAAAATAATCGCTGAACCGACTTTTATGAAACAACTAAGAACACACTCGACAGATTTTGTCGAGTGTGTTCTTAGTTGTTTCATAAAAATCTCTTTCAAACAAAAAATAAACTAGATCAAAATCGGCTCATCCGTTTGAGAGTTACGATGCTACAGACAAACACATAGGTATAATATATAGAGATACAGATATACAGATGCAAACGTTAAACTTATAACGCCCCTTTTTTGGGCCAGGGATTAAAAATATAAATAAACTACAGACTAACCGGGTCTTCGTCCGAGTTGGTGGGGTCCATGCTGACGCTAGCCTCCGAGGAGGAGTTGTGCAGCGGCTTGCAGGCGGGCTGCGGGGGGCGCAGCGCCGGCTCCTCCGCCAGCGGCGGCGGCGTGCCTGCTGCGCCCGCGCTCCCGCGGGACCACAGCGCGCGCATCAGCGCTGACGCCAGGTACAAACTCTACAAAAAACAACACAATCATTATTTAAGAGTACGTAGTTCGACCATGATCCATCTCGCTCGCGCATACACACATTTTTGAAGATACAAAATGACTGCATGAACTTATAGAAAAATCGTCATTTGTAATACTAGAAAACAAATCACAAATATCTGACAAAAATTTCAATTCGATCCAAGTCAATTTTCATACATAAATATCTTTTTTGCATTAGTGATTTCTAAAAAATATTTTAGACGGACGATGGTCAAACTACGAACTCTTAAGGGTACGTGAGCTTTATTGGAAGAGTATGGTATATTTACATTATCGTTAGGTAATAATTAGTATAAGTTAAAACAGGTTTTTAAATATTTGTACGATGTATACTTTTCGGTATAAGATGGAAAATATAAAAAAAAATGATTTCCCCTTTTATCTTCTAGTTTGTACGGAACCTTCGGTGGGCGAGTCTGACTCGCACTTGTCCGTTTTTTTTTTATCCTGCTACTACCTTTTTGGCGTGGCGTAAAGTGGCCTTGATATATTTTGACTACGGTTTCATGTTAGCCTATGAATGACACTGTGTTGGGTCTCACTCAGAGTGCGGGTCCTAGCGTGGCTGCGATCGAGGTCGCGAAATGTCAAACTTATGAAACCGCCACTTGCGACAGTCGACACGGTACGGTGCAGCAACGGCGTGACGCTGGAGCTATGCCGCTGTGGCACTCTACATTGACGCGGCGTGGCGCCGCACCGCACTGTGTAAACCAGCCCTTAGCACACGGAGTTTTCAAACGTTCCGTTCCACGCGTTGCAGCGACGTTACAGGCTTAGGTAGCGACTGATTAGCGGAGATATCAGATCAGTGTTTTACTCACCTGCTCTGTATGATCTTTGGGCGATAAAGAACACAACAGGCTGTATAGATGCGCACACGGCTTGGGCGCCAACGCTCTGATGAAACCAGGCAGCAAGTCGTAGACTTGCCGACCGCAATGCTTGAGTTGTGCTGCTGCCCATACAAGGTCCACATGCTCATTGGTCACTCTACCTTCCACTGCTAGGAACTTTAGTATCAGATGAGATTGCTTGATCACCTGGAGTAAAAAATAAATTCTTAAAAAGTTGTAGTTAAATTGATGTGAAGAAGCAATTTACCTTCAGTTCGACAATGAATTAAAGAGCCATTATTGATGTCATCTTTATTAGATTAAACCATGTCCCTACCAGAGCCAAGCTACAAAGTAGCATCAAAGTTTCACCATTAAAAAGGTGCTGTCATAATTCACGATATGCAAGAGAATATGGATTTCAAGTTCAATGGAGACTTTTGGAGTCAGGCAACCATCCGATTTGCATCTGAATAAATTGTATGGAGTCATCCAACCTATGCTTGCTTTGCATACAGTGTTACACGAAATTTGTACTTGTAAAGAGGAGTTAAACTGTGCAACCTAATGTTTCAAAGCTGAAAAACATGCAAAGATAATGCAACCAGGAAATAATGTTATTGAGCGTCAACCTGCACATGCCTAATTTTATTATCTATTGCTCAGCAAAGCGTCTAAAATTCTAAATAGAAATTGAAATTTATGTATGTATAATTCATTGCCTTTGTCAGGATAAGCTAAAGAATTTTCTTTCTCTTAAAAGAGGGACAGAAGCTAACAAATGCACATAATAATTAGTGAGACAAAAGCTCTCACCTCCACATGTAAATTAGGGCCAAACAGATGCTCAATAATGTTATTGCTTGTCAGCCATGTTGCTAGCTGTTGTCCCGCCATTTCTGAATCTGCCGCTGGTTCTCCGGCGCACAGCTCGTTGTGAGCGGCGATGTGAGCATTGATCTGAGCCACTCCCGCTAGCCTCATTGTTAATGTACTGCTATTGAAGTATTTGAACGCTAATGCTAGACCGTCTCCATCGAACGCAAGTGGCGCATCGAGAGGCTCTTTTGCTGCACCCCACATGAAATCTGTTAAAATAAATGAGTTTTAATTTAGGAAAGAATGCATATCTTACTTTTAAGTAGCTGGTTGTGTGATAAAGTTTAGTTATAGGTTCTATCGTGAATATATATCACGTGGCGAAAATAGTGCAGATATTCACATGGTGGGTGGGAGAAAACAACTGATTATACCATATAACCCCCGTGGACTACAACATTAGCATTTCTGTTTATGATGGGAGCAGTAGTAGATTAGATGGAGTTCAGCTGTACTCTATAGAGTACAGCTCCACTCCATCTAATCTACTGTGTATCTGTGTCTGTAGCTTCAACTGCTATGCTACAAGCACTGTTGTATAGAATCATAATTGGCCAGAAATGTGTCCAGACTAGACATTCATATTATTAGGATTCAATACTGGATATTGAAAGGAGACTACTTGGCAAGAATAAAATTATTTTCCAAAAGATCAAAAACCTTTTCTTGGGTTTAGTTAAAAAAACTTCATCACCTCTCTCTCTCTCTACTCCATACATATAGATATTGATACCAGATATCATATATATAAATATATCATATTATAAAAATAAAATAGGTGGTTAATATCTGACCTAATTATACTGAACAAACACAAAAATTATGGTCACTCAAACAACACACACTGAGCAATCAATATATAACTTGAGCTCGCTCTGTGCATGAGAGTTCACAGCTTCCATAAAAACTGGAATCTTGGGAAAAACTTTAGTCAAGGCTTTCTTAGTTTTTTTGTAGAATTTGTTTTGGTTTTATTTCTTCATATGTTTCATATGACCACTGATTAATATATTCTTGAATATTGCTAGTGTTAAACCAGTTAACCTGTATATGTATGAAGTTTCTCCCCTAATTTTTGTTTTGAATCATTCATACTTATTGCATTATTTTGTAGCAGTTTATAGAGATCAATGCACAGACTGACAGACATAACTTAATGATGAGTGTTCTATGGAACCCTAAAAGTAGCCTCTGTTTAAATTCAAGGTCTTACATTCAATCTTTTAAGCCAATTTACCAATATTTTTTTTTGTTGAGAATTACGAACTTTCATAGTGCATTTATGTTTCTAAGACCAGCAGTTTAAATTGTGCAGTAATATATGAGTGTTAAAGACAGTGTTGATTTTCAATATACATGGATACTTCTTACCTGCCATAGACTTCACAGCTGGCATCCTGAGATCCTTGTCTTCCAATAAGCACATAAATTTTAATATCTTACTCCTCATTGGCATAAAAAGCTGTGCCACAGCCCGAAAGTTGAGCCATAGCTTAAGATTACCCACAGCTGCCACTATTGCATGTGCCATAGACAACGGCAAAGTGCTAGGTGTACCGTATTCGAACACAGCTGTCATCGAACAAACTCCTCCCATTTTGCAGAAGAAACTGACATTCCGAAGGAGGTAAGCTGGTATCTCAGTGTCATGTAAATCACAGTATGTACTTAAGTTAGTGATTTCTGGAGCAGTAAGATCATCTAACCGACTTAATGCAGAATGTTTACAAGCCAGATAGAGTGGGAAATTGAGCAAAAATATTTTAGAGAGAATGTGCATAAGCTTTTCTCTTTGTTGCATGGTCCAAGGTTCATTTTCATTGTTTGTGTTTTTAGATCGATTGAAGTGAAGTATTTCATCGGATTTTTGTGGCATCGGTTCTGTTGATGTTGCATTCTCCATTTCTGGAGATGGGTCTTGTTGGCAGTCATTTCTCTCATCTTTAGGTGGACTTGTGTCGTCAGATTTTTGTGAGTCTTGTGTACATTCCACGGGAGCGGGAGGTGCTTTAGCTGCTTCAATTAATTCTTCTTTCAGCTGCTTTAGTTGTGTCACTGATAGACACAGCACACTCTGGACTATCAGGTAGAATCTTTCAAAATTCTTTACATCTCGGTAGCAGCACATGCATTGCCTATGAATTAAGAAATAATATTTATAACTTTTCAGATTACTATATGAAATTTAAAATATTGGAAGCTGTAACATAAGTAGGCTAATAGCATACATTTAAACACTTTTTATTTATGATTTGCATACAAAACTTTAATGCAATATGTGCAGTAATAAAACCTGGAAATTAAATATGTCAAGCAAGGAATAAAAAAATTAAGGCAAGAACATGTAATGAATAGTTTTGTGAATGATATTTTACATTGAACTTTTAACAGCTGATCCTATGTTAATCTGCAACATACGACACTTCGAGTTAGTCTTAAAGGACTCCTATAGTTAAGGAATATAGGATAGTTTACTTACCTTTGTGGCCATTGTAGAATGAAGTTCAAGATTGTATCTAGATCACACTGACCTATTGTGGGGTATTGCGATACATCATCAGACAATCTCGATTCACCTAAAAAAAAGCCGGAAACAAAGTTTTATCAGCAAATTTGACTTCACACTAATTAACTTATTGTTTTGAATCGTATTTATATTAATAAAACAGTGTCAGAATATCGAAAAGCAAGTGGGACTATAAAATTCCGGAACAAAGTAACTTACAATTCACTAAAAGCTGTGTAAAGTCCGAGCAAACATCACACATTCTTGAAGTTTTATGTCACTAAAAGATGGAATATTATTGTAATAACATCGCATTGGTTATTTCGTGTGAAATATTGATCATTATTGATATTTTTCGTATCAGAAAAAGAACACCTTCTAATGTCATAGAATCCATTCCACCATTGTTGACGATGTTGTCAAAATTGCGTTTAGTTAACATTTATTTATACTATTTTATTATTAATTTATCTGGAATTTATACAATATCTCACGCAGACTTTTCCAAAGCAAAATAAAACTTTTTAAATAATAATTCCTATAATATTATCGGCCTTACCGAAAAACATTACTTAACTTAAAGCATTGCTTAACATATTTTATCAACTTCTCGCTGCAGCATAATGACACTTGCGGAAAGAAGAGAGATAATATAAGATGTTGGTTATAGTTAAGTAACGTTTTCCGGTAAGGCCCTATATTATTACTTTAATATTAGTGTTTCTTTTATGTATAAAAACGAAACGCATATCGGTTAAGAAGTTTGAAAAAATACAGATTATACATCAATTCGTCATTCATATAGTAAAGTTATTGAATCGCCGTATTGTGATTGTTTCACTTCACTATTAAGTTAATAGTGAAGTGAAACAATCACAATAAATCGTTAACAATATGTCGTTAAATCGTTAATAGCACAGACTAATGTTAACAGTATTAACGATATAACGACCAATCATCTCTTCTTCTTCTTTTTTGTATTGGACCCGCATTAAAGCATTTGCCAGTGTCAAGTAATAAGATTTTTTCAAGTTTCTTGAATAAAACAAGTTGTAAATGTTCTAGTCACAATCTAAGTCACGTACACAGTCAATTTATAAGTCGAGTCCTGCTTCAGTAAAGTGGTGGTGACTTTACAGCTTCTATGGAGTTTTGCTGATAACATAAAATCACACGTTTTACTGCTTTATTTCACTTGCCCACACTCACGCACTTTATTGAACACTTTAATGAATAAAACACCACCATTTTTATAGCATTAATGTTCAAAATAACACAAGTTTACGAAAATAAAACAAAGCTACAACACGTTAATAAGACGTTCCCGCCAAAACTCAGACCAATCATCTCAGTGTGTGTGCCTCTGCCTCTTACCTTTTTGACATTGATTATTCCAGATTTATGTCAAATTAATTGACATTTCTCCAGCTGATCCAAGTCGAGTGCGATGGGGTGATTGAATTTTCTTGTTTATTTGTAATTCAAAATGGTTCAGCTGCTTTATGTTGTCGCTAGCTTACACGCATTACTATGTCCATTCACAAAAGTCGAGGAGAGTTTTAATATTCAGGCCACTCATGATATTCTTTATCACCGACATAACCTGTCTCAGGTTCGTAGAAGATTCTAATTTTGGATTTCATAATTTGTTTGCGCCATACGTTTAATAACCGGGGTCCTATTCCAGTACGACCACAATGAGTTTCCGGGAGTCGTGCCACGTTCTTTTATTGGACCCTTGGCGCTCTCTGTGGTGTCGGCACCGACAGTCTCTATTTTCTATCTGATGGACATGCAAAAGATTTGGTCACAATATGTAGGTAAGTACAAGCAAAGATGATCACTAGATAATTTAGGATAGAAAATATGCTGTTTGTTGATAACCTCATCCCAAGAAACGGTTGAATCATTTTGCCATTTTTTAATGTTTATATTTAAAAAAAAAACACAATTTCGAGAACTTGGTAAAAACATTAGTAAAATTTAAGAAATACTGAAAGTGCTATGAGATTTTCATGTTTTTTTTAATCTGAAATTTTTTGGTCTTTTAGCAAAACCAAAGGTTAACCTGGCAAGTACAGGATAATGTTTACAGAGTTCTGTAAATAATTTATAAATGGCTTTAAAATGTGGCACTAGCATAAATATTTTTGGTAACACTCCCATTGTAAATTGTATTCCCTGTATTTTTATGACATCTCATAGATTATCTTAGTTCAGGTTTAAAATGCACTTCCAGTAGATATTATTTGTTATAATCATATTTTTGCATTGAAGCATTTTTGTATCTTTCTTTGCAATAAAATCACTAACTGTTTTGTGCAAATGTCTATGAATGTTATCAGATAATGTTTTTTGTCCAGTTCGTTTAGCTCTAGCCCTGACTGTGATAGCAGCATGGATTCAATTAAAGAATACATTGAAAAAACTGTTTGGCAACTCATATGCATGGTGGTACACAATAATCACTGTGTCGCAGTACCATTTCATGTTCTATATGAGCCGTCCCCTTCCCAACATAATGGCGCTACCACTTGGTGAGTCTTAATTTTATGTTAAGCCATTTGAACTCAATTATTAAACATACAGGCAACATTTTGGTTTTACAATTGGAAACTTTAATCTACGGAATAAGGTTTTGCCCCACATCTCAGGTTTATTAAGCTATCAACAAATATTGCTTACATTACCCTCATTAATCACAGTTTTTTTTAAAATTTTGACCATTTAAAAGGACATGAGTTACAAGTGGGGTAAACATGTTACTGAAAATAAATCTGGCAAGTTACAAATTTCACTCACACACACATCAAGGCTTCCATACTCATATACATGACATAATACATGGACATAAACACTGACACCAGGATTAATTACTTAAAAAAAATGCTTTATATCTGAGAATATTAATTTGTAACTTCACATATTTTCTACAGTAGAAATAGCATGAAATGCTAGGATTCCACATACAATATCAAATATCAAGTTTAAATAAGTAAGTGCTACAGACCTATTTTCTTTATCCAAACAGATTTTAACACTACTGTTTACTCCATTTTAAGTTTGTGTCACATGACACCAACTGAACAATAACAAAACATTCACTTGTATTTTTTTTTCTGAATCAACAAGGAGTTTTATCTTGCAGTTTTCATACAATAATTTCCCATTCTTACCCAACTGCGTAAAAATGAGGGTTATCTTTTTCGAATATATGTATGCTTGTATGTATGTATGTTTCAATATGATCTCCTACAGCCTAAATGGCTTGACTGACTTTGAAGTGCAAGGTGTCATAAGATTCATCTTCTTTCTCTGAGTGTCTTAGGCTATATATTTTTTGTAATAATAATAATACAACTGCCATACACGCACCCTTAGTATGGAAGCTTAAAATGGTCTAATAAACATATGCATTAACTTATATGAAATTTAGGTAAGTTAAAAAGAAAAAATCTTGTGTTCCCATAATAATGTATGTACATTAGCAATATTCTAAAATTGACAAAATTCGCGGACCCCGGTGTCTGTGGAGCAAAAAATTAATAAATACATTATTATATTATTTGAATTATATTATATTATAATTATTTTGTTCTGAAATAAGGACAGTGAATATAAGACTTACTGCTTAGTGCATCTAAGGGATTATTTTTGCTTTACTTTCAGTTCTTTTGGCATTTGAAGGGTGGCTCTCAAACAAACACAAGCAGTTTCTGATATCAGCTGGAGCCTCAATTGTTATATTCAGATCTGAGCTGGCCATGCTATTTGCTTTGTTTCTCATCATTGATCTCTATTTCAAGAAAATTGATGTAACAAGGTAAGAAACATTTTTATTTATTCGAAAATAGGCTTGCGCTTGACCGTCAACTCACCTGGTGTTAAGCGACAGTTACAGTCTACGATGGAGCGCGCTTGCCTAGAAGAAATCTATTCACTCGCGAAGAAACATATTCTTTCTAAGTACTAGAGCACTAACAGTAATCTTTCTTCGTTCTGACGAAGAAACATTGTTTGTGCTCTTGTTGAAAATCATCAAACAGAAACGATGCCCTTGAACGATGTCCTTGTAAAAGAGCAGCACCGACGTTTTCGTTAAAATTATATTCTGGTGATTTCCGTAATCTTTTCTTAAGGTTAAAACAAGATCCACGCGTTTTTAAGCTATTGCATAGCTTCTATCGCGGGCCTTGAGCGTGGAGACCGAATCCAGAAATTCCGTAACGAAAATAACCTAACACACCGCGCGTAAAGCTATTATGCAATAGCTTTACCGCGGCAGTCTCCGAGTGCCACACGTCTTTTTTTTTTAATCTAAGAATGAACTAGATAATGTTTCTACGAGTTACTTGAATCAGTTAAAAGTAAAATTCTGACGTCTATTCACCGCACTATTCAACAGCGAATTGAACACGTGGTGTTTGCGACGTTGCCGTCCTGTTGTCGAGCGTTTTCGGTACCGGCGCCGTGCTGTTGCCGTACCGCGCGCTTTGTATGAAAAATAAACGATCGTACGACTTAGTACGACTAACGCACCGCTTCGGCACCACAACGGGCCGTCAAGAAACGCCTAAATAGAAAGCGCCCTAAACTTCATAAACTTTAATTCTTTTTTTTTTGTTTTATGTTCATGCGTTACTTATAACAATGTATTTATGTATAACATGACCCAATTAATAAATAAATAAAAAATCAATTTTTCAGGTTGCTCAAAATAGTGATCCCAGCAGGTGTAGGCTTGGTGGCGCTGACTGTGGCTATTGACTCTATATTTTGGGGCCGCCTCACGTGGCCTGAGGCCGAGGTGTTTTATTACAACACTGTCATGAACAAGAGCTCTGATTGGGGTGTATCCTTTTCAAATATATGTAATTTATTAAGTAAGTTGAAGCCCCCATCTCGTCATTCAGTTTGTAGGTGTTAGGACACTGAAGATACGACAACAGATGCTGCCGCAGGGCTGCCAGATATAAAAAAGGGGTGGTCGTACATCTGCTACAAAAAAGTCGTATATCAGGGAAAAATGAAACGAAAAAGTCGTACAGTCAATCGGGTTAACTTAAACCTTCAATAAAACCGGAAAATGACCTTTTTTTTTAGAGGATTTCCCGAAAAAATGCTGCCAATTCTGGTTTTTTTAATAGCTTTGGCCAGGTATTAAAAAGTCGTACGATTTCGATCTAGCGATCGTACCTCGGCAAATACGCCAAAAAGTCGTATGTTTACGATTTAAATCGTACATCTGGCAGCCCTGCAACAGTAAACAGAGCCCGTGTCAGTCAGGACCGGATTGGAAGGTGTGGAAGCCCTGGGGCAACGAAGTTGTAGACGCCTCTAATTATTTTCCGAATAAAAATTTCAAATAGGCTGGGTGTTCGTTATTAGCTTAAAGTTGTTGATTTGGATTTTTTATCTTTATGGTGGGGCCCCTCTCATCTGGAGGCCCCGGGGCAGTAGCCCCGCCTCCCATGCCCTAGATCCGGCCCTGGCGTCAGTGTATCCCCCACTTAGCCATGTTGGACGGATCCGGAGTCGATTTAAAGAATTACACGCTAAATCGCTAGTGTAACTGTGGTTATATGCTATTTAACAGAATGCACTGTTTTGTTACAGTAGGGGGTAGACCGACTTCAAAATACGCAACTAGTTTACTTGGTTGATTTATGATAAAATTTATATGGTACCACCTATGTAAAGTATGACCTACCATACAAAAAAATAATCATCATAATCATAATTGGCGAAGTAATCGCTGAACAAACACAAAAAAAAGAAAAAAACATACAGTACAAAAAACAGTTAAGGGATTTTAGGGAAATTTGCGTTTATTTAGGCAATAGGCTGACCCCCTATCACTGCAAGCCAATATTTCGTCTTTCTCTCTAATTCTGAAACGGCCTCATGTTCACGCCTGTTTTTCTTTTCCCTTAAGGGAAAACAGTGATTGTATGTACAAGCAAACAAAACCCTTTACTTCTCTACGAAAGTTCTTACCTGGAATTTATCGTTGATGGAATTCCTTCCACAAGCATAGAGCATAATAAAGAGAAAATAGACAAATGATTTTGACTTTTCACGAAAAAGTAAAAGTCTAACCGGGACCAATCCTCCCTTAATAAACATACATTACAACGGCGTATCTAGCGCAACTAAATCGTAAGTTAGACTACAAAAATCGCTCTTATACAGTCTGGTATTTTGTTTTTCTTTTAATATATTTATTATACTATGTACTTGTTAGTGTTAAGTTTATCTTGATAAAATTTATCCTTAGGGGGTGAAGCCCCTCCCAAACCAAAACAAATCCCTGAATCCACTTCCATATAGGGTACTGTAAGGTATATTTTAGATTCAACGTTGTATATGCTTTTCTTATTCCAGCCAAAGTAAACACTCGTAAAATGAAGACTAGCATACGTAATGTAATATTATGACTAGGTACGCTTTAGTTTGTTTTGGAATATTGGATCGTAGCCAAAATATTATGAAGTATATAAAAACCTAATTAACCTATTTTGTTCTAATAACGATTATTGCAGTAACTGCATTGGTTTATTTTGGACTGGTCTGTACTAATAGAAGAGGAATATTTTTGTGAGTATTTATGGGCTATATGTACTCCAACTGGATATATATACTCCAAATGAATGAATTCATGTAAGTATAGGTTTGTCAATATTGCCATAGTACTTCCTAAACGATTTGACCGATTTTTATGTGTCGGATGTCGTTAATTTATTTTTGTCACCGTGTATCTCATGCGTGTCTCTTTTAGGGTTCCGTAGTCAATAAAGAACCTCAGTTTCGCCTTTTATTAGGTCATTGTAGCTCTCAAACGGATGGACCGATTTTGATCTAGTTTTTTTTTTTGTTTGTTTAATAGAGGATTTGATCGAGAGTATTCCTAGCTATGTTTCATCGAAATCGATTCAGCCGTTTTGTATGTCAGGGGTTTATGAGTTTTCTAAACTTATACTTGTTGGCAATTATTCCAATATTTAAAACCTTAAATAAAACCATCAAAACCTTAACAAATAACCTTTATCAAAACCTTAACTAGTAATCAGACATCACCATTCCTGTGGTACTTCTACTCCGCTCTGCCTCGAGGTCTCGGCCCCAGCTTGATCCTGATTCCTGTAGGGCTGTGTGTAGACAGGAGGATGGTTCAAGTAGCGGCGCCTGCGCTCGTGTACATATTGCTCTATTCCTTCCTGCCACATAAGGAACTGCGGTTTATAATATACGTGTTCCCGTTGCTCAATATGGTGTCTGCGGCAGCATGCTCTTATGTGTAAGTGTCACATTCACTGCTACCACCACAAAATTTATTCTGCGTGGGAGCAGACGACAGGCAAGGGCACTAACAGGCGCCCTGACGGGGCACTTCGCCACAGCAAAACAACTATGCAGACTAGGACACAGTCTAGACGACAGATGCAGAGCCTGTGGAAACGAAGTGGAAACGATGTCACACTTATTATGTGAGTGTGATGTCCTTGCTGGTAAAAGGATGAGCATCCTTGGAATGGTTTATCCTAGACCGGAAGACTACAGACATACTCCTTTGCACGGCGTATTCGATTTAATCGAGTACATTTTCCGCTAAGGGGTGTGGTAGGTCTAGGGGTGTACACAAAAGATCCTCATGGGTCGAAGTGTCGCCGACCAGTTTGTTGGCCCCCGTTGTGACTTTATAAGATAAGATAAGTGTCATATTTATGTTGTACAGTACAATTATTTAACTGAATAGGGAATATGCATGATTTATTTTTATTTGGTCATAAAAAAGTTAACTACAAATAGATCCATTCTACAAAAAGAAAATTAAAATATCTTAAAAAATAAGAAATTTACGAGTATTTTAATTTCATGTCAAATAGAGAGCACACGATAGTGAATGATGACGTCATGGTTTAAGTTCGCCGTACAAATTCAATACAAAACTTATTTCGCGAGAGAGGGACAGAGCATCCCTCAAAATAAAATAAAATACGTTTTTACTACGTCTAACGAACTGTTTCATAATAATCAAGTGATTTTACTAGAATTATTCTAAATAATTTAAGATAGGAACCTCCATAGGAACATTTAAGTTTTAGCTTAAATGTTTATATCTTGGAAGTTTATTGACTGATTGTTTTTTTTTTTTAGTTTATGTATTACATTTTAGTATGTTATCAATTAAAACTATTATTCCTATGAAATGAGAAAACACAATGAGAAGATGGTCCGTTCCCAGCAGTGGGACAGTTTGTACAAACAGGGCTGATAAAAAAACCTATGAAATAAAATTCATGCATATTCCCTATTTTCTGTTCCGGCGAAAATCTAGAAAAGATGCGTCGCGATGCATATGGGTGTTTCTTCGAGCTGGAGTTTCCTTCTTATTCATCTGGCAGATTTCCTTTCCTGATAATATGTTTAAAGGAAATCGTTCCAGAGGAATCCGACAAGGCACTGATTCCTATGGAGGTATCTTAAATTATTTAGAATAATTCTAGTAAAATCACTTGATTATTATGAAACAGTTCGTTAGACGTAGTAAAAACGTATTTTATTTTATTTTGACGACAGACGTATTATCATTATTACAAAAAAAATATAGCCTATGACACTCAGGAAGTGAAGACGAATCCAACGACACCTCGCACATGAAAATCGGTTAAGCCGTTTAGGCTGTAGGCTGTCATATAGAAACATACATATATATAAATATACATACCCACATACATGCAAACACTAGAAAAAATAACCGTCCTTCGTACGGAGTCGGGTAAAAAACAATTTTCTCCTATTTATATGACAATCAACAGGTGTAATCCCAGACTTATCAGTTGTACTCGGTAGAGAGTTTACCCAGATATCGTCAGTTTGCATGTGGCTCTATTTATTTTACTCGTCACCTTTAACTATATGTTTTAAACGATAAACGTGATCGTAATAATTCTAGTTTAAAAAACTGGTTAAAAGCGACTTCAAAATACGCAATTTGCATACTTGGATGATTTTTTTTTCCAGTTTTTTGTTATAAAAACCAAAGTACTCTCTGAACCGATTTTAATAAAATGTATATGGGACCACCTCAGAAGTATGGCCTATCAAATAAAAAGAAACATCAAAATCAAGTCATAATTAGCAAAGTAATCGCGTAAACAAAAAAAAACATACAGTAGAATTGAGAATCTCTTCCTTTTTGGAAGTTTAAAAATAATTGAGCAAATAATTATAAGTTTAAAAAACTGAAGCAACCGACTTCTCATGGATGCCATTGTCAGAACTGGACCAAATTGAAATGCGACCACACGGGAAGCATTAGCTTACAAATAAAAAAATAATCATCAAAATCGGTCCACCCAGTCGAAAGTTATGAGGTAAAAAACATAAAAAAAAACAAAAGAAAGTCGAATTGATAACCTCCTCCTTTTTGGAAGTCGGTTGAAAAATAACTTCTATTAAGTCCGTAGCGCCGATGTTGCGAAAACGTTTGTCTTCTATAGAAAACCTAAATAAGGTGCTGAAATTATATCTAACTAGGACTGTACACTGTATCTGCAATCAATAATCCTAGATACTTCACACTTCACAAGAAAAGCATCCTTAAAATTTCATGTCTGTAGTCAGCGGTGTTCGGTGTACCATGTAAGCTGTACCTACATTGGTTGTCAATCAATCTGTTACTTAGGTTGAAGCTTTTTATACGTATATATTTTTAAAATAATAATTTCATTACTCTATTTGCAGATATACTCGAAGGACCCTAGCTCCAATCTACGAACTCATGTTTTGGGGACAAATCGTGATGATCATCGGTAACATAGCAATGACAGTGGCTCTCGTATGCGTCTCCATGACCAACTACCCTGGAGGCGTGGCTATGATCAGGTAAATAGAACATGTTCTCAGCAAACTACCGCACCGATATTCGCAATCCATTCGTGTTAGATTTGTTATTCTAAAAAGTGGGGTTGGGCTGGACACATCTGTCGGATGCCAGAAAATATATGGGCAAAATCCACCACTAACTGGGTCCCAACAGTTAAACGGTCGCTTGGTCGGCCTAGGAAGAGGTGGAGAGATGAGCTAGACACCATAACAAGGATTGGCGCTCAATAGCAGCCAATAGACAATTTTGGGAGGGAACAGAGTTCTTTACTCAACAATGAGACAATACAGGCTCATATAATAATTCTAATTGTAAATCATAGAGGCGAAAATATGTAGTGACCACGGATGTAAACTATACTTATACTAGATGTGCCCCGCGGTTTCAATCGCGTAGTAATGGTGAATGGTGGTAATGATGATAAAATGATATAGCCTATATCCGTCTCCAGTTTCTCAGGTATCTCTGTACCAAATTGTATAGTCGGTTCAGCCGTATGGTGGTGAAAAGCTAACAAATAGACAGACTTACTTTCGCTTTAGGAGCTAGTCGAGGAAGGCCTAGGAAATGGTGGCGTAACGAAATTGACACATTCCAGAAGGACTGGCGAAATGTAACGTAGAACCACAACTTCTGGAAGGAAGTGGGGGAGTCCTTTGTCCTTTGCCTTTGCTTCCGCCTTAGGAGCGGAAACATTGGGGCAGTATAGGTTCATAAAAAAATCTTAATGATCATTATCCCACGGTATAACACTATCCTACAAGGTGCTATTAATGTATTTACTATCTACTTCCATACCAAATATCAATAAAGTGCACATCTACTTATTCTTATAGATAAATATGTTACATGAGTTGGTTTCAATGTTTAATTCGAATGCGATGGTTTCAGATTTCACAAACACGTAGCGCGCGAACCGTACGTGCATGTGCACATTAGCAACCTGGCGGCGCAAACAGGCGTCACACGGTTCACACAACTCAACCCTCACTGGAGATACAGCAAGAATGAATCGCTAGAACCGGACCAACTGCAGGTATACACGCATTTACTCATCGAAGCCAAGAGCAAATATTCGTCGAGCGTCAAAACTTTCACTCAAACACACGACGTTTTGGACAGCATAGAGTCCTTCTCGCACATAGCTTTGAGCTACAAACTGATACCACCAATCAAAATCAAAACTAGACCAGCCATTTTCATACTTGAGAGGAAAGATTTTAGGGAATACCCGTTTGGACCTAATGTTGAATACGCAGACGCGATTGAAACTATTGAAATGACCGACGATCAATTTGAAGAGCCTGCTCGCGATGAGTTCATTTTAGAGGAAATCGAAGAAGTTTACCAAAGCGACCATTTTGAAAGTTATGATGACATTCAATTTACACGTACAAGTGAAGAGAAAATTGACGAAGTTGCTGTAGCCGAAGAAGAAATCGCTGAAATAGAAGACATATCAAATACAGAGGACATAAAAGAAGAGGAAATCGTAAAGGAGGAAGTGGTTGAAGAACTGGAAATAGAACTGCCTTCAAAACCAATCAAACCAAAGAGAGCAAAAATGAAAACTCCTACATCACATGAAGACGAACCTGTAATACCTCCGCCGACACTGGCTAAAGCTAAAAAGGCATTGGACGACCTCAAATTATTGAGACAAGAGAGGAAGAAAAAAGCTATAGAGAAAATAAAGTCTGAGACGCGTAGAGAAGTAGTGGCATCAGCCAAGGAGAAACTAAAAGAAATCATGAAAAGACATAAACATATCGCGGATGAACTTTCCGAAGATACCATATCAGTGAAACAAAACGAAACCAAAGAAGAAATTGATGGTAGAGGAGATATACCCGAAATAGAAACATTTATAGAACAAGACAAGATCGTAGAAACAGAAACGCAACCTGAAGAGGAAGCATTAGATAGAGTCGTGCAAATAAATGAAACATTGAATAGTTCGAACGAAAATGTTGATTCGATCGTTGAAGAGGTGATAGCTAGACTTATAGATAGGAAAATATATGATGACAAAACTAAACCGGAGGATATTAAAGCAGAGGACAGACAAATGATACAGAAAATCGTGGAAGAAGTACTCTCTGAAAGAATGAACTACACAAGAACAACATAGAATAAATATTGCCAGTTAGGGCTTCCTATTTACATTCAGCTCAATTCTCGCGGGAAAAAGCTAGGAAGTAACACGAGAATACTTTCTACAGTAGGGATAGCCTGAAATACTAAGCGTTCACCAAAGAGAATACAATAACTATGTAAGACGTACTTGTAATGCGTAATGTGTCATTCCCATACAATATCAAGTTCAAATAAGTAAGTGTTATAGACCTATTTTCTTTATCCAAGGAGATTTTAAGAGAAGTGTCATCGCGCGATCTCCCATATAAATACTCGTAAGAAAAAAAAACTACACCAAAGTATCAACGAATTTTTAATGAAGCATATTCACACAACTTATTTTGCCTGCTTTCTATGGGAATATAATAGGCGTGATTCGGAACGCAACGGATCAGACGTGTTTTTAAAAATGTGTTAACTGAAAACTTAAAATAAATAGTAAACAATGTCTATTAACCTGGATATTGTCGAACAAGTGGTTAAAAAGTGCCTCAGTACATTTGACGAAAAAATAGAATCGATAGTTACAGCCATACGGCGGTTAGAAAATAAAATTGACGTCTTGCAAGAAACTGCTGGATCCGGAGATAATGGAAACTCGTACTGTTCAGAAGGTAACAAAAACCAGATTGTACCACCATTAACTGCCAAAACGCAACTTGTAGCTGATAAAATATTGACTTCCTCGATGAACTCAAAAACTGCAAATGCAGTTAATAACTCGGTGACAAGCGCGAGATCAAAACGAGCACTTAGCCGACAGTTGCGTGACAATTCCATAGTCAACCAAAGTAGTGGTATATCACACAACTCACAGACACAGTTGGGCACAGCCCCGACCTCACAACAACGCCGACTGAGCGCTTCTGCATCCAGCACCACTCGCAGCACCGACACAACCACTATCCCGAAAACTTCACTCACGAAGCAAGACAATAACCTGCCACCACGACGACCGACACCGAATCAACAAGCTGACAGTTTGAAATCCACCGATGCACCAACTGATACAGATTGGCAGAGAGTAAACAACAAGAA
This sequence comes from Lycia hirtaria, assembly GCA_947563715.1. Classification (NCBI taxonomy): domain Eukaryota; kingdom Metazoa; phylum Arthropoda; class Insecta; order Lepidoptera; family Geometridae; genus Lycia; species Lycia hirtaria. The sequence continues at coordinate 3,135,171 of OX387385.1, read as the reverse complement.
ACGCTCACATCGGAAAGTCATTGTTGGCTCCGGTCAAAGAGACAACGATATACAAACGATAGAACGTATCAAGAAACTACATGTTTGTTTCTTTCATCCCGACACTACTGAAGACACAATGAAAACATACTTGACAAAGAAGGATAGTTCTCATAATTACACCGTTCAAAAACTAACGCTAAAACACAATCATTATGCATCCTTTGCTGTAACAGTACCGACTAGTAAATATGACTTTTTTATGAAGCCCGAACAATGGCCTTCGGGCACGGAGGTTAGTCCCTGGAACTTTCGTGCAGCAGCGCGACGTGCATCCCGACCGTCGCGCGGCCACCGTACTGAAAATGCACCCGGTGCCGCCGGCAGCGAGGCTGCTGGCGCAGCCCCGGCCCCCACTGTCGCGCCTCCGCGCGCTATCCCCTCCGCAACCACCAATTCCACGAAAAAACAAGTCAACAAATAATGTAGACAACTACCACAATAAAAGCGAACTCGTTGTTTGCCATCAAAACGTACAGTGTTTGAACACAAAGACAGTAAACCGATTAGAAGTATTGTTAAAAGACGAATTTAAGTGTAGTACACTAGTACTAACCGAACATTGGTTGACTTCGGACCAAATTAAATGTATTAACTTTGATAACTACATCTTATCCACATATTACTGTAGACCGACAATTAGACATGGCGGAAGCTGCATTTTTGTGCACTCTGACTTAAAATTTATTGAGAAAGCAGACTATCGGGAATTGTCTTGTGAGCAGGTGTTTGACGTATGCGCCACATTTATTTCTGACTATAAGGTACTAGTTGTAGGATTATACCATTCTAACTTAACAAGTGCAGACAAATTCCTCGAATTATTTGACTTGTTATTATCAAAAATAAATAATGACCAGTATAACGCTGTGATCGTTGGTGACACAAATATAGACTTCAGCGTAGACACTATCATACGGAGAAAATTAAACGATATACTTATGTCCCAAAATTTTACCCAGCACATAGAAACACCCACTCGAATAACAGAAACTAGCTCGACGATTCTCGATCACGTCTTCACAAATATAACCCGCGAGCGCGTCAATGCGCATACGGTTGTGTCTAGCGTGAGCGACCACTATGGGCTGCGCGCTTGTATCACAGACTTCCAGAAATCTGGTATACCTAAGCATATACAGCGCAGAGTCATAACTCATTCGCGTATGACCGACTTTGTGTCTGCGTTGGGTAACGTTGATTGGGATGCGATACAATTAACACATCAGGAGGACACCGATAAAATCGCTGATAGAATCATTACAATTATAACTAATCAATTTCACGTATTTTTTCCAATTAAATATGTCCCCGTACGGAAACCTGAATCAAATTGGATCACTAGTGATATAATTAATTTAAAATATTTGCTAATTGACATAAATAAATTAAAAATACAATTTCCGCATAATGATGAATTAAAATTACTTGACGAAAAAATTAATTTGACTTATAATAATACAATTACATTGACAAAAAAACAATATTATGAACAACAAATACAACACAGTAAGAACAAGTGTAGAACTATGTGGTCTATCGTAAACAAGGAAACGGGTCGGGCCGTCCGTGACAAGACAGATTTCACTGAGTTACTGCAACAGAATAATGGACAATCTTTCCAGAACAAAAAGGATGTTGTTGACTTCCTCAACGACACTTTCCTAACAGCTGGTGCGCAAGCTGGAGCGCCACCTGTTTGTTTGAATAGTAGCATAACATACCTATCCAGCGCTATACAATATAATATGAGTTCAATCCGCTTAAAACCTTTCACGTGCGATGAGGTGTTAAAAATAATAAATTCTGATCTTTCACCAAAAACGACAACCGACTTATACGATTTGTCTGTAACGTTATTACGAAAGGTATCGCATGTGCTAGCCTCTCCCCTCTCAAAGCTGTTTAGCCAATGTTTAAAAAATGGTAGCTATCCGTCTGCACTTAAAAAAGTTAAAATAGTGCCCATTTATAAGGGGAAAGGTGACAAAGCCTTAGCAAAAAATTACCGCCCTATTTCCATCATACCGGCAGCAGCCAAAGTATTGGAAGTCGGGCTAAACAAACGATTATTAGAGTTTTTAACAAACTGTGACATCTTTACAGACCGACAGTATGCATATCGCGCTGGCAGATCCACAACAGGGTTGGTCCGAGAGTTTGTTCGGCAGGTGTTGCAAGCACGTGAAGATAAGCTTCAAGTTGCAGCCATATGCTGCGACTTATCACGGGCGTTCGATACGGCTGACCGCAGCTTGATAAGGGCTAAACTTGAACACTACGGTGTGAGAGGGCCGGCCGAAAAGCTGATGGCTGATTTTGTATCAGAAAGATGTCAGAGGGTTTTCGGCGATTCAGGCAGAGTCCGATCCGAAGAGGGTGTACCGGATCTAGGAGTCCCTCAAGGATCATGCCTATCGAACACCACGTTTGCGCTCCTGATGAACGACCTACCAAAATCTATAAAGAACGCGGAGGTATATATGTTTGCGGATGATGTCGCAGCCCTTGTGACAGCACCGAGCTTTCCTGCACTGAGTACCAAACTCACGGAAGTTGCGTTGCAGTTGGAAAAGTGGTTCTCGGTGAATGGCTTTGCTCTGAATTTAGACAAAACATGCTGCATCCATTTTAATCTCGCGAACAGACCGCAACAAGCCTTGGCAGTAGCGGTACGGAACGTTGCCTTGCAGCAAGTTCCGTCTGTGAAGCTTCTTGGCTTTCACGTGGATCGCGCATTAAAATGGAATGCACACATAGACGCAGTATGCGCACGACTGAGCCAGGCCTGCTTCGCTCTCAGCCGAGTAGCAGTATCGGCTCCGAGAGATGCAGTACTCAGCTGCTACTTCGCCACAGTCCACTCTGTGCTCATGTACGGTACTGAGCTGTGGGGAAGTGCAGCGGACTCGGAGCGACCACTCATACTCCAAAAGCGTGCTGTCCGAACCATCGTAAGGGTCAAATGGGATGTTTCCGCAAAGCCATATTTTACCGAACTCGGTATATTAACGGTACCGTCCATATATATTTATCAGGTTTGCACCTTTGTAAGGCTGAACCTGGATAAGTTTGACCGACTAGGCGCAACCCATACGTATAATACTAGACAGAAAGATAAACTTAAAACACCTGCTCACTCTCTAGCGAAATCTGTTAAGTCTGTGTATATATGTGGTACAAGCATATATAACCATTTACCGGAAAGCATCAGAAACGCAGCTTCTTTCAATATATTTAAATATAAACTGAAAATATTCCTGCAAAGCAGGGCATATTATGACATTACAGAATATCTTGCAGATAAGTTTATAAGTACCTCTAGTGTACCTTAATATTATATTATTTTTCCATTCTAGAAATTAGTTCATTTGACTTGTAAATTGTTATATTTACCAATAAAGTATCTGTATCTATCTGTATCTGTATCTGAATATAATAAAGTCGCATAGTATTGCTATCTCTTACCTGGTTACACGGGGAATGTATCTCTAGGTTTATAATATTGCTTTCTCGCTCACATTGTGGCTGAATGTAAATTAGGCAACATTTGTTGTGATCTCGCTAACGTGTGGTTTTCAAACTGATTTTTAACTATTGAAGATTTTTTTTACTACATTATTAACACTTTCCGTTTCTTACATCAAGAGTGATAAGATTGCATTTTAACTTTTACACTTACTGCATTGGGTCGAATCTAGTCATATCGGTTTTGTCTCGGCATAAGGTTAAGAAATAAAATAACATATTAAGCTAATATTAGTTTTATTTATCTGTCATAAATATAATGAACATAATTGTTTGCTTAACAAGGCATTTTGTACTAAATAGAAAAATATCTACTTTACTAAATTACCTAGTCACATTCAATAGTATGCAATTTGAATCTTATAGAAGAGTTTGCATACCCAAAGTAAAGCGCTACTACTGAATCTACTAAGCTAGCCGCCCACTGAGCAACAGTGCTGGCTACTGACTCGACCATTCGCTAATTTTACTTATATTTTTTATTAACAAAAATGATGTCTACCACAAACATGATTTCGATATATCTATATATTATACGAGTATTATTAAGCGAAAGAACTGACTTCTTAGTCAGTCGCCTTTTTGGTCGGGTGGAGAGAGTTGAAAATCAAAAAAAAAAAACTGTATGTAATTACTGGGGTGCAACTACTCGCACGCTCAATTTTCATCGATGTTATACAATGCACGAGACATTTTGTCCTGAGCCTGTTGGCCGCCAGCGGTAACTTAGTGGGCAACTAGCCTTATATACCTTTTATTTTGTCTATTATTCACTACTACATTAAATGGTACTTTCTATACAGGAATTAGGTAGTGGTCCCATGACTACGGCACGGCAACCGAATCGGATTCCGATGCCGGCGCCGGCGCCGGAACACGGCATCTGAACACCGCACGCCAGAATTCGACGTCGGGCACAATTATTTTATTTTCAGAATAAATCTCTTATTTGAGAGCCGTCAGACTTCAAAGTGAATCAGCGGCGCGCCGCGTCCCGGCATCGTGGCATGGCCCGTGGCCCGTTTTCCGACGACATGGTCCGGCGAAATCGACGGTGTTCAGCACCAGTGCTTGCCGTATCACCGTGGACCGATGCCGTGCCGTAAGTCTCGGGGCCAAGTCCAATGCCCTAAGCTTGAAAGCAATACTTATAAACTTCAAACTACACTTCTGACTTATTGACAGTACTTACAGAATGTTATGACAGTATTGTCATAACATTTTGTAAGCGATTTACGATCATACATAAAAATAACGTGATTACATATGTACATAGATAACGCAAATACATTCGTATTTGTTATAGGAATCGGTATGGATGGAGCAGTTTCATAATAAAATAAAAAAACAATTATAAAATATCTACATAAATAGTAGTATCGAAGGAATGTCAGCTGTTATAGTATATCGAATATTTTATAGTACAATGCAAGACTCATTCAAAATGTAAGGAGAGAAGCAATACTGTCACTCCTATAAAATAATTTCACAATGATATCTAAACTAAACTAACACATTACGTAATTGGTGCACCCTGTATTTGTAATACAGGGTGCACCAATTAACGACAGCCAAACTTTCAGAGCTCATTGTAATCATAATGAATGGTAAAAAATATTTTGAACGCTAAAATAAACTTTGTGATCCCATATACACTCCCGGCAAAAATTGTATCGGAAGACCAAATTTAGTAACTGATCACCAAATTTTAACAAACTAATAACAAAAAGGGTGTTTGCAAAATCATGTCACCTGAAAAGTAGGGTAAACTTACCCTACTTTTCAGGTGACATGATTTCGGTTCGGTTAAAATTTCGACAATACAGTCGATAACTGAATTAAAGAGATGATCATTCACTAATTTTGGAATCAATTAAACATAAGCCATTATGAATCACATGCAATAAGGGACTATAATCCTGAAACCGCAAAAACAAAATTCTTCTATTCCAGGAAACTTTGAACAAAGTTTAATAACAGCTGTATTTTTTAATGAACATATTCAGTAATGACTACAACTGATTAAGACCTCGCGGTGGGCATCGCGGCTATCTCGCTCTCGCATGCGACTCCTTTTCATTAAATATAGAATTATAAAATTTTGATAAACATATAAACGTCAGGCTAAGAAAATGAAAAACATTGTGAAGCTCGCGCCTCGCGGAATCTCCCGCGTAGTGATGAAAAACGGTGATGATGATGATAAAATATAGCCTAGCCTAGCCGCCTGTCTCTCCGTCTGTTTGTTACCTTTTCATGGCTAAACGGCTGAATCAATTATGAAATTTGGCACAGAGATTCTTTAGGACCTGGAGAAGTACGTAGGCAATATTTAATCATCATCACCATTTTTCATCGCTACACGGGTGACACCGCGGGGTGCAGCTAGTATTATATAGTTAGGATTAATAGTTTTCTCATGAGGATGACATTCACAGATTTATCAAAAATATCTTTATTTATATATCTGGACAAAGGTAAGCCGCCTAAAGTATGTATCATTTAAGTACTAACCCCAAATAATAATTATCCTTAAGTACTAAAACTACAAAGCTATTTGTTTATTATCTGTCTTAAAAATATGACTATTATAATTATATTGGTTTGACTAACTTTCACATATTTAACAGGTACAATTGTCGTTAATACAATGATTGATCACTTTGCTCTTATATCGATTAATTGCGTATTTTACATAGAATTATACACTAAAAACACCAACTGCTTTTAAGAGGAACATAGTTCCAGTCACAATATTTGTTTAAGCTAAACATCTAGAATTTTGCCTAGAATATATTATGGTCCACTCACTCAACTACCATTCCGAAAGAACCGGTACTCCTATTCACAACTAGTTGGAATCAGGTCGGAAACTATATCTCTATCTTTGTCATCTCATGCTATGTCTCCATCTCGTCATGACAGAGATGGAGACATAGTATATGGAATCCAATAAGTTGCGAATAGGCCCTACAGAACTCAAGTGAGTTTTAGTTTAGTATTAGTCAAATTTTGAAGTCTAGTTTCAATATTAATTTTACGAGAATAAAAAAATAATTTAAGGGGATAATCAAAATTAATAATGCCTTATTAGTTATTTTCATGTAATGTTGTACCGATAAATTGGGCGTTATCGACGATTTGTGACGATGGGTAACCGCAGACGTGGGGAAATCTTTGAAAGCTATCCAAGATAGGGTGGCCCTTGAGTCAGCTGAAATGAGCGTAAGAAAGCTGATCGACATGTCTACGTAACAAATAACGTCTAGACACCTTGGACATGGGTATGGTGTATGTGGTTAGGGCAACTATCTATAGTGGATAAGGACTAGTACGCACGGGCGCATGACACGGCAGGACATTTTAATTCTATTAATCTATTATGTATACTTATCCAATCCAAATAAAAAAACATATTTCAACGCCCGAGACGCTCGGCTAGGCGGCAGCCGGCGCATCATCGGACCCATCTCAAGTATCAAAATGTGATTCTTATTTCAATTGTATATTTTCATTTTTAAAACTAAATGCCGTATGCTTCCATCCGCCATTGAGCGCAGCTGACACAATCCGAAATTAAAAGCAAAAATTCGATGAAAAAAAATGAAACACCAATATCGGATATTTAGAGAAATGAATGAATGAGGAAATGAATTTGTATGGCGAAGTACGCGGTAAATGTTCCTAAACACTCTGCATATAATCACAGTGACGGTTCACACCTCTCGCAGATTCCTCCAGTCGTACCTCCCCGAGCTGGTGTTGATGGATGGTGGGCAAGGAGGCGGCACCACCTCTATAGGGTTGTCCTTGAGGGCGCAGAGCGCGCAGTACGGAACCCGCAGCAAGTTCTTGCTCAGCTCGTAGGGCTGCCGCTCCGATTCCGGGATCTTCATGTTCTTCAGCGACACCACCGTTATGTCGAGGGTCGACGCGTGACCCACGAATATTATGTTGCCGCCTGGAAAATAAATGTATGATTTAAAAGAATTGCTTGCTAACAATAATAGTCCACTAAAAATTAGATCTGTGATTGCCCAAAAGACAACTAAAAATGGTTATCTGTAAAATCGGTTTACGGACGATAATTTTACGTGATAACGTCATGATAGATGCGTCATAAGCAGAATGCTTAGGCCGATCGTGCCTCTCTATCGCTTGTTCCGCGCTCTCGCTTGCACGCTCGGCTCAGGCGGAACGTGACAACGAGTCATGTATTTTCGTGCGATCAGCCGGCGTTTATCGATTTAAAAGACGTTCTCACGTCAAAAAAATTTGTTTGTTTGAAAGTATTGGTGTTTTGAAATACATCTGCCACAATTTCATCTATTTTTTGTAACCCCTGACCTAAAAAGACGAAAAAAACAAGCAAATAAAAACAAAAACATAAATGTTAAATAAAAACATAAATGAAGTTTTCGGTTAGTAAGGTTTTCGAGATTATTATTCATTGAAATTAAACAAATTTTAACGGACGTCAGGTCATAAAATTATGTAAAATATACGCGATAAAATTTGTTTCATTTCAATGAAAACGAAAATGATTAAAGATCTTATAAAATGCAAAAATATTGTACTATGTTCTGATTTTAAATTCTCTTATATGTTTGCTGTCGCACAAACACTTGTCCTTGATGGGAATTTGGGAATCGACCTCGCAACCTATAGCTTCAAAGACATGCTACCAACTGAGTCTTGAAGCCAATATGATGAGACAAAGCAGATACTTTTCCCATACATTTGTAAGGTGCTACCGATAAAAATAATTTTATGATATTATTTCTTTAATTGTATTTGGACCCGCTTAGAGCATTTGCCAGTGTCAAGTATTAATTTTGTAATATTCCTACCTTCTTGTTCTGTGTCCTTGAGTACAGACTGCATAACGAACTCGTTCCTCTTGTAGAATTCCTCCATACTCTCCGAAACGGTCATGTCCAGGTTAATATACGGCTTATAGCTGAAAACAATATTATTAACAGACACAGAACTGCGATACCTGGGGGTTAGACAAGTGGCATTCTAATTTCGAACGCCAGTAGAATAGAAAAGTAAATGTATGGGATTGACATTAGCTAACGAAATGTCACGTGACGGCACGTCACAGTTTCTTAGCACTTCGAAGTGTAAGCGTTGTAGAAATAGAAACGATTGCCACTTGTCCTTTGCCTGCTGTTGACACCGTGAAGGATTTTTGCGTATATAGGGAACGTATTTCACAATAGTAATAAACGGTAGTAATTAATATTTTGATAGCAAAAAATATAACTGTCATCAGGTCTTAAGTAACTCTTGAAGTAAGTTTAAGAGTCCGTAGATCGACCATCGCCCGTCTCACTCGTGCATTACATGTTTAATATAAAATAACTGCATGAACTTATAAAATAATCGTCGTTTATAAAACAAGAAAACAACATGTTAATCTTCATACATGAAACCTTACCTTACCTTATTAATGATCTACTCGCTCAACACCCTGATTTGGACATATTTTTCGATGGGATGGGTAGGTTTATCCCTATACTCTTAGCATAACTTAGCTGTAACCTGTAACATATAATATATTGGACCATGTCTGTTAGTTATATGTTAAATTGAAATAAAGAAATAAGAAATACATAAATATCATTTTTAGAAATTACTAACAATAAAATTATTTTTATTTATGAAAATGAACTGGGATCAAATTAAAATTTTTGTGCGAATATTTGTGATATTGTTTTCTAGTATTACAAAGAATGATTTATTATAAGTCAATTCAGTCATTTTACATCTACAAAAATATGGGCGAGAGCGAGATGGAAGATGGTCGAATTTCAGACTGTTAAAATAAGCAAACAAAAAACACTGCCATCGTTGCGCAGTCGGGTATAGACAACAAACTGGTTATCACTCACTCGAGGTCTATATTATATCCAGCTTTGTGCAACTCGAGCGGCGTCATGAAGGGAGTGAGCATCCCCTTCGCCATGTGCCAGAACTTGAACTCATAGAGTCCCGGCTCAACCTTTACCTTCACCGACGGATCCGGCTGGAGACCTGCAATCGTATACACAAAGAAATATATATTTTATTTATTTACTAGCACCAATGACTTTCCATCACGTGGATATCTCCGTCTAAGTCATTTCCATAGAGAATGACAGACGGAGATATAGATTCCGTATCCGAATGAGTTCTGAATACCGTGGCTGGGTTGACCGATACTCATGTACCAACAATGACGAACTTAAGGATTTCGATATAAAGACTATGTCGCCGCGCTAAAGCCTAATTTAGATTGTGAAGTCGCGAGACGTCTATTTTGCCGCTTCAAATTATTTTGAAAATCGAAATTATTACAATCGTGATAGTAGATTTCATTAAGATCGGACGTTTTTGAGGACTGGCGCTACATCCCGTTGATACTTTATCCAAGACTACTGCTCGGCGCGACTTCATACGCGGCACAGTAACATGTCTCGCGGCTTGATTAAAATAAATCTGGCAAAGTACGAGTTTCACACGCATACCTAGGCTTAGCTTAAGAAAAAAAAACATTGAGTCATTTAAATGATTGTTTTGTAGTGAATAGATCTACGTTTGACCACCAACTCGCCTGATGTTAAGCGACGGTGTGGCCGAAGATGGAACACGTTAAAGATGACTTAGAAGATACCTATTCACTCTAGCCTTGAGAATTTCAAGATTATAAGTTCTCAAGAATCAGAGAAAGTTCTCAGAAAACAGCGAATCAGTCGGGATGTCGATAAAATAGTGTGAAGTACCTTCGAGGAAGGAGTGCGCAGTCTCGACGCAGCGCAGCGCGGCGGACGCGTACACGTGCTTGACCTGGATGCCGGCGAGACGCAGCCCCTCCCCCACCAGCGAGGCCTGCAGCCGGCCCACGCGGGTCAGGGGCGTGTCCTTCATGTAGGAATCCGCGCCGCCCGCTCTGGGGACATATTATAATGCGCTATGTTAAGAGCCCGTAGTCCAACCACCGTGCGTCTCGCACCCACATTTTTTAAAGATATAAAATAACTGCATGAACTTACAAAAAAATCGTCATTTGTAAAACTAGAAAACAACATCACAAATAATCGACAAACTTTCAATTTGATCATGTGGATGCGCGAGTGAGATGGACGATGGTCGGACTGCGGATTCTTAAGTACATATTTTCGGAAGACATGGCTATAAGCGATAAAGCCGCTTTTTGCCTTTCTTACTAGGGCGCAAGGGCGTAATCATGTATCTATGTTATGTTATGGTCACAATAAAGTGTTTTGTATTGTATTTATTTTATGCGTTTATTCGAAACTTTCAGCTATTTTTCAAAGTCGAAGTCAAAGGGAATTTATATGCGTTAAGAATAATTAATATTTAATAAATAGTTAATTTGCATTATATGCGTTTGCGTTTATTTTAAGAAACTAATTTAGTTATATTTGCGATTGATGGCGTTTTTATCTTTACGTTATTTATTAATGTCTATGTATATTATATATATATTTATATGTATATTATTATATATTAATTTTCAATATATATTTATTAATATTGTGGTGGGGAGCGTTATGATGTCATAAGTCGCCTAGTATTTTTTACTAATGATTCCAATTTAGTATATAAAAAAATCTGTCGAGTCATTGCAGTATCTTCTTCTTCTTACCCTGTTCCCACTTATGTGGGGTCGGTACAGTATGTACGTTTTCTCCATTCATCTCTGTCATTCGTCATATCTGGACTCACTCCCTTTTCCCTCATGTCTTCATTCACGCAATTCATCCATACTTTCTTCGGTCGACCTCTACCACAATTACCATTCACTCTCATCTAATTATTAATATACAAACTTGACATCACGAAATATTTGACATGTAACTACGGAGTTATTAATAAAGAATTTGTATTTGTATTGATCGCCCGTTTTAAAATGTGATCCTCTTCTCTTCTCATGATGTGTCCGTACCACGATAATCTATTGCTGGATATTTTTTCTGTTATGGGTGCTACTTTTAGGCTCCCCCTAATATATTCATTCCTAATCCTATCCATTCGCGTCACACCACACATCCATCTCAACATTCGCATCTCCGCTACATGCAATCTCCTTTCATCCGATCCTTTCGCAGCCCAACATTCCGATCCATACATGACGACAGGTCTTATAACCGTTTAAGCTTAAGGGGCATTCTTAAGCTTAAGCTTAAGAGTCCCTTAAGCTTAAGGGGCATTCTCGGATCACAAGTTGTTGCTGTGACCTGTCGCCATTTCATCCATCCTGCGTTGATTCTGCTCTTACCGTCTCGGTCTATGTCGCCATCATTTTGGATGATAGACCCAAGGTACCTAAAAGTACCATCATTAATTGCAGTATATAAAAAACTAGTTTATATACATATTCGCAATTGAACATATTCAGGTAAGTTGGCGGACTTGGAGAGGTGCTGTAAGTAACAGGGGATGTCACAATAGACCTGAAAAGGTCACAGTGACTAGCCGGGGCCGTGAAGGTCCATTTGGCCCCCTGAGATTCGAATAATAATAAAAAAGTTGATGGTATAGGCTTCTCTCTTATCATGATAAAAGAGGCCGATACCCAGGAGTGGGATAGAAAGAGCTGTAGATGATGATGATGATGATGAAGTCGGCGGTCAAACGCAAGCCTATTAATGAATATAAAGCGCAATACACACCAAACCCGCCAACCTATATTGCATAGTTTAGGCCTATGTCGGCAACATTTATAATAGTACAAAACCTACAGGCACACGTCATGTTCCAATAGTTCGAATTTACGCAAGATAGCGTGCGAAAATCGGACGTCTACCTACCCACACACAGTAATAATAGCAAACTCATTCGCCTCCCGGGTTCATGCGTCACTATAAAGACACTCGCCCGGTCAAAGCCCCAACTCCCAAAGATGTGATGTAATCTTGGAAGAAAATAGTAAGTACAAAAGATCAATTCTCAACTGAGAAAACTAATCAAAACATAAAACGTAATAATTACTGTTTCGACTTCGCTTACAAAGAAAAACAACACACAAAAATATTATTTTGTGACCTATTTTGTGTGTATAATTTTTTATTTTCTGTGTGCTTTTGTTATAATAATTTATGTCTATGTCTTACAACAGAATAAATAAGAGTATTAATTAAGCGGCTAATAAAACCGTATTTTAAATAATAACGTAGCGAAGATTATCTGTGAACAAGTATAAGTTTAGAAAACTCAAAACCCCCGCCAAAAAGAAACCGGCTGAACCAATTTTGATGAAACATAACTAAGAACACTGTCAACATAAAGAGGATTTCTTCTTTCAAACAAGAAACTAGATCAAAATCGGTATAACCGTTTGAGAGCTACGATGCCACAAACAGACACACAGATACACCGAACTAACACCTCTTTTTTGGGTCGTTGGTTGAAAAGCGATGCAAATAAATTCATCGTCCAAAATGAATTTGTTTAAAAAAATCATTATCTGGGAAATGGTATTTGATATTTCATGATTCGTATTATACTCGAGATAGATAACCTAAAAGCATAGTCACCAATTAGTCACGTCAATGAGTAACATAGATATCAGTATAGATATTTTTTTGGCGTGTTCATATCTATCTAAGGCTACGGCCGCACTACGGTTAAACCGCAGCGGTTTTTAACCGCGTGAGTTTATGAAACAGGAAATCGAATACAAGCGGCCGCACTTGCGGTTTTTCCCGCGTTTGATTTAGTACCGTCTCGAGCGGTTTCGCGGTTTATAGCGGTTACCGCTCGCGGGAAAAAACCGTAGTGCGGCCTAGGCCTTATACATTTAAATAATAATACCTTTAAACGAGCAACTCTTGTATATTATATAACCTGAATCTCGGAAACGGCTCCAACGATTTTAATGAAATCTGGTTTGTAGGTAGTTTAGAGGACGATAAATCGATCTTGCTAGGTTTCATTTTTAGTGACCCAGGTTTGCTCGTATTTTCAGTCATAAAAATCCGAGTAGAGCTCGGTCGCTCAGGTACTGTACTATTCAATACCATCAGCAGCTTTTCCAGTCTCACTACTGGGCACAGGCCTCTCTATGAAGTATTTCATGGGGTAGGTCTATGTCCAGCTGTGGACTTCTTGTGGCTGAGATGATGATGATTTCTTTTTTAAATATTATAGATCTACGATTGACCACCAACTCGCCTGATGTTAAGCGACGGTGTGGCCGAGGATGGAGCTCGTCAATTCAGTCATATCTTCCAAAATGTTGGTCTCACGGATTAATAAACCGTTCCCGAATACTGTTTGTTATTATATTATGGCAACATTGCTCATTATCGGGAGCTTGTTAATTTCGGTCCCTGGCATCCCCGATCTCTCTCTCTCTTTGGCTTTTGCGCTGAACAAATATGGTGGTTTTTTATATTCATTGTGAAATTAATAAAAGTATTATTTTAAACTGAAGAACCTGCTCCTGACAATTAATATATTGAAGACTCGTCGAGTAACAGCAAAACCTCAACAATTGGTATGCGCGAGCGAGACGGCATTCCAAACTATAGACTCTTATTAATCTAGTCGTAGAGTATGTGTGCACGGTGTGGTTATAGTCACCTCTCCCCCAGCTTGAGAGGCAGGTTGAGGTCCTTCCTGGTGTAGTTCCCTTGTTCATCGAAGCAGTGGTGCACCCAGTTCCCGTAGGTGAGGTCTGCGCGCTCTCCGTGACGCATCGCGAACACCCACCGCCGGGAAGCCTTCTTGCAACTCGAGTTCTGACAGAAAATGAATTCATTAGATATGTTACTGTAAAAGCCCGAACTATATGTTACTGTATAGTAAATCGTAAGATTTACCGGTAAAACGAAAGATTTACCAACTAGGTATGGTAAAAATCAAAATTTCAAGCATTTACCACCATTCACTCGGTAAATCTTAATAACCTAAAATAGCATGTACCAGTTTCTAAAAACTGAAATTCGGACTTTTACCATAACTAGTTGGTAAATCTTAGGATTACGTAGTTCGGGCTTTTACACTAACAGATATATTAATAGACAGTTCAAAAATTTTACTATGGAAATTAACGTGGTTTTCACACATTTTTAAATAAAAACTACGGGTCACTCACGTCTGTTTAAAACGTCACGTCACGTTCACGTCTGTGCTGTCTGTTTGTTTGTTGTTTTGTTTGTGTGTTTTATTTAAAAAGTTCAAAAATTACACACATCTGATGGGACTTGAGCCCGCATATTCCATATAGTTATTTATAGTATTTGTATCGAAAGTATTAGTGTGTAGCATAAATATAATGCATGTCTAGTCTTTAAATATAATATATATAAATATAGTATGCAGAAAACATACTTTATTTTTGTTTTTTTTTTCTCCCCTCTCTATTATTCCACGCCCTTCATTTTACTTTATCTTCATACCTCTCCATCCTACGGTTGCCTGGAACAGATCGCTGTAAGTGATAAGGCCGCCAGTTGTTACACTAGTTCTTAATTAATTTCTCTTGATTGTAAATTTTATGGTGTGTACAATAAAGAGTTCATTTATCTGTCTATCTATATTCCGATCTGTACCTGGGAGTCTTTACCATTTTGGCCACGGAGGTGTCACGTGGGAAAGTCAAACCTTTCGAACAGTATTTTTTTTGCTTAAACCAATATAGCGTTGGTGGCGCCACCTGTGACACACCCTTCAAGCATGTGTTATAGGTGGATTACATTATAGAGCCTTAAAAATATTTAGAAAACAAAACAGTGATTCAATCTTCTTGTGACGCATGTACTATACGACGACCAGAGGCGGACTAGCAGTCTTAGCCACCCTAGGCCGAGTAAAATCAAGCACCCCCTTTTCAGCACTGATTGATCGCCAGGCGCCCCTAAAATCTGGCGCCCTAGGCCCCGGGCATTTTCGGCCTTTAGGGTAATCCGCCTCTGCCGACGACATATGTATACTTTTTGTTTGTGGGGCAACCTGGCATATGACAAGCGTCGTCTCCTTTATACGTAAGAAATCACTACTATAATAATACATACGCTCCACACAAAACTCAGTTTTCAATCAAAAGGTTCACACAGAAAAATAATAGAAATAGAAGTTTTTTTTCAAAACCAATTGATGTAATATTATTTTCCCACAAATATACTTACATTCGATGTGTCTCCATTGGCTTGGTACGAATCCCAATTGATTGGAAGACCTAGAAATAACATTGAAATTAAAAATATAATAAATGGAGTGTGTGGAGTACATTATTTGTCCATAGTCTGACTACAGTCCATATCGCTCGCGCATGCCCACATTTTTGAAGATATAAAAAAAAAACTTAAAAAACACGCTTCAAATTATTGTATTGTCATCAGTCCTCGATATGTCTACAAAGTTTGAATGAAATCTGACCGTTTGAAGTGGGTCGAAATCAAGTCCAAATCAAAATCAAGTCGTTACAAACAAATAAACACAGCATACAGGTGAAGCTAATAAAAGCGTATTAAAAAGCGTCGTTTGTAAAACTAGAAAACAAAATCACAAACATTCGACAAAAAATTCAATTTGATCCATGTAAATTTCCATAGATAAATAATTTTGCGCTAATAATTTCTAAAAATGATTTCCACGTATGAAAATTAACTTGGATCAAATTGAAATTTTTGCCGAATATTTGTGATGTTCAACACTTTTTTAAACTATCACGGTCATTCATTAAAAAACACGCGAACCACGACAAATATCCCGTTAATAATAATAGTGTTTTATTTGTGATGTTGTTTTCTAGTTTTACAAACGACGATTTTTTAATAAGACCATGCAGTCATTTTATATCTTCAAAAATGTGGATATGCGTGAGCAAAACGGACGATGGTCGTTTTTTTTTTTTTTCTTAGAAGCCTCACCCTGGGTGACGCTCAGCACGCCGCCGTCGGTGTTCCCTATGTGGGTTGTTGTCCAGTACTTGTGCCACTCCTTGAAGGCCTCCTCAGAGTTGTCTCGCGCCAGCTCGTGCGCGTCCTCGTGAGGGTAGCTTGACATTTCTACGTCGGTGTTCGAATCCGATTCAGATTTACAATCTACGCCTGGAACAAGCATAACATATTTTTTTTAATACAACATAGATCTATGATTGTCCACCAACTCGCCTGATGTTATGCGACGGTGTGGCCGAGGATGGAGCTCGTCGATCTAGAAGATACCTATTTATTATAACCTTGAAAATTCCAAGACTGAAGTTCTCAGGAAACAGATATGGCGGCTAAGAATTATATTCCTGTACAGTATCCATCAAGAACGTCGACCGATAACGTTGAGTATAGATTTTTGTACTCAACGATATCGGTCCAGATACACATTGCATCGGCACGCAAGGTTTTACACTCATGAAGTTCAAAACCTTGTGTGGTAATGCAGTACGCTCGTTTCCTAACATGATTGCATTAAACAACTCAACAAAATTAAAACTGAGTATACGAAATCTCGGCGACTTTTACCTTTAACCTTATAAACTGGGGTGGTTATACAAGTGGCATTCTAATTTCGTGAACGCCAGTAGAATAGAAAAATAAATGTATGGGATTGACATAAGCTAACGAAATTAGCATCTCGAAACGTAAGCGTCTGTAGAATAAATAAATAAATAATATTTCACTCCGCTTGCTCAAAAAGTCCGTCATTGTAGCGTACTAAAGCGGGGAAAAAATAGCATTTTAAGCTTTAGGGGAAAAGTTTTTTTTTTTTTAATTTTTATCTGTTACCAAATTGTACATTTCATTTTTATAAAATAAACTTTGAATTATTGAAAAGTAGAGTGTAACACACGGCGCTAAAACCCATTGTAACTCGGTTTCTATTTACTTCAGAGCTTTAGCGAGGGAAGTAAATAGAAACCTACCTCATTACAATGGGTCTTTTTAGCCCCTTGTATAACAATCTACTATTTGTGGACATTTCACACAACACCATTCAGCCCAAACTAAGCAAAGCTTGTACTATGGCCCTAGATGCCTGATAGAATACATATACACTTTTTTTTGCTGTAAATATATACATATGATACATAGAAATACCCATACACAAAACAAAAGAGAAACATTTGCCACTTGTTTAAGACTGCTGATATTTAGAATATTCTACACCCTAAGGTTTATTTTCGCGTGCCCCAAGATTGTATATTTATAGCCTCGAACTTTTATTTTGTTATTAAAAATTGACACCAGCTGCGCCCCACGGTTTCATCCGCGTAATGACAAAATCGATGATGATGATGGCATAACAAGCCTATGTCCGTGTGCAAGTTCTAAAGATTATCTCTGTCAAATTGCAAAACGATTAGTTAAATCGTTTAGTCGTGAAAAAGTAACAAACAGGCAGAATTACTTTCGCTTAATATGAAGAGGAAATTAAAGGGAATCACAAATGAGCCTTAACTCAAGTCAATATAGAAGCCAAAGTTAAGGGTGGACGTCAAAGTAACGCCTAAGAGCTCGAGGATATACAGGTTCATTATTTTTTGTCGTCGGGAATTTTTGGTAACTGGGGTATTCCCCCCAAGGAGACGGAAAGTTTGTTAAAGTGCCATTTAATGCAATTTTAATAATATTTACTAAAAATGTTTGTATTTAATTCTAAGCAAGAGAATGTAAGCAAAATCAGTTAATATGTTATCGATTGTTGTCGAGATAGATTATTTAAAAAATCGTGTTTTTTTATTTGAAAAATAAATAAATAATCGAGTTTATTTATTTAAAAAATCGTGATGGTGTCACTATGATTTACATGAATCAATACAGCTTTGGTAAAATAATATTGCAAAAACAAAATCATCAATCCCTGCCAAATATTTTAGAAGCATTGTAAAAAAAAGTTGGTTACGAAGCTCACGAAACGGACATCGGCAGAATTGTGTCAATTGTCGCTGAAGCCATTAAACCAAGAAATCAATAAATCAAAATCATCAATTACTGGGAACTCACCAGCATCCTCAGCAGCACACAGTATTAAGAGGAAATACCCACAGCATATGAACAACATTTTCGTTACAAGCGAACCGACCAACTATAGCAATACCACTTCAACACTGACTATATCACTGAACCGTTCCAAATTATTTGTAAAAGCCATACGTATAATACCAGTTTAGAGTATTTAGAGTAGGTACCTATAAAGATTGACAATGGGCCGGTTTTCCCCTCTAATGCTCGGGCTACATAGTCTAGTAAAAATAAATCCGTTTGTATGGAGCACATCACAGTATTTGCAACTGGGGGAATTCTTTGAAATTATGATAGGAAAATAGCTAAAAATCATAGATCAACAATAATCCCGGATTTATAGACTAGCTGCGTTTCGCGGTTTCACTCGCGTAGTTATGAAAAACGGTGATGATTATGATGATGATAAGTAGCTTATGTCCGTCTCCAGGTCCATTGCTATCTCTATAATAATTTTCATTACGATCGGTTCAGCAGTTTGAGCGGTAACAAAAGTAGATTTCATAATATCATTATAAAATTGTGTCAAATGTATTTCAAAACACCGGTACATTCATTTAAATAACAATATACTTAGTTGTCTTTTATGTTGTCACAAATCTTATTTTTACTAGACTAACACTAGCGGGCAAAGATTCGTGTCGCGTTGGCGCGCTAAAAACATCGTGTACGGACATACGCGATGTTCTTGTCTACATTAGGCGGACTAAGATTCGTGTCGCGTTGCGCGCCAGTTTACCGACAGTGCCCCGATAATACATCGTCTTCGCCCGAATACTACGCGTTGCACCGATCCACAGAATATTCGCCGTAGCCCGCTAATGAAGCCCCAGCATAAGTCGATTATTTCTGCGTTGACTTTATGGACACGTGTATAATATACTAACTGAAAAAAACATCGCAAGTACATACTAGTTTTTAACCGACTTCCAAAAAGAAGGAGGTTATCAATTTGGTCTGTATGTTTGTTCACGGTTTGCTTAGCCAATTGTGGATTGATTTTGATGATTCTTTTTGTATTTGGTAGGTTTATACTTTATATGTGGTCCGATATAAATTTTATCAAAATCGATGCAGTACTTTGGTTTTTATAACAATCGAATGTATCGAAGTACACTCGAAATACAAAACCCTCCTTCTTAAGCAGTCGGGTAATAAATAAACTAAACCTTAGTCACTACGTATAAATACACCACTACATTAGGTACCAAAAAAAAAAAAAAATTAAAATAAATAGTAAAATATTTTAAATAGTTAACTTTATAATAAAATTTTAGCTGACGCAATAATTTTGAAACTGTTTAGATTAGTTTGTAATAATTTTAAATAACGCACGAACATCCAAATGTACCAAATAAATTTCTCGTCTATTTATTTTTATTTATTATATTATTATTATTTTAAAACGAGCACTGATCACCGGCGCACTGGTCAGTGAGAACTGTACCCGTTACATAAAAACACATATTTACATCTACTCGGAAAATACATAAATACATAAGATACTGGTTTGTCTGAGGCCAGTAATATAAAAAGTCGATAGATAACCTCTAAAAACTTTGTAGTCCTTTTTTCACCTCAGAGCCGGAGATGAGATTTTTAGGGTTCCGTAGTTACCTTACACATAGTTTTGATCAGTCCATCCGTCTATCCATTTTGATGGGGTAGGTAAAGGAAATTATTAGATTTTGATTTTATGCTTTCAATCGAAACGGAACTAATTTTAATATTTTTGTGACTGATGTCGTTTTTTAGGGTTCCGCAGTAAACAAGGAATAGTTATAGTTTCGCCATGTACGTTGGCCTATAACTGTGAAATTTGGCAAGAAGCATTGTCATATAGTACACAAAAAGGAAAAAATCCGAAAACTGATCATTTTAATTTAATCACAAAAATTGGGTCTGTATGCAAGGAAGGAGGGTCTTAATTTTAAAGTGCTTTAACCGTATCATGTGGGGTATCATATGAAAGACCTTTATTAGCACAAGCTAAAACATATTTTTACGATGTTCGGTTTATGAAGGAAAATATAAATAAATATATAATTTTCCCCTTTTATCTACTAGTTTGTACAGAACCCTCGGTGGGCGTTTGACTCGGGCTTGTCCGGTTTTCTCTTATACTAGCTGAATCGCTGCGCTACCTGTTTTTTTTTTTATATACTCGCTGAATCAGGCAAATGCTGCGCTACCTGTTTGACTACTCTAAGGAACGTTTTGCATAAAAAAATAGTAAGCGGTAGTATTAATATTTTCCTAACAAAAATGACAACTGTCATCTAGCCTCACCGGTGACCACGGACGCTGCAAAGTGTGCGATACGTCAAAGTTATAATTCATAAAATTATGCAAAATACAGACGACAAATCCGTTAAGCATTGTTTAATTTCAATGAGTAACAATGGCGAAAATCTTAGAAAACATCATACTGCATATTTTGTACTGTTCATAAGGTTGATTTGTGCATATATATAAAAAAGAAATACGTTCCTCGGTTAGATGCTACACATAACGTGTTCCATTGCTCTGCGAATTATTAAAAAGCTCATCTATAAAGGTGGGCTACAACGAGCAATGAAAACTTATCAACTAGCGTCAATGTGTTGAGACATCATATTATTTATTGGCATAGTGGGTTTAATTTTTTTAATTAAATATAATATGTATAAATAAGTTTAAGGTTCCATATTAAGTGGGTCTTGTTTGTAAACAAACAATACACACTTGTCACAAAACTTGTCCCTTGTCAAATTACAATAATTTTATACCACTAAATATACATCGTAAAAATATTTAAAAACCTATTTTAGCTTGTGCTAATAAAGCTCTTTCATATGATAACGCACATGATACGGTTAAAGCACTTTAAAATTTGGACCCTCCTTCCTTGCATAAAGACCCTATTTTTTGTGATTAAATTAAAAAGGTTTCGGATTTTTTCCTTTATATGTACTATAAGACAATGCTTCTTGCCAAATTTCAAAGTTATAGGTCAACGGGAAGTACCCCATAGGTTTTGATCCTTGCGAGTGTCTAAATATGCGTTTTTTGCGACATATTCGGCTGTACCTTTTTTTTATGAAAACTGAGAAGTTTGATTTTTTCACAGCTCCAAGGGACAGTAGACCTGAGTATTTGATATGAATTTCAGCTTGATACCTCCACGCGTTCCTGAGAAAAAGGGTCTTGACAGACAGACAGACGGACAACAAAGTGATCCTATAAGGTTTCCGTTTTTTCCTTTTGAGGTACAGAACCCTAAAAACTGAAATAAATAAATAAATAATAAACTATATAATAATTTATTCTGTTATAACAACCAAAGTACTGGACCGATTTTGATAAAATTTATATGGGACCATCTCTGTATTACCTACCAAACATAAAAGAACAATCAAAATCAATTCACAATTGGCGAAGTAATCGGTAAACAAACATACAAAAAAAAAACATACAGTCGAATAGAGAACCTCCTTCCTTTTGGAAGTCGGTAAAAAAATCACAAGTGAAGCGATAAAAGATGTACTCACTATTGTTATTTCCCAGTGAGATCGCTCTATGCAGCGTCCAAGCATCAGACTCAGCAGTGCGACTGGTGCAGACAGCAGGAAGGAATCCGCTCACGCCTGTAACAATAACAACTATCTCAGTAAAAATCCTTTGTTCAGGTTATCTGTAATCTAGATAATTTATCCTAAGGCTAATAACCCATTCACCTTGATTTCCTTAAGATGAAGATTAAAGCGCACAGCTACCTTTATCGCGCATCACAACACATTTAAACATATAAAATCATTGAGTAGGGATATTAAAAAAGTATGAGGCCAATTTGTTTATTTCGATAGGTGAAACATTTAAAAAAAAGTTTTTTTTTTATCAGCCCTGTTTGTACAAACTGTCCCACTGCTGGGAACGGGCCATCTTCTCATTGTGAGAAGGGTTAGGCCATAGTCTGCCACGCTGGCCAAGTGCGGGTTGGCAGACTTCACACATCTTCAAGATCATTGAGAACTCTCAGACATGTAGGTTTCCTCACGATGTTTTCCTTCACCGTTAGAAGTTGGCGGCAATCAACAATAAAAATAGAGTAAAATAAATTCAATGTCAATTAATACAAATGCAGTTCGGTTAAAAAAAAACAGTATGTCCTACTTCAAAGCTAATTAAGGTGTCTCGCCTACTACAGCTGTCCCATTGGTCAGTAAAAATTGCCGCAACAAGCAACTGAATAATTTGTACCAGGCAATAAAAAGGCGTAAATTACAACTTTCTAGTCCTAATAGTCTTTGAGGTACGCCGCGGACATACGGACGGACATGGCGAAACAATAAGAGTTCATAGTTGACTACGGAAGTGGAACACTAAAAAAGTTTAGCAATAATGTCAAAATAAATCAGTATGAGCTACAACAAAGCTAATTGCGGTGTTTCACCTATTACACCTGGCCCGTTTCTCAGTCAAAAATTTCCACAACAAGCAACTGAATGATTTGTATCAGTCGTATCAAGTTGCTGATTTCCGCAACCGGCAATCGCCTCGTCTCAAGCGATATGGTGATATCGCATGACACGAGACGGTTGCCCGTCCCTTGCAGCGTCAGCCTTGCTCTACGGTTCGAAAATTGTTTTGAAATCGCAGCAAAGGTAAACTATAGGCTTATTTGTTGGCGCAATTTAGTTGATAAATGCGTCAACTGAAATTTCCCCGTGTGTCGAGCACCTAAGGTCCTTCTCTAAAAATTGAGCAACTCTAATCAGTCATCAGACATCTCATAGGTACAATAAAACATTTGTGTACATATATCACTTTTTACCCGACGGCGTAAGAAGGAAGGTTATGTTTTTCGAGTGTATGTATGTTTCTATATGAGCGCTTACAAGCTGAATGACTGTAAGAAATAATTATACTTATAAACAATACATAAATATTTGTAAACATATCAATATATATGTAAAGTATATTAGTATATAAATTTGTAGATTTAACAATGTACGCAAAACAATAAATATAGGACCCCTATGGAAAATAAATCACAGTAGGTAGGTTATATAAAGATAATCCCCGTGTATAATACAAATACAAATATTTATTTATAACTCCATAGTTACATGTCAAATAAATTCAATAAACAGTGTATAGTACAACATTAATTCTGAGTCTTCGATAATAATAATAATAATTGATAATTCAATAATACTAAATACTTAATAAAATTTATAATTCAATAATAATAAAACAATAAAATAATTCAATTGTATTAAAATTTGCATGTCAAACGAAAAATCATAAATATAGAGAATTAATTTAATTACGAACAAACTTCTGGCAATTTCAATATGTCACGATTGTCGTAGAATAACTGTTCCAGAAGCCATGTTTTAAACAATATCATTCAAAGTAGAAAAGTAGGAAGTCTAGGCCACACCCTAGGCCATTTCCATTTCCAAATGGATAGTAAATATATGGTGAATATATAAAATAAACGGTATGAAATGAAATTTGGTATAGTTCCCGTCACGTAAAAAGAACGCTGGTTTGTTCGTAAGCGCGAACAAACCAGCGTTCTTTTTACGTGACGGGAACTATATCATTGTTTTATGTATACTCTACATTTTGTTTTTTAGCGTATCAACGCTAAACAACAAAATGTAGAGTATACATAAAACAGATATCATCACAAGATGTGTATAATAGATGTTTCATAAACATGTTGAGTTGGTGGTCAATACTTCCAAAAAAAAAAGAGTTTTTTTTTGTGTTTGTTCAGCGATTACTTCGCCGATTATGAATTGTTTTTGATGATTGTTTTGTTTGGTAGGTTAATAATAATACCTCAGAGGTGGTCCCATATAAATTTTATCAAAATCAGTTCAGTACTTTGGTTTTTATAACAAAACTGAAAAAATATGATCCAAGTAAACGAATAGCGTTTTGTGAAGTAGATTTTTTCAGTTTTTAGGGTTCCGTACCCAAAGGGTAAAAACGGGACCCTATTACTGAGATTCCGCTGTCTGTCCGTCCGTCCGTCTGTCACCTGACTGTATCTCATGAACCGTGATAGTTAGACAGTTCAAATTTTCACAGATGATGTATTTCTGTTTAGTGGCAACAGAAATACATCATCTGTGAAAATGTCAACTGTCTAACAACAAATACTGAAAAATAGACCAAAATAAATATTTAAGGGGGCTCCCATACAACAAACGTGATTTTTTTGCTCCTTTTTGCTCGATATTGATAACGGCAACAGGTAGACGCTTGAAATATTCACTGAATATTTAGTTATATTATTCAGTTTAAAAATAAATAAATAAATTTATATAAAATTAACATTTAAAGGGGGCTCCCATACAACAAACGTGATTTTTTTGCCGTTTTTATTGATAATGGTACGGAACCTTTCGTGCACGAGTCCGACTCGCACTTGGCCGGTTTTGTTTAAACTATAATTATTTAACCCCCGACCCAAGAGAGGGGTGGTACTCGTATAAGTTTAACGTGTGTATCTGTCTTGTCTGCGATGTCTTAGCTCTCAAACGGATGGACCGATATTCATCTAGTTTTTTTTTTGTTTGAAAGAGGATTACATTGAGTGTTCTTAGTCTTGTTTCATCAAAATCGGTTCAGCCGTTTTTATTTGGCGGGGGTTTTTGAGTTTTCTAAACTTATACTTGTTGCCATGGTAGTTATCTCTCTAAATATACATAACCAAGCAAGCATATTTATTAGACGTACCAAGGTAACATTCCTGTTAATTTGCATAAATATCATAGAATTTCTTAACAGTATAAACTACACTACACGCATAATGGTGATGGTGTAATGGTGGTGGTGGTGGCGTGGGTGACGTCACCGTCGGTTCCAGCGGAAGACCAGCGCCGGCTGTTCGCAGCCAGCAGTATGCTGAGCTGGAACCGATTTGTGGCGGACACAGTTTTTCTTATATTGTTATTTTTGTTATATTGTATGTATTTTTGGTGTTGTGTCTTCCACAAATAAATTTATGTCTATGTCTATAATTATTTTTACATAAACAACCCTACTGTGTGTAAAAGAACCAAAATCTGTTGAGCTCTCCTTGTACAGGCAGTGGCACGATACACGGTTGAACTTTCAAATGAAACTAAAAAGTATTTAATAATTAGTAAGTAAGTAATTTTTTTTTGAGCAAGGTATAATTGTTTATGAAATAAAAGTAATAAAAAAAACGACTTCAAAACAATTTATTTAACTAAAAAGGAAGAAATAAGAAAAATAAGATACAAGACGAAATACACACACGCACTTTATTATGCGGTAAGAAACACAAAAAAAGTATAACCGAATAGCTAACTTCCTTCTTTTTGAAGTCGGTAAAAATAACAAACATCTGAACTGCAAGCTGTCAAGAAAAAATAATTATAGAAAAAATAAAAATAAAATTGAGTTTCGACGTTTGCCTAGCCAAATTAGTTTCTCCTAGGTTTGACGTAAATTCTTTAGTCAAAGGCCGAAAAAATGTAATTTATTTGGGTTTGACTTAAAAGTCAGACCTGAGGATTAACTAGTCAAACCTAGGAGCACCAGAGCAGAGCTTCTGGTTTGACTATACCATACTATCCATATTTAATCACTGTGTATCCTTTATTTTTTTTTTTTCACGGAATGCCATACTGAAGTAAACTCTATGACACTTCCACAACCAAGATTAATCTATATGTTTAAATCCGTCAAACGGTTTAGGCTGTAGAGCATGCTAAATAATTAGACATAACACCGACACAACGCCGATACATACGCTCGAAAAACATTAAACTCAGAACTCAGAAAAAATCAGACACGAATTTCAACTATCACATTTGGTTTACCTTAAATCAGTGTGTACCTTGAACCTTGTCCAAATGTGTCCATAGAAAAAAAATACTACTACGAATATAATTATATTATACATCTAATTTTAATATATTGGTTGTTGTTGTTGTTAGCCTGTAGTGTCCCACTGCTGGGCAAAGTATATTTAAAGGTAGAAAATTATTTTCGCCGTTATATGAAAAAAAATGCAATATAAGTGACATATCCTGTTAAGTTAATACTACTGACCACGTTGTTGCGCTGCAGCAGTGTTAGAATAAAAAAAATAACACCATACACACATTTGTACAAAAAACTTGACACGCGAATACACGCCTTATATAAACAAACAATAAGATCAAAAATGTATAACCATACCGTTTAAAATTAAAACAACGATATCACAAATTAAAACGGCCGCGATGCGACCCTGATCAATGCCAACAGTACAATACTCTTTGATGCCAACTAACCTCCTATTTTCAAGTTCAGCAAACGCAAACTCTTTAATAAGGTCGTCATGATGACGTCAACGCGTATACACTTTGTATGTGTGCTGATAACCCACACACAGTCACTGAAGCAATGATAAATCTGATTTATCCGAAACTAAAAGATTTTAACTAGAAAATATTCACTTATCACTCACTGCAACCAAGAACTGGGAACACATTTCCTATTCCCTTTATAATCGGTTATCACGTCTGTAATGCAAATAAGATTGAAGCAAATTAGTTACGGCGCGTGTTAGAAATTGGAACTAACATTCGTACTGTATTTTGATAGAGGGGAATGACGGTGGCGCCATTATTACGGAGAATTTAGTAACCGGTTGCTACATTTGTTGCTATTCTGGACACAAACGTTATCAGCCGTGTTTTCATTGAACAGCTGACAAGCCACACGACTGTTCTCACTTAGCAACAGAGTTTTATTGTGGGTTCTTTGTGAGTAATTCTGGTGCAATCTCGGTTATTTAACCTTGAAGCTAGGAATCCTCGAATATATAATATTTAGCACGGCATCACCTATTTTTAACCGACGAAAAAACGGAGGAGGTTCTCAAGTCGACGCGTATATATATATTTCTTAAACTAGCGATCGTAACACCAGTAGACTAAATTATTGAATAACGTATTTTAAGGTTTGGTTCCACCAAAAAGATGTGCGAAGAAGTGTAGCTGATTCTTTCCACGCTAAAGGTCGTCGTCCATTGGATTGGAAAACCTTTACGAAAATTTACCCGACTGCGCATGAAGGAGGCTTATGTTTTTCAAGCTAATGTATTTTTGTATGTGACTATATAATATATGTATGTATGTGGGTATGAATAATTTTATATTAACTCCTAACTTCTAAATGGCTTTTTACCAATTCTGACGTGCGAGGTGTCGTTAAATTCGTCATCACTCCCTGAGTGTCATAGGTTTTTTTTTTAAATAATACTAATAAATCTATCGCATTTTTTTTTTTTAATCTTATCATACGAGTTTTACTCGGCACATCTATTAACTAGACCACAGAAGACAGAAGTCTTCTGTGAACTAGACAGACAGGCAGACAGCTTCGTGCGTATTTTCTCGCAAAAACGTACACTCAACGCCATATCATGCGCAACTGTAAGATTATGTTGCACCAGAAAAGTCGCTCTTATACAGTCGGATATTTTGCTTTTCTCTTAACATTACTTAGATACTTGTCTTATGAGATACTTGTTTCAAATTTAAAATCATTGTTCACAATATTTTCGTCGCATTAGATTAGATACCATCAGAAATCAGTTATAACTTATCTCTTCAAACCCAGGTAGACAATTTCTCAGAAGTATCGTTGCATAATAATATGTTACTGAAGCCTAAACAACTTGTCAGATTGTGATACTTTTTTTTATACATTATAGATCTACGATTGACCACCAACTCGCCTGATGGCGACGGTGTGGCCGAGGATGGAGCTAGTCGATCTAGAAGATATCTATTCACTCTAGTCTTCTTATTTATTTAAGACCAACAGCAAAACAATTTACAATGCACTTTAATTACTTAACTTAATAAATTAGCCAATAATAGTTCTATCTTAATTTAATTATAGCATTTTATTTTTAAAGAAATGGGCAAAGAGAGAATAGAAATAAATGGGAAAAGTTATCAATAGAGAAGAAAATATTGACTTACAAACAATACAATATATACTTATATATACACTTACATACATATAAACACGTATACACTCACTAATAATCATTTATTTATAATTATTGATTCGCATAAGTTATATTATCAAAGTATAATAGGTACGGTAGTTAAATACTCGTAAGTATACAATAACTAATAGATTTATTATTTATCATTCTGAGTCAATAACTCAACAATTTGGAGCCTAAACTTATGTCTCGGGGTGTTAAAAATATGTAAGTTTGTAAAATGGTTATCGTAAGTAGTACATAAAAGAGGAATAGGCGCAATCAGCACGACTTTTTCGACTATTCCCGTTGTCCCCCAGTGGGGGGATACGGAACTGGGGGACAACGAGAAAAATCGCATTTCTAGCGTATTGTGTAAAACGGAGACCCGACGAGAAAAGTTTAGTTCTTGTTTCTTTGGAGTACCATACGAGTATATGACTAAATCAAGTGTATATATTATTTTACTTCGAATTATAGTTTTATTGGTGTATTTGGCTACGGTGTATAGTAACACGAAATCAAGAATGATTCCGAAAACTGCAGTTGTAGACAGCTTTTTACTCGACTGCGCAAGGAGGATTATGTTCTACGTATGTATGTATGTTTGTATGGATGTAACACGTATGTATATTACTTATTACAAATGTGTTATTATAAATAAATAACTTTGACTTTGACTCGTACCTCCTACAGCCTTAACGGCTTCACCGATTTTGGATTGCGAGATGTCGTTAGATTCATCTTTACTTCCAAAGTGTCATAAGGTTTTTTTTTGTAATAATAATAACAAAACTTGCGAAAAAAATAAAAATGCACTATTTCGTCACCCTCAACCAACGTGTTTATAAACGAAACCTTTAATTTGTTAATCTTAAACATGTATCTTCATAGTACAAAACAAGAAGTCCTCAATATGTTACTGGCAACATTCAAATGACACCTCTCACTTCAGTACCTGACCGATATCGATACACGACCCAGATGGAATATAGTGAAGCTCTCAAGATAATCTTTCAAATAGGATGTAAAAAGATGCTCTACCGACCAACCAACAAACAGTAAAACACTGGCGATCTATGACCAACTACTCTGTTTACAGTTCTATCGTGGAAAAAAGAGGAACTAATGTCTTGAAGTATATACATACTTACATACATACTACTATGGTATTCTGTGTTCTCGACTGAACAAAATAATGAAACAAGGTCAGCAGCGCCCTCAGTGCCTCATTAGTTCAACAGTGCCAAATTTATTTTATGTAGGTACTTTTCAGATATTCTTAAAGCATAAAATATTTATATTACTTTATATTATTTTATATAAGTATTTAATTATTTTTTATTTGATAAAATGAGCACCACAGACTCCAGGGTCCGTGTCTGTTATAAATTAATTTAACATTAAATTTTTTAACTGACTTTTTTTTTAAAATTTAATTTTATTAGATTGTTATGCATGATTATATGTATTATAGCTATACCCAGTGTCTCTGCCATTGCACACCCGCTTTACTTACTTATTCTATAAATTGATCACCATACCGCGGTTGCCTGGAAGAGATCGCTTTTAGCGATAAGGCCGCCTGTTGTCACACTAGTTTTGTAAGTTTTTTGTAATATTGTATTTGTTCAATGGTGTACTTTAAAGAGTTTATCTATCTAATTCTCTATCTGAACAGAATCTAGTAGGTTCTTCTTATCTTATCGTACAACTACACTGTAAGCCGTAATCTGAGCCGATTAAACTTTCTAATCGACGCATAGCCATATCAAATCATCAAGCGTAGACAAACGACTCATTTATTATTTCTGTTGTTATTCTCAGTTCTGTTCACTTTATACTAATTGCATTCTTTCATAATACGAGTATGTTCACAAGCAGAGCCGTCGCGACCAAATTGTTAACAGGTTACTAACGTTTTGATTGAACGTTAAAAGGTCTGCTCTGTGTAATTAAGAACAGAGGCGCCCTCATCCCACGACGGCTCTCTTTGTGAACAGACTTTAGCTATGTGCTTTAGCTACTTATGCAACTGTTACGTAATGAAATTACGGTCATTACTTATTACTTTATCAAAAATAGGTACCTACTATATTTAACTCCTACTGTTTTTGTGTACACTTACAGCCTTACCGAAAAACGTTACTTAACTTTAAACAATGCTTAACATATTTTGTCAACTTGTCGCTGACATGTAATGAGACTTGCGGAAAGAAGACAGAGAATTTAAGACGATGGTTAAAGTTAAGTAACGATTTTCGGTAAGGCCGTTAGTGTTTACTTAAGTTTTTAACCCCCGACCCAAGAGAGGGATGGTATAAGTTTGATGTGTGTATTTGTGTATCTGTCCATGGCATCGTAGCTCTCTCTCTCTCTCTCTCTTTGTTGTCGTGTTCTTAGATATGTTTCATCAAAATCAGTTCAGCCGTTTTTTCTTGTCGGGTGTTTGTAGTAAGGAAAGATTCTGTTGAATATAGAGCTATATTGTGATAAAAAATGGGAACTAAAGTCTCGATTGAACAAATTCACACTAATATCATAAAGGCGAAAGTTTGTGACTGTGACAAACATACAAATCTGTTTGTTACTTCTTCACGCTCAAACGGCTAAACCGGTTTCGATGCAATTTGGTATGGAAGTAGCTGAACATTATGGATTACACATAGGCTACTCTTTATACCGAAAAAAAATATCGCCTTTGATATAATTTATGTAAAATTGCGGGTAACACCGCGGGGCGCAGCTAGTAATGAAATAAGAACAGCAGCGCCCTCTATGCTACATTTGTTCTCTATGGGGCCATTCATTTATTACATAAGACTATTTTTGCTAGTTTTTGACCCCCCCCCCCCCTATATAAGAAAAAAAAAAAAAAACCGACATGGTCGACCCCCCCCCCCCCCCTAAATTGTCTTACGTAATAAATGAATGGCCCCTATGCAAACAATCTACGAAACTCACCTGTCAACCACGACGTGCCGTGAACCCAGCCATCAGGCGAGCTCTCGATTTCCTTCTCCTCAATGTAAATGTAGTCTCCGAGCACTAGCTCCAACTCGTCGCTCGCTGTCGGAGCGTATCCTTGAGTCACTTTGTGGACCTACAATACCAGATGGTATTAAAGAAATGTCTTTAAAAAATACGTCTTTATGAATCCTAGTCTTTGGAACCCGCGGGCTTATCGGCTAACTGACTCTGTCAGTGAACTCCGTTGCCAAACCACAGGCCAATACCCAATCAAAACTGGTATTGAAGCTCAGGGGTGGAAGTTCGAGATTTTATTATACTGTCGATTCGACCGATAGCGGAGTCAAACGAACATAGATAATGTCGTTGAGAATAGATAGTCATTATGTCTACTTAAGAGTGCGTAGTCCGATCATCGTCCGTCTCGCTCGCGCATACCCACTTTTTGAATATAGAAAATGACTGAATAAACTTTACTTTACTACAAACGAAGACTTTTTTATAAAATGTCGTCGTTTGTAAAACTAGAAAACAACATCACAAATATTCCACAAAAATTTGATTTTTATATAAGTTAATTTTTATACATATATTATTATTAATTTTTATATATTGCGTTAATAATTTCTAAAAATGATTTTTATGTATGAAAATTGAAATTTTCTAGTTTCACAAACGATGATTTTTTTATACGTTCATGCAGTCATTTTATACCTTCAAAAATGTTGGTACGCGCGAACGAGATGGACGATGGTCGGATTTGTTTTATACGATGTATTCTGTTAATTCAATGTGTAACAGAACAGAACCAAAATTTCATTAAATGCGAAAATTTCTGTGTGGCCTCCACACACTTCTAGAGGGCCGAGGGTATTTGTGTGAGTGTGTGGAGGGGGTGAGGAGGCTGAGAGTGTTAACATACTCGTAGATAGGATATCATGAAATGTCCATTCACCTGATGGGTAGAGAAGCGCGGATCGCGTGAATACAGCCGCAGCTCCCAGCTCGAGTCGGCTGGCTGCAGCCCGTCCACTAGCGCCTTAAGCCCGTCATACGCCGACACGTCGAAATGATACGCCAGAGTGATGTGCAACGACTTAACGTGCGGCACCAGGCTTATCGCTGTATCGTTCCAACGTACAACATTACTACAGCTGCACGTTTCAAGGATGAGCTCAAAGCGAGCAGCTATCTCTCTCGCGCATCACAACATTTTAAAACATATAAAATCACTGAATATGGATATTAGAAATATGAGACATGAATTAGTTTATTTTGATAGAAATGTTTAAAAAAAAGTTTTTCTTAGATATCTTTAAACTCTGTATGTCATGTCATATGCAAGTTAATATTATGGAGGATGAGAAAAATATCAATTGTAGGTACAGGTACAATTGCACGGCCTTAGGACTTTGATTGCTTTGCAGTTGGCTACATTTTTTTAATCTCTAGGGGGGGGGGCAGCTGCCCCCCTTGCCCCCCCCCTTGGCGACGCCCTTGACTACGCAGGTGATAGCGCGGCGCGCAGTTAGTGATTTCGTATGTTTAAAAATGTTGTTATACATAATTTTATGACCTGACGTTTCGAACACTTTGCAGCGTCCGGGGTCACAGGTGAGACCATAATCAGGTCATAAAATTATGTAAAATATACGCGATCTAGTTGAAATTTGTATAATTTCAATGAGTAGCAATCACGAAAACTTTGAAAACATTGGTCAAAAACATTTTTCTTTGATTTTCGTGATTTTATATCTTTAAAAATCTTGTGATACTATTTATTATTACTTTTTCTTTCTGGAATTCCTCTCTTAATTTCCAGATTGGATTATAAAGCAACATTCTGCCTTTCCAACCTAGTGTGGACGATTATCCTGCCGGATTTAAAAAAAAATACTTCAAGTAACGCATTGCCAACGGAAAAATAATCGAAAAATGGGATATAAAACGAATTCCTTAACATAAAACACTCTTTTGTTGTGAATTAAACGTTAGCTACGTTCCATGCTAACCCTGAAGATAGTCAGTAGCCGGGGGAAAACATACTCATACTTGATGAGCTGACGCATAAAGTTGGACAAAGTTTTTATCCGTGTAAGTGTGGCCGTAAATTCGCGTATTTTTTAATTGTGTATGACACTGGTATGTCCAGTTAAAATCAATAATTTTATCGATCAATAGATCACTAATTCAAAGAACGGTATTGTTGTTTTACGTTTACAAAGAATATACATGTGTAGTTTCAGGTCTATCATCATCATCTCAGCCATTAGAAGTCTACTGCTGGACATAGGCCTCCGACCATGGACTTCCAAAAAGACTGATTAGAAGCGGCTTACATCCAGCGTCTTTCTACCATTTGTATGAGGTCATATGTCCTTCCAAGTTAAGTTTCCGGCAGCCTAGTCAGGAGACCATCTGACTTGCGATCCGCAGGTCCTGGGTTCGAATCCCGCGGCACGCACCTCTGTCTTTTCGAAGTTATTTGCGTATTGTTGATTGCCGCCAACTTCAAACGGTGAAGGAAAACATCGTGAGGAAACCTACATGTCTGAGAGTTCTCAATGATCTTGAAGATGTGTGAAGTCTGCCAACCCGCACTTGGCCAGCGTGGCAGACTATGGCCTAACCCTTCTCACAATGAGAAGATGGCCCGTTCCCAGCAGTGGGACAGTTTGTACAAACAGGGCTGACAAAAACTTCTACGTGCTTATGTGCTATATGCTCTGCCCACTGCCACTTCAACTTGCTAATCCGCTTTGCTATGTCAGTGACATTTTAGGCTGTTTTCTATCTTTCTCTTGTAGTTTTTTCCTTCTACTGTAAAAAATGATTTTATGGACAAGTCGGCCTTAGTTCGCCAGTTCCTCATTTGATTGACAATATTATCTGAACACGATACTATGTTATCACAACACTCATAGATGTCAGAGATATACAAAGTCGCCAGTAGATAGCTATAATACAAATACGCATGACTGCACATTTTACGTCTGTGAGTAACTTTCGAATCGGAAATATAAATTAAGAGCATAGTTGTCGCGGCTATTTTCACTATTCTATGCTACATATGCCTACATGGGCCTTATAAGGAAGCTCAAGGTCACGCAACGAGCTATGGAGAGGGCTAAGCTCGGAGTCTCTCTACGAGATCGAATCAGAAATGAAGAGATACGTAGACGTACAAAAGTCACCGATTTAGCACAGCGGATTAGCAAGTTGAAGTGGCAGTGGGCAGAGCACATAGCACGTAGAACTGATGGCCGATGGGGCTGAAAGGTTCTCGAGTGGAGACCACGTACCGGCAAGCGCAGCGTAGGAAGACCAGCCACGAGATGGACAGATGACCTCATACAAGTGGCGGGAAGACGCTGGATGTAAGCCGCTTCCAATCGGTCTTTTTAGAATTCCATGGGGGAGGCCTATGTCCAGCAGTGGACTTCTTATGGCTGAGATGATGTTGATGATGCTACATAATATATAAGCAACACTATACACAGGCGTGCACGCTTAATACAAAATAGTATCTTACCGTATACGACATAAGGCTCTCATTGTAATACATAGCATTTATTTATAACTGAGAAGCGGCGCGGGCGGAAGGCCTTTGCTTCAACCATACGCCACGATACCACTCACTACACACTGTTTTCGCCACATAAAATAAACATAAGTACAATAAGAATATATACGTATAGCAAAAACAAAATCATAATTACCTTAAAAAGCGAGAAGATGCATGCTCAAGTTCAAAAATCCGCTACTAGTAGCCCTCTAGCCTACAAGATAATAAATAAAACATAATATTAAAATAAATATTTATATAGCAGAAGTAGTCAGAACACTTTTTATGATGCTTCTTTCATTAGACAAAAGTTACTAAGACCAATTCACGCTAAGTTAGTAATTTAGTGGAGTAATCTTAGCAAAGCTATAATTAAGAGTCCATAGTACGACCATGGTCCATCTCACTCGCGCATACCCACATTTTTGAAGATATAGGTAAAATAACTGCAAGAACTTATAAAAAAAAAACTCGTCGTTTATAAAACTAGAAAACAACTATTCGACAAAAAAAAAACAATTTGATACAAGTTAATTTTCATACATAAAAATCATTTTTAACGGAAAATTATTTTTATGTATAAAAATTAACTTAGATAAAAAATTTTGTCGAATATTTGTGATGTTGTTTTCTAGTTTTACAAAGGACGATTTTTTTTAATAAGTTTATTCGTCATTTTATATCTTCAAAAATGTGGGTATGCGCGAGCTAGACAGACGATGGTCGAACAACGGGCTCTTAACTACTCAGTATTTTTGACACTTTTAGCGACTAAATCACTTACATAGAACGAATTAACCTTTTTTTTTAAATATAAATTGGCTCTACGTTTGACCACCAGCACGCCTGATGGAAAGCGATACTGTGGCCGAAGATGAAGCACGTAGACCTAGAAGATACTTATTCACTCTAGACTTGAAGACACCCGGAGATTTACCACCACTGCTGGCGTAGTATATACTAGGCTTTAGTTTACACTACGTCAGTAATTTATATAAAGAGTATATATCATACCTCGTTCACACTGTCATTTTTTTTAATATGGGAGTTTCAGTTCACAGAGCTCCATGCAACCAATGGGCTCTGTCTGCCTTTCTACACGATTAAATTAATAACAAAATACAAACTAGACTTCGTAGAAATTAATGTGGAATATGCCTGATATTCATTTCATAGGAATAATAGTTCTAGTGGACAATATACGGAAATATAATACAAATACAAAAAAAATCAATTGGTCAATAAACTTCCAAGAAATATTTTTTTTTACATTTTTGTGGGGGATACTATGTCCCTTTTCGAAATGGCAGTTTGTATTGAAATTGTCAGTACGACACACGTGTATATGACGTCATCTTCCGCGACGGTGTACTCTCTGTGTAACATGAAATTGAAATACGTAAACTTTTTTTATTTTTGGAGTTGTTTTGATTTCATGTTTGTGAAACGGATTCTATTTGTGGTTAGCTTTTTATAAGCAAATAAAAAAAACATGCACATTTCCTATTCAGCTGTACATATTGTACATTGATTTGTCAAAGAATGGAACAGCGACCCGCGTATTTAGCGAAAATGAATAGCAAATAATAACTTAGCCATAAGTACAGCAAAAGGTACAAATCTTATTAAAATAAATATAAAATATACATAAAAATACAATAAGAAATATAAACTACATATATCTTACATTTAATAGGTTTTTCTTGCTGCATTGTGCACCAAGGGAAGCATGTTCCCAACGCATCCAAATGCTCATACGTATCCACTGTAACACCCACTGCATAAAAAATTAAAACCCTAAGTTAATATAATAACCAATCTTAAGTTAATACAACAACCAATCTAAAGTTAATATAACAAGCATATCTTAATTACTGAATAAAGGGGAAAGAACAAATAGCTTCTTTGCTTCAACAACAAGGTAAATCCGACATTATTTTTTTGTTTTTAATATTTGATAACTAAAGCCGTCGCATTCGATTTCATTTATCAAAAAATTTATAATATGGTATTTTTACGCGTGGAATAGGGAAGCTGAAAGTGAAAGAGGCAGCACTCCTGTGTCAGTTCACAATTTCACATTGTCTCTTATTACGGAGAGCTTTAGAGTTCCAAGATAACACGCTGTCGAAGCAAAGCGAAATATTTAAAATATTGGGGTATATTTTCACACAGCACTAGCCCCAAACAAACTAAGTAAAGCTTGTACTCTAGGAACCAGATAGCTGATAGAATACTTACATATATTTTTGTTGTAAATATACTCATGATACACAGAAACAACCAGACCCAAAATAATAAATAAGAGGTATTCAAGAATTATAGCTATTTTACACTTTAGCCAAAATGTTAATTGTATTCAGTATATTATATAGAAACTAACATATATAAGTTTAAGAGTCCGTAGTTCGAGCATCGTCCGTCTAGCTCGCAATTTATAAAAAAAATCGTCGATATTATTTTCTAATTTTACAAACGACGTTTTTATTTTTATATATTCAGTCAGTCAAGCCCTAAGAAAGTGTGGATGGACTGTGTGAAAGATGTTATGCGTGTGAGAAGTGTGAGTGTAGAGATGACGTCTGATAGAGTGAAGTGGCGAAAGGAAACGTGCTGTGCCGACCCCACCTAGTGGAAAAAGAACAAGAAAATAATGATGAGTTAGTCATTTTATATCTTATAATATGTTGGTATGTGCGAGCTAGACGGACGATGCTGGAACTACTGACTTTTAAATCAATGACACAAGCTTCAATATAAAATTAATCAACCCTTTTTACGAGAAATATTTTACTTTGTCTCACCATCCATGTAACAACAACCAACTAAATTAAAATGTGCCTACTGTCAATGATTCCTTTTCAGGTCACATTATTTTTCAAACCATCAAAATAAAATAGAAAAATGTTAATGTGACAATATAGACAATATATAGATGATACCTCTTGCTGTCTTGTCAGCAGTTCAATTTGCTGATTTCTATTAAATAAAATAAAATAAAATTCTATGATAAATGAGTGAACAAAATATAACAAGTTGCAATACTATTTAGTATATAGTACTTAATCATTATCATTTCTATGTATGCATTAATTGAGTGGTGATTAGCCATTGCATGTGCTCATAGCTCAGAGCAATTAAGGCTCATAGTGATCACCCCATCCGCACAATAGATACTTTAAAGTTTTTATAAGGCAAAAGAATCTACATTCAGCCATTAACTTTGTTAGTTAAATATTTATTTATTTAAAGATTGGCCGTTAAATCTACTGTGGAATTGCAGTTGCATATAGAGGATATTAACGCGCGCAGCTATCTCTCTCACACATCACAAAAATTTAAGCAGATAAAATCACTGAGTGATAGAAAAGTGAGAAACGGAATCGTTTATTTTGATATATATAAAAGAAAGTCGTGTTAGTTACACAATTTATAACTCAAAAACGGCTGGACCAATTTTTATGATTTTTGTGTTTTTGGATTTGTCTTCATCCGGAATAGTATAATAAGTATTAAAAATGTGA
The DNA here is from genome assembly GCA_947563715.1 of Lycia hirtaria. Lineage (NCBI taxonomy): Eukaryota > Metazoa > Arthropoda > Insecta > Lepidoptera > Geometridae > Lycia > Lycia hirtaria. Next base: position 3,096,558 of record OX387385.1, on the reverse strand, counting down.
TATTCATCAATAAAAAAAAACAGTCAAAACATTAGTCTAGCCGTTCATCTACACTAATATAAAGAGGAAAGATTTGTAACTCAAAAACTACTGGACCAATTTAAAAAATTCTTTCACCATTAGAATGCCACATTATTCTTGAGTAATATAGGTTATATTTAGTATTAGAAAAAATTAGGGATCCCTACTAAAACTTCAATAATGTAACCCAAGGTGTAAAAAAATTGCCATAAAATATCGTTTTAATGTTAGGGACATGAAATTTAAGATTTATATCATCTAATAGATATAAATGAATACTGCCATTATAGTTTTGCAATAGGGATAAATTAAGGGTTATACACGGGGAGAGGGGAGTTAAGGGAGTAATGGGAGTGGGAAAGGAGGGAGCAGAGCTGGCGAGAGTGAGGCAATAGTGGTATGGATGAGAGCGTCACGGGAGCGGGATGAGAACGGGATAAAATAAGCGAGGTGGAAAGGTGTGGTGCGGGAGCGAGGCGTGAGCGATGTGAGAGTGGATGGGATTACAGCGGGAGGGGTGCGATTACGGTGGGAGTGGGTGAGTGAAGTGGAAGTGAAAAGTGAGCAACAAACCTGAGCTTGGAGCAATGTGTTAGCGAAACAGAAGCGGAATAGGAGTCAGGTGGAAGTGCGGTGGAAACGAGGTAAGAGCGGAAGAAAAGCAAGGTGTGAACGGAACGAGGCGGGAATGAGACAAGAGCGGAACGGAACGGGGTGGGAGCGAGGTGAAAGCGGAACGAGAACAAAGTGGAAGTGGGACAGGTGCGAGGCAGAATCGCGAGTGTAGGGTGGAAATGGTGTGAGAGTGATCTGAGATCGGGAAGAGCAGAACAGGAACAGTTTGGGAGCCCAATGAGAGCAGGGTAGGAGCGGGGCGAGAAAGGGAGGGGAGTTAGTTTTATTCAAATACATACATCTATGTTTGACCACTGACTCGACATTAATAGATTGGGTCTGAAGTTTGGTTGAAGCAGGACGGCAGTGCAGCGAGATTGAGCTAGGAGCGAAACACGAGCAGAGCAGATGTGGTACTGGAGCATTAGCTTGGCGGGGGGTGCATTGAGTGCAGGTAGGAGCGTGACATGAACGATTTTCTTACGCGTACGAAGTCGTGGCGGGCAGCTAGTGAGAAATATTTGAAATGACAGAGTAGTCCAAAAACATATTTTCCTACTCCTCAGCCAATTTAATAGATATCAAACAAAAACTTTATTTAAATAATTCTCATATCTAAATAAACAATTCTGTTTCTCACATTTCTAATATAACTACTCAGTTTTTTTTAATAGTCTTAATGTGTAGATAGTTATGTATAATTAATAATACTACTCAGTGATTTTAAGTTTAAAAATGTTGTGATGCTGAGAGAGATAGCTTCGCGTTTGAGCAAATTCTTAACATCAGGTGAGTCAGTTTTTTTTAATAGTCTTAATGTGTAGATAGTTATGTATAATTAATAATACTACTCAGTGATTTTAAGTTTAAAAATGTTGTGATGCTGAGAGAGATAGCTTCGCGTTTGAGCAAATTCTTAACATCAGGTGAGTTGGTGGTCAAAGAGGAAATAAGCACAGAATTAGAAATTCAAAGATGTCTAAAATTCAGCACTGCAGAATATAGGGATATCTGATTCTGCTGCTCGCCTATCATCAAATAAATAAATGTCTTTGCATGCTTCATGCTGTGTGGCCAGGCAATTCCAATGCATGCTTCACTATGTTTGAACAAACCATATTCACTACTTAGGTATACTCACAAGCAGATGATACTTGTTTCACATATTGTATTGCAATTTTTTTCAAATAGTCCGCATGTTCCTCCGATACAAACAGGCCCATGAAGTTGTGAGATATATAGGGCTCAAGTTTCAATGGACTGGAAGGTGGATCGCCTATATTTTCCACCACATGTTTTACTGCTTTCCCTAACTGTAGTGAAGTGTCATTTGGAGCCTGAAAATTTATTTAGTAAGTTAGTTATCAACTAACAATAATATAGCAGATTGAAATACTATGAACCTATTTTAGGGGGCTTAAATGTGATAAAAACACTTTTTTTTTACTTTAAACTTTTTTAGAGTTGTTTATTTACTTTAACATCTTTATTGATTATTATGTTGAAATTAAAAAGAAAATGACAAGGCAGTGGGAAAACAGTGGATGAGACTGGCACAAGACCGGAAGGAATGGCGTGCTAAAGAGGAGACCTATACTCAGCAGTGGGTGGACAATGGTTGATGATGATGATGATGATGATGATGATGATAAAAATAAAAAATGTTTCTTGTTAAAAACTAACATTGCAGCAATTTTCTAAACTCAAAGAGAAATGTTAGTTCAAAAATCTACATTTTCTGTATTGCACAGACCCTGGATAAAATGTAAGGAACAGCTGATTCTTTTTTTTTTTAAATTAAGTTGTGCCCACAGTAAAAGTAATTTATAGTGAATACAATGACCTCCATCTGCTTAGTACAGGTTTAGAATGCAGAAGTTGCTGTCCCTTTGACACTTGTCAAAGGGACAGCTGTCAAACTTGACAGGCTCATATCTCTGAAACTATTGATCCTAGACTAGTGGTTTCTTCACGAAAGTGACAGATCTCATCGAGATCTTAGTTTCGGATAACAGCTGTCACTTTGACAAGTGTCAAAAAATTATGCAACTTTAAGACTTATGCGCGGCTTTGATTTACAACTGAATTTCAGACTAGACATTTTGGGTCTTGTCATTTTTGACCATTGGACCTTTTGGCTCAGTAGACCTTGTGACTTTAAAGGAAAACTGTATGAAAAAAAAAATGTATTACTGTGCGCCAGTGGTGGACAACGGGAACAATGTAAAAAGTTGTTGTTGGCGTTGTCCCCCAGTGGGGGACATCAGCACAACTTTTTAGATTGTTCCCGTTGACCCCTGTGGGGGACACGGAACTGGAGGACAACAGGAATAATCGTGGCTTGACCCGTTATCGTCTCATCATATCTTCTTTCCTCTTTTCTTGCTCGTGTTGTTACTTAAGTAGGCACTTATAGAAAATAAACTCGCTGACAATATGACAAGGCTCATATCTCGTTCAACTATCGATCCTAGACTAGTGGTTTCCTTACAAAAGTGACAGGTCTCATCGAGATCTTAATTTCGGATGGCAGCTATCAAAATTGACAGGTTCGTATTATCTCAAAAACTATATCGCCAGTTTGTGACTAGTGGTTCAGGAGTCCTTAATTTTGGAATGACATTTGTCTTGTGCTCTCAGCCTGTCAAGTTTGATAGCCATATTTGAGTTTTGGTCAATTGCGTATTTCAGTTTATGGTCAATTGCGTACACAAGTATTGGTCAATTGCGTATCTGGCCACGCACGTATCTGGTCATTTGCGTATCTGGTTAAATGCGTCTAATGGCCTCTTGCGTTCTTGGTCATATGCGTCGATCCCAAAGCGCGTCGCTCACTGGTAAGACTTGGGGCGGTCACGGCACAGTCGAGGCGTGGCGTTTTTGTTAGAGTCGAGGCGCGGGCGGCTATGCTTCCTTCACACACAACAGTGTAAGCACATCTACGCACGAAACAAAATAGCGAAGGAGTCGCGGCGCGGTCGCGCACTGCACCCCTGCCGAGACACCGCCGCGACCGCGCCTCGACTCCACGTCGCCTGCGACGCGACTCTAGTGTGTGGGCGCACTGCCATTTGAACCTGAAGGAAACGTAGAAGCGGCGCGCTGCTTGTGCGCCCGTGCCTCGACGCCGCCTCGACTCCAGCTCGTGTGGGCCATGCGCCTAAGGTGACCTAATAAATTTGTAATGGAAAATTTAGCTTATGACTCAATATTGTAGATTCTTTCTTGTAGCCTGTGTGTTTATATTCATATTAGGTATATAATGAAAAAATATAGCAACCTGATAAAAGTACACAGAATAGAATTTTATTTTACATACCTTGAAAAACGAAACCAACGTTATATGCGGCGGGAAGTTGTGAGCTCCGTTCCAGCCAGCAGCAGCTTTCGACTTGTCCCAGAACTCCAGCAATTGCGCCAGTAGTGGCCCAGTAGGGCTGGCGTAGAAGATGTATTCCCGAGGCTCGTCGGCATCAATGAACGCATCGTTTACATGAGTTAGTAACCAGTCGGAAGCCAATTGGACACTGCGGTTTCCAGTTGCGGCTAACGCTTTCAGTCTAAGTAGAATAAGGAGTTTAATGCGATTATTGCAGCTAAGGAACACCTAATGGTTACATATTGTCTGTTAACCCTGCCGATTTGGTAGACTAGTGTTAATTTCCAATAGCCAAAATTAAGAGAAAATACAACTTACGCCCGATGTCTTGGGAAGCCCATCTGCAGCAGAATTTGGAGCGGAGAAGCATCTTGTTTAGCTCTATTAGAAGTGGATATTTTACGAGGGGGTAAATTAGCCATATTACGGCAGGGGATAACTTTGGGATATAATATGTTTAGGAGAGTACGCCGCATTAACTAGTTTTCCATTTTCTCGAAAATGCTATTGCAAAACAAAACAAACAGAATTCTATTTTAGGTATATTCTAATCAAATTCTAATTGACAACAAATCTCTCTCTACGGCAAATAAATTAACCTGCCCAAAGAGGGAACATAGGGCATACCAAGATGTGCTTATCTCTTTCTAAATTGCATAATATATTTATAGGCTATCCTTTTCCTAGTCGAAAAATTAGAATGAGGAACTGGTGGAAGTTGGAATGGAACACAACCATAGAATTTTTTTTGTTTTAATTTGCCCTACGGGTAGGCTAAGACCGTTTGGCCATACTGCCTTGTCTTATGTATGTTCTCAATATAAATCAAATCTCAGTAAAGTGATGGCGACGTTACTAGAAGCATCTATGGAGTTTTGCCGATAACGTAAAATCACACGTTTTACTGCTTTATTTCACTTGCCTACACTCACGCACTTGATCGAAAATGAATAAAACACCACCATTTTTATAGCATTAATATTCAACATAACACAAGTTTAGGAAAATAAAACAAAGCAAAAACACGTTAATAAGACGTTCCCGCCAAAAACTCACAACCATAAAAAAATAGCCATTTACAAGATTAGCTTCACAAAAGAATGAAGTAATAAATAGTCACTTCAAGGAAGTTGGAAAAATTCTTCATCTCTGTTTAATAATGTAATTTTAAAATAGTGATAGCTTAGTCAATAAATATTATACTAATAACTAAAAAAATAAAATAAAAATAAACAATTAGACGTTGTTCATCTCTGTTGTCTCATCTCTAATATCACGCAATTTTTTTTCTATATCTGTATCGTTTTCATTCATTTCGTATTTGTCTGTTTACTGTTTACATGTGGCTTAAATTTAGCTGAATAGTTTTATTAAAACAAAGATCTACTTATAACAATTATTACAGCAACATTCATAATGTATCTCAGATATTATATAAATGAAAATGGTGATAGGCAGTATACCTTGGCTGTAAGTATTTAAATACATTCATTAGAACATAACCTACAAATCGCAAAAGCGTATCTTGGTATTTAGTGTTAAACACCTTGCTTTGGACTTTTCTGCTTTGTATCTGGTTCTAGATCTATGCTCATCATCATCATCCACAGCCTTTTCTATTTATTTAAAGCAAAGTTTGGGGATATACTGACTTGTTTCAAATATTACCTTTATGGAAAGGTATGGGCATTTCTCTTGGTGGTGAGTGGTGATGACCAATAAATATTTATTAAGAATTTAAATACCTTTCAGTTCAATATCAATTTAAAAAATATGGCCAATTCTCAGTAAATGTAGACAAAGCAATAAAATATTCTTAGTATCAATAACATTAATCAATCACATTTTTTTGTTTTCAGACTATGGACCCAAGTGGTAAACCCACATTATCAGCACATCCAGGCAAGACATTTTATGATTTAATGGTGCATCCCTATATTCTGTAAATCCAGTTTACTTTTATCTGAGGATTTAAATATTTGCCCTACAGCTTCTCATAATGTTGACATATAAATACTAACAATAGTTTTTTTTATGTTAGATCTTATGATTGATCATCAACTGATGTGAAACAATGGTGTGGCCAAGGATAGAGCTTGTCGATTTGGAAGATATTAATTATCTATTCACTCTAGCCATAAACATTCCAAAATTGTAAATAGTAAAATGGTAGAGGTATAGTCTGTTAATTGTAATGTAAATTGTTAGTTTACATGACTAGAACAGCAACATCCATGGGGCTAGATAATTTGAATATGGATATTTCATACATAATGTGATTACAGCACACTGACAGGAGGGAGCAGTGTCTGAGCATACTAAACTGGATTTCACATAATATTGGAATATGGGAATATATGTAGTATATCACACTTATTTAATTTTCTTGCTGTAATATCTAATTGTCATATTTCAGCTCGCTTCTCCCCTGAAGATAAATACTCCCGGCAGAGAATAACTATCAAGAAACGATTTGGACTACTTATCACTCAACAACCCGAGCCTATACATTAAATTAGAATATTATAGTATTAAGGATATTACTAGTTTTATTTCTGCCCTATACCATGAGGATGTAAATCAAGATGAAAGGATCTTGTTAAGGTTGGATTCAAAGTGTGCAGCTATCTCCTTTAAAGTACAATACTCTTTGAGCTATCTCTCTCACTTGTCAGAACATTTTTAATTAAAATATGGAAAAGTGAGACGGTTATTCTATTCAATTATGAGGAATGTTTTAAGTTTTTCTTCAATTGTCTTTTTACTTGACTGAGGATTTATGTTTTTCTTAACTCTGGCAATTTATGTAAATGTTAAATGAATAAAACTTTTATTAAATTATTTCTCCTATTTAAATAAACAAATCCTACTTCTCCTACTTTCCTATAGCTCCACTGCTGAGTGATTTATTGATTATTTAAACATGTTGAGTTGCGCGAAAGAGAGATATCTCTTTTTTCTTCAGCTATTGCGTTTTGAGGATAATCTAACCATGTTATATGTACGCGTATATAATAAAAATATAACAAGACGAATACGAAAATAAATACGTTCTCATAATTTTATTCATTTAAATTCTATTGTAACAGGTATAAGTAGAGAATTTAAAAAGCGGCTGAACCGATTTTAATGAAACAGCTAATAAAACACTCGATGAAACCGCTTTCAAATACTAAAAAAGATCAAAACAGTACATCCGTATCCAGGAAACAATAATGCACAACTAGTTTTATACGGGCAGGAATCCATGTACATGACTTTCTTCGTTTTTTTTTTAAGTTTTGGCGGGAACGTCATAGAAACATGTTGCTCTGTTTTATTTTCCTAAACTTTTGTTATTTTGAATATTAATGCGATAAAAATGGTTGTGTTTTATTAATTAAGTGTTTAATTATGCGCGTGAGTATGGGCAAATGAAATTAAGCAGTGAAACGTGTAATTTTACCTTGTCCTCAAAACTTTATAGAAGCTTCTAGTAAAGTCGCTATCACTTTACTAAGGCAAGACTCAAATTTGAAAATGACTGTTTACGTGGCTTAGACTATGACTAGAACACTACATAACTTGCATTATTCAAGAAACTGTTTTGAAAATTACTGTATACGTGACCGCGGCTCTACACTTGTGCCGTGAATTCACGGCGCGAATTCGCGGCAGAGGCGCACCCTCCACATTCACGGAGCTCACTCATTTGTGCCGTGAAACGGACGTCGAAACTGCTGCTGCGTTAACTTTGTTTGATGTGGCAACATATAACTATTTACACCTACAAAATAAGAAAATCGTTCGAAAGCGTTGGAGAAAAAGATGATGGATGACTGAAATATTTCGTAACCGATCGATATTAATTTGAAAATGAATCCTTCTCCAGGCGTCATAATTTGACTTTTATTACTATGATGTGGATGCTTTGAGTCCCAGAATATACGTTTAGCGTCGTAATATTTCAATAAGCGAATTTCTAATTCACTATCTCTAACTTATATTAATCCGTCGCGCTGCCATTTAGCTCGCATTACACGTCCGTGCGCATCTATAATCAGGAGCAAACTGTTGAGTATTTTGTTCCATGGCAAACTGGCACGGTGCCGTGAATGTGGATGTGTGCGCGTGAACGAGGCGCGAACTGCCGTGAACCCTTTGTCGCGGGATAAAAAACCGACTTCGATCGGGGAACAGGCGTGAACAGCCGTGAACGCCGTGAAAACCCTCCACACTTATGTTCACCCCTGTTCGCGGACGTTCACGGCACAAGTGTAGAGCGGGGGTGACATAGATTGTAACTAGAACATTTAGAACTTGTTTTTGTTGAAGATATACAAACTTATTAGAATAACTTATTACTTACTTTTTGTTAGATTGAATGGCTTTATGAAAAACGAAAACACTTCCTCTTCCTGTGTGTTTTAAAATGTAGTAGAAAATGGTTGATAATATGATAAAATAATTAAATATCTAGATTAGCGTCTTATTTGTGCCCGCTCGCTTATAAGTAATTCAACAGTTTTATTCAAGAAACTTAAATAAATCACAGTAGTTGACACTGACAAATGCTTTAAGCGGGTTCAAATCTAATTTAAGAAAAGTATCATGCATTCCGATCGTACAAAACGGGTTCTACATTACAGTGGCTGTGCATTATAGTCTCCCTTGAGTGAGGTTATCATAGGTTATTCGGTAATATTAATAATATTATTTTCCAAAGAAAAATGAACAAAGGCTGAAACACAAGATAGAATGACTTCACAATATAAGAAATTTACAAAGTTGATAGCGAAATGGCCACTAGATAATAATAAAGGTGACAGGTAAAAGAAAAGTACATTTCCCTAATCATATTTAATAATGTTCTTTTTCGATGTTTTATTTGTGTATTACTTTATAGGGATCTCGGGAGAATTATTAGGAATAAAGTTAAGGAGGCATTTGAGTCACCAGGAAAACAAAAATTGGATTCCGAATTGTGCAACAGACAATATAATTCACTTAACAAACTTGCCGATAATCATTACAAAAACAAATATAAAAGAACATTAAATAGCACAGCTACCGGCTTGAGCACGGAAGAGTGCAATCTGATTCTCTCCAACGAAGTTTTAGAATATCTAAAAGAGGAAAACAAAGGTTTTTTCCGGAAAATTCTAAACAAAGACTAATAATGTTCTTCAAAAATATCCGATGTTTAAATCGAGCTTTTAGTCGCGGAATTACCACAGAACATGTAGAATACAAGGACCACACACCGGTAATGTTGAATGAAGTTATCAAACATATGAAACCTCAAAATAGTGAATTGTACATGGATATGACATTTGGTGCCGGAGGACATTCTAGAAAATTACTAGAAACAGCTGACTGCAAGCTCATTACACTAGATAGGGATCCCATAGCCTATGAGAAATCTCTGAAGTTAGCTGAGGAATACCCAAATAGAGTAACACCACTGTTAGGAAGGTTCAGCGAGTTACCATATCTTTTAAAAGAAATATGTATAAATCAGTCATCAATAGATGGTATTTTGTTTGATTTTGGATGCTCTTCAATGCAGATGGACACGGGAGATAGAGGGTTTTCAGTCAGCAAAAATGGATTATTAGATATGAGAATGGATGCCGGTAGAGACCCAAATCAAATAACCGCAAGAGAAGTATTAGCAACAGCGAATGAGAGTGAACTTTACAAAATATTCAAAGTTTATGGCGAAGAAAAGAAAGCAGCGAAAATCGCTCAAACAATTATACAAGCTCGGTATATGATCAAGAATATTGATACTACACAAGAATTAGTAGATGTTGTGAACTCTTGCTGTCCTGATGAAGTTCGCTTAGATAAATTACAGAGGCCACAATCTAATGCCACCAAAATATTCCAAGCACTACGTATTTTTGTAAACAATGAACTGAACGAACTAAACTATGGAATGTTAGTTTCTAAATACTATTTAAAAATGAATGGTAGATTGGTGACAATTTGTTTCCATTCATTAGAAGATACGATTGTGAAGCGGCACATTGCTGGTAATATTGTGGATGAAGTAGCGAACCCTATTCCTTTGAAATACTTGAATCCTGTCCTGGTGCAGAACCAAGACACTATTAACCAGTTCCTGGATACTCCATGGAAGGCATTGAACAAGCATGTAGAGGTCCCCACTGAGGAAGAGGTTGATAGAAACCCTAGGAGCAGAAGTGCAAGGCTAAGGGCGGCAATAAAAGTTAAATAATAATAGAGTTGTAGAAAAATTTTCAATGACATTATTAATTTGTAGCCTAGGATTGTAGTTGTAACTTATAAATAAATTAAATCATATAAAATTTATGTTTCAGTCTTATCAATCACAAATTGAAAACAATTATTTTAGGGTACCTACCTCCTCAAGACGTAAAGTGAGAATGTTTTTTTTTTCTCATTTACCCCATATTGTGGGTAATCAAAATAAATAAATAAAAAACATCAGAGAGTGTGAGAAAATAATTTTTCAATTTAGGGATCCGTTGCTTTGAAGCGATAGTTTTTGTTAGAGTCAAGCAATGAGATTTTATTTATATAGAGGTTAGTCATTGAATATGAAGTAAAAGCTTGGCAAATCACAGTTTTCAGCACTTTCGATAAGACCACATCATTCTTGTACTTATATATCTTAGTGTTGCACTTTCTAAACACAGGATTGCATTGTCACTTCATAAGTCACGACACGCGTCAAACAGCATTGTCCGACGTGTCACGACTGAAAACGAGTCGGGCGATTACCTTACTTGAGGCTTGCCAGGCAGAGCCGGGGGAAACCTATCTATATAAATAATACATCATTTTAGTCAAGTGTCCCCTCCTCTACCAGCTAAAGGGTTGACTTTGGCGATATGAAAAAACTCATACTAGTAGCATATTTAATGGAATTAAAAGGTAAACTATCAACTAAGTAGGTTTTACAAGCTAACAAGTAATAGTTGGTCAATTTAGAAAATGTACTCAAAGAAGTAGTAAATGAAAATGTTGTGCCATTTAACTAACTACCACTAACATAACCATAACATAGTACATAACAAAACATAGTACTAACATAACTCGTTCACATAAATTATGTGTAGTTACCGAACCCTACTTTGCACGTGGCAGCACTTTGCCGCTTATGCGTGGATAGACTTGTTCTTGACCACCAACCCACCTGATATAACAACCGTTGCGGTCTACGATGGTATTTATTAGCGAAGACACAGTATACCTAACATTGACAGAGCGCATAATGATATTCTGGTTTTTAACTTCCGATCCAAAAAGAGGTGTTATTACAAGTTTCACGCGTGTATGTGTGGGTATAGGTCTCAAACAGATAGATCAATTTTTATTTGTTAACCGACTTTAAAATAGGAGCACGAATATAATTTTCCAGATAAATTTCATAAGAATCAATTCAGTAGTTTGTTTTTTAAAACAAAATTGCACATTTAGAAATTTAGTTGTATCAGTTTTTCAAATTATAATTATTTCAAATAGGGTTTAATCGAGTGTTGTTGGCTGTTTCGTCAAAACCGGCTCAGCAGTTTTTATGTTGGTAGTTTTCAAGTATTCTAACTTGTTGAAATATCAACAGAGAAATTATGCCTCACTTTTTCGTGCTTCTGGGAGTAGCTAGTAACTATGGTTTTCTTCATCTGCTCATTGGGTGTGAATGAGAAACGCACAAACAAATATTTTTCAGAGTAATTTAATCGATTCTCTTAGTAAATCTGGTAACTAATACTAGTTTACAATATCAACCCTTCAGATTTTATTCATAAATCTATTTACATGATTCAATATTTGATGAATAAAATCTCTCTAAATTATAAGCAACGTCTGAACACGCGTCTAATAGAATCCATAACATAAATCATGTATATTCTAATTTTACCAGAAATCACTAAATATATTTTATTAATAAACTACTGTTGTACAATACAGCAGTTACATGCGCGAGGCACAGAGAGATTCGGCTAGTATATATAATATATATACAATCCATAGACTAGCCGAATCGCGCCGTTCCTCCCGCAATATAGAATTCCTTTCATAATGGAGACTTGATCTGGAAGGCTCCATTAAAATGTCATGTGTATTGGATCAGCAGTATAGTATAGGCTGCATGTTGTCAGCCTGTCAGTTTGTCACTCGGGACAAAGCCTTTTAAAGAAACAATACATATATGTATTTCACCTATACCTATAAATGATAGGTATAGGTGAGATACATATTTTTATCGTTTCTTTAAAAAACTAAAAGTAAATAAATAGTGAACCAGTGGCTCTAAATAACTGAAATCAAGTGACATTTTCTCAAAAGCTACCTCACAATCAATTTGTAACAAGGTGAATATATACATATATAGTTACAAATAGATTGCGAGGTAGCTTTTGAGATATGTACAGTAGTACTACTAGGTACTTGGTAGTTTATTAATAAAATAATTACACAGACACAATAATAGGTAAACACCTACAGACATAAAAAATGCAGTAAATTGATGATATGGATTAAAAAATAATCATTTTATTTAAACAGACTTACAAAAGTAAAGGTATAATTCTATTAACTTATGTTAAAAGTGAACTATGGCAAGGGAATTTTAAATAACATTAAGCATTTTAATTTGATAATTACATAAAAATAGATTATGATAGTCAACAGTGCATAGTTATTTAAAGTGATTCTAACAATTGTAAATCTATTTGTGGAGAATATTTATCATTTTTACCCCAATTACATTTACAGAGACATCTTGAAAATGTTGATAATGCCATTTACGAAAGCACACGGTGCCACACGCAAAGGTACTCAGTACTCACACTTTTGCACATGATATATTGTAATTATGTATCACTCGCATGCATGTGGAGTAAGTGCCTGTACATGACAAGGACGGCACGACTTATTAGTGCCATACGTGCGAGCAGGATGCTCTTATGACATAAATGCTGCGTGCTTTTAGTGTGTTACGTTGCAAGTATCTTTGAAGTGACCGGATTTGTCATGAATTATGGTACTAGAACGACACAATTACAATCCTATGAGAGATCATAGTATTTGGAATAAAGCGATTAGAGCACTGCCTTTATTCTGCTAATTAGTCAATACATTGTGAATAGCAATATAATCAGACCATTAATCGCGTATCAAAGTAGGCTTATTATGATGATGATTGGCTATGTAGTCTCTCTACGAGATTGAATCAGAGATGATGAGATCCGTAGACGAACCAAAATAACTGCTATAAGCACAGTGGATAATCAAGCTAAGCAGTGGGCACGGCACATAGTACGCGAGCTAATGCCCGATGAGGCCGAAAATATTTTTTTAAAGAAATAAATAATTATTGGTGGACATTTCACATAACACCATCTAGCCCAAACTAAGCAAAGCTTGTACTATGGAAACTAGATAGCTGATAGAATACATATGTATATATGTACTTTTTTTTTGTAAATACATATCTACTTATGTTACATAGAAACACCCAGACACATTACAAGCATCCATGTTCATCACACAAATGTTTGCCCTGGGTGGGGATCGACCCCATGACCTCAGAAATAGTCGTACTACCACTGAGCCATGAGGCCTGTCAGTTCTCCAGTGGGAGACCACGGCAAGCGCAGCGTGAGAAGACTAGCCACAAGGTAGACAGACGACCTGATAAAAATGACAGGAAGACGCTGGATACGAGCCGCTTCAAGCGGCTTGTCCAGGTGGAATTCTAGTGGCTGATGATGATGAAAATGAAACTCTCGAGATGTTTGAACAATATTATACCGCCGGGGTTATATTACTACTAATATTATGCAACAGTATGCAATCATACAAATATATTACACATATGCGCCCATATAAGGTTTCAGTCAAGCATTAACATTAACAAAAATGCTACACAAATATACAAAATAAACATCCCCACAAGTTGGAATGTGGAAAGAAAGGTACACGTAGCATGTTCATTTTTTTAGAGAAAAAGCAAAGTGGCAGTGCGGAATAAATTAAATTATACACAAATATAAGCAATTTTATAGGAAACTGCAATAAATAAATAGTGAAATTGGCTGTCCTTTAAAGAATTATTTTATTTCATATGTAGAACCATACGTGCTTAATGCTATAAACCTGAACCGTGCTTTCGAATTTTTTTCTTTCTTAAATTATCTTAGACATCAACGATCTACGCTAATTTTAAAATTACTCATATGTCCGATTCGAAGTTGCTAAGTTTATGCAAATTGTAAGAGCTCGGAAACCACAGTCAAAAGTCGCACGTTTTCTCACAATGTTTGCACTTTACGTTTTCCATCTTATACCGGGACTCTGAACGCTTATAAGGTCTACTGAACTGTTTCGTTCTAATTGAAATATCCTTTAATACAAGTTGTGACCACGCATGTTGAAAAAAGTGTTTTAAGGTGTAATCCAGGGGCGAACTGTGCCTTTTGGGAACCGGGAGTGGGGTTTATACCTTCAGTCAGTACCGATATGGAATGTCTTAATGTTTCTTACAACGGTACAAAGGTTAATTCAAGCTGAAAATACAGTCCACACAAAGGAGCCAGTGTGAGACAGAAACCCTTGTCCACCAACTTCTTATCAAGGTCTCAGCTGTGATGGATGTTTTTTCATAAAAATAAAAACATGATGATATATTTTAGTGCTTGGTACTAAAATATCATATTTTTTTTATTCAAAAATAGGCTTGCGTTTGACCGTCAACTCACCTGGTGCTAAGTGACAGTTACAGTCTACGATGGAGCGCGCCTGCCTAGACGCTATTCACTCGCGATTTGAAGACACCTAGATTATATCTATGCGGAAAGATCCATTCATTTCTATACAAAGCATCCAATAATTGTGAAGGTCATCTTGCGCGGATATTGACTGACGTTTCACGTAGAATCTCACACACACACACACTACGATCCGATGCTATAACTGCTAACATATTGGTCACACGCATTGTGGCGACGTGTGACGTACTTTCATGGCGTGGTGTCGTCTGGAAGATGTTGGTCACACTTGCGCGGATATCGACGAGTTACGTAGCATTTCACACACACAAATGACGATCTGATGCTATAACTGCTATGATATAGGTCACACTCGCGCGAACTACGTTCTGCTACTGTGGCGACGTGTAATGTACTTCTATCGCGTGGTATCGTCTGGTTACGTCCTGTTGACGGAGGACAGTACGTTGTGCTTGGCTCGGTCCGTGGCCGCGGCGGCCGCCTCGCGCATCTCCTTCAGCGTGTGGGTGACGGGTGAAGCGTGGGCGGCACCGGGACGGGGGAACATGGCGTGGAGGACGTGGTTGAACCCGTTCACCTGGAACACAACACGGGTTTATTTTATTTTTGTTTTTGACAGGATAACAGATAAGACCCACAGTGTGTAACATTTACGTATAGTATCTACGTTTAAAAGGATCCATTTTACTACAATTTCGTCTAGTCCGTCTGTCTAGGCGTGCGCATGTCACAGCCATTTTATTCGCAGTTAGTACCTACTTACTACATAAAAACAACAAGTAGATTTTTATGTATTGTTATCCGCGACGTGTAGTAAAATCATGTAAAAACTTAATGAAATAGGGGATTTCTAGAGGGCACCTCATGTAAATAAATATGGAAAGGATATACTTTACACCTGCTTAAAGGTCATCGATCTTTTTGCAAAATAAGGACCATTTTCAGAGCAGAGGCAGAGACGACTTTGCCAGGAACTTTATAGATATAAAATTTTATTTGATTTTTAACCCACTTCCAAAAAAGAAGGAGGTTCTCAATTCCATTTGTATGTTTGTTTAGCGATTGCTTATGATGATGCGGACCGGACCTTTTTTTATAGATTTTCTTTTTGAATACTACTGTTTGTTTTCTATATTTTAAATTTAGATTGTTATAATTCATATTTTGATGTTTTTTGATTTAGTATTGTTTCTGCTTTTGTTGTGAACGCTGGGTCTTCTTTATTAAATTGAAAATGAAATGATTGTTTTTGTTTTCGTCGTTAACAGTCATACTTCAGAGGTGATCCCATATAAGTTTTACCAAAATCGGTTCAGTGCTATGGTATTACTAACAAAATAACTGAAAAATATATCATGCAAATAAATGAATTGCATGATTTGAAGTCTGTTTTTTTAACTATAATTATTACTGCGGAATCCTACCATATACGTGTGCTCTTATTTTGATACTAGGCTTACACTTTCACCGCTAACTCGCCTTGGATTAAGTGAACGTCGCGGTCTGCGATGAAGCGTCTGAAGGAAAAACTCATTTAAGAAGTTACATTTGGTACGCACAATAAACATGGTTCTAGGTCTTAGAATCTCCAATCTCCACCATAAAATAGTGACGCTTTTTATTGCGAGTGTGTGACGGATTGGTGATCTTATACTGGTAAACGAAGCATCGGTCGCGCACCAGCTCGCTGGGTCGACGATATTCTAAAGATCGCGGGTCGAACCTGGACATGATTGGCACCATTGGCACCAAGATTGGACCGAGATGAGTGGAGTACAAGAAGAAAGGCTCAGCAGTGGGCGATAACAGGCTGAAAATAATAATTATGACAGATTGTTCATTTGGTTTTTTGGGCCGGATCTCAGACAGCTGCACATTTGGTCCATCGAGCCGGATATAAGGCGGATCGCACATTTGGTCCTTCGGGCCGGATCTACGAGTCAGGTCGACCGTATAAGTTGTGAGTGCGTACCATGGAAGTGCAGTTCTTCCTGAACCGGTCGACACCGAAGGCCCGGATGGCGCGCGAGAACCCGAAAACCTGCGAGTCGATCCAGGCGGAGCGGCACGCCACAGTCTGCCCCGGCCCGCTACATTTGTACTCCACTCGTTCCACCACACTCTGTAATGTTACAACCACACGCATATTTTTACCCCGACTGCGTAAGGCGGAGGGTTATATTTTTCGAGTGTATGTATGTATGTTTTCATATGAGCCACGGACGTAGCCAGGTTATTTTTGAGGGAAAATAAAACAACAAAAATGCAGTATCTGATCCAACCCTCAAAATATATCACTAACGGTACGCTTGGAAAAAAATACCTAGTCTTGCCATAAATATTGTCACGAAGAAAAAATTTATTTTTTTATTGCAAATAATATTTATTACTTTTACAGTGTGTTAGTTTAATACATAAATATAAAAAAAATATATAAAAGCTTATTCGAAGTGGTCTCCATTGGCTGCAATACAGTCCTTTAAACGTTGAGGCCAGTTATCAATAGAAGCACGCACTCTTTCCATGGGAAAATTCTTCACTGCCAATCGTATGGATTGTTTTAGGGACTCCAAATTATCATGGCGTTTAGAGCA
The DNA here is from genome assembly GCA_947563715.1 of Lycia hirtaria. Lineage (NCBI taxonomy): Eukaryota > Metazoa > Arthropoda > Insecta > Lepidoptera > Geometridae > Lycia > Lycia hirtaria. Next base: position 3,079,186 of record OX387385.1, on the reverse strand, counting down.
AGCCATACTCTCTAAAACTGACCATAAATCATAATCCAGCGAATTAAGATCAGGACTAGACGACGGCCAGTCTTCAGCTCTGATGAAGTCCGAAACGTTCACTTCCAACCAAGACTGCGTGGACCGAGCTTTATGACCTGGCGCCGAGTCTTGTTGGAAGGACCATACTTGGTTATTGAACATGGTGTTGTTAAGGGGCTTAACTACCTTCTCAAGAATGGTATTTTGATACACTTGTGCCGATGTTTTGATACCTTTTTCACAAAAATATGGCTCAGTCACTCCTTCATAGCTAACACCCCACCAAACCATCACTGAAGTCGGATAATGCCCACGTTGCACTCTGTCGACTAATTGGGAAGCTTCCTTAGAGCTTTGAGCATAAATACGGTCATTTTGTTTGTTAAAATGTTGCTCAATTGTAAAAATTTTCTGTTACCTCCCTTTGCGTACCGCTTCAGTAGTTGTTTCGATTTTACCACCCTATTCTTTTTTAAATTATCAGTTAAAAAATGACCAGTGCGTCTCTTATAGGCTGCAAGTCCTAAGTCATATTTTAAAATACGCGACATGGTTCTGAGTGCTATCTTCATCTCCCGAGATAAAATCTTTTGCTTTCGGACAGGATTTCTTCGAATTCTTTCCCTTACTGCTTTGACCACCTTTTTCGTACGAACACTACGTGGACGGCCAGATCTTTTTCTGTCACAAACAGAGGAGGTCTCATTGTACCTATTAATAGCCCGGTACACAAACATTTGACTAATACCAAGCGTATGGAGAGTTTTAAAAATTGCATTTGGCTCCATACCAACTTTGTGTAATGCAATCACAGCGATTCGGTTCTCTTTATCACCCCACTCCATTTTAATATCGCAAAATATTGTACAATGTATTGGCGCCAAAATTAGAAAACTCAATGAACAATCGTATAAAAATGACAGATTCCAAATTCAAATGTAATATCTTTCTTATTTTTAACTGTAACAGTATTTATGGCCAGACTAAGTATGATGTAAGAAACCCTACCTTTATTTTAAAATCTCTGTTCAATGATAGGGTGTGGCAAAAACAATTTTTTATGTTCTTGAATTCGTGGCCTCATTTGTCAAATTATGATAAGTAGTTTAGACGTTATGAGGGAACAAATGATTCATACATACGTAAAAAAATAATAATATAACCCTCCCTTTTGATTCGCCATAGTCAGGTATAAATTAAACCAGTTTTTGAAAAATTTTGTGTGAGGAAGGAACAAGTGTCATATTTTTTTTTCGATTTTAGTTCAAAAATAGTCTACAGTACCAATATAAACTGCAGTTTAGCTGTTTTTACTTAAATTTATCACAATTTTTCCTTGCTAAATGTTGAAATTAAGGAATTTTTTTGATTTGTGAAATCGACCTTTTCCCAGGTTCATAATCAAGATAGCCATTTGAACTTTAAAATAACAAAATGGGTTGCTAACAAGTCTTGCAACGCAGCTTAGATTCGAATTCTTACGATACAGTTAAATGAAAAGATATAACTTACCATAACTTTTGTATATCCCAGATTTCTTGTGTATGTGACGAGTATTTTGTTTTTCGGATCGCAAATACTTTCTTCGATGATTTTGACAGACTTAGCGCTAAAAAACCTGTAACAAAATAATTTATTTCTTCAAGTCAACCGTACTAATATTATTAGTAAGAAAGTTTATGACTTGTACAGGTACACAGTTTGGTACTGCTTCGTACTGGAATGGCTCAACAGTTTTTTTTTTTATCAGCCGTTTGTACAAACTGCCCCACTGCTGGGCACGGGCCATCTTCTCATTGTGAGAAGGGAAAGGCCATAGTTTGCCACGCTGGCCAAGTGCGGGTTGGCAGACTTCACACATCTTCAAGATCGTTGACAACTCTCAGACATGTAGGTTTCCTCACGATGTTTTCCTTCACCGTTTGAAGTTGGCGGCAATCAAAAATACGCATATAATTTAGAAAAGACAGAGGTGCGTGCCGCGGGATTCGAACCCAGGACCTGCGGATCGCAAGTCAGACGGTCTCCCGACTAGGCTGCCGGAAACTTCAACAACGACAACAGTTACAACAGATTAAACCAACTGCATAACAGCTATAATATTTACTTAACTACACAGTTACGCTTGATATATGATATATATGACTGCACGTTTTCGCGAGAAAATATTCACAGACCCGTGGTACAAATTATTTATATGAGTATTATTAATGTGACGATGTATATTAATTTGTGTGATGAGCCTAAGGAAAGGTGATTTTTTGCGTCAAGTTCCTTTATTATTATTATAAAACATGTAGGTAATATATGACACTTTAACAAGAATTAAAGACTAATCAAACGATACTTCGCACATAAAAATCGGTCAAGCCGTTCACCGGTGATATAAAAACATACATATACTTACCCGAAAAACATTACCCTCCTACTTGCACAGTCGGTTAATTAATCAACCAATCAGCGAAGACTACAGGGGGTCTGAGTTATTCTAAACGATAAGTGAAAGTGACAAAAAAATATGTAGGATGACGTCACACATCACACGCCTTATCGCTGCTGTTTATCAGTACCGCTTTTATATCCGATATGTGATAATATTATACATTGTTTTTTAGGAATGTAATATTACTTAGGCGATACGTCACATTGACGTAGGTACCTATGTATCTATGAAAAATATTAAATGCATATATTAGTTTAATACATATATTGAGTGTTGATTCCCGTCAACTTCAAACGGTGAAGGAAAACATCGTGAGGAAACCTACATGTCTGAGAGTTCACAATGATCTTGAAGATGTGTGAAGTCTGCCAACCCGCACTTGGCCAGCGTGGCAGACTATTGCCTAACCCTTCTCACAATGAGAAGATGGCCCGTTCCCAGCAGTGGGACAGTTTGTACAAACAGAGCTGATAAAAAAAAAAAGAGTGGGGGAGAATATATTTATTTACATTTGTGGCAGAGGGACTATACGAATTGTTTCGTTATCTCGCTCACGCATACATTTTAAAGATATAATTTGATTTAATGTACTTAATTATATTATATACTTAAGGTGGTCGTTTTTCATACAAAATAACAAATTTCATCCATATATATATATACCAATTATAATCGAAAAGAGTATTGAGAGAATATAGTTTAACAATGAAATAATTGTGGTTAGTTTATAATAGGTCTTTATTGGCGGTAAACCACATATTTTGATAAAAAAAGTTGAAATACTATGTCGTTATTTTGCCATAGATCCAAAAATAACGAAAAAAACCGCGTTTGTTACTCATAGCTATTAATGAATATCTTTATAATAACCTCTGAATGAACTTTTGTTATTACAATGATTTGTTGATAAATCTGCCTTTAGTCGACTGGCCTTGTTCGGCTCAGTTGGTAGTGTGTCTACGTCTACCTGCTGAACTGAAAGGTCGTGGGTTCGATCCCCACCCAGGGCAAACATTTGTGTGATGAGCATGGATGTTTGTTCTGTGTCTGGGTGTTTCTATGTATCATAAGTATATATTTACAAAAAAAAAGTATATATGTATTCTAACAGCCATCTAGTTCCATAGTACAAGCTTTGCTTAGTTTGGGCTAGGTGTTGTGTGAAATGTCCACAAATATTTTATTTTTATTTTATGTTTAATCACATATTCTGTGGAAATTCCAACTATATATAAATTCCTATCTATAATAGTTTACGATACAGATGTTTAAAGGAAAGCAGCAGACAGACTGCGCAGGCTTAGTAACAGGCTCCAACAATTTTGGCACGGAATTAAAATAAGTACATACATTTACAAGAAAAACAAAATACACAATCGTAGAAGAGCTATTTTTGCAGTCTAACGATTTCGTTACGTTTGATACGCTGTTGAGTGTATGTTTTTTGTGATAAAGTCGCAAGTCGCTGTAAAAAGTTATAAATTGGGCATTTTTTAGAATAATCCTAGTAAATCACATATTTTTTACGAAAAAATTCGTTGGATGTTATGAAAAAGCGTTTTTTTTTTTGTTGAGAGAGTTTTAAAAAACATCAAAATGTTAATTTTTTTCAAGTTTTATTATTATTATTACAAAAATATGCTTATGACACTCAGGGAGTGAAGACGAATCTAACGCCACCTCACACAATTCAAAAACGGTCAAGCCGTTTAGGCTGTAGGGGATCATATATAAACATACATACATAATTACATACACACGAAAAAAATAACCCTCCTTCGCGCACTCGGGTAAAAAAATAAACAAGACCATTTTATAACGAATCTATTCTGACCGAACTGGATTCATAAATCAATCGTTCGCCTTAAACCATATACAAGAACTGCAGCTCAAGTGCGGTCGATTGAGACCAATAAAAAAGCAATAAAACAATATTATCAGGCACGGCTGTTTCTTGTACTTGATTAATAACATGTTATCTAAAGATAATTTTGTATAAGCCCTGACCATCCGGTCACGGCTTAAGTGTCCGTAGTCCGACCATCGTCCGTCTCACTCGCGCATACCCACATTTTTAAAGATATAAAATGACTGAATGAACTTATAAAAAAAATCGTCGTTTGTAAAAGTAGAAAACAACATCACAAATATTGGACACAAATTTCAATTTAATCCAAGTTAATTTTCATACATAAAAATCATTTTTGCGTTCATAATTTCTAAAAATGATAGTATAAGTTTAGAAAATTCAAAAACAAACAACCACACACACACAAAAAAAACGGCTGGACAGATTTTGATGAGACAGCTGAGAACACTTTCGATGAAATCCTCTTTCAAACAAAAAAGTACATCAAAATAGGTCCATCCGTTTGAGAGCACCGATGCCACAGACAAACACACAGCTTTACTATGGAAATTAACTTTTAAAAACTCTTTACTGTGGTTTTCACACATTTTTAAATAAAAACTACGGGTCACTCACGTCTGTTTTGAGCCGAAATATCCGACTATAGTTTCAACCGCGTTCGGCGGTTTTTTATAAAAGCAGCAAACACGTCACTCTCGGTCGGTGACGCGCCTTGCACCTTGCACTTGTAACGTGTGTGCTGCTCCTTTGTAAAAGACCGCCGAATGCGGTTGAAACTATAGTCGGATATTTCGGCTCAAAACAGACGTGAGTGACCCGTGGTTTTTATTTAAAACACACAGCTATACAGATACACACGTCAAACTTATAACACCCCTATTTTTGGGTCAGGGTTTAAAAATATACATAAATATATCGCTTTTCGTTAAAATGCACCTACCTATATATTGTACGCCCGAAATGGGTAAGCTGTGAGACTAAATTATTTTATAAAACCATAATGTACCAGTTTCTGAAATAAAAGTTTTTCTTATTCTGATTCTGCTTGTTAGAGTTCCGTACCCAAAGGATAAAAACGAGATCCTATTACTAAGACTCCGCTGCCTGTCTGTCCTTCCATCCATCCGTCTGTCACCAGGCTGTATCTCATGAACCATGATAGTTAGACAGTTGAAATTTTTACAGATGATGTATTTCTGTTGCCGCTACAACAACAAATACTAAAAAACAGAATAAAATAAATATTTAAGGGGGCTCCCATACAACAAACGTGATTTTTGTTGCTCGTTTTTGCTCGATATTGATAACGGCAACAGGTAGGCGCTTGAAATATTCACAGAATATTGAGTTATATTATTAATTTTAAAAATAAAAAAAAATAAGGGGGGCTCCCATACAACAAACGTGTTTTTTTTGCCGTTTTTATAGATAATGATACGGAACCCTTCGTGCGCGAGTCCGACTCGCACTTGGCCAGTTTTATTTTTTCTTCAGGCGCAGTACTCAAGTGATAATGGAGTAATAATGGAAAATTAAAAGTTATCACTTTCTAGAAATTTACATTCATTTTAAACTATAATTGACATAATTAGTACTATTATAGTTAATAACATATGTAGTTATATTTACAAAACTATAAAGTAGATAGTGAATACTTTAAATTGTCCTTGATTGTAAAACTGCGCATTTATGTGTGAACTAACTGCGCCCCGCGATCTCGCCCGTGTAAATGATGATAAAAAACGGTGATGATGATCATGATAAAATATAGCCTATGTCTTTCTCCAGGTTCTAAATAATCTCTGTTCCAAATTTTATAATCAATGGTTCAGGGCCTCATGGTTGCTATTTGAACATCACTCGCTGATACGATTCAACGACAATTTTGACAAATCTCTAGTCTATTACTATATAAATAGACTAACAATTTGTCAAAATTGTCTTTGAATCGTATCTGCGTGCAGCGAACGAGTGATGTTCACTTAGCAGCCTTGAGGCTCTGCTATGTTGTCAGTCAGTCAGGTCAAAGCAAAGCCTCTTACAAATATAAATATGTGTATTTCCAATTTTTTCCATTATTTATCCATTCCAAACAATCTATTTTCAAACAAATAAATAAATCTTCTATGTAACATCACATAATACTTTTTTTTTTTTTATACAAGATAGATTTACGATTGACCACCAACCAACTGATGTTAAACGACGGTGTGGCCGAGGATGGAGCTCGTCGATCTAGAAGGTATCTATTCACTCTAGCCTTGAAAATTCCAAGATTGTAGATACTTGTCTCGAGTCTATATTATCTCTTAACAGATTAGTTTAAGTAGGTAAAAATTCAAACAAAAATCAAACAGTACTGGTGTCATTTTGCAATATCACATTGCATATTTTCGCAGAGAACTTAGTTTTAAGATAACACACTGCCAAAGCCTGTAGTCGTAAGCAAAGAGGCTAAATTTTTCCAAAAAACCGCCATCAAAAAAAAATTGAATGAACAATATAATATTAAAATATATCACATTCCATAAAATATCTTAAAATACTTTGGTACCAAAAAAGGCATATTGATAAGTTGTAATAACAACAGAACAGGTTGTGTTGATAAGCATTGATAACGTTCAATAATGTGCCTGATAAGAGATTATATTATGGTCCATGACTGTTTTTACAAGTTTCTTTTGGCTGTTTTGAAATAAACATTTTTTTTTTACTTTCCTGTAATTTTAGGATTAATAAAACAGAATCTAAATATAGAAAAAGTTGTTATAATTTTTGGAAAGAATATTTTAATGAAAGATCGGTTGATAAGGGTGTTATCAACCGATAACACCCTTATCAACAGGTGGTACAGAACTATAGTGTGTGAGCCTCCACATATACTGTGGTTTATTAGTACAAGTCTGTCACGTAAGCTTATAGTTACAGCGCTCAGGTTGAGGACGGGACACATGCCTCTAAAAAATTCGCTTTTCTAATGGGGAAAGCAGACTTACTGAACTGTGACGCATGTGGATTGGAGGAGGAAGTATGCGTATACCACTTGCTAGTGAAATGCGTCCGGCTTCAGCGCGAGAGACGTTCACTTCAGGTGACTTACAAGTTGAACAAGCTGGACGTGGGACGATTTAATAGGATTTTAGCAGATCCTAACTCTGACGTAGCTAAAGAGTTGTTTGACTGTGTAAGTCATCTCAAGTGATCAATAGTTTAAGAATATACAATGGGACTGTCATGTTTATATAATAAAAGTCTCAAAAATAAATATGAAAAAAAAAAGGATAACATTTAAGGGAGGAAACTGTTTTATCATGTTGTATAGAAAAATACGCGTATTGACCGCAAATGTGGGTCAGAGCGAATTTCGTCATTACATTGCATGTTTTCCCATACAAAAGAAAAATGTATTCTATTCGTAACTATTGATTAATTATGATGATTCTTTTTTGTCTGATTCAAATCAGAGACAAATTTTTTTTTTTTTTTTTTTCAATTGTTTTCTTTTATCTTTCAAATTTAAGTTGCTACGAAATTTGAAAATTAAAAGCTATTCATATGTCTTCACTTAGACAAAAAAAAAACAGTCAAAATAGGGTAATGAACAAGTGGTATAAGTTTCTCTTGAATTGCATCATAATAGTTCCCTATTATACAAATAATTTTTGCATGCGCTTAACCACTACCTTGCCTAATGTTAAACGACTATTGCAGTCTACGAAGGAGTGCACTTGCTTAGAATTATATTAGCACTGAGGAGTAATTTATACTTGTTTCTTTTCGCTTTATATATGTGTACATCCCGATATGAATAAGATATGAATGTTAAGTGTATTTAATAGTTTCTTCAAAACATGTATATCGAAGACTTGGAAATGTTAAAATTGTGTTCAACTACTCGAGTTACTATTATTAAATTATTGTTATTATTATTACCTTTCTCCCCATTTAGGTACTCGGTTTGTCTTAGTGAGTACCCTCTTTGTGTGTAGACAGCCATTCTTCACTTGTCTGCTCCATGTGTCCTCAGACAGAACATGTGTGCTGAAACAATTAATCACAGTCTTAGTCTACTTTTAGCACCTATATATAACCTAGCCTTCAATCAGCATGCACTTGAAATAAATAACAACATTATCATGTAATTTGAGCTGGTTACTAGTTTTCTGTAGGCTGTCGCATAAAAGATTCATTTTTATTTTATTTTTAATTGTTATAAACATAACATAACTTGGCTATGCTTTGCTTTTTTCTAAATTCATTGGCCTTGCTTGAATTGAGTTGCTATGAAACTTGGAAAAATAAGCAAAAAAGCAAACTGTTAAGGCTCAATTATATAACATTCCAATCAGATTTTAAGATCATCAAAGTCAGATAATCTTTTGAAGTAGAACAGTTTTCTCCATCTTAAAAAAATAATTATAATATATAAATTAAGGTCAGACTAATCATTGGTTAATTTATTAAGTTAATTATGAATATAAATTGATCTGCTGTTGATCTTAAATAAATAAAAAAAACAATGTTCACCTGATCATTATTTTCCACTGTGATATGAGGTGATATGAGCTATGGAACACTACCATACATCTATTAGCCAGTTCTTTTTATTACTCCTATATTGTGATTTTTACAGGTTGATGACATCATTATGCTTTGTTATTGGGATGCTACAGCCATCATTCATTTTTGTTTGCATACAGAACTTGTTTTAGAAAGAGCTAAGAGGAATAACAAATATATTTTCAGTGTTATGACATCAAAAATCAAAATAAATCTTTGTAGAGGTCTAAAATTGACTGGCCTTGAGGCTCAGTTGGTAGTGTGTTTACGGCTACCTGCTGAACTGAAAGGTCGTGGGTTCAATCCTCACCCAGGGCAAACATTTGTGTGATGAGCATGGATGTTTGTTCTGTGTCTGGGTGTTTCTATGTATTATAAGTATATATTTACAAAAAAAAAGTATATATGTATTCTATCAGCAATCTAGTTCCATAGTACAAGCTTTGCTTAGTTTGGGCTAGATGGTGTTGTGTGAAATGTCCACAAATATTTATTTATTTATAAAATACATCAACAGCCGATTTGATTAATCAATTATAATTACTCTTAAGTAATCACCTTTCTCTTGATATGTATTTATTTTCTTGGATTTGAAGTATTTTACAATAGATATACGTAATAAGTTAAAATATAAAAAGCACTTAAAACAATGCTAATATGATTCTTACTATCAATGAAGACACTTGCTCATCACACATAAAAAAGTCTCTGTTTATAAGCCAGGTTATTATTATTAACCTTGTAGAAATGTTAATTATTCCACTTATCACAAATTCACAACCAGTCCTAGCTATGTTGTTCAATAAATAGCCATTTGCAAACAAGTTCTTGTATCTTTACTAGCTATTGTTCAATATAATTGTATTGAAATTCACCAGTTTACATAAAGTTTATACTAAGAAAACTGTACCATGTTATAGGAACAATTAACTGTTCATTTCACCTCATTTCATATATGATATACTAGGTGTGCCCCTTGGTTTCATCTGTATAGTAATGAGAAACAATGATGATAGTGAATAGTGGCAATGAAGACAAAATGTAGCCTATGTCCAGGTTCTCAGCTATTTTATCTTAGTGCCAAATATTATAACAATTGGTTCAACCATTCAAAGAATTTTATAAAAAAAATATGAAAATCAATTTAAAAATATGAATTTTAAATAATCTCCAATTACTCAGCATTACAAATATTTATTATTTATTTATTAGTTTAAGTATAATTTATGTAGATTGTATAATTATTTTGTCATACGTAAGTCTACATAATATATATTTAAAAATGTGAAAGTCATATCAGATACATTATTTTTACTGCCAAAATGCAAAACAAAGATGTTATTTTTTTACATATAAAGCTTTTTTATATGTAAACATGGATTAAGAGTATGACTCTGAGTATTACACACATATTACATATTTTCATGAGGTAAAAAAATTTTTAATCGTACCTCTGAGGATTAGGGTATCTTTTCCAGTACCCACATGCCACTTGATCCCAGCTGAAGTTAAATGTTGATGTATTTTCAAAATATCTTGCCATTTTGCACTTTTTTTGGTTTTTTGTTTTCTTAGGAATGAATGTAAACAAATCTTCAAAACACCATAACTCTAAAACAACACATATAATAGGTATTATATTAATTAGGTATATAGATGAGTATCAGATTACATAAACATTAGTTTAAAAGTAGGTCATGTCAGATATTAATTTTTCATAACTTTATCAACAAATATTTTGCGGCCGTGAGCAGTGAGGTACAAAGGCTTTGTGATTGTGATTGTCGTCACGTAGAGGCGAACTTAGGTGCGGCCAGCAACATCAAAACATCATTCGTTCAACTCTAGCGTAAGCAGATTTACGTACCTACTACATTGGAGGTTTAGAGGACAAATTCCGAACACATGTTATTCAACACATATTAACCTATAATCAATTAACTTAAATTTTGAGGAAAAGGATATGATAAACTAGGACTTTTATGTGTTATTTAAGCACCAATGGAAATTTTTAATGAGAAAAAGCCGATCTTACCCCTTTACCGGATTGTCTTTCTTAGCAAATTTATTGTTTCCAGTTGCTCGTAAAACTCAGAAACGCATACGGTGACCAGCTTCAAAACTTATATTAAGCATGAGATGGACGCGGTAGCCATTATACACATGTAATCATATTTTAAATTTATTGATAAAAAATAATTTAATTTGATAATATTGACAGACTTTTTTTTTCTAATATTTACCGGCTTTGGATTCTGAGTCCTTTGAGCCTTTGACAGACTTTTTCCGTCGTCCCCGTATTCTGAACCCATTCGGTTTCGAAATCGATTCGATTTGTATATCTCCGCCTCTGTCATTCTGTATGGAAATGACAGAGACGGAGATATACAAATCGATTCGATTCCGAAACCGAATGGGTTCAGAATACGGGGGCTGAAGACACCCCATGTGAGTGACACTGACGGCAACTCGGAGGCTCCAGCTCAGCTTCTTTTTTTTTGTATTGGCCCGCTTAAAGCATTTACCAGTGTCAAGTATTAAGATTTTTTTCAAGTTTCTTGAATAAAACAAGTTGTAAATGTTCTAGTCACGTACAGAGTCATTTTCAAAGTCGAGTCCTGCTTCAGTAAAGTGGTGGCGACTTCACTAGAAGCTTCTATGGGGTTTTTGTTGAAAAGAGTTTGAGTATCTTTTTTTAGTACATTTGTAAATTGATACTGACTGGTTATTTTAAAAGTATGTAGATTAAATTGATTTTATTTGTCATGTCTTGTGTCTTTTGTCTGTTGTGAAAAAGTTATGTAACATCTTATTTACACATGACTCCGTGTATTTCTTTATAATACCAGGCATACGCCTTATAATATTTCCATTGTGGGCCCTTAGTTACAGTTTTGTAAGAGGGCTGTGATTCTACAACCTTCTACAGTTTTTTCGACAACCTAAAATAAAACGTTTCACTGCTTCATTTCACTTGCACACACTCATGTACTTGATCGAACACTTAATGAATAAAATACCACCATTTTTATCGCATTAATATTCAAAATAACACATGTTTATGAAAATAAAACTAAGCAACAACATGTTTCGATGACGTTCCCGCCAAAACTCCCGTCAGCTCAGCTGACTCATGAGCTGACTTTTTTTTTGTTGATGTAGGCATAGCATAGGCTAAATAATAGGTAGAGAGAGAAGACAAGATCAATTATTTGTGATCATGCATTGTAGTTTGACCATATTACTATTAATAAAATATATTAAGGATGATCCAAGAACTATGATTTGTAGCTGAGATGTAACTTGTGAAACACTTCTTCACAAGAGCTACAAACAAAATAAAAAGTTAACGTAGGCTAAATAATAAATGTCATTACGTCGAACAGCACATTTACGTTGGAAAATTCAATTTTTTAACAGTGGATTTATCAGCAAATATAATTTAATGAACGAGATAATTTAATAAGCGCTGGAATATAGCGACGTTCAAATAAAGACATGCTAACATTAAGGTTCCTAATGCAAAACCAAGTTCATAGGTACCTACTACCACTTAGTACTAAACTTGGTACTACAGGTAAGACTATGGCCTAACCCTTCTCACAACCTGAGAAGATGGCCCGTTCCCAGCAGTGGGACAGTTTGTACAAACAGTGCTGATAAAAAAAAAAAAAAAAAACAGGTAAGACTGTACCATCTTCTAAACATGTGTGCCAAATTTCATAAGTGTTTGTATGTTTATATATTATGTTGCGTATTACGCAGAAACTAGAAGTCGAAATCCTATAATTCTTTTTTTATTGAATAGATTATCTTTCAACTTAGGAGTACAGGAGTTTTATCAAAATCGGTTCAGTAGTTTTCAAGATATGGACTTTTTTTTAATTTTAAAATATGAGCGTTTCAATGACGCTATATAGGGCGGATTTGAACTAAATTCGGTAGGTCTATCACTCATATACATATGGCATATTTTATTACTCAAAAATTAGGCGTTACAATAGTAGTGAAGTGTGTTTAAAAATTAAACGAACTTACCCAATTAAGTTATCCTATAATTCTTTTTTTATTGAATAGATTATCTTTCAACTTAGGAGTACAGGAGTTTTATCAAAATCGGTTCAGTAGTTTTCAAGATATGGACTTTTTTTAATTTTAAAATATGAGCGTTTCAATGACGCTATATAGGGCGGATTTGAACTAAATTCGGTAGGTCTATCACTCATATACATATGGCATATTTTATTACTCAAAAATTAGGCGTTACAATAGTAGTGAAGTGTGTTTAAAAATTAAACGAACTTACCCAATTAAGTTATCCTATAATTCTTTTTTTATTGAATAGATTATCTTTCAACTTAGGAGTACAGGAGTTTTATCAAAATCGGTTCAGTAGTTTTCAAGATATGGACTTTTTTTAATTTTAAAATATGAGCGTTTCAATGACGCTATATAGGGCGGATTTGAACTAAATTCGGTAGGTCTATCACTCATATACATATGGCATATTTTATTACTCAAAAATTAGGCGTTACAATAGTAGTGAAGTGTGTTTAAAAATTAAACGAACTTACCCAATTAAGTTTTGTGAATACAATTTTTAGTTTCAAGCAAAACGACTAAATACTATAAAAAATGAATAAATAAATGTAATAAAAAAAAAATTAAACCGACTTTAAAACAAACTAATAAACTGACACCGACCTCAAAAAATAGTTGGTGTACGTGCCTAATTAGGTAGACGCCCAGTTTTGTTTGTTTTTCGTGTTATTTCTCCCTTTTCAATAGTTAGATTGTTTTGAAGTCAATTTAAATCTTTTAAATTACTTTTATTGGTCACAGATTTTTTACACGAGACGAAATAAAAAACGCTTTGCCTCGATCAATTATTTAATTTAGCTATTTGAAATTAATGCACTCTAATATCATAAAATGTTTATTATGGCATTAACAACATCCATAGTTTGATCATTCTCTATAACTATATCGAAATATTGCTGATAAGTTTCTAATTCATTCCTTTTCTTTTTACTTAAAAATCCAACTTTAATTATATTATCACATTGATCCATCCCATCAGTCATATTAGCGTCGCCTAGGCTGTCACCCAACAATATCACATTGTTTCTTTCTTTTATAGTGTCGTAGTAATCCGTATTTTTAATAGAAGCTTCGTTTTTATTATAGCTATGTATAGGATCACCTTTGGTTCCGATAATGATATCGTCATTATCTATATCTAGAAAATTTGATATGACCTGAAAATATTGTATCTTAATTAAAAGATGCTTAAATAATATTAAAATCTATCATAACAATAAATAGGTTATGTTTTGTGACATATAGCGTAATGAGATGATGAATATTCCCATACCTATGAACAAGAAATATGATCATGAATGTTAGGTATGTTATTAAAAGTAGTGTTTATCAAAATATTGGACGGTGAGAACCGTCCAACTGGACGATGCTCAATTAAATCTGACAACAAAAATATAATATACCTTAACATTAGGAGTCAGTAAATTTGCAGCTTTTAATAGAGCAACGACAGCATCCCCTAAGCCTGAAGATAATACTAAGACAGGAATACTGTGAGATTCACTCCATTTCATCAGAACATTAACTCTTTCCCTGAAAAACAAAGTGATATCAACGTGTAATTCTTATAACTTTCAAATGTATACGTTTCAGAATTTTCCTTATAGGATTTAACACGAAAACTTGCCTAAAACTGTTTGATACATTGTAAGTTATGTCTTCAAATTCCTTTCTGGGAAACTTGAGTCCACTGTAATTAAAAATATTATCCATTATCATGTATATAATTATGATACTATAAAATCAATGAGAACAAAATAGTACGTTTTGTCTAGCAGTTCATATACCTACTTCAGCAAATTTTGTGATTCGTTGTACCACATAGTCATATACTTGGATTTTTCTTCAACACTTAATTTGAGATCTTGCTCTATAGGTTTGTATTTGTAGTATAATTTTGTATCTTCATCTTTGTACCATTGTGGTATTGAAGGGCATAGCCTAAGTATTTCTGGAACAAATATAAACGGAATATTAAATACACGGCTTCAAAATTACAAAGCCATACACATACTATCCGTAGTATTTACACAGTCAAAGACTACCCGAATGTATAATTGTATACATAACAAAAGTGTCTATGTTGGGCAGTGATGTTCCAGGTCAATTTTGGTGTTGCCGTATCTCCGCCTTAAAATTGCCGTATTTTCGGGGAAAACCGGAAAAAACGGCCGTATACTAAAATTTTACTTAGTTTTACAAATTATGAGTACTATATGACTTAATTACACTAATTATTTACTTATAATTAATCTCCGATAAGTTTTGAATGTTATTTAATACTTTGGATTTAGTTGGTGAGAGGTCTCTTGTTTTCTTCTCCTACGTTTTTTTAATCATTTCTTCTGGTACTTCAAATTGCATGCAATTGCCTTTGTTTCGGACGGCTTGCTTCGCTCAAAGCTCCATTGATAGTAGAGGTTATTCGTTTATTTTTGTTTTTATGTTATTCAAAACAATCCAAAGATTTAAGATGTTATTTTTGGTTTAGCAGACAAAATTCTAAAGTCACTCGGAGAACAAAGATATATATTGTTTTTGCTCTATTTTCTTAACATCTTAATTTATCCGTATTATTCATACGCTAAGTGCAGGGGAACTCCCAAACCTGATACCGTTTCCGCGTTGATGCGTTCCGTTATACGAAGAAATTATTATTTGTCGATACTTAGGATATCAGCCGTATATTTTCATACAAATGTTATACGGCTTTGGGATGGCTGCCGTATGCCGTATTTTAGATAATTAGCATGCCTAAAAGCCGTATATTACGGCAATAGCCGTATCAGGAACATCACTGATGTTGGGTGGCGCGCTGTTTCGCGCTCGCACTCGACAGCATGTTTTTTCGGAAAGTGTTTATTGTTAATTGTTTATTTGGATTCGACAGAAAAGAATTTACTGACTTACTTATGATAAGACCTATCTATAAAAAATATATATGAAAAAGTCTCAACAAAGTCAACCGTTTAGCTGGTAGGGGCTGGGTATACTAGGCTCTAACAAAAAAAAAAATTCGAACTAAATTGAAAAATGGTTTTCCTATACCTACAATATTTTTAATTACTACTCCACACACACACACGATACTCCACACTATCGTAGGCAAGAAAAAAATCATCACCACTACGTGTAGGGGAGATACTCTAATTTTTTTAAAGATTTGTTCTACCATTTTGTTGGCGTGATAAAGATAAAGATAATTTATTTGCATACAACACGAGAATTTTATACAACAAGTGCATAAAAGATGTTACACTAAATTTAGTCGCTTAAAATCATGTTGTGCCGATTAGGCGTCAAATGTCAGGTAGACAGCATCATGCACATGCGAAAAATTTAAAAATAATAATTATTATTATTTGTTATTAGATTAATACACAAACCAAAAACATATAAAATATGTCAAAGCAGAAGCAATAAAAGATACACATAATGTCAAATAAAATTAAAATCTGTCATTTAAAAAATCATTGATGGAATAATAACACTTCTGCAATAACAATGCCTTCAACTTTTTTCTAAATAAATTACTATTCTGGTCTCTTATTGACTTAGGAATCTTATTGTAGATTTTAGGACCCATACATACGATGCTATTTTGCATCAGTGCTGTCTTTCCTTCATGTACGCGTAAAAAAAATGTATGCATGTGTAAAAAAAATATATCTAAATTACCACTTTCTATTACTAACCATATTATTATTCTTTCTATTATTATAGTATTTGAACTAAGCCACGGACAGACGGAAGCGAGACAGATGGCATAAGGGTACGTAGTTGACCATGGAATACAAAAAATTATATGACACTAAGGGAGTGAAGACGAATCTAACGACACCCTTGCACATCAAAATCGGTTAACCCATTTAGGCTGTAGGAGGTAATAGAACCACATACATATACAAACACTCGAAAAACATAGTCCTCCATCCTGCACAGTCGGGTAACAGAAATACACCAAAAGAATAGGTACTTAATAAAAAAAATACTATTATTTTTGTTTCCTGTTTCTGATCATTACATTTTTATGGTTCATTTCTTATTTCAAAATATAGGTATCTTACCATAGCTATTGAGGACTGTCTTCCCATTCTCTCCAGGGTCAGCAGTTAAAGTTTGATCAAAATCTGTTACAATCTGTAACCGGTCATATCCTTCTTTTATTACTTTATTTATTTTGACTAAAAGTTCTTGGTCATTTTTAGTAAAAACTTTTGAATTTTGCAGTTCAGAAATATCAAGTAGACTTTTTATTCGTGTAGTGTAAGTTAATGCTATAAATAAAACTGAATTAAAAAGTGAGTAAAACAAACAAAAAATCAAGTATTTTTATAAATAATCAATGCTATATATGTATTATATTTACCGATTAAATTTATACACAGAATGCAAACACAACATTTAACACTCATTTTTATCATACTTTTGTTATAATACTGTTCAAAATAGATTTTTTACTGTTAAATAATAGTTATTTATACTTTTTTCAAGGCCGTACCAATCACCAATAACCACAATTTGCTTACATATGCATGGTATAATTTAACTATGTATTTGTGACCTTCAGTTAATTTAACCTTTAAATTATGTGCTCCTTAGATCATAATACTGATAAAATAATACTCAGAGTCTTTGAAGTCTACGAAGTACAGTAATTTTTCTACCGAAAATTATTTTCTACTTTTAACACAAAATACTCTATGATTCTACGTATCTTTATAAATCTCTACTCTACTCAATGGCATGCTAGCATGCAATGCAATGCAAAAAAAAATAGTAAGTTCCACAAACTAAGGTACGGTCGTCGGTCAATGGCATAATAAGTTACTCTATGGTCAGACCTATGATGAGTCAGACTTGACCACTTGACTGACTTGATGCAAAGATGTTTTACAACTCCGCCGATGTCATAAAAGTAGACAGTTCTTTTTCTTCTTTTTTGTATTGGACCCGCATTAAAGCATTTGCCAGTGTCAAGTATTAGGATTTTTTCAAGTTTCTTGAATAAAACAAGTTGTAAATGTTCTAGTCACAATCTAAGTCGCGTATACAGTCAATTTATAAGTCGAGTCCTGCTTCAGTAAAGTGGTGGCGACTTTACTAGAAGCTTCTATGGAGTTTTGCCGACAACGTAAAATCACATGTTAAAATCACAAGTGTGTGTGTGGGCTGGTGAAATAAAGCAGTAAAACGTGTAATTTTACGTTGTCGGCAAAACAAACTCCATAGTTTCTAGTAAAGTCGTCATCACTTTACTGATATTTTATAATAATTAGGTTAGCATGACAAGGCAGTATGACCAAACGGCCTTAGCCTGTTCGGACAAAATAAAAAATAAAAAAACGCTATGGACGCTATGGTTGGCTCATGGCTGGCCGCTGGCTGGCTGGCTGACAGCAAACTGGCTGGTTTGTGTTATGTGGATTTGTGGTTGTAAATTGTAATGATTGGCTCCAATTTTATCATTTTCGAAAATATTTTAAGAAAAGAAGTTTGTAAAATCTTAATTCAAATTTAAAGTCAAACACAACGACCACGATGAGCGACAGGAAAAGCAAGCAAAGCGTGAGTGCCATTAATTTCTATTTTAACAGTGCTTCTTTAGTAAAATATCTTTATATTATGTTTGTTACTTACAGAAAGCTGACATCGCCAAGCAATTCGATCTGCCTGAGAGGCAGTCGAAGATCACGACACTCTTGAACCAAGCTGGACAAGCTTACTGCATATGCCGGTCTTCGGACAGTTCTCGGTTTATGATGTGAGTGAAATACATTATTATATAGTATGTGTGCAAAATTGTGCTAAAGAATTAGGTATTCAGTATTTAATATTTAAATTTATTAATTATTTAAATGTGTATCTCTGGTTTACAATTTTCAGAGCATGTGATGCATGTGAGGAGTGGTATCACGGAGACTGTATTAACATATCAGAACGAGAGGCCAAGTATATCAAGAATTATTTCTGTGATCGATGCAGAGAAGAAGATCCAAGTTTAAAAACTAGATTCAGACCACAGAAGAGGGAAAACGATGGTGATTCAGGTATACAGCATTCATCCTAGATTGATAATAATCATAGCTTTTGGATAATTTGTTATATGAAGTTAAGGTTTGAAGGTTTATTCTGCCTTATTAAAAAATAAAACTTAATTTTCAGACTTCTTTATGCATACCTTCAAGTCCTTATTTTCCTAGAAGTGCGGAAACTTTTTAACACACTTTTATTAGCTTCATATGTATGTTAGTATGTATGTAACGGAAACTTTGAACATGATTTTGACCCCCTTCAAAACATCAGATTAACTCATAATTAACTTTGGAAATTGGGCATACTTATCAAGGACTAATGACAAAACAATAATTTGATAAGATTAAGTGTGTTTCTTTAGTTTTTTTAAACTATTATACTTATTTCTGTGTCTCACTCTGTTACTTTTTAACCCCTGACCCAAAAAAGAAGGGTAAAGTTTGATGTGTGATGTATATCTGTGTGTCTGTCTGTGGCATTGTTAGCTCTCATATGCATGGACTGATTTTGATCTAGTTTTTTATTATTTATTAGAAAGAGTACTTCATAGAGAATGTTCTTAGTTACGTTTCATCAAAATTGGTTCAGCCGTTTTTATTTGTTGGGGGTTGTTGAGTTTTCTAATCTTACATTTGTTAATAAACCTCTGAAACTAGTAATAAAACATTTTTAGGAAACTCAGTACTGTTTTATAATAAGATACCATAAGAAATATTAGTATTGAATGAAAAAAAGGTTCAAAAATGTAGTGAAGAATACCTTGATTAGTAAAGCTTATTATTTGATTAAAGATTATGTCCACGATAAATTGGCGTGGAGTAATGTAGTTCTGCACAACTAACTATAAGCATGACAAGGCCTCTTTACAGCCGCATTGAATCTATTTTGAATTATTAATAATGTATCAATAACAATCTTTTATTATTTTATATTTTTATTTGATTTCTAATGTGACAAGGCCCCTATACAGCCGTATTTGATTTGATAATGTATATTTGATATACCTTAATGTAAAATATCTGTAACATGACATTGCTAAGTGTTCCTTGAGTTCCTATGGCTAAATAAATAAATGAAAAAATTAAAAAGGAAAATATGTGAAATTTGGTGCACTGAGAACTAGGATGCTAACATGAGCTACAATTCATCTTTATCACTTGTATGGTTATTCCAGTGAAATAATGGTGTACAACTGGTAATAATATAACAGTGAAAGTAACAAAGTTTCTTACTCTTCTTTGTTACTTTTCTATATGAAACTTTACTTTGAAATGTAGTGCTGAGATAATATCATAGAAGGATGTCATATCATAATCACCATTATTCATCATGGCCCTGATTCCGTATTACTATCATTATTGTTAGATAAAGTATAGTTTTCATAAATATAGGTACACAAAAGCTTTTCATCTGCCTAATAAAGTTATACTAACATTCCAGGTAGAGATGACAGAAAGAAGAAGCGTAAAGAGAAGGATTACTCGGAGAGCAAGTCCTCCAAGAGGGCTAGCACTAAGGATGGCTGTGGAGACTGCTCAGGCTGTCTGCAGCTGCATGATTGCGGACAGTAAGAATAAAAATAATCATTACACTAACAGCCTTTCAAATTATTAGTAACGGAATTTCTTATTGTTTTGTCGCTTTGGAAACTTTTTTATATGATAGACTTGAGTGTGACTGGAAACTCACCCGATGTGACCGATGGAAGAGAAAAGTTAACTTACTGACTATTATCTATACTGCAATGCAATTAGAATTCATCTATTTTGGATAGTCTAGTCTTGCTGTGCTGTGTGGATTTTTTCAGTTGAGTGTTCTATACTTGTGATGGTATTAGGAAGTTACAGATTTGGTCTGTATTGTGATTTATGTTTATGAAATTCATCATAACACATCCTCCACAGCCTTCTCTATCCCATTGCTGGGTATAGGTCTCAATCTTATATTGCCATCTCTTTAGGTCCTCTTTTTTATCTGATTTAAATCATAAACAATTGTATTCGTATTTTGAAAAATATGATATTTTATGTAAAGAACAAAAAGGTTTTAGACATAAAAAAAGTATTAATTTGGCTATTTGTGAATTTTTAGGTAACGTGATTTTAAATATTGATAAAAAAAACCCTGTTTGTGCAATATTTTGCGACATGACGCAAGCTTTTGACTATGTAGATCACAACACACTACTTAGCAAACTTCATAAATACGGAGTAAGAGGGAAAAGTAACGATTTACTAAAATCATATTTGAGTAATAGAAAGCAGGTAACTGAGATCTCGAAGATTAATCCCAAAACAAAGAGAGAAGAAATCTTCACTTCCTTAGTACGTACCCCAAAATACGGGGTACCTCAGGGAAGTGTGATTGGGCCACTAGCATTTATTTCTTATATTAATGACCTACCGCGAGCACCAAATAATCCAGTTACACTTTTCGCTGACGACAGTACTATAACAATTGCTTGTGATAAAAAAGCATCATATAAAAATGACATTGTTAATACTCTTGACTCAATAATTAAATGGCTTGACAACAATAATCTAAAAATAAATTTAAGTAAGACTAATATAATGCACTTTACGCAACGACCGCACACGACAACTAATTTTGACATAACGTACCGTAACAATACTATAAATAATGTAGAGACAACAAAATTCTTGGGACTAACTATAGATCAAAGGTTGAACTGGAAATCATGTCCATGATTTAAATAAAAAACTCAATAGTTCTTCATTTGCACTTTTCAAACTAGCATCAACCCTTAACTCAGACGCTCTTGTAACCGCATACTATGGTCTTGTGGATTCATTATTGAGGTATGGAGTGATTTTCTGGGGTAACTCAACT
Source organism: Lycia hirtaria (assembly GCA_947563715.1). Taxonomy (NCBI): domain Eukaryota; kingdom Metazoa; phylum Arthropoda; class Insecta; order Lepidoptera; family Geometridae; genus Lycia; species Lycia hirtaria. Next base: position 3,057,305 of record OX387385.1, on the reverse strand, counting down.
GATTCAAAACATGCTTTCATATCCCAGAAAAATGTATAAGAGCTATGTTTGGACTCAAATCAACTGACAGCTGCAAGCCTTACTTTAAACAGCATGGAATTCTAACGCTTCCATCTCTGTATATACTTGAACTTGCGCTATTTGTACGGGCTAATTGTGAGGTGTTTCCAAAACTGTCCACAAAATCAACGCATAATAGACGCGACAATAAAATATTAACACATAGAGCAAAAACACAATTGTTTAGAAAAAGCATATTTGGAATGGGTCCAATTATATACAATAAAATACCTTTAAGTCTAAGAAATCTTACAACTACCTTATTTAAAAAGAAATTTAAAGCTATGCTGGTAGATAAATGCTACTATGATAATACTGAATATAAAAACGACTGTTCCATATGAAAAAATATTTTAATGTAGGTAGTAATTTTATTATGACATAAAAATGTTATGGTCAAAAATATATATTTAGTAAATAATTGTATGACATATAAATTAAATAATAATATTGTATTAATAATATAAAATTGTAATAGCGCGCCTCTGATTTGTACGCCTCATCAGGCATAACATGAAGGTCTATAAAACAAATAACATCAAGTGCATGCTACTCATGTTTTATGCAAATAAATTTACTTTGACTTTGACTTTGAAAAAATGTCTATGCTTCTCCTGTTTGCTTTGTTCAAATTACTTTATAATTCCAATATAAAAAAAAATTAAGTAAGAATAAAAAAAAAATACCCTATGTATCTATGGTTACACCATTAATGATTCCAACCATATAAAAAACTATTTATTAAAATCAGATAATATTTAAGAGTAGAAAACAGTTTTCCCCTGTAGCTTGAAAACCGCATATTTTACTACCAAGAGATTGCGCGACAACGCTTCTCTTAGCTTGTCCTAGCAATATATCTTGCAAAATTGACTGAATTAGTAAAATAATTTGTATAACTCATAATAATAATAAAATAAATAAATATTTGTGGACATGTATGTGAAATGTTCCCACATATTTCACACAACACCATCTAGCCCAAACTAAGCAAAGCTTGTACTATGGAACTAAATGGCTGATAGAATATACATATATATATACTTTTTTTTGTAAATACATACATACGATACATACAAACACACAGTCACAGAACAAACATCCATCCTCATCACACAAATGTTTGCCTTGGGTGGGGATCGAACCCACGACCTACAGCTCGGCAAGCAGACATACTGCCAACTGAGCCACAAGGCCAGTCATTATGATTAATTTAATGTTTTAGTACAATTAACATATTAAGAAGCGGGTTGTTTTGTTTCAGTTGTGAAGCCTGTGAAGAGATTTACAAATATGGCGGCGGCAGGCAAGGCAAGCTTAAGTGCAAGATGAGAATATGCGTTAAAAGCAGAAGCAAGACTTCAAAACAGTCTAGGTTTGTTAGAAAATATGCTTTCGTCAAGCTTCCATCTGGTGGAAACACTCCGTTCCTTGTTTCACGTTCGATTGGCTACTCATGTATCGACATAGTAGTAATAATCAAATACAAATACAAATAACTTATTCATAACGCCCAAGTTACAAGTCAAGTTCATATTAAATCATGTCAAAGGGTGGTTGACAAAAATCTTAGAATACAAGTCGAACTACCTGGATTGTTGTAATTGTTGCGAAGACAATTTGTCACCGTCCCATATGCTAGGTCTGCGTACCGTATTTTCTAATTGTGAACTGTCTGTAATCTATCTATACATATAATAAGACTGTCAAGGTCAAAATCTGTACATATTTAAAAAAAAAAAAAAAATGATTGGAGGATGCATTCCTGTCGATACAGAAGCCAAAACAGCTATTATCAACATTTTTGTCTGTCTGTCTGTACGGTGTGTCCGATAGACGCCGAAACTGCTGGACGGATTTGGACGAAATTTGGCAGGATTACTACTTATTCTATGTAGAAGGATCTGGCATACTTTTTATCCCGAAAAATTTGACAGTCGCTGTGGGATACACTAAACAATAACAACATAACCGATTACCACGCGGGTGAAACCGCGGGGCGCAGCTAGTCCTAAGTAATATTATAAAAGCGAAATTGGTACAGTAATATCTGAGAACCTGGACACCGCCATAAGGCTATTATAGAACGTGTCGGGGTTTCTCTGGGAGATCGAATTAGAGATGAAGAGATCTGTAGACTAACGAATGTGCGTCTACGCCGTGCGTAAACGCGGTCGGTGCAGTTGAAAACCACGCACCGGCAAGCGCAGCATAGAAAGACCAGCCACAAGGTGGACAGAAGACCTAATACAAGCGACAGGAAGACGCTGGTGATGCGAGTCGCTTCTGACCGATTTTTTTGTAAAGCCTTAGGGGAGGCCTATGTCTAGCTGTTGACTTCTTGTGACTGAGATGATGATGAGAATGTGTTTGACATGGGCAGCAGCAGTAGGACGAAGAAGAAGCACCACGAGCGCGATCCGCCCGAGGTGGAGGAGTCTATCGCGCACCTCCAGACGACGACACCGCGCCAGTGCTTCGGGCCGCGCTGCACGCGCGCCGCGCTCTACGGCAGCAAGTACTGCGGCTCCAAGTGCGGCATCGCGCTCGCCATGCTCAGGCTCACCACGGTACGCACTACACACACACGTATATACCCTTACATACACACTACAACCGCACATACACACACTTTATACGAGTATGTACCTATATTGATAAAGTAATGTTGACTTTATATGTACCTATATTGATAAAGTAATGTTGATCTGTAACTTTGGTGTTACTAATAAATTATTTGTATTTGTTTATCGTCACCGAACCTCACAGGTTATCGATCAAGCAACTTTAAAGCTTCCAGCTGTTGTGTAGATGTTTCCAAAATTCAAAAAAAAAAACAAAATTTTATTTAGCTTGTGGTCCTGGGTACAAGGGTAAGTTGGTATTTACAATTTTTAGTATTCTGCCAGATCCTGCTTTAAAGCATACAAGCAGTTAATGAAATGTAATTTTGCAATTATAACAATAATAATTTTAGTTAGTTATCAATTCATTATTAATGCACTATAATAAGATTGTCAAAAGCTAATAAGGTATTATAATTATACATCATACATGTCATTTAGGTCTAACAACACAGCACAACCAGTTAGTTGATATCACTTAAGTACCGCCTAACACATTATATTTTTTGCAATAATAATTCAAATTTAGGATGCAGAGACACTGTAAATAGGAAGTTATCATATAAGAAAGACATTTTTCAATAATTGTCATACATTAAATTTCTAGGAACATGAGGATATTTTAGATTTTTTGAACAATACTATAATTTGTTACACATTTAAGTTACTAGGAGTATGAGAATATTAAAATTTATCAGTTAGGAAATCATTAACGTTATAGTAACATTTTTCAAGTATGTAATAGTTGTTTTAATTTTACTCTAAATAGATTAGTTTTTAAGTCTCTGATTGATTTTGGTATGTTATTATAAATTAGAGGTCCCATACATAGTACACTTGCTCATTAGGGCAGTTTTCCTTGGATTGTGTCGACATCTATTTTGCTCTCTACGATTTCTTAAAGTAAAGGCTGATAGGACAGGAAACAAATCTGGATTACTCTTCACAGACATGGCCAATTCCAAAATGTACAGGGACGGAAGTGTGAGAATTTTGTGTTTTTTGAAATAGGGCAAGCAACTATCGGTTACTTGCAGTCTAAGCATTGAGCGTATGCAACGTTTTTGTCTTTTAAATATAATATCTTTGTCAGTGGAGTTTCCCCAGAATACGATACCATAATTATCTGAGAACAGATTCGACCAATCCATAATAAGCTGAAAGCAATGTATCATAGACATAGACATAGACAGAAATTTATTGTGACAAAAAACATACAACACAAAATAAATATTATTTCAAAAAATATACACAAAATACTATAAACTATATATATCAGTATTTAGGTTACTTGAAAGTTTATGCAGTACATAGGCTAACCGAGTGACTCTTTTAGAGAGATCATCTATTTGCTTTTTCCAATTTAGTTTTCTATCAATTATTAAACCTAGAAATTTAGTATGTTCAACTTCATTAATGATGTTATTACCATAGGTTGCTTGAATATTAGGCTTACTTGATTTCTTTTGATTGAAATGTATTATATTTGTCTTTGTTAAGTTTATTTTTAAATTATTATTATCTAGCCACGAAATTACAGATGTTAAAGATTTATTTATGACAGATGTATATGAATTTATATCAGAGCATGGTATCGTTATAGTGCTATCGTCTGCAAAGAGCGTCATAGGTTCAGTTATAGCTCTAGGTAAATCATTAATGTATATTATAAATAGTAGTGGACCCAAGACACTGCCCACAGGGCAGTGTCTTGGGTCCACTACTCCATATAGCATGTTGCGTTCCTTTGATCTGTATACTACTTCACTTCCATGTATCCATTTCATTATCATTTAGTGTATACATCCAAGTAATTATTATTTAGTGTGTATATTTATCAACATAGTAAATTAGTATGTATATTTTCGTATATTATTATCTGATTATAAAACCATATTTTTTATGAAATAAACTTTATGCATATTCTCTGTTGGTACAGAGACCTTAGCTCGCTTGTTCGCTCGGTATTATAGATCCTGCCTCAGCGCATCCAAGAGTGGGCGGTGTCTCCGTGCGAGGCGGAGCAGCGCAACCGCAAGGCGCTGGAGGTGGTCCGCAGCGGGATCGTTAAGGCGCAGACGACGCTGCGACAACTCGACAAACAACATGCGGAGATCGACGCGCTTGTCGCCCGAGCTAAGAACGCTACCATTCTGCATACTGAGGAGAAGGTAACAACACTTTCACATAGCAGAAGCGATGTTTGTAAGATTCCGTAACGTATTAGACATAAATATGTATTTTATTGTGCCAAAAAACATGAAGAAACTAGCTGCGCCGCGCGGTTCCACCGGCGTGGTGATCGATGATGTTATTGTTTAGTGTATCCCACAGGAACTGTCAAATTTTTCGGGATAAAAAGTATGCCAGACAGATCCCTACATAGAATAAGTAGTAATCCTGCCAAATTTCGTCCAAATCCGCCCAGTAGTTTCGGCGTGTATCGGACACACCGTACAGACAGACAAAAAATTTAAAAATTTCTATTTTGGCTTCTGTATCGATAGCAGTGCATCATCCAATCAAATTCTTTCAAATATATTCAATGTACAGATTTTGATCCGTTACAGTCTTATTATACGTATAGATTGACAAACAAAACACATGCAATAAAACTAAATAGGCTTTCTTTACGTTAGATAGATCTACGATTGACCACTAACTCGCCTGATTTTAAGCGAAGGTGTGGCCGAGGATGGATCTCATCGATCTAGAAGATTTATTCACTCTAGCCTTGAAAATTTCAAGATTGCAGTTCTCAGGTAACAGAGATGGTGGCAAAGAATTCCATTCCTGGCCATTTTTGTCACAAAGCCCCAGCTCAGCTTGGTACTAGATGCGATCAACCAGCGCTTGTTTTCCACGGGGTGATGAATGTACATGGAGTATTAAGAAACCGTGTATATTTTTTAAGAAAATAAATAAGTCTATTGTTAAAACTAAATAAATGTGTAAATAAAGAGTCTGTAATTCGACCATCGTCCGTCTCGCTCGCGCATACCCACATTTTTGTAAATATAAAATAACTGAATGAACTTATAAAAAAGTGTCATTTATAAAACTAGATAACGTCACAGATATTCGACAAAAATCCAAATCAATTTTCATACATATAATTACAACAATTACATAATTTGTAACCGACTTCGAAAGAGGAGGAGGTTATCAATTCGTACCGTGTATATATATTTTTTATGTATGTACACGTAGTTTCGAGAACCAATTTTTGTGTTTCCTGAATTGGTGTATAGAGAAAGCTCCCAAGTTGGTCCCATAATTATTTTATAAACATCGCTTTATTAGTTTTTGAATAATCTCTAAAAATAAAAATATTTTCATTGTATTCCTGAGTAAGTGCGTTTTTCACGTGCGTAACCTACACGGTTTTCTTTGCAAGAGCGTCAAATATTAAGGATTATCGTATAAACATCTGCACATTTTCTAATCTTCGAAGACGAGCATTTGACATTCAATGACAATTTGCATTCTTGACAGAAGAAAGAAAGAGCGAGTGAAGAGAGGTCTCTTTAAAAAGTTTACAATCGTGAAGGAGTTAGTAAGTTGCGTTTGAAGTCGGTTTTATAATAGAAAAAATATTGCGTTAATAATTTCTAAAAACAATAGTCATGTATGGAAATTATATTGGATAAAATTGAAATTTTTGTCGAATATTTGTGATGTTGTTTTCTAGTTGTAAAAACGACGATTTTTCATATATTAAAAAATTTTGGTATGCGCGTGTGAGACGCGTCTTTAAATCATTATAATACTGAGGTCATTAACCTTTTCGCAAAGAAGTCTATACAAAAATATACTCCAAGAAGTTTTCTTTTCAATTAAAGCATTAACTGCGGAAGCCTACTATACGCGTGTCTCGACACGGTCTTGGTCACTTATTATGAAAATAATAAGTCCATAGTTAATACTGTAAATGAATGTGTTAAGAAGGTGTTAGTTCCGTCAGGAAGCGGACGACGAGACGTCGATGTACTGCATCACGTGCGGGCACGAGATCCACTCGCGCACTGCCGTCAAACACATGGAGAAGTGCTTCGTGAAGTACGAGGCGCAGGCCTCCTTCGGCAGCCGCCACCGCACCAGGATCGACGGGCAGAGCATGTTCTGCGACTACTACAACCCGGGGAATGGCACTTATTGCAAACGACTTAGGGTATGTTTCACTTTGTACCACACTAATACTCGTTTTGGTGCTGGTTGGAAACGTATCCGATCAACACATTCTATTCCATTCTTGTAACAGGTTATGTGCCCATAGACAAATAGCTCCATTCTTGTAACAGGTTATGTGCCCATAGACATATAGTTCCGTTCTTGTAACAGGTTAATATGTGCCCATAAACACAGGTCCATTCTTGTAATAGGTTATGTGCCCATAGACACTTAGCTCCATTCTTGTAACAGGTTAATATGTGCCCAGAAACACACAGGTCCATTATTGTAATAGGTTATGTGCCCATAGACACATAGTTCCATTCTTGTAACAGGTTAATATGTGCCCATAAACAGACAGGTCCATTCTTGTAATAGGTTATGTGCCCATAGACACATAGTTCCATTCTTGTAACAGGTTAATATGTGCCCATAAACACACAGGTCCATTCTTGTAACAGGTTATGTGTCCAGAACACTTCAAAGATCCGAAAGTGAGCGACACGGAGGTGTGCGGATGTCCGCTCGTGCGCAACGTTTTCGAGCCTATCGGCGATTTCTGTCGCGCGCCCAAGAAGTCCTGCCTCAAGCACTACCAGTGGGAGAAACTGAGGCGGGCCGAGGTCGACATGGAGCGAGTGAGACAGTGGCTGCGGCTCGACGAGCTGGTGGAGCAGGAGAGGAATATCAGGCTCGCTATGGCTTCACGGTGAGTTTCATAAGGTTACATTTTATCGATATTTTACAGAAATAGATCTTATTTATTTGATCACAAACTCGCTTGAAGGTTAATTATGGTGTAGCCGAGAGTGGATCACGTCTATCTAAAAAAAAGTTTATAATAAAAAAAAAGTTTATAACTTTTATTTTAGATGACGTGACCCACTCTCGTCTACACCATAATTTACCTTAACTAACTAATCTTATAAAGTTTCCTTCTAATCTTGAAAAAAAAAAAAAAAAAAAAACCAAGGTACATTAACTTGTACAAAGTAAATTAAGTTGTACTTTCGTGCTGTAATGTAGTCCGAAATTGTGGCGTGCAATATTTTTAAGTGTTATTACATATAAGTAATTACAATGTAGACAGTACCAAAATTTTCGGGATACGACGGGACTTGGACCCGTAATATCCCAATCAGTATTTGGGAGCCTCAACACATCCGAATCGGTATAACCGGTATATATCGGTATAAAATCGGTTAACATCAGGCTAGTTGGCGCTCAAGCGACCGCCAACTCGTCTGAGCGAGTTGGCGATCAAGTCAACACATGTTCTCAGTTGTTGTGTTTGGAAAATAAATGTTAAAATATTACTTTCTGTTTGTCACTAGAGCGAGCGCGATGGGTTTGTTGCTCCATTCCACATATAACCACGGGCTGAGCCAGTCCTCGGACAACGGAATGATCCAGGATTCCTGACATTACCCCAGACCCGATCCATCTACGATTCTAGCACAGTTTTTAAGTGGCACGCAAAATACCGAAGAATATATAAAGTCTGATTGTGAACAAACATGTGCGAAATCTAGAACGTCAAATGATGCTTCTACCAATAGTTTATCGGCGGTGCTAGCAGAAGTTTCCAGCAGTTTTTTGGACGAAATAAAATCGAAAAGGACCTCAAAAGATGCGACAGCACATCATAGAAATAGCTCTGAAATTGCACAAAAGAGAAACATTGATGTTATATCTACTTACATGCCAAAAAAGACGTCCAGTTTTAAAGACTTCAAATCTTCACAAGATTATCGAACATCTAGTAGGCCTCGGAAGCCATCTCGATCCCCTGAAAACCCAAAATGGGATTCCAAAGATCCTAATATAATTCTTCCTTCTCTCAAAGCCAGGGACCCCTCGTGGTCACTCAGTCGTTCTGACATAATTTCTTCGAAAACTTCTGAATTCCCGTCACTAGATATTCCAGTTATTTCAGCCCCTTCACAGGGTCCTAAAGAAGCTTCATGGATTTGTCGTGACTCACGAAAGCCTAATTTTGTTTCGAAACCTTCCGGAATTTCCTCTAAAATGCCTCAGTTATCTGGAAATTTTCGAACCACTAAAGAAACTTTGAAAACTGACAAATCGTTCCTTTCTGTTGATAGTATTCCGGAAAATTCCCGTCGTAATTCCGAAGATGAGTCGTGGACTCCCGTAGACTCTCCAAAAACTCGAAAATTCTCGTTTACTGTAGATTCTGCTCTAACCTATAGAAATACTGCACCTATTCAGAAGCGACGAACTTCACTAGGAAATTCGTTAATTTCGCAGAATAATCCAGACCAATCTCAAGAATCGTGAGGAAACCTACATGTCTGAGAGTTCTTAATGATCTTGAAGATGTGTGAAGTCTGCCAACCCGCACTTGGCCAGCGTGGCAGACTATGGCCTTACCCTTCTCACAATGAGAAGATGGCCCCTTCCCAGCAGTGGGACAGTTTGTACAAAAAGGGCTGATAAAAAAAAAAAAAAACTTAAGAATTGGTAAAATCTCAAAGCATAGGTTGACCAGACAAAATTCGTTGCTGTCCAGACACTATCTCCATCTCTGTCATTCCGTATGGAAATAACAGAGATGGAGATATGTTTTCTCAATGGAGTCGCTACCGGAAGTACCGACTTTTACTCGTATTAATCAGCCTATTACTCTAAATAGTGATAAAAATTTAAAAAATATACATCTACTGGTGTTACACAGGAAAAAAATCGTGAATATTTTTTTTTTTTAAATATCGTTATTTGACAGATCGAGACTTTTAATAGCTTTTAGATTTGTTAAAAAATCAAGAAAAGGAATCGAAAAAAAAATTATCATGCTGTGTTAGCCCTGCTGGGAAATTAATTCCTTTTGAGTCACAGTGTGACTATACGGGAATATGTTTCCATTTGAGTCAAAGTGTGAGGAATATTTCCTGTTGAGTCACAGTGGATGAAAATATTATTTCATTGTTTCTGTGTAGAGTCCGCACCAATTTACTGATATACCTGATTGCATGGAAAGGGATATTCGAATGGTTAGTTTCGCACATGTAAAATAAATAAAATACCCAAGAAAAAAGACATTTACAGTTCCTAGTAGTTCACATTTATGATAACTGTGTTTTGTAATTTTGTGTGTAATTTTTGATGAGTTATGCTTATTTTTAAACTAGACCATGTTGTATTTTTTTTTATTGAATATATAAAACGTAGCATTAAATATTCAAATGTGCGTGCTGTATGAAACTTATTTCCGAGACTTGTAAATACTACGATACGTTTCCTAACTTACCTGGCGCACTGTGACTCACTGGGAAAAAAATCCGTGGATCACGTAGAATAAATTGATATACACACAGTACAATACTTTTCACCTATATATATATAAAAATTATCTACAATACTAAGAATTGGTGTTTATGTTAAGAGTAATTCAATAGGTAAGCTCTGTAAATAGTAAGATAAGTATTTGTTGATTAAGATAAATAAATATTTTTGTCGCATATATTTTTTTATTTAACTATATACAAATAATCTACAGATCTACAAGCAACACGAGTAGCTTAATTTAGTTTAGTAACTTCAAAGATGTTTTTTATGTAAAACATCTATTGGCGCACCTTGGCAGTAAAACCAATTCTTGTGAAGTGACGGAAAATAGCATGACGCTCTTTCAAGCCATCACGTCCACACTACGTTTTTGTATTATTAAACAAAAAATGTACCTAGGTACTCTAGAACTAAAGACGAATCTAACGACACTCACATACCAAAAGCTGTTAATGCTGTAGGAGGTACCTTATCTGGGGCCACAAGACTTCAAGCAGTCTTATTTCAGTATTACTTTGACTTTTGTCTCACTTTTTCTACATAAGAGAGAGCAAGACAAATGTCAAAGTAATATTGAAATAAGGTTGTTATTACGATTGTAGAAGACATCCTTATCTCAAGATCATAACTAAAAAATATAACCCTTCTTCCACAGCCGGTAATTAATATTACTATTGTGTCTCCTAGATTTTCCAGAATAAAGTCGGGCAACTCGGGCACCCTCTTTTATCATAATATATTATGCAACAGGGGGAGTCGGGTGTAGGTATCTATTCACTATGATTTCATTTCATTAAAATAATATTAGTTTATTGACGGAGAAAAGACGATTATATGCATGTGTTCGCTTATTTTTTAAATTGGGTATATGTTAATGGCCAACGTAATCCGTGGGAAATTAAAATTTAAAACAGTTTATTTTTAGAATTCTGTAGTCAACTATGAATAATACAATACAAAACACTTCAGTTTACACTATAATAACAATAGGTACATGATTAGGGCGTAAGAAAGGTACAATCCCCCCTTAATCTGAACCCTTATAATTTCGCCAGATCAGTCGGCCGCGACTTAGTAGGTACTAAAATGCTGTAATTTAGCATGGATATACGTTACATATTAATCACGCCGAGAAAATGATAGAATAAAATCTAAAAAAAAGAATATTCGCAAACCCTACATTGAAAATGGTTTTTGCACTTCCCCCATTATTTTGGATTACTTACTAACTCCACACGATGGGGTAGATAAGAAAAATAATTCATCCCCACTTTACATTGTCAATACCCCAAAAATATTTTTTCATAATTATATCGTACTACTTTCTCGGTGTGTAGGTACCCCTGCCGAATTACAGCTTTGTAGTAAGTACTAAGAAACTTTGAGCTAAGCGGACGGACGGACGCACACGGCGAAACTATAAGGGTTCGTACTTGACTACGGAAACCTAAAAAAAACTCAAATTGACTAAGAAAGTACTCATATCTCGTAAGAGAAGAATAAAAGCGATTTAGTCATACAACTGTTACTGTCACGCTCACTGTTTTGTACATTTACGCAAAGTATGCGCAATAGCTACAATTGTACGATTTATTCTAATAGCCGATGTCACGCTACACCCCAAAACAATTAAAAAACAATTCCATTCTCTATTAGTTATCATATCAAAACATATTTCACCCCGAGAGATGCCACGTGCGTCACCCCTGGTTTAATTCAACGCGTGCCCTTTGGTAAGTAATTCGAGCGTGTAATCCATTTGACATGTTTTACTAAATCACAATAATTTGACGTTGAAGATCCCTTCTGTATTTTTGACTTCTGAAAATACTGCGTTCAGTTAAATGTGCGTATACTTCAAATTAAAATAGTATACCTATAGGTATAATAGTATTAATAGTACCTATAAGGTTAAAATGCATTTTTTTAGCAGTATAGGCAAGTTTATCTTATAAATCGTGTGAAACTGTGCATACATCATCATCAACTCAGCCACAAGAAGTCTCCTGGTGGCCTCCCCCATGGATTACCAAAAAGATCGGTTACGATGCGGCATACGTCGTTTTCCTGCCACTTGTATGAGGTCTTCTGTCCATCTTGAGGTTGGTCTTCCTATGCTGCACTTGCATAGGCAAAGTTTCTTCGAAATCGTGAGAGCCGTTTTAGAGATAATGTTTTTTTTTTATAATAATAAGTACCTAATTGATGAGCTGTTATGAATTCGTGGGTTAATTATGTAATAACTTTTAATTTTAATTAACTGGTATAGTTACCAAGCGGCTAGCTAGGCTAAATATAGTTACCAAGCGGCTAGCTAGGCTAAGTATAGTTACCAATCGGCTAGCTAGGCTAAGTATAGTTACCAAGCGGCTAGCTAGGCTAAGTATAGTTACCAAGCGGCTAGCTAGGCTAAGTATAGTTACCAAGCGGCTAGCTAGGCTAAGTATAGTTACCAAGCGGCTAGCTAGGCTAAGCGTGACGGACCGACCGGCCGACTAACTGACTTTTTGGCAAAACATGTAATTTTTGTTTATAATTAAGATGAGCATTTTTCCAGAAGAACACCGAAATTAAACCAGTATGTTTAGAAAACTTAAAACCCCCCGACATACTTAATTAATGCTCATGCTAAGAATGCTCGATCAATAACAATAAAAAAAAACTAGATCAAAATCGGTCCATTCGTAAGAGAGATGCTACAAAGAGACACACAGGGTTAAAAAACAGGTCAAGTGCGAGTTGGACTCGCGCACGAAAGGTTCTGTACCATTATCTATAAAAACGGCAAAAAATCACGTTAGTTGTATGGGAAACCCTTAAATATTAATTTTATTTAAATATTTATTTTTAAAGTGAATAATATAACTCAATATTCTGTGAATATTTCAAGCGTCTACCTGTTGCCGTTATCAATATCGAGCAAAAAAATCACGTTTGTTGTATGGGAGCCCCCATTCTGTTTTTTTGTTTTTGTTGTTATAGCGGCAACAGAAATACATCACCTGTGAAAATTTCAACTGTCTAACTATCACGGTTTATGAGATACAGCCTGGTGATAGACGGACGGACGGACAGACAGCGGAGTCTTAGTAGATAATATTTTAGAAGGGTCATCGTCATCTCACTCTAATCCACTGCTGGACATAGACCTCTCCCATTGAACGCCATTCAGTACGATCTTCAGCTTTCCGTTTCCAGACACTGTCAGCTACTTTCCATATCTCTCTCACACACTCCATCGTGTCTCAGGGCGTCCTACTCTACATTTTCTGATTCGCGGTCTCCACAGGGTGGGTACTTATTTAAATAGTCATGTAATAATAGTAATTTATCAATTGAGTAATGCAAGCCTCTTTCAATCGGTATTTTTGGAAATCCATCCATCCAGGCCTATCTCCAGCAGTGGATTTCTTATGGCTGAGATGATAATGATGATGATGAACTGAGAAATAATGACTAGATGACGATTACTTCCTTACCGAAAAACGTTACTTAACTTTATGCAATGATTAACATATTTGGTCAACTTCTGGCTGACACGTAATGACACTTGCGGAAAGAAGACAGAGGACTTAAGACGTTGGTTAAAGTGAACTGTTAGTTGGTTAGTTAAGTTAAGTTAGTTAGTTAAAGTATCGTTTTTCGGTAAGGCCCTTAATCCACATCACCACCCTCCAAAGTTGACAGATTCTTACCCCATCCGCGCAGATTCTGCGTCAAAATTGACAAATATCCCCAAATTGCGCTATTCCCGAGACAAAGCCGACGTGTGACGAAAGCCACATCTGTCCCGGGTAAGTTATTGTGCAGTAGTGTGCAAGGGTGCAGGGTCACGCCTATCAGGGTAATGCGATAATGCGATCTAAATGAATCTGATTAGCAGCGGTTAGGAGCGCCTGTCACTGCAGGTGTTCTGGTTTTACGGTCAAGTGTAAGGATTTTTTTATTTGAAAATAGGCTTGCGGTTGACCGTCAACTCACCTGGGGTTAAGCGATAGTTACGGTCTACAATGGAGCGCGCTTGCCTAGAAGAAACCTATTCACTCGCGATTTGAAGACACCTAGATTATATCTATTCGAGAAGACCCATTCAGGAAGCGCATTCCACACTTTGGTGGTACGCGCAATGAAAGTGGAGCCAAAGCGTACGGGTTTTCGGAATATCAACCCTGTAACGATGTCGCTTTTTCGTGACTGATTAACCTGATGATGAAGTCCAAAGAAATTGACAAGCGTCTTTTAATAAAAGAAAATAAAAAATCTTGACGAGTGATTTTCGTTGTGTAACTTGCGCTTATGTCACGTGTTTCATGCAACAAAGTACCGTACTCAGCGATATCCATCCACATTCCTGTTGCGTACTGCACAAGAATGGAATTCGTTACCGCCATCTCTGTTTCCTGAGACCTACAATCTTGGAATTTTCAAGGCTAGAGTGAATAGATATCTTCTAGATCGACGAGCTCCATCCTCGGCCACACCGTCGCTTAACATCAGGCGAGTTGGTGGTCAATCGTAGATCTATCTTCTATAAAAAAAGAAAAAAAAGTAGGTAATTGTAATTATTATAATAATTTGTTGCGAAAACATATGCGACAAAGTAATAAGTATGCGGCTAAAGATAAAAAACTGTAAAATATAATATTAAAATTATCATAATCTAAATAACTGAAAATATTGTTTATTGTTTATTGTTTATTTTACATTGCATTACAATTACATACATAACATAGGTACATACATAATCACCCTAATAATATAGCAATCTAGTGCATATCGACTTCAACAGACGCAAATTCGCAAAATAACTACTGAACCAATTATTATTATGGGATCAATAGTTTCAGATTACTCCTATAGATATTTCATCAAAATTAAATATTCCTTTCAATTAAAAACAATCGTTCCCACTTTACTTGTAGGTGAGGTACCCTGATTTTTTTCAACATTTTATTTTACCTCTTTGTTATACACATTCTAAATTTAAATTTTCTAGTAGTTCTAATACAAAGAGACTGAGCTAAGCCCCCCGAACGGACAGACAGACAGACAGACATGATGAAACTATAAGGGTTCCTTATAAAGAGAAAGGATACAAATAATAGCAAATTATATCTTACATAAAATATCAAAATCAAAGTTCACGACAACAGTTTCAGAAATCTGAAAACAGGAGTCGATACGGAAGCCACGCCTTTTGCACCTGCTGCAACCAATCAGAGCCAGCCACCCTAATCTCACCCCCTTATTAGCCAATCACAGACGTGAAATATGACGTTAACGATGTTAGGGTTGCTACTAAATCGATTTCAGAGAACTTTAGACTTTACTTTTTCGGAGTTGGGATACATTTTGCGCTGTATAATTTTTTTTAATAATCTGCTGTCATATTTTGGATGGTATGATGTTTGATTTAGTTGAATTTCATATTCCGTTGGCTCTGGTCAGTCTAGGAGTCCCCGTGTTGGTTCTTACTGGGTATAAGCTGTGGGTTAGTAGCCAGTGGCTCAGTAGTTTCGTTTGCGTGGTGCGTGTAAAGGAATCAAGATTCATTTCCCGCTGATGTCCTACGGCAGTGAGACGCCGCACGTTTGGACCAGCTCTAGTGTAAGTACTGGCAGAAAATGCTACATTAGCATTAAGGCCTCCCATTGTTCAGCTTGTTAATATTCAGGTACCAACTTGTGTGCAATAAAATGTGATCAATGTAAAATAATCAGTTATTACAGAACAGTACCTATATAGCAGAATGGACGTCATTGTACTCATCATTACAAGTCACCTTTAATTTGGGTAGTTTGAGAACAACTCTAAAGTCGCAAAAAACCATACAATCACACCTATTTTCCCTTAAGGGGCAAATAGGGGCGAGCAGCAAGGACCAGCGGGCTTACTCTCAACTCTTGTAGCGATGCAAAGTTCGCTCAGCGCCCGTTTTTTAGGGTTCCGTAGTAAACAAGGAACCGTTATAGTTTCGCCATGTCCGTCCGCGGCTTAGCGTAAAAACTGTAAGTACTAGAAAGCTCTAATTTCGTATGATTATACATAATTATAACGCCAACAAAACTGTAGACTAAAATCTTGGTTTTTTTTGAGGTACGTCCCATACAAGTAGGTAAAGTGGGGATGAATATATTTTTTTCTCATCTACCCCATTGAATGGGGTATCGTTGAATAGGTAATCAAAAATAATTGGGGGTGTGCGAAAACCATTTTTCAATTTAGGGATTCGTTTGCGAAATATTAAGCTTTACAGTGATATTTTTTGTTAGAGTCAAGTGTCCCCTCCCTCTACCGGCTAAACGGTTCAGAGATATAAAAAATCAGGCTAGTAGAATATATGATGAAATTAAAAGGAAAACTATCACGGCTAAGTAGGCTCTACAAGTTATCGAGTTTTAGTTAATCAACTTAATATAATTACTTAGACACGTCAAAAACTAATATGTTCGTAGTATCAAACAAGAGACCCTGTACTAAGCTCACATCTCATATACTACGGAACCCTACATTGCGCGTAGCTCGACACACAGTTGGCCATTTATTATTTATCTTGCTTTTTTAAAAACTTTTGTACCAATCTCTCGTAATTGCAGAAAAAGCAAGCTAAAACCGAGCGCTAAGAGAACTTTGTATCGTAATAAAGGTTGAGAGTACGGCTGCAGGAGACAATACAATGCCAAATTTGACCATGGTTAGAGGGTTATATGGGAGGTGGAGGTGGTATTAGAGTGATTTTAGATGTTATGTTGGCCTGCGGTGGTAAGTAGGGGTTAGAGAGTTAGCCTATCTCCCACATAAACTACAATTTCCCTCAAGTCCTTTAACGTCCGGGAAGAGAAGCAGCTGGAACATTCTATGTTTTTCTTTTTCATCAGTAGCCTGTCGATTATCTAAATAGAGCGTGTAAGTGAAGTGAGGCCCTGTGAGTGAATTTGCATTTTTCGAGCTGAAAACTGCAGAGTAATGTCAAAGATCGAGTGTTAAATGTATTTGCCGGTTCCTTAAATTATTGCTAGGTATTTTAACGCTGCAGTACTAAATATGAAAAATACAAGGTCACTTAGGGCCTCACTTTTTTATGTTAGGACAGATCTACGATTCACTACCAACTCGCCTGATTTTAAGTAACGGTGTGGCCGAGGATGGAGCTCGTCGATCTAAAAGAAATCTATTCACTCTATCCTTGAAAATTCCAATATTGTAGTTCGCAGGAAACAAAGATGGCGGCAAAGAATTCCATTCTTGTGCAGTTACCATACACACAATACAAAATCAATAAGAAAGTGGACCGATATCGCTTACGTTGCTTCGCTTGGAATACGAATTTTGGCATTTCAATAAGAAATGCGTGGTAATGCGCCGACTTTCTGTTAGGTTTGAGTAATTAATTAGGTCGTGAAGCTGTTGTGCAAACTCCCCGAAATGAATCCTATAGAACAGGGGTTCCCAAACTTTTTCATATCGCGGCGCCACTTACAAGTTTCATATTTTATTTCGGCGCCCTAGGTAGTAGAAGAGGCTACAATGATAGTAGGTAGTCTTTAGGTAGCCACAAAAATGAAAACAAGAGATATGGTCAAGCGGTATAGTCAATTACTTTTCGGAGAGTGAGCGCGCATGCAGCACGAGTTGTTTGAATTTTTTACTTTGTGCCCACTTATACTTGATACTTTAGTTTCTGAAGAAGAAGAAACAGAACCACGGCACCCTCTTTATTCTCTACGGAACACCTGGGTGACGCGGCGCACTGTTTGGGAACCCCTGCTATACAATGTAAATATATTTTACGTCGGTGCTCGAGACTAAGTAGCTTCTTGGTAAACAGTTTATCGTCACCGATTAACCTCACAGCTAGCCGGTCAATCAACTCTAAAGCTTCCAGCTGATACTTGGCTGATCCATAAAAAAGTGGTAGCAGCGTTTCACTTCACTTACGCGGTCGTTTATCTCAGAGAATTGACAGGCAATTGTTCTTGTTGCAGGGAAGCGAGGTGTCTCCGTACGGTCCGTTGTGGGACGGTCCTCCTGCGCCCGTGCCCTATCCAGACATCCTGGCGTTCCCGCCTGCTGACCTGGGTAACTGTATCTTACTAACTGCAAATTATCATTATCCTCTCAGCGACAATAAGTCCACTGCTGGACATAGGCCTCTCCCATGGATTTACAAAAGGACCGATTGAAGCGACTTGCAGCTAGCGTCTTCCTGCCACTTGTATGAAATCGTATGTGGCTGGTCTTCCTACGCTACACTTGCCGGTGTGTGGTCTCCACTCGAGAACTTTTTGACACCATCGGGCATCAGTTCATCGCTCGTATGAAAACATACAATCGAATCGAGACCTCCTTCTCGTTTTTTGGAGTCAGTTAAAATGCGCGCGTTTACGGCTAAAAGTAGAATACATTTTACACTCATACATCTATAAAATAAGATGTATGATACACAGGCATTTACTTATAGCACATTTGGTGTTAAGCGACGGTCCAGTCTTTAAAGTACGAACAGATTTTTAACTGAGGGTGCTAACTAACGCAGTTCAGGCATTAAAACGTTCCCTACAATCATACAATGTTTTCCCTTGTAACCTTGTTACACAGAACTTATAATTAAACAGAAAAAAACCCTTGTAACCTTGTTAAGCAGAAAAAATAATTTAACTGATGACGTGACAGTGTGGTCGGCAGCGGGGTGCGGCCGCGGCGGAGCTCGCTCCACGCCGACGGGCAAGAAGACTCGCCGTCGCGTCGCGTCCGTCGCGCAACGGCGGGCGGCCAACATCAGGGAGCGACGCCGGATGTTCAACTTGAACGAGGCGTTTGACAAGCTCCGGCGGAAGGTAAGAATAATCTACTCAACTAAAGCTAAGTATATGGTTGGCGACGGGTGGTTCTCTGCGTCAACGGGCTACGAATCACGACATATAGGGTTTTCTACACAAATAACGAGAGGGATCTGTGTGATAACAGGCAGGAAGGGCTAACGGGTTCTTAGGGCACGTTTTACAGGAAATATAGACGATATACTTAATTAAATTATATATTTTCCTACTTATCAGATTTAAAAGATAGGTACCAAAGAAAAACTTTTTGAAATATTTCTCTTATTTATATAAACAAATTCATTTCTAAAATACATACCCAATGATTATGTATGTTTAAAAATGTTGTGATGCGCGAGAGAGATAGCTGCGTGCGTTGAGCCTATCTTATCCTCCAGGTGCCGACATTCGCGTACGAGAAGCGTCTGTCCCGTATCGAGACGCTGCGGCTGGCCATAACCTACATCAGCTTCATGTGCGAGCTGCTCCACGGCTCCCCGCAGCCGCATCACCCGCACCCGCTCCCCCCGCGGCATGTCTTCGACGCGGAAGTGCCTTGGTGTGCTTAGATCGTAAGGTAGCTAATCACCTAATCATGGTTTCGGCGCGGAATGCCCAATTCTCAAAATGGCACGAGTTTTAAAAGCACAAATTCTACAAATAACTAATTCTCCGAATGACCAATTCCATAAATGCACTTTTCACTCATTCAGACATGGTCAATATACATAAAAATTAATATGAAGATTACAAATGAAGAAATCTATAGGCAAGGTACCTACAGATAAATCTTTTAGGCATATAGGCTCCGTCTTAGAATTTGTCTTGGTAAAACTAAGCCGAACGTGAGAGGTCCCATGAAAATAAATAACAAAGTTTCTTCTACAAAAACATCAAAAACAACAAACAAAAATAAAAAATCTCTTACATCAAAAATGGTTTAGGCGGGCGTATATGGGAGCATAATTAATATAAGTTTATCTAACCGTAAGACATAGTTTAATTAATTATATTACTCATTTTAAGCATCGATCATTGTGAGAATTACTTGTTTGTAGAATTTGCTATTAAAAGGCCAAGATGTTTATAGGATTTGAACTTATTCAAGACATTTCGAGAATTAGGTATTCCGCGCCTAAATAGAACTGTTGCATGCAGCGTCTTCCCGCCACAACAGGTCTAAATTCACGTAAATGTGTTACTGAATGTCTATAACGCCATTGTATTTGTTTGACTATTTTTTACATAGAGAATGTGACTCTAGGTATTATACCTCAAGATTTTCTTACAAGAATTTTATATTCAGTGGGAAAGCCAGGTTCTTGAAATCCGCAGTTTAGAAGACTAGTTATTATCATCATCAAGCTACCTTGCCAAGCATTAGAGAAATAGGAACAAAGTCAACCACTTTGTTCCTAATTCTCTCTCTACCCTCAATTTTTCTAATTGAGGGTAGTAGTACCCTCAATTAGAAAAATTGTCGTCGAAAAATTTCGCTAGCCTTACTTGAAAGCCAGTGCCTATTCCAGGCATCTAGTGCTTACCGTTGTCGCGGTAGTCTGGAACGGTAACACTTAACATTGTTCATTTATCAATCGTCATTTAACAACGGATGACTTTGATCAAACGCTTTATCAAATTTAAAAATATCTGATAAGTTATTGTAATTTTTTTTAGTATTCAAGATTACGGTCGACCACCAACTCGCCTGATGTTAAGCGATGGTGTGGCCGAGGATGGAGCTCGTCGATCTAGAAGATATCTATTCACTCTAGCCTGAAATTTCAAGATTGTATGTAGTTCTCAGGAATCAGAGATGGCGGCAGAGAATTCCATTCCTATGCAGTACGCATCAAGATTGTGGATAGATATCACCGAGTTCGGATTTTTGGCACTTTTTGGGCCACTATGTTACTTACAGAGATTTTTTACTGCTAAAATATTAATTTGTGGCTACAATTCTTATAAGATTTGCCAAACAACCAAAATATTAACAAAAAATATTTTTAAAGCATGATAATATTTTAGCGTTAAAACTTTAACTGAAGACTTCTTATAAAGTAAGCTTTCTATAAAAAAACAGTCCCCAACTCAGCGGCAGGTAAAGTACAGTTGAGCCCAAGTTAATATTATGGAGGATGAGAAAAATATGAATTGTAGGTACAGGTACAATTGCACGGCCTTAGGACTTTGATTGCTTTGCAGTTGGCTACATTTTTTTAAACTCTAGGGGGGGGGGCAGCTGACCCCCCCCCCCCCCCCTTGGTGACGCCGTTGCATACTTGTGTATACTTGCATACTTGTGTGTCACACTTACAAGAACACGACTCTAACACAATCAAAGCTGCGCGCAATCGTATCTTGCAACACCTTTATATAGATTTAAGTAATTATAACCTAAAATGTCTTCCAATTTTAGTCATCTAAGTCAAACTGTATTATGTAATAAGTAGTGAATAGTATATATGTATTGTAATTAAATAATTATTGTATAAGTGAATAAATAAATAGTTGCCTGACTTTTACTTGTCCTCAACAGGTCACAATATCTACTCCCTGCCATTTCAGTAGTAATTTATTGTAGGGGAAAATTGCCTAGAAGTCATAGCAACCTAGTTTGTCTGGTGGCTTAATCAGTTCTCTTATAACCGTGCACCAAGTTGGCTTGCACTCATTTTAAGGGTTCCGTAGTCAACTGCGAACACTTATAGTTTCGCCAGGTCCGTCCGTCCATCCGTGGCTTATCACAAAGAGTATTAGTACTACTAGAAAGCTGTAATTTGACATGGATATACATATTAATCATGCTGAAAAAATCGTATAGTAAAAATTTGAAAAAAAATAATTGTCTAAATTCTTCTTTTAAAAATAATTCTTCATTTAAAGAGCGGATGAATTATTATTTTCCCATCTACCCCAGCGTGTGGTATATCGTTGAATAGGGAATCAAAAAACATTGGGGGTGTGCAAAAACAACATTTTTTGAGATTCGTTTGCTAAATATAAAGTTAGAAGTGATAATTTTTGTTTGAGCCAGTAAAGGCTCTAACAAAAATTACCCCCTTTATTACCCCCTTTACTGGCTCTAACATATATTATCACTTCTTTACTGGCTAAACTGTTTACTTTGGAGATATGCTAAATATTACGAAATTAAAAGTAAAACTATCACGGCTAAATAGGCTTTACAAGTTAATGAGTAGGTAATAGGCAGCGTGCCCTGTCGGCAGGGACAGCGTAGTGTATAAAGAGACAGGGTCCCGATTTGGTCCCGATCTCCATACTTCCCAGACAGGTGATAGATAGGGCCCGAGAAATATGGTAGGTGAAGAGATTGTGGCCAAATGCACGCCTGTACTTAACAAGTATCCGTATTAAAAGAAAAACAAACTACCCGACAGCAGAAGAGCGATAAAGATAAAGAACATTTATTTGCATACAACCTGAGAGTCGTTTTTATACACGGAGTGCACAAAAGATGGTACAATATTGATACAGATTTTTGAACTTATGATTTCATTATGCTTGATATGCTGTCGAGTGTACGGTTTTTGTGAGAAAGTATGCGCAAGATTAAAAATGCGCATTCTTTAGAATAATGCTAGGAAAATCACCTATATATGACGAATTTTTTTTTTAAATTCAGATCTACGATTGACCACTAACTCGCCTGATGTTAAGCGACGGTGTGGCGGCGTGACGGTGTGAGGATGGAGCTCTAGAAGATATCTATTCACTCTAGTCTTGAAAATTCCAAGATTGTAGGTCTCAGGAAACAGCTAGCCCTGTAGTGAAATGTGTTGGAGGTTTCGAAATAGTGTATATTTTTATGTTTCATCATCATCATCTCAGCCATAAGAAGTCCACTGCTGGACATAGGCCTCCCACATGGATTTCCAAAAAGACCGATTGGAAGCGGCTTGCATCCAGCGTCTTCCCGCCACTTGTATGAGGTCATCTGTCCATCTCGTGGCTGGTCTTCCTACGCTGCGCTTGCCGGTGCGTGGTCTCCACTCGAGAACCTCTCGGCCCCATCAGCCATCAGTTCTACGTGCCATGTGCCCACTGCCACTTTAACTTACTTATTTTTATGTTTGTGAATGTTTTATTTTTATAAAACATACTTATAGCCTGCGTCAGTTGTGTCACTCACGAAGTGAAGACGAATCTAACGACACCTCGCACGTCAAATTCGATCAAGCCGCTGTAGGCGCTCATATAGAAATATAATAGATATGTACATACCCACATACATACATAAACTCGAAAAACATAAACCTCCTTCTTACGCAGTCGGGTGAAAACACAGGCGACCCATCGTTTAATTATGGTCTCTAAGAAATATATATCATTATTAAACGACGGGTCAATTTATTTAGTCACTGAAAAAGCAATTAATAAAATATCCTTAATTAGCAATAACTCATTGAGTCATGCAAGGTACTTAATGTTTTTACAAATGATTGTTATAAAAGAAATTCAATAGTTATTATTTGGGTCAGTGTTATGTTGGTTTCTGGAAGTGAATATTCGTAACTTAGTCTTAAAAGTATTTTGTCTCTTAGTAGTGTTAAAAATGCGGTGGACCCTGATATGTGTAAGTAGACTTACTTATTTATTTTGTGATTTTCGGGATGATATTTCAAAGCCTTTTTTTGGACGCAATCTACACCTATCACTGTCAGGTAGGTCCAGGGCCTCAAGGCTGCTATTTGAACCTACATTTGTTCTGATTTTATTTTTATTTAACACTTTATTGCACACAAGTACAAAGTAACAAGCTGTACTGCTAATGTAGCATTTTCTGCCAGTCTTCCTCATAGATCCTGCTTGATACGATTCAGCGACAAGTGTGCCAAATCGCTAGTCTATTACATAGAAATAAACTAACAAATTGTCAGAATTGTCGCTAACTCGTATCAGCGAGTGGCGAACGAGTGATATGATAGTTCAATAGCAGCTTTTTTAGCCAGGTTTTTGGCTGTCGCATTCGACCGTCACAGGAACACTAGATCATTTCCGTTGTCCCCGACTCGTCTCTCGACGACTCGGACTGGTGGATAGTAGTCTAGTAAAAGTAAGTCCGTTTGAATGGAGCTGATCACATTAAATGCACTTTGAGGAATTCTTTGAAATTATAATAGGAAAATACCTAAAAACATAGATTCAAAATAATCCCCGATTACTAGCTGTGTTTCGCGGTTTCATCCGCTTAGTTATGAAAAAACGGTGATAATTATGATGATTATGATGACATGTCCGTCTCTAGGTTCACAGCTATCTCTATACCAAATTTCATAGCGATCGGTTCAGCCGTTTGAGCGTGTAAAGGTAACAAACTTGCGATTTTATAATATCATTATGAAATTGTGTCAAATGTATTTCAAAACACCAGTACACTCAAATAAAAAAATAATATTCTTAGTTGTCTTTTATGTTGTCACAAATATTACTTTTACTGGACTATAGTAACGACTCGGACGTCGCTCTGACAAAATGTGTAAATAGATTTTATTCGGTCCGAGAGGTGAACCTAGTTTTATGTGTAGATAGCGCTGCCATTTTTTTTAAATATTCAAATATTGCTTTGATATTGAAATATTGTATAAATTATTTTTTTTATAAAAATACTCGTTTTATGCACGGATACTTGGTCAGAAGGGGAGATGTACGGTGTACTAAAGCAGTCACTGAATGGTGGACGCGAGACGGAATGCGAGCGGATGGTAGCTCCATTGGTCGAGTGGTATCGACAAGGCAGTTAGGAATACAGTGGATGAGACTGGAACAAAGCAGAAAAGAGTAGCGCGCTAAAAAGGAGGTCTATACTTAGGAGTCAGGAGTGGGTAGACAATGGTTGATGATGATTATGCATTATGGATACGTATGGATACTTCTTGATATAAAGCTACGTCCGCGGGGCCGTACTATTTTACTCAACAGCCGAAGGACCGGAGGAGAAGCCGATGTACTGTACAAGCGTGTTGAATTTGCTCTATCAAAATTAGTATGAGAAAAAATAAATATAACATTATAAGGATATGAACTTCACACCCTATTCTTTTGCTTAGGGGATGAATCTGACTTCCCTCTACATCTGATAATGCTTGTGGGATACTCTAGTCATAGTAGTGGTGTTGGTGGTTTGGGCGAAACCGTGCACTCAAAGTGCACGGTTTCGCCCAAATCTGGAGCTAAATATTTCTACAATATGAACAGATAGCGAGATCGTATTTTATAGGCCTTTAATATTACTACATCGTCAGTCACACCTGTTTATTATTTTGTATGATTTCTGTTTACTATTTTATTTCCGTTAATTCCAAATAATAATTCAGTGGAAAAACATTAGACGTCTGTATTTCGAGTTAATAACAAACCCGTTATTGTCTTTCAAATTATAGGAAAACAATTTCCAATCAACAGGTATTTGTCATCACGTCATATAATAACAATACCACTTATAATGCACAATAGACTCAGATTTTTATAAATGATAGATTTTTGATCAAGCTATATCAGTTATCTTCGATACGTTACTTTAGTCTTACCTATTCGTATTGTGGTTTCATTTAAAATAATGATCCTATTATTGTTTCAGGTGTTTGTATTGGCGTCAGCACACGATATTATATCATCGACAGCAATGCGCCCTAAAAGAGATTTATGGTCCATCAAGAAGTTCATAGGGTCTAAGCTTTTTGGGACTGATACTGTGCTTGTCCGTTTACCAGATACACTGAAAACTGATACGCCCCAGCTATTCAAGATTAAAGGATACGACAATATTTTCTTAAAAGTTAATAGGAAACCAAAGGAAAAAGAAATAGAGAAACTTGTGAAAATTAAATATGAAAACCCTATTATAGTTAATCCAGCAATGGCCATAATAGGAAACTATTTGGGAACGAATACACCGAAAGAAACCTTACTGGCACTCGAAATTACAAAAAATTTAATGAAAACTGGTATATTAGGAAATGATAGAGAAGAACTTGGACATAAAGTAGTAGCTCCAATTGTGTCTCAGGATTTCTCTCAAAATTATATTATCCGAGAACATGTAAAACCACTTGGAGTAATTCCAGAAGAAAGAGATCCAATTTATCTTCATTACCCTGATCCACCTGTCCTTGCAGCTGAAACATATAATGTTGAGAATGACCGACCCATCGCAGTTTATCCAGCAGAATATCCACCAATGGTCGTAGGTTCTGAAGTGAAGTACAGACCTCTTCATACAAAGTATTTTTACAAACAAGAATCTGAAGATGCTGATACGACATACGAGTCTTATGATAACGAAGGGGTCATAGTTTCGAGAACAAATAAAGTACCAGTTAAGCCGCAGTATATTTCACTACGATTAGCAGACGTAGTCTCAATTGCTGCTAACCCTTTCTTAATCAAATCTCAACAATCAATGCCGACTGCGTCGATATCTGCAAATCAAATGAAAGAAACATTGCAAGTGATGCCAATTCATTCTTATGTAACAGAAAATATTCCTTATTCATCTCCAACAATTTCATGTCCTAATGTAGCAAAAGCGCCAAGCGAAGATGATTATGATAATTTCAACGGACACCAAAGTTCATTTAATATATATCCCCAAAAACTTTCAGAGTCTTCAAATGTACCTGATTTCATAAATCATTCAAAGCTTCCTTTCGATCTAAGAGAGCACTTAACTGATGGAGAAATTGAAAAACTGAATAATTTTATAAATTCAAAGTTTGGTTACGGTAAAAATAATGAAGCATTTGCTCAGATACCATTTGATGAAAATAAAACTGAAGGAGATATGACCGACGATCCAAAAGAAGATCCTACCAGTACTGGTGAACCAATAAATCCGGGGCAAATTGTAAGTAGATATAGTTACATACAACTGGGGGATGAAAGTCAAGATGCTACTGTTGTCAGGATTGAAGATCCCAGGTTAAATCAAACCGATCAAACCAAAGAAGTTGATTCTGCCTTTAAATTACCACAAAATTATGTCTACGTACCTCCACCGATGCCTAACACAAATAATATAAATGCCAATGTTCCAGCTCCCATGACAAACACAGATAATATCAATCAGAACAACCCCCACAGAGTCGGTGAATACCAAGGTCATCGTGGTGTTGTAAACGATCCCAGAATCTCAGTGCCAATGATATTGAGAGCTGATCGAAACATATTAGCAAAAGGTAATGAGAAATCAGGGCCGGCCAAAACGAATAACCAACTTTCTTTGACTCAGAATCCGATTGTGGTTGCAGAATCTGACAAACAAAACAAAGTTACGTCTAACAAGGGAGCTGTTAACACCAGTAGTGGAAAACCTTTTGTTGGAGGAGAAAGAGCCAACATGGCGAGTAAACCAAGTAGTATACCATATAATGGGGGCCCTGTGTTTTAATAATCTTTAGAAAAGTTGTGATAACTGAAGAAATTAAGTATTAATTTTTTCTACGACAGTAAAATATGAAGATGTGATAATATGACTAATAAGAAATTAGTATTTTAAATAAAAACTACGGGTCACTTACATCTGCTTTAAGCCGAAAAATCCGACTATAATTTCAACCGAATTCGGCGGTTTTTTTTTCAAAGAAGCAGCGCGAACGTCACTCTCGGTCGGTGACGCGCCTCGCACTCCACTCGTGAGTCGTCGTCGTTTTTATTTAAAATGTGTGAAAACCACGTTAGTTTCCATAATAGGAATTTAGTATTTATTAATAGTTTAATTTATAAGATTAGTATTAAATTGTTAATTATTCTAAATATTGGTTTTAATTACAATTAAAATACTGTTTTACACTATCGCGGTTGAGTACCTATTAGTATAACATTTAAATGATTACTTTGTTTTGGTGCAGGCAGATGCGTAAATCATAATCTAAATTTAACTGTAAGTATTTAGTTTTACTGCCAACATATGTTCTTTATCACTAGTAAGGATTATAAAGAAAACCATTGTACATGTTCTGACTTATTTAATGTTAACTTATTTATGTCTAGTAATAGTTAGTTAAAATAAACTTCATCTCATATTTGAAACATCATTCTTATTTCTACCTTTTGTAGGACCGTTCTGATTTTCATAACTATATCAATAGCTATCTATCCATGAACATTATTCACTTTTTAAACCTACCAAGCCAAATGTAGTCACAAATGTATTAATACGTGGCTTTTTTGGTTTAAAATTGGAATACAGCATTTGCTTCTATTTACATAATGCTGGTATCTATTTTGTTAAGCAGCAACTAAACGCCAATATTGGTTTATAGAACTTGTTATAACCCTCCTTACGCATTCGGGTAAGAAATCGTCATAATGTTGTCCACTACAAAACTTAGAAAAATGGTATCAATACCAAAAATGTAGAATCTCTCGATAAAAAAGTTTAGAGTTTCATTAGTCTAGAGCTACCTTCAGAGTTCCAAACTAATGAAAATTCTTAAAATGACTGAAAACGTACGAAATTCTCATGAAATTATCAATCCTTTTATGAACTTAATTATTTAAAAAAAAAAAAATGTTTATTGGTGCCTTCAGAAGTACCCCCAACATCAATTGAAAGAAGCACTTTACAAACTTTCCACTATGATACATCAGAAAAAAAATCGAAATCACGAACCATTTCAATGCTTGTTTTTTTAAAATTAAGTAGGTACTTAATTTGATTTTCATGGACGCTACCAAGATTTAGGTATATTTTATTATTAATATTTATTAAAGTACAGGCTGGCTTTAATGGCTTGGTAGATTTTTTACGTATAACGAATCTATCTATATATTATCTATCTACTTTACTTTAAACACTGATAAAAAACGGTGCAGTTCATTCTCAACATTTGGCATAAAGAGAAAGCTTAGGAATATCCATCACAACTTTACAATACAATACACGTGTCCATAGAAAAAGTTAAGGGTCTCTACGAATAGAGTTGTTGTCTCACTCACACTCAAGCGTCACATTTTCGAAGATATACTTACATTAACTGAATGTACTTTCGGCAAATCTGTGTGTGTACAAGGAACATTGACAATAACAATACACATTTTTCACAAAAAAGGTTCAAACAACAATACGAAGATAAATATTTTTTTTCACTATAATTGATTTTTATATAAAGTATATAAAAATGTACACAAAACAATTTTTTTGTGAAACATTTGGAGTATATCGTTGAGATTTCTTACGTACGTTGTTCAACTTAGTAGTTCTTTACGTAATAGTAGTTATGTATGAATTCAGTCAGTTTGTGTTTCCACCATTAAAAGAAAAACAAAACACCCGACCACAAAAAAGAGGTTTTTGCAATCTAATTTACGATTTTGTTACGCTTGATATGCTGTTGAGTGCACGTTTTGTAAGAAATAATAAAAAATAATTCTAGTGAAATCATTTATCTATTACGAAAGGTAAAGAAAAAGAGCTTTATTAATATTACAAAAAATATAGCCTATGGCATTAAAAAAGTGAAGACGAATCTAAGGACACATCGCACATTAAAATCGATGAAGCCGTTTAGATTGTAGCAGGTAATATAGAAACACACATACATACGTACATACACTCGAAAAACATAACCCTCCGTCTTATGCAGTCGAGAAAAAAATTAACGCGTGCACGGGAAAACAAAGTCGTATTCGTATAAGCCCTTAAAAAACGTTTTTCACAATTCAATTCACAATAAAAAAATTCTCAATTCAATTTCACAATCGCAGTTTTTTTAACCACTCCATAACGGAAATTTCAATCACCTCTTAATTTTATGGAATTTGAAATTTGAGAGTGAGTGTTTCTGCTATTTTGTTAAGTCATTATTGTCTATTTAGAAATTTTGATATATTAAAATGTTCTATGTATTTCATTCACTTTACTTGTTGTTGTTAGCCTGTAGTGTCCCACTGCTGGGCAAAGGCCTCCCCCGACATTTCCAGTCTTGACGGTTTTGTGTATTGATGTGCAAGTTTTTATCAAAGGTGTCAAGTTCGTCTCGCCATTTCATCTCTCATAATAGTTATTGTAATTTAATTACAAACGTGGAAAATTGAATTTCCAGTTTTAATAAATTGCCGCCCTCACTAGGTGGGGTTGGCATAGGCTTCTTTTAGCAACATTATTTCATTATTTTGTTCCAGAACAACGGTGCTCCCTATTTCAATATTCTGTTAAATCAAAACGTTAGTTCACATTTTTTGCCAAGATAGTTCTTTATCCAAACAAATTCTAGCGAAAAGTATGTTTTTATTTTAAAGGCAGATTCCGTTACATTATAATTTCAACTCTAACTCAAGACAGGGTAATATGAGAAGTGCTGTTTGAACTCCAATCTACTGTAGATTGGAGTTCAAACAGCACTTCCCATATTATGTGAAATCAGTGTGAAGTTGGAAATTACGGCGCTTACGCCGCCGGTTTTACTCTTTTGAGGAATATCCTGTCACAATAAAATTTCGACCCTATCTAAAGACATGGTAGGTTCAAGTTCAAACAGCACTTTCACGGTGTAAGGTGAGTGTGACGTCAGGCGGGGGTTGGTCCCAGCGCTCCCAGGGGGTGAGTTTGCGGCGGCGGTCCATGGTCGCGGCGGTCTCCGCTGATGCTTCCGAGTAGCCGCTGCTGTAAGAACGGAGACTTCCTGATGCGCGGATCTTATGTTCTGGAAAGTAAATGGGAATTTTAGAATTTTGGAATTTTTTCACACGCATCATTCTTTAATTTAACTCTGCATTCACTCCGTTAAATTAAAGAATGATGCGTGTGACAGCTGTCAGAATGATTTAGTTAGTGAAATGTCAGTGAAATGTGGTTTTGGTATCGATTTTACTGAAGAACATTATTTTAGTTAACAGAATATTTTGATCATCGATCATAGGATGATCAAAATATTCTGTTAATTTCTCACTGCGGAAATGAATTTGAGAATTCGAGTCCAGTTTGAGAGGTTGATCGAACTTAAATAACGTTTTTCAGTAAGGCCGTTTGTGTGTAGGTAAAAAAGAAATTACATACGTACATGGTTAGGTACTTTATTTAGTTAGACGCCTCTAAAGCCGTAGTTTTTATTTAAGAATGTATGAAGATCACGTTGGTTTCTATAACTTAATTTTTATACAGAGTAGGTACATATATTTTCTAGTAAACAAATCTGTTAAATTTTGGTCTGGTTATGGATAGTGCGAAATGAATGTATGTATGTATCATCATCATCATCTCAGCCACAAGAAGTCTACCGCTGGACATAGGCTCTCTTGCATTTCCAAAATGTTCGATTGGAAGTGGCTAGCATCCAGCGTCTTCATGCCAATCATACGAGATCATCTATCCATCTCGTGGCTGGTCTTCCTACGCTGCGCTTGCCGGTGTGTGGTCTCCACTTGAGAACTATTCGACCCCATCGGCCATCAGTTCTACGTGTTATGTGCCCTGCCCACTGCCACTTCAAATTGCTAATGCATTGTGCTCTATCGGTGACTTTCATACGTCTACGGATCTCTTAATTTCTGATTCGATCTCGCAGAGACTCCAAACATAGCCCTTTCCATAGCTCGCTGCGTAAATCTCGAGCTTCCTTATAAGGACCATAGGGATTGACCACGTTTTCTGTGCCGTATGTCATCACTGGTAACACACACTGGTCGTGAACTTCCGACTCAAGGTAGTGGGTATATGAGGTATGTATGTATGTATGTATGAAATGATTGAATGAGGATGACGTACCGACCTCCAATATTATCCAGGTAGTTCCTGGCGACGTCATCGAGCTGCAGCACTTGTATCACGGGCGGGGTGGTCTTGCCGCGAGGTCTGCGCGCCAGTCTGATCACCACGTACGTGGAGATCACGAAGACAGCCACCAGCACCAGTCCCCCCACCGCTATACCCGTCTCTTTCTCGAAAAATACTGGGAAATGAGGTTTAAGTAAATAAAAACGCTGGTAGCACGAATCATTTTTACAAGATTTTACACAGTCAAAAATTACACACATTCAACGGGATATGAACCGCATAAGAACCACTTCCCAATGTCCGATTGGGCTCAAATTTGATGTGCATTTGTATCTTTGGTGACAATACAATAATATGGCACCATAGAGCTGTTCTGATGATGGAGTCGGCGGAAGGTGGCCATAGGAACTTCAGAACTAAACAAGATAAGCCCATCAAGTTTGGGCTCGATTAATTCGTCTTGAATACTTTTGTAAAAGCTTGTTTTATTAAAAAAAATACGTTTGGCATGTGACGTCTATGCCATTTCCATGCGAAAGTCAATCTTCCGCCATAAATGGGATAGAGACAAACGTTCCACCCTTATATCGAATGAAGCGATTTTGGGAATTCGAAAGTCGGGTAAAAACCCGACTGTGCAAGAAGGGGGAGGTATGTTTTTTGAATGTATGGTACTGTTTTTTACGTGTGTTTTATCACATAACTCCGTCATTTATTAACCGATTTGCCATTGAGATTGGTCCACTACAAATTTCATGAAAACCGGTTCAGTTGGTTTTTAAAACAAAATTGTGAATTTTTAAGTCGGGTTTTCTGGTTTTTTTTATAAAACTATAATTATCTACTGTTACTATCGAATGTTACTGTCATATATGCAAAGTAAGCCTAGTTATGCTCACCGTGATACCAGGGTGGGTCAGCAGCTTGCAGCAGCATCTCCGTGGGTCGCAGCAGTAGCGCCCGCGAGCAGCCGTATCTGTTGCAGGCCACGGCGCCCGCCTCGTCCCCCCCGCGCAGCGCGCCCACCCCCGCGCGCACAAGCCACGCCCCCTGCGCGAGCGCATGTCCGCTGCCGAACCCCATGGACGCGCGTCGGTCTAGCACCAGCGACGTGTTACCCGTCGACATCTTCCATACTGACACTTCGTAGTATGTAGCGTTTTCCACTGAAAACATATGATGAATAATAAGTATTTTAAATAGCATATTTTTATTCAATTGAGTGACCAAAAAATTAGCATATCGCTAGCCTGATTTTAAATTTAACGCTTACTCTTATAATGTATCATATCCGGGTAATCAATCATTTTGAGTCATCAGTTCAGATTTAATAGTTTAGAAATGCAGTAGGAATGGGCAAGTGATATAGGAAATCTTATTTAAGACCTATTCAATGAT
The DNA here is from genome assembly GCA_947563715.1 of Lycia hirtaria. Taxonomy (NCBI): domain Eukaryota; kingdom Metazoa; phylum Arthropoda; class Insecta; order Lepidoptera; family Geometridae; genus Lycia; species Lycia hirtaria. Next base: position 3,024,189 of record OX387385.1, on the reverse strand, counting down.
ATTGGGGTACCGTAGAATAGTTTTTTAATTAATGAGGGGGTGAAATTGAAAAAAAAACTCATACCTTCTTCCTTCACATGTACCACCCCACCTCCTATGTTTTACTGTGCTTATAAATTTACTACATCATTTTAGAGCGGGTCACAGAAAACATTTACCTGTCGAATTTCCTTTAAGTGGTGCTAATGCCAATAATCTCTGAGAAAAATGGTTATGACATACGGACATACAGACGGACGGACATGGCGAATATATAAGGGTTTCTCGTAGTATTACCACAGTCTATAGAACTCCCTTCTAGTAGTAGTAGTTATAGAGTTCTGACTGTGGTACTAAGGGACCTTAAAAAGCAACCCACCCCTGTGCGAGCGAGACAGCTGGTGCGCTCACATTGGGATCATAAACTCAAGAATATCAGTGGATGAAAATAATGTATTCCAATGCAAAGAATAACCTAAATGTCCTCACCTGGTATGCATCTCATCTGAAACTCTCCATACTCATACGCCAAATCACACTCCTGCGGCTGCTGAGGCCTCAAATGCTCGAAACTGAAGATCTTCTCGCACTGCTCTTCTTGAGACGCTATACCATTACTGGCTTCACAGCTCGCCTTCAACGTCCCCCCTAAAGGGCCAGTGATTTGAGATAAGGGGAGGATCTGTGAGCCAGTAGTTAGGTGCTGGATGTCGAAGCCAGAAGGCTGCACGTGCCAGAAATAAGTATCTGGGGCTGGTAACGCCTTGACGTTACAGCTGATGCTTTCTTTTTGGAGCGTGATACCCCGTTCAGCGCATTCTGGTGGATCTGGAAAGTAGAGATAGCCTCATAATTATAAAGATAAATTTTCTAGAATTTATGCTTCTCAGTACGTGATCGATTGATGTTAACTTTAGAAAGCCTAGTTCACTCAGACCCTCTCACTTGCAATTTGCAGATTCCTTAGGCATACATAAATCAGGGCAAGTCTTTTTGAAGTTAAGTGCGCAAATGCTCATTGTTAATTGCCATCAACTTCAAGCGGTGACGGAAACATGGTGAGGAAACCTGCATGTCTAAGAGCTCTCAATGTTTTTGAAAATATGTGAAGTTTGCCAACCTGCGATTGGTCTGTGTGGATAATCGAGCCCTACCATGAAAATATAGGACAGGTGGGAGACTGTTTATGCAAACATTGTTCATTTGTATGTGACTGATCGTTGCCGACTCTGCTTAAAGAAGAGGGTAGGTTCATCACTACTATCTCAGAAGTTCACTGCTAGATATAGGCCTCTTCAAAGGATTTCCAAACAACTTCCGTTTGAAAGTGTACTACAACCAGCATTTTTCGCCACTTCTATGAGATTGTCTATCCACATTATAGCTGATTGATATATTGTAATACTATGGGTATATATCAGGTATAGACTCCAGAATTTTTCTACTACATCGACCATCATGTTCTGTGGTATGTGTCTTGCCCATTGCCACTACAATTTCCTAATCGCTATCCTGTCTTGGTGACATTCGTTCTACCACGGATATATCATAGCTTTCTCCATAGTTGATATCGTGACTAAGCTCTCACTGGCAATTTTGCATACTAATGGTTGCCCACTTGGTGTTGCGTTGTTGAATGTACTTACAATAAACAGTAATACTGATGTGTTCAGCCCTGGTCTCCCCTACAGTGTTGGCGGCTGCGCAGGAGTACCGGCCCGCGTGGTGTCGCGTCGTTTCCTCTATCCTCAGTCGGTGGGAGGAGACGCGGTCGCCCCAGATGCCGCCGCGTCTTATTATACTATCCTAGAAACAGAGTAATTACACTTAGAGTGATACATTCATTCGAAATTCCGTTTGCAGTTGAAGCCAAAAATGACTATATACATACTAGTATTTATTAACATGTCCATGTTCCTACTATCCTCGTAGTGATGAAAAACGATGACGATCGTGAGTGTAGACGATAAATTATAGCCCATATTTGGGTTCTAAGCTACCCTTGTATCACGTTTCACAACACAAATATATGTCGTCCAAATAGACGAATTGCGTAGGTACTTTGAAGTTGTTTTTTTTTTAGTTTTTGGTACGATTACTTATAATATAAGAATCAGAATGTGTGCGTGGTCATCGCGTATATAGGTACTCTCTCTTTGACATGCATATAAGCATTAAAACTTAGTAGTAAGTCGTCATCGATATTCAATATAGTTAATCTTGTTTTCAGCGCTGAGTAAAGGGAATTCTTTATCATATTTTCCACTTCTATGTCAAATTCGTTAAGTTTGTAAAACTATTTAGTAAGAAACTTTCCAGGAAGCCGCGTCGTCGATTGCTTTACGAGGTTCAAAGGGTTTAAAAGGCATAAATGATATCTCTAAGAATCTATAATTTATTCTAGAATTTTAACTAAAATTTTAATAGGTGGTAAAAGTAATAATAAAAGCATAAACTTCAGCACATAATATGTAACTTTAGAAAGTAACTTTAGTAACTTTTTATTTACTTTATATCTATTTATTGCAAGTCAGTGAGGTTCATGCACATTTTATTTTAATATGCAGATTTTTATAATCCAATCAATTATGCAAAGGAAATATTAAAATCGGATGAAAAATTAAGAGGACACAGAGATTTTTATACATCATCAAAACCGGCCGTGAAACAAATGAAAAGAGAAAGCCATCCTCTCGCTCACTCACTTGCACATTCAATTATATTCTGTGCTCGCATACGCATAGCTACTCACGTAGTGTGAGTGAGTGTGTTGTCACGTTCCGACGTCATTTGCCAAAACCGCAAAGCTATCGCGTGTCAAACGAGATAAAAAGTATACTTACTTCAATTATTTCGTTACTTCTTAACGGACACGTCCAATAAAATAAAATAGTCCGAAAGTCTTAATTGCACATGCTTATGATACACTTTCGGCCTTACCGAAAAACGTTACTTAACTTTAAGCATTGCTTAACATATTTTGTCAACTTCTCACTGACACGTAATGTCACTTGCGGAAAGAAGACAGAGGATTTAAGATGATGCTTAAAGTTAAGATAACGTTTTTCGGCAAGGCCGTTAGAATTTAAATATCTCTTGCGTGGATGAGCCTCATTGCGCGCGATCTTTGTTTGTGTTTGTGTCGTGTTTATGTAAATGTGAGGGGAGGGGGCTTGCTCGCTCTGTCCCGTACACACACGTTAATGTACACACTAACATTAAAAGAAACCTACATGTAAAAGTGCCCTCGCGTTCCTAAATTGCAACAAACATACCAAGGAACGTCCGAATGATTACTAACTAAAAGTGGGTAGTTATGCTAATTGCCATAATAAAGATAAGTGCTCAAATGACGTTAGATTATTCATAAAAGTCGAGTTGCATTAAGCAACTTTGTTAGGTGTTCAAATAATCGATGTGCAATAAAGTTCTATAACATTACATTGCAATAAAATTACGGTCACCGTGGGTAACTTTGACTCCGTGTCAAACATTGTATGTAGCCTTTATTCGAAGGTTCTCGAATCAGGTTTATCTTAACTAAAATGCGCTTAATCACCGTTTATAAATGAGATATACCTACTGTGAGATAAATGTAATTGGTATTTTCTCCGTTTTTATTTCAATAAACGAATAAATGAATTTGAATAAGTAAGACGGCTAGTCTCTAAAATCGATACTGTCACCCCGCCACTGTACTTTGTCCACCCCTGTCAAACTTTTACGTAGCTTTTTTCGAAGGTTCTCGAATCAGATTTTTTCCAAAAGATCATTTGGGCAAAATATGATTATTTACGAATACATATTGTCTCTAAAATCAATACTATCACCGTGGGTAACTTTGGTTACTTAGCCAAAATGACTGGTTACTAATTTGACTACAAATTTTTTGGGAAATAAAATCGAGCTTCGAAAAAAGCTACGTACAATGTTTAACACGGAATCAAAGTTACCCACGGTGACAGTATCGATTTAAGAGGCTGTATTTTTTCGTAAATATTCAGAATTCTTAAAACTTCACACTAATAGTTCCCCAGTAGAATTTCCTCGTTCGGTGAAGCCGAGGAATACAACAAAAACTTGATTCCAAGCACATTTCAGTTCGTCATTTTATCATCCATTTGAAAATCGAAACTGGCAATTTCCGCTCCTAAGGCGGAAGCGTCACTACTGGAGGGAAACAATCAATGAACTTCTTTCATATATCTCTATTTGGTGACTGAAATCATCTGCTATATCCAGCCAGGCTACTTGACCAGCTAACATCAACTCACCTCAGAACTAAAAAAAAAAAAAAAGTTGGTGTACGTACCTAAGTAGACGCCCAGTTTTGATTTTCTTCGAGTTATTTCTTTCTTTTCAGTTTGAAGTCGGTTTATTTTTTTAAATTACTTTTATTATTACTCCTTATTTATAGAAAAGTGTAATTTTGTTTTCCTTTTGCATGATTATAAAAATAAATGTAGTTTAAAAAAATATGTATTCGTTTAAAAACAGCATGGACTCCTGAGTCTGTGGAGATCAATTTTATCAAATAACAAGTCTGGTGGCATTTGGTGCAGTCTGCAGTCTGCATATTTAACGTTTGATTACACTTACAAGTTCTTTGCCCTAGAACTCATCTACTCCAATGGTTATTTCCACTTCAGCTACCCTGGCAGTCGGACACTACTAACTTTAATTCTATGTCAGTTAGACACTGTCCTATAAGCTCAATTCTTGTAAAAAAACTTACATTAAAATACCAGTGGAACCTGTGCACGGGTGGGTTGGCCTTGACTTCACATTCTAAATGCAGTGGATCCAGCTCCACCACCTCGGCCAGGCTTCCATCGCCGACACGTGACACCTCCAGTATTGGACTATCTGAAATATTAAAACACATTTATTTTTAACGTTTCTTCATCATCATCAAGCCAATAGGCAATGGGAGGGGGGAAGAGAGGGAGATAATCTTTAGCAAAAAAAAACACTTAAAAGTTTAGTATTTCACAAACGGATTCCTAAATTGAAAAATGGTTTTTGCGCACAAAACTATAAGGGTTCCCTATAAAACTGGCTGAGGTTTGAACTCGAGACCTTCTTGAATGTCTAATTCAACTTCCTTTGGTTTCCACAAAGTCATAATATTTGTTAAAATAAAACCGGCGAATAGGAAACCTTGGAAGATCAAGTTTTATAAATAAGATGTGTAATATGTAACTTTATATCTACAGTATTTGTGTAACTTGAATATATTAAACCACATTTTTATTTCCATTCATTAATACCCGAATCAATAGATGTAATAAAATTAGCTATTAAGTATACTACACATTTATTTAAATATAAAACTTTGTTGGAGCCATAAAAAAAGACTTTTTGTCAAAAGTGCTCCATTTGATAAAACTATTGGAACCTACACATTTTGAGCGCAGCGTTAAAATTCTGGTCTTAGAACCAACGGCCAAAAACTGAAAAATCTACTTTATAATGCACAATTCTGTTTTAAAAACCAAACTGCTGCTCCGATTTTGATGAAATATCTTTGGGAACAATCTAAAAGTATATCCGTTCAAACATAATTTTTGAAATCGGTTTAGAAATGAGGGAGTTATGCGGTACAAGCAAATAAAAGAAAAACAAAAAAAAACTTACAACCGAATTGTTAACCTCCTTCTATTTGAAGTCGGTAAAAAGGTCCTAAAATGGCCAAGAGTCAAACCATTAAATTGAAATCAATCATGGAAGTCTCAGTCCAGTCAAAATGGTGCTTGGCTTACTAGAAATGCTATATGTGTAAAGAACAGATATATTCCACTCACAAGTAACGTTGAGCCTGATGACGTCAGCTTTGGAGCCATGCTCGGAGTCCATGGCGGGGTTGGTGGCCAGGCACTGCAGTGTACCACCATTGTCAGCCACCGTCGGCGTCAGCTCCAAGAATGACACGGCTGTCCGGCTCGCCTCATCCCAGCTCTGGAAACCATGGCGTAGGGATTAGGGGATTTGAGGGAACAATTTTGGGCTTGAATTGTCGGACTGGCAGGAAAAAAAAACAGAATACGTGCTATGTGCCCTGCCCAATGCCACTTCAACTTGTCAATACACTGTGCTATGTCGGTGACTTTTGTACGTCTACAGATCAAAACACTAAATTGTGTAACTATAGTACTCATACCTGGTTGCTATGATGCGTGAGGTGTCGCTGGTCCACCATCCAGCTGAGCTCCGGCTGAGGGTAGGAGCCCCGCGCCGTGCACTTCACGAGGGCTGGATGGCCGGCCTGGATGGAGTCACCTTCCGTGCCGGAGATCCAGTATATTGACACGTTGTAGGCTGGCACTACAATTATGTCAACACAAAAATATTTGAGGCGCAACTTTATGATTTTATTGATAACTTACATATTTATGATTTTTACTTTTTCTAAACTGACGGCCGATGGGGCTGAAAAGTTCTTGAGACCATGTACCGGCGAGTGCAGCGGAGGAAGACTAGCTACAAGGTGGACAGATAACAAGGAGGACACAGACTGCTTAAACAGATCTTTTTAAAAATCCATGGGTCCCCCCCATCCCCCCATACCACTACTCTCAATTTAAAAAAAAACCTGACAACCTCATTTTAGAGCACAGGTGAGCTGAGTCAACAAAAAAAAAAAATTGGATCACACGACAGAAATCATAATGTTCATTAAGACGACGTTAATTTTATAGCAGTGACGCATCGACTACCTCTTTTAGTGGATTCAAGCCGACTTGGACCGACCCGAACGAGCTTAAAGGTTCAGTCTCATTCAATATCCACAAAATAAAAGTGCTCGGCAAGCCTAAAGAAGTTTTCACTTCAAAAAGAGTAAACTCACAGTATAGTTCCACCTCCAACGTCGCCACCACAGGTGGCGCTAGCCTCGTGTTTGTCGCGCGACACGACAAGTCAGCGGCATTGTTCCGCGACAGAGGCAGGTATAGTTCGTTCTCCCTCACTTTGGGGATGTCGCTGTCTCCGTCTGACGCGTCCACCAGCGTGTCGCCAGAGTACCAGTTGATTCGAGGAGGTGGATGACCTGAGAATAAAACAAAAATCGATACATTACATACTGTATAACTCTTACTTAGTTATTACAATTAAACATAAGTTAAACATAAGGATTTTGAGTTTTCTAAACATACATAATACTTATGTTGTTGCCGGTATTAATCATTTTTACTAGGGTGACACATTTATCCAGTTATTTTGTTTTATAAACTAAACTATTGAACCGATATTGAAGAAATTTCTATCGGGCAAATAAATCTATACGTATATGCTTTCAAATAAATAAAAAACTAAATCAGTTAAAAAAACATTTAAAAAAATATAACTTAAATTATGATCTTCTCCTTTTTTTGAAGTCTAAAATGACGCGCAATTCGTTTAACGCAGCGAAAGATCGGCTGATGTAAAATTTCCAATGGCCATAGAGAATCAGTCAGTACGTTGATTGCTTCAACCTGAGTTGTTAGTAATTAAAGAAAACCTCTACCAAACAATCAGCAATAATTTACTGTCAATTCTCAGTACTAAATAAGGTTTTTATTGAATATTGAATTCAAAGTATCGGATATTTTTCTTAGTTTCCATGACCTGATGTTTCAATTACTTGGCAGTGATTAAGGTCCTATTAGGTGAGATTAAATTGCAGTCTACCAGATAGACCAGACAGGCAGGAAGAATGACTCGAAGACGATTCTCGCATGGGACATTGGATGCTTACTCTAGGATGCGGGGTGCTGTCAAATATAGAATCTGTCAGTAGTAAAATCTGTCAAATATTGATTACAACTTCAACATTTGACAGATTCTGCATTTGACAGATTTTATAACTACTTCGGGATTGAATTGGCTTCCAAGTGTTGATTGGGATGTCGTGGGTTCAAATCCCGTCGGATGCTGACAATTTTTGAATAGTCTCTTATTTAAGTTCAAGTATAGTAACATCACATAAAGAACCGCCACTCTCGGCCACCCGCGTTCCCGCGCATTTCAAGTTTTTCACTCTCTCCCCTCGCTCGCATTTCGTTCGTCGGACTTTGGCGGTACGGCGCATTCATTTGTCAGTTGAAGCAAGCGATGGGCTAAACCAAATTGACTTTAGGAGCAAGCGGCAATCAAAGCGCGACCTTAACTTGATACATGTGTGTGTGTGTGTTATATAAAGACATCAGTTTGCGTATGTGTCATTGATTAGCCGTTGCATGGGATGTCCGACGTGTGGTGTCACTTCAAAATTATTGAAAATTCCAATTAAATGTTTGTTCCACTTACAATTACGTTGAATACACGATACAATATGTTAAAACTCATTTAATTCCGATTGAAAGTATCTGTTTAATGCGTTCAATTAACTCGAAAGCAACTATGTCCTAAGGGTCCCGTTTTGTGAGGAAGATTAAATTACGCAAACACCCGGGAGATTTTTGAAATATCTCGGTCTAATTTATTGCCGAGTGAAGAATTCTTATGAAACTCGAAGCTCACATTGCTTTGAAGGTATTTGAGAAAAAATTTGATCTAATTGCTGACGCCGGATATGGACAGGTTCTGTACTTACCTACTTACTCTACTATTAACTATCTTGTGAATTATTTAAACGGAAACAAACTTTCGAACGAAATGCTTTATGGGCCTATATATATTATATACCCATAAAGCTCGCAATCTCACCCGTGCTTTTTGAACATGGGTACATATCGCTATTTTAATGACCAAGCTGTATATAAAGATTCTCGACGATAATATCACCATTATCATCTCAGCCACCAGAAGTAGCAGTGGCTAAGCATAGGTCTCCCCCATAGATTTACAAATAAGTAGTCCGGTGGAAGTGACCTGCATCAGCGTCTTCCTGTCATTTTAGTCGTCTGCCCATCTTGTGGCTGGTCTTCTTACCCTGCGCTTCGGTAACCAGTATGCGTTTTTTTTGCCGTCCTCCTCCACCAATATTCTCCCCCAACATAGTCAGGGACCTTAGTCAGGTTTTGTAATTTTGCTCCACTTTTAGAATTTGTGTTATATCTATAGCTTTTGTCAATATAAATATATACTTATCCAAAGTTTTATTTATTAATGTAGTATTTTAATATATCTCTTTAGTCAATATTATAACTTATTGTGCTGTGTTTTACTTCATTTTAATTTATTATTGTCGTTTTATTTGTATTACTTTATACTTCTTTTTTGATTTCTATATTATGTATACCCAATTTTGTTATGTGCGTTTATTGTTATACCAATTTTTGTGAGTTCAATTATTTATTTATGTATGTTCTGTGTAACCAGTATGCTTTACCACTAGAGAACTTTTCGGCCTCATCGGTCATCAGTTCTAAGTGCTTTATGCTCTGCCCATTGCTACTTCCACTTGCTAATACACTGTGATATGTTGATGACATTCGTACGTCTACGGATCTCTTAATTTTTGATTCGAACTCGCAGTCACGCTCCAAGCATAGCTCTCTCCATAGCTTGTTTAAAATTTAGCTTCGTTCAAATGTAAAATTATTTTATCCAATTAAGTTGGAAATATGTATATTTCAGTCTTTCAATCCGGAACATCTTCTCAAACATTTTTTGCTAGTACATATCTTAATATGTAGGTAGCAGGTAATTTAAGGACTTTCTCTGAAGCTCTGTCACAATTAAGGGTCCTTATTAATTTTGCTCATTACTCTCATTATAAGGCTTTTAAATATTCCTTCAAAGGCATTTTGACAAAGGCAAAAGGTTCAAAATGCTTTGGAGTCACTTTGTCGTAACTTGTCATATTTTATTCGAGCTTATTATAATTACAGGGCAAAAACTTATTTCTGTTCAAATCTTATTAAATTGTTTTTAACCGACTTCCGAAAAGGATGTTCTCAATTCGACTGTATAGCTTTTTTGTATGTTTATTGAGCTTCTTTTAGTGTAAATGAAATTTACGCGAAATATTCATATCTCATTTCTCTAAGTACCTACAAAATTGTTCGCTCCATTTTCGCTCTTTATCACTGGCCTTTCATAGTCTGTCTCTAATTTCATTGTCACCGAGCACAATCTCGTCATTCTGGGATTTAATACACTTTTTTTTATCCCTTTATTGGGGGTATTATAAGTTTGACGAGTGTATCTGTATATCTGTGTGTCTGTCTGTGACATTATAGCTGTTAAACGGATGGACCTATTTTGATTTAGTTTGTTTGAAGTGAAAACTTCTTTAGAAGCGTTTTGCATTTTTGAGATGGATAAAAAAATTTTAAACTCGCGTCAGATCGTCAGATCGTAAGACGGACGGATTATTTTAGTTAGAAACATATTCTAACGTTCTGCATTTAAAGTTCATTATTGTATGTACAAGTTTGTCCATCTAGCATGACGTCATTTCGTTGCGCCGAATGCTTATTTTCGACACATGCACGTAAGACTCGTTAGCTCAATAGGTTAGAGCACCGATATAAATTTCAATTTGTCCATCGGAAGGCGGAGGTTCAAATCCTTCACGAGTCAGTCTTTTTGCTATTTTATTTTTTAGTTTTCACTTCTGCCGGCACTCCCGGAGTGCAACCCGTTGTTTTTTTGTTTGAAAGAGGATTTTATCGAGTTCTTAGTTAAGTTTCAGCAAAATCGGTTTAACCTTTTTTTTTTGTCGGGGGTTTTTGGGTGTTCTAAGCTTATTCATCGAAATCGCGGCAAAGTGCAACAATGGTATTGTGTATGGTAATGAAGTTCATGGTCAAGAGTTATTTAGCTGATAAGGACCTTGATCCTATAATATGTCCGAATAACACACGTTATTATTTGATATTTTTTAGTGTTTTACGCACTGAAGTACAAATTTATAGACAGTTCAAAATTACACATATCTGACGGGACATGAGTCCGCATTCTCCCGATTTGTACCTTTAACATTTTGCCTACGGAGGTGTAACGTTTGATGGACGAAACTTTCGAAGTATTTTTTGCTTAAACCAATAAAGCGTTGGTGGCGCCACCCGTAACACAAATTTTTTTGAATTCTCTATAAATTTATTTATTTAATGAACCGGAAAAACTCACGATATTAATTGTTTTTTTTCGGTAGTTTTTTTTTATACAAGATAGAATTACGATTGACCACCAACTCGCCTGATGTTAAGCGACGGTGTGGGTGAGGATGGAGCTCGTCGATTTAGAAGATTCACTCTAGCCTTGAAAATTCCATGATTGTAGGTCTCAGGAAACAGAGATGGCGGCAAAGAATTCCATTCTTGTGCAGTACGCAACAGGAATGTGGATCGATATCGCTGAGTACGGATTTTTGGCATTTCAACGATAACGAACGATAACGGAAGTTTTAGTACTGTTATTCTCTATAAATTTATAAACACACGTATTTGTAAATTGTTAATTAGTAGTAGTTTGTAGTAGTTGCGTGGCTTACCTCCGATGACCAGGCAACGTAGCAGCAAGGTATGCCCGTCGTGGTACGGGCCGATCTTGTTCTCCACCTTGTTGTTATGTTCGTCCATAAAAAACGGCGGGCTGGGTAGTACTGGAAAAGAAGGTAATTGACTTCAATACTAGGAGCTTTACTGAAAAAAAAACATCAGCTATTGGACAAACAGGCTTTAGGCTTGGCATAATGTATCGCACTGATTTTTTTGAGAATCTTCAAGTTTTAAAACAAAAAAAGAAACTCTAGTTAAGTGAAAGTTTAAAAGTAATCCTTTTTAAAGACAGACAAACATGACTGAAGAAAGTTGCTACGGCACCACACAACATTATAACGTTTTGACAAAGGGTTCTATTTGTGACATTTAGTTATACATTCACCCATAAAAGCATTAGGAATGTTTTGCTTGAAAACACAATTTAACTTTTCAAGCTAATGCTGCACGATGAAACAACCGTTCATCATACTGTAGGTGTTTTTAATCTTGGTTGCGTGCGATGTAAACATCTGTCACTCTGCTATATCCACTGGCCTGAACATAACGCAGCATTCCCGATGGATGGCAATAAGGACGGGGGGGGGGGGGGGGGGGGCGTCGTGGCTTTGTATTTGTATTGTAATAACTGTGTATGAATCAAACGACGCCTGAAATAAATTTATTTTATTTATTTATAGGTTATAAAAATCCGAAAATCGTTATACTCCTTCTTACGCAATCAGGTAAACACAGTAACCATTACGGAAAACTAAATCCGCACCAAATAATACGCTACATACTGGAATAAATTAAAAGAATAAAATTGAATAGCCCCTCCCCTGAGTACGTCCACAAGAGCCCACCTGTGCACTAATTACGTCAGTGGCGCATAAAGCCCGGCGCCAGGAATAGGTCGAATATATTCGGCTGAAACCACTTCAGTGGATGACCAGTGATCTAAGACTAGTTTTAGAGTCACGCTGACCGTAAGCTGACCGTCGGTGCTGACAGCCGAAACGTATGAAATTATAGGAACCGCACGCGCTAATAGTTACGCATTATTCTAAAATACTTCCTAGAAGTCCATACGTTTCGGCTGTCAGCACCGACGGTCAGCTTACGGTCAGCGTGACTTTAAAACCAGCCTAATAGATGTTCTGTGGTCACGATGGAATGGGTCACATTACGTACTAGAAGTCAGGTCATTTGGAACCGTCAGTCAGAAGTCAGACACAGTCAGTTGGAAGGTTGGTTGTCTCCGTCGTCGAAAAAGAAAAAAACCTGATCTCCTTCTCCCTCTGACGCAGCATAACAATCGTAAAATCTAAGTCATTAGTGTCGAGAATGATATGCGACGATATTGAAATTAAACAATTCGGAAATTTCAAATCCGGGTTTGCGGATTCCTTTCTTTTCCTTTTTTTAACCAACTTCCAAAAAGAAAGAGGTTCGCAATTCGACTCTATTTTTTGTATGTTTGCTCACCGATTAATTCGTCAAATATGGATAGATTTTGATGATTCTTTTTTGTTTGGTAGGTAACAGTTCAGAGGTGGTCCCATATAAATTTTATTAAAAATTAACTGAAAAAATCCAAGTCGCGTATTTTAAAGTCCGTTGATTCAGATTAACTATGATTATCTACTTTAAAACTATAATTATTTTACAAGAAAATGTACCTAAGATTAAAAAATATGTGACAATTGTGCAATTGTAGTACATACAAACATATCAAATTGATAAACTTCTATTTTTAATTCGATTAAAAACAAACAACTGACTTCAAAATACGCAATTTCTTTTACTTACGTGATATGTATATGAAGCGACAAACATAAAAAAACCCCAACTGAATGGATAACTTCGATTTTTTGAAGTCGGTTAAAAATCAACTTTATCTATCCCTAACCAATATGACTATATTATCCTTAGAGATGGTCTAGATATTATCCAAACAACAACAAAATTATAGGCAGCCAGTATTATCACGGCAAAACTTTGGGCTAATTAGAACAGCGGAGCCGTAAGCAGGAAAGTTTGAACAAGTTTGTGCGACTGAACCCAATTCTGTTGAGATTCTTAGCCGGAGGAGTGTCCCATGAAATGAAGTGGTTACTTCATTACAGTGAGTGGTTGCGACCCACAATTTCATGGTTCTTCATCTTCTTTTTTGTATTGGACCCGCATTAAAGCATTTGCCAGTGTCAAGTATTAGGATTTTTTCAAGTTTCTTGAATAAAACAAGTTGTAAATGTTCTAGTCACAATCTAAGTCACGTATACAGTCAATTTATAAGTCAAGTCCTGCTTCAGTAAAGTGGTGGTGACTTTACTAGAAGCTTCTATGGAGTTTTGCCGACAACGAAAAATCACATGTTTTACTGCTTTATTTCACTTGCCCACACTCACGCACCTTATCGAACACTTAATGAATAAAATACCACCATTTTTATAGCATTAATGTTCAAAATAACACAAGTTTAGGAAAATAAAACAAAGCAAGAACACGTTACTAAGACGTTCCCGCCAAAACTCCAATTTCATGGTTTTACTTGGATTTAGGGTAGTTCAATGCCCGAATTGTAATTTTTTTGAGTTCCGTAGTCAACTATAAACCTTTATAGTTTCGCCGTATCGTCCGTCCGTCTGTCCGCAGCTTGATTAAAGCCTATTAGTATTATAAAGCTGTAATTTGGCATGTATATACATATTAATGACGCTGAGAAAATTGTAGAATAAAATCTCGAAAAACAAACGGTTGTCTTTAAAGTCGGCTTACGGACGATAGTTTAAGGTGACAACATATGTCCACGCGCGAGCTCCGAGGAACGATAATTGAAGCGACGGTCGGACGCGGCGTACATCCACCCGCTTCCTCAGCCACCGCGGGACAAGGAGTCATACTTTTTCGTGCATGCAGCCGGCGTTCATCGATTTCACAATACCTCCTTTTATATGTATCCCGTCGTGTGGGTATCATTGGGTAGGTAATTAAAAATATTGGGGGTGTGCGAAAATAATTTTCATGATCATCATCGATTTAAGGATCCATTTGCGAAATATTAGGTTTGAAGTTATAATTTTTGCTATGGTCCCCCGGCTAAAACGGTTGACTTTAGAGATATGAAAAATACAAATACAATTCATTCACCCCCCACCCCCCCCCCCTTCCCCCAACAGCATCCGAAAAACCGTGAATTTTTTGACAGATGATTGAAAATACAGTTATGTCTGAGCACCGATCAAATTCAAACTATACATATCCCTACAAACATTCGCGTAGTGTTTGTAAAAAACATTTTTACCCAGGCGATTATGCGTTATCTAAAGAATCAACTACTGAAAATCGTAAGTAATAAGTAATTTCAGACATCACGCTACACCAGTGCCTCTAGTGGCAAATTCAAACCCGGTAGCACTCACTCATTGCTTACCAACAACGGTCAAATTGACTCCTAAGTTCCTCGTAGGCGAGAGTCTGAAGTCCACGCGACAGTGGTACAGAGCCTGGTCATCTTCACTCAGCGCCGTGACGGTGATGGAGGTAGGCTGACTCTGGTGGTGTGCTTGCAGACGGTCGCTGAAGTTGAATAGAGGCTCGGACCACTCCCTGTCCGGAACTTCGAAACTGTAACAATACGAGTAATAAGCCAATAAGCGATAAGTTAGCAACAACTATGTAAAGGGCTATCTCGGGGTCTGCGAGATCGAATCAGAAATGAATAGATTCGTAGACGCACGAAAGTCACCGACATAGCACAGCTGTGTCTGACAATGAACTTTATTGCCAGCACACAGAAAGTCATTGACTATTGGTAAACTTCATCGTGACTGAGGAATCAACCAATTACAACAGGCACTGGCAAGCGTAGCGTGGCTGGAAGACCAGATACGAGGTGGACAGAAGACTTCATACAAGTGGCTGTTCTGCTTTGATAAAGAATAAAGGGTGGTACTTCCTCAAGTGAGTTTCTGCAAAACTTATCTTCATCATCTCAGACATAAGAAGTCAACTTCTGGACATAGGCCTATGGATTTCCAAAAAAATCGGTTGGAAGCGGCTTGCATCTAGCGTCTTCCTGTCACTTATATGACGTCTTCTGTCCACCTCGTGCCTGGTCTTCCTACGCTGCGCTACACCCGATGCCGATGCTGTGCCGAAACTAAACACTAATAATGCTACCAGTAAAATGCTCTCTTTGTGATACATGTGAGTAAAAACTGACAGCAAAATTCCGAAGCAAAAAATGAAATAAAGTGCAGTTCCATCTTACAAAGGAATAAAGTCCAACATTGTAATTTTCGTTCATTACTTCGTCTGCGTGAGAACCTTCAATTATTTACAGTTGACTATTAAAACTACATCCTGCTACTTTTGCTAATCATAATTTTAAGACATTTAAATAATAATAAGTGCGTGTCACATACATAGATAGGGTTCCGTAGCAATATTTTTAATTTACAAGTTTCCGTTTTTCTGTTTGACAGATTAGGGGGTTTGACCAGTTTCCTATATGTTAAAGAGATGATATGGTAAAAAAATAACATGTATCATAAGACTACTGGAATGGAAATTAAGTCTCGATCTAAATTGTCGAAAGTTTCCGTCTATACTTCTACTTCAATTTTTAACCGACTTGCAAAAAAGGAGGAGATTCTCAATTCGTCGGAATCTTTTTTATTTTGTTTTTTATGTATATTTCCCGATTACTCGAAGACCCCTGGACCCATTTGTTTTTGTAAGTGTGTACTTCCCAGGTCATCTCATAGAAATTTCATCAAAATCGGTTTAGTAGTTTGTTTTTTAAAACAAAATTGCGCAATTTGAAGTCGGTTTTCAGCTTTTTCTACACTGACTCTACAATGACTCTACACTGACTCTACAATGACTCTACACTGACTCTACAATGACTCTACACTGACTCTACAATGACTCTACACTGACTCTACATACACTCTACACTGATTCTACAGTGACCTCTACAACTGACTCTACAACTGACTCTACAACTGACTCTACACTGACTCTACACTGACTCTACACTGACTCTACACTGACTCTACACTGACTCTACACTGACTCTACACTGACTCTACACTGACTCTACAATGACTCTACACTGACTCTACATACACTCTACACTGACTCTACAGTGACCTCTACAACTGACTCTACAACTGACTCTACACTGACTCTACACTGACTCTACACTGACTCTACACTGACTCTACACTGACTCTACACTGACTCTACACTGACTCTACACTGATTATCACTAGTGATAATTAATAATGGGGTTTTCCAAAATAATCGATGTCGGTTGCACAGATATATAATAACGGGTAGATAATATTTTAATAAATAGTCACAATTCAATAGTAGGTATTGCGATACTGGACAAAGTTATTTATTGCACATCCTACTCCCTATTCTTCAAATTTGAATATCTACATTTAAATCGAATGATCAAGCCTGTAAAAAAGTGTTTTCCTGAGCTGTTGTTGAAATTACAGTTAAAGTGTTAGGCAGTATTTTTTTTTACATTGTATCTCAATTTCTATGCGAAAATTATAAAAAATCCCACGCCGCCGGCGTCGCGCCGCCGCCAAAGAAATTTTGCCGGTGCGCCGCCGCCGACTGAAATTTAACGCAGTGCGCACCTCTAATTACAATGCAAGGGAATATTTATAAAGCTAGTAAAAAATTT
The DNA here is from genome assembly GCA_947563715.1 of Lycia hirtaria. Taxonomy (NCBI): domain Eukaryota; kingdom Metazoa; phylum Arthropoda; class Insecta; order Lepidoptera; family Geometridae; genus Lycia; species Lycia hirtaria. Next base: position 3,007,092 of record OX387385.1, on the reverse strand, counting down.
CACTAGCTTTCTTTAACTAATACATAATTATGATGAGAATTTTCATCCAGATTTTCGAGAGACGAAAACCAAAGCAAGTTAGAGTGAGCTAAAACATTGAGAATAATATGAAGGGTACCGGCAAATAACAGGGAATGTCACAAATTAAAAAAAATATGTTTTTTTTATAGAATCATATCTTTGTCTATGGTATTTTAAATTCCAATCATTAGAATTTAAGTCAATTAATTAGGACATTCCCTGTTCTTTGCCTGTACCCTTCGTATGCAGATGATACGTTTGACATTTACTATGTATTATTTTTAGCGTAAATAAATCTGCGGTCAAGATCGTCGTACTGCGGACGCAAACTTAGAAGATAACTGTATGGCTTGGTGGAAGTACGAAGAGACGTAATATTAAACCGTGTGTACATACCTAAAAAAAATAAAAAAATAGTAAAATGAAACAAAAAGAATAACATAAGTAAGTTTTGGTAGTTTTCTTAGCGAACAATTTTGTCTACCTACACGAGCACATGAATCACAATAATTTTCAGAATTAAATAACTTTGAAAATTCTACGAGCTACGGAACGCTAAAAACCCGTTCAATACCTAGAATACCGTGAATAATTTTTATATTAATGCTTAACTGTAAATTGATGTTAGTTTAGGATTATACGTGATTTTTAAGCTTTTACTTAGTCTGACCCTAAAAGTTTTTGATAGATTTTTGGAACATCGCCGAAAAGTCGCTAGTTTATCGTTTTTTTACCGGATTCATTTCGGTGAGTGTGCATCTGCCTGTTGATTCTTTAACTAAATGCCCGTTCAAGTGAAGTGAGGCTCTAAGTGGATTTCCATTTTTCAAGCTGAAACTGCAGAGAAATGTCAAAATATCGACTGAGCACAAGTAGGTAGCTAACAATTCCATTTTCGACTGTACATTTTGATATTATATGCAGTAATAAGAAAAATACAAGTCAACTTAGGGCCTCACTTCACTTGTGCGGTCACTTTGTTAAGAGAATCGACAGGCTCATCTGCATGATCTAATTCCGCCTAGCTCTTTATTCTATGAGATAAAATGCGCACTCCCAAATCACAAATGGTAGAAACATCGGGTTTGGCATTTTAGAAGTGTTTTTTATAATAGTTTCTTACCTGTATACTGGTATGTTATTCTTGTACCAGACTAATATCATGAACTCGTCATCTGCAGAGTCTGGCGTGGTATCACAGAATAGGGTAGCATTGCCGCCTTCCAGGGCTTCTTGGTGGGATATCGGACCTGTCAAATGAGAAGGCGATTAAATTTATAGCTCAGTGTCTTGTAATAATTATGGCCTGGGCCAATAGATATAGCAGCCAGCGAAACTTTATTGGAATCTAACCGAAATAAGGTTGGAATCTTTTAAATACAAATTGGGGACATTTCACACAACACCATCTAGCCCAAACTAAGCAAAGCTTGTACTATGGAACTAGATGGCTGATAGAATACATACATTTTTTTTGTAAATACATACATATGATACATAGTCATACCCAGACACAGAACAAACATTCATGCTTATCAGAAATGTTTGCCCTGGGTCCCAACCCACGACATCGAGTCCCAGGGCCCATTCGAGGGTTCGATTCCCGTAAAATCATCGACCTAAATCTCAGAAGGCGGACGTATTACCACTGAGCCATGACGCATGTCGAACTACCACAGTCCTTTGGTATGAATAAAGTTAATAAGTTATAATGAATTTAAATCCTAACTGCCCTAAAATGGGTTCGAATTAACAAAAAAAAAACTTGAAGAATTCAAAGCATGGTGGGATTTCTAGAGGTAAACTAACTAGCAATGAGGGCTACGTTTGAATTTGCCACTAGAGGCGCGGCTGGTCTAGCGTGAGCTCTTCGAAATTACTTATTTATTACTTATGATTTTCAGTAGTTGGATTTTTACAAAGAAGCGAATGTTCTGATGAGGTATAGGTGTCCATGCGAATAGCTACTAACCACTGCTTTAAGAGAGTTTTGTCTTCTTTTTTTCGAACAAAACGGAACTGCATACTCTATATTTTCTTCAATTGCATTTTTACGTTACTAGGAAATGATTTATAATTAAACTCTGTTTTTACGCACGTAATAGCAAATTTTGACACAAGACCTCACTCGCCGGGGGCGTCAACTGGTGAGCATAAAATACCCGCAGTTTAAATCAACCATCTCACGTATATTTTGAATACTAGGAGCAAACTGGGAGACAGTGACCAGTTACAGCCTCAATTTCATTCGTATGTTGTTTCGGCATCTGTTCCGACTTTCCACATCATGAACCGCCTCGGTGATTCGTGTGGCGCGGATCTGGTTTATCCAGCACATTGGCCTCCTTCCTCTCGGTCTCATCTCCCCTATTTTTCCAAAAGTGATAGGTTTTTGGAAAGACCTGGCTCTTGGACTGTTATAATTAAGAACAATTTTGTCATAAATAGTTCTCACCATCAGCACCGGGAATAAAAGCGTATGCATAAGCGGAGATCAGCAGAAATACGTATAGAGGCGCCGGAGTGACGCGCATTCTATGGTCCATCCATGCTCTCGCGCTCCTCTCCCATTGGTCTAGAGGAACGCGCACTCATAAACACTGACACTTGTTGCAAGACCAAGTAGACAAAAGTTCAGCATAGTCTTCTATCATAACTTGTTTGGTGCCATAGGAATGATCTGCGAAAAGAAAAAAAAAACCTGTTGTAATGTATGCTATGCTAATCGATTATTTAATTCATAAACTGGCTTTTAGCTATTGTGATACTCTTGTTATAAAAGTATTTATAGGAAACAAAATGTAAATCAGCAGTTTGTCGCAAGAGAGCCCGATTTAGTTCATCTTACTCGTAGTGACGAAAGATGTCAATGGACCTATTGTTTGTAAATGCGTATGAAGTCTACATTAAGATATTGAATTTTGAAAATTGATCACAACGGGTGGTTAAGAAATCAATTCTGTGCTCATGGTCCAACATTCTTTAAAGATATACTCTATAGTTGTTTTTCACATCAAAATACTAATATGTAATATTATTCATGTACTCTATGCTACGGATGAATATTTGTTGAACGTTTATGCAAGGGGCTTAGTTTGTAAAAAAATTAATTATTTATATTAGATACCTAGTAATTTGTTTCCATAACTTAAGCTATGAGTACTTAGCCTCGAGCACCGCCATAATGTGGTTGTCTGTCAATATTCTATAGGATTCATTTCGGGAAGTGTGTGCATGAGCTTCATGACCTAATTCCACCCTTCCTATTTCATTACAGGACTAGCAGAAAGTCGGCGCATTACTCAGCGATATCGGTCCACGTTCCTGATGCGTACTTTTTTATTAACCGACGAAAAAACGGAGGAGGTACTCAAGTCGACGCGTATATATATTTTTTTGCTAGATAGATCTACGATTGACCAGCAGCTCGCCTGATGTTAAGTGACGGAGTGGCCGAGGATGGAGACCAACGATCTAGAAGATATCTATTCAGTACTATTCACTGCAAAAGAATGGAATTCTTTGGCACCATCTCTGTTAACAGAGAACTACAATATTTTCGAGGTTAGAGTGAATAGATATCTTCTAGATCGACGAGCTCCATCCTCAGCTACACCGTCGCTTAACATAAGGCAAGCTGGTGGTCAGTCAGCTCTAGCATTAAAAAAAACATGGTTAATTAAACATAATTATACAATGATGAGATTCCGATCATGGAATCGAACAAACATTGTCTTTAGATCTTTATCGGTCTGGGGTAATCGATTTGCTTTTTGTGTAGTAGTTTAGTTAAGTATGTGTTGTTTGTATATTTTTTTTGTTGAAAACGAAGAATACACACGGGAACTCCTTTAAAGACTAGTTAAAAGTTTAACCGATTTCAAAAAGGTTTTCAAGTCGTCATTATCTTTTTTATGACCGATTTGGTAAATTCTTGTTTTTCTTGAAAGGGTATATAACTTTCCAGGAAGCCCTGTAGTAATCGGGTTAGGTTCTGATGATGGGATCCTGGAAAAATCGAGGGAACTCTTCAAATTTAATAGGCACACATGAATCAAATTGGGTATTTTTAAAGTGCCTCGTGCATTTGCTTAGAAATTGAAGTCGGTTGTTCAGTTTTTTACAAGCTATATACCCGTTAATCATTGTAAGCACTTTTGACCGCATTAGCAACTAATTCAGCATAAGAATATTTTCTTTTAGATTAAAGCTTATAAATTTTTTACTATACAAGATAGATCTACGATTGACCACCAACTCGCCTAGTGTTAAGCGACGGTGTGGCCGAGGATGGAGCTCGTCGATCTAGAAGATATCAATTCACTCTTGCCTTGAAAATTCTAAGATTGTAGGTCTCAGGAAACAGAAACAACAATGAAACAAAATTTAGATCATACAATAGGAATTATTTTATTTTAGAGTGGAGCTTATCACAAGATTTACAACATAGAAACCCAATATTGAATGTCCTTGCAGCTCAGTCGGTAGTATGTCTGCCTGCTAATCTGTCGGTCGTGGGTTCGATCCCCACCCAGGATAAACATTTGTGTGATGAGCATGGATGTTTTGTGTCTGGGTGTTTTATTTCTCATTCTACAGGACTAGCAGAAAGTCGGCGAATTACCACCCATATCTCGTTGAAATGCCAAAAATCCGTACTCAGCGATATCGATCCACATTCCTGTTGCGTACTGCACAAGAATGGAATTCTTTGCCACCATCTGTTTCCTAAGACCTACAATCTTGGAATTTTCAAGGATAGAGTGAATCTTCTAGATCGACGAGCTCCATCCTCGCCCACACCGTCGCTTAACATCAGGCGAGTTGAAGGTCAATCGTTGATCTATCTTGTATAAATATATATATATATATATGTATATGTATTACTCTGTCTTGCTCTCTCAACAGCAGAAAAAGCGAGGCAAAAGTCAAAGTAATATTGAAATAAGAATGCTTGAACGCTTGTGGCATGGACCCTGTATTATTGATAAACTCTATCGGAACGAAACTACCTATTCATTAACACAATATCAAATCAATCAAAGTAAAAGCATTGCTAGTTAATTGAAAGTTATTTTGTTAAATCATCAGTTATTTTTATTGCTTTAATCCGGGGCAATGGTCAATGTAGATAAACTGATTGGAGATAAGGCTTAATTGTACTGAACCCATAAATTCGTCGACCTATTGAACACACAACAGTGTTAGGTAAACATTACGACATATAACATTAATCATATTAGTATGTTATGCGTGGAAGTACTTACAGTTATAAATGGGGTAAGTAAAGAAAAATGTAACATATTATGCTGATTCCAAAACCATTTCGTGATTATATGTCTCTAAGCCATATTTATTTACTTTGGGCTCTTAAAATGATGATATGGTGCGTATTTTTACGGAAATATAAAAAATATTTGACCTTTAGTCGATCCAACGACGACGTCTCCATGGAAGCGGAGACGAACGAAGCGGAGAAGATACTTATTGAAATTAAACAAATTTATCGGATTATATATCTATTTTAATATTATTTCTATATTAAAAAAAAGTAAAAGTCAAGTAAACTTAAAAGTCTTTTTAAGTACTTATTTTGTATTATTTTCATTGGAGCTAGGCGCCAGCACAAATGCTGAGTGCGTTAGTTGAAGCGTCCTTAATAACTAAAGTGATGTTGATTGTAAAGCATTAGGTCCAGAATTGATTAGCGCTCGTTGTGGCTCCTCAGCCGCATACAAATATGATATTATATTATTCAAGCTGATTATAACAGACTTTATGTATGTTCAGAACTGGTTGATTTGCTATAAATTCATAAGTCCCTTCATCCCTTTGTAGTTAATATACCTCGTGTTTGCATGAAGCGTTTCGGAAAATTTTTCATCATCATTACTGCTAAGGCTTTTTTTTATTCCTGCCACTTCCAACTGGGTTGTCGTCTGGACTCATATCTATCTATGTTTCTCTATCATGTTAGTTCTCGCTCTTGCTACCGCGCATTCAGCTTCCGCTCTTTAAGTATCATTCATCATCTTTTACACTTCGTTGCCTTACACTTTTATTTTATGACGTGAATATGTTTATGATTTTATAATTGACTATGTATATTGACATTATGAATTATGATTTTAATTATATAATTATGATTTATTGTATGATTTTGTTATGCGTTTTGTGAAATTTCTATGGGTGCAATTGGCCCGAAATAAATGATTTTTGTTTTTTTTTTTATTTGTTGCCGGGGCAACGCTAGCTACTGCTAAGGCTTTTTTTTTTTACCGTAATATGATTGCTTAAAGGCTTCAACATATCTGATGGCAAGGACTTAGACCAGCTCCAAGCCACAACTGGCTTACGCAGTAGCTACGGACCTCCCCACTGCTAAGGCTTGGAAATCTCTGCCTGCAGAGTTATTTCCTACATCCTATAATCCGGAAGTCTTCAAACGAATAGTTAATAGGTATCATCTGGGAAAGCGTGCTCCTTAGACTTTTCGTTTTAGTGAGACAAAGTGAAACGCAAGCCTATTCAATACAAAAAATATATACAAGTCGTGCTTCGCAGCTTCACCCACGTAGTGATGAAGAACTGATGATAATATATATAAAACATATGCCCATCTCCACTCTCCAGGTTTTCAGCTTTATCAGTACCAAATATCATAACAATTGGATCAGTTGAAAAAACAAGAGACATGCAAAAAAGGGGAAAAAATAAAAGGTAACAAATAGAGACACGTCTGTGTCTGTGTTTCGCTTTTATGATATAATATATTCTTTTGTTTATACTTGCATGGTGCATAATCTATTTATCACATATATAAATATAAAGGATTAAATTTTAAATTAAATAATAAGATTGAAGATATAATAAAATACGTATTAAAGATAAAAAACAGAATTCAGGTACAGTCCAAGGGCAACGTTCCCAAAAGGCTGTCGAAATTGCCTCGTTGGATAGCAATGCTAATCCGTTGACCGAGGTCTCTTGCTCTTTCTATCAGTCGCATAAAAAAATATCATGATATTAAATAAATAAATTCTTAACTTCACAAATTACCAATGTTTTACTAATTTTTAATCCCCAGCGATATAACAAAAGAGAGATTATATACATAATTTCATTATGCAAAATGGCTACTAAAAAACCGCAAAAAGTCGCATAATTCACGTCTAATTTGGTTTTGTCTCAGAAGCAAATTGCTGATCGAAAAGTCCTAAGCCAGGATAACGGGTCGAGAGGAATCGTTCCATCTGGGAACAATTTGAAAAGCTATTCTGTTTTAGCATAATGGATAGAGAAAGTCGAGATTTAAAGGTTTTAATCTGACTAGATGGGTCCATACAAATACTGTACAAATAGGACGTTTAAATTCGATTCAATATATCTAAATGGATTAAAAAGAATTGAGCTAAATAAAAATATTTCCTTTGAGATATGTAAACTAGTTATTCTATGCCATGATTTAAAAATGAACAGTTTTGTTGAACCAATTTTTAATATTTTTGCGTCTGATATCGTTTTAGGGTTCCGTATCTCAATAGGAAAAAACGGAACCGGACAACCGCTTTATAAAATAAAATAAAAAATTATTAATAAAATGGAATATGTCAAAAACAACTTCATGTGTTGTGTACCTTAACTTTGTTAAGATTAATTACAATTTAACCTGTTTTTATAATTCCAGAGATCAACATAAGTTCAGTCATTCTTTGTTCAGAAGTGTCATTCTGTCAGTCAAACTCTACTTATTTAGGAGGAGTTTTGTTAGAGTCGTTTCCTGTCCTCTGATATTGAGCTATACAGGTGTACATAATAACAAGTAATGTATAAAAAATGTATTGACTTTAGAATGCCAAAAATCCGTACTCAGCCAGCGATATCGGTCCAGGTTCTTGATGCGTACTGCACAGGAATGGAATTCTTTGCCGCCATTTTTTTTTTATTCGACGATAGACTTGCGCTTGACCGTCAACTCACCTGGTGTTAAGCGACAGTTACGGTCTACGATGGAGCGCGCTTGCCTAGTAGAAACCTATTCACTCGCGATTTGAAGACACCTAGATTATATATCTATTCGGAAAGACCCATTCAGGAAGCGCATTCCACATTTTGGCGGTACGCACAATGAAAGTGGAGCCAAAGCGTCTTCTATCTTGGAATTTTCATGGCTAGAGTGAATAGATATCTTCTAGATAGACGAGCTCCATCCTCGGCCACAGCGTCGCTTAACACCAGGTGAGTTAGTGGTTAATCGTGGGTCTATCTTGCATAAAAAAGAAGGTTAACAATTCGGCTGTATTTTTTTCTCTTTGTTACGCATAACTCCGTCATTTATAAACATATTTGAAAGGATATACTTTCAGATTGGTCCCATAAAAATTTCATCAAAATCGGTTTAGTAGTTTGATTTATAAAAGAAAAATTGCGCATTTTGAAGTCGGTCTTTTAAACTATACTATACTACGTGCAATTATAAGAGACATTGCACTTATTTTTTACCGACTTCTAAAAAGGAGGAGGCTATCAATTCGATCTGTATGTTTTTTAATCGACTTCAAAAAAGGAGATTATCAATTTGATATGTATGTAATATTGTTAGAATTGCACAATTTTCAAATATGTTTGTCTATGTGGGATTCTAAATAAGTGTGTCTAATTTCATAAGTGTATGTGTGTATGCATGTTTGTATGTATATGTCCACGTATTACGGGAAAAGAAAGTCGTATTGCAAAAATTCTTACCGATTACTCAGTGAACAGCAAGTCGCGTATACATATATATGTATTGTATTGCGTATTTTGAAATTTTGACAGTTTTTTAAACTATGTTTATTTTTTAATGTTATTAGCAAGTTGAAGTAGCAATGGGTGGGATACATAGTACGCAGAACTGATGTCTGATTGGACCGAAAAGTTCTCGAGTCTAGACACGATGCTTCTTCGTCTGCTGTCGTCAGCTACGGAAGGTATTTCATAGAAATACATAGAAACCTGTAGAGTCGCAGCGACACGTCATCTATTGCTCTGTGCAGCTACGAACTTGTACCTAAAGAGAACATTACTAACACTTTTAAAAGTTTCAGGAGCAGTTTGAAAATAAGGTTAACGAACTGCTTATATAAGTATCTAGGCAACTAGGTAGATCATAGATGTCTAGACGGAGAAAAGAAGAATATTTTAAGTTGCCTAATTCCTAAAACCCAGTCGACGTAAATATTAAAGAAGAGGATTATCCTGCAGCTTTGGAGCTTACGAATGGCTTTAAAATTTTAAGATTGAAGCTTTGGAGAATAGAAACAGCCATGCGTGTATAAAGAACTTTACTGGTTTCAATCACACTGAAAATGTAACTTTAGACTTGTTTGTTTTAGTTATCTGCCCGGAGGAGGCTGTCAACATTATGGAGTTAGAATTAGCAACGCAACAAGTATTTTATACTCATAGTTGCTGAAACTTTATAGCAGATTCAAATAATAATATTTCGCCCAAATCTACACATGCAAAGTCAGGGGTAACAGCTAGTCATTGAAATTCCTTAAATATTCACAAACATACAAATTAAAACATCAACGGACAAAACAAGAGTAAAAAATTGTATCCCTTTCGCCGACCGAAGTTCCAATTTGGTGAAATATTGGTTTGATTAAAAACCGTGACACCGCACGCCTTTGTGATTTATTTATTTTGCTGATCTTTGGGGACGTTAATGTTCACTGAGGTTTGGAAGCCGAAGTTTGTTAATTATCTTCTGGCGCGACGCTACTTTGAAACTTGTGTTCTGCTAGCATCTATATAAACCTGTATGTGACCTATTAGTAGATTGTTACACAAGGGTTGGAAGGAACCTATTTAGGCACTTGTCCTACCGCTGACGATTAGCGCGAAACGAATGAAGCTATAAACTAGAAAAGAGTTGACGAACAATGAGAATTAAGAACTATCGCCTCACGACAGTGGCTTGTACGTATGCAGGCGCGACGGGTTCTGTTGGTATCGCAGCAAGCTAAAGTTCGAACTCAGAGAAACACTTACTAACACTGATAAACGTCATTTATTTACTACCGTTAAGCTAACACTAGCTTCCACAAACACAGAAATTATTCTAAATACTCTAACGACGGAAATTAACTAACGAAGATTTTGATTGTGTGCGTATAGGAGTGTTTAATTCAGATAGTTATGTCGCCGGGCTGTGAGCAAGTGTGTGAGAGCGTAGGGCAATTACTGTTTCAGGGCAGCCGAGCCATATATTTATTAAGCGATAGTCGCTCTGTGACTGTTTTGAACGCCAAGAAAGCTTCGCTCGGCGATTACTATCTTTGGTAGCTCTTGTCACTGCTACAAACTAGTGGAGAAAGAGTTCTCGCCGGCAGTGTGAGCAATCAGCGATCAACTATTAATATACCTATGTGTCTCTTTTATTCACACGGGATCTGCATCTATTATACGTTTCTTGAGCGAGAAAATAGTCGATAGTTTTTCGCTTTCTCGTTGGTGGTGAGACAAGTGCTTAGGCACGAGATAGTTTGGCGCACGAGCGTAGCGAGGCTTTCGAGGGAGCGATTAATTTCGATGAGCCTGTGCTGCACGATCTCATTCTACCCTCCTCATTCCACCAGAGGATAAAAAAATTAAATGTCAAAAATGCATACTCAACGATTTCGGTAAGTATGTTTGTAAGCACTCAGGGTCTTACCGGAAAACGTTATACTTAACTTTAATCATCGTCTTAATTTAGCTGTCTTCTTTCCGCCAAGTGTCATTACGTGTCAGCGAGAAGTTGACAAAATATGTTAAGCATTGCTTAAAGTTAAGTAACGTTTTTCGGTTGTAACGTGTCATCCGCTCCACGATAGCGCTCAGAAAGAACTTAACATGGTGATCGTTCTAAAACAACTAGTCAAGCTAAGCCACGAGCACTACCGGTTTATGTTCTTGATGCGTATTGCACAGGAATGGAACTCCAAAAATGAAAAAAAAATTAAATCGTTAATGCTATGCTTTCGGACATCCTTTATTTGTATGGGGATCTTTTAACCATATACTACCTACTACTTTTAGAAACGGCAGAAACTTAAAAAAAAACAATGAAATGGCTGCGGGTTGATATGCCACAAAGTTTCTATCTTCTTTACTCCTGTATCACTTTACATTACATTACTTCACTCTGTATCCTATTCCCGTACTCATATAATCGGTATTCTATCCGTGTCCACCAAATAAACGTAGGTATCTAATAAATATAGATGGTGCCACTACAGGGAAAATAAAATATTTCCATAGATGATTGAGGGAACTCAAATGACATTAAAATTCATTATTCTACGACGAACTAATAAGTCAACGATTGACGAAAATCAAGGTTTAATTCGTAAATGTGACATTAAATATTATAATGCCTACCGATGTTAATTGAATAGATACATCAATATGAAAATACTCGTGTATCTGTTACGATAAACTTTGAACTATTTTAAATTATTTAAATGTGATATCAAGATTTCTTGTTTCAATAAAATCAAATTAGATGTCTAAACCAATCAAATTTGTAAATTTTTTATGATTCACTTTATGTACTTTACAGCATTAATCGAATTAAAAAGGAGGTTATCAATTTGATTTGTAATTTGTATGTATGTATGTAATATTGATAACATATTATTGCACAATTTTAAACGTAAGATAAGATTCTTGTTTTCAAATTTTATGATTCTAGGTCAATAGTACCTTGTAGGTTTCAATATGAATTAGATTTTTATAAGTTTTAAATTTTATAGGGTTGACTTAAAAGTTTAATTTTGATAGCTTGTAGGAATAGTGGAAGTAGTGGACCTACGTTTTGGATATTAATTTAATCTCGATACAGTCAAATGATTCTGAGAAAAATAGTCTTGACAGACAGACGGACAGATAGACATACAACGACGTGGTAATGAAGTCCTGTAATGGTTTCGTTTCTTTATTTTGAGGTACGGAACCCTAAACATTAGCAAAATACATTGAGTCAAACCACATAAAAATATCTTGCGGAAACAAGAAATCAAGCCGAAACAAATTGTTTTCGTGAAATAAATTAATTTAATTTGAAATCCAATGACTCAAATCACAACCACGTCCAAGATAGACCGTGAAATGAGCCAAATCCAAATTGGGCAGAGATCCATCAAAGATTACAAGATGTAAGTACATGCAAACACAGGAATTTTGATGAGATTACAATCGTACAAGTTAACGTAACTAGCCAACAACTCCTACATACTCTTGGAAATGCCAAGGGCAAGAGGCCAAGGATCAATGGAGCCACAGAATTAACGTTAGGTCACTTGCAATAGTGATGGCCGTTGTTGCTACATTTTAAAATTAAATTCATTGTTTTAACACAGTTATTATGAATTTTTAATGAGCTATAACCATGACAATTCTTTTTACGCGCCAAGAATATTTCTATTGGAAATGCCAAGGTTTAAAGGCTAAGGAAGAATTGAACCTATCACAAAAAAAAAATGTGTACAAGATTATTTCTATTTTGTATAGATAATATTGTCTATATGTTGTTTTGTTCGTCTAAAGAGTTCTGGGGGGCAATTCAGTTATTCAAAACCGATCCGTAACTGAACCTTGTGCGAAGCATTTCCTGTCGGCTGCTACCTTTTTTTGATTTAGTAACGAGCGAAGGAGGTGTTACGTTTCATCAAATGTGTCAATTGTATGACATAAAAGTGACTGAATCAAAAAAACTATGGCGGCCTACGGGAAACGCTCCACATATGGTCCGGCTATGGAGCGGTCTTGAATAACTGAATTGGGCCCCTGCTATTCTAAAGAGACGGTAGAAAAACGGCACTCTACCATGTAATATTGTACATTTTCCTGTGGTGCTTGTTAAATGGTTCAATTTTAAGTTTGTGATCAATACAGTCAAAGAAAAGGAAAAATTGACGCTTTGTGTGTGCCATTAAAGGTACAATACCTATATACTATAGGTCTTTTCAAGGTTACAGTGAATAAATATCTGCTAAGACTGCTTCATATTGGACTATAAATATCGTCGCTTACCAATAGTTGAGTAGATAGCTTGTCTGTCTTCGAAATGCGAATACAATATTAATTTTATTGTTTTTAACACGCTTTTATTAGGTCGACCTGTATGTAATTAAATCTAAGGTAACTAATTAAACCATCTTCCAAGGGTCGTAGCATCATGAAAATTGGCAGCTGTATGTAGTTCTGATGACATTACAATAGTATGGTACTGTCGAACTGATCTGATGAAGGAGCCGGAAGATATGAACTAGAACTTCATGATGGAACATCGTATCATAGCTGTGTTTGGATTTGTTAGAAAAGTCTTGTAATGAACTTTGACCACAATAATTTGTAGCGTGTTTTTTTGATTTTTAAACTGTAATTTATTGATAAGCGAATGCTATATTAATTGTCCTCAAAGTGCGATTGCCAAATTTATCCCAGCATTATAGATCACTAGTCTCTCATAGCATGCGAATAGTTTCTTGTATTCCTGCGGTCATTCGGATTTCCTCATCTGCGGCGCTGATTATATTTGTACGTGATCTGGCATATTGCAAGCAATGTGATTATTCTCCGACAATCTTATTGTGATTACACAGTTCCTAATTTAGAAATAACGAGATTAGTTTTTACCTAATTTGCTCAACGTCATTAGGAATGTGTGATGCTGCGTCGAGGACGTTTTTTTGTGTGAGCTTTTTAATCTTCTTGTTTTTTATTTATTATGCTTTTTTGACGTAATGACGTCTTAAAAATCGATGAACGCCGGATGCACGCACGAAAAAACATGACTCATTGTCACGTTCCGCCTGAGCCGAACGTGCAAGCGAGAGCGCGGAACTAGCTATAGAGAGGCACGATCGGCTTGTGATGCATCGTTATCACGTAAAATTGTCGTCCGTAAGCCGACCTTACAGACAACCATTTTTGGGGTTCCGTACCCAAATGGTAAAATGGGACCCTATTACTGAGACTTCGCTGTCTGTCCGTCTGTTTGTCACCAGGCGGTATCTCATGAACCATGATAGTTAGAGAGTTGAAATTTTCACAGATGATGTATTTCTGTTGCCGCTATAACAACAAATACTAAATAACAGAATAAAATAAATGTTTATTTTGCTCGATATTGATAACGGCAACAGGCAGACGCTTAAAATATTCACAGAATATTGAGTTATATTATTAACTTTAAAAATAAATAATTAAATTAATATTTAAGGGGGGCTCCCATACAACAGACATGTTTTTTTTGTCTTTTTTATAGATAATGGTACGGAACCTTTCGTGCGCGAGTCCGACTCGCACTTGGCCGGTTTTAATATTATAAATTCAGACTATGTATGTGATAGGTTTGTATAGTATACATTTGTTGCTAACGATTTCCCAGGAATTAATATTTGTAATTATTTATTTATATTATTAATTGTCCCATTGCTGGGCGCTGGTCATCTGTGTGTTACATGTGACTTAGTCCATCACTGTCCAAGTGGGGGTTTGTAGACTTTCTTTATCTTCAAGAAAGCTAACACATGTATTATGTTTTCTTTGACCGTTTGAAGTTGACCGCAATTAGGTTTATTTAGTATGTATATTTCTAATAATATACAGTTTAAGACATTTTATTTCATTTCGAATTAAAATTTCCATAATTATGATATAAAGTAGGTACTTTTGATTAATGATATTGCACTACAATTGCGAAAGGTAAGCAGGCAAGTAGGTATTGGAGATAGCGAACTCGTGAGAACTCAGCTTTATTCATATATAACATCATCCACGAAGATCTGATATCAATTACCAACTACCCTGTATACAGGTTATTTAATAAACTGGCAATATTTCTCCACAACAAACCGTAGAGGTGCTATCAATTGCGTAGATCTCGTAAATCGTATCGTATCGTTACGTGAGTACACCAGTCGAAAGATGGGAGAATTTAATTATATCTTGCACATAATTTATCACTTCGGCTAATCTACTCAGATAATGTACGAGGTTTCTTTTCGTGGCGGAAACAACTGAGATTAAGGAGAAAACATTTTCGAAAATAACTGTTAATTGTGTGAGCGAAGCGAGCGGTTTCTGCTTCAAATGGCAAAATTTTCTAATATTTGTTCATGTATTTGGATGTTGATAGTCTTCAGATTGTATTTTTTAACAAATTTTATCGAAACTTGTATCTTGGTTCTACAATTTCATAGATTTTTTTAGTCATTGAGGACTTTTGTTTAAGGAGGTATTTTCCTAAAAAAGGGAGAAAAATGTCTGCGAGACTATTTATTGGCTGATTTTGTTAATATTTATTAGAAACATTCAGTAGGCACTCCTTCCTGAACAAGAATCAAATCTGAGCAAAATCGATCAAGAAGTCATAAGATAGATAAGTATTGTAGCGTTAGACTTTGTAGAGTTAGCAGCTTGGCTTTTCAAATTCAGTCAGATCTCATCTGATTTCTTTTTGTCAGTGAAAGTGGCAGGACAATGCGAGACATGGCAACCAATTTTACATGAAATGTTTTTGGTGGGATTTCATTTCTTTTTTGTAAGATACCCTGTAATTTCTGCAACGTTTTATTTTAACGGAATGTATTTTCCTGTGCATCTGTTATTTTTTTTTTTGCAGCACACTCTCTGTCATAGCCTCTTTTCTTGTTGGTTTATTACTTAAAATAGGTGATACTCGTAGTTGCTGTAACCTTCAATTCTGTTAAGGCGCCATACTATAGCGCGTGAATAAGAGTCGGTATCCAGAAACACTTCTCAGTCTTCAGCACAAGTATAAAGTTGCAGTTCATCCCAATGTTATACAACATAATAAACAATAGCACACCTTAATTTGCAACGCCACACCAAATACGGTCTTCTATAGATTGATTCAATGAATGGAAAAGACATGAACTATTTCCAGACATACTATGAACTGTACGATAGCGTCCTAACCCGTCTCCCAAAGAAATTATTTCGTTACTCATATTGTTCGTCTTATTTCCTTTTTATAGGAATACGTGCTTTAAACCAACTTTAGATTATTCTTGTATCCGGACTATTATTCAATAACTTAAATTCTTAACCTAATTAGTACCCCTTCTCTAACAAGATACCCGCGCCGAATCCAAGCTTCTAAATAAGCTCTCGGTTGAGAGTATTATATTTTTCTGTGTAAATAAGTCCCTAAGTACTACCTAAAACAAACCAAATTTTCAATGAAAGTTGAATATGTATAATACAAACCCATACTTACTAAACATAAAACGAACGAAAACGCACTATCCATCCATAAGTAAAAGGATGTATGTATAAGCAAAGTGCGCAAAACGATAGCGTGTGCTAAAGTCGATCGCACACGCCATCTAGCGTCGCCGTTAGAAACTAACTATCATTAGTGGTGAGTGCCAAAAGTTGACGTATTTTACATGTGAATTAAATCTATAGTATAAAAGCTACATAAATGAAACTTTGTGTGTTTTATACATGTACTAACTACTTTTTATGCTGAAAATTTGGACACTCTAAAATTATCCATAACGAAGTTATGTTATGTTAAAAAAATATAGTCAAATTCTCCCTTTAAAAGGGTTGGAGGGTGAAAGTTACAAATATCTTAATTTTTCTGTTGTTTATGTACCAATTGTAGTTTGCATACCAAATTTCAGCTTTCTGAGACTTCAGGAAGTGCCCTATCTTTTTGTTTACACTCAGAGGGTGTACCGACAAATAGGGGTTGGAGGGTGAAAAGTAAAAATGTTTTAGTTTCTTCGTTATTCATGTATAAATATTAGCTTACACACCAAATTTCAGCTTTCTAAGACTTCAGGAAGTACTATAAATTATTGATATATTATTGATGAAAATAACGGGATAGCCTTCAAATAGGGGTTAGAGGGTGAAAGTTAAAAATATATTAATTTTTATGTTGTTTGTGTACCAATTGTAGTTTGCATACCAAATTTCAGCTTTCTGAGACTTCAGGAAGTGCCCTATCTTTTTGTTTACACTCAGAGGGTGTACCGACAAATAGGGGTTGGAGGGTGAAAAGTAAAAATGTTTTAATTTCTTCGTTATTCATATGTAAATATTAGCTTACACACCAAATTTCAGCTTTCTAAGACTTCAGGAAGTACTATAAATTATTGATATATTATTGATGAAAATAACGGGATAGCCCCCAAATAGGGGTTAGAGGGTGAAAGTTACAAATATCTTAATTTTTCTATTATTTGTGTACCAATTGTAGTTTGCATACCAAATTTCAGCTTTTTGAGACTTCAGGAAGTGCCCTATTTTTTTGATTACACTCAGAGGGTGCACCCACAAATAAGGGTTGGAGGGTGAAAAGTAAAAATGTTTTAATTTCTTCGTTATTCGTGTGTAAATATTGGCTTACACACCAAATTTCAGCTTTCTAAGACTTCAGGAAGTACCTTAAATTATTGATATATTATTGATGAAAATAACGGGATAACCCTCAAATAGGGGTTGGAGGGTGAAAGTTACAAATGTTTTAGCTTTAGAATTATTTGTGTAAAAATTTTAGCTTATATACCAAATTTCAGCTTTCTTGGTCTTCAGCAAGTCGCTTATTTTTTTGGTTAATCAACGGCAAATCGGCGTATTTTAGGTATCAATAAAATAGAAACTATAAAAGCTAGATACATACTTTATTTTTATTTTGTATCAGTCCACTGACCACACTTGATCCTGAAAATTTGAACTATCTAGTGTTATCGGGGCCGAAGCTTTGACGGTCTAAAAATTCGAAAAATCGCTTCGAGTCCGACGAATCTCTTCGTGTAAAGATAGTCCCGGCCGTACGCTCCCGCTCGCTCACATGGCGGGGGCACGGCCGTGCCCCCAGATTATGAATTATTATAACAACATACTCTTAAAAAAATATTTAAGCCAGTGTTGATGCATCATAGTTTCTAGTATTATTTGTTGCAAAATGTGCAAGACTTTGCGAAGGTGTTTGTTCTCAGAACTAGTTTGTATTTTCCATTGTGCAGTACATTTTACTATGTAAAGTATTTTCGGAAGTAAAGAGCGAAATGAGTTTTGTCGTCGCGAAATAGGTTAGCATATCTATTCCGCAAGAAAATGTAGCCAAAAAGTACAAGTAGAAAGACTTAAGAATTCGCTCAACGCGCGTAGCTATCTCTCTCGCGCATCACAACCTTTTTCAACATATAAAATCATTGAGTAGTTATATTAAAAAATTAAGACGCCAACTTGTTTATTTAGATAGGAGAGATATTTAAAAAAAAGTTTTTCTTCTATATCTTTTAAAATTGGCTGAGGAGAGGGAAAATATAGGGGTTTTCACTATTCCGTCGTCAGTATAAATGAAATCTGACTAAAACTTTTTTAAATATTTCTTTTATCTGTATAAACAAATTGACCTCTTACTTTTCTAATATCCCTGCTCAATGATTTTTATATGTTTAAAAATGTTGTGATGCGCGAAAGAGATAGCTACGTGCTTTAATATTTTAGCCACCTTAGGAGTCTGTATTTCAACCATTATGCGTCTCGCTCGCGCATCGCGTTTTTTAAATGAGGTTCTCAATTCGATGAGAACCTCCTTGTTTTTAGAAGTCAGTCAAAAACCTTGCTCCTTTTTGACTATACAAATACTGTAGAAAAAATATAAAAAAGAACACTATATTTTAATTTCCATTATTAGAAAATAAATTTGTCAAAATGACGGGCGAAACCTAAGCCCGTTTCTAAACGAAGGCAATTAAATTCACAAAAGAACTCATTTGACTAATTTATTGTTTTGCGGCTATAAAGTTTTTATATTTTATAAGTTAAAGATAACATTATATTTATTAGAAGAAATATGTTTTTTTTAACACGCTTTTATTAGGTCGACCTGTATGTAATGTATTTATGTATTTACTGTATGTAAACCCCTATGTAATGAAATCTAAGGTAACTAATTTAACCATCTTCCAAGGATCGTAGCGTCATGAAAATTGGCAGCTGTATGTAATTCTGATGACAATACAATAGTATGGTACCTACTGTCGAACTGATCTGATGATGGAGCCGGAAGATATGAACTAGAACTTCATGATGGAACATCGTATCATAGCTGTGTTTGGATTTGTTAGAAAAGTCTTGTAATGAACTTTGACCACAATAATTTGTAGCGTTTTTTTTAGTTTTTTAAACTGTAATTTATTTGTAATTCTATGGCTAAATCCATAGAATTTTTGTATCCACAGGGTTATTACTTACGGATTTACAAAAAAAACGTTACTTAACATTGATCAATGTCTTGAACCCGTCTCAAATTCTCCTTCTCATTTCCGCATTTTTAGGCAAAGACTTATGTAATAGGGCGAATTCTGTGTTTTTAGTTATATACTCGTAGGTATTTTCTGCTTGTATGCAACGATCTTATTAAGGATAGGATAATAACGTCAATGCTTTTAAACTGAACTATTTTAAGAAACTAATTTCAATATTTTGTGATTGATGCTTTTTGTTACGCTTTTATTAGCTTCACCTGTATGCATGTTTGTTTGTTTGTAACCGACTCCTTTGGACTTGATTTTGACCCACTTCAAACGGTTAGATTTCATTCAAACTTTGTAGACTTATCGAGGACCGATGACAATACAATAATTTGAGCGTGTGTTTTATTTTTTTAAACTGTAATTACATTACAAAATATTTTTAGGGTTCCGTACCCAAAGGGTAATAACGGGACCCTATTACTGAGACTCCGCTGTTTGTCCGTCTGTCACCAGGCTGTATCTCGTGAACCGTGATAGTTAGAAAGATTAAATTTTCGCAGATAATGTATTTCTATTGCCGCTATAACAACAAATACTAAAAAACAGAATAAAATTAATATTTAAGGGGGCTCCCATACAACAACCGTGATTTTTTTGCTCGATATTGATAACAGCAACATGTATAAGCTTGAAATATTCACTGAATATTGAGTTATGTAATTCGCTTTAAAAATAAATAATGAAATTAAAATAAAATAAATATTAAAGGGGGGCCCTCCCATACAACAAGCGTGTTTTTTTGCCGTTTTATAGATAATGGTACGGAACCCTCCGTGCGCGAGCCCGAGTAGCACTTGGCCGGTTTTATTTAAAGTTTTGCAACGTGGGAACGCTGTGAAGTCACGAAATTCTCCTAGCACTTTGGACTAATTTTCTCGTTGCCTATTAACTAATTAAGCCACAGTAGACTGAGCTGATTTTGTGCTATGATATAAATAGGTATACGATGGAACTGATTACCTATCTATAATCCGAATCGTGAAATACCGAATATAATTTCCTCGAAAACGAAATATTTTTTTTTCAAAATCCCGAAAGATCATTTGACAACTCGTCTGATAACCAAATTACCGAATTAGTAACACGACATTTCATGTGTATAATAAAAACAAACCTAATGAACCTAACCTAACCATTGATATATTAGGTCAAGGTCCCGACCGAACCGAACTTTTATGAATAAGGTTTCTGGATTTAATAAAACAGAAACCAAGTAAGATTCGAACAAATGTAATTCGGATTATAGATAAATTACTATGGTCTTTTTTTTTGAGATTAAAGTTTTTGGATTGAGGTTGGAGGGGTGGTGGGAGAGGTTTGGTCCTGGCAGCAGAGGTTCAGCGCTATTGGTATACACATTAAACTGGTCAAGCGTGGAGCTTCACATCAAGCAAACGATTTGCTCAGTTCGTTACTCAGTTGTATAAAAAAAGTCATACCACAAGTTCAGGATATGGCGCGGATGACAAAGAAGTGGCGAGGAACTGAAAACAAAACGAAATAAGTAATTAGAATAGGAAAACTTATTTATTTATTTAATACACAAAACAGAATACAGTTGATATTCATCATCATCATCATCTCAGCCATAAAAAGTCCACTGCTGGACATAGGCCTCCCCTATGGATTTCCAAAAAGACCGATTGGAAGCGGCTTGCATCCAGCGTCTTCCCGCCACTTGTATGAGGTCATCTGCCCATCTCAGTTAATATTAAATATAAGTAAAAGAAAGGGATAAGTTATGAACCATATTCCAACAAAATTTGCACACATCATGTTCACCATTACGAGCAGTACTTAAGTATAACAAAATACATAATATGAAATTTGGTAAGTGGTTAGTAGAACATGATGGTGAATATTATTAAAAGCTATTGGTTAAAACTGTTTTAACTATTTATCAATTATTAGAAAAGTTTTCAGTGATTGGAAAAACTAGTTTTGGTTAATGCCTAGGGCATCCAGGCCTAGGCTAGGCTATCCTAGCTTTAGTTCGTATGTAAGGGTTCTCGGGACCCTTGAAAATTTGTTATGGATATCTTCTAGATCGACGAGCTCCATCTTCGACCTCACGTTGGGATTGTTGCTTGACATCATGAGAGTTGGTGATCAATCGTAGATCTCTTTCAGGTAAAAAAAGTTTTTTTTATACAAGATAGATTTACGATTGACTATTAACGCGCCTGATGTTAAGCGACGGTGTGGCCGAGGATATGATAGAGATAGGAGGAGGAGGAGCAGGGAGAGGAGGAGGGAGAGGAGGAGGAGGAGGAGGAGGGAGAGGAGGAGGAGGAGAAGGGCGAGGAGGTGTAGTAATGATTTTAGGTATTCGTGATTGAAAAAAAATATATACGCGATAAATCCGATAAAAATTGTTTAATTTCCATGTACGTCTGTCTGTCTGTCCGGCCATATGTCACGGTAATTTCATTAAGCTGCTATTAGCACTATATAAACAAAATTTAGTTTGTGTCTTATATGAAGAATTTTCCACACAGACAACAAATAATATATTATGGAGAAATCAAAAATTAACGTTAGCAAGTGCACTACCCATTTTAAGGTCAGGACGATTTTTTTTACCCGACTGCGTAAGAAGGTTATAAGATTATAAAGACCACACAACAGGTCTTTACTGCCTGAGTGTCATAGTGTCATGATTTGAATATTTGTTGTATGTGGTGTGCGGTGTTTTCAGTGTTGCGGAGTGGCAGCACTGCTATTTTCTTAATTTATATACTCTGGAGAACGGTGATCGAACAGAATGAACGCTACCCCGGATGATGGCGTGATGTTGTAATTCCGGGGAGGGGATATATCGCGGGCGGACGAGCGCGAGCGGCCCTTCGAAAAAGTAGTCGCGGCGTAACTCTCGGTAGTAAAAAGGTGGTCTTAGCGTCAGACCGCTCAGTGCAGTAAAATAAGT
Organism: Lycia hirtaria; assembly: GCA_947563715.1. Lineage (NCBI taxonomy): Eukaryota > Metazoa > Arthropoda > Insecta > Lepidoptera > Geometridae > Lycia > Lycia hirtaria. The sequence continues at coordinate 2,984,811 of OX387385.1, read as the reverse complement.
GCAGTGAAATAAGTGCAGTGTTATAAGTAATAATAAAGCGTCATAAAGTTCAGACAAGGAGTTTTCTTCATATATCAGAAGTGGGATTCAACCTGCGAGCCGAGCCCGGTAAAATCGTGAGTCACCTGCGAGATTATATTTTACCCTCCGATTAATGAATATTGATGTTAAAAATTTGTCACGCATATCGAAATGGAGAAAATGGTTCTTAAAAGTGTTGAAACAGGGTGTTAAAATAATTATAACGGGATATTCTTAATACGGGTAGACAGAATCTGTTAAGATACTGCAATGAGATGTGATCTGGGTTACTCCCAGATTATTTTATTGTAGCACAGCGATTAAAGATTATAATCCGACGATTTTATTATAACCTAAGAAATTTTGATAGTGTGGTTGGGGCTACTCCCCGATAATTTTATCGTAATTTAAACGAAATGAAGTCTGTTGTAAGTAAGTCATTAGTAAATTATTTCGTAAACATCCCGAGAGATAAGTATACGAAAATATGTTTTTCTTGTTTGAGAACCATTTTTACTTTTTGTATTTGATTATGCTGCAACCATTCAGAGGAACCATAGCGTGGTAATATTTTTTTGGTGTGATGGTGAGAGTAGCGTTTTTAATAGTACAATGGTTATGGCATATCGGTCTGTGGCCGTGTCAGCGATCAGCAGTGTGTTATTTTTCTAGAAGACTAGTAAAGTGCTGCGAGTAAAATATTTTAATTCGGTAACTGGGCTACATCAATACAGCCAATTAAGCGAGCTTCTAAATGTAGTTTTTCTAGAATATTGCTAACAGTAATGCAAATAAAATATTATGGTAAACTTAACAGCTTATTATCTAGCTGTTAAGGTTGGGCTCCACAAAAATTGTGTTCAGATTCAGAACACTTGTTGATAAAAATTTGGTGCAGACCTTTTGCAGTGCGCGAACTTGATCACAATAGTAGATTGCCTGTGTCCACCACCTCAGTTGTGCGTAACTTTAGTATGCGTGCTGTACGGTACATTTGTACACGAACATTTATACCTCGGAAATGTGCTATACTTTCAGTTTAGTGTGTAAACATGTGTGCGAGTGCGTCGTCGCGGGTACACCGCGAGACCGAGGAGTACGCGACAAAAGTTCACGGTTTGTCCAATAGAGTGCGCGCACAGTTTGCTGGTGCTGCCCGTAAGAGTTCACCAAGAAATAAATTTACGCTGCACTCTGTGCGGTACAGAGCCGCACACTGGTGGAATCCTGTCTTTACGGTTACGGCCATTTAGGGCGAGTTGTACTGTGTTCATTTTTCTGTAAGGTTAATAAAGTACCGCAAGTAAAATATTCTAGTACGACAACTAGTCTACTACAACTAGTAGCACTGTCTTTAGTCGTGTAAGTATGCTATACCATGAAGCGAAATTTTGGTATTTGACGTAACTATTGTAAGATCTTGAACCACATAAGTGTGTCAAACGAAATTTTATATGAGTAGAGCTACAATATTGATGGATTTACCAGAGTATCACTGCGTAAATATTTAATGCAGAAGTCTGTTTATGAAGTTGAATTATACAGAGATAACATAGTTCGATTGACTTAAAATCTTAGTTGAATTTCAAAGGCATGTATAACCTCAGAAATAGTACCATTGTGTACCGGTAACTTGTCGCGAATATTTATCCGTTGACGCCTTTTAATCATGGAGGCGGAATTTAAAGCCGCGCTAAGATATCAGAGTATCGACAGTGCTGAAAATTAAAGTGCATTTCTTAGTGTTAACAACTACACTTAGTGTTACTGCAAGTTTGAAATTCAAGGATTTTTAGTGTTTACGAGTTTATTAGCTGCAGTCATGTAGGTGAACTGCAGGGAAAATGTTCCAAAGAGTGCCATGTATGTGTGCCGTAAAGTTGAAGTTCGTAGATTTGATGATGTTATCGCTGCAACCATGTAGGTGAGCTACAGGGTAATATTCTAAAGAAGTATGGCCCTGTAGGTGTGCCGTAAGGAAAGTTCGAAGATTTGATGATGATTTCGCCGCAGCCATATAGGCGCGTTGTAAGGCTGAAGTTTGAAGATTTGACGATGTTTGAAGTTTGAAGATTTGACGATATTTGAAGTTTGAAGTTTTGATGATATTTGAAATTTGAAGATTTGATGATGTTCTCGCTGCAACCATGTAAGTGAGCTGTAAGATTGGAGTTCAATTATTCAATGATGTTTTAGCTGTAACCATGAAGGCTTGGTTTCAGGATGATAATTTTAACCGGTCACGGAACACTTAGCTTCCAGCCATGAACGTTTTAAACTGCAGCAGGTCAAGCCTATTCAAAGGAAAGTAGAAGCTCCAAACTGTATTTAATCCAAAATAACTTGATTAACTAAATTTTGTATAATATGTATATGGTGTGCAAGAGTGTGCACAGATCTTGTATTTTAGTGGATTTGATTAATCCAGTCGATTAATGATCATTTTAATGTGATTATGTTAAGTGTTGAATAGCAGAATCATTGATCGGACTTTCCCAGAACCTGAGCACCTGACTTTTAATGATGATATAACGTTATAATTCCAGTTTTGATGTAGTTTCGAGTTTCATAGAGAAAATTTAAAATCATATATGAGAGATCAACCGATCGGACACGCAGCAAGTAACCTTGACCGAGGAGTCTTGACAAATGCCACTATGCTTGAAATTTCCGAAACGTACTAATTAGAATCGACTAAGTCACTTACTTTTGATAAAACGCGTATAGTGCGTTAGAGCGAATAAATTTATGAGTAATCTGTTTGCAATTATTAGATTCTCAATTATTATGGTTATTATTATTAGATTATAGAGAGAATGGAAATTACTCCATCAATAAGATTCATGAATTGATAAATGAGTAAGCCTAAGACATTTTCCGAAAAATACTATTCGGTTAAGGATTATTATAAAAATATATATAGTTATCAGCGATCTGTATGTGCCAACGTAATTAGATGTCATGTTTTGAACACCCGCGTTATTTTTCGCAACTGCAGAGCAGTGTCTACACTTTGTTGAATTGTCCGCTGGACAGTGACGTAAGCAGTGATGAGTGTTGACAATTATCGTAAAATATATATAAACAAATCTGTATGTTAAATGAACCACTCGATAATATTACAAAACTATTAATCGAGAGTAAGCGTACGTAGTAAACGTTTCTTTGAGAGAAACCCATTTTATGCCTTGAATGAGTTGATGAAAATAGATCTTGCTGAATTCTCGTTCTAATGGAACAGCGGATCATATTTTCTACTTTCTTCCATAAGTGGATTGACATATTTTTTATTATTCTATTTTGGCCTTTTGAACATTATTATGAATATTGACATAAGTTTGACGACATCCTTTTATTATTTATTATGTTATTGGATATAAAAATTACATAAATAAATAGAATATATTATATCTAAATTAATAAAAACTACGTTAAATTGTATTTTATAACAGAAAAAGCTTGGAGTACAAACATAACAAAAAAATACTAATTTGAAAAGGGCTTTTCTAATATAACACTTTTGTTACAAGCCCAAGAAATAATTTGACTTTGAATTTAAGCGATGACCGAAGTTTCTTATCACGAACTAAAGATAATTCAAAGAGAGAACTGATTGATCAGTTTCATATTTCAAACAAAGTAGCCTCAAAAATAGATTGCACCGGTGGCGGTTTTATTGTAAAAGTACAGTTTATGAGTTCAAAAATTAGTCAAATATAAAAACCGAATATTCATAATTAATTTATTTCTTGCAAAATAGGTATACAAACATGTGGTCTTATGATAGTAATAACATTTGGTCCTCTATTTTTGCTGTCAAAGCGTGCAAGTATTTCTAGGTTCTAGATCAATATCGTTAAATATCGTTCGTGCATATGAACATTTTGATAAATCTAGTATAATTTTGGTAAGCGTATAACAGAATTGGATCCAGCATACGAAAATTAATCGATAAATAAAAAAATATCGTCATTAAAAATATGCAATATTTGATAGGACTGGTAACGTTTCCGAAATATGATTTTTAGTTGAAATAAAACGGCAACTATCAAAATCACCACTGGCTTGTACTCAGTGCAAGAGCAGTTATGATATGACTAGTCGACATCATATAGACCTTTAAAAAAAAAACAACAGAAATTAGTAAGACAAATATTGAGACAAATTTTATTTATGGAAGTGAATACCTGCTTCTTCTATTTTGATGCTTTAGTATTAGTTCAGGTGTGCACTAAAAGGAATTAAGTATGCTTCTGTGTATAAACATTCTCAGTCTTTACCTACAATTAAGTTTATTAAAACCTAGTCAAGTAATGTCTGCTCTACTGTTACATCAGTACTAGAAATATTGGATGGGAAAATAAATATGTCCACATTCTCGGTTTGAGTACTGTTAGTATGTAATGTGTACAGTATTTTTTCTAGCTAACGTGTCATCAAAATAGTGATGACGTATTTGACAAACAACCAACAACTCTATCCTCAAAGAGATTCATATACGAGATAGATTATAGTCGGCTGGGCAATTGCAAATACTGAAGTTCTTTGCGCAGATCTCAAGAAAAGAGCACTCGACGGAGAGCCTATCGCAGCATATGCATGGCCGTGTAGAAGGCAAGCGAAGTCCTGGACGATCACCAACACGTTGGACCGACCTCATTAGAAAAGCTACGCAGTCCACCGAAGTAGAGTGTACTCGCAATGCAACCGACCGGCAGAAATGGAGAAGCATCGCGAGAAGAGCAGCTGGCCTGGAGAGTGACGGTGACGGCGAGGAGCCACCGCCATTGCAACCACGACCACTCTGACTAGAGTGTACGATTAAGAAGAAGAATTTGGCAAACAACAGATTAAAATCCGACAGATGTCAACTCAGGGCATCTGTGATGTAAAGTGATTCATCTTGATAGTACATCAATTTAATGGTAAACAGCAACAGGTATACGCCAATCAAATAACGGTTGGTGAAGGACTGACAATGGATCAGCTACCTGTAGTTTATCGTGACTAATTTGTCCCTATGATAATGAAATTTAGTGATTAGAAAATAATAATACTTCTGACATTCTAAACTGACAAAATTTTGCTCATGTGCTTTGCCGATCATCCACAAGCTTGACAGAAATTAATGCGGTTGTAGCGACTTGCTAAAAAAAAAAGGGGTTTGGAAAATTATTTCCGTTCACTTATTCTCTCTATTACTCGGATTTGGGGAGTATACGTTACACAATTTTAAAATGCTATTTGGTAATGGCAGGACAATGACAGAAATACAGTTTAAAATGTTGATTCCTATGAGAGCACTTACAAAATTAACGTACTCGTGTCACCGAATTATTACTGGAGCTGGTTTGAGTTGGATCTAAATATTTGAATTTATGTGTAATTATTTTTGGACGAAAATTGCTTTCATTTTATTCAAGCTTTGTCGTTGGTCATTTTAATGTTTGGACGAAGAACAAAAAGGAGTATTTATAGAGTTTTTCATTAAAAAAAAAGTCTACAAGTCCAAGTCTACAAGGTTTGAATGCTATTTCAGTGGCCACTACAACATTGGGACATTTATATAATGATGCTGCCGTTCGCAATCACTAAGCCAGAGGAGGAAGTAATTGAGTAACCGACAGTAAATTAATAGTGCGAATTGAATAAGTTTTTATGTACTATTTTTAATTATATACCAAACCTCTGGAAATACCAGAATATATACTCGATCCGTACAACATATTTGTACAACAATGATTTATCTGCATAGTGTACATTTACACACGAATAGGAAGCCTCCGGTTCCCAGACCAGCTAGAATAAACATAAAATAATTGTCATATTTAAAAACGAATCCGAGTGTCATGATTACTTGTATCTACAATAATAACTAGTTACGACAACGTATACTACAAAGTTTAGTGTGCCATAAGTAGTTTTATAAAATTAGCATAATAATTACTGTTTAACTATTTTATTTTGCAGCAAATCTTTAAGGAGTCCAAAGGGTTCGATATGATTAATCAGACTTGCTTTTAGAGAGTTGTTGTGCATCGGGACGTTGCACAAAAGCGGATGGCAGAGTGTCATGATTTGAATATTTGTTGTATGTGGTGTGCGGTGTTTTCAGTGTTGCGGAGTGGCAGCACTGCTATTTTCTTAATTTATATACTCTGGAGAACGGTGATCGAACAGAATGAACGCTACCCCGGATGATGGCGTGATGTTGTGATTCCGGGGAGGGGATATATCGCGGGCGGACGAGCGCGAGCGGCCCTTCGAAAAAGTAGTCGCGGCGTAACTCGGTAGTAAAAAGGTGGTCTTAGCGTCAGACCGCTCAGTGCAGTAAAATAAGTGCAGTGAAATAAGTGCAGTGTTATAAGTAATAATAAAGCGTCATAAAGTTCAGACAAGGAGTTTTCTTCATAATAGGCTATATTTTTTTTATTAATAATAATACGATACTCGCAAAAAAAAAAAAAAAAAAAAAAAACGCTTTTCACCCTCCAAAACACTTTTTCGTACTAAATAAGTGATTTTATTAGAATCATTCTAAAGAATGCACAGCTAAAACCTTTTTTAGCTATTTCACGCATACTTTGTTACAAAAATCGTGCACTTAACAGCGTATCAAGCGTAACGAAATCGTAAGTTAGACTGTAAAAACCGCTTTACTGCAGTCGGTTATTTTGTTTTTCTTAAAATATACCTACGTTTTCAAGATTTATTTTCTTTACTTATTCAAATGGGGTACATATTTGTTGTTTAATTGATTAGTCATCAAGTTGCCCATCCATTTAATTTCGATCTAGCAGACAGACAACCAAATTAATACCATTATCGGAGCTTTACAGTAAACATCAGAAATGTAACAATATTACCCAAATACTAACATTACATCCGAATTCATGCCCATGTACGGCACGAATAAAATTTTAAGGGCAAGAACAGACGTCGTCAAAACGCGCACGAATCCGCCCTGAAAATGGAGGTGGCTTAATGCCCTCTTTAGTACCTCCTAACCTGTTGTTTCCCCGACCCAGACGCGAGGAAAATCCCTATTAATATTTTACATTTTTATAATACAACCTCCTTTTATGCGCGGGCTTAGAGATAAAATAACAAACTTGTTATTATAAGCCCTACTTATATGGGGGTGGCTTAGGTATTATACTGGCAATACCAGATGTTAACACGATTTTATAGGTCATAGAATGAGGGTATAGACCTAGGGTATTAGTGCTGGATTTAATGGCGTTTGCGGAAGGTTCTCATTTTGGACTTAGCGACGTGAATACATGGATGATTTATGGTTTGCGTTGTATTGAAACTGTATTAGCCTATATAGCATATATTTTCATTGAAAAGTGGTATATTTCAGGAAAATGAAGAGACTTTGACTTCAATTATTGGATAGGATTTGTATTATACTGTAGTTCGCGAAAAACTTCTCGGTTCAAGTATATGGTAGAGTTTCGTAGCTAACAAGTATATAATTTAAAAGAAAAACAAAAACTTAAATCTAACTTATACTCGTATATCTAGTATGCTTCCGCTTCGGGCATTCTGTAAAACTCAGTGAGGGAAATCAGCATTTTTTATTGGTTTACAAAACTAGACATATACAATAAATAAATAAAGAAATATTTTGGGACATTTCACACAACACCTTCTAGCCCAAACTAAGCAAAGCATGTACTACGGAACTAGATGGCTAATAGAATTAGAATAGAAACACAATTGATATTTAAATGGAAACTAGAAATGTACACGCCCTTCTAGTTGTAAACACAGCATTCATTAAGAATATTGTTGTGTTTAAATTAATAATAATATAAAATAAGCACTGTATATAACCTAAACTAAAATTGTTGACAATATAGTCTTTCAAAAGAGTACAGAGATTTACGTAGGACCCCCTGTCACTGCATGTCAACATAACATCCTACCCTCTAATACCTCCCAATACACTTCATCTCAACTAATCCTCTAAACACGGTCAAATGTGGCGTCAAACGGTCAAACGGTCTTATGGTCTTTGATGCTTTGCCTAACCCACCAGACCAGACCAGACCAGAAATCATTTAAAAAATCTAAAAAAAAAACGATTTTAAAATACGTATGACATATTTTTTCAGTTACTTTCTTATAAAAACCAAAATCCTGATTTTGATGAACAGATCTTGATAAAATTTCAATGGGACCACCTGACCAACCCTTTCAACAAAAAATAAATAAAAATATTTATAGGTCCAGGTGTCTTCGAGTAATCAGCTACATACATAAAAAGATTCCGACGAATTCAGAACCTCCTCCTTTTTGGAAGTCGGTTAAAAATTGGCGTGTATTTATGTATGTATACAAACATCTGCATAAAATATGTAACTGTCAATGGGTAACCAGCCGTAACTGTCAACTGTAAAAGGTTGTAAGGTTAATGGTGGTCAATATAATCACTAAATTATTCAAAACATGTTATGAAGGTATCATGTTGTAATCAATAATGTCTTCCGGCACGATAAGTGCTTGTTGGCATCTGCTTGATTGAAACTGTGGGTACTCCTATAATTTTGTAGTTTAAATAAAATTAAATAAATTACAGTTTAAAAAAAGGCCCAAGGAAGTATTCTTGGGCCACTCTTATTTCTAATCTATATAAATGAGCTGCCTAAACTGACCAACCACACATGTGTAATGTTTGCGGATGATGCGACATTATACATTCCAAAAACATCCACAAACGCAGAGTTAGAAACTGAACTAAATACTAAACTTGAAAACATTGTAACATGGTTAGAAGACATTAATCTAAAAGTAAACATCGATAAAACTAAGTTGATGCAGTTTAAAAACTACAAACAAGAAACACTACAGCTAAATATTCAAAACAGGGGAAATACCGTTCAATTTGTTAATAATACAAACTTTTTAGGAATAACAATTGACTCTAACTTAAACTGGAAGGAACATGTACTTAAAGTCAACAATAAACTGTCACAATACTGCTACGCGCTATCTATCATTAAAAATTCAACTAATAAAAATATTGCAACAAACGCCTATTATGCGAATGTATATCCTCATTTATCTTATGGAGTGATATTTTGGGGTAATTCGGTAAATGTTGAATCTACTTTCATTTTACAAAAGAGATGTATCCGGGTCATATATAATTTAAAAGATACTGATACGTTACGTAGAATATTTAAAGAGAATAACTTCTTGACCTTAACTGGTATATACATTTTAGAAATTTGTGTTTTTGTTAAAAGTAATGAAAAATACTTTATAGAGAATATTTCAACTCGTACTGAAATCTTGCGCTCGAAACATAAACTAAATATTGGTATACCGCAAGTAAACAATGCAATGTTTTCAAGAGGTTCCTACTATAGTGCGATAAAGATATATAATCATCTACCGCTGGAGTTGAAGTCACTGGAGAGAGTATCACATTTTAAGAGTAGATTAAAAATCTGGTTGTTACAGAAAGTATTCTATAGCATTAACGAATATTTCGACGATTAAACTATAATTTTAATTACAAGTTCAACACCTTAAACAGTCCAGTTATCTCATACATTATCTGATAATGTGCATAACTACAATTAATCTTATATTACACTAATTTATTCAACTCTATAATAAGGTAAAATGTTCCTATTTAAAATATATAAGTGTAAATAGTATCTTAAATAACTAATTTTAAGATATAAATATAATTTCTAGATGTATGTATGCATATTAAAGTATTATAGTTTTTTTTTAAGTAGGTATTTCAAAATAAATATGTAAATGCCTATAATAGAATTACTAGCAATACAAAAAAAAAACTACCTATATATTGCACGCCCGAAATGGGTAAACTGTGAGACAAAATTATTTTATAAGACCATAATGTACCAGTTTCTGCAATAAAAGTTTTCTTATTCTTATTCGTGTTTATACATTAGAAAATATGCAGGGCCCTTATTCCGTATGACCATCGGCCGTATAACGTGAATTTGACGTTGTGCTGCTACAATGAAAATTAGACTTTGTCTTCTTAAACTTAAAGGCTAATTTTCAAATTATTTTTTGCAAAGAAAAACATGTCGGTGGAACTCTGCGATTCTATAATCTGATGCACTTCACTCAGGAATTCAATGAAATTCACAAAGGAATTCATTTTTAGATATTATTCAAAAAGTAATAAAGCAATGTCTTTAAATAATTATGGGACCAACTTGGGAGCTTTCTCTATATGTCAATTCAAGAAACACAAAAATTGGTTCACGAATGACGGAATAATCGGTGAACAAACATACAAAAACATACAGACCGAATTGATAACCTCCTTCTTTTTGGAAGTCGGTTAAAAACTCGAACGTAACGCTCTAATACCACTTTTATTGTGGGTACCGTTACAAATAATCATCCTGAATGGGTCTTTCGATATCTATGTATAATAAAAGTATAAGTATAAATATCAGTACTATCATTTGGTGCTAGATACCTAATTATTATAGTTTAAAAAACGGAAACTTTTAATTTAATTTTTTTACTCGAAAATAGTTGTAGTAGTAGATGTTAATAAATAGGCTTACTGGCCTATTTATTAACATCAGGCGAGTTGACGGTCAAGCACCGTCAACTCGCCTGATGTTAGGCGATAGTTACGGTCTACGATGGAGTGCGTAGAAGAAATCTATTCAATCGCGATTTTAAGGCACCTATTTATATTATATCTATCCGGAAAGATCCATTCACACAGCGCATTCCACATATCCTCTACTATATAGGTAGATCAAAAATACCTAATTTCGTTCACTTGGATGACATATTTTTCCAGTTTATTTTGTTTTAAAAACCAAACTACTTGACACTAGAACAAGCTAGAGCGGGTCCAAATCCAATTAAAAAAAAACTGTCATCGAAGTTAGCCCCAGTAATCTTCACCAGTTGTGTTTCTGATTTTCTCCCAAAACACATCGGTGGGCGTGTTATGTTCATAAATGCAATAAATCACACAAATAAACAAACTCGGCCACACATGTGTGTTGTGTTGTGATTACAGATGCGTTAAGATTTACTCAAACAAACGTGTCAGTCAGTCTGTACTTTTGTAAATATGGACTGCAATGAAGATATTTTCATCTAAGAATGTTTGAGAAGTTTATTATGTTCTGACAGCTTCCAACCGGTCTTTTTGGAAATCCATGGGGAGGTCTATGTCCAGCGGTGGACTTCTTGTGGCTGGGATGATTATGATGATGATTATGTTCCGAATGGAGTAAAGTGATTTAGGTATACACCCAGTTTTGATTGATGTTTTTGGTAATATAATATTACAATTGTTATTTCTCCCTTTTCAGTTCATTTGATAGTTTTGAAGTCGATTAATTTTAACTTTTATTATTGTTATTTTTTAGTTCTGCTTGAAATAAAACAATTGATTCACCAAACTTGACTGGATAAGTTCGTTTAATTTTCAAACACACATCACTACTATGGTAACACCTAATTTTTGCGTAAAAATAATTAAGTATGCAGATCCTGTTCATCACCATCATCATCAGCCTACTTTAGTCCACTGCTGGAACGCCATTCAGCACGATCCTCAGCTTTCCGTTTATTTTTATTTTTGCGAGATATGTATTGTCATTATTACAAAAAATAAGCATATAACACTCAGGAAGTGAAGACGAATCTAACGACACATTGCACATCAAAATCGGTCGAGCCGTTTAGGCTGTAGGCTGTCATATAGAAACATACATTTATACCATGTACATATATATACATACATACAAACATACACGCAAAATACATACCAAATCTTACGCATTCGAGTAAAAAGTTCATTCATATCTTGAAAATTATTCAACCCATTATAGTAAAACTTACATTGTTTCCTAATCTGGGAAATACTCGTACTTTATTCCAAAAAAAAATATTTTGCAATGTGACTTTTAGTTTCTCCATAATACTTGGACAAACATATATAGTTGTATACACTTATCAAATTTGGCACACGTGTTCAAAAGCTCACATAGACTAAGATATGTGAAAATTATACAATTCTAACAATATTACATACATATACAAATCAAAATGATAATCTCCTTTTTTGAAATCTATTAAAGACAATACAAGTGACCAAAGTTTTGTCGTGACACATTTACTCACACATTTGCTTACGGGGCAAACTCAAAACTGGACATTTGCTTACGGGCCAAAGTGGCACGCGCAATGGGCCGTCTCCTTTAGAGTTTGCTCTCCTTATGAAGTTTAGGAACTAATTACCCAAAGATCGTTGGGCTCTAACGATTTTTCGACCGCGAGTAAAACCGCAGTATATTATAACCTATTGGGTACATATTAAACCCATTTCCGCCATTTCAGAACGGCATTATTACGCGCATAATCGTACACATTAATAATTAAGTTTGTTAATAAAGGAAGGGTAAAGACCCGCAGGCGTCCCCATTGTAATATACTTTGATTCATAATATAACTATTTCAATGGTTCATTTCTGTGTATTGGCTGGATGTGTAAGTTATTGTTAGTGTATTTGTTTTCCTTTAGAATATCAACTAATATACAAAGTACGTGACCCGAGATCTGGGTGGTACCTTGTGCAACAAACTTCCTTGGCCATTCAGCGCGGTAACGCTGCGAGCGTGATGGGGACTCTCAGATCAGGGTCTGCATGCGACGGACTTGTAGCCTTACATTAACATTGGTTAACAATTAGACTATTTGTTTTATTATATTACATTATGTTAATATATTTAATATGTGTAGGTATTTTATATATTGTTTTCATATTGTCATTTTCTATTATTTGTATGAATAAATCACCTTCGAATAAATAAATAATACTTAAAACAATAATACATAAAATCATGCCTGTTTGCCCTTACGGGGTAGGCAGAGCATCAAATACCAATAAGGCTGTTTGACGCCACATTTGAACGTGGTTATAGGGTTCAATATATATTATAGGGTCGCCTACATAAATGTCAATTTCCCTCAAGTCACTGAATTGACTTTTATAGTATGCTCCGGAAGAGTTTTCAGACAGACATTCTATTTTCTTTTTCTTCCAGTCTAGCATGGAAGATCAATAGTACATTGTTACTTCGAAGGACTAAATAAGTCTTTAACTCGAGGTAAGCACTGTGCTTTTCATTAAGAATACAAGGAAAGTAAAAATGAAAACGCGAATTAGCAGAAAAAATTAGTAAATTTTATTTTATATAGATCAAAAACTTTGGTAAGCAATCTATTCAGCCAATATTTTTCATTTTCATCATTAATAAAAATGGTAAATATTTTGTTCAAAACTATGTTATTTTAAAGAAATTGTTGAAACAAAATTATAATAGTTATTTAAAAAATATATATTCTTTAATCGATACTTATCTTTATGTTATTTCAATTTTACATCGCGCTGTAATTGAGTGGCTTTAAAGAAAGTTGGACATGGCTCAATAGAAACGTGAAAACAGAACTAGTTTTTTTTTTATTTAACAGCTGGCAGTTGAAAGTGATTCTCCCTAGGGCTGAAAAGTATTACTTTCAACCCGCTCCCCAGGCAACTTCAGACCTACTTTCAGAGTATGAGTAATGAAAATAATATTACACGTAGGTACGTTAATAACCCATTATTCCATAGTGGACGAAATTCGACCGTAATACAGCTCAAAGCAATGGCATGCTGTCTCTCTCGCGAATAAAAAAAATTAGAGAAATAAAATCATGCTTTATGGATATTAGAAAAGTGAAAAATCACAGTGAGATATGAATTTGTTTATTTAGATATGAGAAATATTTAAAAAAAAGTTTTGTTCAGATATCACTTATACTGACGACGGAGTAGTGAAAAACATAGGTATATTTTCCTACTCCTCAGCCAATTTAAAATATATAAAAGAAAAACTTTTTTTAATATTTCATATCTAAACAAATAAATTTATTTTCCATTTTTCTTATATCCCTAAAGCAGTGATATTATATGTTTAAAAATGTGATGCGCGAGAGAGATAGCTGCTTGAGCCGATCCTTAAGGGGTATGCAACTGGAATAGTTTCGCTCAAGCGTTTCCTCATTACAAGCTTCTATTGCATATTCAGACAATAAAGAGTAGAAATATAATTTATTTCAATATATAAACTATCATAATTTAATTATATATAATATTCTAATATACTTTATAAATTATACTAAAACTAATAGATAAATAATAAATAATCGTAAAGCTGAGTGATTGGAGATTATTTAAAATATCCATTATGCAACAAAGCTTATGGATAGTTCAAACAATCTCCTGTTTCAGGCAATGTGCCAAAGCTTCTATTTAGTATAACCTAACCCATGTTTGTAATCAAATCTTGCAAGTCAAAGATTCACTTCCCGGTTTTCGATCGAGCCGAGATATTATTACATGTACAATGTACATATATATAAATTTTAACTAATAATATTAGACATATTCGAGGGGAGGCCTTTGCCCAGCAGTGGGACATTTCAGGCTAAAAACAACTACAACAGCAATATTAGAAAAGCGAAAGTAACTCTGTCTGTTGTCTGACTCTCTGGTTCTTATCTCTTCACGCCAAAACAGCTGAACCAATCGTTAGGAAATTTGGCACAAAGATTCTTTAGGATGTGGAGATGGACATAGTCTATATACTATCATCATCATCATCACCGTTTTTAATCACTAAGCGGGTGATATAGCGGGGCGCAGCTAGTCTGACGATAATGTCGGAGCAGAGATTTAGGAACTGAAACTTTTTTGCAAGTTTGAGAGTCCATTTGAGGAAGTACTTTTGTCAGTTATTCAATTGGCAAGTTGTTGTAAGTATCTTTATATCTATAAGGTTTACAGGGTAAGGTTTTCAGGGTTCCACACAAAGTTTTGACTGTTGAAATCCAAAGCTCTGGGTAATATACTCGTCTAGTAAAATAATAATTATCTACATATTTTAAATTTATTCTCGATGGTACAAAACGAAATATCACCAATGTTACCAACTTAAAAAAATCTAATCAAGAAAATGTGATGACTACTGGGCTTTAATAAAAAGGGCTGGCAACATAGAGATAACTTCTATGGCTGGGAATAAACAAATGTAATAAAATATCATAAAAACAACCAATAAAATTCAAAGAAATCAACTGTACAACGCCCCTCTCATTGGAGGGATCATAAAGCAGTTTTGATGTTGCACTTAGTGTCAAAAATTCATGCGTTCGCACGAACAGCGCGGCGTCGTAAAGTTCGGAGTTGAGAACTCTCGCCGAACTGAGAAATGGGCTCATGCATCGGACGGACTCAGGGAGGGGAAGGGGGGCTATTATATGTATAACACTTATTTTTGAGCTGTATGTTTTCCTTTACGGTAAAACGGCTAAATACATTTGAGTGTAATTTGGACTGTGAATAGCTTAAACTGGATTAAATTTGAATATTTTTTATCTTGAAAAATTAACAGTACCTAACATGTCATAAATTTGAACACCACTTGAGAGAGAATGCTTGTAAATGCAGGGCTTAGCAGTCGATATCAAACGTAACAGGTATCTATTGTTGCAACTAGCCTTTACCCCCAACTCAAGCCCTGACTACATCTCTGTCAGCTTCCTGTGATAGTCTTACAATCCTAAGCTCGGATTTTGCATGGTGGCAACCCTGACGGGAATTTATTTTATTTCTCGTTGTATTATTCGTGAGTATTTGATTGAGGTACCTGCGCGCAACGTCAGGAATTTCGTGGAGCGCTTTTACCCCCCCCCCCCCCCCCCCGAAATATTCCGGCCATTATATGCTATTATATGTTCTATAATTCCTGGCTACGGCCTTGATGGCAAAGCTATAATATACATATAAGCGGCTTGTATCCTACGTCTTCCTGCGGTCTTCTGTCCACCTTGTGACTGGTCTTCCTACGCTGTGCTTGTCAGTACGTGGTGCATGGTTCGTGGCCTAGTCGTGGTATAAAATGGAACCGTAAAAATACGTTAACGCGCACCGTGGCTGACTTTTATGAAGGTGGTTAATAAACCTGTTAAAAAAGGATAAGGCTAGGCGCAATATTATTACGTCGTAATCTAGGGAAGCCTAATATCGAAGGTAGAGATTTCCCCGGTTTCCCTCCACCGTGGTCTTCATAATTCGTACAATTAGTAGACTCGTTAGCCACAGCTGTGATCTCTGAGGGGCCGGAGGAATGTTTTCGCCTTTTTCCTTTAATGACTACAAGTTCACTGGTAGACGTTGCCTAATTTTGCTGAGAAATAAATTATGAGGGGGATTTTTAGCATGCCCGATACTACACTTTTTTTAGGGTTCCGTAGTAACTCTGAGGAACCCTTATAATTTCGCCATGTCCGTCTGTATGCCACAGTATTTTTACTCAGAGACTATATTAGCGAAAACTAAAACTAAAGATAAACGAAACTTGGCAAATAGATATTATATCATCTATTGGACCTAGAAATTCATTATTAACCATAATAGTAGATCTTAATTAATACTTTTAATAAAAATTGTTTTGAACACTCTGTGACTACAACTTTTCTAGATATAGCGATTAATATGTAAAACACTTAATTCATTATAGTATTGAGGTCATTGACCTTTTCGCAAAGTCTAAACAAAAAATACTCGCCAAGAAGGTGTTTTCAGATTGATTAAAAAAGTATAAATTAGGGGTGGCATGCCAAACATAAAAGGACTAGTTACACCCCACGGTTTTACTCGTAGTAACGAAATAAATCCTACAAGAACCTTTAACTTTCAGGGTAAAATTTTGCCTGTATGTTATTGCAGGGTATAACTTATCTCCGTACGAAATTTCATTCAAAGTCATTCAGTTATTTTAGTGTGAAAGACACATACACACGCACGCACACACGAACAACTTCAGCATTTTTAGCTTCTTACCCAAAAAGGGGCGTTATAAGTTTGACGTATGTATCTGTATGTATATCTGTGACATCGCAGCTACCAAACAGATAGACCGATTTTGATCTAGTTTTTTTTATCTGAGTCCGTGGAGATTAATTTTGTTAAATAAAAAATAAAACGTAGAAAAAGCGAAAAATGTATTCATATACCTTTTTCGCTTTTTCTACGTTTTATTTTTTCCACTTGCAAGATCTATGAAGATCTTGCAAGTGGAAAAATATCGTCTCTGCCTACCTACATGGTAGGAAAGAAGACTACTAAATTTAAATATTTACCAACTTATCAAATTGTAAGAAATAACGACTCAAACACTACAAATGAGGACTTGTAATTTGCTAGATAAATACTAGGTAGATTGGATTAATGCCTAAACAAACTCCACGGTGCGAATACCTCGTCTATGTTTTTCTTGGAGCGGTGAAAACTGTGAATTAATATTTATTCTCATTTAGCTCGGTCAAGTCAGTTTGCCCTCTGCTCAGACCTGCAGGCCTTGGAATAATAATTTAATCTTCTGGGATTTCATACTTTTACCGACGTCAAAAAGAAGGAGGTTGACAGTTCGTTTGCAATTTTTATGTTTTTTTACCGCATAACATAATTTAATTTATAAACATATTTTAAATAACCTTTCTTGTTTCAAAGGGATCAATGAGGCCAACTTTGTGAAACCAAGAGGACCAAAAGTGAAATTATACATTATGTACTTTCAGATAGATCCCATACAAATTTCTTCGAATATCCGTTCAATAGTTAGGTTATAAAATCAAAATTGCGCATATGAAAGTCTATTGTTTTAGTTTTTTCATTCAGTGACATGTTAAGGTGGAGCACGTAGCTATCTCTCTCGCGCATCACAACATTTTTAAACATATAGAATCATTGAGTAGACATTTTAGAAAGGTGAGAAATGAATTTGTTTATGTTGATAGAAAAGTTTGTTTGTTGTTTGATAGGAAAAATATTAAAAAAAAAGTTGAAACGTAAAATCGCTGTAAAAGATTATAAATGGGTTTTCCTTAGAATAATATTCTAGTAAAATTACTTATTTATTACGAAAAAATATTTATTTTTTAGTTTTGCAAGAGTTGTATTATTATTATTACAAAAAATATAGCCTATGACATTCAGGGAATGAAGACGAATCTAAAGACAACTTGCACATCAAAATCGGTCATGCCGTTTAGACTGTAGGCGATCATATAGAAACATACATACATACACTTGACAAACATAAACCTCCTTTTTACGCAGTCGGGTTAAAATATCCAATACGGCGGATAAACAGTTAATTGTAGCGTCTTGCAATGGTATCTATACTTAGGTATTAGGATACCTAGATCTCTCCCCACAAGCTCGAGATAGCAATTTATGTAAACCACACGCGTGAAATTACAGTGGTCAATGAAGTGACAGCTGTCAAACCGATCGTGCAGAGGCTCGCTGAAGTGACAGCTGTCAGATCGTACGAGGACAAACCGGATCGTTTATTATGAAAATGCTTGCTGCGACTGGAATATTTACTTGCTAGCTATTATCAACATCACTCACGGAAGTGCTAAGGTATGTAGTACACGAGACTACATACTTATTATAGATAATTTATTTTAAACTTAATAGTAGGCTTTGTTGGATCGTCAACTCGGTTGTTGTTAAACGATTTTGGAGTCTATGACAGAAACGTTGAGAACTTAAATTCCATTAATGCCATCGTTAATCGCGAGTGAACTGATTCTTCTAAATGATTAGGATCCTTATCGTAATCTGATTTAGTTTTTCTTATTATTTCGCTAGAAGTTTTGGCGGGAACATCATGAAAACGTGTTGTTTTATTTTATTTTCCTGAACTTGTGTTAAATTAAACTTTAATGCTATAAAAATGGTGGTATTTTATTCATTAAGTGTTTGATCAAGTGCGTGAGTGTTGGCAAGTGCAATAAAGCGACGAAACGACCAATCGTGTCTTTTCACGTTGTCGGAAAAACTCCAAAGAAGCTTCCAGTAAAGTCGCCACCACTTTACTGAAGCACGACTCGAATTTGAAAATGACTGTATACGTGACTTAGATTGTGACTAGAACATTTATAACTTGTTTTATTATAGAACTAACAAGAAACTTGTAGATCTTAATGCTTGACACTGGCAAATGCTTTAAGCGGGTCCTTAGTTTAATTTCTTTTAGTATATAATTGTCATAATAATTATGCTATTGATTTCTTTTCTTTTAGCACAGTGGATTAGCGAACTAACCTGTGCGCAGGGCAAAGCAGAGGGCAAAGAGAATGTAATGCAGAGGGCAGAGCACCTAGCACGTACAACTAATGGCCAAAAAATCTTCGAGCCGAGATCACGCGCCGGCAAGCGCAGCGTAGGAAGACCGGCTACAAGATGAACAGACTTTATACAAGTGGCAAGAAGACGTTGGAAATCATGATAATTTTAATATTAATGTAGTGGTAAATTTCTTGTGTAATAATATAACATCTATTATAAAATGTAGCATGGAAGGAGAGGCATATCACTTTCTGTAGCTTAGATGGTAGGATGATGAGATATGACTTAATATTCATATTGTGACTCCAGTTCACGTCATAAGTTTGAAAATTTAAGTTAAAGTGTGGTCCCACTTTGTCGAACACACTTCAAACTGCACGACAACTATATCGTGCAGTTTGAAGTGACTTGGCTTGTATGTATAAATGTACACACACACATAATATAGCACAACACGATTAATTGTCGACTGATTAGCACGATGACAGTCGTTAAACGATAATAATTATAGTTTAAAAAACTGAAGCAACCGACTTCTCATAGACCCATTTCAATTTGGTCCAGTTCTGACACGGGAAGCACCAGCTTTCAAATAAAAAAATAATCATCAAAATCTGTTCACCCAGTCGAAAGTTCTGAGGTAAAAAAAA
The DNA here is from genome assembly GCA_947563715.1 of Lycia hirtaria. NCBI lineage: Eukaryota > Metazoa > Arthropoda > Insecta > Lepidoptera > Geometridae > Lycia > Lycia hirtaria. The sequence continues at coordinate 2,964,923 of OX387385.1, read as the reverse complement.
CTGTCGAATTGAGAACCTCCTCCTTTTTGATATCGGTTGAAAAAAAGCGTGACGACGTAGTGGGAACGCAGCCTTTGTCGACTCGCCTCCGTGTACGAACGGTAACAGTAAGTAATTTTTTTTTAATTTATTTATTAAAAGAGTTATTAAGCCGACGAAAGGCCTCTGACTTGGCTTGACGATTGCTGAACAACGGTAACAGTGAAAACAAAACACATCTCACCACGATATGATCGCTGTATCACGAGGCGACGTCGCGCGACGCCGCGGGAAAGGTATGCTGTCGTAAAATCTGCTGCTGTTAAGTTTCTTTGGAGGTAGACAATTATTGGAACGTGAACGTATGCGAATTGCGAAATAAATTCAACCATGTTTGTGAACTTTTTAAACTAGATTGGATTGGGTTTATCATAGCATTTCACGTATATACATAAAATTACGCCTATTTTACCCTACTAAGCAAGATGGAGGGTTATGTTTTTATAATGTATACATGTTTGTATGTATGTCTATGTATTTATGTATGTATGTGGGTATATATGTTTCTATATGAGCCCCTACAGTCTAAACGGCTTGATCGATTGAGGTGTCGTTAGATTTGTCTCCACTCCCTGATTGTCATAGGGTATATTTTTTGTAACAATAATAATACGAATCTCGCAAAAAATGTGCTTTTTTGTAACATTCAACGAACTTTTTCGCAAAAAATAAGTGTTTTTACTAGTTTTATCAAGCCCATTGTACCTTGTGGGGTAGGTAGTATCAGAGATCGTGGGGCCGTTTGACGCCACTTTTGACCGTGGCTAGAGGGTTAGATGGAAGGGAGAAGGTTTTAGAGGGTAAGACGTGATATTGGCTTGCAGTGATAGGGGGTCAGCATATCGCCTATATTAACGCCGATTTTATCAAATCTTGGATTGCCACTTTTCACACAAAACTTTTGTTTAAACAAAACAAAGTAAGGATAATAATAAGTACAGATAACAAAAAGAAACAGACGAAAAGTCTGTCAAGTTTGTCTTTGGATTTATCAGTCTGGAGCGATGCGATTTTTCGATAATTATGAATTACAAAACTGAAAAAAACGACTTCAAAATACGCAATTCGTTTACTTGAATGACATATTTTTCCAGTTATTTTATTAGAAAACCAAAGTACTGAACCGATTTTTGGTAAAAATTATATGAGACCATCTCTGAAGTATTATCTACCTACCAAACAAAACAGAATCATCAAAATCAATTCATAATTAGCGAAGTAATCACTGAACAAACTTTAAAAAAAAACAGTCGAATTAAGAACCTCCTCCTTTTTGGAATTTGGTTAAAAATGCATTTTTTTTATATCGCTTGAAAAATTCTCGATTCTCGACTCGAGCGAGCGATTTAAAAATTGCACCCCTGCCACAGGCTACCGTAATTTCAAAATTAATTCAATCGTGTATTTTCCTTAACAAGGCCCAGTTTAACATTTCGCACGCGGACCGGTTTATCTAATAAATTCCTCAAAAATAAATACGGCTCACCTTAATTATGATCCGTCGCAACCACGACAACACCTTTTCATAAAATACAGTGAAATATGGTGAATTACAGTGAAATACGGTGAATTAATGATTCAGCTTTGGGGTGGCCATGGGAACTCGTGAGTCGTAAGCCATTTTGTTTTATTGTGGGTCACTACAAACGGAATAACTGGGTCATTAATATTAAAGGAAGTTTATGTAAATTATGGTGTTTATGAACTAGCGGTCTCTCGCGAGACGCTGTATCTGAACCCCTTAATTAGAGAATAACACAAAAGGAACTTGTGTAACAAATTTTGTGTGTTATTTAAACGTTTATACAGTAGATCAAACAGGAAAAAATATTTTCTTCCAAATCAGTTTATAAATATAGTTTACGGTAAAAAAATATACTGTTGAATTGATAACCTTCTTCTTTTCGAAGTCAGTAAAAAGTGAGATTCAGTTTTGTTTATTTAGATAAGAGATCCTCACAGTTTATTCATATATAAACTGGGCCGGTCCGATATATTGTTTTTAATCTTTGGATAATTTGGGAAGTTTCTTAGATAACTTCGGAAGGTTATGATGGGAATGTCTGCGAGTCAGTCTCAACATAAATAATACGAAATATCTGTATATTTTGAAACAAACACAAAAATTATTCACTTAAATATTCAGAGTTCTCACCTCTCACCAACCTCATAGAGGAAAGCCTTCTCCATCATGACTCCAATGTTAAATTTGATATTTACTTAACTGAATGTTCCCTAATTCAGTACCAATGCGTCATATTTCCAAGTAAAATATTTTTTCTTTTCAAAGCGTCATAACATACGTGTAGAACGCTAGAGTAAACTTGGTAGGAAGTATTTTCCTTTATTTAATTTTCCCTTATTTGTCGTTCAATCAATGCGACATATGAATATAAAACAGCTGTGATATTTTTTCAGTCGGCGCCCTCTTGCTAGAATCAACTCAGTTTGACAATGAACAATGAATGTGGGACGTTTTCATTTTCACGGTTAGGCGTTATCCACACATATCGGGGTCAGGATTTCCGTACCGGAGGGTCAGACTAGGCTTTATACACTTTACATGAACCTACTCACACAAATCTGTTTCAGATGCGACCGGGGTGTTAAAGTACACACAACACAGACAGACAGACAGAGCGAACAAAGAGGGAATCTTTAAAATGTGTGTTCGCTGTGACCAATCAGATTTTATCCATAGCGAGGTTATATACTTATTGAATATGGCTATATTAAAAGCATCGCAAATTTCTTTTCTCAGCACTTTCGAGGATAAGACACATCCTTAAGGCCTTTTAGTACCTATCTTGGCCTTATATCTTGGTGTTGCACATTATAAACACACAGGATGGCATTGCCACTGTTTACAAGTCACGACACAGCGTCTAACAGCGTTGCCCGACGTGTCGCGACTGAAGACGAGTCGGGCGTTTACCTTACTTGAGGCTTGCCATGCAGAACCGAGTAAACCTATCTACGTATAATACAACATTGGCTGTGACGCCAAAGAATCACCCTTGTTCGGTATATTGCTCTACACACGTACGGTTCTAGTTACTCGGAATAAGTAGTCATTTAGAGTCCATATGTTTATTGTTTATTCATTGCATTACAATTACATACATAACATAGGTACATACATAATCACCCTAATAGAGTATAGCAATCTAGTGCGGAGCGGAACGGTTTATTCTATGATGTGTTTGTCTTTAAAAAAACACCTACGTCCAGATGGTTGCATGCGGTATCGGAGCTTTCTGATTTTCACATCCGCGGGACAGCACTCGGCAGAGAGAGAAAGAGGTAAAGAGTAGTAATTATCTTTTGTGAAAATGGAAAAATACATACATACAATCACGCCTCTTTTCCCTTGCGGGGTAGGCAGGGCGTCGGTTAACGTCACATTTGACCTTTGTTAGAAGAGTTAGATGGAAGGGAGAAGGTATTAGAGGGTAAGGTGTAATACCGGCTTGGAGTGACAGGGGGTCAGCCTATCGCCTACAGAAATGTCAATTTCCCTCAAGTCACAGTATGCCTGGGAAGAGAAGCAGCTGTTACATTCTGTTTTTATTTTTCTTCCAGTCCAGCATGAAAGAGTCAAAGAAGGAAAATTAAATAAAACTGTTCTCTTGTGAAAATGGAAAAATAAACACTGAAATATAGAGAAAACTCGAGTAAAAGCACAAAATTCTATACGCTATTACAAATATATGTAAAACTCCTTCAAAAAAGTAAGTGGTCCTTCACGCAAATCCTGCACGGTGCAAGCTGTCCTGCTGTGAAACTCTCTGCCTGTCCGTCAGGCAAGCCAGATCCCTTGATATATTCAAACACCTCATTTATAATCATTATCTCTCCTTGTGTTCATTTGGTGTATTTATATATATACATAGAATATTTATTGTATACATGTATGTATTGTTATAGTATCTTTATAAATTTATTTTATAATATTGATATTGTTAATATTTTTACTATCTATATTTGTATGTGCACTACCTTCCATAACCTTTCAATCAAAAGGTTGCCTGGAAGAAATCGCTCAAACCGATAAGGCCGCCTTTGTACCACCGAGATTTTTGTTTACTGTTTAGTATTCCTGTTTATACATGTGTTATAAGTTAAAACTTGTTTAAACGTGTGTCCTTGAATTGTAATGTTTGGTGTACAATAAATATATATTTATTATTTATTATTATTATTAATTGTGAATGGCACCGAAAAGGGTAAGTTTTCTAGTGGAGATCACACACCGGCAAGCTAACGTAGGAAGACTAGCCACAAACAAGGTGGACAGCCACAACCAGTATTTTTGGAAATCTATGGAGGAAGCCTATGACTGAGATGATGATGACGATACACAATGCTTGAAGTAAAAAAAAAAACAATTTCTTTAACATGTGACTATCAGGGGGGCAATTCAGTTATTTAAAACCGATCCGTAACTGAATTTATGCCAAGCATTTCCTGTCGGCTGCTATCTTTTTTTTGATTTAGTAACGAGCGAAGGACGTGTTACGTTTCATCAAATGTGTCAATTGTATGACATAAAAGTGACTGAATAAAAAAAAATATGGTGGCCGACGGGAAACGCTCCACATAAGATTCGGCTATGGAACAGTCTTGAATAACTGAATTAGGCCCTAGGAACCGGAAGCCCGCTTCTAACAATCTGACTCTGATATGTGTGAATAACGCCTTATTTCGTTTTCTCCACCTAAAGCGTCCCACTAGCGGGAATCAAATTCGATCCTATTGAGAAAATGTTTTTCATTGTAAATATAGTAGAAAATAAAATATTGAGATATTAAATAATAATAAATAAATATTGGTGGACATTTCACATAACACCATCCAGCCCAATCTAAGCAAAGCTTGTACTATGGAATCTAGGTGGCTGATAGTATACATATATACTTTTTTTTGTAAATACATACTTATGATACATAGAAACACCCAGACACAAAACAAAGATCTATGCTCATCACACAAATGATTGCCCTGGGTGGGGATCGAACCCACGACCTACAGCTTAGCAGGCAGACATACTACCAACTGAGCTGCGAGGCCAGTCAAATCAAAATCTATCAAAAAAATATTGTTAGTGCGTGTTTTACTTTTAATAGAATACAAAATGTTACTAAAGTTTATAAATTATTAAAGTAAGTTCGTATAGAGTGAGTGACCAGCCCTAGTGTCAGAGTTATTAAGCCGCCGGAAGGCCTCTAACCTAGGTTGATGATTGCTGTTCTTAATAACAAACCGGAACCTACAATTTAACGTGTTATCCGACCCACGGTAGCGCTCAGAAAGAAATGCCACTCACGGTCACCCATCAGAAGACTGACCGGTCCGTCCGTTGCTTGACATTGGTGATCGTTCGAGAACACCTAGTCAAGCTACGCCACCAGTGCTAAAAATTAATCACTAACCGATTACTTAAGAGTCCGTAGTACAAATAATTTTTATGTATGTTATAATTTTTATGTATTTTTATGTATGTGTGTATGATTTTTGTGGATCGAAAAAAATAATTAAATCTGTGAAATAATTAAATCTCATATATTTACATTGTTGTGATCAAAATTTAGTGTAGTGAGTCACCTATGATCTATGGACCAATAACAGTGCGGCATTACTAACGGCCGACGACGGCGGTACCGTACGTACTTAGCAAATAAGCACTGAACATTATTTTGTCATAATTTTGTCAAAGTGGCATGCAGAGATCGGTCACTTTACGTTCTGTGGACTCTTTTTCGAATTACTCGTAGTTTAGAATTAGTGACTTTTTTTTTTTTTTTTTTTTTTTTTTTTTTTTTGTAGTTTATTTTATTACAAAATACTTTACACTTGTTTTAAAACTGTTTTAAAATTATTATTTTTGATTATAAAGCCAGTGACATACATAACAAGTCTTTAAAGTAACTACATTTAAGTTAAAATGAATTTCTTAGAAAATATTACTTTTCGGCGTAAGCGTACTACGTCTGACTCGATGAATCAGACGGACAGCGAAATACTATCACAAACTCCGGATAGATCTGTAAATAGCTTGCCAGATATTTCAGACGAAAGTTTGGAAGACAAAAATCTAAAGGATAAAATTGAGGCTCTTGAAATTCAATTACAAAGTGCACATGAGGAGATAGAATGTTTGTCAACGGAGAATCTGAACCTCAAACGTATTAATGAGGATTTACTAAATAAAAATGAATTGCTTAGGAAAAATTCTACTAGCCCGGCTAAGAAAAAGGTGACACCAAAAAAGAAGTCTGTCAAACGACAGGGACATATTGACTTGACGCATAACGCTGACATAGAGGAAGTTACGGGAAAAAACGTAGAACTATTACCAAAAGTACGAGATAAAAGTAACGAAATACCGAAACCTGACCCAAAACAAAAGGCATCAGGACTGAAGTCAATACTTACACCTAAAATTTGTATTCTAAGCTCTGATAAACGTAATAAGTTACTATCAATTGCGGAGGACACGTGGGGCAGCGTTAAAAACTTCTGCCACTATCTTCAGCCTCATGGAAATATAAACTCACTCTTCACGGGTATAGAGTTAAAAGTAGCAGATTTTACAATGAAAGATGTTTGCATAGTAATAATAGGAGAAGACGATTTTAAAACGACAAACAACTATTTTGACTTGGTCGTTATGATTAGAGAGACTTTACAGAAAGTCAATAATACAAATATACTAATATGTCTACCTACATACAAGTACGGACAAATGACGGAACTATATAATCGACGAGTAGAAAACTTCAACAATCTTTTATATCTCGACGCATTAACACATAACTACGCATATATATTTGACTCGAACAGGAAACTTAAATACGATCATACTATGTTCTCTAGGAATTCTGGTACAATCAACAAGCTTGGTATGCAGACAAATTTCAAGACATTAAAAAACTATTTCACTGGAATAGTAAAAAACAACGGAAATAATAATAATCAGGATGTTATCGAACCACGCAATAATAATATAAACAAATCCTCATTTTTTCGTGAATAATTACCTTCATATTCTACATCAAAATATTGCGGGTCTCATCAACAAGACAGACAGACTAGTAATTGCCCTGGATCAACTAGCAGAAAAGAGTATTATTTCAGATGTGTTGTGCATAACGGAGCATAATATAATGGCTGGTTTCGAGCAACATGTTTATGTTCCTAATTATACACTAGCTGCATCTTTCTGCAGAGACAGTACAAATAAAGGTGGTTCGTGTATCTTAGTGAGGAATGGACATGAATGGAGAGAGGTTCCGGAATTTAAAAAAAAATCACTGACCAGTGTATTTGAGTGTTGTGCTGTAGAATTGATTAGACATAAATTATTGATAATATGTTTATACAGAGTACCTAAAACATCAAATTTAAAAACTTTCTTATGTAAACTGGATAAAATATTGAGCATGACGAGTAACAAAAAATATGAACAAATCGTCATTGCTGGTGATTTTAACATTAATATATTAAAAGCATCTAATTTGACATCAGACTTCGAATCAATTCTAGGAAACCATAATTTTAAATTGGCGGTGAAACAACCGACTCGCTTTGCAAGCCAAACATGTATCGATAATATGGCATATAACTGTAAAAAGATTTGTAATACGGAAGTGCACGAATTAGATTTATCTGATCACAGTGCTTTAGTAATGAAGTTCCCAGTCCATAAAAACGCGCTACTTAAATTCTGGAGGAAAAAGCAGCGTGATTATTCTGTTGAAAATATTAATAAATTTAAAATGTGTCTTAGTAATGTTTTATTCCAAGAACTATACAGCTTTTCTGACGCAAATCTTGCATATGATTACTTTTTTTCAAACTTCAATCTATACTATAATTTGTGCTTTCCATATAAAACAGTTATTATTAGAGTTAATAAATCCATAAAGTGGTTATCACGTGGCATAAAAATTTGTAGCAAAAACAAAAGAAATTTACTTTGGAAATATAGACTGAAACCTACAAAAACTAATAAAAGTATCTTCCTTAATTACTCAAAACGTCTTAGAAAGATCATTGTTCTAACTAAACGGGCACAAAATAACTTTAAGATAAATTCATCTCATAACAAGTCAAAAACTGCATGGCAAATCATAAATAGTACCAAATTAAATTTACCTAAAGAAGCCATAACAAAAATTGAACAAGATAATGAAGATATAACGGATCCGATAGCTATAGCCAACGCATTTAATAATTTTTTCATAGATAAAATAAAACCGGTCCCTGAGTCAGGATATAAAGTGACAGCTAATATAAATCATAGCAAAGATTCTATGTTCATGGCACCAAGCACGCCACAAGAAATAAGCAAAATAATACAAAACCTTAAAAACACTAAAAGTGTTGGTGATGACGAAATCTCAACTTTCATAATAAAATCAGTAAGTGAGTATGTATGTACCCCTCTAAGCTATATTATTAATTTGTGTATATCCACAGGCACATTTCCGAGTTCTCTGAAAACTACCATTATTAAACCTTTATTTAAAAAAGACAATAGAGAGAAAATGGAATGCTATAGGCCCATTGCACTTATATCGATATTTTCAAAAATTTTCGAGAAGTATGTTTATAATGAGTTAAATGATTATTTAGAGAAAAATAATATTCTATGCAATGAACAAAAGGGTTTCAGAAAAAATAGAAGTATTAATATGGCCATATACGATTTCATTAAAAACGTCTTAATATGTATGGATAAAAGCACTCCGGTGTGCGCCATATTCTGTGATATGACGCAGGCGTTCGATTACGTAGATCACAGAATCTTAGCTAGTAAATTAGAAGCGTATGGAATACGTGGTAACGTTTTAGATTTGATAGAGTCTTACCTAGCAGATAGAATACAAATCACGGAAATCAGTCGAGTCAATCTTAACACGAAAGCAGAAGAAATATATAGATCGTATGAACGCAAAGTGGCGTACGGAGTTCCACAAGGTAGTGTCCTGGGACCACTTTCATTCATAGCATACATAAATGACTTGCCTAATGCTACATCTCAACCTATGACATTATTTGCAGATGATAGCACTATCACCGTAGCATGTAAAACACTTGACTCTTATGAAAACGATATTGTTAAATCTTTGACCTCAGTTATATCTTGGCTTGACAACAATAACTTAAAAATTAACCTAAATAAAACAAATATAATGCATTTTAGACAAAGAGAAACAAACAAAGGTAATATTAATGTAGCATACGACAATAACATTATAAATGAAGTAGAAAGCTCAAAATTTCTTGGATTATATATTGACCGAAAATTGAATTGGAAATCACAAATAGAGCACCTTTCGAAAAGAATAAGTAGCCAAACATATGCCATCGCCAAACTAGCTCGTACTCTAAATATAGAATCTTTACTTAAAGCCTACTATGGGTTAGTTGAATCAATTTTGAGGTACGGGATTATTTTTTGGGGAAATTCAACAAATAAAATTATTATTTTTAAAAGGCAGAAACGCTGTATTCGTTCAATGTTTAAACTCAAAAAAAGAGATAGTTGTAAGCCCTATTTTTTAAAGTATAAAATTCTTACACTTCCGTGTTTATACATTTTAGAAACGGCCCTTTTTGTAAAAACAAACCGGGAGCGATTCCCCACACTATCTGATACTACTGTAAGAAATAGGCGCGACCAAGACAAACGGCGCGTACATGAAGGAAAGACAGCACTGATGCAAAATAGCATCGTATGTATGGGTCCTAAAATCTACAATAAGATTCCTAAGTCAATAAGAGACCAGAATAGTAATTTATTTAGAAAAAAGTTGAAGGCATTGTTATTGCAGAAGTGTTATTATTCTATCAATGATTTTTTAAATGACAAATTTTAATTTTATTTGACATTATGTGTATCTTTTATTGCTTCTGCTTTGTCATATTATAGATATTTTTGGTTTGTGTATTAATCTAATAACAAATAATAATTATTATTATTATATAATTTTTCGCATGTGCATGATGCTGTCTACCTGACATTTGTACGCCTAATCGGCACAACATGATTTTAAGCGACTAAATTTAGTGTAACATCTTTTATGCACTTGTTGTATAAAATTCTCGTGTTGTATGCAAATAAATTATCTTTATCTTTATCTTTATCTTTATCGAATATAATATGTCGAATATTTTTAATGTTGTTTTCTAGTTTTACAAACGATGGGAATACAAATGGGTATGCGTGAGCTATAGACGGACGATGGTCGAAGTACGGACTCTTAATTTTACTTGTGGTTTAGAGCAGTGGACATTGCTTATCAATTCCCACAAAAAAAGAAAACGGAATTTTTTAAATTTCCACAAAAATCGGAAATTCGTCAATTTTCACAAAAATCGGATATTTTTCAATTTCCACAAAAATCGGAGATTTCGCAGTTAATACGTTCATTATTGCAGAAAAAATCCCAATTTTTTTATGCAATAATGATCCTCGACAAATTTTTTTGAATAAATATGTTCTCTGTTTCCTGAGAACCACAATCTTGGAATTTTCAAGGCTAGAGTGAATAGATATCTTTTATTAGATCGACGAGCTCCGTCCTCGGCCGCACCACCGCTTAACATCAGGCGAGTTGGTGGTCAATCTTGGGTAAAAAAAAAATATTTTACTATTTACACAACACAACACAAAATTATCATTATAATTATATTAGTTGTTCATTAGAAATATAATGATTATAATAAATAACACTTACGTGAAATATTGATGTCAAGTAGCTTATAAAATTAGAATTTTTACTTAGGATACGGTCAAGGGGTTGTAAAGGTAAAGGGGTCGCTAGGTCAACACCTGTAGGGTGTTAGGAGCCACCAAGGAGTGAAATGGATGAATAAATGTATGAAATTACATAGCTGTTATCAATTTTTGGAGTGAAAACTTATTACTTAGAAAAATTAATGGGCAAGAACATTTATAGACACCCATATGCTAAAATTCCGTAGGCAATGTGTTTAGGCGAAAAGAAAATTAATTGGCATTTTTCAAAAATACCTAAACGAGAGAGCGAATAAAATTATGCAGATCAGATGCACACTGACCGAAATATATTCAGTAGGTTTTTTGTAGAAAATAGATCTACGTTTGACCAACAATAGTTTCAGTGCTTTTAGTCTAAGTTTGATAATGTAAGAGTTGGTACTTAACGCCTCCTCAAATTGCCTTGCGTTTTATTACGTCGTAGCAAGAAGCACTATTTAATAGTTTGTGGAGCGAGTACTGCTAATAGTAATATAATAATAGTAAAAGATTACTATACCTGTGTACCGGTACGAGTATACTTAACACTTGGACCTTCCAGCCAAGGTCATCAAAAATTGATTATGGGCCTCCTCTCCACGCATATTCATGGTTACAGGAAGGTAACTAATCCTGTCGTAATAGTTGTTACAGTGTCCCTGTCCCTCCCTGTCCTTGTAATATTACTACATCTACTAGAAATTAACTTTAGCTTATTTTTTTGGGTTCACTTGATTTTTTAATATTCCATGAGCATGCTTCAGTTTCAAAAAGTAATAAAGCTGTTTGTTAATTGTAATCAAATTATTATATTGGTAATGCTATGTTTTGAAGTGACAACTTCTTATAAATCGATGAACACCGGCTGCACACACGAAAAAGGATGACTCATTGTCCCGTTACGCTCATTGTAACGTTTGCATTTCATCAATGTTTTGTTAAGACGTTGTCACGTTAAACTATCGTCCGTAAACCAACTTTACAGACAACCAATTTTTCTTAAGTTCTGAATTATCACAAAAAAGTATGGGAGTCATGATACAAGCCGTGGTAAAAGAAGAGATTTATTTTAATAAAAAAATAAATAAATAAATAATCGGCCAAGTGCGAGTCGGACTCGCGCACGAAGGGTTCCGTACTATCATCTATAATACTACAAAGTTTAGTTCTGTTTATAAAATAACGAGAAATCAACGAAATTCCAAGTAGTAAATTGCAAACTTATAGGTAGGTTTTCGATACACATCCGGGCAGCATGACGACGCTCGCGCGAATACGCGCGGTTATGACTCGCTCCGTGATCTTACCTCCCCCGCTACCCGCGTGGCCGTTGCTTAGCAACCGCCTCGCGCTCGCGCCACTACCACACCGCGGCGCGGCGCTCGCACCGCGTTTAGATGCACGGATTATTTTCATTTTGTGAGTTTTTATGTATTAGATTAGGTATTAATTTTTATAGTTAATATATTTCTAAATATTTACTTACAAATATTCAAGTTTCTACCTGTTAATTAAGATCGAGTAAAAATTGCTTAAAAATTACGTTTGTTGTATGGGAGCCCCCCTTTAATATTTACTTTATTGTTATTTAATTATTTATTTTGAAAGGTAATATACAAGTAAATATTCTGTGAAAATTTGAAGCGTCTACCTGTTACCGTTTTTAATATTGAGCAAAAAAATACGAAAAAAACACGTTTATTGTATGGGGACCCCCCTTAATATAGTTTTTTTTAATTTTTAGTATTTGTTGTTATAGCGGCAACGGAAATACGTCATTTGTGAAAATTTCAGCTTTCTAGCTATCACGGTTTATGAGATACAGCCTGGAGACAGACAGACAGACAGACAGACAGACAGACAGATAGACAGACAGACAGACAGACAGCGAAGTCTTAGTTATAGGGTCCCGTTTTTACCCTTTGGGTACGGAACCCTAAAAAAGAAGTGATACTTACTTTTGAATTGACGCACAGTATACAACTGTAACAAAGAATATATAATAGATATTATATCAAATTAAATCATTTTTTAAACTAAAAAATAAAACATATATCATATAAAATCTATTTATTAAATTATAATATAAATAAAAACTAACACTTTATTTTTACGTAGCCCTCTGTAACGAATAATTGATTTTACAGGAGTTATTGTAAATAATGCTCATTTAAATTAATTATACAAATTGTTTTATTTTGTAAATAGATATTTATGGTACATAAAACACCCATACACACAGTTCACAGCAACAATGTTCAACACACAAATACAATTTCATCACAAAATAACAATTTGTTCTGGGTGGGGATGGAACTCACGATCTGTAGTTTAGAAAATAGATAAGTATATCTGGTGTCAGGTGTAATATAGGAATTCGTTATTAATCAGTATTTATTAGTTTCACTCACTATCGCATAGAAATCTTTATTTTTTCAAGTTTAGTTCCTAATTTAATTTTAAAAAGTTCACGTGTCTTGCAGTTACGGAGTAACAACTTAAATACACAAACTTTCGTTTAAAATTATAATTTTAAAACACAGATGAAAGATATATTGTCTACAAAAATTATCAAGTAAACTAATCTACTAATTATAATACTACCTAGCATATTTCGTCTACACTTTTGTTTATCTTTTGTATTATTACGTAAACATACATAAAAAATAATACCCTCCTTTTAAGACAGACGGGTAAAACCCATCATCATCACCTCAGCCATAAGAAGTCCATAACTGGACATAGGCCTCCTTCATGGATTTCCTGAAAGACCGCTTGGAAGCGTCCAGCGTCTTCCTGCCACTTGTATGATATCTTCTGTCCACCTTGTGGCAGTTCTATATGGTAAATCCCATATAGAATCGAATTTTATATCGATCCATTTAATTTTATTTTACAAGAAGACAGATAAAATCTATTCTCGGTTTAATAATATGCAGATATTTATTTTATTTGTAAGTTTATTCGGGTACAATTCCGCAAAAGACCTTTGGTTCAAATAAAATAGCTTTATGGAATTTCCTTCGCTGCCCTCGGTCAGGTTTAGTGCATAATTAAATTGAAGGCGAGCGACAAATTATTAGGATGTTCGTGCGACCCGCGCCCCCGGTGAGTTTGTGTTTATCAACACACGCTGCGGCCGCGGTTTTACTAACTTGCTTTGGGTAACAAGGCCTTTCATTTTTCCGGGATGAAAAGGATTTTTGTTACTTTCCGGTTTTCTATACAAACATTTTATAATATAGTCATTTGACGTGCCGAAAAATTTACTATCTACCCCTTTTGAAGCTTTCCACGTATAGTGTTCTGCAACCTCGTGTCGTGAATTTGAATGAGCGGTGACAAGGCTTCTAAGTTTGCAGCAAAATCGGTGGTTGGTTGCCTATAACTGATAACGGTGTAGATATGAGGAATATCACTGAAACTCGATTGTAAATATAAATATATAAAACCGGCCAAGTGCGAGTCAGACTCACCTCACAGGTTCTGTACAAAATAGTAGATAAAAGGGGAAAAATATATGTTTTCCTTCCTAAACAGAAAAATATTTAAACACTAGTTTCAGCTTGAGCTAATGAAGATCTTGTGCTAATCATATGATACACCACATGATACGGTTAAAGAACTTTAAAATTTGGACCCTCCTTTCTTGCATAAAGACCCAATTTTTTGTGATTAAATAAAAAATGTACAGTTTTCGGATTTTTTCCTTTATGTATACTACATATATGACAATGCTTCTTGTCAAATTTCACAGTTATAGATCAACGGGAATATCCCTATAACCAAAACCTATCCCTATAGGTTTTGATTCCCTTGCGAGCGTGGAAATATGCGTTTTTGCGTCATATCCGGCTGTCACTTTTTTTTTTTACAAAAACTGAGAAGTTTGATTTTGATATCTGCCGCAAGAGACTATGAATTTGTGGATATTGTTTTAATTTCAACTCGATACCTTCACGCGTTCCCGAGATACAGGTCTTGACAGACGGATGGACGGATGGACGGACAAGAAAGTGATCCTATAAGGCTTCCGTTTTTTCCTTTTGAGGTACGGAAACCTAAAAACGATTTTATCTGATATCACATTTCGGCGAAAGTGCATCGGATCTGAATGAAGTTATTTCATCCTTATGTTTTTCTATCAGACGCTTAGAAACACGAAAAAGGTAAATATTATCGTTTCCTGGTGTAAAATCCGAACGAAGCGCTTTGGTTCAATTTTTTATTATTCGAACTTTTAAATTATGGAATACGCTACATAAACAAGTTTTCGGGAAACGTTCGGGAAACTCAAAAGCGTCTTCTCGTCCAATATACCCCAGTCTCTGAAGTCGAAAGTTTATAACCAGTGTGTGTTACCAGTGATGACTTACGGCACTGAAACTTGGTCACTTACTATGGGCTTTATAAGGAAGCTCAAAGTCATGCAACGAGCTATGGAGAGGGCTATGCTCGGAGTCTCTCTACGAGATTGTATTAGAAACGATAAGATCCGTAGACGTACAAAGGTCACCGACATTGCACAGTGGATAAACAAGTTGAAGTGGCAGTAGGCAGGCAGGGCACATAGCACGTACAACTGACGGCCGATGGGGCCGAAAAGTTCTCGAATGGAGACCACGAACCGGCAAGCGTAGCGTAGGAAGACCAAGCCACAAGGTGGACAGAAGATATCATACAAGTGGCAGGAAGACGCTGTATGCAAGCCACTTCTAACCGGTCTTTCTGGAAATCCATGGGGCAGGCCTATGTCCAGCAGTGGACTTCTTATGGCTGAGGCTGTATTTAAATTACGGATGAATTGACTTTTTCTAGGCAAACGCGCGCCGTCATAAGGCCTTTACGACAGGGACGCATTAAGTTAGACAGGTGCGGGGCGTAAGAGAACTACTTTAAAAAAAATATAAAATTGTCAAGTTAAGACGTAGATAGTTCTACCCGTGTCTTTTCAGACGATACGCACGATTGCCTCGGAGTCTAGAGCAATCGTGCGGATCGAACAAATGAAAAGGAGAATGGATTTGTGGGCTGTAGTCTAGATTTTAGTATTCAGTGACTTCTTGTTCAAAATCTAGCTCTAAGCTGTTTACTTAAAAACATTGAACTAATATACCCACCGAGTCATAATCATGTGAAATAAACAGAGTCGAAGTCTGTGCACGCGTCAGTTCGCGACATTTTGGTAAGTCGCATAACATCCGCGAGCTTACTATAACATCGGAATGTGTTATGGGAACCAGATAGGTGATATATTACTTACATATACTACTTTTTTATTGTATTTTATTGTAAATACAAACATATGATACATATAAACCATCAGACAAAGAACAAACATCCTTGCTTATAACATAATAATGTTTTTCATAGGAAATGCTATCCAAATTCATAGATCTTAGAAAATAAACAGATTCATAGGCCAAATAATAATAGTTAAAAAGACATATAAGTATGTATAACATAATCAAATATTATTTCTTAGTATTTTCTTCCAGATTGTGACTCTAGGGTCTATCTCAATGACTAAAAAGGTATTACATCAAGAGTACCAAAGTTTATCAAGTTCAGTTTAGCCTTTTACCCTTGCTCAATGTTGCGGAAAAACAAACATAAACACCCATTCATGGTATTACTACAGATAAATAAATTTAAAACAGCCGTGCTATCAGAATAACCATGCGGCCCGGTTTCGCGGCGAGTTTGTTGCCAGAGAATGTTCGTTGTTTCTAACATGTTGCTTCAACATGTTTGTTTCTGTTATTTTGTCCGAATGTACCTAATATCGGATATTACGGGATATTAATTTAGATATAATATTGCATGGATATTAATAATGTGAAAGTACGTTTTGTTTTGTTCGAGTGGAAATAGGAAAAGAAAGTAATTAAACACACATTTAGAGCAGGAATACAACTGAATGAACTATAAAAAAAATCGTCGTTTAGGAAAATAGAAGATAACATCAGAAATTTCCGACAAACATTTCAATTTGATTAACAATACAGCTTTTCCAAGTTAATTTTCATACATAAAAATAATTTTGACGTTAATAATAAAAAAAAAAAAAACTTGGAAATGTCGGGGGCAGGCCTTGCCCAGCAGTGGGACACTACAGGCTACCAACAACAACAACAACTTGGATCAAATAGCAATTTTGGTCCAAAATTTGTGACATTGTTTTCTAGTTTTTTATAAGTTTACGACGATTTTTTTTAATAAGTTCATTCAGTCATTTTATATTTTCAATAAGGTATTGAAACCTACCTACTGCCTTACCGAAAAACGTTACTTAACTTTAAGCAATGCTTAACATATTTTGTCAACTTCTCGCTGACACGTAATGACACTTGCGGAAAGAAGATAGAGAATTTAAGACGTTGGTTAAAGTTAAGTAACGTTTTTTGGTAAGGCCTCTAATGTTTAGTATGCGTGAGCGAGACGCACGATGTTCGAACTACAGACTCTTAAACCTTTAAAAATAGTGCTACGCGAATTCACCATTCCAGAATGAAGTACTCTTTAAATTTTGTACCCTGCAAAAGCTGCTTAGAGTGTCGGTAAAGCAGTCTATTTATGGCACTGAGGCAGGAAAAGAGCTGAGGCCCCTAGAGACGTGGAGGAAAACATTCAACTAGATAGCTAACGGTTATAATAGAAAAGTAGTACTCTTGTAACTTGAAAGGGTTGAATACACTTCCAGTGTGTGGGGGTTTTAATACTACTTATTATTAACCCACTGCCAAAGAAGAAGGATACTATTTTGGTGTGCACAAATATATTTAGCATGTAGGTATGCTAATGTTCTATATTATGTTTCTATGTGTTCTGTAGCCTAAACGGCTTGATCGATTTTTATGTACGAGTCTCATAAACTACCTTTTAACCCCCGACCCAAAAAAGGCGTTATAAGTTTTTTTTTATACATATATATATTTTTTATAGATCTACGATTGACCACCAACTCGCCTGATGTTAAGCGACGGTGTGGCCGAGGATGGAGCTCGTCGATCTAGAAGATATCTATTCAATCTAGCCTTGAAAATTCCAAGATTGTAGGTTTCAGGAAACAGAGATGGCGGCAAAGAATTCCATTCTTGTGCAGTACGCAACAGGAATGTGGATCGATATCTCTGAGTACTTTTCATTTTCATTTCAACGAGAAATGGGTGGTAATTCGCCGACTTTCTGCTAGTCCTGTAGTGAAATGGGAAGGGTGGTCGTGAAGCTCTTGCGCACATTCCCCGAAATGAATCCTGTAGAAAATAGACAGACATGCTACTTTACGGCGGTGCTCGAGACTAAGTAGCTTCTTGGTAGTTAGTTTATCGTAACCGATTAACCTCACAGCTCGCCGGTCCACTGATTCTAAAGCTTCCAGCTGATACTTGGCTGATCTATCAAAAAGGTGGCAGCAGTACTGCACGATCGGACCTGTGCTTGATACAGATGCGGCAGTTGTCCCGGTGAGAAGTATCGCCTAACCTTATTAATGATGCCAAGCTTTTTACTAGCCAGTTTAGCCTTAGATTCAAGGTAGCCCTTAAACCGTTGCCGTAGTAGCCGTTTGACGTTTGTATCTATGTATCTGTATATCTGTGTGTCTGTTTGTGGCATCGTAGCTCTCAAACGGGTGGCCCGATTTTGATCTACTTTTTTTGTTTGAAAGAGGATTTCATCCAGAGTGATGCTATGTTTCATCAAAATCGGTTCAACTGTTTTTTTTACAAAACTTACACTTGGTATCAAACTATTAAAGGCTACATTATTTTTGAAATAAATATGTTCGTACATAAACTTAGTGGTCAGCCCTAGAGTTCCTAAGCCACCGGAAGGCCTCTAAGCTGGTGTGACGATTGTTGTGTTTAAGAACAAACAACAGGACAAACAATTTCATATTGTGTCATCCGACCACCGTAGCGTTGATAAAGAAAGAAATGCCACTCACGGTCACCCATCCTAAGACGGACCGGTCCGTCTGTTGCTTAAAATTTTCCGATACATACATACATACCTACCTCATACTCACATCAAAAAAAAACATTATCCCCATTCTTGCAGTCGGATAAAAAGAAGCGGTTCTATTAGTGTATTTTACCTCCATTTCAATGGAAAACCCTTAATACACCAAAATAAAGTGGTAATAGTTTGTATATTCATGAGTGTCGCGACATCGGGACACCTGAGAGCTTAGTGTCCGTAGAGAGATATTGGACACCTCGTAATGGAGAGGGGTCGCCTCTATTATAACCTAGAGGTGGTTACCGATACTGTTTATGTTTAGGTTGCTTTTACTCCAAGGTCCAAAGTCACTGCATGGCCTCTAAAATAACTTCCGTCGTACAAGAGTATGTATGGGCAACGTGGACAGAGTTAAATTTAGAATGCTTTAACCAGAATGAAAGGAAAGATAATACATTTGTTCGACACGAACAATACAACAAAAAAGCATAAAAAACACAAATTGTGTCGAAAGGGATCTCGGCATTATTTCTGACTGCCAAAGACACCCAGTGCCGGTTTTCTGATGGACCCTTTGGTTTACGGTTATAAAATAAAAACAATTTTTTTTTGACTCTGCAGTGTTCGAAACGTCAGGTCATAAAATTATGTAAAATGTACGCGATAAATCCGTTAAAATTTAGTGAAGTTAGTTCGGGATTCACCTATAAAACTGGACCTCTAGACTGCTATTTGAACTCATTCGTCACAAGCTGATACAATTTAGCGACAATTGTGACAATTCGCTAGCCCATTACATAGTAAATAAACTAACAACTTGTCAAAATAGTCGCTAAATCGTATCACCGAGTGACGAACGAGTGATAGTTCAAATAGCAGCCTAACCTTGAGGCTCTGTTATTGTGTCTTAAACAGAATAAATATCTACATTTAAGTTCTCTGTAAGTATGCATTATCTTTCGGCGAACAAATTTATCTTTATCATTACCTTAATTTCTACCTATGCAAGTACCTAGGATGACACAAACTAATATATTAGGTTGGGCAAATGGTTCGGAAAATGTATGCGAAATAGAAACATCTATAATATTATGGAACGCTCAGGACCTAGCGCTGTCAGTCTTTAACTCGTGCATACCTTGAAAAGAAAAATAAGGAGTATAAAACGCAAATTTAATGTAAATACGCTATACTTTTCCCGGCGCATTTTGAACAGTAGAGTAATTTTATTTACGTGACTTGACGCTCTCGTCGAGAATAGGGGAATACAACTAAATATATTGAAATGTTGGGACAGGGCATGAAAAATCGTTCAAACAGCCGTGTTTTTTTGTGCGTACCGTCACAATATGGACTATTTTTTTTATCAGTCCTGTTTTTTTGTTCAAACTGTCCCACTGCTGGGCACGGGCCATCTTCTCACTGTGAGAAGGGACTAATGAAGGGAATAATGGATGAATAGAGGGACTATTATGGAATTACAGTCCACTAAAACTCTCAAATCCGTTTGTAGGGAGCAAATGGGAGCAATCGGGTTAAAATGCATTGGGATCCTTTGGAAATACGAATAGAAAATAACTAAAAAAACATAGATTCATAATCATCACTGATTTATAATGTAGCTGCTCCCCGGTTTCACCCGCATTGTTATGAACAAGCTTAAACATTATGACATTAAGACATAAAAAAGCGGCTGAACCGATTTTGATGAAACATAGCTCGATCAAATCCTATTTGCATGTTTGCGTGCCACGCGCAATGTAGGGTTCCGTAGTTACATATTATAATTTGTGTGACCGTGACGTGTGTAAAACAGGGTCTCTTGTTTGAGATACTTCGAACATATGAGTTAACTGATGTTAATTTAAATGACATATTAATTTTTGACTTGCCTAAGTAATTATTTTAAGTTATAGAGAATGACTATAACTCGATAACTTGTAAAACCTATTTAGCTGTGATAGTTTTCCTTTCAATAATTGTATTATCATAAATATTTTATTTCAGATATATCTAGCTAACTGAAATAATTATCATATTGTTTGGGGAAGATTAAACATGTTTCTTAGCATACTATTTCTGTCCTTGCATGGTTGCCTAGAAGAGATCGCTCTAGCCGACGAGGCCGCCAATTAAAAACCTTAGCCAAACTTACGTACTTTTAATGTTATCTTTTGTAATTTTGTTGTCATGTGGTTTTTAATAAACTTTTTTTAAATAAATAAAAAAGTATAAGGTACGGGGAGGTACCTTAATAATGCTATCTAAGAAACAAAGCACCACCACCTGCTTTGTTTCATAGATGGCATTATTCGTAATAATCAAACGGCGCAAAATTATTTAAATTAGTTGCATTTTCCCGATAGTTGCATTACCTCCCCGTACCTTACATGTATCGATCCCTATTCTATCAGCCATCTAGTACCATAGTACAAGCTTTGCTTAGTTTGGGCTAGATGGTGTTGTGTGAAATGTCCACAAATATTTATTTATTTATTTATCTATCTATCTAAAGAATTGAAATGTTCTAGTCATGTCCTAGTCATGTTCTAGTCATGTTATTTTTACCGTAGAATAAGCTTAGATAAGAGTACGTGACCTGAATGCGGTTGTACATATAATACCAATGGGGGAGTGTATTGAAAAATCGACGAAGGGGAGCCAGAGACGAGATGTATTGAATTATTGCTTTAGTTTTTTACCTGACTGTCGAAAGAAGGCTATGTTTCAGGTTATGTTAAAGAATAGTTTAATAAAAATAATAATTTTGGAGATTATTGATAAAGAATTTTCTTTTTCTTTGAAGTTTTTAAAGAAATTTCTTAAGGTATGTCTAATTCTTTGGCACGCTCTACAGCCTAAGCAGGACTATTAGTTTTTAGCCGACTTCCAAAAAGAAGGAGGTTATTAATTCAGTCTGTATGTTCTTATTTTGTGTTTGTTCAACGATTACTCAGCCAATTGTGCATTGATTTTGATGATTCTTTTTATATTTGGTAGGCCATACTTCAGAGGTGGCCATACCCCATATAGTCTAGTAAAAATAAATCCGTTTGTATGGAGCAGATCACAGTATTTGCATCTGGGGGGATTCTTTGAAATTATGATAGGAAAATAACTAAAAATCATATATCAACAATAATCCCCGATTTATAGACTAGCTGCGTTGCGCGGTTTCACTCGCGTAGTTATGAAAAACGTTGATGATTATGATGATGATAAGTAGCTTATGTCCGTCTCCAGGTCTAAAGCTATCTCTATACTAATTTTCATAACGATTTGTTCAGCCGTTTGAGCGTGTTAAGGTAACAAAATTAGGTTTTATAATATTATTATGAAATTGTGTCAAATGTATTACAAAACACCAGTACATTCATTTGAATAACGATATAGTTAGTTGTCTTTTATGCTGTCACAAATCTTATTTTAACTAGACTAATATAAATTTTATCAAAATCGATGCAGTACTTTGGTTATTATAATAAAATAAATGATAAAATATCATCCAAGTGCTTGTAGAAAAGTGAACAGAAAGTCGCGTACACATGTATTGTATTGCTTATTTTGAAGTCGGTTTTTACAGTTTTTAAACTATAATTATTTTTTGTGAGACAGTATGTCCAGAGCCGTTATACCTAGGTACATTTATTTTAGTTTTTCAATTCAATTCAATTCAATTCAATTCTTTAGTGAGCACTCTTTATTTAAAAATCTTGTAAAAACCCTAATTTGTCACAGGAAGTGACGAAAAAGTAAATCGTTGTTTTTTAACTTTTTTACAGACTTGTACCGAAATTCTGTGTTATTAATGAGTAGCATAATATAACAGAAGCACTCTGCAAAGTAGTTCTGGTACACCGTCGATTATGCTAATCCAGCTTACAGTTGGTAAGTGGAAACAAAAACATATACTGCTTGCTACTACGAGCACGCAAACTTTTGCATTTATAATGTTCTAGCACAAAATAGAGATAGTACAGAAGTCAATCTACATACAAAGGTGCGCTCGAGCAACGCACACATAGACACCGCTCACGGACGCGATATCTCGGACCGACTGGGACCAGTGCGAGCGCGAGTGCCATCCACTAGCTTATTGTAAACAATTGTACATAAGAATGCGAATTTATTACGCTTTAAAATATAATAATTGTGCATTTCGCCAATGTTGAAATTGTCGTAAGATATTTTCTGTGACAAATTTGTACAATACAATACAATACAAAAATACTTTATTAACACCATATTTTATTATAATAACAATATGCACATGATAAGAGCGTAAGAAAGGTATAAAAGGCGGCCTTATCGCTAACAGCGATCTCTTCCAGACAACCTTTAGAAGATAAAAGAGGAATATTTATGTAAACGCCGACGATTAACGGTTGGGTGACGATAATATAATAATAACATTAAAATTGAAATATTTTAGTTATTATTGGTTTATATTTCCGTTCGTTCTGTTTCATTTTCAACAATAAATCAAATAACTACATAGATACGAGTGCCACTACCATGATAGTTTTTGTGCATAAGCCAAAGTTGACAACCCTAGCGCGACCGCCGAGTGTAGGTATGAAAAGTGAAGTACATACATGTGATTGCCTTCTGTACTATCTCTGTTTTGTGGCTCTAGCGTGGATATAATCCTGTATGTGAGGAAAACCCGCAGGCAAAACTAGTATTTAGGTGGGTAGGTATTATACTGAGAGGAACATAGTAATTTTCTGTTAAAAACCAAAATACTAAACCGATTTTGCTAACATTTTTAAGTAATTGCGTAACAAACATACAAAAAAAAAAGACGTGTGGCACTCGGAGACTGCCGCGGTAAAGCTATTGCATAATAGCTTTACGCGCGGTGTGTTAGGTTATTTTCGTTACGGAATTTTTGGATTCGGTCTCCACGCTCAAGGCCCGCGATAGAAGCTATGCAATAGCTTAAAACTGCCGAATTGAGGAACTCCTCCATTTTGGAAGTCGGTTAAAATATATTTTTCCACAGTAATTGGCATAATAAAAATCTGTATTGTAGCGTGTTTTATTTTTCACATTTTAGTATTTTCCGGCCATTTTATATAAAAATATAACTAAGAGTCGAGGCTGAATTGTTAGGAAAAGTTGGTTATTGTTCGGTTCGGCTAAAAAAGCTATTAAAGGTTTTTCTTGAATAGGTATTGGAAGTGAAATATAAGAGCCGCAGGCAATGTTACTTTGGTAGGTTTTTGTGTTGATTCCGAGCTATCTAAGGAACCCTACATTAGGTAAAAAAATACTTTTGTAAAGAATTGAAAGAATTGTATTCGTAAATTTAGGTCATTTTTAGGGTTTCGTTGAGGAACCCAGTACATATCAGTAAACAGTACAGAACAGTAAGTGCATATATAAATATGCACCTACTGTGCATATAAAATAAGTACATATCTGTAAAATTGTGACTAAACAGATAACGAATGGAACTGATCGATAATAAGTATGAATCGATAAAATATGACGAGCGCAGCGCATTGCCAGTTTCACGGAGTATTGCGTTGTTGATGTCATACATGAAATACATACCTACAAACATACATAAAATAACTTTTATTTTCCCTTACGGGGTAGGCAGACCATCAAAGACCATGCACCCGTTTTTTGCTACATTAGACTGTGGTTAGAGTGCTGGTTAGTGTGCTGCGTAATGTAGTCGATGATGAAGCACGAAAACTTAAAAAAGCTACTATGGGTGAGTATGCATGACGCTTAACATCAGGCAAGAGACTTACTCGCCTCATCTCCCAATTGCATTAAAAAATGGTTGTCTTATGTCTGGCTTTGTTTAAAAAATCCAAGTCACGGTTGAACAGATTTTCATTTATCCAATTCTGTTATTTTGATCCAAACCATTTCGGAAATAGAATTTCCTCAAACATAATTTCGCGGAGTTTATATACACAGAGAGGAAATATGTATTAGACGGCTGTAGCCAGGAGAGCTCGTAATAAAACGTAGAGAATGTTTTGTTTTGCTTTACATTATATTATATTTTGAGTTGGAACAGTGATTCTGAGACTGTGGGCCGCGGGCCGTTCGTGGTCGCTGAGAGCATCCGAATGCTCCGTGAAGACATTATTAACTTATATATTATTTATTTATTAATCTACGTACACATCTATATACTTAATAAAACTAGAATAAACTCATAGCTTGGTTGTAGTAGGTACATCATTCTATCTGTCTGCCTTCGAAGCTGTAGGTCGTAGGTTGGATCCTTTTCTCTAGGAAATTATTTTTGCATTAGATTTCATATAACTTCCAGGTGGTCCCATGAGAGATTCAGATTTCATTTATTTGACAAATATGTGTACAAATTAGATGTATTATAGATATATAACAAAATGTCCTATTATGTTTTTTCTCAATGAGGCATGCAAAAGTCATTTAATAATAAACTATTATAATGAAACTAATTAAAAAAAAACACAAAGTGAAATTAAAATAATCAATTTCACTTGAGTACTTTTGTAGCCATTACATTTTATTTTTATTCGAGACTGTTTATATTTATGTCGGTTGTTTAAGCTAAAGTACTTGTTAAATATCACTGCGTGGTCCACGGTAAGAAAAATATTTAGACGGATGGACCCTCTGCCCTCATAAAAAAAAGTTGAGAACCACTGAACCAGAGTATGTAGTATTTTGTTCCAAGTAGATGGGGTTTTTGGAAAATATATTATGTTTTGTACCAATAAACCCTATTATATCTGTTCACATTTGTATGCAATATATATTTTGTAATCTAAAATGGAGATTACGGATAGGAGTTCTAGGATATCTTGAGATTGACGACTATGTAAGCTTGTGTAACGAAGAATGGCTCTACGCGAGCCATTCCGTAAAAAGTGGTCCCGTTACGAAATGGACAAAAAGGACACTTTTTAAAATGGATATTTAAAAAAATATACCAACCGATGCGGCATTTATTAGTGTTTTAATTAATATCAATGATTCAAATAAAATAACAAAAACTTAGGAGATATTGTAGTTTAAAAAATAACCAGTGTGAAAAGTGTGTCTATTTAGTCACGATTACCCTCTTAAGTTTTTTGAACAAAACACATTTTATTTGGCTTAAATTTTATATTTATAAATAAATTATCTAATAATATTTTCAGAAAGTATAAAATTATCGTATTTAAATTTTACAATCAAGTTTTAAAATGACATAACCAAAATTTTCGTCACGTTTTCAGACAAAAACGATTATATTTTTAAGTTTTTGTCCCTTTAGCATGTAAATTGTCATATTAAACTACATTTAACAAAAAATATGCTCTATATTTTACCACACTACATCAATATAATTGCAATTATAGATTTAATTTAAATATTGGTACAATTTTTGTGAAGTAAAAATTTGTGACCGTGATTTAGTAAGACTTAATACCGTGACTAAATGGAAACATAAGCTGTGTTCACTGTATAATTTTTTATGTATAATGTTATCGCTATTAAATTATTTTTAGAAGCTAGAGAATAGACAAGAAACAGATAATTTAGTTTATGCTATTGGATACAATCGTATTTAGTTAGGAATTATAGTTATTATAATTATAGTTATCAATTAATTATAATTATTATTACTAGTTTTCTAAAGATACCAAACCCATTTTACAGAGTTCAAAAAGAAGGAGGTAGTAGTAGTAGGATTCGCCTGTATTTTTATGTTGGGTACCGCTTTACTCCGTTATTTTATTAACCAATTTGTAAAATTCTATTTAAAAATAATGCGCATTTTAAAGTTCGGTTTTTTCAATTTCTTAAATTATAATTATAATTATTCACATAAACTTCCTGTCAGTGTTCTACTGTTTTTTGATTTCGGTACGCTTAATTTACTGTTGAGTGTACTTTTTCGTGAGAAAGTATGCGTAAAAATCGTAAAATCGCTATAAATGATTATAAATGCGTAATAAACATGTAAGTATGTTATTCAAGGTAAAATAAATATTCTTATTCTAAACGTAACACTCCTTTGGTAGTGTCGTGTAAAAAGTACAATGTGAACTCAACCTAATGTGTCTTTTTCGTCACAAAATTTTTCCCCTTATATGTCACGTAACGTAAAGGACGTGACGCACCCCGCTTTGCTTATTTTAATCACAATAATATCAAATACTAGTTGTGTTTTCTAAATGTTTTTATTTGATTAATATAGAGAATTACTTAATGAACAGGTGAGAAATAATAGAATTTAAAAATTAGTTACCGATCAGAATATAACAGTGAAACTAAAGTGGACTTCCAATTTGGCTCTAAGCGCTTCGAACGTCTTTCGTCACCGATTACTCAAACCACACGGTATATAGTTCAAATAAAATGGTGGCGTCGCTCTAGTACTGGTGCCAAGATGATAAAATTCTTTCGTTTTTAGTAGTTTACAATATAGTAGGCTTAATAAAACCACCGTGACTTAAGTGGACTGTCCACCTGGACAGAAATTTAATCTTCAGTGTTTATTAAATTTTTATTCGATTTTAAAATACATTTACTAATGCTTGTGTTACATAAAAAACCCATATCTAATATTTGCAAATAAACAAAAAAAGAATGACATGTTATAGGGAAAAATATGAATTATGGGTAGTCAAAGTTGACAAAACACGTTGTGACACGCTCAATTTGACCGTTTGGGTTCAAATTTTAATTCATAATTAATTATATTAGAATACAATATTCATTATTAGATATTAATTTTAATGCTGATGACCCGATCTATCAACTAAAAGTAAATTTCATTGACACAGTAGTAAGATATCTTCCAAATTAAGGATTATATTGTTGTGACAATGCTTTTTTCGTTGGGACCTTTTTTCCCGGAATGGCTCACGCAACAGAGCTCTTGATAGCAAAGTCGTTTGATTGGCCTTGCAGCTTAGTTGGTAGTATGTCTGCCTGCTAAGCTGTAGGTCGTGGATTCGATCCCCACTCAGGACAAATATTTGTGTGGTAAGCACGGATTTTTGTTCTGTGTCTGGGTGTTTCCATGTAACATAAATAAGTATTTATAATAAAAAAGTATACAAAAAAAGAAGTATATATGTATTGTATCAGTCATCTAGTTCCATAGTACAAGCTTTGCTTAGTTTGGACTAGATAGTGTTGTGTGAAATGTCTTCAAATATTTATTATTATTATTTTGTTATTATATAAGTAATCAGCCATCTAGATCCCATAGTGCAAGTTTTGCTTAGTATCAGACGCGCTGCTCCATTTGAAAAAAATCGCCGTATGTGGTTGAAACTATAGTCGGAGAATTCGGCTCAAAAAAAGATCCGTTAGTTCAAAAAAAAAAAAATTGCTTAGGGCTAGATGGTGTTATTTAAAATGTACACCAATATTTATTTATATTTGGCCTACCTCAAGATTTTATATCATAATGATAGATTAAAAAACTGAAACGACTTCAAAATCCGCAAAAATTTGGTTTAAAAACCAAACTACTGAACCGAATTTGATGAAATTTCTATGGAACCAATCTGAAAGTATATTCACCCAAATCAGTTTTTTTTCAAATCAGTTAACAAATAACATAGTTATGCGGTAACAAACAAACAAAAAAAAAAAAAAGAAGGTACAAACGATTTGTTAACCTCCTTTTTAAATAAAAACTACGGGTCACTCTCGTCTGTTTTGAGCCGAAAAATCCGACTATAGTTTCAACGGCATTTGGCGGTCTTTATCAAAGGAACAGCGCAAACGTCACTTTCGGTCGGTGACGCGCCTCGCACACCGACCGAGAGTTACGTTTGCGCTGTTAAAGTGTGCTTAAATGTGTGAAAACCACGTTAGTTTCCGTAGTAAAATTGTTAACCTCCTTCTTTTTGAAGTCGGTAACAAAGGGATTAATTGTTATTATTTTTATAACTGAGCATTAAGTATCGAATATTCCATCCTAAAACAAAGAGGTAAAAACCAGAAATATCAAGTAAAAAAATATATTGATGTCAGAACTTGTCCTAACTTGAAATGTAAGACAATAACAACATCGCATAACGCCCGAAGTTGGCGCTTACAAGCTTCCTAACTTAGTTGACACTTTTGTTACTTATATTTTTCACACTCAAGTATTGTTGTTAGGAAAAGTTTGGTAATTATTACTTGAAGCATTTTTTCCTTTATTAACAGATAAATTGAAATTAAATAACTATGTTACACCATCTGCTTAGTGATGATCATTTTTATGTCATGTAAAAAGAGGGTCTATAATATGTCATACAAGCCCTAGGGCTTTAATATTGTGTAGGATTTAATTATATTAAGCTACGACATAATATGATTTGAATTTGAAACCTAAGCCTACTAGATTGTTTGCGTCTCAACTAACTCAAATAAATACTAATTCTACCATACAGGCCCGCAGCAAAAAGAACTAGTTCTATTTTTTTTAACGGGCAAGTGCCTTTATTAACTACAATATACAAACTACACATACTTAGTTAACTGGATGGAGCGAGAATTTTTTCAACTAATTTATGAGTAGGTACCTGCTATGAACCGATGACAAGAAAGCTGGTAAAGCAATACTTGATTTTTTTTACTGGCAACCGAGAAAAATCATAAACAAGTAGATATGTAAGCATATTAAAAGAAAAACAAAATACCCGACTGCAGAAAAGCAGTTTTTGCAGTTTAACTTACGATTTCGTTACGCTTGATACGCTATAGAGTGTACGTTTTTTGTGAGAAAGTATGCGTAAAATAAAAAGCTAAGCTGAAAAAGATTGTAAATGCGCATTCTTTAGAATAAAAAAACACACAAAAAAATCACAATAAAATCACTTGTTTATTAGGAAATAGTTCGTCGAAGGTTACGAAAAATTGTTTTATTTTATTTTTGGAAGAGATGTATTATTATTATAAAAAAATATAGCTGACACTCTGGAAACGAAGACGAATCTAATTACACCTCGCACATCAAAATCGGTAAAGAAAAAGTCTGCACTTCTACCTTTAGATGACATGACGTCATGAGGTAGTTGCGCCTGTGACCACGAGCACTGAAAAATAGTATGTAGTTATGTCAAAAGTAATTAAAAGATGTTGATTTAAAGATGCCATCAAAGCGCGTTGACACGACAAAGAACATATTCCTCATGATCTCCCCACAGAGTTGACTAATTAGTACACGTCTGCGAGCCAGGCATCATTCAAGGCTGGCCTAGTTGTCAGTCCGTTGCCCTGTGTTGCCCTGCTTCAGCCAGGTTGCCCCTCGGGAGCTGGGTAATTATATTTATCAGTACAACTCCCTGCTGTCCCATACAACACGCGTATTACCCGTAGGGTTGCCAGGTGATTCGAATTTCCCTGTGTGTATGGAATGAAAATTGGTTGGGAATTTCTGAAAATATTACTTCTTTGACAAATAGGTTTGTGTTGTGTCGACGACGACGGCACCTTACGTCGATTGTAAATATAAATGTCATGCTCGTGCAAATTTCAAATTGTTATAAATAGTATACTATATCACAATCTGTCACAACTGTTCAAATGAAGGTGGAATCATTTAGTTTTCTAAAAATACTCTATTATAGATTTGCTGTAAGTGTTATAGATGCTTACTATAATTTATTTATTATAATTCTACTATTTTTACGCAAACAAGAATTTCGACAAACGACCCATTAATTTTAGGAATTTTAGTTTCAGATCCAGTAACCCTATGCATATGTCGTTTATTAGCCAAGCTAGGGCAGGCGTGCCCTGACGCGCGACTATTTCACACGAGTATGGGCGATAAATTATTGAATTTTCAATAAACGTACGTGTAACGTTTTCGGTATTGAAAATTATGGTAAATAAAGCTAGAAAATTTATTGAATCAGGCGTTACTTTGCGGAAATTCATATTCAAAAACTTAAATCTAACATATATCTAGTGTGTTTCCGCTTCGACAGTTCGACAGGTCTCGAAACGGCAACACACTTGTAAATAAAGCTTTTTACGTATTTATAATTTGATCGAGTGAAAAAGGAGATTTTACGTTAAAACATCAGGTAACTATGAATTAATCTCACAGTTATCTGATTTTTTACTGACTTTCAAAAAGAAAGAGGTTCACAATTCGACTTAATGTTTGTTCAGCAATTACTCCACCAATTATGAATTTTTGACGATTCTTTTTTGTTTGGTAGGTAATACTTCAGAGGTGGTTCCATATAAGATTTATCAAAATCGATGCAGTACTTTGGTTTTTATAACAAAATAACTGAAAATTATTATCCGAGTAAACAAATTGCGTATAAAGTATAATTATATTTTATTTTATGCACAATACATTTTACACCTAAGACAACTTTGTTGTTTCTCAGACACCAAGAAATGATCATCATCTCAGCCATAAGAAGTCCACTGCTGGACATAGGCCTCCCCTATGGATTTCCAAAAAGACCGATCGGAAGCGGCTTGCATTCAGCGTCTTCCCGCCACTTGTATGAGGTCATCTGTCCACCTTGAGCTGGTCTTCCTACGCTGCGCTTGCCGGTGCGTGGTCTCCACTCGAAAACTATTCGGCCCCATCGGCCATCTACGTGCTATGTGTCCTGCCCACTGCCACTTCAACTTGCTATATCGGTGATTTTGAAAAACCAAGAAATTTGATATGCTAATTTGCTATAATAATAGCTTTTGCAGTCGTGTAGTTAGTATTTGATTTGTGTCCTGTATCCCATGACAAGGTACTCGGAGAAGTTTACTTTGGTCTTGGATTGGCTGGAAATTCCTTACCCAGTGCTGGGTAACCGGATAGGGGTTAAGGGTGAAGACACTTGGTTTTGTTTATTTTTAAGCCGTATGTTATTTAAGGGTCTTGAAGCGCCGGTCTAGCTTGGTGGTTGCATGTCGGCCGAACATGTCTTAGGTATTAATACCCTGAGTTTAATTCCGCTCAGGCAAAAATAAGCGTGTAAAATTTAATGTTTGGAAAATCTGTTCTAGATCATGTTTGTTGAAGTATTTATGTGTAGATATTCTATGACAGACATTTTATATCTTCAAAAATGTGAGAATGCGTGAGCGAGATGAACAATGGTCGAGTTACGGACGCTTAAATAACCTAATCCGTCATTCCCAAAACTGAGACGTCATTTGTATGAAATTTGTCAAACGGACAGAGCGTCCTTTGTGTAAACTAATATTTTGTGTTTTCAGGGCTGGTACCCTGGTACCGTAATACTAAATTTACGCCTATTTAAATACAGATCATCAAAGACTTTAAGTCCTTTTGACGTCACAATTGACCGTGGATACAGGGTTAGATGGAAGGGCGAAGGTATACATATTAGGATTAGGGTATAATCTTAGAATATAGAAAAATACAGAAACCGTGAACATGCTTACAACTGAAGCGACAAAAACTACTCATATATGGAGTAGTTTGAAGCGCGCGCGATCAGTTGCTCTATGAACGTCTTAACGAGTGGCAAGCTTTGTTGGTGTTAAATTTAATTCAAATATGCCGTCATGTGTCGTTCCTACGTGTAAAAATACTGCTGGGGTGAAAAAAAAACATGATGGGATAACATTTCACGTGTAAGTAGCACAATTGACATTATCTTACGTATTTATTTAATAAATTGTTCGGTCTTTGATCATCGTAGAGAAAGAATCGTCCATTTTGTTGGTGTTGCCAATATCAACGTTTTGATTTTCCTTACTTTTACTTGCTACCGATTTTTTTAGTTAGTAGTTTGTAAATTAAATGAGTAGGTATTTAAATATATTTTTATCCGATTAAAAATTAATTGGCCAAGTGCATGTCGAGTAGCGTTCAGGGTAGCGTTTCATAATTGCAGTTCACCCTATATGGACTTAGAATAGAACTACTTGTTTGATATTTGTGAACATATTGATTGATTTTGCGATTTAAATGGATTTAGTGCGAAATTTTTCCTCAGATATTTTGTATTTTTTTTTGTGGTGGTAGTTTATAAGCGTTAACTTATAAAGCCTACCAGGGCCGTAGCCAGGAATTCATTTCAGGGGGGTTTCAGCAATGGACTTGGGCATAGCTTATGGTTTATTCGCGAAAATTGTATGTAGTGTGTAGTAGTGTAGTGTTTTTATAGTAATATACTATAAAAACACTACTACAATTTTCGCGCTCGTTATGCTTTGTTTTTCGTATTAGTGAACCCAAAAAAATTTGGTTAGTGGCTATTTTTAGTTAATTATTTGCTCGTATTAGAAAGTTCACAGCACTTTAATGATCAATATGAAACAATCATGCGCGAAACTTTTTTTTTATAAAATGATTGAAGCCTGGAAGGATTTTTGATAATGGCCAGGATTTCGGGGGGGGGGGGGGGGGGGGGGTAGAACCCCCCAAACCTACTTAGCTGTGACAGGTTAAAATAATGCCTAACCTTTTAAGCTAACGTAATAAGATACAAACACAAAATAATTTATTTGACCGATTAATCCGAATAGTAAGTCAAGAGAACAGTTATAAAAATAATGATATCCGTTTAAGAAAGTAAATATTTTATTTTAATATATTTTTATCTCCACGATTTACCACAGCAACGGGTAAATAATGCCTACACTAGCAACATTATGCGGGTGAGAGGTGAGAAGGGTGCGGGACGATTCTTTTGTTTTTGGACACAGCACGGATTTTGTAACTGCATCTGGACGCGCCTTCTGTATTTTTCTATATTCTAAGGGTATAATAATGAATGAGTGGAGACCGCGCACCGGTAAGCGCAGCGTAGGAAGACCAGCCACGAGATGGACAGTTGACCTTATACAAGTGGCGGGAAGACGCTGAATGCAGCGGCTCCTTCCGGTCTATGTCCAGCAGTGGACTTCTTATGGCTGAGATGATGATGATGATGAATAATGAAGGCAATGACCCTTTAATGACAATGAATTTTACTCATTCTTTCAATCTCTATGATTAATTACACACAATGGAATATGCAGCTATGTATTTTACTAATTTATACTTAATCATCTAGAATAATTAGTAAAAACACTGATATAATTTGTAAAACAAACTCGACAGTGGAACTTAGTACCTAATTAATCAATTATTTCCCTTTTTCCCAATTGAATGAGGCTTGTTCAAGTTAATAAGACTTCCCCGAGGCAGAATTGAATTTAACAAAGTTTTGGAGTCTTATAAATCTTTGTAGACAGTAACACAGCGAAGTTGGGATAACTACAGAGGTACAACTTGACAGATACAAACAAGAAAAGGACGGTATAAGAAATTAGTTATCTTTACTACACTAACTAAGTATATAGGAAGAGGACCGTTTCCCGACTATTCTACTAGTATGTATGTACATAGGTAGGTGTGAATTACAAGTAAAATGTGTTTTTATTTGCCATCTCTGTCATTAAAATATTTTGACATTATTCAATGCAAAATTTAAACAAAGTCATGAGAAAACCGACTTCAAAATACGCAATTCGCTTACTTAGATGATATTTTTCAATTATTTTGGTATGTCTAACAGTTTTTTTAGTAAAATGGCTCTAACATACGAACAGACAGATGAACATGGCGAATGTATAAGGGTACTTTGTAATTACTACGGAACCCTAGACCTCGTTATGTATTTCTGTATTTGAACTCAAATTACCAATTAACCTCATCCTTTAACCTCAAATTAAGATATTTCCCTATATTGAGATATCAATTTATGAGTGCGAACAAGGCCTTACATGTAGTGTATATACACATTGTGTTAGTGTGCCTACAAGACGAAGCGAACTTGTGTCACACTCATACGCAAACACGACACCAACACAAGCAAAGCTATTTACAATCCGAATTGTGAAATACCGAATATCATTTTCCCGAAAAAGTTTTTTTATTCAAGAGACACTATCAAAACCCCGAAAGATCATTTGACAACTCGTCTGATCTTAGTAATACGAAAGTTCATGTGTATAGTAAAAATAAACCTAAGCCCTAACCTAATAATTGATATATTATATCTGATAAACGAACTTTTAATCAATAAACTTTTAGTCAATAAAAATGTTTCTGGATATAATAAAATAGAAACATAGCGAACTTAACTTAATAACCTTTCGGTCAAATGAAACTGATGGCTAATAAACTTATGGAATCAGAATCTGCCCAAATATTTTGCTTGATAACAGTAAAATATTTGGAATCAGGCAGTTTTATCAAACGGATTCGGGCAATTAAGATTCAAACAAATGAAATTCGGCTTATAGATAAGTCACCCAAGCAAAGACTGCGAGCAGTCGTATCTTGCTATAATATAACATGAAATTCTATTCACCAGCTAAACCTCAAAGGTGAATGTTCAATTCGTGTAAACTGATGTAACAAGTAACATAATGTAAATACCATAATATATATCTATACCTATTACGTATGTCCTGAAAACTTTTTGATAATATAACCAGCCCGTGTAATATGATCTGTCAGTTCAGATACACCGGCTGGTTATATTATCAAAACGTGGTGTTCAGGACATACGTAATATAGATATTTATGTGTGACCATAATAGAATACAGGAATACGTTAATAAAGGTTATTTTGATGAGGTGAGAAATAGTTATTTGCTATGCAAGGCTGCAAAGTTGGTTTTTGGGGCGAGTACTTGTATTGAGCGTAGCGAGGGTTTCAAAAGTACGAGATGCAAAATAACTTTGCTGCCGAGTGAAACACAATTTTTTTACCTCACTACAGCGAGGAAAACGCTAGTCCAGTGCTGCCACCTGTGGCTGGTCAGTGCGATTATTCAAAGAAATGAGGTTGGCGCACTGACATGAAATAAGTATTTAATGGATTTTCAGTGGACTTGCGGTATAGAAAAGTATGGAATAGAAAGGTTCGAATTTTAAAAACTCTTTCCACGCTAGCGGACAAAATGCACTTTTCCACTCAGATTTCTAATGACAAATCTTTCCGAGCTTGTGAGGTGAAAATAAAATTTTAACATCGCGTATATTATTTTATTATAAAATTCTAAGAAAACCATTGTAATCGCAGTTATTTTAAAGTAAATTGTTTACTACCACTAAATATTATCTAATTGCGATTAATATTTTTAGGGTCCCGTAAAAAATAAGGAACCTTTATAGTTTTATCATGTCTGTTTGTCTGTCCGTCCACGGCTTTTTCTGCTCAACTTAGCCGGAGCCACTGCCTGTCTCCAGATATCCTTGTTTTTCTGTTCTTGCTATAAAGCTGCAAGCCCCCCTGACTTTTCTAGCCATGGCGGTTTTGTGTGTTTAGATTTTTGTCAAAGATTGTTGACTGAGCTATATTTGCGCCAAGTTGTGTATCTGCTATGTCACTGTATCCGCAAAGTATTGCATCGCGAAAAAGCGCGGGCGTGATTTATATAAGGCTTATCTTATTTACCAAGTTGAGTTACTGCTGCTACTTGTACGTACCGACATGTAGGGCAGGCCTACACTGCGTAAATAAATCACAGAAGTTTTGCTCTAGTGCTGTCATACGTGTGACAAACTGACAAATCGCACGTAATTAATATAGTTTAAAAAAACTGAAACAACAGAAGACTTCAAAATACGATTTGATTTCTTTCATCAGTTATTTTGTTTTAAAAACTACTGAACCGACTTTGATAAAAATATCTATGGGAGCAATCTGGAAGTATGTCCTTTTCAATAGAAATTACATTAAGTAAATTATTAATCTCTTGGGAAAAATATCAAGAATATATCAGGTTATGTTTAACACGAATGCAAAGTTACCCACGTTGACAATAATAAAATATTTAACATTTATCATCAAAAATTATTAATAAAAGACACGATTTTTTTTGTGATTAAATTAAAATGTCCGGTTTCAGGTTTTCGGGGAAAAAAATGCTTCTTGACAAATTTCATAGTTCTAGGTCAACGGGAAGTACGAAATGTGCATTTTGTACGACATATTCGGCTGTAACTTTTTTTACGAAAACTGGGTATATGGTTTTAATTTCAACACAATACCTTCACGCGTTCCCGAGATAGAGGTCCTTGACACCCGGACGGACGGACAGACGGACAACAAAGTGATCCTATAAGGGTTCTGTTTTTTTTTCTTTTGAGGTACGGAACCCTAAAAACGATTCGGCTCATCCCTAGTATTTTTTAACACATGAATCAATATTGCGAATGCTAAAACTGGCCCGTCCCTAGTTTTGACATATTGACGGAAACTGATTTGTCCCTTTCCCTGAATAATGTAGATGGGAGATAAAACCAAAATCTGTGTTCCAGGTAAATGTAGGTCGAAGTTGTACGGATCGGTCCTGTTTGTATAAAATAACCCACCACT
Source organism: Lycia hirtaria (assembly GCA_947563715.1). NCBI lineage: Eukaryota > Metazoa > Arthropoda > Insecta > Lepidoptera > Geometridae > Lycia > Lycia hirtaria. The sequence goes on along the minus strand of OX387385.1, from coordinate 2,927,822 downwards.
GGGCGTGGGTTATCTTTTCACTCCCCTCACACTCACGCTGTATAAATGCGGGTTGGCACTTGGCAGACTTAATCTCGAGAACGTAAAGAACTCTTATAATTGCAATTGCCCCCCGGCAATTCAGTTATTCAAAACCGATCCGTAACTGAACCTTGTGCGAAACATTTCCTGTCGGCTGCTATCTTTTTTATTAAATTTAGAAACGAGGTAAGGACGTGTCACGTTTCATCAAATGTGTCAATTGTATGACATAAAAGTGACTGAATCAAAAAAACTATGGCGGCTCACGGGAAACGCTCCACATATGGTTCGGCTATGGAGCAGTCTTGAATAACTGAATTGGGCCCCAGGTTTTCTAACGATATTTTTGTTCATCATTTGAAGTTGCTGGTAATTAATAATACGCATATAATTTGGGTGGTGGTGGTAAGGTGGTAAAAATTGGGCCCGGTCTTACCTCCGGAGAGGGCGATCTAAGAAAGTGTGAAAGATGATATTTGATATTTCATCTCTTTGCTTCAATAATATGTTAACTTGAAAATCAAAATTTTAAGGGAAAAGCGTATTTTATTAGTTACTACGGAACCCTAAAAAAGGGAAACTAGGTTGTCAAGGTGTTGATACTAAGGATTTGTCAATTGCGGGTAAACCTGCGGGATCTATCCAGTACCTAACCCAATAAACTGCGTATAAGATAGATAAACTCTTTATTGACACATCTTAAAATTTAAAAAAGTACAAAAGGAAATAAAATAATACTAGTGTAAGAAATACTTATGTACTTCTAGCTACACATCCACACATATTCTTGTACATATATAAAAACACATAAATCGATTCACTTTCTTACTTCACGTATCAAAAACTGTAGGTACCTATAGATAGTCGATAGAAAATTCTCCTTTATATTGTCTAGAAACGTTCCGTGTGTGACAGGAATACAGAGTGAATGAAATTGAATATCGGCCGAGTCTTGCCGTTGAATTAGGTTTAGGTAGGTAAGCATTAGATATTTCTGAACAATTCCGCTTTTCTTTAAGAGTCCGTAGTCCGACCATAGTCCGTCTCGCTCGCGCATACTCACCTTTTGAAGATATAAAATGACTAAATGAACTTACAGAAAAATCGTCGTTTGTAAAACTAGAAAACAACATCACAAATATTAGACAACTATTTTTTTATTATTTTTTTTTAATAAAAAATTTAAATTTGATCAAAGTTAATTTTCACACAAAAATATTTTTTGTGTTCGCAAAAATGATCTTTATGTATGAAAATTAACTTGGATCAAATTGAAATTTATGTCGAATATTTGTGATGTTGAGCGAAACGGACGATGGTCGAACTACGGACTTTTAAACAAATTTGAAAAAGAGGATTATATTTTCATTGATATTTACAAAAAAAGTGTATCTGTATTCTATCAGCCGTCTCGTTCCCGTAGTATAAAGCTTTGTTTCGTTTGGGGCTAGATGGTGTTGTGTGAAAATGTCTTCGAATATTTTTATATAAAAATAAGTACAATCAAACATTGTGCGTACAATCAAATTTATTTAAAAACATTACTCGAAACGTCACCGTCCAACGAAGAGACTTCTGTTTAGAATTAATTTGGCACTCAACAAAACTAATTTGTTTAAATCTAAAACAATATTTCGCGATGAAAAATGTTCCAGTAAAATATGAAAAAAGTACGTCGCCGCGTCGGTGCGCGGTTTTAAAAATGAGATTTTCGTCAAATTGATATTCAGTGTGGTAAAATATTACACAAAACATGGTCTAAATTGAAACTTTGATGTTGTAAATTGAAGTTCAGAGAGCCTGAAAATAGTTGTTAGGTTATTCTTGATTAATATTAAACTGGTTTTATCTGGAGTTAGTGTTAATTGAGGTAGAAACCCACCGGGACTCTCGAATTTATAGATAATAGGCTTGTTGCCACTAATAAAAAATTGCTTGGTTTATAGCTTCTAATTATAAATGAAGAGACGTAGATAAGATAAAAACTGTCTAATTTCTCATAACATTTAAAGATTATTAATATTTTATGAAAATAAATTCGTAAAAAATAGGCATTAAGTCACATGATAGCGAACACCAATCAGAAAGTGTTACGTCACGTCACGCAATTTGTTGTTGACGTTTTCCTACAACAGAGCAGGTTACTATGGTTACTTCGTATTGTTTTGATACTTGACACAGATGTAAACAGTTTGATTTCGCATGGATTTCACAAACTGTGACGTCATTCAAGACGCCATGACACTATTCATCGTTTTCAAGGGAAATCTAAATTGATTTTTTTATATATAAAATACGTAATGTAAATATTACTTTTACTTTAAAAAAATATAAAATAAAATATAAAAAATAGACATTAAAATATATAATTAATACTGTCCTAATACTGTAATGCATCCTCTACACGTCAACATATGCATCTGCAGACGTCATCAGCAGATGCGTTCGCCTTGTGGAAATTCATCTGCGGACGCATCTGCCAAAGTCCGCGGACGCATATGTTGATGTGTAGAGGAGACTTAAGATCCTAGTGCGACTTGACCCTTCATTCGTATAATTCCAGCAGCTTCACGACGTTGTTACGTTAGCCCAAAGGACGGGTATTTAAAATTGTATATTTGGAGCTTTAGATAGAGTTTGTATTTGTTGTCGACATTACCCACAACACAGAAGTTAGTAGGGGTAATGTCGGCCGTTCAAACTTGTCACTTACAAAACTGTGTAGACTAGTTTTTTTGCGTGTTTATCAAAACTAACAATTTAATAGTTATAAAAGAAATTGTTTATTGCTGCATAAACGATTTGTGTTTTTTTTTGTCAAATAAATATAAAATAACCTTTATTCCTTTTTAACCGACTTCAAAAAAGGAGGAGGTTCTCAATTCGACTGTTTTTTTGTTATGTTTGTTACCTCAGAACTTTCGACTGAGTGAACCGATTTTGATGATTCTTTTTTTATTTGAAAGCTGGTGCTTGAAGTCGGTTGCTTCAGTTTTTTAACTTAACATTAATTGAAAATTTAAATTATTATAGTTTAGGGCACCCAAATCTGGGTAAATACCTGCATGTTTTCCAAATTTTGCGATCTTGTACCACTTGTGTCCCACCTGCAGCATCAACGATGTCTACGCGCCATTTTCTCCGAGGTCTCCCCTTTATGCCAACGTAAGAAAGCATTAAATTACATATATATAGTTTGTTTAAACATAGAACTGTCGCGGCAAAACACAGGAACTAACGTCTAAAAATACATACTCTATAGTATTCTGTGGTCTCAACTGAACAAAACAATGAAATAAGGACAGCAGCGCCCTCCGTGCCACATTCGTTCTCTAGCTGAACAGAGTGCCGGGAATATTCAACCCAGTCATGACGCATTTTACACATTTCAGCGGTACATACCTACAACTAGTGTTCTACGAACAGTAGACATCGCAAGCACACAATTATGCAAACTAAAATAAAAACAGTATCGAATGCTTCTGCCAAATATTATCGAATTAATCAAAAACAAATAAAAAATAATCAAAAGTAAATAAAAAACATTTCTCATTTTTCGGCGAAATACACTCCAAATCAAAATTCCTCGACGTCAAAAAATAACTATAAAATTGTGAAACCTGTACTTTTATATTCTATTAGAGGTAGGATGGGCAGCCATGAGCCTCTCCGTCACTGCGACGCTTGCGGATCTATTGTAACTGTACTTTTACCGAGATTCGTCAAGATTACTTTAAAAATCTAGAGATAATCTAGAGAACCACAGTTATCGACATATGACAGCGTATTAGGAAGCTGAAGTGGCAGTTGGCCGGCCAACCGGCCATATCTGTCGCAGAACCGACAACCGATGGGGTAAACGCGTTCTATAGTCATGGAGACCGCGAGTCGGCAAGTATAGTGTAGGGCGCCCTGAGACACGATGGAGTGACGATATACGGAAAGCAGCTGGCAGGGGCTGGAAACGGAAAACTGATCGTGCTGAATGGCGTTCGATGGGAGAAGCCTATGTCCAGCAGTGGATTAAAGTAGGCTGATGATGATAATGATAACATAAAAATACGATCTGTACGCGAGTACCAACAAACATCCGGACAGAAGAAAGAAAATATTGACATTGGATGAAGAGACCTTTGTTCGCTTCGCTCACTCAGTCAATAAAAGATGAATTTAAGCCTTTCATTCAGTTTTTGGAGTTAATTAAAAATAAATACTTAAAAATTCAGCAGCGAGTTTTCATTATGTAAAGTTGGCGTGTTTAGATAACATTATGATTCCGGCCCACATTTTGGATAATGTATCCGAATCTTAAAGTTGTCACAGTGTAAACACTCAGTGAGGCATGTTGAGCACGTAGTTATGTTTCGAACAATAAGTACACTCAAAAACCGACGAGTGCTGTGTCTTAGTGGCATGTAAAAAGGAAAGAGTTCTTAATGCTGGTAAAATAAATATCATTGCCATGGTGACAAGGAGAAAATTAAAAAAATAATGTGTACATTTAGCGGTATTATAGATATCAATGATCCTAACATAGAGGTGCGGTAGAACATAATATTATACTTAACTTTGTTTGTTCTGTGTCTGGGTGTTTCTATGTATCATATGTATATATTTACAAAAAGTATATATGTATTATATCAGCCATCTAGTTCCATAGTACAAGCTTTGCTTAGTTTGGGCTAGATTAATTATTTTTTATAATTATTGAAAACTGACATTTTTGACAATTGAATTGATTTAATTTAATAGTGTAGATGAAATATAGGCTTTTTATTTTTTTATTTATAACGTCTCGACTGAACAAAATAACGTAAATAAAATAATTAATTCTCTATCCGAACAGACTCTGCAATCAAACTATATTTTTTTGAAGTTAATTTACTGAGCCATATTCTGTGCGTTATTCTGCTGTTCGGCCGCCCACATTTCATTTGCCGAAACGTTTGCTCATCTGACCACAATGAGCGAGCACTTTTACTTTATTATCTGTACACATAATAAACATTTAGCAATCATATTTGTGGTCACTTGTAGAAAAGAAGTTCTTTTCCAATAACTATTGAAAAACATAGTCGAACATAGATCCGGATTTATGTTCGACTGAATTTATATTTTTTTCTATATATTATGTTCATTGATTCAAATTGACTAAAAAAATATATTTGTGTCGGATTCAGTATACCTTAGTTTAGTACAAATACAAACAATCTTTATTTGACTTAATTTACATACATTGTTGTGCAAGTCCCTGACCCCTATACTAGGTTAATTCCCTGTATTATAGGAGCCAGTGCCTTCCAAATGTCACATTTTATAATGTATATTATATATTTTACATTCAAGTTCGATTTCTAGGCAATATACGAGATGTATGTGGTGAGAATTTGTGGGGTTGTATATGCGCGTTAACGTTGCGTATTAACCATCTCCAATTAGTATGATCAATTTGTTCGAGAGTGCTGATTGAAGTCAGTTGTTCAGTTTTTAAACTGTAAAACTTGTTATAATGTTTTCTGTGTAGTTTACTTACTGAGTCATATTCTGTGCGGCCCTCACCGTTTGGCGTTGTCCGGGCGGCCGCGTCTCATTTGCCTCAATGGTTGCTCATCTGACCGCGGGTGAGCATTTTGCGCGTTGGCAACCTCTCAGCTCAGATAATGGCGTTGATTAATGCAAACAATACTTGTATCTAAAATGGTTATTTGCGTTGGTGTGATTTTTGTTGTGTAGCTGAGCCGGTTTTATTAACGTGTTAGGGTTTTTAATTGTCTTATAAAGGTGTGTAATTTTACTTTGTAGACAGTTCACAATTTCACATTCGACGGGACTTGAACCAGCATATTCCGATCAGTACTTGGAAGCCTTTATCGATTCGGCCAAAGGTGTGTCACGTGTGATGAAGAAACTTCTGAACAGTCTTTTCGACTAAAATTAATTACACCAATCAAGCGTTGGTGGCGCCACCTGGGACACACGGTTGAAGCATGTAATTACTTAGGTTATGTAAATTGTGTATGGCATGTCTTAGCTTGCCTTGTCTTAGGTTGTGCTGTTACAGCACAACCCAGATTTGGAGCCTTCCTTTCTATCTTTTACATTCAGAATGACAGAGAAGATGTAGATTCCAAATCGAATCCAAAGGATTGTATAAACCGATGCTGGGCAGGTATTTAATTATCATATAAATCAGGGATGTCATTATTGTTTATTCCTAATTAGGTACACGGTATTTTTGAAGTGGAATAATTTTGGCGAATTTAGACTATTCGCCATAGGCGATGACGAAATTATTCGCCGTAACCATTATTCGTAGCACCTATAATGAGCGGCCTCCGAGACGAGTAAACGTCAAGTTAACCGTTTGGAGTAACTTGTTGAAAGCACTTAGTAAGTCGAACGCTCGTTTGAACAGTGCCAAATGGGTTTGGATTGGTTTGTCTAACTTTTACTGTTACCCGATCTTGCAAAAAGAGGCAGATTTTTTACTAACTTTTGATAGCATAAAGGCGTATTTGGGGCTTTAACCGAACTTCTCCAGAAAGGGAGAGAAAGAGAGATGATCATGTTTTTCGGGTGTGTGTGTATGTGGAGTCCGCGCCACCACTGAAGTTCGACAGCGAAATCTTGGAACTAAATTTGACAGGCCCGACATTGCCATTGCAATAGTGATTTTAAAACAAAATAAAAAAATATGTCATCCAAGTAAATGAAGGGAGGAACGAACAAGGAAACTAACTTTCATATTTTTTTATTTTTTTCATATGTTTGAACTGTAATAATACATAAAGCTGAAGACCCAGCTGAATGCATTCAATGGGAGATGCATCCAAAAATCTCAAAACAGATATCCAGTATTGGAATTAAGTAGCCGATGATGATGATGACGATTCATTACTCCCACTACTCTACCACTACTCATTACTCCTACTACTTTTACTCCCATAAATATCCAAACTACGTCAATAATTTAGCTTTAGAAGATATTTCGACTATGCAAATGAAGTATTTATAACAAGGAAGATTCCGGTGTTACCAGTATAGTCTGTATTAATAAAATTCTAAAGTGTGACAAAAAAGAAAACAAAGCAATAAAGATGATTAAATTATACTTAGTTGTGACAGCTACCTACATTATATAACATAATATTTTAACATAACGGGCAAGTGTCTTTAGAATTGATAGATAGATAGATAAACTCTTTATTGTTTAAGTACACGTTAACTAAAACACAAATTACATAGTGAAAAGGACTTAAATGCTAGTGAAACAATAGGCGGCCTTATCGCTAACTTATGGCTTTATTAACTTCAACGAAACAATATACTAACTACACACACGCTTACTAAAACTACCACTCAAAAACAAATCGTTTATCCAAGACCAATAAAGGTTAAAAGACAATGCAATTGCTCAAACCCATTATCGGTTAGCAGCATACCCAGCATGTTGCCTGCATTGCCACGTTGAATGGCCAGATGGCCCAACGCAAAACGCCGATTTTGATGAAACGTAGCTAAGAACACCATCATCATCATTATCTCAGCCATAAGAAGTCCACTGTTGGACATAGGCCTCCCCCATGGATTTCCAAAAAGACCGATTGGAAGCGGCTTGCATCCAGCGTCTTCCCGCCACTTGTATGAGGTCGTCTGTCCATCTCGTGGCTGGTCTTCCTACGCTGCGCTTGCCGGTACGTGGACTCCACTCGAGAACCTTTCGGCCCCATCGGCCATCAGTTCTACGTGCTATGTGCCCTGCCCACTGCCACTTCAACTTGCTAATCCGCTGTGCTATATCGGTGACTTTTGTACGTCTACGTATCTCTTCATTTCTGATTCGATCTCGTAGAGAGACTCCGAGCATAGCCCTCTCCATAGCTCGTTGCGTGACCTCACACACCTCAAGAACACTCATGATGAAATCTTCTTTCGAACAAAAACAAAACCTGTTGAGTACTTTGGTCTTTATAACAAAATATCTGGAAAATATGCCATCCAAGTAAACGAATTGCGTATTTTGAAGTCGGTGTTTTTCAGTTTTTTTTTTAACTATAATTGAAGGGTTGTAAGTCTAAAGCGTCTAAGTGCCATTTTTTTTTTCATTTGCCTATTATTAGGCATGGCACATAGATCGTATTTTAGTTGTAATAATATTGTTAATGTTTTTTTTGGCACTTGAACCCCTTAGAATTAAAACCCTTAAATTATTCTACAAACAACTTTATTACTTGTGCCTGACAAACCCCACTGATAAGTAAATTCATTCAGAATAAGCACATTTTGTTCGATGGCCCTCAATTCAAAAGGCACTCACTCTTTCGTGACTCATTCTTCAGAGAGTGCTTTTTAACGCTCATCGAATAAACAAGCCAGTGTTCTATGAAACTTTCCTTCTGTGAAGCTGCGTTTTGACTTTTGGCATAATGCTATCTCTAATCTATCTCTTCCTAACTCAATCTTCGAGACAAAAAAAGAAAGGTACGTTAGAGTGAATAGATGTCTTCTAGATCGACGAGCTCCATCCTTGGCCATACCGTCGCTTAACATCAGGCGAGTTGGTGGTCAATCGTAGATCTAAAACAAAAAAGTGAATAAACTACAGATTCTTCGTAGAAAATAATAGATTTTCTATTAAATTTGGACATTAGAAATTCGCCTGTAAGCAGGTTCAGATGACAGCGCTCAGAAAACTAGGATTAAGCAACTATTTTAAAATTCCTTTATAATACAAAAATATATTTTATTATTTTTAGTTTTTAGACCGTTGTCATAATATGGTAGCAAAAGCGCGGCTGTCGCAGTCCTTAGTCTCGCGACTGGGCGATATTTAAAGCGACTTTAGTAGTGGCATGAGAATCAGAATCAGTATTTTTTTTACATAAAACTGCGTGTGTGTGTATGTGGGGGTGTTTGTCTGTGGCATCATACCCCTTAGACGGACCTCCTGGACAGACTTTTTATCGGGTCTTAAATAGTTAATAAGTACTCTTATTTATTCACTTTAATACATCAGTAAACAACAATTAAATATAAACATACCATGAACATTAATCAAATAAGCACCTAACCATCCTCAAAACCGGAATAACATCGTGACTCAAATAACATGAATAGATCCGTAAAATCTTCCAAAAAGTAATCATTGAATAGGTACAGAGGTTTTTTGCGGGCATCAAGTTTCGACATTAGTCACATTTATGTCAAGTTAATGGCTTACATAGATGTGCTTATTCATCCGTGGTAATTCAGAGCTTGGGGCCAAAATACTCGTGTTGCCTACTAATGAATTCTTTTTTTAGGGTTCCGTTCCTCAAAGAGAAAAACGGAACCTTTATAGGACAACTTTGTTGTCCGTTTGTCCGTCCGTCCGTCCGTCCGAGTGTCAAGACCTGTATCTCGGGAATGCGTGAAGGTATCGTGTTGAAATTAAAACCATATACGCAGATCCATAGTATCTTGCTACAGAAAGAAAAATAAAATTTTCAGGTTTTGGTAAAATAAAAGTTACAGCCGAATATGTAAAAACGCACATTTCGACACTCGACATTAGAACTATGAAATTTGGCAAGAAGCATTGTGTTATAGACACATATAGGAAAAATCCGAAAACTGGTAATTTATAATTTAATCACAAAAAGTTGTGTCTTTATGGAAGGACCTTGCAAATGCAAGGTCCTTTTAAAGTGAATTAACCGTATCATGTGGGGTATCATATGAAAGAGGTTCATTAGCACAAGCTAAAACAGGTTTTTAATTATTTTTACGATGTGTAATTTGCGGTTTATGAAGGAAAATATAAAAAAATACATAACTTCCCCTTTTATCTACTAGTTTGTACGGAGCCTCGGTTGACGAGTATGACTTGTCCGGTTTTTTTAAATTTAGTTAGGCTTGCGGTGACGCACGGATATGACATAGGATGTAAAAAAAAAATTTGAGGTGTTGATAAAATCAACATTCAGGTATTGACAGTATGGTCACTCACTTTGGGCATTATATGGAAGCATAAATCACGCAACGAGCTATGGAAAGGACTATGTTATTTTTTACCGCCTCTACTTCGGTGAATGTGCATGGCAACTATATAAGCTGGTCCCGTCATCTGACCATCATTTGCTGTAGCCAAGTAAAAACAATAAAGGAAGGTGATCAAGCAACCAGTCTAGCTGGTTCAAAGGTCAAATCAACCTGACAGCATTTTACCACAGTATAATTTAAACTGTTATTTTACTATGAGTAATTTAAAATAACACTAGTATTACATATTTTATTTTATAGTTGGTCAAAAGTTATGTACAAATGTTCTTTTTAACAGTCTTAAACAATTATTTTCTTTCTCTTTTTCTTTTAATATAGATAAGTACTTTTTTTGTATAAAAACGGTCCCGTAGCTTGGCGCGGATCTTTTCTCATAATAAGAAGGGTAAGGCCGCATGGTATACTACGCTGGTCAAGTGCGGGTTTGTAGTCATTACACATCTTCAAAACGTTCAGTATCAGACCTCTGATAATGTAGGTTTCCTCACGATGTTTTCTTTCATCATCTGAAGTAGGCGGCAATCAACAAAACGCACATAACGAAAAGACAGAGGTGCGTGGCGCGGGATTCGAACCCAGGACCTGCGGATCGTAAGCCGGACGGTCTCTCGACTGGGCTGCGGTAACTTCAATAAAAATACACTATCACTATGTGTACGGCACTCGCACAGTCGAGGGTAGAAAGATTTCTATCTACCCTCATCTTGCAAGGATCGAACACTATGCCGTAATTTCCTTGCTATGTTTCCTTTTATCGACATCTCAAGATAATTAATGATCATGGAAATGTAATAAATGAACTTTCTTTCGGACTTTTCTTAGGGTTTCGAGATTGTTTCGCATTGTAAATAAACATCTATTGACGGATTTATCGCGTATATTTTTAGGCGTGACGTTTTACTCTCATTTGTGGTCTTCTTCTTTTTTGTATTGGACCCGCATTAAAGCATTTGCCAGTGTCAAGTATTAGGTTTTTTCAAGTTTCTTGAATAAAACAAGTTGTAAATGTTCTAGTCACAATCAAATATATTTATAAGTCGATCGAGTCCTGCTTCAGTAAAGTGGAGGCGACTTTACTAGAATCTTCTATGGAGTTTTGCCGACAGCGTAAAATCACACGTTTTATTGCTTTATTTCACTTTCCCACACTCACGCACTTTATCGAACACTTAATGAATAAAACACCACCATTTTTATAGCATCAATGTTCAAAATAACACAAGCTTATGAAAATAAAACAAAGCAACAATATGTTACTAAGACGTTCCCGCCAAAACTCTTCATTTGTGGTCGGAGGTGAAACTAAATGACAGGTGACTGTCTGATTTTTAACAATATAAGTCATCACCATTATCAATTCAGGGTAACTTATCTATAACCCGAAATACATTTGTTATGAATCTTGGTTGACTGAATCCGTTTCATAGAAGCCTGATATGTTTTATTTTATATGTTTTACTTAACACGAGACTCCGATTCCATGTTTGTTAACCGTCAGTTTCATTTGTTTCAGTTATTATTAGGTTGTTTTTTTATTTTTTTATTTATTATCCAATTACATCACGAAAATGTACATTGACACAGTTAATAAATAACCTCCAGATAATGAATTATTAATATTTATTTTAATATTTATTATTAATCTTTAGTTTGTAGGTGTTTTTTTTTCTTTTACAAATAAGATAAACTAAGTAGTTAGCATTAAAATAAATTCATAACTTACTCTGGTATGTTATCTAGCAACAATCTTTTGAATGCTACCTTATACCTATGTTTGTTTCTAAATTGTTTTTCTAATTGTTAGATTCGGGTTTCTTTTTACTATGCAAATAAACTTTGGTATTCGTATTCATCCTGTAATTCCTGTAATTTATAGTTATTTTTTTATTTTTTTAAACGTTTTGCAATAATTTATAGAATTATTGAATTATTACGTCAACCGTCTACCTGACGCACGTTCATGAAGTCCTAATAGTCTCTGGGAAATCTGGCTGTAACATACAGACGGACAGACAGACAGATAAGACTATTTTTCACCCACGACTCAAAATGACGGGTGTTTAAGTTTGACGTGTATCTGTGTATCAGTATATCTGTATGTCTGTGGCATCGTAGCTCTCAAACAGATGGACCGAATTTTGATCTAGTTTTTTTATTGCTCTTAGCTATATTTCACCAAATCGGTACAACCGTTATTTCAAGTCGGGAGTAAAGTTTTCTAAGCTTAATTGTACTAAGATTCTTCGAAGCACATAATCCTAAATAAGAAATTGAGAATAGTAACAAGTAAGTCGGATATACACCAAAATTAATCCCTTGGTTGGAAGTTTAGCTTATATTATTTTAGTGGAAAATTAACATGACGTAACAAACAACGCTTATGCTCATATTATGTTACTTGTAATTAATGCCACGTAACATAAGTTTGTTATTTCAGCCGTCCTAAACTAAACTAGGTACTAGATGTTCCAGTTTGCATTATCAGTTCTGAAATTTCGGGCTATGTGGAGCTTATCTCTAGTGTATAGTATGATGTTTTGTTTCGTGAATAGTTTTGGGTTGATTTATTTGTCTCTAGGTTTTTGTTGGCGTATAATGTGATTTAACTGGAATTTCGTTAAGTTATAGTTGGTTTATAACCGACTTCCAAGAATGAGGTTTTCAATTCGACTGTTTTTTATTTTGTATGTTTGTGCAGCGATTACCTCGCCAATTAAGAATTATTTTTGATGATTATTTTTTGTTTGGTAGGTAATACTTCAGAAGTGGTCCCATTATAAATTTTATCAAAATCAGTTCAGTACGTTTGATCAGTTTCTTTGACGGTTTTTTGGAATTTTTGAGCAGTTTCCTAGAAGGTTTTTTGGAGGGTTTCGAAAAGTTTCCTAGACGGTTTTTGGAGTGGTTTGAGAAGTTTCCGTAGAATTTTCGATTTATTTCAATAATTCATGACGTCAAAGTTTGTTTCTGTTCATTATTTGATTTGCCTAAAAAATGGTTTTGTGATTTTTGATAAGTTTGATGAAAATAATTTCAAAAACCAAACTAAAACTATAGCAATTGGTATGCTATCGATATATTTAGATTTTGGTCTATACATATACATAGCCTGGGCTAACTTACTTGTTTTGTAATGAATGAAAAATCCCAGGCTGGTGATCAATACGAGCTTTCATTGTCTCTTAACAAGTAACTTAGTAACTACTTACTTTAAATTAGTTTCACATCGAAGCCAATCTAGAATATGGCGGCACCTGGAACAGAAGAACAAAGTAGAATTAACAACTTAAATAACTAATTGACAATTCAAATAATTAACAGAATAAAGCTCTCATTTAACTTAACAAAGACTCATGTTTTCACGCTCGAATTCAAAGAAATATTCTCAGTCATTCAATTGAAATTGTAATTAAAGCTTTTAAAAGAGTTCCAGTTCTATCCATCAAATGAACATGATAAAAAAGTTTTAATAGCTTTCATAACATTTCTAAAAGTTTGTATTTGAATAACACAAAATTAGTATTTAAATTATAAGATGGATCTGACAAAACATGTAAATTTAGATAAGTTAAAAAAAATATATATTAAAACTAGAGTTGTGGCAGACTAACGTACTTATGACATAGTAGTCGTACTCAAATAAATTTAAGAAACTGAATGAATTGGGCATTATATAGGTTAGGTTAGCATTGGGGAATATAGCAGGTATAACTGATGGCGGATGGAGCCGAAAAGTTCTCGAGTGGAGACTACGCATCGTCAAGGGCAGCGTAGGAAGACCAGACAAGGGGACAGATGACCTCACACTGGCAGAAAAACGCTGAATTATAATTATAATCCACTACCATCAGGTCTTTTAGGAACTGCATGGTCCTCCATGGCCTATATCCAGCTGTGGACTTGTGAATGGACTTGTCTTTTCCTGTGGCTGAGATTACGATGTTTTTTTTTTATCAGCCCTGTTTTTTATAAACTGTCCCACTGTTGGGAACGGGCCATCTTCTCATTGTGAGAAGGGTTAGGCCATAGTCTGCCACGCTGGCCAAGTGCGGGTTGGCAGACTTCACACATCTTCAAGTTCATTGAGAACTCTCAGACATGTAGGTTTCCTCACGATGTTTTCCTTCACCGTTTGAAGTTGGCGGCAATCAACAATACGCACATAACTTCGTGCCGTGGGATTCGAACCCAGGGCCTGCGGATCGCAAGTCAGGCGGTTTTACCACTAGGCTGCTGGAAACTCACTCGATTACGATGATGATGATGATTAAAATAAAATAAATAGTTATATCTGTCTGTACCTATACGCTTTAAAAAGAATTCCCACAAATCATTTAGGAACATAAATTGACTCTCTTTTCCTATTAATTCGTAAGAAGTTAGAAATCCATTAAACTTATCTAATTATCCATTATCTTTTAAGTGACTTCACCTTTAAGCCATCAATCTGCTTTCAATCAGTTTAATAATAAAAAGAGAAATGGAATAATTACTCTACAGCAGAAATATTAAGCGTGCATCAAAATGTGTCCAATAAAATCTGTAAAATATATTTGGCGACAAAATTGATACGAGAATAATTGCAATGAAAGCTCAATTTTTTTCAATTATTTGTTTACCTTGAGTTCATTCATGCTATTATTTAATTTAATTAATGTCATTTATTATATTTTGCCTTATTGAGTGAGCAATATGAAAATAATACTTAAAAACAAACACTTCAAAATCAGTACACAAATTTGTGGAGTGTGCCTGTGGAGTAATTACTTTTTCATCCCCCCATCTCGGAAAGAGTATTTTTGCTCTTCGATATCTGAGTGATATCTGAGTATATCCGTTTTTATCAAATAAAGTAAAAATAATTACATAAAACATCATTAAACATATTTACTTCTACCTCCATGGTGCCAAATTTATCACACAACCTTTTATAATTTGTTAAAAACTCAGACTCCGAACCTTCTTGGTGTACTTTTTTTTAGGGTTCCGTACCCAAAGGGTAAAAACGGGACCCTATTACTGAGACTCCGCTGTCTGTCCGTCCCTCCGTCCGTCCGTCCGTCCGTCTGTCACCAGGTTGTATCACATGAACCGTGATAGTTGAAATTATCACAGATGATGTATTTCTGTTGCCGCTATAACAACAAATACTAAAAAACAGAATAAAATAAATATTTAGGGGGGCTCCCATACAAAAAACGTGATTTTTTGCTAGTTTTTGCTCGATATTGATAACAACAACAGGTAGACGCTTGAAATATTGAGTTTATTTATTCACTTTAAAAATAAACAATTAAATTCAAATAAAATTTATATTTAAGGGGGGCTCCCGAACAACATACGTGTTTTTTTTCCATTTTTATAAATAATGGTACGGAACCCTTCGTGCGCGAGTCCGACTCGCACGTGGCCGGTTTTATTTTAATTTGCTTTGCGCGCGCCATTTTCTTTTCACGACATATTGTTAAAACCTTACGTTAAAAACAAGAAATTTGGAAACAAGTGAAAACTCTAATATGAGTGGTTCTAGCGACGAAGAAGTTTATTTGACGCCAACAGAATTACCTGAAACTATCTATTAATAATGTGCACATGAGCTTTCTCAACAATCACGCGAGAAGTATTTGAAACAGTACGATATGTTTAACACGTGGCGACTAGCTAAAGGAGCCAAAATTTTGTTCGAAAACGTTTTGCTGGCATATTTTAGTAAATTATCCGAGACCAAGAAATCAAGCACTCTATGGAGTACGTATTCAATGCTAAAAGCAACAATAAAGATGAAAAAAGACATACATATCGACACCTATCCTCAATTACTTAGTGGCATTTTTAAATAGAGCCTCATCTAGTCATGAACCATTATACCTAAGTGTTATTTGTTATAATTTAAAGATTATTCTGTAAAACTTCTATCATAATGTAGTAGTTAATACCTAAACTGAAATAAAAGTATCTTGTGATTGTAATAGTTATTTGTGCAACAAGAGAGCAAAGTCGTTTTTTTGCTACGAGTGCTGATTTTGAATCCTGAGTGTGGCGAGGAATTCAAAGGCACGAGATGCAAAAAAACTTTGCTCTCGTGTAACACACATAACTTTTCACTTCAGCAGCGAGAACACTTTAGGAGATAAAAAAATATATTACGTAACATTATTGAAACTAGAAATAAATATTTACAGGTTAAATATCAGTTTTATTTGCAGTAAATACTTTTTTTTTGGTTTGAATACAACAATAAGTAAAAAATTTAATTAATTACATTAAAAGACAATTATCTTTTTGCAAAATTTCTTTAGTTCGTACGAAATTCCGAACGTGTTTGTCTTTGAGGTCGAATTCAAAATCGGAACTTCGAAAGGGCTGGTCTTTGTCTCTCGCTCTCTTTCTAATGGCGGGAAAGAGATAGAGTGTGAATGTTTCGAATTGTATGATTAACCCAAGGCTGAATAAAATATTCGCGGCTTTCTGAAAAAAAAGTTACTTTGTCTCGCTCAGTGAGCGAAATCGCATTTTGCTCACTGATTTCAGGCAGCAAAACCTACATGTTTGAGCTACTGAAGTGAAAAGGTTTTTTTTTTTTTTCATTTAACAACGTAACGTTTAATGTTAACGTTTAACAAAGTAACTTTTCGACGAAACTTTACAACGATACACCTCGCTGAGGTGGGATGAAAAGTTACGTTTTGCACTCGAGTGCAAAGATTTTTCACCTTGTGCTCTTTTGATTCCCTCGCTAACGCCCAGGATTCTAATTTTTTAATCCTTCGCTAGCTCGGTCATCAAAATTGAGCACACGGTTAAAAACACTCTTGTATAACAAATAACTATTATTCTGTTGCCATACGCGGAGATATAAATATTTTAGAAGGATATAAATATAATATATAGCATATTCCCGTTATGTCCCTAATTTGAGAAAATTATTGTACGGTAATAATACCTATATTCATGGATTTGTAACAAGTGTCTCATTCAGGCAGCACCTTCAAAATCCACCTACACTTTATTTGAGGCTTGCTAACTTGAAAATTACGGGTTGCTCACGTCTACTTTGAGTCGAAATCTCTAACTATAGTTTCAACCGCAGATGGCGGCCTTGAAAATGTTGAAAACAACAGGAGCAATGCAGACGTCACACCCGAAGGACGTCTCGTCTGGTACTTGTATCTTTATTCGAATCGCGGATATTTTGGTGAAACATTAAATAAGTATGAAAAGCATAATTTGGTGTACAATTAAATAGTCGCTTTAAAATTTGTTCTGGCTCGAATTGCTTTCATATCTCCATTGACAACAGCCATCAATCATCGTAACTGGGCCCAACTCTACTGTAGATGTAGATGGATTGAAAGTAATTACTTTATATCGACTTTAAATGTCAATAGCGAGCAGTCGCCTTCTAACTTTACTGTTTTATCATTCGTTATCGACGCCAATGGGGATTAGGAAATATCTATTATACTAAACTTGTATAAAAACACTAAGAAAGGTTCTTCTTCTGTTAGAAATGCATATAAGCCTCTATAATAAATGAAAAACAAAGTACCCGACTGCAGAAAATCAGTTTTTGCAGTCTAACTTACTGATTAAGTTTTTCGTACACTCATCGTACGCGAGAAAGTATGCACAGGCGATCATATAGAAACATACCCACATACAAACATACATACACTCGAAAAATATACCCCTTCTTTTTTGTAGTCGGGTAAAAAGGTAATGACACCTCCTAGTTAGTATTTTTTGTGAATCTCATACTCGCGACAGAGGGCGGGAGCGCCGCGGGCGGCCTCCGTTATTTGCAAGTACCTACTTACCTCCACCGCTCGCGACATTACGCCTTGTTCTATGCTTATTTGACCCACTTCATTATTTAAAGTGAGATAGCCCTTTTTAGGAAATTCACACTTTGCTTTAATTAAAAGCTTTTAAATTAATAACTTGCCGCGTCTGTCGGTGTGGTTCAAATCTTGTAAGCTACATTAGAATCACTTCCTGACGTTTGATTGAGCTCAAATTTGGTACAATTTCGAATCTTCAGGGATAATGTTATAATATGGTACCGTGGTCTGATGATGGAGCTGGAAGGTGGTCCTAGAAACTCTTAAACTAAACAAGATAAATCCATCTAGTTTGGGCTCATTTGTTTTGTCATGGGAAACACTCATGTATCACATGATATCCAGAGCTTAAAGATGGAGTCGAAAGGTGACCATGGGAACTATAAAAAAAACATATATAAATAATTGTTTACAGTTTAAAGCACCGATGTACGCTATCCCTAAATATCCATTGTACAGGCAATGACAGTTTTACTAAATCTTTAATTAATATGTTTTTTAAATAAAAGCTTCGTTAAAACAACATTTATTTTCAATAGCAATTTCTAATAAGCAATTTCTATTTTTTTTTTTAATATAGTCTATTATTTTGATTGGTAATTACTTAGTTAATAATTAAAAACCCATAGACTTCTATAGATACCCCAAGTGTATGTACCTAGTGTGTCAACAGTAAGATAAAATATCACAGCTTACGACCTAAGATTTATTTAATTTCAGGTGATATATATACTTCCGATTCGATATTGTGTCAACTAGTTAGTAGCGTACAAGCGCGCGGATGCATTGGGTTGAATAGATTTCGCGCGGATGGATCACAAAATCGTTTGTGTGACGTCACAGTCGATACCAAAAACGTGGCACGCAAGGTTTTCTTGAATCTTCTTCTTCTAATTGAATCCGCATGCGTCATCTACTATGTCTGTGGTTTAAACTTAAAACTGGATCATCATTGTTCGAAGAAAGTTTCAGCCCTATCTAAGGGCCACGAATTCTGTGGATTCAGCAAACTATAATTCCTAGATCTAACTCTGGAATTTCTTTTATAACAATAAATATTTAATGTGGCTTCCCACGTTTTTGTGGGCGGAAGTTAGATGAATAGAATTATGATTACGATAATCCCACCAAAAAAATTTCATGTACTTAATTACCCAATATTAGTTGGTAAAGTTCTCGAGTGGAGGACGCACCAACAAGTGCAGCGTAAGCATTCGCTCAATGCGCGTAAGTAATCTACTATGTATCTGTAAAGTATTTTATAGTTTGGCAGAAAATTTAATATGTATTATGTACTTTTATTCTGGAATAAATTCTTTTTATTTTATTTTATTATCTTTCTCGCGCATCACAACATTTTTAAACATATAAAATCACATTGTAGGATATTAGAAAAGTGAGAAAAGAATTTGTTTATTTTGATGGGAGAATTATTTAAAAAAAGATTTTTCTTTAATATATTTTAAATTGGCTGGAGAGTAGGAAAATATATGTTTTTTTATCTATTCCGTCGCAGTTAGTTTATGTGATATATCTGTTTTTTTAAATATATTTCTCCTATATAAATAAACAAACTCAATCACTCACTTTTCTAATATCGAACATCGAACCAATGATTTTATACGTATAAAAAGGTTGTGATGCGCGAGAGAGATAACTACGCGAGTTGTTTTTCACCGTAAGGACAAAAGGTTGTGATGCGCGAGCGTGAGAGATAACTACGCGAGTTGTTTTTCACCGTAAGGACAAAAGGTTGTGATGCGCGAGCGAGAGAGATAACTACGCGAGTTGTTTTCCACCGTAAGGACAAAAGATGGACAGACATGTGCCAGGAAGGCGCAAGCAGCTCCATTATGTCTTTTTGGAAATCAGTGGGAGTCCTATAGTGGTTATAGAAATAATCGATTTAAATAGAGTTCAACCAGAATATTGACCATATAACATATAGGTTTCTGTTGAGAACAGAAAGCTATAAGATCGAGCTGAGGGTAATTTTGTTTGATAGGGCAGTAACAATTTTTTTTTTTTTTTTTTGCCCTTCGTGCTAATGCTGTTTAGCCATACTGCCTTGTCGTATGCATGCTATCTCAATTATGAATCTCAGTAAAGTGATGCCGACTTTACTAGAAGCTTCTATGGAGTTTTGTCGACAACGTTAAATAACACGATTCGCCGCTTTATTTCATTTGTCCACACTCACGCACTTGATCGAACACTTAATGAATAAAAATCCACCATTTTTATCGCATTAATATTCAACATAACATAAGTTTAGGAATATAAAACAGAGCAACGACATGTTTCACTGACGTTCCCGGCAAAAACCTTTTTATTTATAACAACGATCTATGGAATTTACCCTCTTCTCCAATATTGTATCCTCTTCTGGATATTTATAAATAATGTCACTAGTATTTTTAAGTTACCTATTTACAGTTTTTTGAAAACTGTCTTACCTACGAGGTTAACGAAGATTATTTGTAATCAGGAATACAGGTTGCCTTGATACAGGCTCCGCCTAGTAAGGCAACCAACAGACACTTATTTTTGGCTATGTATGTTTTTGTAAATAAAGATATTCTTATTTTCATTTTCATTTTCATGAACCCACTCAATTCTTCAAAACATATGTATCATATGTATATATTTACAAAAAAAAAGTATATATGTATTCTATCAGCCATCTAGTTCCATAGTACAAGCTTTGCTTAGTTTGGGCTAGATGGTGTTGTGTGAAATATCCACAAATATTTATTTATTTATCCAAGCACATCCTGTGACGATGTTGGCCTATTGCCTACCCTGATTAATTACTTAAAATACCTGCAATTTAGAAATAACCTTAGGCAACAAGGTCAACAACGACAAATAATCACACGCTACGCCGTATCACGCGACTAGTATACGTACATACTTACAGACACACCGCAACAAATAATAGAGCAAAACTTGTCCCGAATTGTCGTCTAAAATTTAGACGTGATCCTAAAGATGGATGATTTAGACTCTAAATCATCCATCTTTAGGAACTCTATTCTCTACACATTCCAATATATACAAGTGCAATACGATTTGATCTGTAAAAAAAAAGTTTTTAGTTCCTTTTATATTTTTACTGTAAATGTATAGTTAAATGTACTTTACAGCAACTATTTATTACAGTATTCATTTACATACGTGTGCGTTCGATAGCTTAATTATTGTGTTCCGATTTTTCGACAAAGTATTAAGTCTCGTATTCACTGGGGGATCGATAGCACAGCGGAACAGCACCTACGTTTTAAATACAGGTTAGTTGTAGCGGTCGTGGCGTAGTTACCTATATGTGTTTCAAACGATCACCAATGTCAAGCAACGGACGGACCGTCTTCGGATCAGTCTTCGGATGGGTGACCGTGAGTAGCATTTCTTTTTGAGCGCTACCGTGGGTCGGATGTCACGTTAAATTGTAGGTTCCGGTTGTTTGTTCCGGATTGTTGTTTGATCGATGCAGTACTTTGGTTTTTATAACAAAATAACTGGTAAAATATCATCCAAGTGCGTGTAGAAAAGTGAACAGCAAGTCGCGTATGCATTGTATTGCGATTTTGAAGTCGATTTTTTCAGTTTTTTAAACTATAAATATTTCATTATTTTGTTCAGTGGAGACCACAGTATAATAGTAGGTATAAATACTTTCAGTATAAAATAGTAGGTATAAATGCTTCCAGTAGTTGGTTTCTGTGTTTTGCTACGAGTATATTTAAATCGATTCTACAATCAAAATTTAAATGATAAATAAAAGAATCGGAGAAAAGAAAAAAGAGAGCATGCCTGATGGTATGCGATAACCTCTGTCTCTACTCTCTGGACAATATACATCATACTTGCGAAAAACATTACTTTGTTTATTACTCGGGTAAAACAGGCTGGGGCCGTTGACTTTATTACGAACTGAAGTTTTTTTTTTATTGTAAGCCGCGTTATACTACAGGTACGGTAGACCTGCGGTAATCCGGCATTTTTTTACATAGGCAGTGTCGGATGAGCAAATTTGTCGGTACAGCTACCGACCTCTTGTAGTCCGAAATATTTTTGAAAAGGCATACTAATCTAATCTAATTAACTATCATACTAATCTAATTAAACTTTTTATATGACATATACATATAATCTATTTGCGTATTACGACAGCAATATATACATATAATATTAGTCAGAGATTACGTTTACAATAAAAACTGAGACAATTACATATCAAGCAAAAGTGTAAGTGCTGCGACAAGTCACAACTTTAGAAATATATTTTGACTATATTTGTACTAGCTGCGCCCCGCGATGTCACCCGCGTAGTGATGAAAACCAGTGATAATGATGATGATAAAATATAACCAGGTAAAATATATCCTTCTCAGGTTGTAAAGAATCTTTGTGTAAAATTTCATAACAATAGGTTCTGCCGTTATAAGGAAACAGACAGACAGACAGACGACAGACAAAGTTACTTTCGATTTTATAATTTTAGTTAGGACGTCATTGGGGTACATCATTATTATTTATATACGTCATGTAATTACATATATGAGTAAAATACAGATAAGGTAAGATTGTATACTACTGTATACTTCTATGATAGCGTAGTAGCGAACTATGATTTTTGCGGACAACTTTTTTGAATATCTGGTCTTCCGGATTGAAATTACCATAGATATAATATAGTAGACAATCAAGCATATGTACCTATATTTAGCCAGTCTATGAGTCTCTCACAGAGTAGTCCTTTGAAAATCTTATTCACATTTTTGATCTTTTACGTAGTAAAAAAACCGGTTAAGAGTGAGTCAGTCTCACATACAAAGGGTTTTGAACAAACTTACACTTCATCATCATTATCATCATCATCTCAGCCATAAGTCCACTGCTGGATATAGGTCTCCTCTATGGACTTATACTTACACTTACTAAAATATAAATAGTTCGATTCTCAAATAAAGTCTCAAAGAGTGTACTCTTTTTGAAACTATGTATACTGAAGGACAAAAGCTTTTTAAGTAAGAGTTCCGTTTTTGTTGAGTGAGGTACGGAACCCTAACAAACAAGAGTTTATGATTTTGATGAAGGTTCACCGTGATAATATTGCTTCGTACGTACCATTGTAGTCATGTCGGATCATAGAGAGTGCCGAAGCCGGATTACTGAAGATTCAAATGTAATTAAATTATTTACATATCAAGGTACAGCAAAAAGAAGTCCGTAAAGAAATCTGTTAAACTAAAACCTATTAATTTTATTATGTAAAGTTTTTGCGATTTTAAGTTGCATTTAAGATGAATCATCTGTGAGGTATTCTATTTCGGTCCATGACATGGTTATGACCAGAGATTATGTACATCCGTTAGGTTTACAGCCTTTTAGTTATTCAACTTGATAGATACGTCTCCGTAAGTTTATTTTTTGGAGAACTATTCGTTTTACGATACTGCCGAAAAAGGGTTATGTTTTTCGAGAGTGGTTCTGTATATTTATGTAGTATTTTTAGGCAAGATAGGTCTACGAACTTGTCTGATGCTAAGCAACGGTGTGGCCGAAGATGGAGCTCGTCGATCTAGAAAATATCTATTCGCTTTAGCCTTGAAAATTCCAAGATTAGGTCTCAGGAAAGGTCAGGATTAGGTCTCAAGATTAGGACTAAAAATTGGTACATCAATTCTAAAGGACTCGGAGGGCCGACACCAAACGATATGGGAAATAAGGCACGGAAGAAGAAGAAGAAGATGATTCTCATCGATGTTAGTTCTAATTCTAAGTTGTATCTGCCTGTATCGGCGGTATCCTTTTTATTACGACGTAACCATAGATTACATCTATGGCATATATATATATACATATGAATAATAATGAATAAAGTATGAAACGTAATGGCTGCAACTTTGTGGCTAGCAACTTTGTCAGCCCTATCCAATGAGCTGTTTATACTTACGTACGAGAGCAGATACCACTCATAGCTACTTTGTTACATTCAACTGCGGCGAGAGCGCCGCACCTCACTCAGTTGTTTGCTAGTGAAGTGATTCGACGTTTTGCTGGCGAGAAAACATACTATACTATACCTATAGATGCATTTCTGCGTTGCAAGTATCTCGTATCGTATAATCGTAGATAAACGATGTAATTATTATTCCAGTGCTGTAACGCTGTTTTGTTTACTTTATCAAAAAATGTGACAATAATTTTGCTTCAGATAGCTCCTCTAGTACGTGAGTACATACAGCTCAATGGCCACAACAGCCAGACTATGAAATACATGGGAATATTTCAAGTATGGCCCGCACACGTTTAGTATGGCCGATGCATGTTTATGTGTTAGCCGTTAAGGCTAACGACAAACACATAATAATAAACATGCACTGAATGCACACTGTAGTACGATTGTTGACCGATAAATATACTCTATATACAAGATAAAATTATAAGTTATACTTTTAAGATAATATTGTCAAGTTGTATGTTTTTTAGGCAGGTTGCGCTTGGCGGACGTAGGCGTTTGTTCAGTGTTTTGTGACAATTGATACGTCGTGTGGATGCGGTGTAATTTACATACGCGGTGTGCTCGCAACGCTACCGCGCTGGTGCCGCTTCCTCGCAACGCTCTCTCCATGTCCTCGCAATACTCATGCTGCGACCTCGCAATGCTCTCGCCGCGTCCTCGCAATGCTCTCGCTGATTCCCCACAACGCTATTTCCGCGTCCTTAGAATGCTCTCGCCGAATGTTCACAAGCTATAGTCAACGCGACGCGATGCTCGTCAAACATTTGACGTGTATCGACCGACGCTAGTCTGATGTCATTTGTTTTGTATCTGTTAGCCTGGTGATTGACAATATTTTAGCCACCGTAAAATAATTATTACTCATCATCATCATCTCAGCCATACGAAGTCCACTGCTGGACCTCCCCCATGGATTTCCAAAAAGACCGATTGGAAGCGGCTTGGATCCAGCGTCTCAATTATTACTCATTTTATAAGTACTCATCATTTGAAGGCAGGGGGGTTTTCAGTTTTTAACCAACTTCCTAAAAGGAGGTTCTCAATTCGACTGTATGTTATTTTCCGTATATTTGTTCAGCGATTACTTCGCCAATTATTCATTGTTTTTGATGATTCTTGTTTCATTTTGTTTGGTAGGTAATACCGCAGAGGTGGTTTCATAATTTTTTTATCGGTTTTTTTAAAATCGGTACAGGTTTTATAACAAAATTACTGCAAAAATGTCGTCCAAGTAAACGAATGGCATATTTTGAAGTCGGTTTTTTCATTTTTTTAAACTATAATTATTTTACGCAAGATAGATCTACGACTGACCCCCAACTCGGCTGATGTTAAGCGATGGTATTGCCGATGATGGAGCTCGTCGATCTAGAAAATATATATTCACTCCAGCCCTGAAAATTCCAAGATGGTCCTCAGGAAACAGAGGTGGCGGCAAAGAATTCCATTCCTGTGCAGTACGAATCAAAAGCGTGGACCGATATCGCTACGTACGGATTTTTGGCATTTGTATGTAAACAAAATAATGTGATGTTTATTATTTTCTATATGCGATGGGGCGGCATACACGGAGCAAGAGCACAAGAGGAGCGGAACACTGGGTTCTGAGATTTTATTCGCCGTAAACTCATGTTTTTATTATGATTCCCCTGTCGACTTGACATTATGGAATGACGGTTATAAATATAATATATCTGACAGATTTTATAGCGAAATAAAGTCAATTTTGCTGTATATTTTATATTCAAAAGACACATATTTGTATTTCACTTATTTTGTATCATATTCGCTTTGCAGCCTTATCGGCTAACTGATTTCTGACATTGAACTCGACAACAAAATGATAACCTTTGGTGAACTTCATCGCGATCACGAGGAATTAACTAATTACTTTTTAGATTGAGCTGGAATTTTGCACGTATGTGTAAATTGGATGATAATGTAATAATATTAAGCGCGCTCCCTCGTAGACCGCAACGTCGCTTAACATCAGGCGAGTTGGCGGGCAATCGTAAATCTATCTTGTTTAAAAAAAAAAGTATACTCAATGTTTACTTATCGAGTATACTGTCTGCCTTATCAGATAATAAATCTAGTGCAAAATGGTTGTTAGTCTTAATATGCAAATTACTGGACAATTTTTCGGCTTGAGGTGAAATGGGGTGTCTTTTGGATTCCCAAGACTTCCCAAGAAAAATATTTTATTTTTGCTCTAGAAAATTACATTAGGTATTATATTGCATTAGTATAGTATGGAACCTGACTATACAGTATACATCAATGACTTTCCTTCTTTTTGGAAGTCGGTTAAAAAAGTAGCAACACATAACAACAACAAACCCACTACCACTGGTAGTGGGCTTGAGCATTTGGATTATCTTTAGACCTTGGTTTATCTTTAGATATCGGTTTGGGGTGATCGATGTGCTTTTTGTGTAGTAGTTTAGTTAGTTGAGTCTGTATATTGTTGTGTTGTAGACAACAACAACATATACATAATATTTTTCTTCGCGTACGAAGTCGCGGCTAACAGCAAATCTACAATAACACAAGTCATATTTTAAGACGTGTATCCTATGTAATTTCCGGATTACCTAACTAAATACCTCGAGCAGAAAATGGGCCGGCCCATTACCGTCAGGGGGGGAGGCCTAAAATTCTACCAACAACTTCTAGAATAAATGTTTGCGAGCATAAGTTGGAGGTCATAATTTAGACCGTTCCTAAATAAATTAAGCTGAACGAGTAATATATTCTGTAGGAACGTTCAGACTACGCTACGAATATAACCTAGTTTCTTTTAATATAAAAAGTGCAGCAAAAAGGCAGACGGCTCGCCTGATGGTAAGCGATAACCGTCGCCTATTGACAACTGCAACATCAGTGACATTACTGTTGCTTTGCTAGCCCGGAGAGGTGCTTGTAGACACCCTTTTTAAAACGCTCTTTGTTGAAGCTCGGCGGAAAAACCTTCCGAGGAAGGACATTCCACATTTTGTTCCACATTTGTTTTTTAGTTTGTTCATTATATAATTATGATGTTAGACAACCTATTGATATATTACACTATTTTCTTTCACAAACACACCATAGATGCAATTGCAAGGGCATCGCCAGCCCATGTGACCCAGGGGGGGGGGGGGGGGGGGCAAGTTAATATTATGGAGGTTGAGAAAAATATGAATTGTAGGTACAAGTACAATTGCACGGCCTTAGGACTTTGCTTGCTTTGCAGTTGGCAACATTTTTTTAATCTCTAGGGCAGAGGGGGCAACTGCCCCCTCTGCCCCTCCCCCCCTTGGCGAC
Organism: Lycia hirtaria; assembly: GCA_947563715.1. NCBI lineage: Eukaryota > Metazoa > Arthropoda > Insecta > Lepidoptera > Geometridae > Lycia > Lycia hirtaria. The sequence continues at coordinate 2,900,585 of OX387385.1, read as the reverse complement.
GCCCTTGTGCTATTCTGCATTGCAAGTATCAATCGTAACGAGGTAATTAGAATTCCAGCGCTGTAACGCTGTTTTGTTTACTCTACCAAAAATTTTACTTTAATTTTGCTTCAGATAGCTTCTCTGGTACTTTGGTATTTACATGCAGCTCTATGATATTTAATATTTTCCTTCTTGGCCCGTAAGTTAAAAACCATAATGAATTGTTTAGTGTAGCGCTTAGCGTAGTCTGAAAAGCCCGTTTCGTCTAACAGTCCAGCACAGAATGTTATGAAAGAAATATACCCAATTTTAGTACATTTGTTACTCTGCCCGTGACATGCATTCGTGTCCCATATCAAAAGGTGATTAGGATCTACTCACGGATGTTGCCAGATTTTATACACCTTATTACAAGGTAATAGACGCTATATTTGAAAGTACAAATGTAATGGTCAGCTTAAAAGATATAAGTAAAGTTGGGTACACACTCGAAGCAGAAGCAAAGTTCACGAAGCGAAGTTAACGAAGCGAAAAAGTTTTATGTTTACATGTAACTTTATTAAAGGATGGTCAGAGAAATATTCGCTACGTTGTGAAAGTGGTACGAAGTGAAGGTAGTGTTATGTTTTATAAAGGTTGCTTATTTGCAAGTTTAAGTTAGTAATGTATTTCAGGAGTTAGTATTTGTGTTTTCAGCCTGCGGATCGCCGCGGCCTAACGTAAGATTTTTCATTTTTTAACAAAACTTTATTTACAGTTTTGTTGTTATAAATAAGTTTTCCAATAGACGTAAAAATGCTTTTACATGTTTAATGTAACACAAAAAAGTTAGCCGTCATGGCACGCCGAAAAAACCAACTTCAAAATACGCAATACAATACATACGCGTCTTAAAACACTATTATTATTAACGGGATATTTACCGTGGTTCGCGTTAATTTTGAGATCCCGATATTTCGGCACAGTTACATGCACCATGTTCACGAGCGACTGAAAAATGCAGGTGGATGATATGGTTAAGAGCAGACAAATCTGTCTACCCTCTTTATTTGTCTTTAATGCGAAGAGCGTTATCACTGGCACTCGAACTCGATTGAAAGTCCCGACAAAACACACTCACAATATCCACCACATGTCTTGTTTTGGACACATTTTGGACGCGTATCTTTATTTCTAAGATTACCTAATACTGGATTCCATGCGTTCCGTTAGTAATTATAGTGTTTTAATGAATGACCGTGATAGTTTAAAAAAGTGTCATACGCGTCTTGCTGTTCACTTTTCTACAGGCACTTTGATGATATTTTACTTTATTTTATGAAATGATTTTTTAGTTATTTTATTATAAAAATCAAAGTACTGCATCGATTTTGATAAAAATTATATAGGACCACCTCTGAAGTATGTCCTACTAAATACAAAAAAAATATCCTCAACATTAATTCACAATTGGCTGAGTAATCGGTAAACAAACATACATACTGAATTGATAACCTCCTTCTTTTTGAAAGTCGGTTAAAAAGTTATTTTTTTATTTATATAAATAACGAAGGTGAAGTATAAGCCAAGCACACAAGCGAGTCAAGAGCGATAACGTACTGGGGGCGTGACGGTATGAAAGACCGAAAGAGTGAATATGATTTTATTGACAAAATGGTGAATAAAATGTAGAAAAGAAGTTTTCTTTAGATCTACGTGAAAATAGGAGGTGAATTATTTTTTTCTCGTCTTCCCCATGATGTGGGGTGTCGTTGGAAAGGTTATTCTTAAATATTCTGGGTGTGTCAAAACCATTATTCAATTTAACTCCTGCCACTAAAACGTACTTAGAGAATTAAAAATGTATAAAACATGCAAATTTCACAAACCATAGTATCAAAAAGGAGCCTTGTTTTAAGTCCACCAAGTGTTGTAAGTTGTGTGAGATGTTCAACTACGGAACCCTCCACTGCACGTGGCCCGACACGCACTTGACAGTTTTTATATTTGGTGTAATTACAAAATGAAATGCAAATGTGAACCACACAACCAGTGTACTCACACCTTTACAATAACTCTCACATACAAGTACGTAATGAGGGCAATTCAATACGTTCTTACGGACATATGAAAACGACTTGTGTATAGAATTATGGGAACAAACTTGAGAAGAGTGTAATTTTGTTTCCTTTGTGGAGGTCCCGTGTAATAATATGTTTATTTACTCGATGGTTGTGGAAACGGCTCTGAAACTCTAGAAGTGTGGCGAGAATGTGATTTTTTACCGACTTTCTAAAAGAAGAGTTCTCAATTCGATTGTATGTTTTTTTTGTATGTTTGTTTTATTAATCTCATCATCTCGCTTATCTTTTATAGGGATTCAAAGTTGGCTCGTTTATATCTTGATTTTGCCAAGAATTTGGTCATTCACGTCCGTATCTGACAACAAAACAAACAAACAAGTGACATCCCTTTTACCAACCATAACACCAATACATTAATAAAAGTCCGAATATAAATTGCCTACCTCTGACATTTCTCAATTTAGTTTCTTCTTGCTTTGTATAAGACCCGCGCGATTAGAGCATTTGCCGGTGTCAAATATTGACATTTATTTTTTATTGATAATACAAGCCATAAACGTACCAGTCAAGTAAGTCACGTAAGTTATTCTCAAATTCTAGTCATGCCCGAGTAAAGTGGTAGTGATTTTACTTGCAGTTTCTATTGATTTCGTTGACAACACGCAGACAGACGGACACGGCGGCTTAACTATAAGGGTTCTATAAAATTAGCCGTAGTCCATAAAGTTTCCGGCATCCTAGTCGGGAGACCGTTCGACTTGCGTTCCGCAGGTCCTGGGTTCGAATCCCGCGGCACGCACCTCTGTCTTTTCGAAGTTAAGTGCGTATTGTCAATTGCCGCCAACTTCAAACGGTGAAGGAAAACATCGTGAGGAAACCTACATGTCTGAGAGTCCTCAATGATTTTGAAAGATGTGGGAAGTCTGCCGACCCGCACTTGGGCAACGTGGTAGACTATGGCCTTACCCTTCTCACAATGAGAAGACGGCCCGCGCCCTGCAGTGGGACAGTATGTACAAACAGGGCTGATAAAAAAAAAAAAAATAGCCGATAGTTACGGCAACTCTCATACATTTCTCAGGTTAGCCAACACCACTGCTAGAGGCTATTTAATATAAGTGTGATCGGGCTGTAGCTGCACGGCCGTTTATTACTTCTCAGACGTTTTATTTAAGTTAAAAATGTGTTAAGAGATTTACAACAGCAGTGAAGTCATTAATCTCAGTATTCAACCGCGCGTCGGCGAGATCAAAGAAAAGGGCCAAATAAAAGATTCCTAGCCCTTTTTATGACGAGCTCCGTCTAATTAATTCATCGAGGTGCTGGAATCAAATAAACATTATGTTTGGTGTTGCGTTGCATTTCGACAGTGGTAGGAGGTGAAAGGTTTCTTTTATTTGTTTATTTTTGTTTTGTTTTTGTTTTTAGGGTTCCGTACCTCAAAAGGAAAAAAACGGAACCCTTATAGGATCACTTTGTTGTCCGTCTGTCTGTCCGTCCGTCTGTCCGGGTGAAGACCTCTCGGGAACGCGTGAAGTACGCAGATCCATAGTATCTTGCTGCAGAAAGAAAAATAAAATTTCTCAGTTTTCGTAAAAAAAAGTTACAGCCAAATATGTCGTAAAAACGGACATTTCGACACTCACAAGGGAATCAAACCTATGGGATACTTCCTGTTGACATAGAACTATGAAATTTGGCAAGAAGCATTGTGTTACGAGTAGAGTACACATATAGGAAAAAATCCGAAAACTGGTCATTTATAATTTAATCACAAAATAATAGTGTGTTTATGCAAGGAATGAGGGCCCAAATTTAAAAGTGTATTAACCGTATCATGTGGGGTATCATATGAAAGAGCTTCGAGCATTAGCATAAGCTAAAACAGGTTTTTAAATATTTTTACGATGTTTATTTTTCGGATTATGTAGGAAAATATAAAAAAAATATATGATTTCCCCTTTTGTACGGAACCCTCGGTGGGCGAGTCTGACTCGCACTTGTCCGGTTTTTTTAATGCGATCGCAGATTGCTTTTGTATTAAGAGATACGTTATCGCGCGCTTTTCCATATTAACAGGAGAAGATTGGTTTCTACCCCTAAACATCATTCAATTTAAATGATTCCTTTTTACCCGACTGCGTCAGAAGGAGGGTTATGTTTTTCGAGTGTATGTATGTATGTATGTTTCTATATGATCGCCTACAGTCTAAACGGCTTGACGGATTCGTCTTCACTCCCCGAGTGTCATAAGGTTATATGTTTTGAAATAATAATAAATCTCTCGCAAAATAAAAATAAAAATGCGTTTTTTGTAACCTCCAACGAACTTATTCGTAATAAAAATTTGATTTTACTAAAATTATTCTAAATAATGCGCATATTTAATCGTTTACAATGATATCGCGCAAACTTTCTCACAAAAAAATTACACTCAACAGTGTATCAAGTGTAACGAAATCGTAAGTTAGACTGCAAAAACGGCTTTTCTGCAGTCGGGTATTTTGTTTATATTTTAATATAGATACTACGTCTTGTTTACCTGATTGAAATCATAGATGGCTACGCTTCCACGGTTTGTTATTTTTTTCATTCAAATCAACTCCGAATTAAAAAATTAACGGTTTTGGAATTGTGATTTCATTTATCCTAGTAGCATATAATGAAATTAAAAGGAAAACTATCGCTGCTAAGTAGGCTTTACAATTTAACGAATTATAGACAATATACTCATAAAATGTACCTACTTGGAGGGAGAGGCATATTTCGTACATATTCAATTTAAATCGCAATAATCAATGAACATGTTCAAAGTATCAAATAAGTAGCCCTATTATAAGTCCGCATATAGAGAAGTCCAACTACGGAACCCTACACTGCGCGTGTCTTGACACGCTCTTGGCTAATTTTTTGTTTTTATTTCGTAGGATTAAGAAAGTTTGATTTCGCAGTTCTCAATCAAAAAATACCATTACTTAAAAAGCTATTTATGTAACGCACTTGACTTGTTTATATTACTTGATCTAAAAGCTATAATGATGTGTCATTATTTTATTTATTATTCTGTGAAAGTTTCAACTTCCTATATATTACGAGTAGGGTGCAAAAAAAGCAACAGCCGTTTAAGTGAAGGACAAACAGACACACAGACAAACACCACACCACACTGGAGCCTCACAAATAGACTCCCCTTAGTACTGACGCCTATAAAAACAAGAATTAATGTAGGTACATCTGTCTCAACCAGTCAAATTGATCTATAGGAATGCTAGAACTCACAATACGTCTTACTACGTCTACACTTAGACCAACTTTTCTACAATTTGGACAGGAATATCGAAACTTTGTGTCTAAGTCCAATATTATAGAGATCGCTCTAAGCGATAAGGCCGCCAATTAAAAGCCTAGCTATATTTATATTTTCTTTGTATTTCTTTTTCTGTATGTGTGGTCTTTTAATAAAGAGTTATCTATCTATTCTGTCGACTAGTAAATTTTTGTAAATTAAGACATAAGCATCAGATTTTTATGATAACGATCAGACTCATTGAAATAGGGAATATGCATGTTTTTTTTGGTCATACAAAAACCTAATCACAAATGGATCTATTCCACAAAAAAAAATACCTTCAAAAATAAGAAAGATACAAGCATTTTAATTTCACGTTAGACAGAGAGCACACGATAGCGAGCGACAACGACGTCATGGTTCACTTTCGCCGTACAAATTCAAATCAAATCAAATATACTTTATTGACATAGACATAGACAATTTTATTGTAACAAAAACACACAGAAAATAAAAAATCATACAAACAAAATATGTCACAAAATTATGTTTTTGTCACAATCCGGCCCCAGCTCAGCATAATGCTAGTTGTAAACAACCAGCGCTGGTCTTCCGCTGGAACCGGTAGGCGACGCCACACACGAGAAAACACTTAAAAATAACACTTATTACGTATTCAACACATAAATAGATAAGCTTAATAAACATACATATATACAATTAAACACAAAAGATATATTGCTAATAACTGTGTACAGAGTTCTTAAAAGAAATAGTTTCAACAGTTTACCCATTGCGGGCCTGCAACTTTGAGTTCTTATGTACTATGTACTTATATAATAATTTCTTATGTAGTATACAATTTCTAATGGAAGTTAATAATAATATTTACATGTGAAAAATCTTTGGTTACAAATTTTCTTTGGCTATTTGTATATGAAAATTTATAAATCTATTATTGTTACTACCTACAGCGCTAACATATAATATAAACAGGTAATTAAATGGTTTTTTATATGTAAAAAAATAAAAATCTATTATCTATCTATACTATTATCATTATTTACAGCTAACTTATAAAATGGTAACTAAATGGGCTTGTATATGTTACTGTAAAATCCCGAATATTGGTAAATCTTAGGTTTTACCAGTAAATCTTAGGGTTTACCAACACGAGTCGGTAAATGTAAGAATATGTAAAAAAGAAACGATTTTATCGGGCTTTTAAAACCAATATTGGACGTCTAGGAGACGGACATAAGCTATATATTTCATCATCATCACCGTCATCACTACGCAGGTAAAATTACAGGACGTACCTAGTAATCCATTTAAGGTGGGGCTCAAAACGCCCAGCTATCTCTCTTGAGGATCACAACATTTTTAAACATATAAAACCACCGAGTCACACGGAAAGACAGATTTGTTTATTTAAATACGAGAAATGTTTAAAAAAATTCATCGATATTTTTTTTTGTAGCTTGGCTGAGGAGTTATAATTTTTGAAGTGAAAATTTCTTTAGCGCGTTGTGCATTTTTGGGATGGGTAAAAAATGTTCTTTAAAAAATCGTCAGATAGTCAGATCGTAAGACGGACAGTCAGAAACCTATTCTAACGTTCTGCATTTAAAGTTCATTATTGTGCGTACAAGTTTGTCCTTCTAGCATGACGTCATTATTTTAGTCAGAAACCTATTCTAACGTTTTGCATTTAAAGTTCATTATTGTATGTACAAGTTTGTCCTGAACGACGTCATTTCGTTGCGCTGAATGCTTATTTTCGTCACATGCATATAAGACTCGTTAGCTCAATAGGTTAGAGCACCGATATAAATTTCAATTTGTCAATCGGAGGGCGGAGGTTCAAATCCTTCACGAGTCAGTCTTTTTGCTATTTTATTTTTTAGTTTTCACTTCTGCCGGCACTCCCGGAGTGCACCCCATTGTTTTTTTTTCACTACTCCTTCGCCAATATAATGATATCTGAATAAGCCCCCTTTTTTAAATATTTTTACCATCTAAATCGAACTAAATATACAATTCAGTCTCTCACTTTTCAATATTCTCAATATTTTATATGTTTAAAAAAATTGTGTGCGAGAGATATGGCTGCGTGCTTTGAACCCAACCTTAATACATTCCAAAATAATAAAACAACACTAAGCTTCCAAATATTCCATTTCTAGATATTTATAACACATGCAAAAAATGCCCGCGTAGGATTTAGAAAGAATTTGCTAAATTTTATTACCTAACATACTCGTAAAAGACAAACTAGTCCATCCAAGGTTACGAAACTAAGTTTTTTTTCTCGGATGCTTGACCTCTGAGATCGAATTCTCATTAGAAACCGCGACAAAAACGGTTCCGTCCGGGGTTCGACAAAAAGTATTGTTTAATTAACCGAAGTGCTTCGAGTAGCAGAGGTTTTACACATGATTAAACCCTTTTGTGATAGGTTTATTTTGTGTTATGTACGTATTAAATCCTTTCTGAGTTGCTTAATCTATTTTTGCAGGAATGACGTTTGTATTCGTCATAGTTATATTCTCTTTGATCATTACAGTCCTAGTTATTGTCAAAGTCAATTAGAAGAAGTCATGTTCAAGTTCTCGTCACATTCACACATATTTTCCCTTACGGATAGGCAGAGCGTCAAGGCTACGAGGCTGTTTGGCGCCACATTTGACCGTTGTTAGAGGGTTAGATGGAGGGGAGAGGGTATTAGAGGATAAGAGGGTAAGATGTAATATTAGCTTGCAGTGACAGGGGGGTCAACCCGACGCCTAAGTGACCCCCCACACTAGCGTCTTTCGAGCGTCGTCGTCGTGCCGGCGTCCGCACAGCTTCGACGCGACGTCGACGCCGCGGCGACGTAACGCCAGCGCTGGCCAGCTACTGAACGCTTTGCAGGAGCGGCGTCAACGCTGTGCGTACGCTGGCACGACGACGACGTCTTCGCCTACAATCAGTGTGAAAATGGATTCCGACGAAGAAACACTGCTGTTGACATTACTGATTCGAAAACTACGTAAAGGAAACAGGAAACGTAAACGTAAATATTGGGAAGATCCTCTGTGGAGTTTTTGTGTTCAGGAAAGCGATTATTACGTTTTGTATTGTGAACATATAAAAAATAATAAAAAACACTTTTATGATTATTTACGAATGCCAAAGCGAACATTTGACGAACTTTTGCAACTGATTCAAAACGATATAAAATATCAAGATACCCATTTAAGAATTGCTGTACTCGATAGTACTTATTCGCAAAAAACGTTGCGCTGGCGCCGCGTAAGTGCGGGGCGTTCGGCAGGCGGCGAGCGCTGGGGCGTCGCGTCGCCGCGGCGTCGACGTTGCGTCGACGCTGTGTGAACGCTGGCACGACGACGACACTCGAAAGACGCTAGTGTGGGGGGTCTCTAACATAAACGCCAATTTCCCTCTTTTTATGTTTTTCTTTGTGCAGTATGGTTTTTTTTAGCATTTTTCTTTTTTTACATATATACAGATACACAGACACACACGTGAAACTTATAACACCCATTTTTTGGTCTGGGGGTTAATAAATACATATGTCTACGTAATTAATAATTTATTGTGTTTTAACTTTCGAGCGAGCGGCTTACTTCGCCACCTTCTTCTCTGATACAGTCACGTAACGTTTTAGCTTCTGAACGTCTACATCAATAAAATATGCAAATAAAAGGCGCACCTTAAATAATCTCTATAAAACACCATAAAGCCGACAGATTAAGCAAATCTCTTCACCTTGAATGTGGTGAACAAATCAAATACGATGTTTTTGGAAGTGGGGGCTTATTACGGAACTTTATTCGAGATTGCATGTGTGTCCTGCTCGCACAGTTACTCATACCATGCGTGCGAGTGGAATGCGACACTCTTGCGATAGATACTAAATGAACATCCGTGAAACTCAGGTACTTAAATATATATTATAATTGACCCGAGGTAAGCTGGCCACTATCTAATCCGGCACCCATAATCCGATATATAAGTGTCATATAAATAAAACACAAAAATCATATTTAATACGGCAGTATGTAACCAATATTTAATTAATATTTAATATAATAAATAATAATTAAATAATTAATTGGTTAAATAATTAATATTTAACCAATGTTATGATATTAAACAATTTTTAACCTTGTCGTAAAGTTTTAATTTAGTAACAATGTTGCAAACTTATGAAACCAATTTAAATTTCATAGTGTATAGGTACCATTCGGTTTTTTTTGGCGGGAACGTCTTAGTAACGTGTTGTTGCTTTGTTTTATTTTCCTAAACTTGTGTTATTTTGAACATTAATGCTATAAAAATGGTGATGTTTTATTCATTAAGTGTTCGATAAAGTGCGTGAGTGTGGGCAAGTGAAATAAAGCAGTAAAACGTGTGATTTTACGTTGTCGGCAAAACTCCATAGAAGCTTCTAGTAAAGTCGCCACCACTTACTGACTCGACTTATAAATTGACTGTATACGTGACTTAGATTATGACTAGAACATTTACAACTTGTTTTATTCAAGAAACTTGAAAAAATCCTAATAGTTGACAGTGGCAAATGCTTTAATGCGGGTCCAATACAAAAAAGAAGAAGGTACCATTCAATTCCAAAAATTCAAAGAACAGGAAACAATTAAATATCTCTATGCTATTCTATCGTGTTGTTTTGTTTACTATGTTATATATTAACTCTTATAGTACATAGTTTGACTTTGTATCCTATTTTTTCGGGATCCACGCTGCTTCAACCAGCCGTTTTGGAAACCTATGGCGAAGAATATGTCTAGCAGTAGACTTCTTGTGGCCAGATGATGATGATGAAGATACAATTTTTTGTACCTATGTTATTTCTTGTATTACTTACTATAATTGGCTCGTCGCCGCCTAAACGTCAACACGCGATTCGACTGTGCTCCGACTATTTACAGTAAAAATAATTTCTATACGCTTCAACTGCTTCTAAGATCAAAAATAATAGTGTTTAACATTAGTGTCTAGTGATTTTACGTTTTAATTTATCATTTTATTCAAGAATTCAGTGCTAAAAAGGGAAAAATACACAACAACAATTTCTTGTCCGCACAATTATCCAGGACTACCCTACATACATCACTTTAAAGTGATTGTTTTGTTATTAATTTGTGATTACGACGACTATTATATCTTTAGCAAACAATGGAAGATATAAAAACCATGATGAAGCAGATTTCGGCAGATATAGCACAACAAAATTTAAAAATGACAAAAAGTATCACCGAACAAGTAAACAATAATATTAACGAAAAGTTCGATTTTTTGCAAATAATAAACACAGAATTGAAAGAAAAGATAGAAGAACAAGAATTTAGGATAAATATTCTGGAAAAGAAGTTAAGGCAGAGAAATTTACTTATTTTCGGCGTCGATGAAACGGAAAACAATTATAAGGAGTTGCAAAAAGCAGTGATCAAAATAATTAACGAAAAACTGAAATTAGACTGTAGTTATCAAGAATTTAGTAGCATTAGAAGACTGGGAAGGAAAAACGAGAAAATTAGACCAGTGATGATTTCGTTACATTCAATGGAAACTAAAATAGAAATTCTTAAGAAGAAGAAATTGTTAGAAAATTCAAACTATTACATAACAGAAGATTTCCCACCAAAAATACTTGCAAGAAGAAAAGAGTTACGAGAGGAAGTTGAAAAACTACGGCAACAGGGAAAGAAAGCAATCATTAAATACGACAAAATAGTAGTTATAGACAAGAAGCCAAAATTAATTTCTGGAAGTGATAAGACAAATAAACATAAAAGAAAACTATCAGAAACGCCCGAGCGCAAGACTACCAGTGATTTCGGTAAAAATCCAACAAAAAAAATTACAACTTACAACTTGACTTCCTTTGTAACACGTGAACACCGAACAAGCAACTCAAGTTTATAAGTGCGGCGGCACCAATTCTCAATAATAACAAATGTTTTTATATATATCAACCAAAGTATATGCACCAAGCTACAGGATCCTCCTCCAAGCCGGTTGGTCCCCGTGGAGGAGTAGACCAAAACCCCCCCACACGAGAAAAAACAATTAATATTAATAACGTTTCTATTATTGTGTATAGTATAAAGAAATATTAAATATGTATGTATACGTAAATATAAATACTAATTGTTCTGGGGGAGGCCTTCGCTGCAAAGCGACTTTTACTCGTTAGATTATGATCAAAGTAAGCAAAACACCTGCTTGAAAACAAAATGTCTAATATGGCATATTTTGGTTGGGTACCTGCTTATACGTATAATATGTATTTACTACCGATTGTTTATATCTAACTTACTTCATGCAACCTTAACCTATTATTAACAATGTTAGAAAAAATATCTTATAATGTACATGTCAAATTGGTTAAACTTACATGTTATTAAATATACTATGTAACGTAAAAGATACATAAACAAACCATCTTATCCCACAAAAGTAATATTAATAGTAGGCATGTAATAAAATTATCATATCTTTTTATTTGTGGGTACTATTGGAAAATTTAAATATTGTTTTCAGTTTTTGTAAGTTATTAATATTTGATTATTATTTCTATCTGTGTGTATTATGGGTACCTTATTATCTATCTATGCTATTTAGTTATTAAGAATTTGCTTAATGCATGTTTGTGTTTAGGTATGTACCTATCATTGTCCTAAGAATCTTTATAAATAAATAAGGTTCTTATATCTAATTTAAGAAATTGCTTGCTTTAAAAATTGAGTTTTGTTACAATATGCATGATTATGGAGTAATAGAAATAAAGGCTTTTTTACTTTTTTTACTTACTTTTACTTTTTTACTTACTTACTATAAAGTGCGGCTAATTTGATAATCCGACAACGCCTTCAAATATGTATATCGGACTATCGCGAGTGAACCGTAATTGGTCATCGTGTTCATCGTAAACATGTTAAAAATTCCACGTTAATTTGTTGAACAACACCAAACGAGTAGAAAAACTAATATAGTAATTAATTCTAGATGTTCGGGAAAATACCACAGGTTGTTAAATACTTTGTTTTATAATCTGTGAGGTGAACGGAGAGTACACAATACCTACTTAAGTATATACTACCTTTTGACCGACTTCCAAAAGAAGGAGGTTCTCAATTCGACTTTTTTACGTTTGTTCAGCAATTATTCCGCCAATTACAAATTGTTTTTGATAAATAAATAAATAAATATTTGTGGACATTTCACACAACATCATCTAGCCCAAACTAAGCAAAGCTTGTACTATGGAACTAGATGGCTGATAGAATATGTATATACTTTTGTTTTTTTAATTTTTATAACAAAATAACTGAAAAATTTACATGCATGTAAACGAATTGCGTATTTCGCAGTCGGTTTTTTTCAGTTTTGTAAACTATAAAAAACGTTACTTAACTTTAAGCAATGCTTAACATATTTTGTCAACTTCTCGCTGACACGTAATGACACTTGCGGAAAGAAGACAGAGAAATTAAGACGTTGGTTAAAGTTAAAATAAATTAATGCTCCTTCTAAACTGCCCTGAAATTCCTAATACTTCTACAACAGTAACGGTTTTATACATATTTCTTGTCTTTGAAAAAAAAACAACGACTTCCAAATATTAGAAACTTCTAGATTCTCCCCGCAAACAAGACTCTTAGGTATTTGAAACCTTACAAGCAGAAGTTCAGCAAAATAGCTGGCAAAAGCTGCGTTCTTTCTCAGGTAACAACATAATGAAAATAATTTGCGCGCAGGTGAGCCCGAAAGGTGCTATTCAGGTATTGCACGATATAATAACACCATTCGCAATTTTAAAATATTGAATGTTCCAAATAGTTGCGATTGAAATCTATTCGATTCGAAACGAGCATTCAGTTGCCGGTCAGTTTTACCCGACTTGAAAATAGTAGGGGTTGTCAGTTCGGTTGTATTTTTGTAGACTGTGCGAGAAGGAGGTTTATGTTTTTCGAGTGTATGTATGTGGGTATGTATGTTTCTATAATGATCTGCAGCCTTTGTCGAGTGTCAACGAAATATTTCTATGGACCAGATGCCTTTTTTTGTTTTTTTTATTTTGTTTCCATATTAAAAGTTGTAATTATAGTTTGTAATACAATGATCTGCTTTTGGCTTTTTCTTCATTGCCGTCCTTGTTTCCTGAATGGTATTTTCAAGTGAATAAGTAACTTCAATCAATCAATAACATTTTATTAACACGCAATAAACACATTAGAAAATGGCACAAAAGCCCTACGTGCTTTTCATTTCTAGGTCTACTTGCTTTACCTTCGGCCACAGAGTCGCATTCCATAAAGCGAGCTGGTGATAAAACGTTCTTTATAAAAAAACCTGATGACTTCTTTCCTATCATTGTAATATATCACACACGAGAATAAGTCCCCATTTTAAAACCTAAAATGAATATTTCGTCCAATTTTCTTCCAATTTGGTCAAATGAAATGGAGTTAGATAATTCTTGATAATATTGTACGTCAATTTGTAAGTTGAACTGTTGAAACTATAGTCGATTGGGGTGGTTCTGTGGCTCCCCCCGTGTCCTAGGGTTGGCGAATGTCCCTTTGTCTATTTTATGCGAAAATATAACAATACACGCTTTACTCAGGTGGAAGTTTGGCACGTACGTAGGTGTGCATGACAGATAAGACGCACTAGTTAAATACTTTGGTCTTGAAGCTGCAAAGTATTATGACGAAAGAAGACGTTACCCTCATTATGGGAACCGTTGTTGCGTAATCTTTTGCCAGTAAATTACGCGTTTTTCATACAACAGGACAAACTGTTCTTTTTTACTTCTAAATATTATCCGATTTAGATTCTTTTCAACACGCTTTTATTAGCTTCACCTGTATGCATGTTTGTTTGTTTGTAACCGACTCCTTTGGACTTGATTTTGACCCACTTCAAACGGTCAGATTTCATTCAAACTTTGTAGACTTATCGAGGACCGATGACAATACAATAATTTGAAGTGTGTTTTATAATTTTTTTAAAACAATTATTATTATATGCTTAACTTACATATACTTAACAGCCCTGTTTGTACAAACTGTCCCACTGCTGGGCGCGGGCCATCTTCCCATTATGAGAAGGGTAAAGCCATAGCCTACCACGCTGGCCAAGTGTGGGTTGGTAGACTTCACACATCTTCAAGATCATTGAGAACTCGTAGATCAGACATGTAGGTTTCCATAAGATGTTTTTCTTCGTCGTTTGAAGTTGGCAGCAATCAACAATACGCACATAACTTCGAAAAGACAGAGGTGCGTGCCGTGGGATTCGAACCCAGGACCTGCGGATCGCAAGTCAGACGGTCTCCCGACTAGGCTGCCGGAAACATTATATGCATAACATTATATTATATGCTTGGTTGTAACCATTAATGGCTGTCTCTACGGTTTTCTTTTTTCATAATTCAAACTTTAAATTTTTGAACTTCGAAACTATAAAAAAATTTGGAAAAAGCAAACCGTAAAGGCATAGACATTTAGGTATGATTTTAATCAGATAAAAAAATAATCATTAAAATCGGGTAATGTTTGAGGTCAGAACCTAACAGTTTTCTCCTATTTGTATGGGAGATCGCTCGACAACAGTCCAGTCTTCAAGAAGACAACGAGAAGTAAAGAGAGAGGCGGAGTTTCACAAACTTGAGTAAATAGTATTATGTGTGTACATCTTCCTTATTAGGGGCTAGGGGTACGGAAACCTCGGTTTATGATTCAAATTCATACTTGGCTAGTTTTGTTGAAAGTGGCAACCCTATTTTGACACCGATAGGGTCCCCAAGAATTCTCTCGTTATTTTGCCCTGGCAACCAATAAAGCTGTTAAGGCTTAATAATTTAACAACTAATAATACCAAGACGAGTATTTTCGGCAAAAAATGATAGTATTTTGGTACGTAATGTTGTTTTATAGAGTAAGTAATAAACTTTGTGCGATGATATTAATATTATATTTTAATTCTGTCTGTAGTTTGTGTTGAGAATTGTAATTTAAATCAAACTAAATTAAATCAAAGAATTTTAAAGAAATTTAAACTTTGTGCGATGATATTAATATTATATTTTAATTCTGTCTGTAGTTTGTGTTGAGAATTGTAATTTAAATCAAACTAAATTAAATCAAAGAATTTTAATCATGTAACCATTAGCCTAACGCAGTACGTAGTGTATTTTTTCTTTACTTTCATCTTTACGCATGTAGTGCTCACTTCTAGAGTCGTACATCCTCATGCCTATGTTAACTTGTGTTGTAAGAATACGTATTTTATGTTTGTTACGATCAGTTTAGTGGACCAAACAAAATAATAATAATATGAAAATAGAATTTGTGAGAAGATAATAAATTCTGAAGGCATTTATAAATCACCTAGAAAATTTGGAAAAAAAACGTTGGAAATAAGTAATTTTAAGTGGGTATAAAAATAAATAAAAAAATAAGGGTATAAATAATTATTCTTTAAAATTACATAGATACTTGTTAGAGTTCTATATACAAGGAACCTCTGATCTTTTTCTATATAGGTAATCTGTTGGTTTTAACATACATACAGATTCATAATTATAGGGTACTGTATTCAGATGTGCATATACGTGTATACATATACACCAAAAAACATTAACTTCATTTTGCTCACTCGGGTAAATAGGAGAACGAGAAAATTTTAAATCTATTACTTTAACTATCCTACAAAGTAAACAGCGCTCAGCTAAGAGCCCTCATTGGTCACCAGACTTCCGTTATTTACATTTTAAGACGGTATAGAAACACAGAATTGAATAACTTAACTGTTAAAATCCAGAAACTTCCTTTTCCATACCATAAAGTTATAACTTAATGAATTTCCAGTGGAAAACAGTAGTTTCTCTTTCAAGAACAGCAGTTGAAGCGTTTGAAAAAATACTGTGTTGTCTTTATAAGAAAGTTCAATTTTCTATGTAAATTTCCAGTAGCCTCTCTTTCATGTGGTAGGTATTTTAATATTTTATTGAGTAATTAAAAGTTTAGGAAGCCGGCAGCCGCCTGTTCTCACAGGAGTATGGGATTTCATTTATTTAACAGGTTCAGAATGGCAGTACAGTGGAGACTACATATATAAACTATCTCTAAATTGGAGTCATCATCATCATCATCTCAGCCATAAGAAGTCCACTGCTGGACATAGGCCTCCTCCATGGATTTCCAAAAAGACCGATTGGAAGCGGCTTGCATCCAGCGTCTTCCCGCCACTTCTATGAGATCATCTGTCCATCTCGTGGCTGGTCTTCCTACGCTGCGCTTGCCGGTACGTGGTCTCCACTCGAGAACCTTTCGGTCCCATCGGCCATCAGTTCTAAGTGCTATGTGTCCTGCCCACTGCCACTTCAACTTGCTAATCGCTGTGCTATATCGGTGACTTTTGTACGTCTACGTATCTCTTCATTTCAAATTGGAGTACCTAGTTTTAATTAAAAACTTATCTTTCGGCTTGAATAACGGCGGCTAGATAACAAATACTTGTGTGAAAAGTACGAAAGTTAAAAAAAAATTTGATGAATAATGAATAAATTTTCACTTCTATAACTGAGTGGCGCATGGCGCGATGTCAGTGAATTATAAGAGAAATATATAACTACATAAATTTTCCCTTAAAAATCTATTTAATACAATCGAATTGAGAACCTCATCCTTTCTTGAAGTCAATTGAAAATAGGTCTACGTTTGACTTCATCTACTCCTTGATGGTACGCGACGATAGGCCTAGGATGGAGCACGTAGGTCTAATTGAAAAATTCTATAATTTGTTTAAAGGATTGGCTACATAACCCTATCATGCATGTTTCGTACGGTCATGGCCACTTATATACTTAACGTAAATTTCAACAAGTTTTTTTTTAACTTATTCGTATAAATTCGTAGCCCAATCAAATTGAAACGTTGGATCAACAATTTCTGATTTCATGTCATATTTTGCAACAAGCACGTAACGACTTCGCAATAAGGTCTACATTTGCCTGCCCCCGTTCCATTTCCCCCACTCCTACCACTTATCCGGATTCATTTACGTTACCAATTTAGGTAGGCAATAGAAAATCCCTATTGTTCTACAACGCCTTTTCTTTTCTTACCTTAATAATAAAGAAAATTGTCGATAAGAAGAAAGACTTAATGAATTTCGTATCGATTTCAGAATTAACCACAGTGACCTTGGCAGTTGCGCCTTTTTTTGTTAGGTTGTTATCACTGTTGCCAGGTTGGGGGAATTCCCCCAAACTTGGGGTATTTGATAGAAAGAACACACCATAAAATTTACAATCAAGAGAAATTAATTGAGAACTAGTCTAACAACTGGTGGTTAATAGCCGTCTTTTCCAGGCCACCTTAATTTGAAAGCTATAGAGGAAAATGGAGGGGGAGTTTGATTTTGGAGGGAAATGGGTACAATGGGGAATACATAGAACGATGTAAAAACATACAAGTGTGATCTGTTACTAAAGTAAATTGTAAACAAATATTTACCTACTAAAATAATAAAAAATCTACTGAACTTTTACATTTGACAATGAAATAGACAGATAAATGTGACAAAAAAAATGTAAGTATAGAACAAAATATTCCTTGCGTTCATAAAAAAATATTCAAAACTGGTTTCATTGTTATCTTCATCGCTTTTTTTCCACTCGTTTGAGATGCGTCTTTGAATCAGACTTTTCACTCCAACTATTTAAAATCCGGGGTTTTATTTTATTACCACGATTGTATTTCTTGTATATAGAAAAAATTACATATTTTTTACACATTTACAATATATAATAACACGTATTTTCCCTTACGGGGTAAGCAGACCAAATGTGGCATCGTGCGGCTTAATGGTCCTTGACCATGGAAGTATTCTTTTTTGTTTTTTTTTGTTTAAAATCATTTGCTTTGGGATCCTATGTAAAATTTGGTGGGAACACAAATTAGATATCTGGCAACCCTTGTAGTTACACCCTTTCGCGTTCGAAGCCAAGTTTTTATGCGACCGGTAACTTCAGTACTGATTATAACGAACCCCTTTGTTTCTTTTCTCATTTAATTACTTAAAAGGAAGGATTGGAGCAAGGAATAACTTACACCTTGTTAAATAGAAAAGAAGCTAATGATACAAAGCAATTAAACTTCCTTTCAACGGATTAAATAAATCTAGTATTTTTAGATGAAAAGTTTTAAGAATGGTCCTGAGTAAACATCTCGAAAGTGTTTGGTGCTTCGACGTTAAACGTGTCTCTTTTTTACCCTTTTACCGTGTGAATTCTGGAAACTCGTTACGGAAAATGTGGTATACCGTATAAGACATTTTCCGCAATTTTGTATGTATACGTTACACATACAGAGTGGGATAAAAGGGAGGTGGGATTATATTTCGTTAATTTCTTGGAAACGCGGAGAGCGTTTATAATAATTTTCTGTGGCGTGATTTAGAGGGATATATTATTTTTAAATAAAAACTACGGGTCACTCACGTCTGTTTTGAGCCGAAATATCCGACTATAGTTTCAACCGCATTCGGCGGTCTTTTTCAATGGAGCAGCACACACGTCACTCTCGGTCGGTGACGCGCCTAGCACTGCGACGTGCCGCTCGTGCCGCACGTGATGTCATCGGTTGCAAAAGGGTTAGGGCGGGAAGCTGGTCGTCTTGTCTTGGATATATTATTAGTGAAGTAAAAATAAATCCATTTGTATGGAGCTGATCACAGTATTTGCAACTGGGGGGATTCTTTGAAATTATGATAGGAAAATAATCTTAAAGAAATAAAAATCATAGATCAACCATAATCCCCGATTTATAGACTAGTTGCGTTCCGCGGTTTCACTCGCGTGGTTATCAACAACGGTGATGATTATGATGTTGATAAGTAGCTTATGTCCGTCTCCAGGTCCAAAAACTATCTCTATACTAATTTTCATAACGATCGGTTCAGCCGTTTGAGCGTGTAAAGGTAACAAAATTATCTTTTATAATATCATTATGAAATTGTATCAAATGTTTTTCAAAACAGCAGTACACTAATTTAAATAAAAATATACATAGTTGTCTTTTATGTTGTCACAAATCTTATTTTTACACAAATCTTTATTTTTCACTCGGTCAAACGTTACTGAATTCAATATTGCTAAAATTTTATTACATTTATCAAATCACTGCACTTTTAGAGCTTGGTTACATAGTTGCCAATAATCCCTCTTTTATGGGGGAGTATAAAGGGGAATGTCCGTTATTTATAGGGCATCTGGGATATCTAAAAAGGTTTTACGATCGAGTGATATAATGAGGTAATCAATAAATTCCGCCACTCGTCTTCTTATGCCACACTTACGCTAAAATGTGTAACATTTTAGCTAACATTTTAGCGTAAGTGTTATAAAAATTTATATATTTCTATATTGACAGAATCTCGGTCTTATCGGCTAACTGATTTTGACGATGAACTTTATTATCAAACCACAGAAAGCCAACTATGTACTATTGTTGAATTTAATCGCTATTTCGAGGAATTGACCAACCAAGATCGTATTGAAACCTACCTACTCTGGTTTTTAAATATAAAATATTTATGTAAAAAGAAAAATCTTGTCTTCCCGTAGCAATTTATTTAATAATAGGTAGTTAGTAAAATTGACAATGGTCACGGACCCCGGTGTCTGTGGAGCTAAAAAATAATAAAAAAATTGTATGTTCAGTAGTCCTCCTCTCTTCTACGTTGCTGCGCCCGGCAGGGTCCATATGATACATATACTTTATTGCATATACTTTATTGCTTATTTGTTTACTAACTTTGTAATACTATGGAATAGCAAAAAAAATATCTAATTCTGAAGATCGGCACATACAACTTAACCTAAAATAATTATAGTTTAAAAAACTGAAAATACTGATTTCATAATACGCAATATGTATAACGCCTGTAGAAAAGTGAATAGCAAGTCGCGTATATATGTATACATATATGTATACATATATGTATACATATATGTATACATATATGTGTACATACTATCGAGTTGCTATTCACTTTTCTACAGTTGTTTCCATGATACTTTACCAGTAATTTTGTTATAAAAACCAAAGTACTGCATCGATAAGTTCGCAATTTACTACTTGGAATTTCGTTGATTTCTCGTTATTTTATAAACAGAACTAAACTTTGTAGTATTATAGATGATAGTACGGAACCCTTCGTGCGCGAGTCCGACTCGCACTTGGCCGATTATTTTCTTTTGAGTACTGCATCGATTTTGATAAAATTTATATGGGACCACTCTGAAATATGATCTACCAAATACAAAAATAATCATCAAAATCAATGCACAATTGGCTGAGTAATCGGTGAACAAACATACAGACCGAATTGATAACCTTCTTTTTGGAAGTCGGATAATAAGCATACTTGAATATAACCTGTAGTATATAGTTTTACTCTTAGATTTTGATCTCCTAGGGGCAACGAAACTCTTGACTAGATGTAAGTACAAAGCCTTATTTACCTTTGTTTGAACTTAATTAGGTCCCGTGAGGTTGAAGTATTATCCGCTAATATCTAGTTGAATTTCGTTTAGAGAGAAAACCTTTGTAGTGAGTTAGGTAGCTTCCTGTGGCTTAGGGTATGAGAGGTTATTTTAAATTTAGAATACTTGCACAGAATCTTTGACGTGTTACTTGGAATAATAGTGAAATTTGAAGGGTGGGGTTTTATTTAGGATCGTGGAATTTACAAGTTTTTTTTTCTTAACTTTAGTTATAAATAATCGTCAAGACCGTACCGAGACACGCATATTATTATGGTAGATTTTTGTAGTTAATGCTCTAATCTACAAGTTTAGAGAGCACAAAAATCCACGCAAAAAAACAGCTAAACCGATTTTGATGAAACATAGCTAAGACACTCTCGATGAATCCTTATTCAAACGGGAAATCGGTCCATCCATTTGAGAGCTACGATGCCACAGATACACACGTAAAAATTATAACACCCCTCTTTTTGAGTCGGGTATTAAAAGAGAACCACGAGAGACTAAGGACTTAGGTAGGATTTTACATATTTATTGCTATGACCAGCCCCGGATCTACGATTTTTTCGAACCGGGGCAGAAACTTGACGGTGGCGCCCCTCTCTCCAGCGCTTAAAATAACTTACTTAAAAAACTTAATATAATTATGTATGTGGCGCCTTTTTCTTAAAAGTTAACGTGAGTCAACCAAGCTTTCGTATTCTAGGCGCTTTGGCGCTTTGTGGAGCAAGTTATTTTATTTTTAATCATATTATGATTTTTGCGCCCCCTAAAAATGTCGCCCGGGGCCAGTGCCCCGGTTTGCCCCCCCCCCCCCCTCTAGATCCGGGGCTGGCTATAACTGGTAAATTTGTAATTATCGCATTTTAACCGGCTTTCAAACCAAAAAGAAAGTTCTCAATTCGAATGTATGTTTTTTTGTACGTTTGTTCAGTGATTAGAAAGAAAGAAACATTTATTTTGGCATATAGACACTACAGCAACAATAAAATATAACAAATGCAAAACTCAAAATAGTGTCCAGTGCGACAAAAGAGGTTACATGTTATCATGTAACCTCTTAACCTAACCTTAACCTTTATAGGTTACCGCCAGTTATGACTTGATTTTCGTGTTTTTTTTTTTGTTTGGTCCCATATAAATTTTATCAAAACCGGTTCTGTACTTTGCTTTGATTATTAAAACGAAATAACTGAAAAAATATCATCCAAGTAAACAAATTGCGTATTTTGAAATTGTTTTTTTCAGTTTTTTTTAAAACTATATTTATTACTTATTTTATGAGACCTATTCAACGTTACCCCACATGATGGAGTGAAAAATATCATCCGCTCTTTATATGTATGGAGAATTGGAGAGCCAACCTTATTTTTTTGAAAATTTTACTACAGCCTTTTACCCGTTTACAGAACAAATCAACATACTTGCCAAATTTCGTTTATGTAGTGAAAATTGTCTCCGAGTAAGATGGCTGTGACATACGGACAGATAAACACGACGATTCTATAAGGGTAGTTCCTCTAATGAAAGCATGTAACAAGATATTGCAAATCTTGTACAATAAATTAAAAAAAACGAACAAAAAAGAATTTGAATATTCCCTACACATACTGGGGTAAAAGCTTCAAGGCCGCCAGTTTATCACGAAAGTAAGCTTCACTGAGGCCACTCAAACCCCCCCAAATCCGTCAATATGACGTCGAGCTGGAGAAAAAGGCCGTATAAGACAAATGTCTCAATGAATTCCTTATTGATTCCGCCGGCCTTCGGCAGGACGTCAGGCTTTATGGCTCAGTAAAAGCTTCGCGGGCAGTTTTTCTGATGCCTCTATATGACTGGTATTAAACCATATTGTAGCCAAGAGTCTCGAAGAAGGATTATTAAGAAGTTGTTCGAAACAGACACTATTAAGCGAGATATGGTAAAGGGTCTTACCGATAAACGTTACTTAACTTTGACCAACACTTTACGTTCTCTGTCTTCTTTCCGCAAGTGTCATTACGTGTCAGCCAACGTCAACGTTACTTAACTTTAACTTAACATGTTGACAAAATATGTTAAGTTAAAGTTAAGTAACGTTTTTCGTTAAGGCAGTATTTATCATAACGTCGTTTACCTTTAGGCGACTTCGTTTTCAATAGCAGGTCTATTTCGTTTAAAAAAAAAATGTTATAAAAGCTAAAGTAACTCTTCTATCTAGTCTATAGAAGCAACATAGTGTGAAAACGCATCCACTCATTTCTCGTTGAAATGCAAAAAATCCGCACTCAGCGACATCGATCCACATTCTTGTTGCGTACTGCACAAGAATGGAATTCTTCGCCGCCATCTCTGTCTCCTGAGACCTACAATCTTGGATTTTTCAAGGCTAGAGTGAATAGATATCATCTAGATCGACGAGCTCCATCTTCGGCCACACCGTCGCATAACATCAGGCGAGTTGGTGGTCAATTGTAGATCTATCTTGTATAAAAAAAAACGTCAGTTTTATTTGTCACAAACATTATTTCAAGAAGGTTCCAGAGTTGGCGTATTCCCGCATATTCAATGAAAACTGACACGTGATGCGACATACCTAAATGGATTTAAGTGAATTATTTATTTGTATAAGTAACAGATTCGCGGAAAACAAATACAAGTGATATTTGTTTTTCGGTTTATCCTTACTGCCTTCTTAAGCATCTTATTCAATAGCTAAAAAAAAAAAAATATATAAATAAATTAATATGATATAATAGTATAATCGTAAAAATAATAGATAGTAAATTTAAAAGTTTTGAAAATATCAACCACCGCTTAACATCAGGCGAGTTGGTGGTCAATCTATCTATAATGTATAAAAAAATAAAAACTTCCGATCACTGCATTTTGAAACTGTTTTATTCCCAATAGATATAATTAATCTGGGTGTCTTTAAACCACGAGTAAATCAGCTCAGTGCTTGTTGGAGCTATCTACCATTGGTAAAATTTAACAGGAGAAGAGTTTATTGCTCTATTTCTATGGGACCACCTGGAAAGTATACCCTTTGAAAAAATAATTTTTCAAATCGGTCAGGTGTCTTCGAGTAATTTTATTTGAAAGGATATATTTTTCAGATTGGTTCCATAAAAAAATCATCAAAATCAGTTCGCTAGTTTTTGAAACAAAATAACTGGAAAAATGTTTTATGCAAGTAATAGACTAAGAGCAGGCCGTATGTTTACCTACCTCATCGGGTAACAAGATGTGAGCTATCTAGGATGACGCACATTAGTAAGGTGTCTCTAAATGTACAGGGTTGCCTTGGCTAAACCTGGAGCGTTTTGTACAGTTAGCAAAAATGTAACTATTTTTTGTGTCCACCACCTCATCGGGTAACGAGTAGTACCTTCAAAAGTGCCTATATAGAAGTGTCAGCCTAGGCAACCCTGTACATTTAGAAACACCTTACTAATCAGGCATAACATGAAGCACATTAAAACTAAGAACACCAAATGCATGTTATCACTCATGTTAAACGCAAATATAAATTTACTTTTACTTTAACTTTAATGTGCATCGTCCTAGATAGCTCACATCTTGTTACCCGATGAGGTGGGTAAACATACGGCGCGCTTTTAGTCTATAAACAAAATTGCCTATTTTTGTAGCCGGTTGTTTCAGTTTTTTAAACCATAGTTATTATAAGTAACTAACAAAGTCAACATCACTCGATTTCATTCCACATTTCTGAGTTTCATTAGGTTACCTGTGAGTAGGAGGCTTTACGAACTTCGAGAAAATGCCATGCGTGATCCTGTCTCAGTCTTCCAGAGTTCCGTATTTCGGAGCGAAGTAATTTTCTGAGTGCCGCACTCTTGGTACGTGAAATCTCAGAAAATAAATTTGAAGAACGGTCTAGCTCAGTCACAGCGCATCTTAAATCAGAAAGAGTTCCCGGGTTCGATTCCCATTTGGGCAGAAGCTTATAGGATGAATTAGAAAAACAAAATACCCGACTGCAGAAAAGTAGTTTTTGCAGTCTAATTTACGTTTTCGCTACGCTTGATAATCTGTTGAGTGTAAGTTTTTGTGAGAACGTATTTCTAAAATCGCTGTAAAAGATAATAAATTTAACTATGGAAATTAACGTGGTTTTCACACATTTTTTAAATAAAAACTACGGGTCGCTCACGTCTGTTTTGAGCCGAAATATCCGACTATAGTTTCAACCGCATTCGGCGGTCTTTTTCAAAGGAGCAGCACACACGTCACTCTCTCTGTGCAAGGCGCGTCACCGACCAAGAGTGACGTGTGTGCTGCTCCTTTGAAAAAGACCGCCGAATGCGGTTGAAACTATAGTCGGATATTTCGGCACAAAACAGACGTGAGTGACCCGTAGTTTTTATATAAAAAATAAGATAATAAATGCTCATTGTTTAGAATAATTCTAGTAAATCACTTGTTTATTATGAAAATGTTCATATTATTATTACAAAAAATATAGCCTATGACACTCAGGGAGTGAAGACGAACTTAACGACATCAAAATCGGTCAAGCCGTTTATGCTGTAAGCGATCATATAGAAAGTAGAAACATACATACATATGAAATGAAATGAAATGAAATAATTTTATTCCGGATGTTTTGCATCCATAGAACTTACATTAGCATTAAAAATTAAATTAAAATTAAATAAAATGAAATAATAAATACAAACAGCGTACTAAGAGTAATTCTAATAAATCTTCGAACAAAAGAGCTGTGAAACACGGACAGACGGACAGTCGAACATGGAGAATTTATAAGTTTGTTTTCGTTGTATTACATAATCTTAAAATTTATTGAATTTTGTTTGACCAAAGATATTTTTTTTTATTTGCGAGATGTCGATAGATTCATCAGGTTTTTACATGTTTTGCTATAATTTTTTTAACACGCTTTTATTAGCTTCACCTGTATGCATGTTTGTTTGTAACCGACTCCTTTGGACTTGATTTTGACCCACTTCAAACGGTCAGATTTCATTCAAACTTTGTAGACTTATCGAGGACCGATGACAATACAATAATTTGAAGCGTGTTTTTTTTAGTTTTTTAAATTTAAATTTTAAAGAGTTGCAAGAATTCACATCAAGATAATGCAATAAAGCCTGTTAAGAATTAAAATCAGAAACCCGTTATACCGTAGCGCGTGGTCTGAAACGCGTTGTACCCAAAACAAAAACTGAAAAATGTCTTCCAACAGTTCCAACACTTTCGCGGTCTGAAAAGACCAACGCAAACCCACAAACAACAAACGGAAACGTGCATAGTTATCCCGTAACAGAAAAGGTTTCCCGGAGTTGTTGTTTAGAAATAATTGTTTAATGTTGTATCGAAGGCTTTGTCCCAGTTAATTAGTTAATAAGGCCGCGAGGGACGAAACGGTGAATAATTAATGTGACTCGACACTAATCAAATTGAGTGGCGACAGGACGCTTGTGATGCAGCCCCTGTCGCTTCTCGGGCTTGTTTGTGTTGTATCGACTATTTATTGGGTTCAAACGTACAATGATTAGCTTGTGGATTTGTACGCTATTTACAAGGAAAACATAGACGACCGATTTACGCAATAAAGGCGGAGTCGACCGAACAACGAAGGCATATAATTGACCGATTTAGACCAAAAATGGTATGTTCGACCCATTTAGACAACAATAAATAAATGAAAAATAAAAATCGGATGAACTTTTAGGTAGAAATCGATTTTTCCTTTTGTAGGAATGAAGTGCGCGATAACGCTTTTCATCTCAAACTGATCAACGGTAGAGTTACCTATCTACTTTTATGAAAAAATTGTAATCCATTTTTTTAGCATATAAATAATAGATTACTATAATCTGTTAAAGTATTTAAGAGTCCGTAGTCCGAC
Organism: Lycia hirtaria; assembly: GCA_947563715.1. Lineage (NCBI taxonomy): Eukaryota > Metazoa > Arthropoda > Insecta > Lepidoptera > Geometridae > Lycia > Lycia hirtaria. The sequence goes on along the minus strand of OX387385.1, from coordinate 2,873,787 downwards.
CATCGTCCGTCTCACTCGCGCATACCCACATTTTTGAAAATATAAAATGTCGAATGAACTTATAAAAAATAGTCCTTTGTAAAACTAGAAGACATCACAAATATTCGACAATTTTTTTAATTTGATTCAATATTATGAATGCAAAATTATCCATAATAAAAATTATTTGTGCGTAAAAATTTCTAACAATGATTTTTATGTATGAAAATAAAAAAAACTTGGATCAAGCTGAAATTTATGTCGAATATTTGTGATGTTGTTTCCTAGTTTTACCAACGACGATTTTTATAAGTTCATTCAGTCATTTTATATCTTCAAAAATGTGGGTATGCGCGAGCGAGACGGACGATGTTCGGGCTATATTCACCACTGACTTTTAAGAGTCCGTGACGGACTCCTAAAAGTCAGTAGTGAAAATATAGTATATAAAATAAACGTAACCATAACAGATTGTATTAATAATGTTTTCAGATGCTGTAATATTTATTTTTAGATTCACTTAGATGACCAATGACCATCTAGAGGTCACTCACCTAGTTTTTTTTTTTTTTTTTGTAGTTTAGAGGACAAGACAACATTTTATAATAATAGATTATTGTTTTGCATAACTAAATATGCCCCGCGGATTCATCCGCGTAATGATAAACAAGTAAGTATAAGGTTAGAAAACTCAAAAATATCCGACAAAAAAAACGGCTGTACGGATTCTGATGAAACATAGCTAAGGACGCTCTCGACGAACTTCTTTTTCAAACAAAATACATAAGTAAATCAAAATAGGTCCATTCGTTAGATTAGAGTCCTACGATGCCGCAGATAGACACACAAATACACAGGTACACAAGTCAAACTTTTATAAGTTTGATCATTTTTAACCCCCGAGCCAAAAAGAGGGGTGTTATCACCCCTCATTCATGCTTCAGGGGTTAATAATGATGGTGATGTTGAGGATAAAATGTAGCCCGTTGCCCGTTTTCAAGTTTATATGTTATCAAAATCAATTTATATACATATAATAGGTATTTATGACTGTACATTAGTCCACGGTCATAAATATTCATTAAAGAACCACGATAAGGGCTCAAAATGTTAAATCAATAATATAGGAATAACTTATATGTCCGCTATTTAAGGCTACTTTGTACAAAATACAATTCTATAAATAAATAATTGATATAAGGTAGGTATCATTAATATCAATTTATAATACGTCAATCAACACATCATAAATTCTAATACAAGAAACGTAATAAAAACACCAACTTAATTAAGTTATTACTTATTACGATCTACATATTCAAATAATACTGCAATAAATAGGTATATAAAAAAAATAGCCATAACTTCTTGTGGCTTCTGCTCCTATAGTCATAATTCTGTCAAATTCAGCTGGAATTATCTCCATGAGATATTGAATTGACGCAAAGACTAAACAATATTTGTTTTTCAGAATAAATAAAGGATAGGTAAATTATAATTTGAATATACCCCTCCCAATTTCAAAACTAGAATAAGTAACTCATACGTAAATACAGCAACAAAACATTTTTTTCAATTCCGGGAAAACCCGCCAAACTGAACTAGTCCATAGATAGAAAACCTGCTTAAAATATGCATAAAGTAAAATATAACTTACGATTGAATCAAATTGAAGGATCCAAAAATATCAATCACTTCAAAAGTACGTCCAAAATAACAGTTCACAACACATTCAACAAATAAACGATACAGTCAATTATCTCTGTATTTATCCAAGGTTCGAACCCCAATTATTTAATTTTAACGCGAGTAAAATTCACGGCGCGCTTTCGTAGAAATAATTTCGAGGAGGGTGCGAGCGATAGAGACGTGCGCTCCGCCTCGCGTCCGATTTTACACTGACCGGAGAACTCCGGAGAAACCTCTACTTCAGTCTACAGCTACACAGAGAGAAGCTACGGAGATCGGAAGCTCAGGAATTTCCGGCAGATAGATGTTTTGTGGCTGAAAGCAAAATACCTTAGGTTTAAAAAAAAAAAAAAAAAACCTGTAGAATCTATTCAGAGTCCGTAGTCCGACCATCGTCCGTCTCGCTCGCGCATACCCAAATTTTATAAGATATAAAATGACTGTATGAACTTATAAAAAAAAACGTCGTTTGTAAAACTAGAAAACAACATCACAACATTGACGCATAGGGATATTTTAAATAATCTCCAATTACTCAGCATTACAAATATTTATTATTAGTTTTAGTATAATTTATGTAGATTGTATAATTATTTTATCAGTGAATAAATAACATGAAAACATCACAATTTTTCTACAAAAGTTTCAATTTGAGCCAAGTTAATTTTCATAACAATTCATTCATTTCATAAAAATGGTTTTTATTTAATAATACTCGTACATAATACATACCTATACATATTTACCAAGAATTTTGATGTATTTTTATGCTTAATGTTTTATAAGGGTTTCGGGATTGTTACTGATTAAAAAAATCCGTTCAAAATATGTTTCATTTCAATTTTTGTAAGCTTTTTGAGTACATTGTGTAGTTATCAAAAGATACAGGATAGGAACTTATAAGAAAACATTTTGAAAATTAGCAAATATTACGATTCTTGCTACAACCTTTCCAGTTTACGATGCGTAGATATTTGCATGGATAATATTATATTATACTAATGATGATTATATGCAAAGAGCGGTTATCTATGTATAACCCGAATTGTAAAATACCGAATATCATTTCCGCGAAAACGTTTTTTTTTTCAAATGTCACTATAAAAATCCCGAAAGCTTATTTGACAACTCGTCCAATAACCGATTTTTTATATTAATTTAAATTTGATTAATAATACGAAAATGTATGTGTATAATAAGAGGAAACCTAACGAACTTAACTTAATAATTGATAGTCGAACCTTTATGAAAAAGAAGGTCTGGATCTGGGGGCACGGAAGTGGCCCCGGCCTAGTCTAAAAGCAACCAAGCATAAAATAATAATACAGAAACCTACCGAACCTTATAACTATTGCAAATGATACTGATGGCTAACAAACTTGTGTAAACAGAAACCCGTGTCAAGGAAAACATCTAGAATCAGGCAGTTCTATGAAACGGATTCGGGCAAGCAAGATTCGAACAAATGTATTTCGGATTATAGATAGGTTATCGCAACGCGCGTATACAATTATATTATGAAGTAAACAACATTTTGCTTGGTATGCGAATTTTTCAAACCTGATTTACCTAAGACCAGTTTAGTCAGTAAGCGAAGTCTGGACAAATTATGCCGATCATCAAGAATCTATGTTAAAAGAAAAACGAAATACCCGACTGCATAAAAGTGACTTAATAGAACCGTAAAAAACGTTCTTTACAACGTGGATAAAAAATTGAATATGATGGGATATGGGAAGAGATTTTAAGAGAAACAATAAGTGTTGATATAAACAAATTTTTGTAAATATTTTATGTTTATAAATTTAAATTTCGATCGTCGATTCAGAGTGAACAAGTATTTATATTAAAATAAAAACAAAATGCCAAACTGCAGAAAAGCAGTTTATGCAGTGCACGATTACTTACGATTTTGTTATGCTTGATACGTTGTTGAGTGTGCATTTTTTGTGAGAAAGTATGCGTAAAATCACTGTAAAAGACTAAATGAAGGCGTTATTTAGAATAATTCTAGTGAAAACATTATTACGAAAAAGTTTGTTGGAGTTAACGAAATAGCGCATTTTTTATTTGTGGAACAGTCATATTATTTTTTTTTTTTTAAAATAGAGCACATCAAAATCGGTCAAGCCGTTTAGGCTGTAGGCGATCATATAGAGACATATTACATACATACAGACACTCGAAAAACATAACCCTCCTTGTTATCTTATGTAAAAACTTTTAAAGCAATAAAAAGGAACCTTCATAGCATTAGCTGGACTCAGACTCGCTCAGTCGACTTGCCCCATTTTTTGTCGCCAAATCTAAATTGCAAATTTCCTCACAATCGTGTCGGATTAGTGGACTCTAAAATCTAATTGATGCTTGCAAAATTAAACAACGCAATAAAAACACAATTCTAGTGTATTCGGTAAAAACGATTTTGGGAAACCATTAGCACTTTTATGTTATTTGTTATCTCTTTCTTAAAACCAGACTGTTTTGGGTTGAGATGGCAATAATGATTACCTAGTGATATTTTATTCATTGAGATCTATTTTATTACAATCCTTGACAAGATATTTTCTTCTTCTTCTTTCTTCATTAAGAGAAGTGTGGTCGCGCAATCTTTTTACAGTTAATTGCGATATTTTCATACAAAAAGAGTGTTTTCTACCCCTAAATATTATAAGATTTCAACATTTTTATTGTTCCATAACTCAAAAGGCAACAACGGAACCCTTGTAGGATCACTTTGTTGTCCGTCTGCCAAGATCTTATTCGGGAACGCGCGGAGGATCGAGTTGAAATAAAAACCGTATACGAAGATCTGTAGTCCCTTGCAGCTGTGAAAAATTGAAACTTTTCGGTTATAGTTAAAAAGTTACAGCCGTATGTGTAGCAAAAAACCGTATATTTCGACACTCACAAAGGAATCAAAACCTGTAGGGGTACTTCCCGTTGACCTAGAACTATAAAATTTGGCAAGAATCATTGTATAGTACACATGAAGGAAAACAATTTGAAACTGTACATTTTTAATTTAATTACAAAAAATAGGGTCTATGCAAGGAATGAGGGTCCAAATTTTAAAGTGAGTTACCATATCATATGAAAGAGCTTCATTAGCACAAGCTAAAACTAGTTTTTAAATTATATTTACGAAGTGTAATTTTCGGATTATAACAAAATCTGTAAAAAATATATAATTTTCCCCTTTTATTAATAAATTAGAGTCCCCGGTAGTTTTTTATCTAGTAATAGTATGGAATCCTTGGTGAGCGTGGTTTAATTTTAGCCTTTAATTTTTTAACTTCGGAGCTATGATTAAATTTTATAATAGCAATGCGTAGAAACAGTTATGTATTTGTCAGATAAAAAAGAATCATCGAAATCGATTAAAAATCGGTAGAAAATAGTTTTCTCCTATTTGTTGCTATTCAAATTCAAAGTATTTAAATGCAAATGTAAAATGCAAATCTAGAGATACATAATAGTGGTCACCATGCTCTAACACCATGGCATGTGAAATATATAGATGATATTAAAAAGATTACAATATTTTAATTACTAATTTCATTTCACAATATAATAATACGGGGACCAAGTGCGAGTCTGCCAATCCGCACTTGGCCAGCAGCGTGGCAGACTATGGCCTAACCCTTCTCACAATGAGAAGATGGCCCGTTCCCAGCAGTGGGACAGTTTGTACAAACAGGGCTGATAAATAAAATGATAATATAATATAATAATTATTTTATTGTCCTATTATATTATCACCTGTGGGTGATCGCAGGACAATGTTTCTCTTAAATTAAAACAAAATAGAAATGAGTTTTACTATTATGCTTAATTAATTTCATTTAAGATTCAAAGCAACACTTTTAATAACTTTAATTACAAAAACAAAGGACTCTTCAATCTTGTAAGGATTCGCTCAACGCGCGCAGCTATCTCTCTCGCGCATCACGACATTTTTAAACATATAAAATCATTGCGTACGGATATTAAATAATCGGCCAAGTGCGAGTCGGACTCGCCCACGAAGGGTTCCGTACTATCATCTATAATACTACAAAGTTTAGTTCTGTTTATAAAATAACGAGAAATCAACGAAATTCCAAGTAGTAAATTGCAAACTTATAGGTAGGTTTTCGATACACATCCGGGCAGCATGACGACGCTCGCGCGAATACGCGTGGTTATGGCTCGCTCCGTGATGTTACCTCCCCCGCTACCCCGCTAAACCGGCGCTCGCACCGCGTTTAGATGCACGGATTATTTTCATTTTGTGAGTTTTTATGTATTAGATTAGGTATTTATTTTTATAGTTAATATATTTCTAAATATTTACTTACAAATATTCAAGTTTCTACCTTTTAATTGAGATCGAGTAAAAATTGCTTAAAAATTACGTTTGTTGTATGGGAGCCCCCCTTTAATATTTACTTTATAGTTATTTAATTATTTATTTTGAAAGGTAATATACAAGTAAATATTCTGTGAAAATTTGAAGCGTCTACCTGTTACCGTTTTTAATATTGAGCAAAAAAATACGAAAAAAACACGTTTATTGTATGGGGACCCCCCTTAATATTTTTTTTTTTTTAATTTTTAGTATTTGTTGTTATAGCGGCAAAGGAAATACATCATTTGTGAAAATTACAGCTTTCTAGCTATCACGGTTTATGAGATACAGCCTGGAGACAGACAGACAGACAGACAGACAGACAGACAGACAGACAGACAGACAGACAGACAGACAGACAGACAGACAGACAGACAGACAGACAGACAGACAGACAGCGAAGTCTTAGTAATAGGGTCCCGTTTTTACCCTTTGGGTACGGAACCCTAAAAAGTGAGAAATGAATTTGTTTATTTTGGAGAAATGTAAAAAACGTTTTCTTTGATATCATTTACATTGGCTGAGGAGTAGGAAAATATATTTTTCACTACCCCGTCGTCAGTATAAGTGATATCGGTACAAAACTTTTTTTAAAACATTTCTCCTATCTAAATAAACAAATTAATTTCTCACTTTTCCAATATCCCTAACCGATGATTTTATAACTTTAAGTTGTGATCCGCGAAAGAGATAGCTGTGCACCTAGAAGCTTATTACTTCAGATGCTTAAAATAATTTCCAATAACAGCAATATCTGTCTCCCGCTGCGCTCGGTATGAAAATAGCACTCATTCGCTAAACTAACAAAAACCAGCTTGATAAGTCCAATCTATTTGGCATTACAGCTTATTGAATCAAGGAAACAATATACTTACGATAACATTCATATTGTGAACTCGATAGTTTGTCTGTCTGTAAAGGATAAACGGCTGAGTCGATATTAATGATACTAAGTACATTTATTGCTTCGAACCGCGCTGTTTCTCTGGTAACCCAACGGAGTGGTAACCCAACGGGGTGGTAACCCAACTGGGACTTTATATCTTAAAAAAATAATACAGGAACAAGTATCTAATATTAAGTATCTAGTAGTTCTTGTGTATTGAAAGAAAAACAGAATACGCAACCGATAAGAGTGATTTTCGTACTGTAATTTACGCTGTCGTTACGCTTGACATGCTGTCGAGTACTTATACCTTTTTTGTGAGAAAGTATGCGCAAGTTACTGTATAATTTATTTAAATGAACTTTCTCTGTAATAGTTTTGTTTTAGTAAAATTAAACTGATTTGTAAGAAACGAAGTTAGGAAGTTAGGGTTATTTATTTTTAAAGTAAAAAACAGTGTGATAGGTAGAAGGAATAATAATTGCTATGCTAAAATCGGATACATAGAACTTCTTAATTTTTAGGGTTCCGTAGTAACTAGGAGGAACCCTTATAAGTCCTTGCCATGTCCGTCTGTCTGTCTGTCTGTCCTTTGTATAATAGTCATTTTGTTTAGGGACTTAGTCCTACATAAATGAAATATTGCATGTAGATGTGTTCTAAGAAACGCTAAAATGCCGTTGTCAAATTTTAAAAAAACGTTACCCTCCTTCTCACGCAGTCGTATAAAAAGTTACAAATAGGGGTGGCACTCCATACATATATTATAAAGAAGGGAGGATTTTTTTCAACTCGGGGTGGAGTTCCTGTCTGTATCGTTGAAGAAGTCTGAATTGTGATGCGTGCGAGATTATAGTCCGCCAAAGGTGAAAAAATTGTGTCCCCCCCCAAAAATTGTGTGTTATTTTGTACACTTTGTGATTACAGCTCTTCGAGATGTAGCTATAAATATATAAAACACTTAAATCATTACATTCAAAGATATTATATCATTGAGGTCATTGATCTTTTCGCAAAGTAGTCTAAATAAAAATACTGGCCAAGTAGTTTTCTTTTGACAGGCCCCATGAGGCCTGTCAAAAGAGTGGTAATATGTCTACCTTCTGAGCTGTAGGTCGTGGGTTCGATCCCCACCCAGAGCAAACATTTTTTTCTGTGTCTGGGTGTGTTTATATAAAAAAAGTATATGTGTATTATATCAGTCATCTGGTTCCCATAGCACAAGTTTTGCTTAGTTTGGGGGCTAGCTTTTGGTGTTGTGTGAAAATATTCTCCAATATTTATTCTTCAATGTACTTTAATACAGTATTATAGCTACGGAACCGTGTCTAGACACGGTCTTGGCCACTTATTGTAGTATCGAACTCCCTCTCGCTGACGCAGAGATCATTCTTATGGGTCCAGATATCTCAGCGCGCTTTCTTAGTCCATTTTGCATAACTTTAGGACCAGCTGGGCAGTGCCGTGGGTAAAATACTAGTCTATATTATATGATCAAACAATTTATTTGAAGCTCATTCGATTAAGTTGACCATACTTATATCGAAACGTCAGGAGTCCCGCTGTTCGATAACTGTCCATATGCTCGGGTGTGCCGATGTCTATCGATTCCATTGTTTCCTTAATACAGATAGATACATTGGAAAAGAAACAAGATAAGCTTCAACAGTCTATGACGCCCTGGTCCTATCTTAGCTACATACCTATATATTAAAATAAATCAAGTTAAAAAATTATATAGGTACATAATAAACACATAATGTTATTAATGCAATGAAAGTGCTCGCGATGATTAAATTAATGAGTCCAAGCTCAACGTGATTTTCTATTTCCATTTAGAGTTTCGTGATAGTAAAGGGAACCATTACAATTTTATTTGTCCGTCTGTGTGTAAGTACTTATAATATGGATAAATTTGTAAACGTTCAGAACGTTGCAGCTCAAAAGTAATTGTTTTCTTTTAAAAGTGCTTCCCCAGTTGCAAATATTTCTAAACAGTATCCAAATTGATACTTGTATTTACATTAAGAACCTTACTATAAGCGACAAAGTGACATCGTTTCATGGTGTATATCTATCTCTTTTCACGCCTTGTTCTTCTTTTGGATCGTAAGATTTATTTAGGTATCTGCACCGAGGCAAGTTACTACCACTATGACTATGTAAAAAGTCTCGCAACGCAGCTCTTCTACCACTAAAAGTTATGAGATCTAATGTAAAGCCAAGTCAAGTCGGTTAATTAATTTAGTCAGAGTTCCCGTCACGTAAAAAGAACGCTGGTTTGTTCGCGCTTACGAACAAATCAGCGTTCTTTTTACGTGACGGGAACTATATATATGGAAGCATTTATCCAACTATTTTGTAAGAAATTGTGACCTAATTAATTAACAACTTTTGTAGTAACCATATCAATATGAGACACCTTTATTTCTTTAATAATTAGAATGACTTGGCCATCGCACGACAACACAATCACAAGCATTGATCTGTTGTTTGAAATAGTCCTAGTTATACTCGTACATAGCACTTGCGAGCCAAATTTATGCATATATTATTAGGTAGATTTTGTTGTATGTAGATTCTATAATCATTTGCTATAGAGATGCTCTATACATCTCTATGCGCGCTCTCGCCGGTTTTTTTTTTGTTAGAAGTGACTCTTACAACCTTTTTTCCTTGAAGTATCGATACATAAACAATTTAGGTGAACCTCATTCGATTAAGCTGATGATTATATCGAGACGTTGTCAGTTGTCCCGCTGTTCGATAACTAGCTCGGGCGAGGCGATGTGTCTATCGATTCCATTGTCACCTTTTTATCGGATACGTTGAAAAAAGAAACAAGATACGAGCTCGTAAGCTTCTACAGTCTATGATGCCCTGGTACCTCTGTTATCTTTGGTATTCAATACAAGAAGCACTGCAAGTGAAAGTCTTACACTACATACACTATAGGTATATTTTTGCGTTAATAATTAAAAAAAAATGACTTTTATGTATGAAAATTAACTTGGATCAAATTGATTTTTTGGTGAATATTTGTGACGTTGTTTTCTAGTTTTTTTTTAAGTGCATTCATGCATTTTATAATTTCAAAAATGTGGGTATAAATAAATAAATAAATATTTGTGGACATTGAAATGTCACCAACACAACACCATATAGCCCAAACTAAGCAAAGCTTGTACTATGGAACTAGATGGCTGATAGAATACATATATACTTTTTTTTGTAAATATATACATATGATACATAGAAACACCCAGACACAGAACAAACATCCATGCTCATCACACAAATGTTTGCCCTGGGTGGGGATCGAACCCACGACCTTTCAGTTTAGCAGGTAGACGCAAACACACTACCAACTGAGCCACAAGGCCAGTCTCCTATTAGTATGCGCGAGTGAGACAGACGATATACGAACTACGGATTAAGATCCGACTACAGACGTCTATATCAAGACCTAAGTTAAAGTTTGAAAACATCATGAGTTAATTATTTATTTGGTTAATATTTAAAAATAATATTAAAATATTAAGCTAAGCAATTATGATATTGTAATAAATTGTAGTTTAAAGGAAATAAAATATACATAAAGAGTTGCAAAGTAAGTAGGTAAGTTGCAAATATGAAACTTTATGTAAACTTTAATGCTTTGAAATAGGAGACATAAAGTTTTATAGTATCTATTAGCTAAGCTCCATAATTTCACCCGCGTAGTGATGAAAACTGTTATGATGATGATGATGATGATGAAAAGTAGCATATGTCCGTCCCCAGATTCACAGCTATCTCTGTACTAAATTTCACTATGATCAATGCAGCCGGCCGCTTAGTCGTGAAAGGGTAACAAATAGACAGAGGGATAGAGAGACAAAGTTAATTTAGTTTATTTGTTTCGCGGTTTCGTAGTGATGAAACATGATGGTGATGATGATGAAAACATGTAACCTATGTCTCCATATAATAGACCTGTGCCCATGTCTCTGTAGCAAATTTTATTACAATTGGTTCAGCTGTTTGTACGTGAAAAGATAGCAAGCAGACAGAAAGACAAAGCTACTTTTGCTTTTAATAATTTTAATCATAACTAATGCATTAGGATTAGTTAGGAAGTATTTAAGAGTATTTTTTTTGCCCGAAGGATTGTAATAATTTAGTACAGAGTTAGGAAACGAACCTAAGCTACATTTCATCATCAACACCGTATATCATCACTACACTGGGACTCAGCTAGAAAAAAATAAGTGAATATAATATCCTAACTTTAAAATCCGGCTACGTAAGTCACATCCAGCAACCATAAACTCTGCAAAAGCTCAATAAGACAAAGGAGTGGTTGAACTCCGTAATGAATGAAGTGCTTCCAGAATGTTCGTCCTGGGAATACTCGGCGTATCGGGAATGTTGCCCAATTGGGAAAGATAAAGTGACGGAATGGCGGCCGCGCGCCACATTTTCAGCCTATTTTTCTTTTGTTAACGCTGGATAAGTTCTTGCAAATGGGTCTCGAGATAAGTACGCACCTACGGTTCTTAATGGTGGGTAAAGAGTTGGTGCTGATTTTTTTTTCTCACGACATTTTGTGTTGGATTATTTAGATCGTTTTTTTATGTGTTTGGAAAGATATCTTAGGAGACAGTGTATTTTGTACAACATAACTGCAGTACTTTGCAGAATTTACCGTGACTTTAATTATGTTATAGGATTATTTTTTTTACTTTTTAACAGACTAAAAAGGAGGTTATCAACTCGACTGCATGTTTTTTTGTATGTTTGTTCTTCGCCAATTATATATTTTTTATTTGGTAGGTAAATACCTCAGAGGTGGTCTCATATAAATTTTGCCAAAATCGTATGAGTACTTTGGTTTTTGTAACAAAATGACTTTAAAAAAATCTGAGTAAAAGTATTTAACAGGCGGTTTTTGCAGTTTTTTTGGAACTATAAATTATTGGTAGACAAAAGCTTACCTAAACGCGTTTATAGTAAACACCGAATAACAAATCATATAAATTATAATAATTTAATTTGTTACATTTTTCCTGGTGCAAAGGTTGGTTATTGCCATACAGCGTGGCAATGCTGCTTGCATTATGGGCACCTTTCCACCAAGGTCGATGCAGGATGGGTTTCAATTGACGAAATTTTAATTTAAATTGATTACTTTTTTACATGCTTTTAAAATTGTTAGTTAAATATAGAATTTCAATGTTCTTTTAATTGTAATAGAGTAGTTATTTAATTAATATATTTTATACATTGTTTCTTTTGTATGTATTACTTGCTTTTGTTAAAAATAAACTTTTCATATCTAATTCTATTTCCGCAATTGTCATTTTGCATCATCACGAAGTTAACAGAATATTTTGAGCATTGATAAAATTTTAGTAACATTTTTACCGATGACGATAAACCGCTTGCCAACAATCTACTTATTCTCGAGCACTGTCGTAATTTAGCTTATCTGTCTGTCTATATTCTTTATATAGACAGACAAGCTACTATAGGATTTATTTCGGGGAGTGTGCGCAAGAGCTTCACGACCTAATTACTCTCTCCATATTTCGTTACAGGACCAGCAGGAAGTCGGCACATTACCACCTATATTACAATATTTTCAAGCCTAGAGTGAATCTTCTAGATCGACGAGCTCCATCCTCGGCCACACCGTCGCTTAACATCAGGCGAGTTGGTGATCAATCGTAGATCTATTTAACATAACAAGTATTTAGATTAAAAAGAAAGGATATTATTATAATTACTAAAAAAATATAGCCTATGACAATCAGGAAGGGAATACGAGCGACACTTCACACATCAAAATCAGTCAAGCCTGTAGGCTGTCATATAGAAACATACACAGATACATACATACACTCGTAAATATAACCCTCCTTCTTACGCAGTCGGGTAAAAATACAGTTTTTGTTCAAGTATTGTAAACTACGTTGTGCGTGCTCTGTCGATTTTAAAATTCTTTTGTTGTAATTTCTTATCTAATTTAGGTATTTCGTTATTTATTATATGTTTATTGAATGTATATATTTAATATATATTTATTGAAATGTAGTTCAATTAAATGGACATATAAGCTTGAATAACAAAACGTCTACGAGCTGAAACTCTAAACGAAAACAGCTCCAAAGGTTTAACAATGCGCTATAAAACTAAACCAATTGTAAATTAATTCAAGTTTGTTGTTCAACATATCAAAAACTTGTTTGAGGACTTTTTTTGTGTTTTTAATGAAGTTGAATTATTGTTTAACGTTGTATTTTATAAGAGATATATTTAGTTGTTCATCAAAAATAAGTCGTGCGCGTTATAACAAATAAATCAGTCTTCATTTTTTTTTCTTTAAATACATATAATATATAACTATGTGAGCGAAGCGAATGTCTGTCTGTACTAGCAAGATTTTCAGTGTTCTGTCCGGATGTTTTGGATGGTTTATGATTAATACTAAAATTCAATAAATGGCCAAGTGCGTGTCGTGCCACGCGCTAAGTAGGGTTACATAGTAGTTACCTACATATCATAATTTACGTGACCTTAAAATAGGGTCTCTTGTTTGAAACTACCAACAAATGAGTTAACTTATGTTACTTTTATATTCATTCTTGACTTGTTTATGTAAATATTTTAATGAGTTGATCGACTAAGTATAACTCGATAACTTGTAAAACCTACTCAATTCAAAGCTTAATATTTCGGAAACGGATCCCTTAATTGAAAAATAGTTTTCGCACACCCAAAATGTTTTTTGACTACCTATCCAACGATACCCCATACGATGGGGTAGATGCGAAAAAAATAATTCATCCCCACTTTACGAGAAAAAAACTTTTATTTCAAAATTTTATTCTTATATATTATATACCAAATTACAGATTACTAGTAGTCTAGCTTTTGAGCAAAGCCGCGGACGGACAGACAAACGGACATGGCGAAAGTATATGAGTTCCTCGTCTACTACGGAACCCTAAAAATGAAGTTCAGAAAAACAATAACAGCCAAAACTAATTAAGAACAAGTTAATTACATACCCCTGTATAGTGATTAGTTTTAATGAACTTATCATACTTTCTGGAACAGATGTTACCGTTTTGGTGTGTGTCTTATTAAAATTGATAATGAAACGAAACATTTTTGGCTCGCAATTAAATAGCATTATTATAACTTCTAGACAGAAAATGGCTGCACGCGACAGCTTCTATTATTTTATTAGTTTTCTAGAATAAATAACATTATGTTCCCGAACTCACCTGCGCTAGAATATTACGTTTTCTATAGACGACCCTTTGTGGATGGAACGTGAGTTGAATAGCTTATAAATACCTTTTTTAAGATAAGAGTGAATGTGTCGCCGTTTTCTTCTAAGTAAAATATGGTCTGGTTAACCCTTAGGCTGCGTACACAAGAGATGTGGTAGATGAATGGCATATAGATGCGTAGCGAAACGGTGAGTCAATGAGCGGCGCGAGAACGAGGAGGTACCCGGACCAACTTGATGGCACAACCGGTTGTGCTATCGGGACGTGCTTCGATAGATTTGTCCCCGTGACACGTCTGAGTAGTTGGATAATGGGTAAATAGATTTTACTCAATCCCAAACGCTCATATGACAATGGGGTATGTAAAGAAAAATTTAACATATTATGATGATTCCAAAACCATTTCGAGGTTATAAGAGTATGTCTCTAAACCATATTTATTTACTTTAGGCTCTTATAATGGTGATATGGTGCGTATTTTTACGGAAATATAAAAAAAAATTTGACCTTTAGTCGACCTCTAAATGACGTCACAGAACCGTATAATCAGACGGATTCGTGACGTCATCACGACTTTTTCTTTAAAAAAGTAATAATAAATAACTACTGAACAGAATTAAAAAACCGGACAAATGCGAGTCAGACTCGCCCACCGAGGGTTCCGTACAAACTAGTAGATAAAAGGATGAAATCATATATTTATTTATATTTTCCTTCTTATACCGAAAAATATACATCGTAAAAATATTTAAAACCCTGTTTTAACTTATGCTAATTAAGTTTTTTCATATGATACCCCACATGATACGGTTAATTCACTTTAAAATTTGGACTCTCATTCCTTGCATAGAGACGGTATTTTTTTGTGATTAAAATTAAAAATGTCCAGTTTTCGGATTTTTTCCTATAAGTATGTGTACTCTAACACAATGCTTCTTGTCAAATTTCATTGTTCTAGGTCAACGGGAAGTATCCCATAGGTTTTGATTCCCTTGTGAGTGTCGAAATGTGCGTTGTTTACGACATATTCGGCTATAACTTTTTTTTACGAAAACTGAGAAATTTTATTTTTATTTGTGCAGCAAGATACTATGGATTTGCATATATGGTTTTAATTTCAACTCGATACCTTCACGAATTCCCGAGATAAAGGTCTTGATACCCGGACAGACGGACATACGGATAGACGGACAGCAAAGTGATCCTATAAGGGTTCCGGTTTTTTTTTTCCTTTTGAGGTACGGAACCCTAAAAATGAAGACATTCCTCCGTAATTGTTAACCGATACCTATGGAACTAGTGATACAACTTTGTATCTCAAGTACCATTAAAGAAAAGTAAAGAAAATCTTTACATGCCCCATTACTAATAACAAAACAAAAACAAAACAAAATATCTCGTTTCTCTCGAATGCGCTGCGCTGAGCGAAGCTTGGGAAGTAAACTATTGGTGAATGATTTTATAACGCACTGTACAGATGCCTTTCAACACGATTTTATTAGCTTCACCTGTATGCATGTTTGTTTGTTTGTAACCGACTCCTTTGGACTTGATTTTAACCCACTTCAAACGGTCAGATTTCATTCAAACTTTGTAGACTTATCGAGGACCGATGACAATACAATAATTTGAAGCGTATTTTTTTAATTATTATTATTTTGATGAAGGGGAAATCTTCCAAAGTTACCCGGCTGCGTTAAATATTCCATATACAGTTATATAAATGTAATATATATATATAAAATTTCAGTAATAAGTACTTTCGTCTTTCATCAACTTGAACCTTGCTTCCATCGTCAGGTCAAGAGTCCTTGAGTTCGCGAACGAATGATAAGAATACTTCATTTGATTTCGTAGCTCTCTGTCTAACGTTACAAGTAAATATCTTATTTTTAGGGTTCCGGATCAGACAAGGAACCCTTATAGTTTCACCATGCACGTCCGTCCGTCCGCACGAAGGGTTCCGTACCATTATCTATAAAAATTGGAAAAAAAATCACGTTTGTTGTATGGGAGCCCCCCCTTAAATATAATTTTATTTTGATTTAATTATTTATTTTTAAAGTGAATAATATAACTCAATATTCTGTGAATATTTCAAGCGTCTACCTGTTGCCGTTATCAATTTCGAGCAAAAACGAGCAAAAAAATCACGTTTGTTGTATGGGAGCCCCTTCAAACATTTATTTTATTCTGTGGTTTTTAGTATTTGTTATTATAGCGGCAACAGAAATACATCATCTGTGAAAATTTCAACTGTCTATCTATCACGGTTCATGAGATACAGCCTGGTGACAGACGGACAGACAGGTAGACAGATAGACAGACAGACAGACAGCGGAGTCTTATTAATTGGGTCCCGTTTTACCCTTTGGGTACGAAACCCTAAAAACTGGTCTCCAGTCATCGAGCTAATATACATTACGTACATATATGTACATTAGGTCAATGTTTCCAGTCCTATTTACAACTGAAAATTGCAAAAATCTGTTAAAATATCACTGAAAATTCTACGAAATATTGTAAAACTACATCACTTTCAAAATACCGTCGTGTTTTCAGTCTCTCACCTTAAGTCTCATATTTAACCGCAATAATTGTCTATTTCAGACCCAGTTAGGTATTTACTACCCAGACTTGAAGCCTATCTTTAGCCCCCAGCCATGGATAAATCAAGGGTTATTTACGTTGTTCAAATGTTATTAAGCAGTCGGAAACTTGACGGCAATGTTAGTGGAACTATTTAACTGAATCAACTAGAATTGGCTGTGAATTAATATAGAATTTCCTCGGTGCCGTCATAATTGATTGCTTACTTGGGTCCGGCTATCAGCGGGGGCACTCCACTGGTGGCTGTCAAGTAACATACGTGTTTAATTGAATATCACCATCGCAATATATCATAATAGCAATCGCAATATATCGCAATAGGTCACGCAACGAGCTATGGAGAGAGCTATGCTTGGAGTCTCTCTACGAGATCGAATCAGGAATGAAGAGATACGTAGACGTACAAAAGTCACCGATATAGCACAGCGGATTAGTAAGTTGAAGTGGCAGTGGGCAGGGCACATAGCACGTAGAACTGATGGCCGATGGGGCCGAAAGGTTCTCGAGTGGAGACCACGTACCGGCAAGCAACGCGTAGGAAGACCAGCCACGAGATGGACAGATGACCTCATACAAGTGGCGGGAAGACGCTGGATGCAAGCCGCTTCCAATCGGTCATTTTGGAAATCCATGGGGGAGGCCTATGTCCAGCAGTGGACTTCTTATGGCTGAGATGATGATGATCGCAATATAATGTAAAGGCACTATGATAACGAAGGAGAAGATATTTGTAAATTTTGTGTTCGCTACTCAAGGCTTGTATGTTACTAGTTACTGAAAACATAAAAACAATGTGATTCTTCTACTATTTAACGTCACTACCAGAACGCGTCTCGCCGCGCCTCGCGAGTCACCGACAGAGAGTGATGTTTGTAGAAGAATCAAATTGTGTTTTTTTAAAGACCGCCGAATGAGATTTAAACTATACGTCACTCACGGATCACGTGAGTGATCCGTGGTTTTTATTTAAAAAAGATCTACAATTGATCACCAACTCGTCTGATGTGTGGCCGAGACGTGCGTCGATCTAGAAGATATTTTAAGAAAATTTTGAAATCTCTAGTGTTTTCGAGGCCAAAGCTATGAGGGTCTAAAAATCCGACGAATCGCTTCGAGAAAAGATAGTCCCGGCCGTAGCCGCTGGCTCACATGGCGGAGGCACGACCGTGCCCCCAGTTTCATAGTAGCCGTGAAAATTTCAAGATTACCTATCTTGTAGCTCTCAGGTAACAGAGATGGCAGCAATGTATTCCATTCCTGTGCAGTACGCATCACGCATCAAGAACGTGGACTGAACCCGTTGAGTAACAACGGATTATTGGCATTTCAATGAGAAATGGCTGATGATGTGCCGACTTTCTGTAATTTCTGTAGAGAAATAGGGAGGGAGGGATTTCTCTGCAAGTGACTATGTAGAAATCGACGTCCTCCGCCCTACATTAGACGGTAGTCTATTTCATTTTTTTTTAAAGGTTCTTCGGTGGCTGAACATGCTTTGACCTCCGACACGCAGCACTACATTAGATTTGATAAGGTGAAGGTCCTGGCACGTGAGAAGTTGTTTGTGCCCCGAAAGGTCAGGGAGGCTATAGAAATTAGAATTAAAAACGACCGACCTTTAACAGAGATGGGGGATGGCACTTAATTACCACCCACTTGGAAACCTTGCCTTCATGGAGCTCGGGAGGATGATCGTGAGCCTGGTGGTGATATTGCGAGTTCTGTCTGCTGGAACATTCCTGACACTCACGAGATTTCTAGTGAAGAGTACATACACTTCAGCTGAACCAACGCAAGAAAGCTGGTCTTCTCCCAACCCAACCGTTTTGCAACCGATGACGTCACGTGCGGCTCGAGCGGCATGTTCGCAGAGCGAGGCGTGTCACCGACCGAGAGTGACGTTTGCGCTGCTCCTTTGAAAAAGACCGCCGAATGCGGTTGAAACTATAGTCGAATTTTTCGGCTTAAAACAGACGTGAGTGACCCGTAGTTTTTATAAAAAAAAAGAACTGATATCAAAATACATTTTCATAAAACATTCCGTTAAAATCACAAAATGTTCGCGTAGTAAATGTAAGAAAATCAAAACTGAATCACCGAAGTTCATAATTTCATACTCAATCCTTTGTAAAATATCGTTCATTCCTCGTCGGCACGTTTGTTCATTCATAATTTACCTTTTCGTTTATTGCTCTCCGAAACACATCTACAACTTTACCGTCAAGTAACTGACGGCGCTAGCATCGCATTGTATATACTAAGTCGTCATCGGTCTGAAGAAAATTATTGGTTCCAGTTTCGGACCGCATCGCAGATAAATCGTTGGAATTGTATATATTTTCGACTGCAAATAGTCACGCTTGAAAGCTGTTTGCTTTCATATTTATTTATTTAGGTAATTACGTATTTAAATATGGACGATTCTCGATAGTCTTTTTGGTTTTCCGATAATGGCTTCGTTCTGTTTTTTTACCCGACTGCGTAAGAAGGAGGGTTATGATTTCAAGAATATGTATGTATGTTTGTATTTCTATATGATCGCCTACAGCGTAAACGGCTTGACCGATTTTGACGTGCGTGGTGTCGTTAGAACCGTCTTCACTCCCTGAGTGTCATAGGCTACAGACATAGAAACTTACATACACTCGAAAAACATAACTCTCTTTACGCAGTCGGGTAAAAAGTATGTACTACACGCATGGAGCTATGGAGAGGGCTATGCTCGAAGTCTCTCGAGCATAGCCCTCGAGCCCTGAGATCGAATCAGAAATGAAGAGATGTGTCACGCATCAAAATAACAAAACCGCACCAGCCAATTTCGTCTCTTAGGTAAGTATTATTTGATGAGTGGGTGTCACGTCAAGGAGGGATTTTCGGCGCAGAATCGTTTATGGGTTATTTATAGAAAATAATTGTCAGAGCACACCTCTAGGAGTATTAAGTATATTTTTTTCCTTTTTAGCGAAAATAATTTCTATATTGGAGCCGACTTCAAAAAGGAGGTTTTGAATTCAGTTGTATCCCCGTATTGTTATGTCTGTCATTATACAAACGATTTGGATATTTTTGGTTTGAAAACTATAACTTTCCATCACGTGGATGTAAAGTCTAAAACAAAATTCAAGAATATAGTGTCCCGGGTTGACCGATATTCATATACAAACATTGACGAACTTAAAGATTTTGATATAAAGACTCTATGTCGCCGCGCTAAAGCCTAATCTAGATTAAGAAGTCTAGAGACGTCTATTTTGCAGCTTTTTTTTGAAAATCTAAATTATTTTAATCGTGTAAGGGGGCTAATTAGATCTCATTGAGCTCGGACGTTTTTGAGGACTGATGCTACATCCCGTTGATACTTTATCAAAGTTTGTAAGGATAAATTTTCAGACTGGTCCCATAGAAACTTCACCAATGTCGGCTTTCGGAAATTGCGTATTTAGAAGTAGGTTGTTTCAGTTTTTTTTTTCTTTAGAAACATCAAACTTTTAATTCAAGAACAATTATTGTAATTATTATTATCGGTTTTTGTAAACCATAATTATATTACTTACGAACCGTGTAGGTAACTTAAAGTTAAATTTATAATGAGGTAACAAGGTATAACGTAATACATGGATTATGAAGCACGAAATTATAAGGCCGAAGGTTTTGTTATAACAGAACTCTACCTTGTCTAACGGTCTTACCGAAAAATGTTACTTAACTTTAAGCATTGCTTAACATATTTTGTCAACTTCTCGCTGACACGTAATGACACTTGCGGAAAGAAGACAGAGAATTTAAGACGATGGTTAAAGTTTAGTAACATTTTTCGGTAAGGCCGTTAATGTGTAACCTATGCATTAGGATACCGGACTGAACCGATTTTAGAACAAACTTAATTAGACTTGACCATATATCTATATTTTTGACCATATATTTCAGTTATCTGAAGTCTAATTGCATAAAGTTGTATTTTCTTAAAATTTGGTCAACTTTCAGTTTACCACGCAATTGTTTATATTTAATTGTATTTTGGTACCTAATTAAAAAAACTGAAAAACCGACTTCAAAATACAAAATTTTCTTTTTAAAACAAAACTACTTAATCGATTCGAAACTATGGGACTAATCTGAAAGAATCCTTTCAAAAAATATATTTAATTACACTAATAAAAGGCGTAAAAGGTAAAGGCGAAAGTTTGTGAGTGTGTTTGTATGTTTGTTACTTATTCACGCAAATAGCTAAACTGATTTTGATAAAATTTGGTATAGAGGTAGTTGATACCCTGGATTAATACATAGGCTACTTTTTATCCCGAAAAATAATATCTACTTTTATATAATTTACGTAAAACAGCGGATAACGCCGCGCAGCTATTAGGTTTACAAATGATGGATTATGACGTATGAAACATTAAAAAAATACAGTCGAATTGTTAACCTTTCTGAAGCCGGTAAAAATAACAAATAATAAATGACAAAATTACGGTTTGGACGATCCTCTATTGAAAACTTCGGCCGAAGTTATTTCCAGCTAGGCTAGACCCAGGCTGGTTTGTCTGAAAATTTAGCTTGGTCGTAACGTACAAATATAATTATATATACATGTTAGTAAACTTACATTCGTTAACGTTAGTTACGAAATAGACGGAAAGTGACGAAAAGACGGAAATACTTGTTGGAAGATCCGGTAAATTCCAGCGGGAGTTTACACGTGTACAGCGTAGATGTAACTTACGAGTGCGCGCGGGATTTTACCCTTCTTTTGCAAAATAGGGAAAATAATTAGTGTAAAAGCGAATTTTGGCATAACGTAGGGCAAGGTATCTTAAATTATACACTTGGATTGAGTTGGCGCTCAAGCGTAAACCTATTGCTACATTAAAAAAACTTAAAGTACTGGTGGATGGGAGTGGAGTTAATGGGTGAAAGGGGGTGACATGGTCCTTTATTTAGTTTTTCATAAATAACTGGTAAACGGCGGCCTGTAACAAAAAAATTCTCTTATATTATAGTAATGTAAATAAAATGCCCTATAAAAAGCTTCGACATACTTTTTGAATAGAATCAATACTTAATGAGAAATAGGGAAAGCAAAATAATGTTAGTTTAGAAAACTCAAAAATCCCGACAAAAAAAAACAAGGCTCAGAACACTCTCGATGAAATCTTCTTTCAAACAATGGAACTAGATCAAAATCGGTCCATCCTTTTGAGAGCTACGATGCCACAAACATACACACAGATCTACAGATACACAAGTTAAACTTATAACACTCCTCTCTTTGGGTTGGGGTAAGAAAAATGGTTGATTGGTTTTGTAAATACAAAAAATAGAAATAAAAACTTAACCTATTCGAAAACTTAGACTACAGTAGAAAGGTAGGTAGTCAAGGTTGTCTGGAAGAGATCACGTACGTAACGTGCACGTAAGTATTTTCTTGTTAATTCGTGTTTTAGATATGGTTTATACAATAAAGAGTTCACCTGTCCACAGTAGATTTTTAGTAGATAACCAAATACTAAGTATTTAACTAAGTAAGTTCGTAT
This sequence comes from Lycia hirtaria, assembly GCA_947563715.1. NCBI lineage: Eukaryota > Metazoa > Arthropoda > Insecta > Lepidoptera > Geometridae > Lycia > Lycia hirtaria. The sequence continues at coordinate 2,851,419 of OX387385.1, read as the reverse complement.
AGACTGAGTGGCCAGCCCTATTGTCAGAGTTATTAAGTCGCCGAAAGGCCTCCTACCTGGCTTGACGATTGCTGTTTTTTAAGAACAAACAACCGTGACTTACAAATTAACGTGTCATCCGACCCACGGTAGCGCTCAGATGCCACTCACGGTCACCCATCCGAAGACTGACCGGTCTGTCCGTTGCTTGACATTGGTGATCGTTCGAGAACACCTAGCCACAAGCGCTACGTAAGTATTTAACTAAGCGAAGTATTTGCCAGAAGGTTGACATGATTTTCCGCTCTCGCCTTTAAACGCAATTCCTCGGATTATTCTCAGCACGAGCGTTTTATTCTATCTTCATTTGGCAAGACTTTGAATTGCTCAAGCATTAACAGGCGTTCCGGCACGCTTTCCTATGTTTCGGGTCAATTTGCCTCCGATAACTTTCCGTCATCTTTTTCCTTTTTTTATTGCTCATTGGATGGACCCAAGTTATTTTACTTTATGTATGTACTTATGTAGCTAATGATGGATAAATATTAAGACAGTATAGAGATGAGACGTAATTATGTATTTGTACAAGTGTAAGTACTTATAATATTATGTTTAGTAAAGTGGGAAAGTGCCTTTATTATTACAACAAAATAATATACAAACTACACATACTTAACTAAACTACTACACGAAAAGCGAAGTGATACCAAGTTGTGAATATTTTATACCTGGCGTTACAATACGACAGGACGAAGATTAGGTTGAACATCAATAATTATGTGGACTTAAAATAAGACTTCTTGTTTGACTATAATGTTCTTACGCTTTAAGTTTGTGAGATTTGAACGAATTTTTGATTTTTACTTCTCCGAGTACATTTTTCAAATTGATCGACTTTTACTCCTTAACCTGTAAAGCTTACTTAGCTGTAATGGTTTTCCTTTTAATTTCATAATATACCTAAATTATGCTACTGCCATGATATTTTTCACGGAGGTATCGATAGTTTTTGTAACCTCTTGTGCTAAATAGATTTAAAAATAGACGTGAGTAACCCATAATTTTCCAAATTAAAATGTGTAACAACCACGTTAGTTTTCGTAATAAAATATGTAAGCGTCGTTCAAACGCCTAGCCTATCCACCGCAAAAAAATAGAACCCAGCATCTATTTGTCTCCATCCCTAAACTTTATCATCGTACAGTGCTTAACCAGTTTTTCTTGGTTAGAACTGGCCCCGCCGCACCAAGGACTCTTCAAATAGGTCCTCAGAGACAGGTGGGTATATTTTATGCCAAGACGAAGGTCGGGCTTCGGATCCGCTTGATCGGTGTCCCGATAGAACGGTAATAAAATATGTCACGGTGCTCACTTCAAGTTGTAGGAATGTAGTTAGGACGCCTGGAAGTCTGTTAAGCCTGTAGAAAAATGAAAAACTTGGCTGGCGAGCTTTAATGATACGAGAAAAATAATTGGAAAACACGGGTCGCTGGTTTGCTCGGTGTATACACACAACATAGTAATAAGTACATAAATTAAAAAAAAAACATCCCGTAACGATAAGTCGTATTTATACAATAGTTTGTATTTATGACAAATAAATAAATAATAATATTTTTTTAGTATCTTGAATTTAATTCTGACCAATCTATTATTGTATTTTTAATTAATTTGACCAATTTTAGGTTATTTTTATGTATTATTTTTTGACGTACAATATTTTATAATATATTTGTTCGCTCCATTAATGCATGCTGGATCCATCTTTAATTATTGTGGCAATTGTAATTATATTATTACTATTGTGAATATTGTTATTGTACACAATGTTGATGGACTTAAATAAATAATATAATAAGGTCACGGACCCTGGTGTCCGTGGAGCTAAAAATTAAATAAAAACAAATTGGAAAACACAATGTCCGCCTGAACAAGTATCTATATTATATTAGAAAAACAAAATATCCATAAGATAGATAAGCATAAGAGCTATTTTCGTATCGTAATATTTCAGGGTTGATATGATGTTTAGATTGTTGAGTGTAGATTTTTGCGAGAAATTAGCCCTAAGCCATTGTAACCGCGGCTCTACACTTGTGCCGTGAATTCACGGCGCGAATTCGCGGCAGAGGCGCACCCTCCACATTCACGGAAACATTTGTGCCGTGAAACGGACATCGAAACTGCTGCTGCGTTAACTTTGTTTGATGAAATCGTTCGAAAGCGTTGGAGAAAAAGGAGTAGATTGATGACTGAAATATATCGTAACCGATCGATATTAATTTGAAAACTAATCCTTCTCCAGGCGTCATAATTTTACTTTTATTATTACGATGTGAATACTTCGAGTCCCACAGTATACGTTCAGCGTAAAAATATTTCAAAAAGCGAATTTCTAATTCACTATCTCAACGTATATTGATCCGATGCGCTACCATTTAGCTCGCATTACACGTGCATGGACGCATCAATAGTCAGGAGCAAACTGGCACGGTGCCGTGAATGTGGATGTGCGCGCGTGAACGAGGCGCGAACTGCTGCGAACCCTTTGTCGTGGGACAAAATACCGACTTCGATCGGGGAACAGGCGTGAACGGCCGCGAACGCCGTGAAAACCCTCCACACTTATGTTCACGCGTGTACGCGGACGTTCACGGCACAAGTGTAGAGCCGCGGTAAAATGTATTTAAATGAGAATAAGCATTTGTTTTAATTAGCATTCTATTACTTTTTCGTAACTTACAACGAGTTTTTGTGTTACAAATAAGTGATTTTACTAGAATTATTCAAAAGAGCATTCTTTAGATTCATTTAAGGGTCAACGGCAGACATGTGGCGGGAAATTCAAATTTCAAACAGTTTCTGTGCCCTTGTAGCTAATCTGGTAACTATTGTAAGGGATTGAAAGTTTTGCGGCAATATAAGATTATTCTTTACATTATCATATCAATATAAATAAATCTAAATCGATAATGCACCTCAATGCATATATACCCCCGAGAAGTTGCAATATCCGAGCTCCATCCTCGGCCACACCGTCGCTTAACATCAGGCGAGTTGGTGGTCAATCGTAGATCTATAGTGTATAAAAAAAAAATATAAATTTGCTTATAAGGTACCTACCTAAAAACTACAGTTAGTTTGTACCGGTACCTTCATTCGCAGAGCGCTGATACTTGTAACTGTGCTTCCTACGCTATCGCTATTCTATTACACATAAATTCAGCAAAGTTAAAGGATTAAATTGACATTTACATACGTTCAGTGAGTATGAGCAATAAATAAATACGCAATTTCGTTTACTTGGATGTCATATTTTTATAGTTATTTTGATTTTTAAATAAAAACTACGAAATATCCGACTATAGTTTCAACCGCATTCGGCGGTCTTTTTCAAAGGAGCAGCACACACGGAGCAGCATACAAAAACATACAATCGAATTGAGAACCTCCTCCTATTTGGAAGTATTTGGAAGAATTCTTTGCCGCCATCTCTGTTTCCTGAGAACTACAATTTTGCAATTTTCAAGGCTAGAGTGAATAGATATCTTCTAGATCGATGAGCTCCATCCTCGGCCACACCGTCGCTTAACATCAGGCGAGTTGGTGGTCAATCGTAGATCTATTTTGCGTAAAATAATATTGATTCATAATACAAAATGAACAATAGAAAAGGAAGACCACTACTAATATTATGGGTAGCGCCTTTATTAACTACAACACAACAATATACAGACTCAACTAACTAAACTACTACACAAAAAGCACATCGATCACCCCAGACCGATAAAGGTCTAAAGATAATCCAAATGCTCAAACCCACTACCAGTTACCAGTTGGAATGGCAATGCTTAATATTATTACTGCTAAATACAATAGTGATTAAAATAAATTAAAAAATAGTTAATAATTATTTCATCCAGCATTTTATTTATCCTGTCATGTTGTTATAATACTTGGAAAAGGTATAAATCCCCATTTCGTGTGTAGTATTGCATGACATCTTTATAAATTCGCCTTATTTCAGTTCGAAGCTCCAGATTGAAGAGTCAACACGTCTGAAGACGCCTTGAGAAAAGGTGAAAGGCATAAGACCAAGCTAATAAGCTAGAGTTCATTGAAGCTAAAATACACTACATATTTGGGAATGCAATTTTGCTACAGTCTTCAATTTCAGTATACCGGAAATCTCACAAAGATTCGGTAAGTCTAATCTCGTGAGATCTCAGTATTTTGCTAGTCTCCCAGTTTAGAGAATCTAATTTAAAATATTTTTGATAACAAATGGATACTTAATATCGCAATTGATGATTGACTGGCCTTGTGGCTCAGTTGGTAGTGTGTTTACGTCTACCTGCTGAACTGAAAGGTCGTGGGTTCAATCCCCACCCAGGGCAAACATTTGTGACATGAGCATGGATGTTTGTTCTGTGTCTGGGTGTTTCTATGTATCATATGTATATATTTACAAAAAAAAGTATATATGTATTCTATCAGCCATCAAGTTCCATAGTACAAGCTTTACTTAGTTTGGGCTAGATGGTGTTGTGTGAAATGTCCACAAATATTTATTTATTTATTTAATATTTAATTTTGCAAGATTAATCTCGGTATATTGAGGAAGTAAGGTGAGTAAGGAATGCATCCTTACTAGAAGTCAAATTACATTTTCAAGATAAATTTTCCCAAATTGACGTTAGATTAAATAAATTTTATTTAATTAATAGTTTCATCAGCCAGACACTTATCAATGAGCGTAATTATTTTTTTTACTTTACTAACTCCCACCAAACAACCAGGTTTTATCACCAAAGACATAAATAATATTAAACATATAGTCTATTAAAAATAAGATCTGAGAAAACATAAAAGACTCCTAAGTATATTGTTATTTAAAAGAATGTACTGGTGTTTTGAAATACATTTGACACAATTTCATAATTATATTATAAAAGCTAATTTTGTTACCTTTACACGCTCAAACAGCTGAACCGATCGTTATGAAAATTAGTATAGAGATAGCTTTGGACCTAGAGACGGACATAAGCTACTTATCATCATCAAAATCATCACCGTTTTTCAAAACTACGCGAGTGAAACCGCGCAACGCAGCTAGTCTATAAATCGGGGATTATTGTTGATCTATGATTTTTAGTTATTTTCCTATCATAATTTCAAAGAATCCCCCCAGTTGCAAATACTGCGATCTGCTCCATACAAACGGATTTATTTTTACTAGATTAATAGGTTACCTAACAGGTATAAAGGTACTTCAAATAAACTTAGGTAAGTACCGAAATTAAAATAAAGTAAGGTCCTAATATATCACTTTTGTTTTATAACCTACCCGTTTCCTCTATATATTACCATTTTACTATACAACCTGATTGGCGGAACCACATTCGCAATACCTAAGTAAAATTACAGTAAGCATTTAGTTACTTGAATAAGTCCCTTCTAAAAGTAAGTTGGTCGAACAGCACGTATTAATGTGGGTTGTCTAATAAAAAACGTAATAATGTTTTCCTTTAAAAGGACGAACGGAAGAATCCCATTTATTGAATTTCCACAGAATTTCACTGTCAAATAATGTATCTAATATGATCTTTCCCAGTATTTCATCAGCTCAAATTGCGTATTGCGTGACTTTTGTTCCAAAGTGCGCTGATTAATGCAGGTGGTTTCAGTTTTTTATTCTATAATCCTTTATAAAAAAATGTCTGAAACTGACTTTTTAAAATAAACGTATTACGCACGTTTCGCGAATTACAAAGCATATATGTATATACTATGACGTCATAGTAATTTCACTCTAAATCGCGTTGCTACAGAATATGATAAAATATTTTAAGAAGAGGGTAAGATTGTTTTATGTTCAGCAGTGGATTTCTTGTCTGGAACTACGAACAAAATTCGTATGTCCGAAATGATGGTGATCATTCTTCTATTGCAACTAGTTGCCAAGAAAGAACATAAAACCCTTATAGCCACCTGTTTCAGAAATTTGCCTAAAGCGGAAATCTAAACTATTTCTTACTAAAATATAATTACGTCAAATTATATTATCCAATAGTTTCACTCGTTGTTCGGCTTGCTTAGTGACTACACGTATTCATTCGTTCCGACGTCGTGAGCAATCCGGTTTTGCGCTTGCATGGTAGTGGTGCCTATCAGTCGATAAATTATTTATCGACAATGCACCTCAAACCATAATGGATAAATTCCTAACAAGAACATCATCGACGGAGAGTCTCTCCAACAAGAGACCAGCTGAAGACGACATATGGAGGAAGCCGAAACGAACCTTCACCAACCCGAAAAGTTCAACTAATCAAACATCTTTTAAAACTTCTAACCGTTTCGGAGGTCTACCTGATGATGCCGATAGCAACCAAGGTGAGAATTCACATGTTCTTAAACCAAAGCGAAACATATCAGGCCGTATCCCAGTAATTGTTCTGGAAAAAAATGATGATTGGTCCCATAAATCCATCATTGATATTGTTACTGGTTTCACAAAAGAGTTTCACCTCCAATATAGGTCAAGAGACAAAATCGCAATACATTGTAACTCTAATGAGAGTCACAAAACCCTTGTCAAGGGCCTTCTTGATGGAAAACATCTTTTCCATACTCACGACAGAAAAGATGAGAGGAAATATAAAGTTGTTATCAGAGGAGTACCCACTGAAGCAATAGATTTAGTTAGTGAAGAACTGTCATCCTTAGGTTTCGAAGAAACTACAGTAACAACACTAAAAAGTAAATCTACGGCCAACAAATCTTCGTGTTCACCAATTTTAGTACAACTCCCTCCTGGGGCAGATATTACTAAGTTTAGACAGATTAAATATTTGTGCAACTGCGTGATCCAAATTGAAAGATTCAAGTCGAAAAACAATTTTGGCACACAATGCTACCGATGTCAGCGTTTCGGCCATGCGTCGAAAAATTGTAACCTCAAAGAGCGTTGTGTGAAATGCATTGGTGACCATCCAACTAAAGATTGTCCTAAAAAAGAAAGAAACAGCCCAGCTCAGTGTTGCAATTGCAAGGACAACCATCCAGCAAATTACCGCCAGTGCCCAGCCAGGACAGAATATTTGAAACGACTGCAGAAGAAGCCTATTCAACCTCAAAAAGCTACGAAGCAACCTGAACCTGTTAAACCAATATCACGACCCCAGAAAAACGAACGCTCCTGGGCAGAGGCTGCATCTTCTGCGAAGCCACAAAGGATTTTCCTTAAACCTGATGAGACTACAATTATCGATCCTGTGACCACTGAAATGCTGCAGCTACTAAACATTATTAAATCAATTAAATATGAGTTTACAACATGCACAACAATGATGGACAAGGTTATTCTTGTTTTATCTTACTTAGGTAATTATGTTTAATAAGGCTAAAGAGCTGCGTATCTTATATTGGAATGCGGACGGTATTCGTGAGAAACTATACCAACTTGCAGATCTTGCTGTCTGCGAGTTGAGTTCGGATATAGTTGCTATTTGTGAAACTAGGATTGGTAGACAAGTGCCCCTCCATATTCCGGGATACAGGTGCTATCGGCAAGACAAACGTTATGATAATCGCGGTCAAGGTGTAGCCATTTTTATACGTTCCGATATTCCTCACTCGCAGATCACTACCCCGGACCTAGAGCATTTAGAAGCTGTAGGTGTTGAAATTTCAATATCCTCTTTAAAAGTCAATATATTTTCCATATATCAATCGCCGAACTTGACTCTTTTAAAATGTGATTTAGACCTTCTGTTAAACACTGGCAAACAGGCGTTACTTGTAGGTGACCTTAACGCTCGTCATCCATACTGGTGTAAGTCCTATAGTAAAAACTCTCGTGGTGAAATCCTATTTCAGCATATGCAAGATCGCGACTACATCATTCATGCTCCTTCTGAACCTACTCTAATCCATTACTGTATTGGTCACAAGATGTCAACACCAGACCTGGTTATAGCATCTAACGTCCCGACAGTAAAAAATATTAAAGCAATTACAGCACTTTCATCCAACCACTTACCAGTATTGGTAACAATAGGCGGTATAGTAAAACGGCAGTCTCATGAACAGTATTGCTATAAGTCAGCTGACTGGCAAAAATTTCGGTCTTATTTGAATGAAAACATCTCACTAACAAGCAAAACCATCAGCTCAAATGAGCTAGTTGACGCAGAAGTTAACACCTTGACTAATGCGATTACTACAGCTAGACATTATTCTATTCCTAAAATTAAAATAGATCATAAACCCAAGCCATTACCTAAATTTATTAAAAAATTAATCAAACTAAAAAATAACCTCCGACTGCGTGATATTTACTCTACTGACCTAAATTTGCATAAAATACTTAGAGCTAAAATAAATGCCCTCCAATACAGAATTAAAATACTGGTTCAAACTCATAATGACAAAATATGGAATAGTAAATTAACAAAAATGGAAAACTCTCATCTTGAGCTATGGCGCGTTGCTAAGTCCCTTAAAAATCAAGATTCGAATATTCCACCTCTAATCAAATCTGATAATAAGCTTACAACATCAGTGGTGGAACAGTGTAACGAATTGGCCACTGCATTTAGTAAAAATATGAGCCTAACCACTGATTGGGTAGATGATAATGTTGATACTAGCGTAAAGGCTTCAATAGACATTATAAACATGTCTCCCAACAGTTGTTGCAAAGTTGAGCTAGTTCGACCGAAAGAAATTGTCAGACATATTCGTCATCTAAAAAACCGTAAAGCACCAGGTGAAGATAACATTCATAACATACTTTTAAAAAATCTTCCACAGAAATGTATAGTGTTACTGGCTAAAATATTTAATGCTTGTTTTAAATTACAATACTTTCCTACAGCGTGGAAGTCAGCTAAAGTAATTGCACTTCCTAAACCTGGGAAAGACCACAGGCTAGCTGTTAACTATCGGCCGATCAGCTTATTACCATCACTCGCGAAACTGTTTGAGCGTGTTATTTATGAACGGCTGCTGAATTATCTTGATGACCGGTTCATAAATGAACAGTTTGGCTTTCGTCACTCGCACTCGACTATTCAGCAGCTGGCTCGTGTCAGTGAACATATCTCCCATAACTTAAACCTCAAGCAATCCACGGGGATGTTTTTATTAGACATAGAAAAGGCTTTTGACACCGTTTGGCATGACGGCCTGTTCCATAAGCTTTTACAAAGCGGAGTGCCTATAAATCTAATAAAACTCCTACAATCGTATCTTCGTGATCGTAGTTTTAAAGTTTATATAGGCAATACGTCTTCCGAGGCTTTTTACGTCCCTGCAGGTGTCCCTCAGGGCTCAATCCTAGGGCCAATCTTATTCTTGGGATACTTAAATGATATTCCTAAGCAGCCACGCACTAATCTGGCGTGCTTCGCAGATGACACTGCTTCATATACCTCATCAAACGATGAAGATTTAGTTGTTAGCAGGCTACAATTATCAATAAATTCACTTTCCGATTACTTTACAAAATGGAAGCTAAAATTGAATGAGTCAAAAACTGAGGCCATTATGTTTTCTAGGAAACGAAAGCCTCCAATTCGAACGTTAACTATTAACAAGCATAACATACCTTGGTCTAAATCCGTAAAGTACTTAGGAGTACACCTTGATAATAAGTTAAATTGGACTACACATACTGAAAATTCAAAACTAAGAGGCCTTAAAGCGTTTGGTGCATTGAGCCCTATCATGAATAGGAAGTCTAATCTCAGCTCTAAGACCAAACTCAAAATATATACAGCTCTAATAAGACCTTGCTTCACTTATGCCGCGCCCGTATGGAGTAGCACCTGTCTATCAAACCTTGCTAAGCTTCAAGTTTTGCAAAATAAGGCATTGAAAATCGCATTCAACACTAAATTTTATGATAACATAAATAAACTACATGATAAAATTAAATTTCCTACATTAAATAATTTTTTAACAAAACAAACAATTAAATTTTATATATATACTAATCAAAATCACAGAAACAAACTAATTTCTAACATAGGTAAAACTCGGTTATCAAAACTTCCATATGTCGATACATACAAAAGATATCGTTTACCCCATCACTATTTACTCGGCGACGATTGCGGTTGACGCATAAATTAGCCAGTCATGATTCTTTGTCAATTTTTAACAGTGCAAATACGGGTAGCTGCACCACTATTATGCAATTAATACGATACGATTGTGTCCAATTATCATGTTGTGTTCGTCGTTTGTGTTTTATGTTTATGTCAACATGTTTAGTAGTTAAGAAATTTCATTATATACATTATTAAAAGTACATTGGTTACATAAATGCACTATAACAATTTTATAAGTTAGCCATAATATTAACCATATCGTATGGCAATATAACCACAGGTTTTAAAATGTATTATTACTTAAACATAGTTTTTTAAAATACTAATATAGGCGTTTTTAGTCTGATAGTTATATGTATAAAATGTTATGTTTCTACAATTTATAGACTGTGTCTATATTGTATGTGTAATTTTATTTATGATAAATAAAGACCTTTTGAAAACAAACAAAAACAATAGTTTTACGTAAATATTGAAATATTGTAAAAAACTTATTTAAGTAAATTTGTTACTTTATTGCATAAATTGGTGCAATAAAGTAACAAATTTACGTCAATGTTAATTAAAGTTTCTGAATATTTAAAATTGCGCGATCTCAGTTCGGGGCAAACTACTAATAATAAAAAAATGATATTTTATGGGACGCATTAATATCTTACCTCACCCCCATAGATCAAATATAATGCCCTGCCCCACCCTATTTGCGTTACGATCGACTCTATCAGTTCCACCCTATTCAAATATTGAATAATGTAAGTTTGTTTGTTAATGTTTTAGCTCTAATTAATCAGTTTTATATTATTTTATCTTCCCTGTTAAAGGTTAATGTACTGGAAAATATTTAAGTGCATCATTTCGCTTGAATGAGTTTTAACTGATGCACGTAATATTACTATTATGTCTCTTGACATTATTGTAAACTTTTTACAGGTAATCTATCTATAATCCGAAATACATTTGTTAGAATTTAACTCGCGCGAATCCGTTTCGTGGACAGGTCTGATTCCAGATGTTTTATTATACGAGTTTCTCATATAACTTAACATTAACTTAACATACGATTTTGCACAAAAAAAATATGCCGTCTTTTGATTTTTTATTTTTTTTTTGTGCACAACGTTGTTTAGACGATTGGTAGCTTCCGTAGAAAAATATACGAACCCCTTTACCGTACCTATGTCTAATTTTCTTTAATATTATATTACTGTACAAACTTGACTTTCCGAACAAATGTAATTTATTTTGTAAATAAAACATAACTGACCAAGTGCGAGTCGGACTCGCGCAAGAAGGGTTCCGTACCATTATCGCCGTATTGCCGTTAAAAAAAAGTTTGTTGTATGGGAGTCCCCCTTAAATATTAATTTTATTTTAATTATTCATTTTTAAAATGAATAATATAACTCAATATTCTGTGAATATTTCAAGCGTCTACCTGTTGCCGTTATAAGAATCGAGCAAAAAACGAGCAACAAAATCACGTTTGTTGTATGGAAGCCTCCTTAAATATTTGTTTTATTCTGTTTTTAGTATTTGTTGTTATAGCGGCAACAGAAATACATAATCTGTGAAAATTTCAGCTGTCACGGTTCATGACATACAGCCTGGGACAGACGGACAGACAGACAGACAGCGGAGTCTTAGTAATAGGGTCCCGTTTTACCCTTTGGGTTGCGAACCCTAAAAATAAGTTACGAAGGTAAGTAATTCGTCAAGATACTTTCATTTCGGGAACCAGTCGACCGGAAGCCAGTGGTACGGTAAAGACCGCATTTCATTTGGTTTTTTCGATGCCCACCTAGAGGGAGAACCGAGTTTGTTGTTTTTTCTTAATTAATATGGGAGCGGAGGTACAGACGCTCGAATAGTTATTTAGTTGCTCCAGTAGTTGTTTCGATGCTCGAGTCATCTAATTTGAATCTTGTACCGTAACAATAAGATGGTGATGGTGACAAAAAAGTAATGACCGCTTGTAATTAACATAACGGTAGGTTCTTGACCCGTTCTTTTTTTATGAAAGTAGGTTTAAATATTTAGTTAACGCTAAGTTTTACGTAACGTTAAGTTCTCCGTAACGCTAAGTTCTACGTTAGGTACTGCGTAAAGTTAGTTTCTAGGTAATGTTAGGTTCTACGTAATATTTTTACTGTTCGGCATCCCAAAACTCATTTTTACCATTTATACTTAAAGTGCCCTAAGAATCTGTTCCTCCCAAACCCTACATATTATCATTCAAACCCCCCAACTTTGAAAAAGATTCCTCAGAGTAGGCGTCATCATTATTAAAAGTATAAGTTTAGAAAACTAAATCCCCTGCCAAAAAAACGGCTGAACCGATTTTGATAAAACATAGCTAAAAACACTCATTGAAATCAGATACAGATACAGATTTTATTGGTGAATCATTACAATATGTCACACGTCAAAAAACACTATACAATAACAAAATGATAAAAAAAAGACGTGTGGCACTCGGAGACTGCCGCGGTAAAGCTATTGCATAATAGCTTTACGCGCGGTGTGTTAGGTTATTTTCGTTACGGAATTTCTGGATTCGGTCTCCACGCTCAAGGCCCGCGATAGAAGCTATGCAATAGCTTAATAATAACAATAATGTTAGAGGCGCTCGGAGACGATGGAGGGGAGGACGGCCGATCGACATAAAAGAAGCGCCATTGGTGCTGCGAGCCTCTTTTTCATTCGGAAGCGGCCGTGTTGTGAGACTGACGAGTACATGCCGGCGCAGACTATATAAGGCGGTGCCTGCGCACGGTCGAGACAGTTTTTGCCGCGAGCTATCGTCGATACTACCTACATGGTCCGACATATTTTTCAAAAAATTGTGTAGTCGAATCTCTGCCCAAATTTGTGTAGAACTGTGTAATTATTTTTAAAATTAATTGTGTTACAAAAGTAAAATCTGTGTAACATTGAGATTGTTGTGTTTTTTTAATTTAATTTGGTTTAGATTGCCAAAAATAATATAAGTACATATGATTCATTCATTCATATACATGCTATTATGTCATTTGTTACTACGCAAGTAATACTTTGCTCCGAAATATTATTTTAGTGAGGCTTTGCTGACCAAGAACTTCTTCAGTCGAATTTTAAATATTGCATTTGAATCCTCTTTCAAGTAAAATATACTAGATCGAAATCGATCCATCCGTTTTAGAGCTATGATGCCACAGACAGACGTATGTCTGTCTGTAGAATCATAGCTTCTATCATCTTCTATCAATTCTTCTAAGATCATTAGTTCTGATATACAGATATATGTATAAATACACAGACACACAAATACACAGACACACAAATGCACAGATAAACACGTCAATCTTATAACACCCCTATTTTTGGAACGGGGGCTAATATAACGCAAACAGTGACTGTGTGTACAATTCTCACAAAAAACAAAACATATCCTATAAATGTAAGCTTATACTAGTAATGTAGGTAACATTACTAGTATAAAAAAAAACGACAGTTAAAATAAGAATTAACCTTTTTTAGTTTGATAAAAACATAGAGAAACGGAAAACGTGTGTCAAGTCATATCAAGATAAAGTTTCTAAAACCGCATTAGCCAAAGGCTAGATTAAAATCATACAGCTAAACTTAAATAATTAAAGCAACCAACTCCTTTGATCCGCTTTGTCTCGCCTTCAAAAAAGCCAGACCAAGTCAAAGCTTAAAGGCGAAACTTGGTATCCCGAACTCTAAAGCCGAACTTAAAGCAAACTTTATTGTTTGCTGTTAACGTATTTCTCGCTTCATCTGAAGTTACACAATATCACCTAACTTGGTACGGTTTGGTGAATTCATAATGGAACAGTTAAACTTTAGAATCGATCGCGTACGGGTGCTAAATAGTAAATATTCGATTTTGGGGCCAATCAAACGGAACGCCACCCACACCGACACGGCTTGCCGTGACGCGAGCTTAATGGAACCATCAGCGTAATTAACATCTAAGTAATATCTATTACAAATATTTGTGTTACTGGGTGTTCGGGAAGGATTCAAAGACAGTTGGCACGATAAAATGTGACTAAAAGAAGCTGCTTTAAAATAAAAATAATAATTTTTAGTAAAAAAATAATAACTCGCCAGTTGGTAATCGACAATGTGGTCGAAGTAAATAGATTTAGAAGATTCATTTTTAATAGACTTATGTTGTAACTTTCACGGCAAAAGGATGCCGGCAATTTGTTTAATTCCTTATCTGTACGAGCTAAAACTGAAATTGAATGAATCCAAATATTAAAACTTGGTATGTGATAAATACATTGAAATAAAAAAACATGTAACACCACAGTATACTCTGTGGTGATTGTTTTTTTTTTCTTCTAAGCGAATCGCAGTTGTCAAAGTCATATTTGCAATAACGTCATATGTCGCGACGTAATAGGTCAATATATACGCACTCGTGCACTCGACTTGTGCATTTCTTTTTCTCTCAGGAATTTTAGTATAAAAGCCAGTGCAAGGGTCAGTTGAGAGCTCTTTTACTTCTGACCCAAACCCAATTGGCTCACAACCCTGAAAGTTCTGTAACCTTCTCAATCTCGTCAAAATTAAATAAACCTGTAAAAACTTTTAATCTATTTAAATTATCTCCGACCGCCCGCTGTTAGGGTTTAGGCTAGGTTACAAAGACTTTACTAACAGCATAATAATATAACGACTACGTTATTCTATCCATCTTAAATTATTCGTAATATGTTGCTTTTAAATGCATAGTTAAATAGATGCATATCTGTAAATTTTGTGATTGAACCTGACAGTAAATCGATGTATCGGCTGTTTTTATAACGTTTTTAAGATCAGTAGGCGTATATGAACTCTAACTGCGATTCAAACTTGATCTTTTGTCTCGCTCCCTCTATACTGTATAACTATAGAATGACCAATACAAACATCAAAGCGAACTTTGCTATTGGAGCTTATAGTACGCCTGCAGAATTTCGTATAACATATAAATCATCCCAAAATATGTCTGTCATCTATCCAAACATCATGTATTCATTGTACACTTGATAAAGCGTGTTTTGATTGACTTGCATGTACGAGATCAAATAGTACAACTTAATACAATGAAAACAACCAAATAATTTGCATGTTAATACAACATGTTGTACTCAATGAGATTAATTTATCTATAGAGAGGTTATACTCATTGAACATGAACTAAAAGCATGGCAAATGCGAACTGAGGTTCTCAGTACTTTCGAGAATAAGTCTACATCCTTAAGGCTTTTTAGTATCTTGTAAAATCACTAATTTTCATCCTCGGCCATACCGTCGTTAACATCAGGCGAGTTGGTGGTCAATCGTAGATCTATATTGTATAAAAAAATAAAATACAAAAGTTCATTAGAGATTTAGGTACATTAAACCGATTAATCTATAAAAATCGCACACTACCCGCAATAACAAAATAAATTAATTTGACGTGTATTAAAGCGCCGCGTGGGTGAAAAGCTTTATGTACTGACAGTAAAAATATCCGAGTTTATGGGCGTTATTCGGACGTGTTTGATGGGGAATACAATATTAATATTCAATAAGTAAGGTCAATATACCCATCAATCAAATCAATAGGTTTAATAGAAGGTTGCCCCGCATCATCAATATGATGTACTTGAACTTGTTTTGTGGAGGTTTTGGCGAGAACTTGGAAATAAATTCCGCCGTCTTATATTACGACATACGTACATCGCCGACGATGTACGTATGTTTCTATACTAGTAGTTCTACGAACAGTAGTCCTCGCGAGAGAGCTTATTTGCAGCTCACCTTGGATCATCTGTACATACCTAATACCTACATAAAGTTGGCTTAGGAAGCCGTATTAAAAACGAAAGAAAATATGGCCAATTGATGCAGAGATGCAATCGCTCACTCGATCATCAAATAATTTTATAAATAGAGAAAACGTAAAATCAAGAAAATTATTCTGCGCTAAAATGCAGCAAGCACACCCACGCGCCCTCACTGTTACACGCAATCTCAAGGTGGTTGTCATATCTCGACAACCACTTGACCAATTCTGTTTATTTTTACGTCAAGTTGTAATAATTGTGTACTTAATCTACCTACCAAATATCATTGAAATCAGTTGGTAATTAGCGCCGCAATAAACTTCCCCTTTTTATGGGGACCACCCCTCCTATCAAAAAACGCCGACGCAAAAAAAAAAACATAGAACCTATACGCCAAGTTTCATCAAAATTGGTTCAAAATTACGTCCTGTACGCGATTACGAACATACAAACAAACTCACAAACAAACAATATGACAGACAAAAGAAAATTTGGCCAGTTAATGCAGATACGCTAGGCTCGTTCGGTTGATGCAGAGACGCCAGTTGATGCAGAGACGCTACGCTCGTTCGGTTGATGCAGAGACGCCAGTTGATGCCAGTTGATGCAGAGACGCTACGCTCGTTCGGTTGATGCAGAGACGCCAGTTGATGCCAGTTGATGCAGAGACGCTACGCTCGTTCGGTCAATTATCTCCTACAGCTTAAACAGCTTGATCGATTTTGATATATAAAGCTACATTGTCGTAATAATAATAATAAAACTCTCTCAAAAAGAAAAATATGTGGTTTTCCTCGTAACCTCTAAAAACTAACTTTTTCATAGCAAATAGATGATTCTACAAAAACTATTCTAAGGAATGTTCGTTTTAAATAAATTATACAATAGCTTATACTTTCTCATAAAAGCGCACTCAATGACATATTAAACGTAATTACATTAAGAAAATCGCTCTTATGGTTTGGTGTCTGTTGATTTTCTTTTAATAAAGAGTACCTGGGTGACCGAGCTCCACTCGGATTTTTTATGACTGAAAATACGAGCAAACCCGGGTTCACTAAAAAATTATACCGGGTTTACTAAATACCTACAAACCAAATTTCATTAAAATTGTTGGAGCCGTTTCTGAGATTGTATATCGACGGTTAAAAGGTAATAGGGTATAAGCGACATTTTAGTCAAAAATGAGTTATGAATGCTAAATGAAAGAGCGGAAATTTTTAAGTAAGGTAGCATAACTCATTTTTGACTAAAATGTCGCTTATACCTTTCGACTAAAATGACGCTTATACCCTATTACCTTTTAAACGTCGAATTATGTATTATACAAGAATTGCTCGTTTATCTTTTAATAAAGATACTTGTTTTCCAAAACTAGGGTTTATGCATAGGAGTCCGGAAGCCTCGGTGTGCGAATAAACCGGATACTTTGCCGGATTTAATTCAAAGTATCTCATTTTTCGTTTGTTTTATCTTGGCTTGTGTACATTTACCTCTCAAGGCGTATGGAGTGACCACAGACATAGTAGATGGAGCATGCGACTTCATTTATATGAAAACCTTGCGTGCCACATTTTTGGTACAGGCTG
Organism: Lycia hirtaria; assembly: GCA_947563715.1. Taxonomy (NCBI): domain Eukaryota; kingdom Metazoa; phylum Arthropoda; class Insecta; order Lepidoptera; family Geometridae; genus Lycia; species Lycia hirtaria. The sequence continues at coordinate 2,833,905 of OX387385.1, read as the reverse complement.
TGTCCTATAAACGATTTTGTGAAGGAATGTTCCATCCGCACGAAATCTATTCAACCCAATGCATCCGCGCGCTTGTACGTACCTACTTGTACGCTAGTAACTAGTTGACAAAATATCGAATCGGAAATATATATCAGCTGAAATTAAATAAATCTTGGTCGTCAACTGCGATTTTTTATCGTACTTGACACGCTCGTTTTGACACGCTAGGTACATACACTTGGGGTATCTATTGAAGTCTATGGGAGTGATGGATAATCTTAACTTTCCATTTCGCCTAATGTTCCTCTGATCCAGCCCGAAGACGTTTTCAGCCCTTTTGTTTTTCATCTAAAGAGCTATAATATAGCCTGGGGGTGGAAAAGTTCAAGGGGTAGAAGGGAAAAATCGACGTTTCGTACACATCAAACGAATACAGGCTGATATTTTACGGATGACAGGTCAAGCGATACTTTACAGGTCACCGATATTCCAATTTTGAAAAATAGAAGTTTTCAACTATCTGCTTCCCAGAGTACAAGCTTTGCTTTGATTGGGGCTAGATGACGCTATGGGAAAATATGTCAGAACTGCACAGTTTTTGTATATGTTAGTCTATACTAGCTTCTAAACATGTGTATTTTATCCACCATTATTTATATATTTCATTCATTTATATGAAGGAAAGATTTCAACAGTCAAACGTTGCAAATGTTGGTCACAATAAAAAATCTTAAAATAGTTCAATAATAACAATAATAAAATACATTAATGAACTATGTAATTGTCACCAAAATGGGCACGTCAAAAATAACTAAAGCATGCAAATTAATAATCCCCCGTGCGGCTCCCCGACCGAACGTCCCTAGCACGTTCGCGGCATTATCTCGCTGTATTGCCAGGGAAAGTTGGACTAGAAGCCCGTCGGGGTTCTTTCCCTTAAACGGCGTCCCAGATTTATATATCTATATATTTACTAGCTGCGCTCCGCGGTGCTACTAGCCTATATGTTAATCCAGGGTGTCAGCTACCTCCATACCAAATTTCATCAAAATCGGCTTAGCCGTTTGAGCGAGAAGAAGTAACAAATATACAAACACACTCACAAACATTCACTTTTATAATATTAGTATGATTATACTCCAAACACAATATCCGACATAGCACAAAGGATTAGCTGGTTGAAGTGGCAGTGAAAAGGGCATAAAGCAAGTAAAATTTTGATGTTTCGCTCTAAATTCTAGGTATTTAATTAAATATCTACTTTACATTCATAGCTGTAATAATATTACCCCGGAGGTGGTCGATTTTCCCCGCGATACAGTTTTCTAAACTATTGCGGGTAGCATCGTGCCCTGTCTGTTTTTGTAACTCTTTATTTTAGTTCCAAGTAAAGAATATTTCATTTCATTTCATTTCAATTGGTGGCCGATGGGGCTGAAAAGTTCTCAAGTGGAGACCACGCACCGGCAAGCGAAGCGAAGGACTACCAGCCACGAGATGGACAGACAACCTCATACAAGTGGTAGGAAGTCTGGAAGCAAACCGCTTCCAACCGGTCTTTTTTGGAAATCCACGGGGAAGGCCAGTGTTCAGCAGTGGACTTATTGTGGCTGAGATGATGATGATTATAATGACTCCTACGCGTGAACTGTTTTTGGATAGGTAAATAATCCAAAAACATTGACTTTCAATTTATCCCCTCATTACTCCACAACCTTTCGTTTAAAATCAACCTGTATACCCCCCCCCGAAGTCCTTGAGCCGCCTGACTTCCAGCTATTATAGCAAACAACGGGAAATTAAATAACATTTTGTTTTACGAGCGCGGTTAAAAGAAATGTTGCCTCTGACTGATGGAGTTATTTATAATATTCCTGGCTTCATATTATTTGATCACGGAGCGATTTTGATTTGACTTTATTGTTATTTACCGACTAAAAAGAAGGAGGTTAACTTTACTATTCATCTGTATTTTTTTTCTTTTATGTTTTTTATCGCATAATTCCGTCATTTTATAAACCGATTTCAAAAACTCTTATTTTTGTTTAAAGGATATACTTTTAGATTGGTCCCATAAAAATTTCATCAAAATCGGCTTGGTAGTTTGGTTTTTAAAACATTTGTGCATTTTGAAGTCGGGTTTTCAGTTTTTTTAACTACATTTTTTTTATTATATCATAATGTGTTGAGGTAATGTTATTAATTTATTATAATATAGAAAGATGGGTGCTCATCTAACCAAAGTTTTTATTTTTTTAATTTGAAACAGGCTTTCGCTTGACCGCTAACTACTGTAGCGGTCTACGATGGAGCGCGCTTACCTAGAATAAACCCATATAAAACATACATACATTTTATCTATATACCTACATAGGTACATCATCATCATCATCAGCTCACTTTAGTCTACTGCTAGACATGGCCTCTCCCATTGAATGCCACTCAACCTAAAAATGATTTGAATTTGAGTATGACCCACTGCCACTTCACATACAAAGGTACATACTTACATAAAAACATACGTACCGGGTGAATTACACATCGCGAGTGAATTGGTTTCTTCTTCGTAAGCGCGCTCCATCGTAGACCGCAACGTCGTTTAACATCAGGCGAATTGGCGGTCAAGAGCAAACCTATTTCTACATTTAAAAACAACGAAAATAATAAAGGCTTCACCTCCTTCTTGCACAGTCGAGTAAACGATGTGCAGGTTTCGTGTGCCCAATACCCATGTTTGATCCGCGAAAACATACAAAGTTATGAAATGGTTTGTCCAGTATGTTTTGACGCAGGTCATTGACTTGCTAGTTAAGTAGACATAGTTCAATGACCTCTCTGAGATAAACTAACCGTTTTCAAGGACCCAAACCCTCCGAGTACCTACATTAGTTACTTACTCGAAAATTATTAACTTAGGGACGCGACAGGTGGGCGCGACTTAAACGCAAGTTAAGGCTCTGTAAGTAGTCAAACTGTCTGGCTCCGTAGAATTAATTATGAAGATATATCCCTGAAAAGATGAATAAAATTGGCCAAGTGCGTCGGTCACGCACAAGGTAGGGTCCCGTAGTTGCGCTTCACTGTGTAGATTTAGAATAAAGGCCTATTCAGACCTGAGCGTTATTCGCTACCGCAAGCAGTAGATAAATCCGAGTGGGTATGCGTTAATTTCACTGTTTACACCAAATACACGGATATCGCTCTCGTGCGCGGTAACGAAACCCAAGCGATATCCGCGCGGTATTGTCCTCTACCCACAGCGGTAGCGAATAACGCTCAGGTCTGAATAGGCCTTTATGCTAGTTGTTTGATAGCTAGCTAGCTAGTAGTAGCTAGCTAGTAGTCCGTAGTTTGACTTCACTATTGGCTTAGAATAAAGCTACTTATTTGATTAACTACTTATAGTAGCGAGTAGTTGTACTAATAGAGTAAACTACTTATTTGATACTATGTACATATTTATTTGTTTTTGCGATTTAAATGGAGTTTGGACGAAATTTGCCGCTCCAAGTACAATTCTTGAATTGATTGTCTATAACTTCTTACCTTGTAAAGGCTAGTTTTAACTCGTGGTAGTTTTCCTTTTAATTTCATCATTCTAAGCTACTATCTCTAAAAAAAAACAAAAAAAAACTATATCTCCAAGGTGAACCGTTTAGCCGATAGGGGCCGATAGTGGGAGACACATGATTTTAACTAAATACATATATCACTTCAATGCTGCGTATTGCACAAGAATGGAATTGGCATTTTTAGCTCATTAATATTCAAAGTAACTTAGGAAAATAAAACAGAGCATCTTCCTTCTTCTTTTTTGTATTGGACCCGCATTAAAGCATTTGCCAGTGTCAAGTATTAGGATTTTCTCAAGTTTCTTGAATAAACAAGTTGTAAATGTTCTAGTCACAATCTAATTCACGTATACAGTCAATTTATAAGTCGAGTCCTGCTTCAGTAAAGTGGTGGCGACTTTACTAGAAGCTTCTATGGAGTTTTGCCGACAACGTAAAATCACACGTTTTACTGCTTTATTTCACCTGCTCACACTCACGCACTTTATCGAACACTTAATGAATAAAAAAAACACAATTTTATAGCATTAGTGTTCAAAATAACAAGTACTAAGACGTTCCCGCCAAAACTCGCTGACCCACAGAATATGTAATAATACTACCAGCTATTATAAAGATATTCTTCTTTTTTCCCACCGCAAAGAAGGCTGGTATTAAAAGTTATTTCTATATTGAATTGCAGAGAAATGTTTCATATTCAGTAGAATTTCTAATATCGAATGCACGTGCAAGACGCAATTGCGTTTTAAACGGTTCACGTGACTTCATGCATGACTGTGTTGCATTTTCAACCGACTTCAAAAAAGGAGGAGGTTCTCAATTCGACTGTTTTTTTTGAGTGAAAACTTCTTTAGCGGCGTTGTGCATATTTTTTAAATGTTAAGCTCGCGTCAGATTGTCAGATCGTAAAACGGTCGGTCAGAAATATATTCTAACGTTCTGCATTTAAAGTTCATTATTGTATGTACAAGCGCCGTACACGAAGCGTTAGCGTGTTTTACGACAATACAGCGCCATCTAGTACGTTGTTCTAGAACTAACTTTATTATATGAAGTGTTGTTTTAGTTCTTTAGGTTCCTCCAGAGGGGAAAATGGCGCTTTAATGGTTTTGCTTTCTTGCTCTTACTTATACGGATACGGGATATAAAATCTACCGGCTCTCTCGCAGTCGCACTCGCTGGTTATTCTCAAATGTAGGTGACATGAAATAGGTCTGATTTAGAAAAAAATGGTTCAAATCCTTCACGAGTCAGTCTTTTTGCTATTTTATTTTATAGTTTTCACTTCTGCCGGCACTCCCGGAGTGCAACCCATTTTTTTTTACATTTGTTACCTCAGAACGTCCGACTGGGTGATTGACCGGGTGGGAACCGATTTTGACATGCTGGACATGGCATCCCCATGGATTTCCAAAAGAAACGGTTTACATCCGACGTCGGACACGTGAGAACGATGTTGGTCGAAGAATTACGGAACTCGAGTGGAGATGGGCAGGATATATAGTAAGACGAGTAGATGACGAAGACGGGCACAGAATGGTGGCCTCTGGGCCACCATTCACCATTAGAGGGACTGGTTTAGTAGGCAGACCATCACCCAGATGGGGAGACGATTTATCGTCAAATCAGAGGGTAAGAGCTGGATGAGATCAGCGCATTACCGGAAAAAATGGTTTTAGAGAAGACGCCTATGTCTATCAATGGATCGATAAAAGGCTGAAATGATCATGAGGATGATGAAAATAAATTTATACTGTTTTGGAATTTTCTACATTTTCCTACGTCTATGCTTGATTACACTTTCAACATTTTAACACCCGACAAAGACATTATTCCCCGTACAATCGACTGGATAATCGCGAGCCGCGCCGGCGGCGGCGCACTGTGGTTTCATTTTCGAAGTTAATGGACAAATAGGAGATCTACTTTCGTCTTTATTCAAAAAATATACAAAATTGAAGTTGTTAGGAAGTGTCCCAGGAAACTTATTTTAAGAAGTCTTACTATATTTTAAGAAGTCTTACTATCATCATTGTCAATACATGTTTGAAAATAATAACTCAAGTATTAGGATTTTTAACACCCTGTAGGTATATCAAACGGCGTCAGCAAGCTTGAAACCTTAATATTTTTTTCGAGTCTTCCATTCTTCAGACTTTAAAACAATCTACTCAACTGAAAAGGGAAAAATAATACGAAAAAAATCAAAACTGGGCGTCTACTTAAGTAGGTACGTAAACCAACTATTTTATTCATAGTACCTACGAGTATAAAATTTACTCTTTTTGTTTGAAACTAAAAATTGTATTCACAAAACTTCACTGAGTAAGTTCGTTCAATTTTAAAATTTAAAATTCATTACTATTGTAACGCTTAATTTTTGCGTTATAAAGTATACCAGATGACAGATCCTTTTACATAATATGAGTGAAAAGCCTAGCGAATTTCATTCAAATCCGCCCAGTCATTTGTATAGCAAGTCATTTGTGTTTGTCATTTGGATGCAAGCCGCTTCCAATCGGTCTTTTTGGAAATCCATGGGGGAGGCCTATGTCCAGCAGTGGACTTCTTATGGCTGAGATGATGATGATGATTTGTATAGCGTCGTTGAAACGCTCATATTTTAAAATTTAAAAAGTCCATATCTTGAAAACTAAGTAACTAATAAAGTATCTCTCAAGTCCTAAGTTGAGAGATACTTTATTCAATAAAAACGTAGTTGGGATATGACATACAATGAAAAATTGTGGCGTGACGAATAAAAGAGCGTCATATCATTCTCCGTCACGGCATACGAATTGGTTTCACTGCCAAAACACGCCCACAAATAAAAAAAAAATCAAGACGAAAATTTAAAACTTACGAAGAAATTAAAACTTTTGTTCTTATGCCTATCAATTTCGAAATGAAACCACAGTGCGGCGCGGGCGGGGCGTGCAGACACGGAATAAAGTAATTTTCTAGTGAGACACGTCGTAAATAATATTATACGACGGCTTATACAGATGTCGCATGCTGTTTATTGATTGCGTGGAATGTACATTAGTCATGCTGGTAGCCGCGGTGCTAGATAAAATATGAAGATGTTATTTTTTTATTCGTTGGTGGTTACGGCACTTGAGGTCCAGGCCATTTGACTATCGATTAGATTCAAATTCCAGATAACGTATATCTTTTCGAAGTTGTATAGTTGGTTTATATAATATTATTATATAAACCAACTTGTTACTTACCAACCAACTTGAACTTGTCTGGACCATATCTTTATTAAATCCTCTGCCGAAGCGATCGGACTGATTTGTAATTCTTCCATTACGGATCATGACATTGTCGCGGCAGGTATTACTCGGAAGCTTCAGAATCACAGTCGTACCTCGAGACACCAAAAAAAGACGAACTACAATAATATGGTTTCCGAGATTAACAAAGCGGACTGGTCTGTAGTAACTTCGAGCTCGAATGTTAACACCGCCGTAACCGTCTTCAACGATATTTTAGGAACTATTATGATGAAAAACACCCTTAGAGTAAACTTAGGCAGAAACACAGCACCCATGAAGCCATGGATAACACCAGGCCTCGTTCGGTGCATGCGCCACCGTGACAAACTTCATAGTGATGTTAAAACCCATCCTAACGACATCCAACGTCAAAAAATCTATTTGAGGTATAGAAATTTTTGTAACAAACTTCTACGGGATATAAAAATCCAATATAATAGTCGACTACTAGAGCAAAATAAAGATAATCCGAAATGTCTCTGGAAAGCCATCAAAGATGTTTGTTACACGTCAAGGAATAATGAAATACCTTCGGAGTTGCTGCGTGGGAACGACAACGGAAAATCACTTAACCACTGTAACAGACACTTTGTCTCAGTAGGTAAAACTCTCGCAAGTTCTATTCTGAGCAAACTTGGTGTAACTGAAGAGTCTTTAATCAGAAGCCACAGATCTAACTCTCGCTGCCCACAATCTTTTTTCCTCTCTCCGACTTGTCCTGGTGAAGTAGCTAAAATCATTGCCAGCTTAAAAGGTGACAGCGCTCCTGGGCCTGATTCTATACCAGTAAAAGTAATAAAGATGGCAAGTAGCTCCCTTGTTATACCACTGGCGTTCATCTTCAATATGAGCCTGGAGACTGGCACTTTTCCGGACTGTTGGAAAGTTGCAGCAATAACTCCCATCCATAAAAAAGGACCAAAAGATTTACCCGACAATTATAGGCCAATAGCGCTACTTAGTGTGGTTTCAAAAATATTAGAAAAACTTGTCAATAACAGATTAGTTAATTACTTAGAAGAAAATAAATTAATTTCAAACAACCAATTTGGATTCAGACGGGGCCGATCAACGGAGGATGCAGCCTCATTGCTTGTCAATCTCGTTTCAGATCATGTTGATAGTGATGATAAATGCATTGGGCTCTTCCTTGATTTGGCGAAGGCGTTTGACTCGATCTCGATTGGCCTACTTCTGAAAAAACTAAACAACTTTGGCATCAGAGGCGTTGCGCTTGAATGGTTTCAAAGCTACTTGACAAATCGAAGGCAATATGTTAAAGTTGATAACCACCTTAGTGACCAATTAGCCATAGATTTTGGCGTTCCTCAGGGCAGTATACTCGGTCCTACGTTATTTCTATTATATATAAATGAAATATTAGAATCCAGCATTTCAAACACTGAGATCATCACGTATGCGGATGATACCGCTATCATTTTTCATGAAAAAACGTGGGACCGAGTATTCAGAACAGCTACTGATGGTCTAGCTAAAATAGCGAACACCCTTGATAGGAACCTTCTAACATTAAACGCTCAAAAAACGAAATATATTGCCTTCACTAAGACGTCTGTCTCCAATCCTCCTGTAAACTTCGACCTAAGACTTCATTGCTGCAATGCTCCTCTTCAATGCCCAACTTCTTCCTGCCTTTGTAAAGTTATCGAACGTACAAATAACATCAAATATCTCGGACTAACAATAGATTGCTACCTCTCCTACAAACAACATATAATTAACGTTTCACAACGAACACGTAAAATGATCTATATTATGAAAAATCTCCGTGATTGCGCCAATAAACCTCTTCTAAAACAAATATATTTTGTATTGTGCCAGTCCGTAATACAATACTGTATTTCTGTGTGGGGTTGCGCTGGCAAAACAATATTTATGTCGGTTGAAAGAGCTCAGCGGGCCCTGATTAAAGTTACTCTTCGTAAACCATTCCGCTTCCCAACAGACTCCCTATACAACGAATTCAAAGTATTGCGCGTTCGACAGCTCTTTATCTACTATGCTGCTTTTAAGATCTGGAGAACCTTGAAGACTAGGCCTGACTATGACACCCTCGTACAAAAAAGAGTATTTCGTTTACCTCTCCCACGTGCCAGCTCGTTAATGGCTAAGCGAAGTCCGTTCTTTTCTCTTCCTTGCGTGTTTAATAACATTTGCAAAAGAATTGGGCTAAATCCTAATATATCTACATTCGCATTTAAGAGGAATGTTCGTGAGTTGCTTTTGCAGCTGTCACGTGAAGAGACTGAAACCCTAGTACACAGTATTTATAAGGCAGTGTAGCCATCAGGAAGTAGTGTAACACTTATACCTGGTAGACCACAATCCCTCCTCTCCCCCTTTTGAACATCTTCCTTGCCACTAAGCCATTTAAGACTTAAATCCTCATTAGCTTTTAAATTGTTGGTACTGAAATGTACTATCAAAAACTTAGTAATAATTTAATATCATCAGTTAATAACTTAATATCTCTTTTTTTGCACCAGTAACATGTTTTATCCTTGTTAATACTCGCACTCGAGCCCCAAGTCACAAGCCTCGTGCTTAGTTTGGGGCTCACCGATAAAATTCAATTCTTCTTTTTTAATGTATGTATAACGTGCACATGTAATTTTTATCTGTAAGCATTTATTTTCTGGAAATAAATTTATCTTTATCTTTATCTTTAATATTTGTTCCTCATGATTGTGTTATAATAAAGAATGTTTAATGTTTAATGTTTGCAGTCGCTTCAAACTCGTAAACTATCGGCCTTACCGAAAAACGTGCATTGCTTAACATATTTTGTCAACTTCTCGCTAACATGTAATGACACTTGAGTAAAGAAGACAGAGAATTTAAGACGACGATTAAAGTTAAGTAACGTTTTTCGGTAAGGCCATTAATATATTGGTTTCAGTTTCAGCTTATAACAAGTCGGTTATCGACTTGGCGGTAAATGTTGTTCCATCGTTACTAACTGCTTATTCATAAGGTTCCGTACTAAGGGTGCGGGAGCCTATTCGTGAGACTACGGTGTAGTCTGTCTCTTAAACGGCTGTATCTTTTGAACGGTTATACATCCAAGTCTGCAAATTGGCAAGATTGTAGGGTTTACATTGATGTAAATGTAAAAATACTAAAAACTGGTCAAGGGAATGTCAAGCATGCGTAAATAATTTTAAAAACATTGGAAATTATTTACAGTAATAAGTTAGGTAAGTTAAAAAGAAAAACCTTGTCTTCCCGTAACAATGTATGTATATTAGCAAAATTTAGCAAAATTTGACAAAGATCACGGACCCCGGTGTCTGTGGTACTAAAAATTTAATTTAAAAAACACTTATTGAACTAGTTCTTGTATGAACACTTAGCATTTCCTTCCTACTGTATAAAAAATTCGTGAAGTTACAAATATTCTTGCCTTTTTCTTGGTGTCAGTGTTCACGTTTCGTTCATATCTTATGTCATGCATATGAGTACGGAAGCCACGGTATGCGAGTGATACTCGCACTTTGCCGGATCAAATCACTTAACGGCATGCTCAGAACTCCAGGTTGGCCATTAAAATTAATTTCACGTCAAGATGCGACGCTCGATCGCGTTCAGCCACTAATTTGTTGACAGACCACGAATATTTTCTTTTAAAAGCCATTTATTTTAAGCAAATAATGAGTATTTGCTGTGTAAAGTGCGGGTGTCTAATTAAACGGTAGCTTCACGTACTTAAAGGGACGACTACATCGACTTTACAGAGAAGTAAGTACAAGGTTTTTTTTATACTAACTTGATCTCGTCGTATACTTCATTCATTATACGAGAATGGGCCTGGATTTGAAGACAACCTTATAGGCCATATTAGGTATAAACAGAAAGTCGCATTCAGGAAGCGCATTCAAAATTTTTCAAAATTTAAAAAAAAAAAAAACTACGCACAATAAAAGCGGAGATAGACATAGACATAAAGCGTTTAGTTCGAGTCTTTGGAATGCTTATTCACTAACCAGAACGAATAAATTTGTGGTAAGCTATTTTAGAGAAATTAAAAGAATCATGCATCGATATCAGTTATTAAAAAGATTAATTATCATTTAATTATTATTTGATCGAGCTTTTACGCAAAACCATTTAAAAAGCTCTCAACCTAAATTACCAAAGTTATTAATGGTGATGGCGTCGATTAAACAAATTAACAAATATTGTTATTTAATTAAATACAGAAAATGATTTTGGAGTTCTGCAAGGATAATATAAATCAGTGATCTAGTTTTAAAATATTCTATTTCAGTATTACATGATGTAAAAATTCTTTTTTTCATCTGAATAGTTAAAATAAAAATGTCAGGAGCCTAGAAAATATGGATATTGGATTAACTCTAAGTATTTCCATATCTGTTAAAGAACACGCACACAAATACTTACAGTAGATCTCCTAGCTACTTCATTTTCGCCCGAATTTTTGCCAATAGCCCAGTTGTTGGTTTTACCAATTAATATGACTTCCCCTTCTTTTCGATTTCGGGATAGTCACTTGACTGGCCTTGTGGCTCAGTTGGTAGTATGTCTGCCTGCTGTGCCGTAGGTCGTGGGTTCGATCCCCACCCAGGGCAAACATCTGTGTGATGAGCATGGATGTTTGTTCTGTGTCTGGGTGTTTCTATCTATCATACGTATATATTTACAAAAAAAAAGTATATACATGTATTCTATCAGCCATCTAGTTTCATAGTACAAGCTTTGCTTAGTTTGGGCTAGATGGTGTTGTGTGAAATGTCCACAGATATTTATTTATTATATTTATTTATTTATAAGAGAAACTTACTGCTATTTTTATCTAAAAAAAACTTGTACTAATCGTACACCGGTGCAAGCCGCTTCCATAAGGTCTTTTTGGAAATCCATGGGGGAGGCTTAATCGAGCAGTGGACTTCTTGTAGCTGAAATTATGATGGTTATGATTTATGGTTTTTCCAAAATCGGCCAGTTGTAAAAACGAGACGCTTCACTCGCTCGATTAATTATCTATCTCCTACTTGATAATGGCAAATGCACATATCGCACGAGTCCAATATCCTGTAGACTTAAAAGAAGAATATTGCTGCTCTACGCTCAAAACCACAGATTAAGAATTTTTCGCTACGCTCAATAGATGGAATGTATGGTATGGTATACCATGTCCACTTTTTATTGCCAAAAATATATGAAAATAAAAAAATGCTGATTGTTGTTACAATAATACATATGCTCATATTTTTGTACGTGCGTTACGTCATTAGTTTAATTAGGTGACGTAGAACATCGCATGAAATTATCACTAATTTTTGCAATTAATTCATCATCACGTGACGCCAACTTGACCAAATGTATGACCGAAAAGTCGGAATGAAGCGGACACGTTTTATACAGCTGAGTAGCATACAAGCAAATTGTATGGCTCCTTCCATTGTGATAAAACTTCCTTGCTCAAAACCCATCTGACCGTACAATAAACAGAATGACATATTAAGCGGGATTAGAGTTGTACCGCTAGTCATTATCGTTTGTAATCTCGATCACGACTCCGAATGACAATTGAAATGTATTCGGATTGGTCGAGCTGCTTTCTAAAGACATTACAAATATTAATGTCGTGCTGTTACAACTCAGGAGCGCGCGGGGCTTCTTTTCTTTTTACCCCACTGCGTAAGGAGGGTTATGTTTTTCGATTGCATATATGCATGTGGGTATGAATGTATGTTTCTATATGATCGCCTACAATCTAAACGGCTTGACCGATTTTGGTGTGCGAGGTGTCGTTAGATTTGTCTTCACTCTCTAGGAGTGTCATAGGCTACATTTTATTTAATAATAATAATAAAACCTTCACAAAAGTAAACATGCGCCTTTTCAAAACCTCCGACAAACTTTTTCGTAATAAATAGGTGATTTTACTAACATCATTTTTTTTTTTTTTTTTTTTTATGACAAACTAGGCCTGCGTTTGACCACAATCTCACCTGATGGGAAGCGATGATGAGGTCGAAGATGTAGCACGCCTGCCTAGGAGATACCTATTCACTTTTTTCTTAAACAACCCCGGGTTGTATTTCATAGGGAACACCGACTCTGGAAGAGCATTCCACACCTCTGCCGTTCTCATCAAGAAATTGGATCGGAAACGCTTGGTGCGACTAAACGGAATCTCTACAGTGAGAGGGTGCCTCTTGTATGAGCGTCTGGTGGTTACATTATAGAACGGCGATGGTTTGATCAGGTCATGCAGCTCCTGTGCACACTCGCCATAATGTATTCTGTAGAATACCGACAGGCTGGCCACTTCTCGTCGGTGAGACAAGCTCTGCAGCTTCAAATCAACCAACGAGTCATCATTGATAAGTCTCTTGGCGCGTCTTTCTATTGAATTCAGAGCTTCTAACTGATATTGAGCAGAACCATGCCAAAGATGGGAGCAATACTCCATACACGAACGAACCTGTGCTTGATAAAGTGTAAGAAGCTGTTCCGGAGTAAAGTACCGCCTCACCCTAGACAAAACGCCCAATTTTTTTGCAGCGACTTTTGCTTTCGATTCAATGTACGCACCAAAGTTCATGTTGGCCGAGAGCTGGATACCTAAGAGGTTAAGGTGATCGCCCGTCGGTATTGACACTCCGCGAAAAGTAGGAGACAGCAGAAAAGGACTTTTTTTCGCGGAAAACAGACATGCCTGAGTTTTGGTAGCATTAAAGTTCACCAGATTAGCTTCACCCCATGTGGAGACTGCTTCCAAGGATGAATCAATACGACTTACCATAGCCTCTCTCTGTAATCGGGTGTCTTCACAACTGGCACGCGCACCGGACACGTATCTCTCAACAACAGTGCTGTCATCCGCATACCCATAGATTCCGGGCTTGAGCAGATCATTTATGTGTAATAAAAACAATGTTGCTGATAGAACCGACCCTTGAGGTACGCCGGCATTAATAGCCAATAGATCGGATGAGCAGCCGTCGACAACCACTCGAATCGATCGTTCCCTCAGAAAGTCAGATATCCAGTGGCACAGTCCAGCAGGGAGTCCGTATGATGGGAGTTTACTCATAAGACTGTCGTGCCAGACCCGATCAAATGCCTTTGAGATATCAAGTGACACGGCAAGGGCTTCTCCATGCATCTCAAACGCTTCGCTCAATATGTGCGTGAGGTACGCAAGAAGATCTCCAGTAGACCGGTTACGCCGAAAGCCATACTGCCGGTCACTAAAAAGTTCGTTATCTTCAAGGTACGATAGGAGCTTGTTGTTGATGACCCGCTCCATAGTTTTACAGAGTAGAGATGTCATAGAGATGGGCCTGTAATTGGTAGGGTCTGCACGACTGCCCTTTTTTGGAACTGGTTGAACATTTGCGATCTTCCAGATCTTTGGGACTTTACCCACTTTGAGAGAGAGACGGTACAGACGTGTCAGTATCGGAGTCAACTCTGGTGCGCAGGTCTTAAGCACGATTGCTGGTATACCATCCGGACCACTAGCTTTACTCACGTCTAGAGTACGAAGCTCTTTAAGAACCTCCTTTTGTCGAATGCGTAGTTCCGGCATAAATACCCCGCAGTGTGGCAAGCTAGGAGGAGTTTGACCTCTAGCGTCTAGACGAGAATTTTCTGCAAAGTGTGATGCAAATAAATTTGCTTTGTCTTTAGCAGTATGAGATAGCGATCCATCAGGTTTAAGCAATGGCGGGAGTGACGGGCGGCAGAAGTTTCCTTCGACCGATTTGGCAAGGGTCCAAAAAGCTTTGCTTCCGGCAGGGTATGAAGCCAATTTTGACCCAATACGACCAACATGGTCGAAGTAAGCTTTCTTCATAACTTTCTTGCATTTCTTAGCAGCAGCATTAAATGCTTGCTTCTTCACCTTAGTATTCGCGGATTTGTGTTTTCGAGCATCAGCCCAGTCCAGATATGCCGCATGTTTTTGTGATTCAGCGCGTGCACAATCGGCTCCGAACCAGGGCTTGGCTTTGCTGGAGATAGGCCTATCAGAAAACGGAATAAAATACTCCATAGCCTGACATATAACGTCGGTCACAGCATTCGCGCAAATAGAAGGGTCTTCCGAAACGAAACATACTTGTCGCCAAGGATATGAGGCAAAAAAGTGCCGCATTTCGTCCCAGTCAGCTGATTTGTATCTCCATATTCGTCTGTGACCTTTGGGACTTTGGTCAGACGGGGAGTAAACAGAGACAGATTTAACCAGGCAGTGGTCAGACTTTCCTAATGGGGATGACACCGACACCGAGTAACGATCTGGTTCTGTCGTCATCAGCAGATCAAGACAATTGGCAGTGTGGTCATCAACATCAGGCACTCGTGTTGGTTCTTGCACTAATTGAGACAAATTATGAGATATTGCAAGTTTATATGTCTCTTTTCCAGCGTGATCAGTTTTTAGGTTTGGGACGAGCCACTCCTTGTGAAGGGCGTTGAAGTCCCCTAGAACGACTAGCTGGGCCGAGGGGTATCGTTGTAAAGCCACATCTGCAGTGTCACTGAGATATTCTGCCAGTAGAGTTGTCTCCTCATTTCCACTGTGAGACCTGTAGACACCGGCATAGACTATCCTGTCTACACCTGTGTCAACCAATAGCCAAATCACCGAGAAATTAGGGTGTTCAAGGTTTCGAAGACGCAGACAGCATATATCGTCACGGACGTAAACGCAGATACCTGCGCGAGGAACGAATCTGTGCTCCAGGATATATCCTGGGAAATCCAAGTACGCCGTATCCAAAGGGCATCCTATCTGCGTCTCCGAAATGAAAAACAAGTGAGGTTTTTCGGTCTGAAGATGGTGGTGGACCGGTTGGAGATTGGAGTGCATCCCGCGGATGTTAGTAAGGTGCACTTTGAGCGTGAGGACGTGCATCTGCTGTTTAAACTTGTTTTTCTTGTTGACTTTTTTCATAATTTGTGAATAGGAATTTGCACCTCATCTCTCAAAACTCTTCCACTAATCCTACACAGCTGATCATCATCACACCAGAACGGTTTCTTCAGACATCAAGGTGAAACACGACGAGTCGCTTAACACCATGCCTTTGTCCGAAGGGTGGTAACTAAACCGCCGGCCGAAGCCTACCACCAGTGATCAATCATCATTCTGAACAATGCGCATTTATAACCTTCAAAGGCACCTTTGCGCATACTTTTTCACAAAAACGTACACTCAACAGCATATTAATCGTAATTAAATCGTAAGTTAAACTGAAAAAAATCGCAAAAATACATGCATAAACTCTTACGTGCACCTATGGTACTTAGTACTCGTATAGCATTATATTGTCATCCACACATACACAAACAAAACACGCACACAACCAAAGGCCGCGAGCACTCTTGACTACAACTATTTTACTTACAGCCGGCGTCTGAGTTTATTATACTAGATGGTATAAATATGGCAGAGGTTTGTCCATGACAATAAATTTATACCGATATTACATTGTGCCATTTTTAAGCCGTGCAGGCTTTATATCGCGGGACATTGAAAGTCTTTAAAATGCGATCAAAACAAACTCTAGCAGCTTTGTAGCCTTTCCTTAGTGCAATTGCCTAAGTAATATATTATATGTGTGCAGTTTGTTATCTATTTGATATACAGAAATAATAAAACTTGTCCTATGACGTAAAAACACATATTAAGTAAGTTCGTAAAGACAGGTGGCAAGCCCTAGTGTCAGAGATTACTATTAGATTTACATTACATAGAGAACAAGTTCACGAAAAAAAAACTGGCCTCGTAGCTCATTTGGTAGTATGTCTGCCTGCTAAGATGCAGGTCGTGGGTTCGATCTCCACCCAGGACAAACATTTGTTCGTTGATGGGTGTTTGTTCAGGGTGTTTCTATGTGTTTACAAAAAAGTATGTATGTATTATATCATCAAGTTTCCATAGTATAGGCTTTGCTGAGTTTGTTAATTATAGATAGATTACCACAGTTTTAATCTATGTATGTATGTATAAACTACAAAAAAAATGATTATATTAGTTTAAAATACTGAAACAACCGACTTCTAATATAAAATCCTTCTTTTGGTTTCGTCATAGTCGGGTAAGATCAGATTAGGTCCGTCTCATATTAGTATTTCAATCTCTTACTCGTATTAAAATACCTTCACAATTTCTTAAGATTTCGCGTATTTACCGGAAAGATTTTCGGGAATTTCGGGTGATATTTTTCTATGTCTTCCAGGTGCGGCTGTTTACTGAAGGATAAACCAGGCTCTGCGGTAACTTTCTGATTTATACCCCTAATCCAATCTCGGGGAGATATTCGATAACCTTACAGAAAGGTCACCAATTATGAGGACTAGTATTCACTACGATCAAAAGAAACATTATTGTTACTTACAGTATTGTTGATTGCCGCCAACTTCAAAACGGTGAAGGAAAACATCGTGAGGAAACCTACATGTCTGAGAGTTCTCAATGATCTTGAAGATGTGTGAAGTCTGCCAACCCGCACTTGGCCAGCGTGGCAGACTATGGCCTCTATGGCCTAACCCTTCTCACAATGAGAAGATGGCCCGTTCCCAGCAGTGGGACAGTTTGTACAAACAGGGCTTATTAAAAAAAAAAAAAAAAAAAAACACCTCAATTTTTTGAGCTCTTTCGTCGTCAGCGCTTGTAATTATCAGGGTTTTAAAATATGTTTGAGCTCTTTCGTCGTCAATGCTTCCATTTTTTTTACTTGTCACATCGGGGAAAAAACCTTTTTAGGAAAATTTCACGTTTGAGGTAATTCCATCAAAAGGGAACGATTCGTACTTAGCTATAAATAAAACACATAGATCCAAAAAATAGGTAGCCATTTATTTTGCTAGTCGGGCAAAACAAAACAAAAAGAAATAAACAAATCAAACAGACGGAGCAAATACAAATAGAAGAATGTAATCAATTTAAAAAGGCAATTATCCAGTAAAGAAGCAGCTAAATAATAAAAAAAGTAAATCCTGCCAGTTCATGATCAGAGGACAGATTAAAAAACAAAGAACAAACTAGTCGTAGCGCGCTTTAACCCAAAGGATGCGTTCATAAGTTCTTTTATTTCATAAAGCAACCGTTCCGGTGGTAGACAATTATTTTTTAATTACAATAAGCGATGACAAGTGTTGATTCTTCATTTAATTATAAGGGCCGGTCGAAACATAATAATTATGGAGGTTTACGGGGAGGGCTTGGAGTCAAGTCATCGGCGGCCATATTGAGACGGTTTAGACGGAAAGCTTTGGTACGAGTATGACATAGACATGTTTATAATGGTTGAGAGCTTTATATTTACTGGTTAAAGGATGTGTAATTTGTCGGTAATTTTTAGCATACGTTTGAAAAAATTAGTGACAAAAAGTGTAAAAAAATGACAATAGTAACAACGCATTGGCAGTAAAACCTACTCGTATACCGTGACGGAAAATGACATGACGCTCTTTCATGCCGTCATGCTCCCATTACGTTAACGCTCTCGACTCTCTTATGTGTGCGTGTGCGTATACTATTCGTATACACTTCGTTATTTCTACATATAAGTTGTATACTGTGTAATTCTGTATGCCTATTCATTCAAATAATATATTTGACGCGTTCGTCAATTTTTCCCCCTTGTTTCACATCTGCCGGATGTCCCGTGACGCCCAAATTTTTTAAATTAGTAATTTTTTATTTAATTATTATTTATTTATTTATATTCGTTTAGCCGAGACTGTGATTATGCGCTTATTGGATCGGACGTCGGAATGGTTAAAAGGTATAATTATGCGTAATGCGTATCGTAATCAAACCGGTGACCGTCTCCCAGACTATTTCGTTCCCATTGGAAGCATCTGAGAGGTTCGGGGGTTCATTACATTTAACGAATATTATTATTACGGTGTAGATGTTGAGCTTTGTTTTATTAATTATTTATCAGAGATTTAATTAAGTTGGTTATAAATTGAATGCAGTATTATATAAATACAGTCATGGAGGTAAATTATAGCCTTGTTGGCTTAGTGGTTACCGGGAGGAGATTTTATTCTACTGGGTGTTGGTTCAGCTTGAAGTACCAGCAAACGTTAGACACTCCATAGGTATACTGAATTGTGCACCTTAGTCATAATTCAGTATATATAAAAATGGAGTGATGTGTGTTTACATACACACACACAAGTAGACGTCTATATATGACACACACATGTACCTATGTATGAAGTTAGCTCGTGACAAGCAGACGGACAAATATTTATTTTTGACAGGCTTCAAAAAAGTAGGTGCTCAATTCTATTGTATTTTTTTATGTTTGTCATCTCATATCTCCGTCATTTAAAAAAATTTTTTTTTTAATATATTTAAGTACTTTCAAAGGAATCCCCACAGAATTCGTGGCCCTATTTACATAGGACCGAAATCCCATATAGATTTCATCAAAATCGATTTGGTAGTATGATTTTAAACCAAATAATAACTAGAAAAAAAAAATATAACTACAATTGTAAAATAACTTAGGTATTAAGTTATAACTACAATTGTAAAATAACTTAGGTATTAAGTTATTTTACAATTGTAGTTATACGCTTGTCATGCAGTTCAGTATACGTTTTCGTGAGAAAGTATGCACAAATTCGACGAATAGTTCTTGTAAAACCACATATTTGGTGGAAAAAGTCCTTGAGGGTTATGAATAAGTGCAATATTTAGTTTTTATGAGAGTTGTATTATTATTATTATAAAAAAAGGAATCTATGATACTTAGGAATTAAAGCAAATCTAATGAATCATAACACATCAAAACCGGTCAAGCTGTATGGGCTGCAGTTGGTAATAAAGGAACATAGGTACATACCGACATAAATACATACTTAAAAATCTCTCTTACACAGTCTGGGAGTCCATCGTCCGTCTAGCTCGCGCATACCCACATTTCGAAGATATAAAATGACTACATGAACTTATAAAAAAATTGTCGTTTATAAAGCTAGAAAACAACACCACAAATATTCGACAAAAATTTCAACATACATGAATATATCATTTTCAGAAATTATTTATTACGCAAAATTTATTTTATGTATGAAAATTGACTTGAATCAAATCGAAATTTTTGACTATTATTTGTGATGTTGTTTTATAGTTTTACAAACGACGACTTTTTGTAAGTTCTGGCAGTCATATTATGTCTTCAAAATGGCCAAGTGCGTGTCGTAATACGCGCAATGTAGGGTTCGTAATTACATAAGTATCATAATTTATGTGACCTTAAAACAGGCTCTCTTGTTTAAACGACTACGAACATGTAAGATAACGTATGTTAATTTAAACGAAATATTCATTTTTGACTTGCCTAATATAATTATTTTAAGTTGATCGAATATAACTTGTAAAGCCTACTTAGCTGTAATAATTACTTAATTTAATTTTAATTTCATCGTATATTCGTTTAGCATAATATTTTCATATCTCCAAAGTCAAGCGTTTAGCCGGTAGAGGGGGGAAGGGGAGGGTGATGGAGGGCTACGGACTCTTAGAACAGTACTTAAGTGATAGCATACCTACTTAGCTAACGCTTCCGTACATTTGCGAGGTTCTCACACACACTTTGTTTCAATATGTATCGAACAAATCCCTGTAGGGCAAAAACTTTATATAATAAAACCATTTATGGTTAGACCGCTCAGTTTCCCTGAATAATGTATGAAAAATAATTCAAAGCTATTTGAAGTTTCTGATGCGATAAATCAGAGGAAATATCGAAGGGGCAATTAAGATAACTGCCACCTACGCTGCGTTTACGTCGATTTCACATAAACTTCACGTTCTTGCCTAGAGTTTTTATCCGACTGCGCAAAAAGAGGGTTACCTTTTTCGGGTGTATGTATGTTTCTATATTATTACTTACAGCCTAGCCGGCTTGACCGATTTTTACATGCAATTTATCGTTTTGAGATTCGATTTTATTTTCCAAATGTCAAGCTACGTTTATTGAACTGGATTAATTAATACAACGCCTTTTGATAGCGGTTTACGGAACACACATATTTTTTTTTATTTTTTTTATATAGAATAGCTCTACGTTTGACCACCAGCACGCCTGATGGAAAGCGATACTGTGGCCGAAGATGAAGCACGTAGACCTAGAAGATACTTATTCACTCTAGACTTGATTTCTATTTGCCAGTTTTAGTTTGTGCAAGGCTGATATGCTTTGCTGATGCTGATGAAGTTTGGCCTAATACATCTTGTTGAACTTACTAAACACACAGGGTGGCATTGTCACTGTTCACAAGTCACGACACGCGTCTAACAGCGTTGCCCGACGTGTCGCAACTAAAGACGATTACCTTAATTGAGTCTTGCCACATAGAGTCGAGGAAAACCTATCTATGTAATACATCATTGGATAGTCATAGTCATAGTCATAGTAATTTATTCATAACGGATAATGTTACATGTCAACAGGAAAAAAAATATCTATACAAATGTACGTTCACTTAAAAAACGAATCAATTAAAACTTAAAAATATTGCAATAATGTCAAATAATTGAAATAACAAATCAAATACATAAAATAATAATCAATTAATAATAATGAAAATGTCAATAGTATAAAATATTCACAATAAAATTAAAAAAAAAGGTAAATAATCAATAATCATTAATACAAATGTCATGTCACTTGTATTTTAGTCATATCATCAAACTTGTAGAATGCTTGTTCGATAAGCCATTTTTTTAGTTTGTATTTAAATGATCCCCTAGACGGCGAGTCTCGGTCCAACTTACCAATTAAACCACTTACCAATTAAACTTACCAATTTAAGGTCCGGTTACCACTACCTGCAAAAAGGCAACAACATTACAGGCGCCAACCAGTCGAGACCACTCACATTCAATTTGCTAATCAAAAATCAGCATCTTGTTAACATATTCCACATAATTTCTTCTCCTACAAGTCAAACTCCGGAATTCCAGCAATATCAACAGACCAAGCAAAGCGTTTTCTCAAACTTACTACTTTCATAAACTATATTTTGTACTTTGACTTTGACCGTTAGACCCAAAAGTCTACAGGTATTTCTTGCCCTTTGATCTTAAGGCCAAAAAGACTTCGTAACAGGAATTGCGGTGGCAAAGTTAAATCTTTTTCGGGATCGGTATCGATGACAAAGTTCAATAAATCCGGAGTTCGGCTTAAGAGGGAAACTTCATCGGAAAAGTGATATTCTGAGACAAAGAAATGAAATTCAAGGAAATTTCTAACAGGTTTTCTTACTTTGACGAATAATGAGATAAAAACGGAATCTTAGATCTGAATAATTATACTTAAAGTAAAGTTTCTCGTGTCTACTTGTACTTGTGGGAGTCGTTATACGCTTTCATCATTTGAAATTCTTAATTTTGATTAATGATCTCGTTTTGCTATAATTTTCGATATATTACGAAGATATTTTGCAAAATTTACTTTTATTAGTGACTAACTCTAACTAATCGAATGAAGCGAACTAAGGACTCTGAATCCGGTTGTTAATAAAGTTAGTATATTTGTTTGTTTGGGTGTTGATATTCAATTCAATTCAATTCAATTCAATTTATTTGACAACAATAAAAAGTACAAGGTAGTAAGTGTGAACCCATTGGCTCCGAACTAGTTATTAATATATTTAATATATATATTAATATATTCGCGTACAAGTCTTATTTTCCAGCATACTTGATAAAAAAATACATAGGTTCTACAATTTTATAGATTTTTTATTAAAATGAATTATTATAATACAATTTATAAGTATTAATAATATATTTTTTGCAGAAAGGAGGAAGGTCGCTGCGGTATTATTTACCCGCTTATTTTGATAATAGGTATTTGTCAGAAACATCTAGTAGTGAATGTTAAACAAGAACTTCAAATTAAACAAAGTTGGTCGATAGATTGTCGAGGCAAAAGTTGTGAGGTCTCAGTTAATAAGGGTATAAGTTTGAGCCGCAATTTATCGACCTATTTTGATATCTTACAATTTGTCAGACATCCTATGTTGCCAGTTTTAGCAACGAAACAAAAATTTTGGAAAATAACTCTTATTCAAACGACTCAATTATTTAAAAAACCGGCCAAGTGCGAGTCGGACTCGCGCATGAAGGGTTCCGTACCATAAATCTTTAAAAACAGCAAAAAAATCACGTTTGTTGTGTGGGAGCCTCCTTAAATATTTATTTTATTCTGTTTTTTAGTATTTGTTGTTATAGCGGCAACAGAAATACATCATCTGTGAATTTTTTACTTTTTAACTATCACGGTTCATGAGATACAGCCTGGTGACAGACAGACAGACAGACAGACAGCGGAGTCTTAGTAATAGGGTCCCGTTTTACCCTTTGGGTACGGAACCCTAAAAAGGAGCTATACAAGCTTGAATTTTCTTGTCTTCAAAACCCTTTATTTTAACCTGATTTTTGTAATTTAGAGTGGAAGGAAAAGATAAATATATAATGTGCCAACTGCTTCTATTCCTGGGCCTACTGTTAAAGTTATTTGAAGGATTGACAGAAATTGACATTTATGTGAGCGCGAGCCTGACCCCCTGTCACTACAATAATTGTGTCATCAAACGACCTCAGTAAAATGGGTTGACAGTTTCCCTATATCGTAATTCGTAAGATATAATCGTATAAAAAACTATAAAAATGGATGTGATATTTTCCCAGTTATTTTATTATAAAACCCAAAATACTGAACCGATTTTGATAAAATTTCTATTAGATCACCTGGGTTGTATACCCTTTCAAACAAAAAAGATTTTTTTAAATCGGTCCAAGCGCCTTCGAGTAATCGGGGAACATATGTACGTAAAAAAAAATCGTATTGAGAACCTCCTTCATTTTTGGAAGTCGTTAAAAATATACTCGACTTAATGAATGTATCTACGATCTAATAAGGACTATAATTCGGAGGCAATTTACGTTACTATTTTTCTTTACGCAAAGAAAAATAGTAACGTAAATTGCCTCCGAATTATACTCAAAGAAAGACTTGTCCTTAAAAATATATTTGCCCAAGGCTAATTGAAGTTAAGCATGGTGTGCGGAACCATGAAGGTTATATTTCATCGTCTACTTTGAATGAAAAAAGGTCGACAATTTAAGGGTTTGTGATTTTATACGCATCATCTGTCGCTAAATCGAGCGCGTCCCAAAAATGTTAGGGCTGTCCGAAATTCAAGGAACGTAGCCTAAACCGGAAATAAGTTTTACTTCGGACAAATATTTCTGGAGAGAAATCTGTGGAATATTTACGACATTTGCAAATTTATTAAGGTGGTACAGCTTAGTTCTCATACTTAGATCAGGCAAAACTTGAAGTAAGTTTAAAGTTATGTTTTATTTTGCTGTAATAATTTTACTGTAGGGCTTGCTTTTATATTATGACTAGAAGTTACTCGCAACTTTTTTTACGCAAAAAATAGATCCGCGATTGACCACCAACTCACCTTAAGTGACTGTGTAGCCGAGGATGGAGCTTGTCGATCTAGAACATTCACTTTAGCCTTGCAAATTCCAAGATTGTAGTTCTCAGAAAACAGAAATGGTGGCAAAGAATTACATTCTTGAGCAATACGCATCAAGAACGTGGACCGCTATCACTGAGTACGGATTTTTGGTATTTCAATGTGAAATGTGAAATGGGTGATAATTCGTCAACTTTCTGCTAGTCTTGTAGTGATATGGGGAGAGTGGAATTAGATCATTAAGCACTTGCGCACTATGAATGATCTTCTAATTCTGCGTAGTTCATCCTCGACCACGTCGTCTCTTACCAACAGACGAATTGAAGGTCAAACGCGGATTTATTCGATTAAAAAACCTCCATGGGCAGTCAGATAGAAACACTCGACACAATACACATTAAGTGACTTTCAGGAAGATTTCCCGTTTGGAGAAAAGGTCCGGGTTCCGTATCTATCAGTAGGTAAAGACCGCGCAAACTTCTTCAAGCCGTTAAGTTTAACACTCTGTCACAATGCGATCACCGCATACCTACTACTGACCATTTGACCGATATCTAGGGTTGTCTCTACGAGGTTTTTATCAAGACTAGTTATCTGACGTGATAACGTCTTATAAATCGATGAACGCCGGCTGCACGCACGAAAAAGCATGACATTGTCGCGTTTCGTCTGAGCCGAGCGTGCAAGCGAGAGCGCGGAACAATCGATAGAGAGGTACGATCGGCCTAAGCGTTCGACTTGTGACGCATCGTTATCACGTAAAATTATCGTCCGTTATCGTTCGTCGAATCCAAGCCGGCTGGGCAGCGTTCGGGAAACTCAAAAGCGTCTTTTCGTCCAATATATCCGAAGTTTATATTAAAATGATTTTTTTTGTTGTGATTATGTGTATTCTAATATGACATTCAAAACATTTATTGACATTTATTTTTCATCATTTGACATCTTTTAATTTTTATCTAATTAATTCATTGTAATTCTTGACTTTTATATTTTTGAATGACATATTGGTATTTTTATTTTGTAATCAAACTATGACGTAATCAAATTTTATAATTTCTCAATGTATATGGACACAATGTCTGAAATAAATGAATAATAATAATAAATAATAATATACCTCAATCGAAAGTTTACGACCAGTGTGTGTTACCAGTGACGTGGTCACTATGGGCCTTATAAGGACGCTCAAAGTCACGCAACGAGCTATAGAGAGGGCTATGCTCGGGATCTCTCTGTGACATCGCATCGTGTCGTATCGTGTAGAATCTAAGAGATCCGTAAATGTACGTGAGTCACCGACATATCACAGCAGATTCAAGTGATAGTGGGCTGGGCACAAGAACTGAAGGCCGTTGGAGCCGAAAAGTTCTCGAGTGGAGACCTCGAACTGGCAAACGCAGCGTAGGAAGACCAGCCACAAGGTGGACACTGGACAGAAGACCTTACAAGTGGCAGGAAGATGCTGAATGCAGACCGCTTCCAACCGGTATTTTTGTAAATCCATGCTGGAGTCCTATATCCAGCAGTGGACTTCTTGTAGCTGAAATGATGAGAGATGATTATATGTAGGTAGGTACATCAATTCAATTTTCGTAAAATTGTGTTATCATTTCCGAGTTCCACATTTGCTTGTGATTTTATTAATGTTTTACAGCCAATCTTAGAATTTTCAAGGCTAGAGTGAATAAATATCTTCTAGATCGACGAGCTCCATACTCGGCCATCAGGCGAGTTGGTGGTCAAACGTAGATAATAACTTATAATAAAAATTTATAAGGTAGGTATTATAACAAAGTAATGTATCCTATGACATTCGAAATGTAAAGATGAATCTAAAAATAATTCTTAAATCAAAATCGCGTAAACTGTTAACGCTGTAAGAATTAATATGGAGACATACATGCATACAACTGAAAAGTATTACCTTCCTTCCTATGCAGTTGAGTAAAAATCTAATAAGGTAATAGTAACTATCTAATAATAATCTAAGGGGTCGGTGAAAGGGTTTTTCAACGACTCCCTTTTATAAAAATAAGATTTAACTTATAAGATTTACATTGGAATATATTACAATTCACATCGAACGTCTTGACCAAACTCCAAAACTAAACTGTAATAAAATCAATAAAAAAGCACTATTGTAAAACAAAATATAAATCTAAGGAACCTACTAATTCGAATTTTGAAATGAAGAACATGGGCAATGCTACACCAGATAAATAAGGATAATACAAACAAAGGAGGCCACAAGTAAATGGAATAAAATACTAAGTCACAATCGCTATTTTTGAGTGTCTTACACACATAAGTATCTACAAAATAATATCTACAATAAAATTTATTATTAGGGTCCTGCTAAGTAATTGCACGCTTGGAGCGTGTGTTACGGGTGGCGCCACCAATGCAAGGCAAAAAAGACTGTTCGAAAGCTTCGACTATTATAAACTCGACAAATGGCAAATGTGGAAGCATGATGCCAAAATCAAGGAAAAAAAAGTTTCGACTATTCCACGTGACACCTCCGAGGCCAAAATGGTAAACGCTCAGTTCGGGATATGCAGGTTCAAATCCCGTCGGATGTGCGTAATTTTTGAGCTGTCTATTTTGTAGTATGTGTTGTTTTCTTTATTTTTGATGCCAACCCTAAAATATCAGGTCAATATTGGGCAGCTTTCTAAACACAACTATTTCGTGAAAATATTATGTATCTCAATCGTTTGATAACACACCCATAAAGATATAGAGGACCATTACGAAGGAACGCACGATCGGATCGGACCGATATTATGCGCCTTATACAGATGTCTGACTTTATAAGAGAAATTTAACATAGATATGTTGCTTATAACGCATATATACGACCATTAAAACACTAATAGACTATAATACAGAAGTTTCAAACAGGTGTTTGATCGGAGATATAGATATTTGTTTTCTAGTAACTTTTAATTTGCCTGCGTAGATTGAGGATGGAGCTCGTCGACCTAGAAGATATATTCACTCTAGCTTTGAAAATTCCAAGATTGATTATCGAAAATATGTTGTAGGATGTGACACACGGTGTTTTTGTTTAGGAAGCAAAGAGTTGATAGGCCATCAGTCTATGAATGGCATATTAATCACATTATGGCGTATCGGTAGCCTACAAAACATAATGACTTTTCCATGATGACAAACTTGGCTGATATAGAGCAAAGCAGCTTGCTTAGAAGAAACCTATTTACCTATGCTGAAATTTTTGAGCCGTTTATAGGATCTGACAAACCATTTCAACCCTTAATAGTGCACTTGCACATTTTTTAAAGCAAATTTGTAGTTATCGTAAACCAATAATTTCAGTGAAAAAAATATTAAAATTGGATGAAAAATAACAAAGATACATCGATATCAGTGCATAATTATAAATACCTATATATACCATGCGCATAAAATTACGGCAATTATGTGGTTTGTGACGTATCATCCTCTCGCTCCCTCACATGTATATACTAGGTTTATGTTAATATTCTGTGTCCACACACGCATACCTACTTACATTGTGAGTGTGCTGTCATGACGTCACTGATCATAACCGTAAAGTGTTCGAGTTTGTACGATGACAATTTTTGATTACACTCATCCAAAAGAAAAAAAATGTCCGAAAATCCCAGTGCACACGTCTATATACTTGGAATTCAAATGTTTCTAGCTTGCATGAACCTCGTTTATATATATTTAGAGACCAAAATAACAGTATTTACAACTCATATTTATCAACATCGTTTCCAGGAAAATAATAACAACGCATACCATCCACGTGTAAATGATCACAATTCGTATCAATTACCACCTCTCCCATAGATCCGATAACCTATTTATTGGGGTATAATTGGTATCGGCATGATATATCGTGTTTATGATAGATAATGATCACCTACATGTGCCTATTAGGCGCTATCTCCACGAGCGATTATATCGCTACGAGTCTCCTGCTATCGTTGAGTCTGCACGACGAGATAATATCTTATTGATTATTCTTCGTTGAAAACGAGATCACCGCGTAACCAGATATATATAGTCAAATCATAGTTATTTTCCTCTTTCCATGTTAGTGATATATTAATAATTTGTCTAATGACTTTTACAAATTTTAATTTATAATCCTTAACTTAAAAAAACACTTAATATAGTGATAAAGTTTGCATGTATTTCATAAATAAATAGTTCATAATCAAAATGATGAATTAGCTAAAATAATTAATTAAAAGCCGATCTCGGTCACAGACTTTGAGCCCCGCGGCTTATGGAAGGACTTTATTCTCCAGACCGCGTTAGTCAAAGGCCGAAACTGAAATCAGCTTTAAGTTTTACAAAAATAAATTGAGAAACGTAGAGGACAAATCAACTGTAAACGGACTGTACGCGATTTATTGCGTATCTGCAATAACTCGTTACAAAATCAACCACACGCAGAAATATGGTCGGAATTGGGACAGATTCTAAAATGAAAAAAATACACACTGGTTCGGGCCTAGCGGGACATTGAGCTTGATTTACACGCCGTGAAAGAACTAAATTTTACCTGTAGTTGATGACGTCAGCATTATAGATACCAACTATGTAAATTATATTGCCAAATATTACGTACCCGCGAGGACACATCTCTGTAAATCAGGCCTTAGCTCGCGAGGCGAGGCGCGAGTCACCTACTAGGCACATGCCTACTAGGCACACGCCTACTAGAGATATGTCACGGTGAACGCCTGGCTGGGCGATTGACGTTTTACTCGCATATGATATTCAACGCATTACCGATAATATCGCTGTGGGATGATTATAATCATTCCGGTGCACTCGCCCGTGAAGATGGCGTCTTATTGCCTCTGGGATCGGCGATTAGCGCAAATGGTTTGTGTAGTTGGTGGTGAAATGTTACGTTGTATATATAAAAATAAAGTGTGATTGGTGATAGCCTCCTATTTACTAGGAACAATATGACCTGCGACATAATGATGTCTAGTGTTATCAGATGACAGGAATATAATAATATATATTTATTTCCAATTTAATATATATATACAGAATAATTTACAGAATCCTATAACAGTTCAGATGATATCATCATGCTCAGAATATGATTAATTTCCTGGCATGTCCTGAACTTTAGTCCTTTGTCAAGGAAACGTCATATAGGTTATGTATACGAGTATAAACAGGTATGCATATCAATAATAAAATTAATGTGACATTGTCGCAGCTTCAGATTCTCAACTTGACACAATTTCAACTAATGTTTTCTAAGATTTTTGCGATTGTTACTAATTGAAATTGAATAAATTTTAACAGATTTATCGCGTATAGTTTACATTATTTTACGACTTAACGTTTCGAAAACTTTGCGGCGTCCGTGGTCACAGGTGAGACAAAAAAATTATGTGCTAAAATATACGCCATAAATCCGTTAAAATTTGTTTCATTTCAACAATTTCAACTGTTCCATGAGTTTCCGGCAGCCTAGTGGTGAGACCTTCTGACTTGCGATCCGCAGGTCCTGGGTTCGAATCCCACGGCACGCACCTCAGTCTTTTCGAAGTTATGTGCGTATTGTTGATTGCCGCCAACTTCAAACGGTGAAGGAAAACATCGTGAGGGAACCTACATGTCTGAGAGTTCTCGATGATCTTAAAGATGTGTGAAGTCTGCCAACCCGCACTTCGCCAGCGTGGCAGACTATGGCCTAACCCTTCTCACAATGAGAAGATGGCCCGTTCCCAGCAGTGGGACAGTTTGTACAAACAGGGCTGATAAAAAAAAAACTGTTCCATAAAATACATAGGATACTCCAATGAGTCAGCATATACTATTAAACTAGGCAGATTGTCAAACAAAAAAAAAAAAAAAAAAGGTATTGTCAACTGCTTTCTGCTTCAAATTATTGAGATTGTAGCCCTACAAGGGCTTGCCAAAGCTATAAATCTTACGAGGTAATGTTTGTAGAGTTGGGGTTAGGCTCTAAGCTACTTTTTTCATGCTTTGTTTTTTCCATTAGTGTTAGACAGATCACGGCTAAATTATTTTTATTTGTTTCCATAACAACGCCGTCCGGCGAGTCGGCGCAGTAAGAGCGACGTCACCCCCTGACGTCTCGCTGCTGTCTTCTGCTTATAGAGATTCTAAGATAAGCTAATACTTTCATTTGTAACCTCACTCATGAGTACTGTTAGGCGCAATGTAGTTACTAAATTCAATTTAGTGTCGCAGGAGAGCATGATTCAGTGCCCTGTGTGTACCCAGGTCCGGTATTTTAAGGGCCAAAAAGGCCTCAAAATTCACCAATCAAGGTGTCACCCCAAATCCTCCCAAATTCCTCTTTCGGCACCGTCTCCTACCGTAATTTCACCGAGTAGCAGTTTTCTGAGCGCTGCTACGCCTTCCAAACCGTTTTGGGAGGTTTTAAGCTCTTTCAAAAATTCTTTTCCGATTTTAAAACGCATCCCGCGTGGTGCGCGTGTTTCGGTAGCCTATTCTTTAACATCTGCTATTAGGAACGCTATTTCGAAAAATTCTAGGGAGGCCTGGGAACATTTACTACTTTTCCATACAGTGTGCTTTACGTCCATTTCGATCCGTCTAACAAAAAATCCCTTACTACTAGAGTAAAGGAAAACTGCGTAAAGTATAAAGTATTGGAAGAGAACCTTTTAGGCCTTAGTAATATTATTCCGCCTAAAAGACGGAACAATCAAAATTCGAAAACATCGGGCGATTCGGCAACGATCAAAGTAGTTGAAAATAAAATTAGCGATGGCGATATCAAAGGCGCCGCACGCATCTTGTTCTCCAGCGATACTATTGCTCCATTTACACCAGACACGGTCCAGTCACTTCGTGACAAACATCCACCTGCTGCGGCAAATCTCCTTCTTCCTGATCCACCACAATCAGATGATGTTGCCATTGAAGTCACAGCTCAGGAAATTGCAGCGGCTATTCATTCTTTTAATAGTGGCTCTGCCGGAGGCCTAGATGGTCTTTCTCCTCAACATCTAAAAGATCTTCTATCTTTTAGTTCTGTTGAGGCTGGTGAGACTCTCTTGAAGGATATAACGGCTTTGGTAAATTTCATGTTATCTGGACGGGTCAGTGGTGACATCATCGATGTTTTGTACGGCGCTAATTTATGCGCACTTACCAAAAAGGATGGTGGTATCAGACCTATTGCTGTAGGCACCACATATCGTCGCCTCGCGGCCAAGGCAGGTTGTGGGAATAAGGTTGCCCTTTTGAGCAACCTTTTTCAACCAATACAGCTTGGTTTTGGTTCGCGTGGCGGATGTGAGGCTGCTGTTCATTCCATTCGATCTTTTCTTAGTCAAAATTTTGGAGATGTGTTGCTAAAGGTGGATGTAAAAAATGCATTCAATTCGGTTGATCGAGGTGCTCTGTTGACCCAGGTCAAAGACAAAATTCCGGATCTTTTTAGTTTTCTTTGGCAATGTTATGGTAAGCCCACAACATTGACATACCAAAACAACTTTCTTGAGTCTTCAGTTGGCTGTCAACAGGGTGATCCTTTTGGACCTGCCATTTTTAGCCTGGCCATTCATCCAATTATTCAACGTCTCCATTCTAAACTAAATGTTTGGTATTTGGATGACGGAACCCTGGGGGGTGATGCGGGCACTGTTCTTAACGATTTACAAATCCTGATAGACGAATTTCGTCTTATTGGTTTAGAACTAAATTTTTCCAAATGCGAACTTTATGTTTGCGACTCCTGTCCTGACAAAGATTTGGTTATTAATAAATTCAATGTTTTGGCACCTAATATCAAATTGTTGGACAGCCGTTCTCTTCGCCTTCTGGGTTCACCGATATTAGATGAATCTTTTTCATGTTTTGTTGAAGAAAAAATTCAAAATTTTAAGAGTGCCTCTTCTAGGTTACTCAAAATAAACGCCCACATGGCGTTTACAATTATCAAATATTGTTTGTTCGTTCCGAAATTTATGTATTATTTACGATGTAGTCCACTGTGGAAACACGGTGAGCTCCTTTTGAGCTTAGACAATGTCGTAAAGGAAACTCTGATATCGGTTTTGAATGTTGACATGAATGACAGGATATGGTCACAAGCCTCACTTCCTGTACAGCTAGGAGGCTTAGGGGTCCGCAAAATTTCGAGTGTTGCTTTACCGGCTTTCTTGTCCTCGGTTCATAGTACTCATAAATTAGTAGAAAAAATTCTCGCTCCATCTTTAGGCCATTCTGTAGTCGTTGCTTTTTTGGACGAGGCCCAGATTGCTTGGAGGCTGGCTTGTCCAAATACCGATTTTCCCAGGACGTTATCGTCGCAGAGACTGTGGGATCGGCCGATCTGTGAACTAGCACGGAATTCTCTTTTAGATACGTGTACTAGCGTCGCAGATCGTGCTCGTATTCTTGCAGTTTCTGTTTGGGAATCGGGTCTTTGGTTACAAGCTATGCCGTCTTTTAATACCAGCTGCCTTTTAGATCCAACTGCATTTCGTCTAGCAGTCAGCTTGCGTTTAGGAGCAAGGTGTTGTGAGGCCCATATCTGCCAGTGTGGTACTGCAGTTGATCAACTCGGCCACCACGGTCTCTCATGCTCGAGAAGCTCTGGTCGAATTGGTCGTCACGCGAGCCTGAATGATATCATCCGCCGGGCTTTTACCACCGCCAATGTTGCAGCTGTGCTCGAACCGAGCGGTCTTGCGCGTGACGATGGTAAAAGGCCTGACGGGATGACACTTGTGCCATGGAAGTTCGGACGGCCCCTTGTGTGGGACGCCACGTGCGTTGATACTTTGGCACCGTCTCATCTTCCTGAGACACGGAGTAGGGCTGGCGCTGCGGCTAATTCGGCGGAGCAGCACAAGCGGCGTAAATATGTTAATCTCGGTAGAGGTTACATATTTGAGCCGTTTGGTGTCGAAACTTTGGGTCCGTGGGGACCGGGAGCCCATCTCATTTTCAAAAATTTATCTGAGCGCCTGATCGATGCGACGCGTGACCTAAATGCTGGTGCGTATCTGGCCCAACGCATAAGCATTGCCATTCAACGTGGCAATGCGGTCAGCATGCTGGGTACGCTGCCAACTGGTAGTGGGTTTGAGCATTTGGATTATCTTTAGACCTTTATCGGTCTGGGGTGATCGATGTGCTTTTTGTGTAGTAGTTTAGTTAGTTGAGTTTGTATATTGTTGTGTTGTAGTTAATAAAGGCGCTTGCCATAAAAAAAACAAAATGCTCATATGATAAAGATTAGATCCTAAATCCTATATAGTGCGTGACGTCACCTGCCGGATCCAACGGAAGACCAGCACCGGTTGGCAACAACCGGCACCATGCTGGGCTAGAACTAGCTTGTGGCAAAAACTTATAGTAAACTAAATTACTTAATCATGTAAATATTTAAAAAAAAAAGTCACAATTTCTATTATTAAACAATAAATAAGAGACAAACACATTGTCTGTTATTTATTGTTTTAAATGTATGTACGCTCTCCTCCACGGCCGTGTGTCACAGATAGACGACTTGACTAAATTTTAATTCTCGTAGTTCTCTGTAATGACATTTTAATGACCGTAAGTCGTTTAAAGTTTTTTAATGGACCCTTTCTGTTTATAATGAAACTTGAAAACGGATCAAACAGACGTAAATCTAACAAGAGATGTCGATTTACGGAAGCACTAATAAAAGTAACATTCGAAAGTTCCAGGTGGCTAATTAAAGAATGGAGTTTGGTACTTTACCACGACAAGATCGAGTCATTTATGTGACTTAGTAGGTGTGTAATTATTTGTTCTATAATAGTACCTACTATGTACTATCTATATAATAGAAGAGTGCGCTATATACCTGTAGGCTTTACTACTTCTGAATGATGCAAGTACATAATACTTGGGTACTAGCTCTAAAAACTCATATTTTATAGTACAAATCAGCTTACGTACTCGTATACGATAAGTGCCTATTCCTGTATTAACCCACTGTCATTTTTTTACATTAAATTAGATCTACGATTGACCACGAACTCGCCTGAAGGTAAGAGTGTGGCCGAGGATGAAGCTCGTCGATCTAAAAAATATCTATTCACTCCAGTCTTGAACATTTTAAGATAGTAATTCTTAAGAAACAAGGAAGGTGGCAGGGAGTTCCATTCCTGAATTATAGTGCATCTCTTTCTATCTTGTAGGTGTTATATCTTCTGACGCGCGACAAAGTACTGCAATGTCCGGTCGAGCCGGCAGAGTAGATACTCTTCTAATAATAGGCCGGGATGGCCTAGCTACATTTTGTTGCAAGTCACCATTGCCTGCGGGATTTGTTCACTAACGCAATGTGTAATAGTGTAGACATAATATTCGATGATTATTGATTATGATCAATATAAAATGACAAAGAAATCAACAAATAAAACGTACTGTGCCTTCTAGTACGGCAATCAATTTTTATTGGTACTCAGAGTCATCAAAGCTGTTATGGCTACAAAATATTTGAAATTATTATTTTATTATGCAATTACGTGATCATCAAGATTCTAGCACTGAATTCGGTAAATGCAGGAAATTTCCTTCTTCTTCGTTTTGATTCAAATTCAAATTATTTATTGCGTCACATGTAGGTACATGCTGGATCTTATATTAATACAAGCTTTTTTAGGAATAGGTACATGGCCCTAAAAAACTTCAAAACTTAACTTTTTTTTTTTAACTTTCTTATTTAATTTAATTGATATGGATTTACATCTGGAATAAATAATTTTCATTTCATTTCATAAACACGATTTTACTTAGTAGAACTGAGTAATTGTTTCTATCAAATATACTTAATCAAAAAGTTTGATGCGGACATTTACGTAAATGTCCCATTTTTAATCAATCATAAATCACTCACGACTAAAAATATTATAAACCGAAATCAAAATTTTATAAAAAAAATATAAATATCTAAAATTAAAATTTAATTTAATTAATTATGTAATTATATATATGTATTATTTATTAATTATGTAGAATTAGAAGCCTAAATATTTAAATAAACTATACATTACTATCTACACATTAAGACTACTTAAAAAAAACAATTTTAAAATATATATATACAGAAAACAAATAAAATAAAAACTTACTCAAAAAGTCCACTAGTAGTAGGAAAAGTGGCCTGAATACTGGCAGCATTAATTACCTAATTAATTAATTATAGTAAAAATTATTATTATACATAAAATTTGGACAATACGACCTGTACCTTAACAATTTTTGTTATAAAAACCAAAGTACTAAACCGATTTTGATTGATATGGTAACAGCTGAGGTATTACCTAACAAACAAAAAATAATAATAAAAAAAAAACAGAATTGGCGAAGTAATCACAGAATAAATATTAAAAAAAAAAAAAAATGTAGTTGAATTGAGAACCTCCTTTTTGGAATTCGGTTAGAAAGAACTAACATAATTTAATCTTCTAAGTTGACTGAGTGAGCGAAACGAGCGAAAGATATTTTGCTTTTTCTACAATTAACTAGGTACATACAAATAATTATGTTTTCGAAAATTGAAAGTTACGTGAAGTTTTTAAGTTACACATATACATACATTGTTTATTTTTTATTCGCTGTGGAAATATTCAACAATTTTCAGTTCCCTTGAAGAGAACAAAAAGATATGGAAATTATTTCAGGGGAAGCCATGTGTGAGTAACTATTTGTATGCATTTGCTGTACTTTGTTGTGTGCGTGCATATTTTTAAATAGCAAAATTTTGCGGTGTTTGTAGTAATGCATGCATAATAGATATTCTAGGTTTATAATATTATGTATATTGTATTTTTTTTGTATCTGGTATTTTTTTAAATGTAGACAAGGACGTCACCGCCAAGCGCAGCGTAAGAAGACTATCAAAAAGATGGACAGACGACCTCATATAAGGTTCCATCAGGTCTTTTTGGATGTCCATTGGGGTCTATATCTAGCAGTAGATTTCTTATGGCTGAGATGATGATGATGATGATTTCTTAGAAATATTGATGGATATTTCACACAACACCACCTAGCCCAAATTAAGTGGAGCTTGTACTATGTGAACTAGATGGCTGATAGAATACATATAAACACCCAGACACAGAACAAATATCCATGCTCATCACACAAATATTTGTCCTGGGTGGGGATCGAACCCACGACCTACGGCTTAGCAGGCAGACATACTACCACTTGAGCCGCGAGGCCAGTCATACAGTCGAATTGAGAACCTCTTCCTTTTCCAAGTCGGTTAAAAAACTAAATATAAGCGCGTAAAACAGGAAGTATCTAGTCAGGCATTAAGCCCTAACTAAGCCAGCTTACGCCTGACTAGTTCCTACTTTAATTGCGCCTTTGTTACATTCTTAGTACTTACCTAATTACTCAGCCCCTAATCACGCCTAGTTGCCAGGAGTTCACGATAAGATCGCTATTAGTTAAACCATATTAAAAGCCATTAAAATATCTCGTATCTAGTCCATGGTATCTTCGAGATAATGGACGAATTTATGCATGTCAAGATACCAGAGGAATGAGGCTTTATACAAACCTACGAGTTCTACAAGACTCAATTAAATGTGACAAGATTAGGATTGTGTGAGTACGGCTGAGAATTTGAGATACTGTTGCTATCGTTGGAATTGGGTGTGTAAAGTATTTTTAACCGACTTCCAAAAAGAAGGAAGTTCTCAATTCGACTGTATGTTTTTTTTTATAAGTTTGTTCACCGATTTCGCCAGATGTGAATTGATTTTGATGATTCTTTCTTTGTGTGGTATGTCACACTTCAGAGGCGGTCACAAATAATTTTGTCTAAATCGGTTCAGTACTTTGGTTTTTATTACAAATCGTTTTTTTTCTCAGTTTTTTTTAAATTATAATTATTAGGGTTCTGTAGTAGTACGAGAAATCCGCCACGTCGCTGTTTGTTCGCATATAGCAGCTATTTTACTCGGAGGCTATTTAATTAACACTGAATAAACGAAATTTGGCAGTTAAATATGTTCTGTAAGCTACTCCAAAATGCTAAATTAAAATTATCAAAAAAACATAGGGGTTGCATTTCATACATGTAATGAGGAGAGAAATATTTTTTGTCAAGTCTACCCCTAGCCCCAAGTGTTGGATCGTTGAATACATAGATCTTTTAAAAGGAAACTGTAGTTTAATAGCCCTCCATAGGTGAAGAAATTGTCTCCTATATATTGTAATACACCATTACAGATTTTCATTAAAACATATTTTAAACACTAACCACTTTACTTATAAACGCTGAATAAGGGCATTTTAGTTAAACAGTGTTTTGTTCTGTTTTCGCGCACATCAGTTCCCGTCTGACAGAAAGTGACAAGTCCTTATTCAGTGAATAAGATATTAACATGCGTTTATAAGTAAGACGGTCTATTTTTAGAACCTTTTGTAATTATACATAGTTCATTTACCTTTTGAAAAGTGATTTTCCAAAAAAATTCTTTCCAAACGATCTTGTTTTAGTTTATAGTATTTGTACGGCACCCTACCGTATGCATGTCTCGACACGGTCTTAGCCACATATTAGAGGCATCATTGAGTTATTTCAAGAAACGATTTGCTGTAGAAGTGGATCAAATGTCACTTGCAAGATTTTACAGATATCGGGACAGGTGACACTAAATAAAAGCTAGTAAAAACAAAATTCAAAAAAGTTGGGTCATATCGCGGTTACTCAAAGTTGAGCCACGGTCAACACATTTTGTCAACTTCTCGCTGATACGCAATGAAACTTGCGGAAAGAAGACAGAGGAATTGAAACTTAATCAAAGTTATAGGT
This sequence comes from Lycia hirtaria, assembly GCA_947563715.1. NCBI lineage: Eukaryota > Metazoa > Arthropoda > Insecta > Lepidoptera > Geometridae > Lycia > Lycia hirtaria. The sequence continues at coordinate 2,795,710 of OX387385.1, read as the reverse complement.
TGCGTAATGTTTTTCGTTAATTCACGAAACATTTTATTAGAGCAAACGATAACAATCGCGTAAACGAATGTTTGCTTTTAATATTTATTTGTTACGAAAACCTTTCGATTTCAACCGGACTTTTCGTAACCCAAGTCAAGAGCAGAACTTTGAATGGATATTACGAGACCATTCAAAGGTCTACCTGTTAACCTTCTTACATAATTGTGCCCAAACACTTAACCAAAGTCAGTATAGAGGCACCTCGGAGGCACAATGGCCTAACATTTGTACTACCAGTAGCTGTACAAACACTCTATGGAAATCTGTGGTAACCTATCTATGAACCGAAATATTTTTGTCCGAATTCGTTTCATAGAATAGAACTCCTTTTTACAATCTGTCGGATACGGATTAGAATTGGAATCTATATCTTCGCCTATGACTTTTTTAATATAACTGACAGAGAAAAATATGTAGATTTGTGTCATTTTTTTACTTTTAAAAGAAACCTGACGAATCTAACCTAATAGTAACAGCAATTACTAAGGTTACGTTCGTTGGGTTTATTTTTTGAACACAGAAACATAATTTTTTATAAAGGTTCGGTTATTAGGCCAATTGTAATGAGCCTTCGGGATCATAATCATCATATGGCCTTTACGTCTATTCCAGACGATTTAAGCAGTGTCTTAGGGGAGGTGGCACTTTTTCTGGTATACGAGAACGGCATAATCGTCCATACCGCTATCATTTTATTTATTTATTTATCATCATTAGTACGGTTCATCACCAATTACATAAAATTATAAAATACGAAATATTCATGTTAAATTTAATAACATGACCTAAAATTAATAATAACATTCACCACAATAATACACTATTACAATAATATAATCAAACTACGTAACAAACAGTAATAATTATTGAATTATGTCAAATAATAATACTATAAAACAGTCACACGTCTTTCTCGCTAAACTTCAGGCATTCAGATAACATTACCTCCCATTCATCAGCATACACATCACAGGTTGGTTTGACATCCAGAAGATTGAGTGCTGAGAGAGTACGCGGTATAGGTGACTTAGAGCTTGCAACCGTCCGGTGTATAGGGGTAGCAAAGAGTCTTGAATAATTATTTGGAGCATAGAGTCTACATAACTCATGATAGTATTTTATAAAAAAGAATTATTTGGTTTTTGGGAAATGATATTCGATATTTCATGTTTCGAATCATTGATACATAAACGAAATTGGTATAAGTTCCAACACCATTATTTCTCCCAGCGATCAAATCATGGAACTACTGTGTTTTAGTCAGGTTTCTTCAGAATTTACGCCAGTGGCTCCCGCGTTTAGTTAAATAGATAATGTTGTCGCACTGAATAACGGATTACAAAAGAATGTAGTTAATCTGTAAAGTGAAAGTCAAGTAACGATAAATCAATATTGGTTCTCTTATGTACGTTGTCATTGGTTTTAAGGGCTATTTTTCTTGTGTCATGAAGAAAGTTATTGTTGTACTTCACCTAACTAACCTGAGATTTATGTTTAACCTCCTTCTAAAAAGAAGGAGGTTATCAATTCGGTCTGTATGTTTGTTCACCGATTACTCAGTCAATTAGGCATTGATTTTGATGATTCTTTTTGTATTTGGTAGATCATACTTCAGAGGTGGTCCCATATAATTGTTATCATAATCGATGCAGCACTTTGGTTTTTATAACAAAATAACTGGTAAAATATCATCCAAATGCCTGTAGGAAAGTCAATTGCAAGTCGCGTATGTGCGTATATTGCGTATTTTGAAGTCGGTTTTTTTTCAGTTTTATAAACTATAATTTTATATGATGGACTAAATATATTTTGTGGCATTATTCTTCAATGTAGACAAATTTACGAAAATGTTGAATTAGCGAATGCTTATATTGCCATAATACTTACATTTTCAGTACAGCAGAACTACAGCAACTTTTTAGTTGAAAGTTGCTGTAGTTCTGCTGTGGTGAAAATGTAAGAGACAGTATGCAGTACAGAAATGCAGAGCCAGCTGTAAAAGCTATAGTCTGGTCAACTGGTCTGGTCAATGAAAGCTGTGAACCACAATAAGAGCTATGGTCAAACACCTAGCCATTAAAACCCGGCAGTTGAAAACAACACCAATTCATCACAATTCATAACCGAATTCTCCAAAAGTGGAAAGTGAAGTATCCTCCTATTTACTCAGCATTGGGTGTAAACGAGACCGGAATATTATGTTGTTTACCTACTGTAAACAAGTCTACTGTGTGCCACTATCCTACTGGTAGGTACTGTTGGCTAATCTGTGAGTATGGAGCCGGCGCCACAGTGTAGGTAGTAGTAGGAATGATGACCGATGTTACAGATTACATAAAGAATAGATGGAGAACTTTCGTTTCTTATTTTGATGGTAAGTGACTGTGTGGGCGAGAATAGAGTAATAATGTTGATCTGAAAGATCCTTATTCAATCTAGCCCAGGAAAGGTCTAGATTCTAGCTTTCAGGATATAGAGAAGGTAGCAAAGAGTTCCATTCCTGAACAGCACGCATCAAAACCATTAAAACCCGGCATTTTGTCTTAAAAAATATATTTTAATTTTTGTTGATTATCTATTGAACTGTTACTACATGATGTGTAGTGTTACCAAGGAAATGGAAATTATGACGTATAATTGTACAAATTATCAATAAAAATGTTTATCTGTTTATCAACAGTGCTGATAAAATTGTAAAAAAAAACTGAATAAAACCTTGCCGATAAGGTGGACGATCTCATACAACTGGCAAGAAGACGCTAAATGACTAGAAAGACTGAATAAGATAGTTGGAGAATGTATTTGCAGAGTTGGAGGGATTGTTGACGAGCTGGCACAATATTGGTATTAAGTAATGTTTTCTTTTCAAGATCACATTTTTCTTCCATGTCTGTATGTTTCGTTTCACCACTGAAGCAATCGAACGAATGAATTTATAGTAGATGGTAAAATAAATGTACTTCAGTTTTAACCTACTAACAAAAAGAAGGAGGTTCTCAATTCGACTGTATTTTTATGTATGTTCAGCGATTACTTCGTCAATTACGAATTGATTTTGATAATTCTTTTTTGTTTGGTAGTGAATCATACTTTAGAGGTAGTCCCATATCAATTTTATCAAAATCAGTTTAGTACTTTAGTTTTCATAACAAAATAACTAGAAAAAAATGTCATCCAAGCGAATGAATTGCGTATTTTGAAGTTGGGTTTTTCAGTTTCTTAAACTATAATTATTCGCATTGACCTTCTGTTTCCTACCTAATCTGTTGCGACGTTGAATCATCGTATTGATGCCCGATAGCCGTAGATATCGGGTTTCGATACGGAGTCGTTAGGTTCAAGTGTTTCTACCACTTCACCGCTATACTACTGTATTTTCGTCCAGAGGTTGGGAGATATCTTGTAGAAAAATAGCCGTGGGTGGGTATTCATTTGGATTAACATCCGAGTGAGCAAAGCGGTGAAGTTTAATACTGGCCGATCTTTGCGATTTAATAACTGACTTCCAAAAAGGAGGAGGTTCTCAATTCGATTGTTGTTTTTTTTGTATGTTTGTATATTTCATACATTATTTTTTTATATACAACATAGATAGATCTACGATTGAACACCAACTCGCCTGATGTTAAGCGACGGTGTGGCCGAGGATGGAGCTCGTCGATCTAGAAGATATCTATTCACTCTAGCCTTGAAAATTCTAAGATGTAGGTCTCAGGAAACAGAGATGGCGATGGAGATGGATACATTTTATCATTTCAACGCATCGCACTATGTGCATAAGCATAAATCGCCGCCATACACCAACGAATGTTGTATGGCGACGACTTAACTCGTTATTAACTAGCCTGATGAAATGTCGCTCTATTGAGTCTGCTTCTAGATTGGGCCGAGTTGGCTCTGAATATCTGCTTTAGAACCCACAAACAACTGCAGTGTTCTAAACAGGACCACACCTGCCTTTGGGCAGATGTAAAGAACTGCTCCAACCTTACAAAACACCAAGATGTTCGATGTGTATGTCACCGGGAATGTATTGAATAAATCGTTCTATGGAATACCTGGGACATGTATCCTCATCATCATATTTTTCCGCAGAATGTGCTGCTGCCCACTATTGGTGATTTATGACATGTATACAGTTCCTAAAAACCTAAAATCAATATGTATAAAATACATTTTATCACAAATATTTCCTTGGATATTTATAAATTTCTTGTACTTCTATCGGAAATGTGGAAATCCTGTCCAATCATCCGAGGCGGATCAATTAATAAGTTTAGGTTGATAGGGTTTTTTGTGATAACGTAGAAATCCTGCCCATTTATTACTATTGTTACTGCTATTTAGCGATTGTACATAATTCCTATGAAATATATACATTTCCCAGGATATTTATGAATCTAAAAAAAAATATACATTTCCTATAACCGAAATTGCGTAAAATTCCTAGGAACTATATAGATTTCCTAAAGTTCACACAAAACCGGTAACATACGTAAGACAATAAATTTCCAACTTTTGAACGTTCAATAAACTTTATTCCGGAATTACAAAGTAATTAACCGATTACAAAACGAGGCCCCCAGCTGTGATTGCATCACGTTTAATTAACGGGTATTTATAATATTTATACAAATATTCGTTTATTTAGTTACCAAAGTGTTTATTAGCCGAATAATTCAGTTCATTTGGGTAATTGGATGTTCTTCGGAAGGAATTTTGATAAAAAAATATTTTTATTCACAAGACTTTCTCCTATTATTAATAATGATAAATAACTAGCCTAGAAATAATGAGAAACACTCTACCCTGTACAATTCTAAGATAGTTTAGGAATTAATATTAATAATAATTAATATTCCCTGGAATCAGGAGAAGCGGCTTTCCACTTCTGTTCAGTACGCATCAAGTTTTTTTAAGAACGGATTTTTGACATTTTAATAAAGAAGGTGGAAGTGTGCCGACTTTCTGTTAGTCCTGTAGTGGAATGGGGAGGGTGAAATAAGCTTTTGCACACTCGCCGAAATATTATAAATTATGAATCTCATAAAATATGTTCATAATTTCTAATTAAGGAAATGATTCCGTTTGATAGACCAAATTAGTCCAAATATGATTTCCGTTTGACAGTTCAAAATTGGTCCTAAAGACAGTTCAAAATTAGCCCTTATACAATCTTCGTTTGACAGACCAAAATCGCATAAAATCTAGTAAAAGATATACATAAATGCTGTGATATTACTCAATACGAGTATACTCTTCATCCCGCGTCTTGTTGTATAAAAGTAGATGTGTCATGTCATACCGCGACAATATGTCCATTAGGCTTTTAATACGAACGTATTTATCCAAATTAAATACCAGCTTTAGCAGCCGCGGCTATTGAAAGACGGAGAGAATTAAAATTTGCATACAATCATAAATCACTAGTCATCTGGTCGTGGGGCGCGAAGCTGGTAGACGTGAATCAAAAGGAGTTGAGTTTTCTGAGAGCACATTAGTGAATTTTCACTTAGAGAACAGGGTGCTTGATAGTACCTAGATACGCTTATTATGACTTATTTAGATGTAATATTAAAGAAATAAGTTATATATTAAGTAGGTACACGAAACGGTTCTAACAGAATATTTTTTATTTTCCTACGGGTTTTTAAATACAGGTTCCCAAAATCTGTATTTTTCTGTCTTTTTAATATTATATTAATTTCTATTATTATTATTATCTTGAGGACATACGTATTTGACAGAAATAACTATGAACGCAATTTGAGAGTTACCATTCCACGGATAAACGTCAGTGGTAAAGGTGTATCTTTTTTAAATGGATTTTATTTTTGTCATGATTTCAGACTACAAAACAAGTACTATTAACACAGATCAATTCTTATAATGGAAACAAATCTATAATAATCTTTCTTAATAAAAGTCTGTTTTATTTATCTGTGCTGTGATTTCATGTCTATTTCAAAAATGGGCTCTTGCAATTTCTACGTGTCCCATCTGCCTTTTTTACACGACAGTCTAAGAAAGAGGGCATTTTTTTTATTTTATTTATTTGTCGTTTGCAATCGGTATCGCTATCGTAATCGCTATCGCTATCGCTATTGCAAACCAATCGCAATCGCAATTAGTATCGTAATCGCTATCGCTATCGCTATCGCTATCGTTATCGCAATCGCAATCGCAATCGCTATCGCTATCGCTATAATACTCTCGTGTTATTACTCCGGTTAGTGTCACGACTTATTTCTAGGATGTCAACGCTATTCTGGAGTATTCGAAAGCGACGCGTGCGCTGACCCTATCCTCCTAATGCGCTTGAAACTATAGTCAAAGACCTTCGCTATAGCCATGTTATTTTCCACAGGCAATAACTGTGTCACAGTGTAATTTTAACACGAATAAAACAAGATTAATGAGCCCAAGACTCTGGACTTGTACTCGCACATAAATTGTGGATAATAGCGTAATCACACTGTTTCATATTAAATTGCTCCTCGTAGAGGCATTACAGATCTAAATCTTGAACAGATGGCAAGTATTTATTCTGCAGATATAGCATGTAGCGTAGATAAATTCTTTCCACCGTTCTGCCAACCAATCAGTTAGTTCAAATAGAGTAAGTAAGTAACATACTGACAGTATGTTACTTACAGTCTAATAGAGTAGAGTATGTAAGTAACATACTCTATTTGAACTGATTTGGTGGACAACATAGAGTATGTAAGTAACCTACTGACCAAAGACAGGATATAAAAGATGTATAAACTACAAGTGAACATTTTTCACCCAAATAATTCGTAAATTGCGAAGAAATACTTATAAAATTAACAGAAAAAGTCCTGAATTTTCACTTCAAATAAAAAAAACCGGACAAGTGCAAGTCAGACTCGCCTACCGAGGGTTCCGTACAAACTAGTAGATAAAAGGGGGAAATAATAAATTTTTATATATTATCCTTCATAAACCGAAAAATATACATCGTAAAAATATTTAAAAACCTGTTTAAGCTTATGCTAATGAAGCTCTTTCGTATGATACCCCACATGATGCGGTTAAAGAAATTTAAAAATTAGACCCTCATTTCTTGCATACCCAAGGACACTATTTTTTGTGATTAAATTAAAAATGACCAGTTTTCGGATTTTTAGGGTTCCGTACCTCAATAGTAAAAAACGGAACCTTTATAGGATCACTTTGTCACACTGACAGACGGACAGACAGACAGACAGACGGACAATAAAGTGATCCTATAAGAAAAAACGGAACCCTTATGGGTTCCGTTTTTTTCTTTTGAGGTACGGAACCCTAAAAAGAATATTTACGTAATGTTGAATGAGTCATAAAGACCGGTTTGATACGGGTTTCGCATAATTATTTTCAATTACCATTAGAAAATTCAGTCTATTAGGTTTACAAACATATTCAAATATATAAATTATCTAGTCCTGTGAGTAAAAACAAAACTAACCGTATTGAACTAAGCCAACTGTCTATCTGTCACTTTTGACAACACAAATATCGATTGTGGCGCCGCTGTTCCAGGTTATATAAGTTTGTAGGACAGTACAACAACCTTGGAGCTCAATAGCCTGCATCTGGATTGTGCAGTTCGTGTTATTACGCATGTTTGTTGCGAACACAAATAGTGCCCGTATTGGTTAATAGGGCTGCCATGTCGAAACACTGGAACATCCTATTTATATAAATATAAAAAAACGATTCTGTTTCTATGGAGAAGATCGCATTAAATACAGCTTTGGTGATTCTTTGAAATTATGGTAGAAAAATACCTAAAAACACAGAATTCGCCCTATTACATAGTAAGTCTTTGCCTAAAAATCATAAATTCACAAAAATCGCCTTCATAAACTAGCTGCATCCTTTGGTTTCACTTACGTAGTTATAAAAAAACTGTGATAGCCTAAGTCCGTCTCCAGACCCACAGCTATCTCTATTACTAAATTTCATAGCAGTCAATTCAGCCGTTTGATCGTGAAAAGGTAGCGCTTTTATAATGTTAGTTACTATTAAGATGAATTTGTAACAAATATACTCAAAATATTAATTATTCATTTGATTAATAATTTTCGTAGTTTTTTTCTTTATGTACCTACTCAAAAGTTATTTTTACTGGACAACCCCAAAATCCCCGTTTTCTACTGACTTTAAAGAGGAGGAGGAGTTGATTGCCGCCAACTTTAAACGGTGAAGGAAAACATCGTGAGGAAACCTACATGTCTGAGAGTTCTCAATGATCTTGAAGATGTGTGAAGTCTGCCAATCCGCACTTGGCCAGCGTGGCTGACTATGGCCTTACCCTTCTCACAATGAGAAGATGGCCCGTGCCCAGCCGTGGGACAGTTTGTACAAACAGGGCTGATAAAAAAAGGAGGAGGTTTTTTATTGTTTAAAATAATATACTTTCAGATTGGTCCCATAGATATATTGATTTCATTAAAATCAGTTCAGTAGTTTGGTTTTTAAAAAAATTGCGCATTTTGAGTTAGTCTTTTCAAATTTTTTAAGCTATGATTACATACTTATATCGTTTTCCTGCAACACATGTCACTTAAATAAGAGTAGTTTTTAACCGACTTCCGAAAAAGAGGAGGTTCTCAATTTGTCGGAATCTTTTTTACGCTTTTATTAGCTTCACCTGTATGCATGTTTGTTTGTAACCGACTCCTTTGGACTTGATTTTGACCCACTTCAACGGTCCGATTTCATTCAACTTTGTAAACTTATCGAGGACCGATGACAATACAATAATTAGAAGCGCGTTTCTTTCAGTTTTTATAAACTAATATCAATTTATTCAATATTGTGTGTGTGTAAAAGGGACCCTAACTCTTCCCGTGGAATTTTCCCCATTACCCCATTGCGTATGGCAACACAGACCAATACAATCTAGATCGTCGGCTTGTTACCCACAATTAGTGTCGGTGGTCGAACGCACTTGTTTGCAGCGCTACGTAATTACTATCTACCGATGCATCTGTCCGACGTTACTACCAACACGTTTGTACAGAATGAGAGGCGTCACTGATGTAAATTTTGGAATAATATAGTTCCCGTCACGTAAAAAGAACGCTGATTTGTTCGTAAGCGCGAACAAACCAGAACAAACCAGCGTTCTTTTTACGTGACGGGAACTATACTGACAAATTATACTGGAAACAAAACAGTTTCATTGTTTGACCGTTTGATGTGCAATTAAGTTTGTTGGTGTGCGATTTAAGAGGTAGATAAAGAGACAGTCGCATTTTACTATATTTCAAATGATTTTTTGTTTGCTACAGACATGCCTACAAGCATGATAAAATATACATAATTGCTGAAACAGCAGTTGTTTTTGTCTGTACAGATTTATCAATGAGGATTTGAATCCCGCCCTCCGATTAACAAATTGAAATTTATATCGGTGCTCTAACCTATTGAGCTAACGAGTCTTACGTGCATGTGTCGAAAATAAGCATTCGGCGCAACGAAATGACGTCATGCTAAAGGGAAAAACTTGTACATACAATAATGAACTTTAAATGCAGAACGTTACAATAGGTTTCTGACTAAAATAATGACGTCATGCTAGAAGGACAAACTTGTACATACAATAATGAACTTTAAATGCAGAACGTTAGAATAGGTTTCTGACTAAAATAATGACGTCATGCTAGAAGGACAAAGTTGTACATAGAATAATGAACGTTAGAATAGGTTTCTGACTGTCCGTCTTACGATCTGACGAGAGTTTAACATTTGTTTACCCATCCCAAAAATGCACAACGCCGCTAAAGAAGAATTCACTTCAAAAAATGCGTTTTTTTCTTAACCTACAACGAACTTTATTGTAATAAGTAATTTTACCATACATATTCTAAAGAATACACATTTATAATCTTTTACACACACCAGTGTACTAAGCGTAACGAGGTCGGCTATTTAGACTACAAAAACTGCTTTTCTATGCGGTCGGGTATTTTATTCTCTTTTAATTTATGTACATACTTGTTATACCTCATTTGTCTGATTACACTTTTCATTTGATCGTGATGTGAGGATGTGTTGGAAGATGTTGTCGTTAAAGACTACAATCTCCTCATTTTTTCCCCTCGGTTAAGCACGCCGCAGACGAGCGCTTCTGTTCCGCTTCCATTATTCGAACCGCTAGACTGTGGAGTGCGATGTCTGAACGAATGTTGTCTGGTAGATAATATCTCGAAGGGTTCTTCAAATGTAATTTAACATTTAATTAAAATTTTTTCTCGAATCGTGAGAAGATTTTAAATTCTGTAAACTAATATTAGTGAATAATTGTATGATCGAAGAGTTTTTTATTCAGGGTTAGCCAATTTTGCTCTCATTGTTATGTTTTTTTAAATATATGTAAAGAGCAGCAAAAACGCAAACGGCTCGCCTGATGTTAAACTAGAATGGTCGCCTATGGACAATTGCAACATCAGTATGGCATCGCTGTTGTTTTGCTAGCCCAGAGAGGCGTTTATAGACACCCTTTTTTAAACGCTCTTTGTTGAAGTTCGGCGAAAACTTTCGAGAAAGGACATTCCACATTTTTCTTGTTTTATGTATGTTTGATTTTTTCTATAGTTCTTATTGTATGTTTTGTTAGTTTTCGGTTTTTTTTGCAACAGTGAGGCATAATCTCAAGAGAATAATAGTTCTAGTTCTAGTCCTACGGGGGTGTTGATATTATGCCAATGCCCATTGGTCATTCTTCCGGCAGAGGTTCATGAGTGGAGACCGCGCACCGGCAAGCGTAGCGTAGAAAGAGAGGACAGATGACTTTATACAAGTGGCGGGAAGACGCTGGATGCAAGCCGCTTCCTATCGGTCTTTTTGGAAATCCATAGGGGAGGCCCTTGTCACAGTTTGGAGACAACCGGTTACACCGATAAAAACAAAAAATGTGTATATCTCTCTCTTTCACGCCTGCTATAAATTTCATAACTTTATTTCACTGTGGAGTGGAAGAGAAAGAAATGTGACGTACTCTATTGCTTTCTGAGAACACATCTACTTAACGCCGTTTAAGACGAAAAGTTTCAACAGTACAGCTATCGAACTAATTTCCATCAAAGTGATAAATTGATAAATTGAACGCTGGCTTTAAATTGAATGCTCTTTAAACTTAATGTCGTCTAAAAGCCCAACAGGTTTCCTCCAAGAACGAGTTAGACGCGTGGAGTTTTAAAATGCTGCTTTTCCTCCAGAGATCGCATTAATCAAACTTTGACAGCTACAGGAAATGATAAATACGATGTTAACACGGTTTTTAAGAGGTATTTACATCGAAATTTAATTGGAAAACTTGAGAATTGGTCTAACTAGTAGCCAAACTTCCCGTGAGCTTATTAAAGATTGATGCATGCTTATGTAACTAAGTTAGGCAATATTTTAACATTTATTGATATGTTCGGAAAACATATGAATTAAATGTTCCCACAATTGTGTGTATATGTTGATGAGTTATTACTTGTTTTTAGACTTCCGTACTAAGTGTTTCCACGGAACGGAAGTCTAAGAGCCTATTCGTGAGGCTATGGTGTCTGTCTGTCTGACTGTCCTACACTTAAACGGCTGTATCTTTCGAACGGTAATAGATAGTCTCAAAATTGACGCAATTATAGGGTTCACTTTAAATGCAAATCAATAAAAATTAAAATAAATAACAAAAATTTCATTTGATTTCACTGGTGTAACATTTCAATTCACGTTGTCGTAACACAAACGAGTGACGCTAGATGGCGCTTAGGTTGATATAATATGGCGCACGCCACACTGTCATCTTGTTTTATCAAAGTCACGATAGATAGCGGTTATATCAATATTTTCTTTTCTTTACCGTTTCAGAATATTTCTACAGTGTAGAAAATATTTGAAATTACAAATATTCAAAGATAATATTTTGCTAATTAGTATTTTTTTTCTGTATACTTATATTATGTAGCATGTCAGTAGGTACGGAAGTCAATTATTATCAATTATTCTAGAAGCGCTCGTGCGCAATAAAAGGCTGGGTGTTCACCGAGCTAGTTTACTCTGAGTGTTCAACGTGCCGACATCGAAATGATCTTATATTATAACAGTGCCATCTAGGTACGTGTGATTGAATGTATTTTTTTATTAGTCCTGTTTGTACAAACTGTCCCACTGCTGTCTCCCCACCATAGTCTACCACGCTGGCCAAGTGCGGGTTGGCAGACTTAACACATCTTCAAGATCATTGAGAACTCACAGACATGTAGGCCTCGCGATGTTTTCCATCACCGTTTGAAGTTGGCGGCAATCAACAATACGCACATAACTTCGAAAAGACAGAGGTGCGTGCCGCGGGATTCGAACCAATGACCTGCGGATCGCAAGTCGGACTGTCTCCCGACTAGGCCGCCGGAAACTTGAATTGACTTGATTGAATGTATGAACTAGTGTTAGTTAATTTATAATGGACTATAATATGGTATGGTAAAGTAGATTAGTGTTACTGCGTATGGTGAGTGAAATAAAGCGAATATGCATACCTTATCTATCCCGAAACCCGTCTCTTGTAAAAATATATACTTATCATTTTACGCCAAGCCGAGAGTTCAGTCGATTCATAATAGGTATAGAAAAAAAAAATACTAGTAATAAATTATTTATTATTATTATAAAAAATAAATATAACGAAACGAAACGAATAATTATATCGAAATAAATGATTAGTATTATATTATTACTAAATATCAACTGTGTACATTAGAAAACCGCGACAATTGAGATATAAAACAAAGGGTGGTACTAATTATAAAACCGGCCAAGTGCGAGCCCGACTCGCGCACGAAGGATTCCGTACCAGTATCTATAAAAACGGCAAAAAATCACGTTTGTTGTATGGGAGCCCCCCTTAAATAATAATTTTATTTTAATTAAATTATTTATTTTTAAAGTGAATAATATAACTCAATATTCTGTGAATATTTCAAGCGTCTACCGTTACCAATATCGAGCCCCCTTAAATATTTATTTTATTCTGTTTTTTTTTTTTAGTATTTCTTATTATGGCCTAGTAAAAAAGAGTAATATTATTCGAGCCCCAAACTAAGCACAAAGCTTGTATCTCGGGGCTCGAAAGCGGGGTAGCAAAAAAAACACAATGCGTGTATTTCTTCAGTTATGAGTATATCGAAATAGGCATTTCTGTCACGTGTGATAGTCAAACATATTTTATGTGTTTTTCATAATATTATGAAGAAATAAGTAGTAAAATAAAGTACTAAAAGTATGTAGAGAGCTGTCATCAGAAAATTATGAAATAATGAATGTAATGAAGCTGATGAAGCTATACGCGTAGCTCCCCGCGGCGCCTGCGCCGTTATGAGCACCGCAGCTCTTCCTTAATTGCAGTGGCTATAAACAAGGACGTTTATTAGAAAAGACGTGGCTGCACTGCACTTTTACGGTCTTACCGAAATCTCACTTAACTTTGATCAGTGTCTCAAACTCGTCTCAAATTATTATTTGTCTTATTTTGAGCAATTCGTACCAACGAGAATTTGACACAATATTGTTAAATCGTTGATCGAAATAGTGAAAATTGATTTTTCAATAAGTCCGTTTATGTCCTAATGTGTGGCAGATGGAGCAATGCATGCATAACGAATGACAGCACTCGCACCAAAAAAAAAAGTCATTCAGCAGTTATTGTGAAATTTAAACATACAGATACTTACATACGTAACTAATAGTGAAAAATAACAATCATTTAATGTTTCAAACATCGTATTAATTTACAAATACCATAGTTTTAAGGTAAATAAACTGTTTGGAATTTGTTTTTTTCCCATAATGTGACGTTGCACCTTACTTAAGTCTCCGATCAGACGATGATTTTTTTATCCGCCACATAGAAAATAATGCATCTGCCAGTTATTACTACACTCAGTTTAGCCACACCACGAACTCAACGCAGATAGTAGATAGTATGTCCGTGTAGCTCTAGCTATGTGAGCTCTAGAACACGTAGCGGACTAAAATGTCTGTCGTTTGCCGCGGTCTGTCTAATCCGCGACCCTAGTTTTGTACCGCAGTTTATTTTTTATTGTTATCGGCTAGGGTTTCATACTTCTATTCGCGCCGACAAATTGTCCAGCCCTGTCCTGCCCAATCCTTCGTACCTCTAACGAGAATTACTTAATGAATTACATTATGTACAGAAGTACAATAAGTACTGAAGTACTACATCTACATAAATATAATATGCACAGAAGTACAATATGTATCTACAGATATGCATAAAGTTGGGCATATCCTACTTTTTATACATCCTGGGTTACATATAGAAAACCATGATTTTAGTATATGAGCCAAGTTAATTTACTCTATATATTCCCGCTAAAGTTCACTTTTAACGACTTTTGGGAACTCAAATAGTTTAATACAATCGAATTATTCACAGCTTTGAAACGCCGCTCGGAACCTCTAAGGAATGTCGTTAAACGAAAAATTTACTTCATATGTTAAGGGCACGGCTGAGTGCTTTTAGTGTTACCATATCTAAAACTAAGATTCCATGAGTTCCTTTATATATATATATTTTATCAGCCCTCTTTGTACAAACTGTCCCACTGCTGGGCACGGGCCATCTTCTCATTGTGTGAAGGGTAAGGCCATGGTCTACCACGCTGGCCAAGTGCGGGTTGGCAGGTAAGCGAAATTGTGAGGATGCGAAGAATGCCTTAGATTAAAAAAACGTTTTAATTGATATTAAAACTGTATAATTAACTGCGTCAACGCAGTCTACTGTTTAATTTTAATGTACAGTAGTATATTTTAAAAATTACCGACAGATTCCATTTTTTTCTTCACTTATTAAACGTAAAAATTAATAATATTATATTGAAAAATATAACTATGTGTTATTTAATAATATTTTCTTATCAAAAGTTTATTTATTACTTTTATTTCTTTTGTATCACAAATATTAATAAAAACAAATAAAATATATCACATAGTAATTCCTCGGATAACTTTTTTAACCTTGACAAAATCCGTTATCCACCAATGACCCCAATTCCCGATAAATCGGGTAAATTCTTGTAATCTGGTACCCCTAGCCAGTTGTGGTATTTAATCATTTGAAAGTCACCTATTAGGAAAGTTAACAAGGTGGTTAAAGCACTTTTGTCTCACTCGACAAGTCGAACGTCTCCCATGCGTAACTAATAGGCAGTACCAGTAGCGGAACTAGGTAGGGACATACATGGGCAAACTCCCCCTTCTAGAGCCCACTGCTTGAGAAATTATGGCCTCTTACAAAAAATCAACTTAATTCTATTACTATATAATTGTCTGTTATCCAACCACCAATTATTATTAACTAGAACACAACAATATACAGACTCAACTAACTAAACTACTACACAAATTTAATAAATTACTATCAATTATTATTACAACACAACAATATACAGACTCAACTAACTAAACTACTACACAATAAGCACATCGATCACCCCAGACCGATAAAGGTCTAAAGATAATCCAAATGCTCAAACCCACTACCAGTTGGCAGCGTACCCAGCATGCTGACCGCATTGCCACGTTGAATGGCAATGCTTATGCGTTGGGCCAGATACGCGCCAGCATTTTGGTCACGCGTCGCATCGATCAGGCGCTCAGATAAATTTTTGAAAATGAGATGAGCTCCCGGCCCCCACGGACCCAAAGTTTCGACACCAAACGGCTCAAATATGTAACCTCTACCGAGATTATCATATTTACGCCGCTTGTGCTGCTCCGCCGAATTAGCCGCAGCGCCAGCCCTACTCCGTGTCTCAGGAAGATGAGACGGTGCCAAAGTATCAACGCACGTGGCGTCCCACACAAGGGACCGTCCAAACTTCCATGGCACAAGCGTCATCCCGTCAGGCCTTTTACCATCGTCACGCGCAAGACCGCTCGGTTCGAGCACAGCTGCAACATTGGCGGTGGTAAAAGCCCGGCGGATGATATCATTCAGGCTTGCGTGACGACCAATTCGACCAGAGCTTCTCGAGCATGAGAGACCGTGGTGGCCGAGTTGATCAACTGCAGTACCACACTGGCAGATATGGGCCTCACAACACCTTGCTCCTAAACGCAAGCTGACTGCTAGACGAAATGCAGTTGGATCTAAAAGGCAGCCGGTGTTAAAAGACGGCATAGCTTGTAACCAAAGACCCGATTCCCAAACAGAAACTGCAAGAATACGAGCACGATCTGCGACGCTAGTACACGTATCTAAAAGAGAATTCCGTGCTAGTTCACAGATCGGCCGATCCCACAGTCTCTGCGACGATAACGTCCTGGGAAAATCAGTATTTGGACAAGCCAGCCTCCAAGCAATCTGGGCCTCGTCCAAAAAAGCAACAACTACAGAATGGCCTAAAGATGGAGCGAGAATTTTTTCTACTAATTTATGAGTACTATGAACCGAGGACAAGAAAGCCGGTAAAGCAACACTCGAAATTTTGCGGACCCCTAAGCCTCCTAGCTGTACAGGTAGTGAGGCTTGTGACCATATCCTGTCATTCATGTCAACATTCAAAACCGATATCAGAGTTTCCTTTACGATATTGTCTAAGCTCAAAAGGAGCTCACCGTGTTTCCACAGTGGACTACATCGTAAATAATACATAAATTTCGGAACGAACAAACAATATTTGATAATTGTAAACGCCATGTGGGCGTTTATTTTGAGTAACCTAGAAGAGGCACTCTTAAAATTTTGAATTTTTTCTTCAACAAAACATGAAAAAGATTCATCTAATATCGGTGAACCCAGAAGGCGAAGAGAACGGCTGTCCAACAATTTGATATTAGGTGCCAAAACATTGAATTTATTAATAACCAAATCTTTGTCAGGACAGGAGTCGCAAACATAAAGTTCGCATTTGGCAAAATTTAGTTCTAAACCAATAAGACGAAATTCGTCTATCAGGATTTGTAAATCGTTAAGAACAGTGCCCGCATCACCCCCCAGGGTTCCGTCATCCAAATACCAAACATTTAGTTTGGAATGGAGACGTTGAATAATTGGATGAATGGCCAGGCTAAAAATGGCGGGTCCAAAAGGATCACCCTGTTGACAGCCAACTGAAGACTCAAGAAAGTTGTTTTGGTATGTCAATGTTGTGGGCTTACCATAACATTGCCAAAGAAAACTAAAAAGATCCGGAATTTTGTCTTTGACCTGGGTCAACAGGGCACCTCGATCAACAGAATTGAATGCATTTTTTACATCCACCTTTAGCAACACATCTCCAAAATTTTGACCAAGGAAAGATCGAATGGAATGAACAGCAGCCTCACATCCGCCACGCGAACCAAAACCAAGCTGTATTGGTTGAAAAAGGCTGCTCAAAAGGGCAACCTTTTTCCCACAACCTGCCTTGGCCGCGAGGCGACGATATGTGGTGCCTACAGCAATAGGTCTGATACCACCATTATTATTAATCATTACTACAAGTATCAGCTGGAAGCTTTGGAATCAGTAGACCGGTGAGCTGTGAGGTTAATCGGTGACGATAAACTAGCTGCCAAGAAGCTACTTAGTCTCGAGCACCGCCGTAAAGTAGCATGGGAATTTGCGCAAGAGCTTTACGACCTAATTCCACCCTCCCCATTTCACTACAGGACTAGCAGAAAGTCGGCGATTTACCACTTATTTCCCGTTGAAATGCCAAAAATCCGTACTCAGCGATATCGATCCACATTCCTGTTGCGTACTGCACAAGAATGGCATTCTTTGCCGCCATCTCTTTTTCCTGAGACCTACAATCTTGGAATTTTCAAGGCTAGAGTGAATAGATCTTCTAGATCGACGAGCTCCATCCTCGGCCACACCGTCGCTTAACATCAGGCGAGTTGGTGGTCAATCGTAGATATATCTTGTATTAAAAAAAACTAATTGGTCGGTTTCATGCAAGCATTACTGTGTTGTTATATACTAAGCATTTATTTATTTATTTTTAAAGAAAAAACGGCATATGACAAAGAATTTTTTTTTTAAGTTTTGTGTTTTAAGATGTATAAAGTGCCAAATGCAGCGCATTGCTAGACAAAGTTTGTGTAAAATGACAAAATTAACTGCAGCGAATTTCTACATTGCTAGACAATATTCTGGAAATATTGAGGGATCAAACAATTCGTTACGTTATTTCTCAGTGTGAAAGTTGGGGCAAGCAATAAGCCACGAGTGAGAAAATTCACGCTTCGCCATTAATATACACTCTACCACAAAATATTTTAAGCAGAACACAAGGTACAGAACACAGTACAGGTACAGAAATCTCACTCCGCAAACATTTAATTAAATAACTACTCTTGTTACGACGTAATAAAGCATAAGTCAACTTGCACAGGCGGTAAGTGTCGTCGTCATCAGACGATCTTAGCTCCAAAGATGTGTGTGTGCTATATACAGACGTTAACTTGCATATCTGTCATTGATTAGCGCGCGATTATTGTATGGAGTGTCCACATGGGCCTAAACTGAAGATGTGCCTGCCCTGCTGGGCCCGTACCACAATCGATCAAGCAAAAGTCTTATTTCAATATTACTTTGACTTTTGTCTCGCTCTTTTTACAGTTGAGAGAACAAAACAAAAGGTCAATGTAATATTGAAATAAAATACACGATAACAAAAGCTATTACGATTGCGGTAACCTAACCCCCCTGACCCTATCAAAAAAATCCTAACTCCACGACTGGACAGTGGACAGTGCGTGTGTTTTAGTTTATTTTCTCTGTATCATCAAATATAATAAAGGTCTTCCGTTTTAACGATGTTTTTATGTTTAATGAAAGTTTATAGTGCACGTAAAGTGTAATGATCTCTAATAGAGGCTGCTCTTCGTTTAGTTTACGACACTAAGTATTTGCATAATTGCCGACGCATTTATTGCGCTTGTTTATGTTTCTGTACACATATGATATTAAATAATTATAGTTTAAATAACTTAAAAAATCGACTTCAAAATACGTAATTCGTTTACTTGGATGATATTCTTTCAGATATTGTGTTATAAAAACCAAAGTAGCGATTTTGATAAAATTTATGTGGGACCACCTCTGAGGTATTACCTATCAAACAAAAAAATCAAGAACAATTTATAATTGGCGCAGTAATATCTTGAACAAGCGTACAAAAAAAAAAAAACAATCGAATTGATAACTCCTCTCTAGGAAGTCGGTTAAAAATAATCATTATTTAACTAATTATTAATGTTTCCATTTTTCAATGATCACCTACTCAAAAACTAGGTTCAGCAGTTTCTGTACTAAATAATTTCCATGTCAGTTATATGAAAAAAAAATGAGCCTCTATAGGTGTCTAGCTCTAGGCTTTTTTTATGGTTTGTAACATTAGAACCTCTCTCACTCCCATAATTCACATTTTAAGCCGACTTTCAAAAAGGTGGAGGTTCTCAATTCGGCTATATGTTTTTTTGTATGTTTGTTCAGCCATAACTTCGCCAATTATGTATTGATTTTGAGGATTATTTTTTGTTTGGTAGGTCTTATTTCAGAAGTAGTCCCATGCAAATTTTATCAAAAATGGTTCAGAACTTTGATTTCTATAACAAAATAACTGGAAAATTATGTCATCCAAGTAAACGAATTGCGTATTTTGAAGACAGCTTTTTCAGTTCTTTTTAAACTATAATTATTTATGTTTGTTACATTGTAACTTAACTCCCTCGCCCCATAATTCAATTTTAAAAGTAGAGCTCAAAATACTTTTTAAGCATTGTTTGTTATGAAACAAGCAAAACAAGAGTATCCCGCATTCTTCGCCATCTTTGCCGTCTATAAATATTTCTCGCGGGAATTTATTGCGTCTGCTAAACTGGCAACATTGTCGACTTATATCTCTACCTACTGTTGGGTGTTGCGGTTTTAACGGACACTTCATAGTTTTCCCGGGGAAAACGACCGCTCGCCGATTTTGTCGCGGTCGGTGGTATAATGCGAGTTCGAGTCCCGTCGGTAACTTTTAAATTGACTATGAATTTGTAGATATTTCTGTGTGAAAAAAAACTCTAAAATATCGAACTACGTCTTTACTCTTTATTAACTGATTTAGAAAATAATTTTTGTTTGAAAGGATATTTTTGAGGTCCCATAGAAATTATTTTTTCCCTCTAAAATTGAAAATAAAATCACTCTCCATAGATCAACAGATTATTTTCACTTCAAATTAGAAATCACTCTTGCTAAATCAGTTAAAACAAATAAATATATCTGGTTCCCAGATGACTGATAGAATAAATAATATAATTTTTTGTAAATACATACATACAAACACTCAGACACGAAACAAACATCCATACTCAGCAGAAATGTTTGTTGAGTATGGATGACGTGGGGATCGAACCCACGACCTAGAGGTCAGAAAGCAAACTTACTACCACTGAGCCATGTGACATGTTGTCACAATGGTCTTTTTATGTCATTTTTTTTTTCATTTTAAATTGAAGATAGAATCACTCTCATTTAAATTACAGCATTTGCTTTTACTCGCAAATCTTAAAATTCATAGAGCAAAGATCGTTATCGAAGTCATTTACATAATACGACCCAATTAATGAAAGATGGCGACAGGTGAAGTCTTTTAATTATCCATTAAAGTATTAAAAGATAATTAATGTCATTTTGATATTGTTTTAGTTATTTACAACATACTTCCTGAGAGCTAGGACCACACACTTAGTTGAATATATTGAATTGAATATAAGGCGTAATTGGGGTTTAGGTAGTTTTAAGTGGTTTTATTTAGCTTATCCTGTTTGTTGTTGTTGTTTATGTTTTTTGGGTCAAATTTTGTAATCGAAATTTTACCCCCTTCCCGTTGACAGATTGATCTGATATTTGATACACGCCTTTAGTTTAGATGACAATACAATTAAATATATTTAGTTTCATTCTAAATTCGATATGGCCGCCACAAAAGGCGAATTTAATATTTTTTCACAACTCCCACAATATAAGTATCAAATAAAAGGAGTTTTCTAGTAGAATACAGTAAATACATTACCTACATCCTCCTACATCATTATCTTTCTTTTCAATAAGACTGTTTAACTTAAAAAGTTTTTTGATGACTCATTTATCGTGGGGAAATTTAAGCATTTACGCATACCCGACCGACTCGAGGGAGAATGCGGGTTAGATAGATAAACTTTTTATTTTACATACCATAAAAATACAATGAAAAGAGAGTGACACGAAACTAGTGTAGCAATTGACACAATTGGCTAATAGCGATCTGTTTCAGGCAGAGGTCAGCACATCACCTACATAAACGCCAATTTCCCTCAAATCCCTTATCTGACTTATACAGTATGCCTAGGAAGAGAAGCAGCAGTCTAGAACTCAACGTCTAATTTATTAATTCTTGCCATCTTACTTCTACCCGACTACTTATTTAGTCAATTTCTCGCCATGCCGTGTCAGCAACATATCTTATTTGCAGTTTCCTCAGAATTCTCCAATATCAGCCAAGCGTGAATGTTCGCCAAGCTTTGCTCGGCACTTGACCTCTGTGTTTACCAAACGATCTGTTCCTTTGACACTTTGGATGAGGTATTTTTAGGGTTCCTCAATAAGAAAAATGTAACCCTTTTATAGCCGCTTCGTCCGCTTCGTCCGTCTATCAAGATTCTCTCAGAAGCTTTTTTCTCAGGAACATGTAAAGCAGAAGGTGCCAGGCACGTCCCTCTAAGGTGAAGTTGAAATACTACCAAGTTTAAATATTGCGATTCTTCGAAGTTGTAAAAAGATAAGCTTCTAAATCAAGAGTCTGGAAGAGATCGCTTTTAGCGATAAGGCCGCCTGTTGTTGCACTATTCTATTTAAGAACTTTGTTATTACTTTTAAGGCGTGTACAATAAAGGGCTTATCTATCTATCTAAATCAAAGTTATAATGAATGAACCTCATTTGTGTTTTTGTTTTTTTATAAAAAAATATTGTAAAAACATAGATTTAATGTGAATAAATAAATACGTGCATAATAAACCTTAAAGGGCTATTTTCGGGGTGGGGATCGAACACACGACCTACAGCTTAGCAGGCAGACGTATATACTACCAACTGAGCTACAAGGCCAGTATCTAAACTTGTATTATTACGAGTATTTGTGCGTTAGAGCCATATTTTCACGGCTTATGAACACATTAGGGGTACGGAAACCTCAATGCACAAGACAATTCGTACTTGACTTTTTTTATGGTTGAGAGGAATGGTGTTGCGCTATAGTTCACTGATGTTAGAAGTATAGCGTAAAATAAGTCAAAAAACTAAAACGTGACTATTTTTTTATACGGCTCTGCATCTTTTCTCGAAAAACTATTTTTAATAAAATTATATCTATGCCATAAGGCCGTTACTTGATGCCTTTTTGGTGCTTTCTTTTCATTAACAAGTATCTATATAAAAAGAAAAACAAAACACCCGACTGCAAAAGAGCAGTTTACTAACGTTTTCGTTACACTTGATACGCTGTTGAGTGTACGTTTTTGTGAGCAAGTATGCGTAAAATAAACGAAGGTTATGTCGAGCGCCCATGTAGTGCCCACCCCAATATCTGTGGGGAACTTCACTCTTGAAGTTGTTGACGAATACGTCTACCTAGGACAAACGGTCCGCTTAGGCAGGTCCAACTTTACGAGGGAGGTCAATCGTCGTATCCAACTCGGCTGGGCAGCGTTCGGGAAACTTAAAAGCGTCTTCTCGTCTAATATTCCTCAAGTCGAAAGTTTACAACCAGTGTGTGTTACCAGTGATGACATACGGCACTGAAACGTGGTCCCTAACTATGGGCCTTATAAGGAAGCTCAAGGTTACGCAACGAGCTATGGAGAGGGCTATGCTCGCAGTCTCTCTACGAGATCAAATCAGAAATGAAGAGATACGTAGACGTACAAAAGTTACCGATATAGCACAGCGGATTAGCAAGTTGAAGTGGCAGTGGGCAGGGCACATAGCACGTAGAACTGATGGCCGATGGGGCCGAAAGGTTCTCGAGTGGAGACCGGCAAGCGCAGCGTAGGAAGACCAGCCACGAGATGGACAGATGACCTCATACAAGTGGCGGGAAGACGCTGGATGCAAGCCGATTCTAATCGGTCTTTTTGGAAATCCATGGGGGAGGCCTATGTCCAGCAGTGGACTTCTTATGGCTGAGATGATGATGATGATGCGTAAAATCGCTGTAAAAGATTATGAATGCGCATTCTTTTGAATAATTATAGTAAAATCACTTGTTTATTACGAAAAAAATCGTTAAAGGTTACGAAAAAACGCATTTTATTTTGCGAGAGATGTATTATTATTATTACAAAAAATAAAGCCTATGACACTCAGGAAGTGAAGACGAATCTAACGACACCTCGCAAGTCAAAATCGGTCAAGCCGTTTAGACTGTAGGTGATCATATAAAGAAACATACAAATCTACATACTCATAATATACATAAATACAAACACACATACAGTGGAACAAAGTACCCCTTCTTTTTTTGAAGTCGATTAAAAAGGGTGATTCTTCTGAGATATGAAAACATAAACATTTATCTTCCCATCTACCGAACCACGATTCTGAATTACCCAACACAAATAAGACATAAAAGACTATTTTCCCCACACCAACTTTTTAATTTCCGGTATTTGAATATTATTATATTTTATAAGCAAAACAGCACATTTCAGAAAATTGGATTTACTCTGTTAACAGAACTCCGTTGAAGATATTTAGTCCGACTGGGCTTAATATGCTATTAAGAAAATATATGTGACGTATTCTAATGTATTCTCGAATGCAAATGAGGGTTCCGTCGCATCTTCACCTCGATATTAAATCTAATATGTTAATCAAGTTTATCCCAATTAGATAATACATAAATAATCGAGGCAGAATTAACATCAGCTTAATATTGCTGTTTTGGGTGAGTTTTATGTGAATTAGATGTTTGTGTGAAAACAGTGAAACGTAAACTTTTTTTTTACGGGCAAGTTTTTGTATTATCTACAATTAAATATACAAACTACACTTACTTTAACTAACTACACTAAAAGCAAATTGTTTACCCAAACTGATAAAGATCTAAAGATAATCCAGTATAATACTAGGCGCATCTAGATAACGCGGTGACGTTGTGTTGGTGAGCCGATTACATTACTTACCTAGTTTTACTAATCGTGGGAAGTTGGGCTCCGGGTAACAGGAATGCTTGTCCAGAGTCTAATGTAAATAAGTATACATTAAATTAAAGAATTTTCCATTTGATTTTTGAAGTGAAAACTTCTTTATATGCGGCGTTGTGTAAAATAAACTCGCATCAGATCGTCAGGTCGTGAGATCGTAAGACGGACGGATTATTTTAGTCAGAAACCTATTCTAACGTTCTTCATTTAAAGTTCATTATTGTATGTACAAGTTTGTCCTTCTAGCACGACGTCATTTCGTTGCGCCGAATGCTTAATTTCGACAGATGCACTTAAGACTCGATAGTTCAGTAGGTTAGAGCACCGATATAAATTTCAATTTGTCAATTGGAAGGCGGAGGTTCAAATCCTTCACGAGTCAGTCGTTTTGCTATTTCTTTTTTTAGTTTTCACTTCTGCCGGCACTCCCGGCGCGGCGGCTTGCAACCCGTTGTTTTATTTTAATTGCTCAACTCCACTACCAGTTGGATACCCAGTATGCTACCAGAATTGCCACGTGGAATGACAATGCTTATGTATCTTCGGGCCAGATACGCACTTTGGTCATGCGTCGCGTCAATCAAGCTTAAACTAGTAAGTAGTGGTCGCGCGGCCTCTCAGGTCCAGGTCGTCTGTTCACTTTCAGGGCTGGTTATCCTCTTACGCTGCATTTGCCGGTACTTTATCTCTACCCTTGCGACCCTTTCCATCAGTTCTATTTTTGGTTTTGGTAATATTTTTGCTAATGTACACATTCGTATAGGGTCTTAATAGCAACATAGATTGCGGCGCAGAACTCTAAAAATGAAAGCCAAATGAAAATAGAAATTCCTTTGCAAATACAACAAGCTCTGGCCTATCTCAAAATAAACCAGTATTAGCCTGGTTCAACTTCGCACTCCACAGTCCCCATTTTGCCCAACCAACACGAATGTACTCAATAAATTTATACAGAGTTATTTATGAAGTGCTAGTAGTTCTGAATCACGACAGCTATTTGTCCAGTAAAACGTGTATTTATGTATTGAAATGGTTACTTATCTATAATCCGAACAACGAAATACCGAATATCACTACCCCGAAAATGAAATATATTATTTTTTCAATACACACGCTCCATTGACAACGCGTCTGTTAACCGAATCTTAGTAATACGAAAGTTTCTGTGTATAATAAACATAAACCTAACCTAAGAATTTAATCTAATAATTAAATCTATGTAAACAAAAAGCTTTCTGTTTATAATAAAACAGAAACCTAACAAACCTAACCTTATAACTATTCCGGCTAATGAAACATAGCTAATAAACTGATAACACCAAAAACTACTAGTGTCAACTAAAACATCCGGAATCAGACAGTTCTATGAAATGGAATCGGGCAAGTAAAATTCGAACTAACGTATTTCGGATCATCGATACCACTTGATGGCGGACCATTGAAATGGGTAAACAAGGCTCCGGGAGCCGCCACTGTATGGTGGATGGTTCTCCGAAGGTGGCCATAAAAACTGTTTAAGGGAGGATTGTTCAGACTTATAGCCACTTCCCACCTTCTACTTGAAGGCGATGTACAGGCACGCGGTCGGTTCGCTGCAGTTTGCCTGCAGCAAAGATAAAAAATAGTTGATTTTTAATCAAAATTTGGGAAAATCAGGAATGAAATAAAATTATATAATAAATAATATGAACAAATATTTGTGGACATTTAACACAACACCATTTCTAGCCCAAACTAAACAAAGCTTATACTGTGGAACTAGATGGCTCATATAATACATATATACTTTTTTTTTATAAATACATATATACATCTGATACATAAAAAACATCCAGATCAGTACAGAACAAACATCCATGCTCTTCACACAAATGTTTGCCCTGGGTGGCGATCGAACCCATGACCTACAGCTCAGCAGGCAGACATACTACCAACTGAGCTGCGAAGCCAGTCAACAAATCTAGCTGTGTCCAGGGCCTCAAGACTGCTAAGTGAACATCACTCGCTCGCCGCTCGCTGATACAATGTGATGATGAACAAATAAAAAGAGAGTTACTTTCGCGTAGGTATATCACATTAGCTGAGCCCCGCGGTTTCACCTTCGTAGTCATGAAAAGCTGTGATGAGGATGATGACGCTAAACTATGTCTTTCTTCAAGCCCTAAAGAATCTCTACTCCTCGATTGGTACAGCTCTGAAAAGGTAACAAACAAATAAGTATAGCTATAGACACAGTTACTTTCGAATTTATAATATTAGGTATTAGTTCAAATTCGTTATTAGGATACACGTGTAATTGTTAAAACATGTTGAATAACAATTACGAAAACTTGAGAAAATATCAAGCTGGGTATTTGACTACAACTTAACCTGTATGGCTAATGTGTACGACAATATAAGACATTTCTCTAAATCAATAAATTACAGTTTAAAAAACTAAAAAAACACGCTACAAATTATTGTGGTCAAAGTTCATTGCAAGACTTTTCTAACAAATCCAAACACAGCTATGATACGATGTTCCATCATGGAGTTCTAGTTCATATCTTCCGGCTTCATCATCAGATCAGTTCGACAGTACCATATTATTGTATTGTCATCAGAACTACATACAGCTGCCAAGTTTCATGACGCTACGATCCTTGGAAGATGGTTAAATTAGTTACCCTAGATTTCATTACATAGATTAGTTAGTTACATACAGGTCGACCTAATAAAAGCGTGTTAAAAAAAGTTTCAAACGAAATCAGATTCGTGGTAGATCCACGGTTGCCTGAAAGGGATCGCTTTTAGCGATAAGGCCGCCTGTTGTCACACTAGTTTTGTAAGTTTTCTGTAAAATTGTATTTGTTTAATGGTGTACAATAAAGAGTTTATCTCTCTATCTAGATCCGTAGTTTTGGGTACAAAATCTGTAGATATCCCGTAAAATCGGTAGATTCAACAACACTGGCACGCAATATTAGCGACTTCCCATCGCCGTTGTTCAACTAAAGGCGTTTTATGGGATAACAAATCATTCCCTACATGTGTGTGGATAACGCCAAAGGCGACTTATGCTTATGTAATATGCATTCCGCTATGTTGTTCGAAGAAATTTACCGCTCTCTCAAACCATGCTTACCGAACAAAATCATAATTTTATGGAATTTTAATGTTTGACAATTAATACACGGAAATTTAAGATCGAATAATAAAAACAAATATTCGAATAAATGAATAAATAATGTTTATGTGTTGTTTTATGTCATTTTTATCGTATAAATCTTTCTGCTGATTAGGTGGATTGTAATTTATCGATTAAATAGCTGTTTTTAATTATCCGGTAGTAACTTGACTCGTGAAACAAGTGCTCGGATGAAAGTTTGATTAATTATGTAGGCGTTGCAAGTCACCATTGACCGTGGGCTTTGATTGTGTTCGTGTCATGTTTGTGATGCATGAGTGACGCCAGTTCGCTTCGTATCGCACACACTGACACAATGTGTCTGTACACTAATGCTATATGAATACTACATAGAAAAACTCGAGCGCGTTCCTGAATTGCTATAATATGTTAGTGAGGAAACTCCAGTAGCTATTGACACTACTCACGACCACATGAGACATCCGGTTGTACGTAACTAATTAAGAAATCAAAACATCAGTTTCTTTAAGATCGTGTGCGTCTCCTTTCTTATTTAACCAATTTCAAAAAAGAAGGAAGTTCTCAATTCGGTTTTTTTTTGTTTGTTGCAGCATATCTCCGTCATTTATATATCTTGGTTTTTTTTTTATTTGAAAGAATATATTGCACAAGTTCACTAACTCGGCCGAAAAAAGGTCCGCGTGGTGGATTCATTAACTTTCAATTTAATATTATTTTGTTGTTGTTAACTCGACCACACATACAAAGTAGAAATATCATATTTCCGATATCATTATCAATCATTTTGATCCATATATTTTGGTTCCCATGTGATCCGTTCCCATGGGAGTAGCATGAGTATTATTAACCGACTTCCAACACGGAGGAGGTTCTCAATTCCTCGGAATATTTTTTTGTGTGTTCCCCGATTACTCGAAGGCACCTGGACCTATATGAATTATTTTTTTAGTAAAAGGTTATATATACTTCCTAGTTCAATACATTTTTTTTTTCAAAATCGATTCAGTATTTTGGTTTTTATAACAAAATAACTGGAAAATAGTCAGTTTTAATTTTTTTTAAACGATTACTTGCTTATAATATAAATACCTTGGCTAAAGGATCTCTTACTATGGAAATTACCGTGGTTTTCACACATTTTTAAATAAAAACTACGGGTCACTCACGTCTGTTTTGAGCCGAAATATCCGACTATAGTTTCAACCGCATTCGGCGGTCTTTTTCAAAGGAGCAGCACACACGTCACTCTCGGTCGGTGACGCGCCTTGCACTTGCGCCTTTTTTTTTTTATTTAAAAATAAAAGATCTCGGTTGTAAAGTATCAACTTGTGTTGTAATTCATAAAATGGCATATCAAAGTAAAATGGCTACAAAACGTCAATATTAGGCATCAAAGATCAAAGCCCAGAAAACAAACAATGATACTCACCGTAGCCGAAGCACCGCGCTCTGTTTTAGATCAGTAGTGCGTGCGCGCACATTAAGCACGTTTTGACTGCAATCTTATAAACAAACTGGGGCGTTTGTTGCAACTCTCCGTTCGCAGAGCACTTACCAAATCGCCGATAAATGGAACAAAAGAGGAACAGGACTCTTCAGACGATCGTACTGAGTGTAATTCTGTAGCGGTATGATTGTAGTTTCGATTATTTCCGTTGTCTCCCAGTTCCGTATCCCCCACTGGGGGACAACAGGATTAATCGAAAAAGTTGTGCTGATGTCCCCACGGGGGACAACGCTACAACTTTTAACATTGTTCCCGTCGTCCCCCAGTGGCGCATATTGATACATTTTCAAAAAGTATTCCTTCTGAGTCACAAGGTCTAGTGAGCCAAAAGGTCCAATGGGTAAAAATTACAAGACCCAAAATATCTAGTCTGAAATTCAGTTGTAAATCAAAGCCGCGCTTAAGTCATAAAGTTGCATAACTTGTTGACACTAAACTTGTCAAAGTGATTTGACTGTGAAGCCAGAACCGTAGCACTCTCGAGCGTAAACTTTTTATCTGAGACTTGACAACTTCTTGTCTGATTTTGCTCATATAAAAAACCTCATCCTCGATAAGGCTAGGCGATACTTCTCACCGGGACAGCTGCTTCACTTGAATCAGGTACAGGTCTGATTGTGTGGAGAACTGCTACCACCTTTTTGATGTATCAGCCAAGAATTAGCGGGAAGCTTTAGAGTCGGTTCACCACTGAGCTGTGGGTTAATCGGTGACGATAAACTGGTTGCCAAGAAGCTTTTTATACTATTTATTTAATTAACCTAACTTAGCATTTTTAATGTTATAGAGTTTTTTTGCTATCTACATATTTAGTTATTACAGTTTCAAAGTTATACAAAGATTTTATTTCAGTTGTTAAAGTATTTATTGTGAAAGGTCTTGCCTGTATCATTTTATAATAAAGATTTCTATTCTATTCTAACTTATTTCTCGATCGTGTATAAAAGCACAGAATACAACTATTTCATAGCACAGTCTGAATAATCCTTAACTCTTTTAACTCGGCTTAAATGAAAAAGTTTGCTCTGCGATAGCAGAAGTGCTTATCTTGCTACCTACAAATACACGGGCCCTATCCTGAACCCCACCAGGCTGTACCAGTCACTGTCTCTCTCGCTAGAAATACACCGGGGGAGGGAGAGAGGTGTAGATAATCTCGAGTGCACGAGAATCAGGCTCCAGATACAGTCCAGTAATGGAACGCTCCATGTGATGGAAAAATAAAAGCAATTGAGGCGCAGTTTACGATACCACCCTGGTTATAGATGTCCCGTGATAGTAATTGGTGTCCATCAAGCAGATTGGTTCCTTTATTAACTTTTTTGGGAATATTCATCATCATCTCACCATAAGAACTCTGGTAAAAGTAGGCCTTCCCATGGATTTCTAAAAAATACCAGTTGCTTGGAAGCCGGGATCGGTCGTTCCAGTGCCACTTGTATGAGGTCGTCTGTCCACCTTGTGGCTGGTCGTCTTATGCTGCACTTGCTTGTGTCGTGGTAGTCAGCACTACTCTGCCCAGTCTATGCAGCAGCAGTGCGGAGTACTGCGACTAAGCAAACTAAGCTCTCCACATCTGGATATTGATATCTCACGTACGATTCAACTAAACTTGACGAAACCATACAGATTAAAGGTTCTACAATTTCATAGAATTCTTATCGTAGCCGATTTTTTATTAAAATTAAAATGGGGGAAGATTGTCGGGGCAAATTTAGCCAAGCCTCTGATTAATAAGGAAGAGAGCTACGACACCCACTCAAGCGTCTTAACAATAGATACGATTCAATCATGTCACAGCCTGTGGTGATACATAGATAGGTTTTCCCCGACGCTGCGTGGCAAGCCTCAAGTAAGGTAATCGGCCGACGCGTCTTCAGTCGTGACACGTCAGACAACGCTGTTAGACGCGTGTCGTGACTTGTAACAGTGACAATGCCATCCTGTGTGTTTATAAAGTGCAACACCAAGATATATAAGGCCAAGATACTCAAAAACTTTAAGGATGTGGTCTGATCCTCGAAAGTGCTGAGAACTGAGATCTGCTATGCTTTTACTTCATTTCCACAGCAGTCATATTCTACATTGTTTACATCGTAGAAATATTTATATATCCTAAAGTATGTATACATAATATAATTCTAACGGCAATATATTGATAAAAGATCAGTGGAGACCTTTGATGTTAGGAAACTGGGTCACAGGTTTACGAGCCCAGGTACAAACACACCTACTTGCCGTTCAGAAGCAATTATCAAAATAACACCAACACATACGTGCTAATAATATGAAAGCTGCTGCTGTTATATTCCAATTTTGTGAGAGAAACGTTGACTGCACACTTGTCTATACTTGTTTTGGTCTTTGACTGTGTTTTTCTGAATGATTGTAAATATATAATAAATAACGTGAGTAAACTCCTCCTCTGCCACACCGTCGCTTAACATCAGGCGAGTTGGTGGTCAATCGTAGATCTAGAATGTATAAAATAAAATAAAAAAAACAACTGATTCCTACGCATAAACGTTATCCAAAAACGTTATAAAAAACTTTTTTTTATTCGAAAATAGGCTTGCACTTGACCACTAAACTCGCTTGATGGCGATCTACGGTGGAGCGCGCTTGGCTACTTTAATATACAGGGTTGTATATTTAGTGTAAATCACTCACAAAAATAAAGTTACAAGTGAGTTCTCGAGTGGAGACCACGCACCGGCAAGCACAGCGTAGGAAGACCAGCCACGAGATGGACAGAACACATCTCATACAATTGGCAGGCAGACGCTGGATGCAAGCCGTTTCCTTCAGGTCATTTTGAAAATCCATTGGAGAGGCCTATGTCCAGCAGTGGACTTCCTGTGGCTGAGATGATGATGATAAAACAACCCACAAACTCGCGTGGTTGGTATTGTCAATACCAACCACGCGAGTGTCCATTGTGAGCTATAAAATAATGAAGCGCAGAAAATGAAGTAATTTCGATCGGACGATACCATTTAAGTGCACTTCCACTATTCTGCAAGCAATTTGTTCCGGTCATAGACAAGCGGGACCATAGACAACTGATCTTCTACTTAGCCTTCTTTTCAACTCCCGACCCAATAATAGGGGTGTTATAAGTTTGACGTGTGTATCTGTGTGTCTGTGGCATCGTAGCTCTCAAACGGATGGACCGATTTTGATTGTTTGAAAGAAGATTTTATCGAGTGTTCTTATCTGTTTCATCAAAATCGGTTCAGCTGATTTTTTCAGCCATAGTGTGCTGACTTTTTTTGGCACTCAACTCTGACATAAAAATCACTATAAATCTTATATTTCGCAAACGGGACTCCACTTAAGTAGAAAAATGGTTTTTGCACACCCCCAATGTTTTTTAATCACCTATCCAACGATACTTCACAAAATGGGATAGATTAGAAAAAAAAATATTCCTCCCTACATTACGTGTACCTAGGGGTTCCCAAAAATTTTTTTAAGTTTATATCACAAAACATTAACTTTATTATCAACAAAACTTGTTATTTTTCGTAACTTTATTTGTGGGATAAAACCTCCTTCTTGACAAGGAGTTCTTTTCACGCAGTTCCCACTTAATAATGTCCCATATTTTCAAAAATTATTTACGCATGTCTCACACTTGTCCAATTTTTTATTATTAGTTTTCATTAGAACCCTACAATCTTGCTAATTTTGATACTTGTATCTATTACCATTCGATACAGCTGTTTAAGTATAGGACAGACAAATAAACAGACACCATAGCCTTACGAATATAAACATAGGGTATCGCACCCGTAGTACGGAAGACTAAAAAGCCAATAATTAATTTAGATTATCGTTATAGCAAAATGTTTCTGTTACATAGTATCCGTACATAAAATACCAATGATTTACTGAAAATTACTTATAGATAAAATTTTAGTACACATTTTCCTGGATAACGGCCATGGGGAATTCCTATCTTGCTAACGAAGTCCTTTCGGGCTTAAGCTTATCGGTCAATTGATCGTAAAATTATGATAAAACGTATTTAACTTACTTAAGAAATTATGTACTTAATAGTATCTTATACAAGCGCAAGCGTACCTCCTTTCAGCCTCATGACATCTGCCAAATACATACCTCAACAATCAACAATCTCCGACGACGAAAAAATTTGACCTTGTATAACAAGTTATTGGTTATCATCCAAAGGAAGATCACTGGAAACAGAAGTGCTGGCAAGAGGCGGCATTCTTGCCTAAAAACCTGCGTAACTTGACTGGTCCAGTTGCAGTACCATTTCACATTTTAGAACAGAAAAAGTGA
The DNA here is from genome assembly GCA_947563715.1 of Lycia hirtaria. Taxonomy (NCBI): domain Eukaryota; kingdom Metazoa; phylum Arthropoda; class Insecta; order Lepidoptera; family Geometridae; genus Lycia; species Lycia hirtaria. The sequence goes on along the minus strand of OX387385.1, from coordinate 2,762,460 downwards.
AAATAATTGTCCTAATGTCCAGTTTCCTATAAGAGAGGAACGTAAAGGAAAATACATAGTTTAGTCAAGATTGATCAGATTTATTCAAATAAATATTGGAAGACACTTTCACACAACAGCAATTAGCTCCAAAATAAACAAAGCTTGTATTATAATATATATAATTGTTTTAATTGTATAAATGTGATACATATAAACACCCAGTCACAGAACAAACATTCATGCTCAGCGGAAAATGTTTGTCCTGGGTGGGGATCGAACCCACGGCTCACAGCTCCGAAGGGAGATGTACTGCCACTGAGCCATGAGGCCTGTCTATTGGAAAGTACTTTGTTAATTGAGGCCTGTCTATTGGAAAGTACGTTATTCATGGTTTCAGGAAACAAGGACGAAAGAGCTAACTTGCGTTGTGTTGGGTCGTACCGACTTAGCAAGAGCCGCTATTTAATTACATGTATTTTCAGAATGTTTCTTATTCTCTCTGTATCTAATATGTGTTCTAAGGTAATGTGCTTATACGAGTATTATGTGATGTCTATTGTCATTCGTCTGTGGATGCTTGGACGCGCCGATACGCTAGCTCGTTACCCGTTCAGCTGAAAAAGATATTGCTAATAAAAATGTTTACTGTGTAGTTATAGGTGAAGGTATTGGAACAATTTGTACAATAAATTACATGTTAAGAATTCGCTCAACGAGCGCAGCTATCTCCCTCGCGCATATCAATATTTTTAAACATTATAAAATCATTGAATAGGGGTATTAGAAAAGTGAGAGAAGAATTTGTTTATTTAGACAGGAGAAATATTTGAAAACAAGTTTTTCTTCGATATCTTTTAAATTCGCTGAGGAATGAGAAAATATATGTTTATTTTTATTCCGTCGCCAGTATAAATGATATCTGATTATAACTTTTTTTTAAATGTTTCTCCTTTCCAAATAAACAAATTTATCTCTAACTTTTCTAACATCCCTAAATGTGATGCGCGAGAGAGATAGCTGCGCGCTTTAATCTCGACCTTAATTGTTAGCGTGTGATGTAACGGTGTTTGGGTTAGCTTTTTTGTTCCCTACCAATCTTAAAACAAGTATTGCCTCATTGAAATGAAACAAATTTTAACGGAATTATCGCGTATATTTTAAATAATTTTATGACCTTATGATTTACATTACGTAGTAAGTATTAATTGTTAGGGACGACAGATCGATAAATATTATCAACAAAATTTTATAAATTTATAGACAGTTGAAAAATTAAACACATCCGTCGGATGTATTTTGATCTATTTAGTGTTAATAATTACAGTTTAAAAAACCACGCTTCAAATTATTGTATTGTCATCGGTCCTTGATAAGTCTACAAAGTTTGAATAAAATTTGACCGTTTGAAGTGGGTCAAAATCAGGTCCAAAGGAGTCGGTTACAAACAAGCAAACAAACAAGCTAATAAAAGCGTGTTAAAAAACTCTTTTTATCGTGCAAGAACGTGACACGATTATGATTCATAATAATATAACTCGAACTCGATCGACAAAAAGAATATAGAAAATTTACTCGCGGCGAGAATCTAGACCTGTACCTGTAGGCTGTAGGACTTTCTAGTCGTTAAACGTGCCACAACTAACCCAAGAAGGTCGTTATAATTAAAAAAAACCGGACAAGTGCGAGTCAGACTCGCCCACCGAGGGTTCCGTACAAACTAAATAAAAGGGGGTAATCGTATATTTTTTTTATATTTTCCTTCATAAACCGAAAAATATACATCGTAAAAATATTTAACACATTCCTTGCTCACCACTCGGATCCGAGTAGCTATAGCTATAGTAGCGGCGCCTCCCAATCGGATCCGAGCGAGCGAACGTTTGAGGCAGCCCTCATTCCTTGCATAGAGACACATTTTTTTTGTGATTAAATAAAAAATGATCAGTTTTCTGATTTTTTCATAGATGTGTACTCTAACACAATGCTTCTTGCCAAATTTCAGAGTTCTAGGTCAACGGGAAGTACCCCATAGGTTTTGATTCCTCTGTGAGTGTCGAAATGTGCGTTTTTTACGACATATTCGGCTGTAACTTTTTTTTACGAAATTGAGAAATTTTATTTTTCTTTCTGCAGCAAGATACTATGTATTTGCGTATATGGTTTTAATTTCAACTTGATACCTTCACGCGTTCCCGAGATAAAGGTCTTGACACCCGGACGGACGGACAACAAAGTGATCCTATAAGGGTTCCGTTTTTTCCTATTGAGGTACGGAACCCTAAAAATGAATAATAACTAAAATAAGTAGCAAATTATAATAAAGTTTATACTCAAAACGAGTTGTTCGAGTTCTTGGGTGGCACTCAACGGTGCGAACATAATGTGGATGCAGATCGACGCAGGCCTCGATTCACTAGAAATATCTTACGACACATGTCGTGTCTACATCGTCCGACATCGCCCTACATCCATAGATGTCGGACGACGGAGATATTTAGCCTTGCGGACGTTTAATCCATATTTAATCATCATAATCATCATGTGAGCGATAAGAAGTCCACTGCTGGACATAGGGGGCTGCTGCCGTTTTATCCATGGATCGGACGGCTTTCATCCAGCGTTTTTTTTACTTATTAAGAACATAACCTACTTACGCAGTCGGGTGAAAACGTCTGATAACTACAATCGACGCAAAGAACAAAAGTAAAACATTTACGTAAAATTTATTTTAATTTATTTAAAAATAAGGACTATTAGAAGTACAGACTAGCAACGGTATGGTGAGGTCATTACGCTTCTCTGCATGAAAAGGAACAAGACCTCACTATTGCAGATTTATCGTGAACAGTCGCATAGCTTTACACACAGAATACAGAAGTAAATAGAAATGCTATATAGGCGGTTCCCGACCACCGCGGTTATGGCCAGCAGCCTTGAACCGGAACCAGTGGAGCTCATACTTCGACTGTGGTAGAACGTACGGTAGTACTTCAAAGTGGACGTGTAACAATTTAATAATGCCATACTGTGCCATTTTATAACGCAAAAAAAAGTAGCACTACAAAAATGTATCAGATGAAGGTATGTCATTTTACAGGTAAGTGTTATTTTATTATTTTTTTACGAAATAAAACAATTTCGGAAGGATCACAAATTAATTCTATTGTTACAGTCAAAAGATTTTGCACTAATTGGGTTAGCGCTACTCAACTCAACATGAAGTTGCGTTAGGTAATTTTCGACTTTAACACTAAGAACTTGAGAACTTTATCAGTTAAAATTAATTTAGACGACATCTAGCGTGCAATGCAGAACTAGTTTGTGTCATGTTGATTTGCAATGAAATAAGTTATAAGTATAAAGAGATCTAATGCCAAAATCAAGTCTCACGTTTATAATTTAAGGTGTATTTTCAAATGAGCTGTATTTGACTATTGTGCCTATTAAACTGAACTATAAAATGCCAATGTGATAATAATTACATTTGTAGTGCAAAATACGATAGATATCTTATTTGTGTGAGTTTGCCGACAGTGGTTCTGCGTAATACTGTGTTAGTAAGCCATTTCTATTTACTTCTGTCTTCTGTGACTTTACACGACATAAAGCGCGTCTCCTAATATTATGTTTCTAGTGTAAAGATATTACAGTATGAAAGGTGCCGGCGCTTGCAACTCGAAAATTACGACTCGATTAGAATATTTCAGCCTTGACGAAACTTAGAGAAGACAAGGGATCCTCTGTTTGGGAGGATGCCGCTGGCGCCAGATCGATAATGTTAAATATAGGCCATGAAAAGACAGGAAATGGTCGGTGTGGGCCGGTTTTCGTGGAAATTTATTTCAATATTAGTAACTCATTGGAAATACTTCGAACTTATTGAAGCTATATGTGTAGAAAAAACTTTGGTACCTAAAAAATCCAGTAATTGAAATTTTTTGTGAGGAGCCCCCATTTTCAGGGATTGGTTATGTTGTTTCCGATTGGAAATATGTTGTGTTAGTTCAGATTATCTCGGGATAAAAAGAATGATAATAATATATCTAAATTATATATATATATATATTAGTATATATTATTATATATTAGTTAAGTATTGTATAATAAAGTATTATTAAGTATTATGTATTTATGTCTGTGTTGTTAATATGTAATTGTTTAATAAAAATAATGTTAGCCATTTTCTTATTTCTATATTTTTTTATGTAGCCTTAAAGTGTAGATATAGTAGAGGTATAGTCATAATTCTTCTTACAAGCATGTTGAATTGAATTTTTCCGTTTTTTTTTTTTAATTGTTTAATTGATATTTTTCATTAATGATATTATTGATTGAAGTTTTTCATATACTTACTAGATATTCGACATGGAACTCGGGAGTTTTACCAATAAAATGATTTAATTTGATTTGTTAGGGTAACCTCTACTACGCCGCAAGGAGTTCATTGTATTTAATATACAATGAATGCTCCACGAGCATATCTCTAAAAATAATTGAGTCATTAACAGGGAATAATATAATTATTTATTATTCGATCATAAAATAATTATAATAATTTTATTTAAATACCTAAAACAACCGACTTCAAAATGCACAATTTTAAATTAAAAAAAAGCAAACTAATTGAACCGACTTCGATGAAATTTGTATGGGGCAATCTGAAAATATATCCTTTAAAAAAAACAAGTCGGTTTATAAATTACAGAGTTATGCGGTAACAAACCTTCTTTTTGAAGGCGGTAAAACCCTTTGCATTTATAACACTTACGTGATATCACATAAACTAACACTAACACATCACATTAGTGTGTTTAGTGTTGTAATCAGATCACATTAATGTAATCAGTAATCTGATATTTGTTTGTGTAATCACCCAAGCATATAAGTACTTAGTAGGCAGTTGATTACTAGATAACTTAAAATGTAAAGTTAAATTTACTTTTACAAACTTAATTACGTAAACTTTTCTTTTATCTAATTAAAAATCGAGTTCGCTCGGTCACGGTTGAGAAGACACGTTTTTTGGAGTTCCGTGCATTAAAAGGGAAAACGGGACCCTTATAAGATCTCTTCGTTGACCGTCTTTCAGTATGTTTAGACCTTCTTTCTCGGGAACACGCGAAGGTATCAAGTTAATTTTATATATATATTTGTAATATACCTAGTCTTGCCATAAATATTGTCACGAAGAAAAAAATTATTTTTTTATTGCAAATAATATTTATTACTTTTACAGTGTGTTAGTTTAATACATAAATATAAAACAATTTAAAATATAAAAGCTTATTCGAAGTGGTCTCCATTGGCTGCAATACAGTCCTTTAAACGTTGAGGCCAGTTATCAATAGAAGCACGCACTCTTTCCATGGGAAAATTCTTCACTGCCAATCGTATGGATTGTTTTAGGGACTCCAAATTATCATGGCGTTTAGAGCAAGCCATACTCTCTAAAACTGACCATAAATCATAATCCAGCGGATTAAGATCAGGACTAGACGACGGCCAGTCTTCAGCTCTGATGAAGTCTGAAACGTTCACTTCCAACCAAGACTGCGTGGACCGAGCTTTTTGACCTGGCGCCGAGTCTTGTTGGAAGGACCATACTTGGTTATTGAACATGGTGTTGTTCAGGGGCTTAACTACCTTCTCAAGAATGGTATTTTGATACACTTGTGCCGATGTTTTGATACCTTTTTCACAAAAATATGGCTCAGTCACTCCTTCATAGCTAACACCCCACCAAACCATCACTGAAGTCGGATAATGCCCACGTTGCACTCTGTCGACTAATTGGGAAGCTTCCTTAGAGCTTTGAGCATAAATACGGTCATTTTGTTTGTTAAAATGTTGCTCAATTGTAAAGATTTTCTCATCCGTAAACAAATTTTTTCTGTGACCTCCCTTTGCGTACCGCTTCAGTAGTTGTTTCGATTTTACCTCCCTATTCTTTTTTAAATTATCAGTTAAAAATGACCAGTGCGTCTCTTATAGGCTGCAAGTCCTAAGTCATCTTTTAAAATACGCGACATGGTTCTGGGTGCTATCTTCATCTCCCGAGATAAAATCTTTTGCTTTCGGACAGGATTTCTTCGAATTCTTTCCCTTACTGCTTTGACCACCTTTTTCGTAGGAACACTACGTGGACGGCCAGATCTTTTTCTGTCACAAACAGAGGAGGTCTCATTGTACCTATTAATAGCCCGGTACACAAACATTTGACTAATACCAAGCGTATGGAGAGTTTTAAAAATTGCATTTGGCTCCATACCAACTTTGTGTAATGCAATCACAGCGATTCGGTTCTCTTTATCACCCCACTCCATTTTAATATCGCAAAATATTGTACAATGTATTGGCGCCAAAATTAGAAAATTCAATGAACAATCGTATAAAAATGACAGATTCCAAATTCAAATGTAATATCTTTCTTATTTTTAACTGTAACAGTATTTATGGCCAGACTAAGTATATATATAGAATAGCTCTACCACCAACTTTGACCACCAGCACGCCTGATGGAAAGCGATATTGTGGCCGAAGATGAAGCGCCTAGAAGATACTTATTTACTCTTAAGTATAGACTTGAACACACCCGGGTTAAAAATATATATATGTATAAAACATAGTTCTGCTGGTAACAGGAAGTTATAAAAAAGTCAAGCTTCTAAGTCAACATGGTGAAAATGAATCCTAAGAAATGGCAATTTTTCCTACTATTTGACGCTCGCGAGTAAATTAAAACTTAAAGGTTACTTCTCATTGACGTTGAATAACGAAATTTGACAATAAGTAAATCTTACAGTACGAATAAAAGTATAAATCTAGAAATTGTTAATTTGTAACTAAATTATATATTAATAACAATACCCTTAACGATTATAGCTATTTTCTTTCTTTTCTTTTTTTTTCTCGTTAATTTACTATATACTTAGTGCTATTTAGTACTACGAGTAGGTATGTTTTCATAGTAGTATTATTTATATAATTTTCCTTGCAAAGTTAATTCTTTATACAACGAGGTAATGGGGCCAGCATCCTGGGAACAATTCCCGCTGCTAACGGTCTTTTAGAGTAGTTTTATTTTTATGTTTAGTTCGTTGAGTTTGTATATTGTTTTGTTGAAATATTATTCTTTTTTTTGTAAGCGTCATCCTAAATTCTTATATCCATTGCCACCATTATGACGAATCCTTTGACACATATCGATGTCGTGCCAAAGATACATTCTCACATACATACATACATACGGCTTTACCGAAAAACGTTACTTAACTTAAACCATCGTCTTAAATTCTCTGTCTTCTTTCCGCAAGTGTCATTACGTGTCAGCGAGAAGTTGACAAAATATATTAAGCATTGCTTAAAGTTAAGTAAGTTTTACGGTAAGGCCGAAAGTGTATGTTCATACTCTCGTAAAACATAATCCTCCTTGGACTCCTTCGGGTAAAAAAAACCTACGGAAACGTCGTACTCAAACTCATGGCAAACTCGTACTTAGCCGTTCTTTACAGGTAGGAGCACCTAAACGGTAGTCGTAAAAACGTCAATCTTGTGTCTTATAAAAGTTTATAGGAGAGATCTAGTAAAACAACCGCTACGGGCCGGTAAAATGTGACAGAATAGATTGATTTACTTTATTATTAAATAGCAGAATGCTAAATGTAGTTCTTGCATAATATAAAAAAGTAGATAAAAATACATATAGTCTGTGGAGATTGTCAAATAAAAAAATGTAGTTATAAGTTTTTTTTACGCACACGTAACTAAAGCGAAGAGTGACATATTAAATAGGGCAAATAGGTAAAGTTTGTAATTGTATGGATAAACTCTTTTCGAAGATTGGGGTCTGTTTTTATTGTTGTTAAGGGTTAAATCGAGTTTTTTGGCGGGAACGTTATAGAAACATGTTGTTGCTCTGTTTTATTTTCTTAAGCTTATGTTATTTTGAATATTAATGCACTAAAAATGGTGGTGGTTTATTCATGAAGTGTTCGATCAAGTGCGTGAGTGTGGGCAAATGAAATAAAGCAGTGAAACGTGTCATTTTACGTTGTCGGCAAAACTCCATAGAAGCTTCTAGTAAAGTCGCCATCACTTTACTGAGGCAATTTCAAAGTTAAAATGATGTTTACGTGACTTAGACTGTAGAACACTATATCCAATACAAAAAAGAAGAGGAAGAGGGTTAAATCTTTCAGAAATACCTGGCTATTAACTTGATTATGGCAAATGCACAAGATGTGCGAAAAGCCAAAGAAAAAAAAATACCTGGCTGCGCTAGGGATGCGGCTATCCATTAACACCCCCCCCCCCCCTCCCCCCTTGTTTTTCCAGTCTTAATTAGTTCTAAAGTCTATAGAAAAAGACCTAAAGAAAGAGGACTGGAGATCATACCGGAGCCCTCAGCTATGCGATAGAGTGGACCCTTTTTTCGCGAGTCCGGAGGTTTCTTACAACTATAAAATAATTATGTAGAACATACATACAACATTATCTAACTCAAGGATTTGCAATAAGCTATACAAATTAGTACTTACCATTATTCTTTACGTCCACTGTTAATGTCTAACATAAAATTTTACGCAAAAGAATTGTTGGAATTTTAATTTCTACGAGATACTTTACTGTACTACACCTTACATTAGACCCCGAGTCTTTGCCTGCTGTCCTACAAAAGCCATTTTATTATGACAAATCACTGCTCTTATTAACCCAGAATACATTCCTTTTCTTTTCTAAATTTTACTCAAAAATGCTAATTGTTTCAGTCATTCTAACTACATTTTGGTTAAGTTTTGGGCCATAATCTGTGCCGTCCTTCCAATCCGTACATGATTGCTTGGAAGAGAGGTTGCCTGGAAGAAATTGCTCTAAGCGATAAGGCTGAATTAAAACCCTAGCCATAATCTCATTTTCTATGTATCTTTTTCCGTGTATACTGTGGCCTTTTAATAAAGAGTTATCTATCTATTTATCAGTGTTTGTAGGAAAATTAAAAAATAAAATGAAACACAAAGTTACAGACAAAACAATGTAGGTATTTAGATTTAGCTACAAAAAAATACCTTTGTGCCCGTTTATAATAACAGTATTTTAATGCAAGCCCAGAAAGGGCTTTATTTCTCTACGTCCGAGAATGGAACACAAAGGTAATGGGGTCACGTCTCCCCGATAGCTCATGATGAAGCCGGGAAACCAGCCACTTGAATAATATCTGTGGGATTTACAATTATATTACGGTTAGCACAATATATGATAGTTTAATATATACTTCAAATACTTACTTAACTTGCCTAAACTTGTGATCCAGAAAATCATTGGAGGACGATGTCTAATAGTCTCAGCGTACTCTCTCGCAGCGTCTTGTAATGCCTTGGTATCAACACCAGATCAGCCAAACTTGCGACAGACTGGCATCAGATTAGCTCCAGACTAGCGCCACAATAACGCTAGATTAGGGCCAGACCAGCGTCAGACAAACGCCAGACCAGCTTCAGACTAGTGCCAAACTAGCATCAGATTATCACCAGACCAATGTCAGACAAGAGCCAGACTAGACCAAACCGCCGCCAGACCAGCACTAAACGCAAGCAGAGCTTGAGAAGCAAAGCGTAACATCTTGGTCACGTTGCATTCGATTAGGTGAAATAAAAATTCGCAGTTGACGACCAAGATTTATTTAATTTCAGGTGATATATATTTCCGATTCGATATTTTGTCAACTAGTTACTAGCGTACAAGTGCGCGGATGCATTGGGTTGTATAGATTTCGCGCGGATGGAACATTCCATCACAAAATCGTTTATGTGACGTCACAGTCGGTACCAAAAATGTGGCACGCAATGTTATCATATAAATGAAGTCTACTATGTCTGTGGCGTTACCTCATAGTAATTCACACAAACTATATTTTTCGCATGGTAACATCGCCGGATCAGTAGGCGTTTATACTTACACGTAATTTGAGCGATACTTATTTCAGTACCTCTTAGAAATCAAACCTATAAAGGGAAGTAGCGCCATTGGCTCGCTGGCTTCTAATTGCGTTTCCTCAGTTTTCCCTCGTAAACATTATTTTCCCACTAATGTCGGATCGAGGAGGATTTTCCCGGCTTAATATTCGGCTCGGTTCAGCTACTGCACCTATACCTTCATTAACGACTCTCCAGAGCTCTCCTTTTCGAACAAAAATAACTGAAGGGTACAGGCAAATAACAGGGAATGCCACATTTTTTTTTGTTTTATATTAAATTTCAATCATTAGAATTCAAGTCAATTAATTACGACATTCCCTGTTCTTTGCCTGTACCCTTCAAATGCAAGTTGTAAGTAGGTACTCTAGGACTATGTATCTAAGTATAGTCGATTTATCCAAATGCGCAAGAAGGCGGGTTATATAATATGTATATTTTATTATGAAAACTAACGTGGTTGTTACACATTTTTATTTTGTACAAACGGGTTACTCACATCTATTTTTGAGCCGAATTCTCCGACTATAGTTTCAACCGCATACGGCGGTCTTTTTCAAAGGGGCGGCGCAGACATACATACAGACAGGTGCAGACATTATATATAGATAATGTATATTTATATACATATAGCTACTTGTTAATGTTCGATAATACTACGAAAAATATTTATAATTTCATCATAATTATCCTCCCATCTTCCATCCTCGGCCACACCGTTGCTTAACATCAGGCGAGTTGGTGGTCAATCGTAGATCTAATCGTAGGTATATCACAGTCATTTTACTAATAGCACTACTCAAATGAAATTTGGCACTTGAATATGTACGAGTATGTGTATTTTAATGATCTCTTATAATACGAGATCTTTACTCTCCCTTTCACTGTCTACAAAAAATAATAGCTGGGAATCAAAACTTTTTAGGCGAATTTTGATTAAGTACAGAGTGGCCACGCAAAGCAATGTTGACTGCCTCAAACGCCGCTCAAACTTGCTCGGATCCGAGTGGAAGGCGCCGCTACTATAGCCCCATCCCACACGGATCCGAGTGGTGAGCAAGGAACGGGTTAAATATTTACCATCTTTAGCAGCCGGCACCCCTTATTTGCGGCCAGATTTAATTAGGCACCCCTATATCATAATAAACAGAAAAAAATAGCTTTCATTTGATATATAAATAATAAATGTTCATTATGAACGTATAAACGTCCCAAAATTATACCTGTTTACTGCAAAGAGGTGCGGCCAAGTGCGCGACGGCACCCGTGATTTTTCAGAGTCTTTATATATACCTATATTGCCGTGAAGTGGACGACATTTTATTTAAAAAACAAGTGAACGAAATGTTTTCCCAAAAATCAATTAATAATAAATTTATTAAAAATACTTGCGGCCACATTTTGATAGGCGCCTAGTAGATATATATTCTCCTAATCATAAATATGCGTAAAAATTTGGTTTTTAGTAAATACTCGATGAGCGCACTGATTCTGCAGCCGGATCTTAGACCATTAGATATTTACGGGAGGAGAAATGCTCAGGGAACAGAGAAGCCGAGTCTTCGAGGAAATTTGTTTATCAAGGTCAGAGTGATTCGGTAACTAAATTGCAAATCTTGCAGAGCTGCATGCTTAATTTTAGACCGCATCTTCGCTCTCTAACATTCGAACTGATAAAATGGTGGCTGGTAAAAAAAATATCGCACCCTTGAGTTTTGCCCTTAGATATAATTTCTAAAAATGCTTTTTATATATGAATATTAACTTGAATCAAATAAAAAAATTCTCGAAAATTTGTTATTTTGTTTACTAGTTTCCTAAACAACGACTTTTTTATGAATTCATTCAATCAATATATATCTTCAAAAATGTAGGTATGCCCGAGCGAGACGGACGATGGCTTATTAATTATTATAGAGACCTTCAATTTTGTTTCACCAATTTCATCAGCTGCTTCTTACCAATAAAATTATTCATAAAAATCATGTAAAAATCGGTTAAAAAACGTTATTCAGTCAGGAACGATCCTTTGGGCAGTTTATCTTGAAAAGATTCGTGTTATTGGATTTGAGTCTTTAGTTTATTTTCGTTTCAACTAAAACGAAGATACTTAGTTACCAAATTAAATTACGTTTAATGATTGCTTGATTATTCGATTTGTACTCTTAGCGGTACCTAACTTTTACACGACTGCGCAATAAAGATCAAGGAAAGGAGAAAAATATGAACTTATGTTTCTATTTACATCCTAAGCCCTACCTATAATATATATACTAGTTTAGATTATAATCTTAAAAAAAAGACGTGTGGCACTTGGAGACTGCCGCGGTAAAGCTATTGCATAATAGCTTTACGCGCGGTGTGTTAGGTTATTTTCGGAATTTCTGGATTCGGTCTCCACGCTCAAGGCCCGCGATAGAAGCTGTGCAATAGCTTAAAAACATGTCGTTATATGGTTAGGTGAGATTAGAAGGTTAGGTAGGTCTAGGTATGTTAGGTAGGTGCTGCTAGGACCGCTTGATCAATTATGATGTACTTAAAGATCTTTAGTGATTTTATAATGATTATTCAAAAAATGCTTATTTATATACTTGTACTAATTACTTTCTCCCGAAAACGTACATTCGTGTACAAACAAAAATCGTTATTATGCAGTCAGGTATATTGTTTTGTTATAATTGACCGAGCGAGCGGAGTGTCTCTGCATCAACTGGCCAAATTTTCTTCCGTTTTTTTTAATTGGCTTCCTAAGCCAACTTTATGTAGGTATTATGTACAGATGATGGTGAGCTGCAAATAAGCTCTCTCGCGAGGTCTACTGTTCGTAGAACTACTATAGTATACATACTTGTTAAATTTGACCAGCCTTACAGCTCCATTGGTAGTAAGCCTTCTAATCTGTAGTGGTGGGGATCGAATCCATGCTGGATTCGATCCCCACCCCGAGCAAATGTTTGTGTGATGAACATGGATGTTTGTTCTGTGTCTAGATGTTTTCAGTTCCCATAGAATAAGCTTTGCTTAGTTTGGGGCTAGGTAATGCTGTAAGAAAATATCTACCTAAATATATTTATATTAATAATTTCATAATTTGAAAATGGCAAATACGCATACCGGGTGAGTCCGAAAGATGAAAAATAAACAAAACAACGAGGATATAAACGCTTTCGTAAAAAAAATGCCTACTAATTTACATCGGTGAATAAAATTTTAAATAACCATACAAAAACGAGTTTTCCCTCACGTAATCGACGTTAACCTCCTGAAACCTCACTAACACATCCCGTAATTATCTGACATTACCTTCACAAGAAGATTTGTATCTCATTATAAATTATAATCCCCGAAACGTGTGTTCGTCATTAACAACACGCACCAGGCGATATGTACACCAAAGCATTAACCAACTTATGTTTGCAGTTGGTTAAATCTTACAAATACTTTAGCATCAGAATAATGACTGCCACTTTGCTTTCTTTTTCGGGCGGTAGAACATCATTCTTGGGGTTCCGTACCGTACCCAAAAAGAAATAGAAGAATAATAGAAAAATAAAATCTTAAACTAGAAAGCTGCAAATTGGAATGGTAAAATAGCAAATTAGCATTTTATAATTTTGTACCTTCCGTATAGGTTCACGGAAAGTGAGTTAGTTATCTACCCTATAGTTTAGGCCTAGGGTATCGTTGGATAGTTTTTTTATGTAAGCAGATCTACGTTTGATCACCAACTCACCTGATGGTAAGCGACGGTGTGGCTGAGGATGAAGCACGTAAATGTAGAATATATCTATTCACTCTAACCTTGAAAATTCCAAGATTGTAATTCGTACGAAACAGAGAAGGCGATAGGGAGTTCCACTCCTATGCAGTGCGTATAAAAAATGTAGGCCTTAATCGCTATCTAAACGGTTGGTATAACTAAAATATCAACAATATTGCGTTGACGTACCTACCTGACTTTGGATTTACAAAAAATATTTCAATAATTCTTACAATTTTTGAGCTTCCAAACAAATATTATTGTATCGCAGGAAAATAAATAACTGCGTCTCTCTCAACTGTATACTTAATTTTGTATTCCATACAACTACATGTAAACACGTCAGCGCCTGTCAATATAATTAAAAGAAGCATTACACGGGGCGCGTCGGATGAAAGGGCTTGTTAACCCGTCCGCGTCGGCGGACGCTCATTATCGCCATATTTCATCGTAACGAGACAAAGTATCGGCTCTGGTGTCTACTTATTTCTTGGAGTTTGACCACTATGAGTTCAGCTTCTTGGTTTAATGACCTCATTGACTTAGGTAATTAGGTCGAATTAAGGTTGAATTAATTAATTATAGATAGGTACGATTCTGCAAATTTCCGTTTCATGCTAGTTTTGAACACTGAGTTAGACTCAACTTTTGGTTTTAAAGCTTTTAAGAGGATGTCTACAACTCCGCCAATGTCACAAAAAATAGACCAGCGAATGCTGTGGTACAGTTCTATAAGTTATTGACAAGTGACCGGATTCCACAGTATTTGTGTTCCCTACCTAAAAAACAAAACATTTTAAACTATAACACGCACATGTACAAAGAAACGTGACAGTGAGATTGCTTCGGCAAATTGCCTCCCTCCTATCGACCCCCCGTCGGTAATGTCTTATATTTTGATACAAGGGGGTGGGAGTCTTGATAGTTTTTACGTAAGATCACAATAATGCGCAAAGTTAAGATTATACTTTGAAAAAGCGCGGACAACCGCATGATTGCAGAGTTGTGCTCGAATGCTTATTTAAGTAAACAATTTCCTTGGTAACGAAAAACGTATGGTTTAAAAAAAACAAACGTTTCTTAATTTTTTGTTTTATATTATTACGTAATAAATACTAAACAGCTCGACTGAGAAGTCGGCTTATTCTTATTTTTTTCTTATTTTAGGGAGAAGGGGGTCAAAAACTAGCAAAAATATTCTTACGTAATAAAAGAAATAGCGTCCAACCAGAACGGTTCTTCCTTATCGTGATTTCACTGTATTTCCCAAAATACAGCGGTGTTACAGCAGATAATATCGAAATATACAATTACAAAGGCTCAATATTGTGATCGGTTACGAAAATTATTTTAAATGAACACCTTTAACACTTTTCTTACTGACAACAGTTTTTAATAAACGCCTCTACTGCTGTGAGATCGTAAAAAGTATACAAGTATGTAATTTTGATGGAATGAGCTCCCTTTATAAATTTTATATTAACTTTTTTAACTTATGAAGCTTTAGTTTATCATTTTTTAACTTAAGACAAACTTATGAAGCTTTTGTTTATTAATTTTCATGAAATCCTGACCTAGGTACAAGTGAGTAGCTCCTATATTTTTTAACCGACTACGCAAGTAGGCAAGTAATGTTTTTTGGGTGTATGCTATTGCCATAATGACCATACTACCTATAGCTTACGGCTTGACCAATTTTATCTCCTGTTGAATATATTTTTTTACTATGGAAAGTTACGTGGTTTTCACACATTATTAATAAAAAACTGCGGTTCGGTCACGTCTGTTTTGAGTCGAAATATCCGACTACAGTTTCAACCGCATTCGGCGGTATTTTTCAAAGGAGCAGTGCAAACCGACCGAGAGTGATGTTTAAAGAAGACCTCCGAGTGCGGTTAGAACTATAGTCGAATATTTCGATTCAAAACAGACGTGACTCGTAGTTTTTATTTAAAATATACGCTATTTATCTGATAACCTCATTCTTTTTTTAAGTCGATTAAAAAAGTGTGAAAACCATGTTTGTTTCCATATGTGGGTATGTATATTTCTATATGATCGCCTACAGCCGAAACGGCTTGACCGATTTTGATGTGCGAGGTGTCGTTAGATTGGTCTTTACTCCCTGCACTATATACTTACTGGCTACTTATATGTTTTTTTTTTTTTATTTATTTGGTGGTTTTGAAAATCAAAAAGTTATATTCGAACTAAATTAGTCAAATAACTGGCCCGCAAATGCCCGCCGTTAATTATTTTTTTTTGTAATAATATAGGTACCTAATACATTTTTTACCAAAAAATGTGTTATTTTTTCACAACCTCCAATGAACTTTGGTGAAGTGATTTTACTAGAATTATTGTAAAGAATGCGAATTTATAATCTTTTTCAACAATTCTATAATTAACAATAGCGAATAACAAAGAAAACTACAATTGTGCTCCAAACTTGAGGCCTCTCATTATCTATCCAAATTCTGCGTGGGTAGATCACTTTCTCGTTTGTGACCCCGTTTGTCGATAACTAACACCTCTCCTGCTATAAAACTTTATAGATGAAATGAAATGAATTTAATCCACAAAAAATAGGGTACAAGCATGATCTTAAAGCGAATTCAGTCCGGCCTATTTTGCCATTTGTTGGCATGTGGAATTAACTTTTTTCAAAGTGAGAATGAGTCAAAAACAATCAAAATTAAGCAATCAAGTCAAATCTTAATAACTAGTTGGTAGGATAATTTATATTGTGCTTATTCAATAATTCATATATATTTTGTAAAATCATTTTTCCAGGTAACCGCTTTTTTTACTTTTTTCGAAATATTCCATAGGGCAGTTCTTTAATTAATGGCGGCAGGGCCGTAGCCAGGAATTCATTTCAGGGGGGGGTTCAGCAATGGACATGGGCATAGCTTATAGCCTTCTCATAGCGGGGGGGGGACGGGACGGGACGGGACAGAGCCTGCGGCCATCTTGTCCCATATCTTACGTATAATGTGCGAGTGTGAAAAAAATGAGCACTCTAATGTCCCAAATGAATAGCAAGTTTGTCATAGCAAAATGTGTTATTATGTTTGGGTAGTAATAAAAAAATATTTTTTTAGTTTTAACGAGCACTCAGTGTTTGCATGACCTAAATATAAACAAAAACTAGGTAATAAGGATGCGCGAGCGAAGCGAGCGCGAAAATTTTAGCAGTGCTTCTATAGTAATATGCTTCGTTTCTCGTATTAGTGAACCCAAGGTACTTCTCTGTTAAAGTTGTAATAAAGCGCGAGCGAAGCGAGCGCGAAAATTTTCGTGGTGTTTTATAGTAATATGCTTTATTTCTCGTATTAGTGAATTCATAGTACTTCCATGTCAACATAATATGAATGCGCGAGCGAAGCGAGCGCGATTTTTTTTGTGTAATATGCAAAAAATTTCGTATTTGTGAACTCACAGTACTTATATGTCAAAATAGTAATAAATGCACGAGCGCGAAAATATTGTGGTGTTTTTATAGTAATTTGCTTTATTTCTCGTATAGTGAACTCATAGTACTTCCATTTGAAAATAATATAGTAATATTAATGCGCGAGCGAAGCGAGCGCGAATTTTTTTTTAGTAGTGTTTTATAGTAATATGCTAAATTTCTCGTATTTGTGAACTCACAGTACTTCTATGTCAAAATAGTAAAAGTGCGCGAGCGCGAAAATTTTAGTGGTGTTTTTATAGTAATATGCTTTATTTCTCGTATTAATGAACCCACAGTACTTCTATGTCAAAATAAAAGGTTTTTTTAAAGGTTTTTATTATTAAATCATGGAAGTGATTTGATTCATTGATCGTATTAGCGAGTCCTAGATTTTCTTACCCGACTGGTAAAGAGCGACTTAACGCTATCAAAATTATAAATACAACCATTTGAATGCATTGATTGCCAATTTCATCATCATCATCTCAGCCATAAGAAGTCCACTGTTGGACATAGGCCTCCCCCATGGATTTCCAAAAAGACCGATTGGAAGCGGCTTGCATCCAGCTTCTTCCCGCCACTTGTATGAGGTCGTCTGTCCATCTCGTGGCTGGTCTTCCTACGCTGCGCTTGCCGGTACGTGGTCTCCACTCGAGAACCTTTCGGTTTATATTTAGGAATATAAAATTGGCAATCAATGCATTCAAATGGTTGTATTTATAATTTTTGATAGCGTTAAAGTCGCTCTTTACCAGTCGGGTATTTCCTTTTAACACAGTTTCTTGTTTCAAAACATCATCATCTCAGCCACAAGAAGTCCACTGCTGGACATAGACCTACTACATGCATTTACAACTGATGGAAGCGACTTGAATCCAACGCTTCCATACATCTGCTTTGTAAATCTATATTTATTAATAAATTACTTTGATAAAGATAAAGATAAAGATAATTTATTTGCATACAACACGAGAATTTTATACAACAAGTGCATAAAAGATGCTACACTAAATTTAGTCGCTTAAAATCATGTTGTGCCGATTAGGCGTACAAATGTCAGGTAGACAGCATCATGCACATGCGAAAAATTATAAAATAATAATTATTATTATTTGTTATTAGATTAATACACAAACCAAAAATATCTATAATATGACAAAGCAGAAGCAATAAAAGATACACATAATGTCAAATAAAATTAAAATTTGTCATTTAAAAAATCATTGATAGAATAATAACACTTCTGCAATAACAATGCCTTCAACTTTTTTCTAAATAAATTACTATTCTGGTCTCTTATTGACTTAGGAATCGTATTGTAGATTTTAGGACCCATACATACGATGCTATTTTGCATCAGTGCTGTCTTTCCTTCATGTACGCGCCGTTTGTCTTGGTCGCGCCTATTTCTTACAGTAGTATCAGATAGTGTGGGGAATCGCTCCCGGTTTGTTTTTACAAAAAGGGCCGTTTCTAAAATGTATAAACACGGAAGTGTAAGAATTTTATACTTTAAAAAATATGGCTTACAACTATCTCTTTTTTTGAGTTTAAACATTGAACGAATACAGCGTTTCTGCCTTTTAAAAATAATAATTTTATTTGTTGAATTTCCCCAAAAAATAATCCCGTACCTCAAAATTGATTCAACTAACCCATAGTAGGCTTTAAGTAAAGATTCTATATTTAGAGTACGAGCTAGTTTGGCGATGGCATATGTTTGGCTACTTATTCTTTTCGAAAGGTGCTCTATTTGTGATTTCCAATTCAATTTTCGGTCAATATATAATCCAAGAAATTTTGAGCTTTCTACTTCATTTATAATGTTATTGTCATATGCTACATTAATATTACCTTTGTTTGTTTCTCTTTGTCTAAAATGCATTATATTTGTTTTATTTAGGTTAATTTTTAAGTTATTGTTGTCAAGCCAAGATATAACTGAGGTCAAAGATTTAACAATATCGTTTTCATAAGAGTCAAGTGTTTTACATGCTACGGTGATAGTGCTATCATCTGCAAATAATGTCATAGGTTGAGATGTAGCATTAGGCAAGTCATTTATGTATGCTATGAATGAAAGTGGTCCCAGGACACTACCTTGTGGAACTCCGTACGCCACTTTGCGTTCATACGATCTATATATTTCTTCTGCTTTCGTGTTAAGATTGACTCGACTGATTTCCGTGATTTGTATTCTATCTGCTAGGTAAGACTCTATCAAATCTAAAACGTTGCCACGTATTCCATACGCTTCTAATTTACTAGCTAAGATTCTGTGATCTACGTAATCGAACGCCTGCGTCATATCACAGAATATGGCGCACACCGGAGTGCTTTTATCCATACATATTAAGACGTTTTTAATGAAATCGTATATGGCCATATTAATACTTTTATTTTTTCTGAAACCCTTTTGTTCATTGCATAGAATATTATTTTTCTCTAAATAATCATTTAACTCATTATAAACATACTTCTCGAAAATTTTTGAAAATATCGATATAAGTGCAATGGGCCTATAGCATTCCATTTTCTCTCTATTGTCTTTTTTAAATAAAGGTTTAATAATGGTCGTTTTCAGAGAACTCGGAAATGTGCCTGTGGATATACACAAATTAATAATATAGCTTAGAGGAGTACATACATACTCACTTACTGATTTTATTATGAAAGTTGAGATTTCGTCATCACCAACACTTTTAGTGTTTTTAAGGTTTTGTATTATTTTGCTTATTTCTTGTGGCGTGCTTGGTGCCATGAACATAGAATCTTTGCTATGATTTATATTAGCAGTCACTTTATATCCTGACTCAGGGACCGGTTTTATTTTATCTATGAAAAAATTATTAAATGCGTTGGCTATAGCTATCGGATCCGTTATATCTTCATTATCTTGTTCAATTTTTGTTATGGCTTCTTTAGGTATATTTAATTTGGTACTATTTATGATTTGCCATGCAGTTTTTGACTTGTTATGAGATGAATTTATCTTAAAGTTATTTTGTGCCCGTTTAGTTAGAACAATGATCTTTCTAAGACGTTTTGAGTAATTAAGGAAGATACTTTTATTAGTTTTTGTAGGATTCAGTCTATATTTCCAAAGTAAATTTCTTTTGTTTTTGCTACAAATTTTTATGCCACGTGATAACCACTTTATGGATTTATTAACTCTAATAATAACTATTTTATATGGAAAGCACAAATTATAGTATAGTTTGAAGTTTGAAAAAAAGTAATTATATGCAAGATTTGCGTCAGAAAAGCTGTATAGTTCTTGGAATAAAACATTACTAAGACACATTTTAAATTTATTAATATTTTCAACAGAATAATCACGCTGCTTTTTCCTCCAGAATTTAAGTAGCGCGTTTTTATGGACTGGGAACTTCATTACTAAAGCACTGTGATCAGATAAATCTAATTCGTGCACTTCCGTATTACAAATCTTTTTACAGTTATATGCCATATTATCGATACATGTTTGGCTTGCAAAGCGAGTCGGTTGTTTCACCGCCAATTTAAAATTATGGTTTCCTAGAATTGATTCGAAGTCTGATGTCAAATTAGATGCTTTTAATATATTAATGTTAAAATCACCAGCAATGACGATTTGTTCATATTTTTTGTTACTCGTCATGCTCAATATTTTATCCAGTTTACATAAGAAAGTTTTTAAATTTGATGTTTTAGGTACTCTGTATAAACATATTATCAATAATTTATGTCTAATCAATTCTACGGCACAACACTCAAAGACACTGGTCAGTGATTTTTTTTTAAATTCCGGAACCTCTCTCCATTCATGTCCATTCCTCAATAAGATACACGAACCACCTTTATTTGTACTGTCTCTGCAGAAAGATGCAGCTAGTGTATAATTAGGAACATAAACATGTTGCTCGAAACCAGCCATTATATTATGCTCCGTTATGCACAACACATCTGAAATAATGCTCTTTTCTGCTAGTTGATCCAGGGCAATTACTAGTCTGTCTGTCTTGTTGATGAGACCCGCAATATTTTGATGTAGAATATGAAGGTAATTATTCACGAAAAAATGAGGATTTGTTTATATTATTATTGAGTGGTTCGATAACATCCTGATTATTATTATTTCCGTTGTTTTTTACTATTCCAGTGAAATAGTTTTTTAATGTCTTGAAATTTGTCTGCATACCAAGCTTGTTGATTGTACCAGAATTCCTAGAGAACATAGTATGTTCGTATTTAAGTTTCTTGTTCGAGTCAAATATATATGCATAGTTATGTGTTAATGCGTCGAGATATAAAAGATTGTTAAAGTTTTCTACTCGTCGATTATATAGTTCCGTCATTTGTCCGTACTTGTATGTAGGTAGACATATTACTATATTTGTATTATTGACTTTCTGTAAAGTCTCTCTAATCATAACGACCAAGTCAAAATAGTTGTTTGTCGTTTTAAAATCGTCTTCTCCTATTATTACTATGCAAACATCTTTCATTGTAAAATCTGCTACTTTTAACTCTATACCCGTGAAGAGTGAGTTTATATTTCCATGAGGCTGAAGATAGTGGCAGAAGTTTTTAACGCTGCCCCACGTGTCCTCCGCAATTGATAGTAACTTATTACGTTTATCACAGCTTAGAATACAAATTTTAGGTGTAAGTATTGACTTCAGTCCTGATGCCTTTTGTTTTCGGTCAGGTTTCGGTATTTCGTTACTTTTATCTCGTACTTTTGGTAATAGTTCTACGTTTTTTCCCGTAACTTCCTCTATGTCAGCGTTATGCGTCAAGTCAATATGTCCCTGTCGTTTGACAGACTTCTTTTTTGGTGTCACCTTTTTCTTAGCCGGGCTAGTAGAAATTTTCCTAAGCAATTCATTTTTATTTAGTAAATCCTCATTAATACGTTTGAGGTTCAGATTCTCCGTTGACAAACATTCTATCTCCTCATGTGCACTTTGTAATTGAATTTCAAGAGCCTCAATTTTATCCTTTAGATTTTTGTCTTCCAAACTTTCGTCTGAAATATCTGGCAAGCTATTTACAGATCTATCCGGAGTTTGTGATAGTATTTCGCTGTCCGTCTGATTCATCGAGTCAGACGTAGTACGCTTACGCCGAAAAGTAATATTTTCCAAGAAATTCATTTTAACAGTGCAGTTACTTTATGACTTGTTATGTATGTCACTGGCTTTATAATCCAAAAAAAAAAAAAAAATAATAATAATTTTAAAACAGTTTTAAAACAAGTGTAAAGTATTTTGTACTAATTCTAAACTACGAGTAATTCGAAAAAGAGTCCACAGAACGTAAGGTGACCGATCTGCATGCCACTTTGACAAAATTATGACAAAATAATGTTCAGTGCTTATTTGCTAAGTACGTACGGTACCGCCGTCGTCGGCCGTTAGTAATGCCGCACTGTTATTGGTCCATAGATCATAGGTGACTCACTACACTAAATTTTGATCACAACAATGTAAATATATGAGATTTAATTATTTTATTCTGTTACTAAAACATATTATATAACCACGACAGTATATTTCCCATATTATATAACCACGACAGTTTATTATTTGAGTTTGCTAAGAATCCCCGACAGATCTCAAAATTAGGAGCAACAGGGTCACTCTCTAGACTTGTAGTCTATAAGTCCCTAAAAAAGATTTGAATTAAAAAAACTCTTATAGCGATGCAAAGTTCGCTCAGCGCCCGTTTTTAACTTGCTTTTTCTATAATTAAGAGGGTCAGACAAAAGTTCAAATAAGGCTACTTTAAATTATTACCCTTAAAAACAAGATACCCGACTGCGAAAAGCAGATTTTGCAGTCTAACTTTAGTTCTCTAGCTGAACAAACTACTACTCTATTACCTATGTAATTTCGTAGTATATGTAGATATTGTGGTATCTAAAATAGCTGCAAGTGCTTAAAAAGAACACATTTTAGTGGAGACTGGAGATTGGTTTAAATTAGCAGTAGGCGCCTAATAAAATCATAATAGCAGTTTTCAAAGAGATGCTCATTAGGATGCACAGAACGCATACGCAATAGAACTGCTTAACTATACTGTGCGTTACAAAAGATTAGGTTCCTTTTCACTTGAGCGGCAAATGTTGCGGCCAGAACAAGGCATAATTACTACATTCTACGTAAAATGAAACGTGTTGTGAATTTACTAGTGACATCTAGCGATTATGCTTGTCAACTTTAGGACAGGATATTTTAAAGAAGTATGCACACTAAGCTGCTGCACATACTTTTTTTCTGATGATACATAGAAGTAAAACTTCGAGTCGTAAAATACATTATTGCAAAAGCACAGAGCGAGCAAAGCGATTAAAGCATCAACTTGCCAAAGTTGCTTTCTCTCGGATGTTTGTTGATATTTGCGTATAGGCCGTATTCCTAAATAAAATTATTCTTGACTAAACTTACAGATTTTACATATTTACAGATATTTTTATTGACGACGGGGAACATTTATTAATTGCAGATTTCCCCAAGAACCCCTTCTTTTGTCCTGCCCCCGTAATCTGAACCCATTCGGTTTCGGAATCGATTCGATTTGTATATCTCCGTCTCTGTTATTCACTATGGAAATAACAGAGACGGAGATATACAAATCGAATCGATTCAGAAACCGAATGGGTTCAGAATACGGGGGCTGTACCTGGAAACCCGTAATTTTTTAACTAGTTTACTTTAGTATCTAAAAAACTCAAAAATATCGAGAGTTACTATGTTTTCAACCGACTTCAGAAAAGGAGGCGGTTCTCAATTCGACTGTTTTATTTTATGTTTGTTACCTCAGAACTTTCGAACCGAACCGATTTTGATGATTCTTTTTTATTTGAAAGCTGGTGCTTCCTGTGTGGTCCTATTTCAATTTGGTCCAGTTCTGACAATGGCATCCATGAGAAGTCGGTTGCTTCAGTTTTTTTACTATAATTATTTATGATTTGTATGACGCTGCCTGAAGAAATACCAGAGTGGCAGACTCGGAATATTTCACCGACCGATCATTCGGTGCGGAAGTATCGCATCGGCTTTCTACCGAACAATCAGACAACCTATTAGAAATTGGCAAATTTGTGGCAGCACTGCTGAAGCCATCTAAACAAAGTTGAAGTTGAAGTTAAACTATAATTATTCGAATGTATGTATGTATAATATTTATGTACGTGTGAGAGTATGTATATACGTTTATACATAATATGTTACCACCTCCAACAGACTAAATGAGGACCAATTTTATGTGCGAGGTGTCTTTAGATTTGCTTTCACTCCCTGAGTGTCACAGGTTAGATATATATTTTTTGTGCTTTTTTTTTTTTTTTTTTTTTTTTTTCAGCCCTGTTTGTACTAACTGTCCCACTGCTGGGAACGGGCCATCTTCTCATTGTGAGAAGGGTTAGGCCATAGTCTGCCACGCTGGCCAAGTGCGGGTTGGCAGACTTCACACATCTTCAAGATCATTGAGAACTCTCAGACATGTAGGTTTCCTCACGATGTTTTCCTTCACCGTTTGAAGTTGGCGGCAATCAACAATACGCACATAACTTCGAAAAGACAGAGGTGCGTGCCGTGGGATTCGAACCCAGGACCTGCGGATCGCAAGTCAGACGGTCTCACCACTAGGCTGCCGGAAACTTTGAACTTTGAACTTTTTGTGCTTACAATAATACAACTCGCACAAAAATAAATTTTAAAAAATGTAACGCGACTGCATTCGCCTCGCGCCTCTTCGACTTCAGTCGTCTTTTGATTACTGTCATGTCGCTTAGCATCAGGCAAGTTGGCGGTCAAGCGCAAACTATTTCTACATTAAAAAATCTCTTTAGTGACATTCGGACAGTTCAGACAAATTCAGACAATTCAATTGATATAAGAATCATCAAAATCGGTCCACGTGCTTGGCCTCTAAAGTGCCACAAAAGAACACAACATAAACATGCATAGCCTGACATATTACCCTCCTTTACGACGCGCAGTCGGGTAACAAATATGTACATTCGTAACCTCCATCCAACGAACTTTTTGTAACAAATAAGCGACAAAATCTATTCAAAAGAATGTTAAATAAAATATATTAGGCAGTAGCTCTGTGCATATTTTCTCACAAATCGTGCACTGAATAGCATAATATGTATATCAAGCGTACCTAATACTAGCGTAAGTTATGGTTCAAAAATCGCTCTTATGCAGTCTTGTAATTTATTTTTCTTTCAATATTGATAATAATATACGTACTAAACTAATTAATAATGAAAGATTTTAATAGGCAAATTAGAGCTTTAAATGTTAATTTACCAATATTCATATTAAAAACCGGACAAGTGCGAGTCAGACTCGCCCACCGAGGGTTCCGTACAAACTAAATAAAAGGGGGAAATCATATAAATATTTTTTTATATTTTCTTTCATAAACCGAAAAATATACATCGTAAAAATATTTAACACATTCCTTGCTCACCACTTGGATCCGAGTAGAGCGGGGCTATAGTAGCAGCACCTCCCACTCGGATCCGAGATACGATTTTGTAGTAGTCAGTAAACTGCCGGCGTTTGAGGCAGTCAAAGTTGCTTTGCGCGGCCACTCTGTACTTAATCAAAATTGGCCTAAAAAGTTTTGGTTCCCAGCTGAAGAGAAGGGTCTGCAGGGGGCGAAGAATGTGTTAAAAACCTGTTTTAGCTTATGCTAATGAGGCTCTTTCATATGATACCCCACATGATACGGTTAATTCACTTTAAAATTTGGGCCCTCATTCCTTGCATAGCGACACTATTGTTTTGTGATTAAATTAAAAATGTCCAGTTTTAGGATTTTTTCCTATATGTGTAATCTAACACAATGCTTCTTGCCAAATTTCAGAGTTCTAGGTCAACGGGAAGTACCCCATAGGTTTTGATTCCTCTGTGAGTGTCAAAATGTGCGTTTTTACGACAAATTTGGCTGTAACGTTTTTTAACGAAAACGAAAACTGAGAAATTTTATTTTTCTTTCTGCAGAAAGATACTATGGATCTGCGTATATGGTTTTAATTTCAACTCGATACTTTCACGCGTTCCCGAGATAAAGGTCTTGACACCCGGACGGACGGACAGACGGATAGACCATTGTATATGTCAATTGGCCTGCGTCATATTCATAGATTACAGGGTTTAGACGGACAACAAAGTGATCCTATAAGGGTTCCGTTTTTTCCTATTGAGGTACGGAACCCTAAAAACCAGATATGAATAATAAGAATGTAATTTACAAACTAACCTAACGTTGTTCCGTTATCAGCGTCGACGCGGTCCATCAAAGAGTAATGTCGGTCCATATTGTGTTTGTGTCGGGCCGGGCAAGACAAGTGTACATGTAACTTTATCTATCATTCATTTAGTTGTAAGCCATCTATCGGTATCTTAAAACGAAACATTTTGACAGTTGACATATATATTTTGTTCTCTATAGCATAAAATAATTTAGTTAATAGAAAACAGTGAAACGACAAATGAAAACGAACTGAATGTTTGACTTCGTTTCGATTAATTCGATTTGAGATCTCGTGTTTCTTCTGTGCAAATTGATGATAACAAAGTGCATTTAATGTTACTGCACTATAAAATGACCTAAATTGTGATTAGTGAAACTTATATGTGGTGTTTAGTTAAACAAATTAAAAAGAAAATCGCGAAAAGCGATATGATACTCTCCTTGGCAGTGTTCTAAGATTGTTCATATCGTGAAGTTTCATAAGTGTTGTGATAAAAATGTCTTCTAAACCTGCAAACCAGAAGAGGAGGTGAGTATTGATATAAACGAGTTTCATAAACAATAATATGGTAAGGATTTTGAACGCATGTGATTTTTCAGGATTCTTTTGGGGTTTTCCTGTTAACTTACAACAGTGTCATCTCGAGACAACTTTCTCTTTGGTCAGTTCTAGAGTTTGATTACCGTCTCTTTGATCAAATAAAAACAATGTACGCTACTGATTACAGCAATAGCCATAATAAATTCTTACATTACAATCAATGCTAAATGTTCTCACAATAACCTACTGCTTTAAATAGCCAGTGTTTGTTACGTTTGTTAGATTCTCACTGTCATTGAAAATAGTGATAAAAAGCAACTGGTAAACAACTGAAGTCATTAAGCTAGAATATCGGTAATCTTCTTATCAAAGATTTAAAAGTCCACCTGAAATCTGCCATTTGTTGTCAAATGAGATTTACATGGTTATTTTTAGTCATTTAGTTGACTGTTATGTTAAGTGAAAATTACCTTAGAATAATTAGTGTTGATTTTGTATGTGGTTGTATTTATTGAACTGTGAAAATCCTGTTATTTTTATTCATAGGAGATGATGCAACCTATTGAATTACAAAATAAACTGATAATGCTTCTTATCCATTTTTAAATTATTCGTAGCCATGGATATATGTCCATTGGCCTGCGTCATATTCATAGATTACAAGGTTTCTATTAAATGCACAAATATGACAACATATAATATTGACAAAAATATTGAAGGTCATATCTGTCAAAATATTAAGCACTAACTCGTAATATGTTTTCTAAGTAATTGAGATTGAGATATTGATAGAGCATTGGACAATAGTTTTGCACTGATATGCATATTCATATGAATAGCATATATGCATATTTATATGAATATGCATATTCTTTTCACCTTTTAATGTAATGAAAAATAGGAGGAACGACTTGGACTTGTAAGCTTGAAAATGGCAACTGCGCTAACAGTGCGAGTCCAAACCCTGTGAGGGGCAAAAAGAAGAAGGATAATGACTTGGTCACCAGTCTAGAATTATTGTATCGAAAACCAGATCTAGATCAATGAGTTCCATTCTCAGTTATACCTAATCAACGGTATAACATACATAACATCAGGTGAGTTGGTGGTCAATTGTAGATATATTTAACATAAAAAATAAAACTCATGCCATATGAACTTTTTTTTGAGTTTGAAGTTGAGCTCCATACAATTAAGTATGGACCTTTTATAA
The DNA here is from genome assembly GCA_947563715.1 of Lycia hirtaria. Lineage (NCBI taxonomy): Eukaryota > Metazoa > Arthropoda > Insecta > Lepidoptera > Geometridae > Lycia > Lycia hirtaria. The sequence continues at coordinate 2,734,278 of OX387385.1, read as the reverse complement.
ACCAGATAACATTTAACCTTAGTATTAACTATATGTGAATTTCAAGAGTTCATATTTTGCTAAAAGAACCCTAAGAATGCAATAACATTCCTGCATTCCGGTGAAAGTATCTATGTCAAAGATTAGTTTGAATTTTGTAGATATCTGCATTTGTTTGTCCTATTTCAACATTGTTGGCAGCAAGAGCAAATTGTGCAACACCAAGGAGACTCAATCTATGTTTATTGTTTCCTGTTCCATATAACTTCCAGGTTGAAAGTGTAGACAAAATATAAGAAATATTTGTTTATTATCATGTAATAAAAACTGAAAAATAAATAAATACATAACTAGTTAAAATATGTGTCGAGACACACATATGTGGAGTTTTGTACACACCATAATGGAAAACTATCACTCGGTAGGCACTGTTTTTAAAACCACTAGGCAAAAAAGTGTAGCTTTGAGCTGTAGTTTTTATAAATCTCACATGTTTGTCATCAAAATAATGTTATTTAATAAATTATCCCATCATCATTATCATCTCGCGACAAGAAGTTACTGCTGTATTGGAGATTGCAAACCGGGCCCGGTGCCTTTTAAGACACGGTTACCGGACCCAGTAGGTATGAAAATCGCGGCGCGGGAGGGAGTGCGAAATCATAGAATATTCGCATGACAACCGCTGCGAGCTGCGACGTTGCCATTCTGATGCACCAATAAGAATTTGTTTTGTTTATACCAAATATTACCAAATACCAAAGCTACCAAAGTTTATCTATCTATCTAATCTAAGTTGTTACATGTTTAATGCTTTAAGCTTTAATAGTTTCTTATTCTAATAACTATATTTCAAATGGTCACTATAACGAGTAAAGAGAAAGACCTGCTTGCTTAAACTTATAAAAATTAATAATTGCTAATACTAATGTTACTATTCCATCCATAAGTAAAAGGAATCAATTCTGTATTAAATCAGAGATTTTGAGACGTTGAGTGAGATTGATTATTGTTGATTTGCTAGTTTGAAATAAATATTAGTTCGTAACCTTGAATTATTGTCCTTTTCCATTCTTATATAGCAAATTTTCATAAATTGGCTACGAATCGTACCGGGCCCGGCCGGGTTGAGAAACATACCGGGTTGCAATCTCTATGCTGTACAAAGGCATCGGATGATGTTTTATCGATTGTTACTTAATGAAATGAAACAAATTTTAACGGTTTTTGCAGCGTCAGGTGAGAAACCTGTGACCACGGACCACTCTGCAAAGTGTTTGAAACGTCAGGTCATAATATTATGTAAAATATACTCGATAAAGCAGTTAAAATTTGTTTCATTTCAATTGGCATCCATGGACTTCTAAAAAGACCAGATGGAAGAGGCTTGCATCTACGCCTTCCTGTCACTAGATGGTCTATTCATCTTGTGGATGAATAAATAATTTATTTTCCGTTTCTAATAATGCAGATGGACTTCGACCAGGTCATTATACTAAACTCCAGTTGGGGAACTACCTTATTGAAAATATCACCTATTGATTTACAGAAATCACTGGATTTATTGGGTATGTGGGTTTTCCCGTCGCGCCATATTTCTAACATTTCCTGTTAAACTTGACCGCACGCATTTCGGTTAACTTATTCAAAGAAGAGGCGCCGTGTCGGGATGAATTATGCAGGATCTTTGCAGATTACGAGGTTTATTTCGTCCACAACATATTTCTTTTAAGGGAAACTTTCTTTAGTCGCGCGCAATTTATTTTTAACCGACTTCAAAAAAGGAGGAGGTTCTCAATTCGTTGGAATCTTTTTTTATGTTACTGTACGTGTGATCTATAGATATACTATAGATCTACGATTGACCACCAACTCGCCTGATGTTAAGCGACGGTGTGGCCGAGGATGGAGCTCGACGATCTTGAAGATATCTATTCACTCTAGCCTTGAAAATTCCAAGATTGTAGGTCTGAGGAAACAGAGACGGCGGCAACGAATTCCATTCTTGTGCAGTACGCAACAGGCAACAAACAACAACAACAACAACGGCATTTCAACGAGAAATGGGTGGTAATTCGCCGATTTTCTGCTAGTCCTGTAGTGAAATTGAACCAAATTTTTAATATCCAGATGGTAATACCAGAATCCAGAATTTTAATTTTGTTCAGATATTTTAGTCTCCCCATCTGGCAACCCAAGATTTCTATCTAGACAAAGGAAAACTCAGAATCCAGAGCCGTTAAATATTAAAAAAAAAAAAATAGACAAAGGAAAAGTTAAAACAAAGTTGTTAAGTAAATGATGAATCTCGATAAATACCAAAATGGATACACCCGTGTATGCATGACTAAAAATAACAATCGTAGATAATGCTGATAAACCGAAATGATACTGTTTACCGACCTTTGCCTTCCATGCAATTTTACAATCGCATATGAAACGGATTCGACCAGCCAGTACTGAGACATTTCATGTTTATTCCGTTTTTTTGAAGTGAAAAGTCTTTAGCGGCGTTGGGCATTTTTGGGATGGGTAAAAAATGTTAAACTCGCGTCAGATCGTCAGACGGACAGTCAGAACCCTATTCTAACGTTCTGCATTTAAAATTCATTATTGTATGAACAAGCACCGTACACGAAGCGTTAGCGTGTTTTAAGAGTATACAGCGCCATTTAGTACGTTGTTTTAGAACTAACTTTATTATATGAAGTGTTCGTACAATAAAGTTAGTTTCAGACATATGTGTAGGAGAGGTTACTCCAAAAACATTATATTCACAATTTTATTCTACGACTTTCTTTGTTGTTCTAATATGTATGTCCATGCAATGATAGATAGGTTATCCCCGACTGCGTGGCGAACCCCAAGTCAGGTAATCGCCCGACTCGTTTTCAGTCGCGACACGTCGGGCAACGATATTAGACGCGTGTCTTGATTAGTGATGGCAGACACCGCACAGCCTAAACCACTGATAGTAGAGATTTGTGTGAAGACACCCTGCATTCTGAAGTGTGGGTTGGTAAGTGGTAAACCAAGGTTTGCGTCTAGTTTCATTAAAATTAAAAAAGCAGACACTTTAAGAATTAGACATCCTAGGAATGCAGATATAAAAAGCAGACATTTTAGGAAAAATTATATTACAAATCAGATTGTTTTAGACATTTTAGTCTTCCTGTTTTAGAGCTACTGCAGTGTTTTAAGCGACTTATCGTTGACTTTTGGAACAGCCTGTATATAGAAAAAGATAAAAAAAGTCCTTGAATTCTTTCTTCTACTTGTATAATTAAGATTTTTTTTACTTTTGCAAAACAATGATATCATACTAAAAAAAGGTATATAATTAAAATATAATTTAACGCAAAGGTATACTAAAAGTTTATCTACTTGAGCCCTTTACTACTTGCTTCTGGTTGTTATTTGTAGTAAAACATTTAATTTTGTATGTTGCTTATCTTTATTATGTACAAATAAGCATTTGTGTGAATGCGTGTGAAATAATCTTAGCTTTCGATGCACACATACGAATCTCTTGTGTTGTCTGGTAAAACGAGTCTTTATCCTGTGTACTAACTGTTATATCATCTGTGGTTGTCTCAGCAGCCAACAAATATGAATTGTTGTTGTGTCGGCTTTTAAACTATTACAAATTTAGCTGACCCAATGTCATAGGCGTCACAATCGCTTTTTTGTTGTCAAAAATATCAGTTTGACAGTTGCTTTTGTATTGCATCGTAATATCTACCGGTTTTTCTCACCGGGCTCGATAAGTTTGTGGGACTATACACGTGGTCGTATAAATTAATCGACTTGATATTAGGTATTTTTTCGAGTTCAAGGCACCTTATTATGATTATGAATAACTCTTGTTGGTTTAGTTTGTTAGAATATTTAGGTTGTGTGTGAGTCTACATTGTGATACTGTGGATTTGTAGATGATACAAATATTTTAACCCGACTGCGCAAGAAAGAGGATAATGCTTTTCGGGTATATGTATGTTTCTATATCACCTCCAACAGCGTAAAAGGCATGACCGATTTTGACGTGCGAGTAGTGCCGTTAGATTCGTTTTCGCCTACTGAGTGGCTACATTTTTTTTGTAAATTATCAAAAATTAAACTTAATAATAAAAAAGACTTAATAGATTATTCTGTAGATTATAAAACTTAAATGTCATGCCCACATGACATTTCAAGAACAAGACATTCACAAGAATCTAATTCTTGTATTTGTATATTTCAAAGCGCTCATCTTTTTATTCGTTAGGGTTCCGTGCCTCAAAAAGAAATAGCGGAACCTTTATAGGATCACTCTGACTGTCCGTCCGTCCACCTGTATCTCGGGAACGTGTGAAGGTATCGAGTTGAAATTAAAACCATAGAGATCCATAGTCTCTTGCTGCAGAGAGAAAAGTCACTTCTCAGTTTTCATAAAAAAAAGTTATATCGAATATGTCACAAAAATACCCATATTTCGACACTCGCAAGGGAATCAAAAACTATGGGATACTTCCCGTTGACCTATTCAACTGTGGAATTTGGCAAGAAGCATTGTCTTATAGTACACAGAAAGAGAAAATTCGAAAACTGTACACTTTTAGGGTTCCGTACCCAAAGGTTAAAAACGGGACCCCATTACTGAGACTCCGCTGTCTGTCCGTCTGTCCGTCCGTCCGTCTGTCACCAGGCTGTATCTCATGAATCGTTATATGTAGTTAGACAGTTGAAATTTTCACAGATGATATATTTCTGTTGCCGCTATAACAACAAATACTAAAAAAACAGAATGAAATAAATATTTAAGTGGGCTCCCATACAACAAACGTGATTTTTATGCTCGATATTGATAACGGCAACAGGTAGACGCTTGAAATATTCACAGAATATAGAGTTATATCATTAACTTTAAAAATAAATAAATAAATTAAAATAAAATTAATATTTTAGGGAGCTCTCATACAACAAACGTGATTTTTTGCCGTTTTTATAGTACGGAGCCCTTTGTGCGCGAGTCCGACTCGCACTTGGCTGGTTTTATTATTTTAATCACAAATAAATTGGGTCTTTCATAGTCTATATGCAAGGAAGGAGGGTCCAAATTATAAAGTGATTTAAGCGTAACACAAGTAGCACAAGCTAAAACAGGGTTTTAGATATTTTTACGATGTATATTTTTCGGTTGATGAAGGAAAATATAAAAATAATGTATAATTTCCCCCTTTTATTCTACTAGTTTGTACGGAACCCTCGGTGGAAGAGTCTGACTCGCACCTGTCCGGTTTTCATTTTGTTTTATGCTTATTTATTCATAATAGGTACATGATGAAACATTAACTAAGTATGTAACTGCTTAAATGCGTAGTTGAAATTCCTACTTGATACATTTGATTGATTTTGCAACATTTAGGCATAGTTGTAATTCGTATAGAACGCAAGGTACTCGGAAAAAAATATAACCTTATAAGGAATAAATATGACAGCTTGAATACCCGAATAACAGGGATGTAAGGCAGCTGGCGATGGAGCTCAGTATCATTGAAATAGAATCCCACAGACTCCACTGGCTTGGCCATTTTGAAAAGAGGAGGCTACGAAAACAGTTTACGGGACTGGGACTGTCACAGGGAAGGCCTGGTTCAAAGTATTATTTATGTTTTTTTTAATGCAAGAAAGATCTACGATTGACCACCAACTCGCCTGATGATAAGGCATAGTGTGGCCGAGGATGGAGCACGTAATCTAAAAAATATATATAATTATAGTTTTCAGAAAACAGAGAAGGTGGGTTGGAAATCCACTCATGAGCAGTACGCATAAAAAATGTGGACTTAAATCGTTGTAGAAAAAATGTAAGCACGCTGGAAAATAGCCTCTTTCTATCGGTGGCCCTATTTCAGATCGCTGCGCCAACAAAGTTAATCAGTAATTTGTTCACATTTACATACCAATATTATATAGCGAACGCTTCTAACACGACGTACTAAGCACAGCAAATGAATTTGCTATTCAATGTGGGTTGGCAGACGTGAGCTTTGCGCGCCATCTAGCAAGTACACATCGAACTATTTTTAAATGATAGATAGATAGATAGATAACTCAAAGAAATTTCAAATCGCGAAGTTAATAATTATAATTAAAAAAAACTGAAACAACCTACTCCAAGATATCGATGTGCACTTTCGTTTACTTAGATAACATATATTTTTCATAGTCTAAGATCCCGCTATAGGACGACCTTCACCGAGCTGGTTAATGCATGAAAAGTATTTTATATTCAATTAAATATGTCAATAAATATATTGCAAATGTCTAAAAAAATTCAGTCCAGAATATGATTAATTAATTTAAAAAAATAAAAAATAATTAAACATTTCACTGGTTGGGTTAATAGTATGGTTAATAATATTAATAAATTCAATATATTTATGTGTAAATAATCTTTATTTTAATTTAACTTTAATTCATTTACCAGACCGTTGCAAGTTACTAGTATCGATTTACCTGTTTATACGTGCCTACCCAAGAGTTGTGACGGGCAAAAAGTAGTCAACATAGAACGTTTGCATATTTTATGGGCTTCATACTTTCGATTGGTATGGAATTTGTCTATAAACCAAACCAGTGAAATGCTAAAAAAAAAATTAATTATTAATTAATCATTCTGGACTGAAATTTGTTAGACAACCCATTTGCAATATATTTATTGACATATTTAATTGAATTTAAAACACTTTTAATCCATTAATCAGCTCGGTGAAGGTCGTCCTATAGCGGGATCTTAGACCATCAGTTATTTTGTTTTAAAAATCAAAGTAGGTACTGAACCGATTTTGATAAAATGTATATGGGACCACCACTGAAGTATGACCTGCCAAACAAAAAATAGAAACATAGAAATCTATTCATAAATGGCGAAATAATCGCGTACAAACATACAAAAAAAAAACGTACAGTCGAATTGAGAACCTCCTCTTTCTTGAAGTCGGTTATAAAAAAATATGTCACAAAATTTTTTACAACGCAAGGAGTCTCTTGCGTTGTAAAAATTTGAGCAACTTTTTTCCTCTTAATCTTTAAATTTGTGTTTATGTTGATATTCTAGGTATTCTGTTTTACCCGATAACATTCTGTAGTGTATTAATTAATTATTTTTTTGTCTACTTATAAACAAGTGATAAGTCGGAATTTTCTTATTGGAGAATTTTGCAATTAGCAAAAACAAACGGCGATTGTTATTTAAAAAAAAACGAGTTTGTTATCTGCCTTATATAAACTAGAAAAAAAAAAACTGTGTTATATACATACACATATGACTAGTTAATATAATATCCCCCAATAAGTACTAAATATTCATATCTGCGAGATACATTTGCCAGGGTCGCAACGCGCTGTCGCAAGTCCGTTATCAAATAAGTGTTATCAAGTTTTTGCTACTATGCCTTTTATACTGTGGCGATAAGAGCATCTGCCCCTTATCAGTCAGTGGTTGATTTCGTACCTCGATGGACTGTTCCGTTGTGTTCTCATCAGATGTAAAGATCCGAAGTCCGAAATGCTGGTGAATGGGTTAGGGGACGGCTTCCCCAGACAGTGCCCTGTTGTTGGACAGTTTGAGGAGACCAGTTGGAATATGCAGTGCCCGATGTCAGGTCAAAGATTTCGTCACGACAACATGTGCAATTTCGATGTTTACAACGCTGGATATCCTCCCACGCAGTGTTTCAGATCTTACGTTTCCTATCAGCCGGAGAATGTGAATGTGGTCCCTCAATATTACCCTCAACAAGTATTTCAACAGCCGGTTTTGCCGCAGCCCCTGATTCCAAATTTGCCGTGCAACCAGAGCCCTCAATGGGATTATAATAGCATGTGCTTTAATGTAGACGGTCAGCCGTGCCAGTATACAAGTGTCGGTGATTTGGAGGATTTCATGTGAGTATTACTTATTTTACTTCTGCCTGCTCTCATTTACGGGGCCGAAACATGGGCGCTCACTGAAAAACTTATGCACAAGATTAGAGTAGATCAGCGTGCCATGGAGCTTACCATGTTAAGTTATTTAATAGACCGAGTTCCCAATAAAGAGATTCGCCGTCAAACACGTGTGGTTGATGTCGGTCAAAGAATTGCAGAACTCAAGTGGAGGTGGGCTGGATATACTGCAAGACGAGTAGATGGCCGGTGGGCGAAGGTGGTCACAGAATGGTAGCCCAGAGGTTCGATTAGATCACCAGCTAGATGGAAAGACGATATCGTCAAGTCAGAGGGCAAGATCTGGATGAGATCAGCGCAGGACCGGAAAGGATGGTGTGATAAAGAGGCCTATTTTCAGCAGTGGATCGATAAGGGCTGAAATTATGTTTATGTTTACTTATTTATATACTAGCGGTGTCCCGCAGTTTTAACCGTGATCTTGTCATCCTTAAGATACCTGCACAAGGAAGTTACCTTCCAAATGTCATGTCTCTAAGAGCAATGAAGCAATGATGCTATTTGAGCTATAAAATACGCTATTGTGGATATTATGAGGGCGGCGTAAAGCTGCAATTCGATGACGGCGGATCTGCCGGATAAATGCCGTAAGGCGAGATGGTATGCCCGATCTGGGCAAAACAGTTCAAGAGCAATGTTTCAGGCTGTACGTTGCCTGACAGTTATTCTGGGGAAACTCTTAAGTAAAGATTATGTGAAGTGAAAATTTCTGACTTTATTAAGAATATTTTTCGCGGGGGTGTTTAAGATTTCACATAGTTTGACATAGTTATAGTGCAGAACACGTGACATATGTAGGAGAGCACGCACCGGCTTACGCAAGCGGAAGGCTAGCCACGAGACGAAAATACTACTTTATACAAGTAGCTGAAAGACGCTGGATGCAACCCGTATCCATCACGTCTTTTTGGAAATCCATGGGGGGCCTATGTCCAGTATTGTAGTTTTTTGTGGCTAAGATGATGATGATGGCTCTTTTACAAAAGAAACTTTCGAATAAGTACTTATATTAAAAGAAAAACAAAATACCCGACTGCAGAAAAGAGGTTTTTGCAGTGTACATTACGATTTCGTTATGCTTGATACGGTGTTGAGTGTACATTTTTGTGAGAAAGTATGCATAAAATCGATTTAAAGACTATAAATGCGCATTTTTAAAATAATTCTAGTAAAATCACTTGTTTATTACGAAAAAGTTCGTTGGAGGTTACGAATGACCGCATTTTTTTTATGTTTGCGAGAGATGTATTATTATTATTACTGAAAAAATAAAGCCTATGACACTCGGGAAGTGAAGACGAATCTAACGACACCTCGCACAACAAAATTGGTTAAGCCGTTTAGGCTGTAGGCGCTCATGTAGAAACATACATAAATACCCACATACATACAAACATAACCCTCTTACGCAGTCGGGTAATTACATTATAAATAAGATGCAGTTATCGACGTCTTTGACATTATTGAAGATAATTTACCGGGTTTGTTATTTACATCCACTAATTACGGTAGGTTGTACAAGTCAGCAATTACAAAATACTTATTTCCATATAGACGAAACCTGTTCGCGCCTCGCTCTGTTAAGACGTAGATTATTTTAACAGTATAAAGTATAATTTTAATGTATAATTTTAACAGATAATGGACACTATCATTTGAAACTGTCAATATCGACGCAAACCAGATTTTATCTCCAATCCTGCTAGACCACTGTCCAAAACTCGCTATTCGTAATGTAGATGCTAAACCAGTGCAAACATAGGAAATACTTGATAATATCAATTAAAATATGAATTTCTAGGCGTATAATGCTATGTTAATACTGAAAATGCTAGGTTATCGTGATAAAATATTTTTATATTTTTAAAAGTTCAATATTTCCTGCTAGGGCCTAAAACGTCGACCGAAATCTGTTAAAATCATAGGGTCTCGCTAAAATGGTCAATCTGGATATATATTGACAATTGTAAATAATCGTGTCCAGTACCTCATATTCGCTATAAATCTATCAAACTATACATACGTAGGTGAGAGAAATGAAACAGGTCAGAATCTGTACCTACATTCACTATTTTTTGAAATTTTCATTGAATGATGCATTACTATTGATACAGAAGTCAAACAGCTTTTGTTTGTCTGTCTGTACGGTGTCCTCGATGTTCGCCGAAATTACTGGACGGATTTGAACGGAAATTGACAGGATTATTATTTATACCTTGGATAAGTATCTAATAATTTTCTGAATAATTTTTCTATTAAAAAACCGACTTCAAACACAACTTCCTAAATCTTTCACGATTGTAAACTTTTTAAAGAGACCTCTCTTCACTCACTCTTTTTTCTTTTGTCAAGAATGCGATTTTGAATGTCAAATGCTCGTTTCGAAGATTAGAAAATGTGCAGATGTTTATACGATAATCCTCAATATTTGACACTTTTGCAAAGAAAAACGTGTAGGTGGAACTCTGCGGTTCTATAATCTGACGCGCTTCACTCAGGAATACAATGAAAATATTTTAATTTTTAGAGATTATTTAAAAAGTAATAAAGCGATGCTTATAAAATAATTATGGGACCAACTTGGGAGCTTTCTCTATACACCAATTTAGGAAACCCAAAAATTGGTTCTCGAATGACGGAGTAATTCGTGTACATACATAAAAAAAATATACGTCGGTCGTAAAGTCGGTTAAAAAAATGTGCTGGAAATATTAATGAAGTTTATTTGAAAACAAGCCGACATACCAAATGAGCTGCGAAAGATGCGAACAGCGCTGATACCTATATTTATTTATAGACATAGACATAATTTTATTCGACACAGTTTGTTATTGTTTACTTCCTGTCGAGATTTATTTATTTAATTTATTTTATTATATTTAGTCTAATCTATAACTAAACATATTTTATTGAAATATGTTCAGTTATTTTTATCGATTATGCTATACATGTATAGTAGGTATATAAACTCATCGGGCAAAATTTACATTGTGAACCTAAAACCCAATTACAACAGTACAATATTACATGTTCTATCACTGTACACAGCTCAATTAAAGGTAACTTTGACACTTACGTGAGTATCTATAGAAATATTGCCGATGTCGTTTATCTACTAAATATAGCAAATGGTTCGGTTGATTGTCCTGAATTGTTGCAGCGTATAGGTTTGAAGGTATCAGCCGATCCAACTAGAAGACCATGCACTGTATCTGTTCCTACAGTTAATTCGAATTATAGGAAAAATAGTTATCTGCTAAGAGCGAGTCGTAGTTTTAATGCAGTGGCTGCACTGCATGATGTTGACCTGTTCAATACGTCCGTCGTGCAGTGCAAGCGGATGCTGAGTAACGCATTTTTCAATATTTAATTATTTTTTTTACACTTATAACGTTATTTATGTAACGTCAACACATTGTTAATATTTTAGAATATCCGTGGAAATTTGTAATTGGCCTTCTTTTGTTTATACTTAATAACTAAAATGTAACCCTAGCTGTAAATTTCCCAAAAAGTAATAAAATAAAATAAAAAAAATAAAATAAAATAAAATATGAGCAATAAAATATAAAAGAACAATTTATATAATTTGCTGATTTTAAATTTAAAAGACGGTAAACTACATTAAAACATGTCTCTGATATCACTCAAAACATCACCAATTTGCCACTAATTGTATTTGGGCTGTCCTCTGCCTATCATTTTTTTTAAAAGTATCATTTTTTTTTATATTGCCTAACAAAAAAAAAGTAACAACTTTTTTCATATGTATATTGTCGTCATTAACAAAATGATTGTCCTACATACCGCTAAGGTTATCTAATCGAACACTGACCAGCTTATTTTGTGTCTTATCGTCATAGAAATTGAGTCGTGATTCGATTACGTTTATGTCCTCCGTTATCGCTTCCACTTGTCATATGGAAGGCACGTGGTGAGGGTTTGTTTCCTGGACTTGTGCCAAAAGTTCTGAATTATCAGGTGATTAAACCCGTGATGTCAGCGGATTCATTTTTAACGTCTCTCGTGACTGGAACGCTTTCACATGATGTTTTCTTTTATTGCAATCGCTAAGAGGAAAACTATTGTAAAATCACGTAGGTATACACACACATAATTTATGAATTTCCTTCCTACTCAAACAGTAGTTGAAGCTTGCGGTGTAAAGTTCAGTGAAAGTTTTCGAAGACCGTTTGAATTTGTGATATTTATTATTATATTTATTGTTTTCAAGTTTTTTTTTCTTTTGGAAACAAACAATGTCGGTTTCCAAGTATGTCTTTGAATTAATTGCAGTATTTTGATATAATTATCTCATTTTTGGTGGCTCGGAAAGTTCGAATTCCCGTTGAGGAATTCCCGTCATAAACCCCTTTATCCTCTAGGGCGGAAGTATTTTCAAAATTCGAACATGACGGAATTCTTTACACTTTTTACAGTACTAAAACATTGATCTTCATAAAACGAAAACAAATAGTTCGGTTCAAGGAGGTTCCTATGTTAAATGATTTTATATGTTTAAAAAGGTTGTGATGCGAGAGAGAGAGGTACGCGGGCTGACGGCGGTTTCATTATTTCACAATCATGAATGAAATTATTTTGTCAACAAATTTAATGGCGTGCTAAACCTTGATTCACTACCAACATTTATAAGCTACTAAGTCAAATATATATATATTTTTTTGGAAAAAGTTGGTTGGGAGAATTTTAGGAAGATGGAGAAAATTTTGCGACAGCAGTATATGTCAAATATTAAACTAGAGTGGTTATGGCACAATACTTTATAGTAAGTGTACAGAAGACTCGCTCCATAAACTGTTTTTATTAAATAGCGGCTCTTGCTACGACGCAATAAAGTGCAAGTCAGCTTTCACAGGCTAGGACGCTGTAAGCGTCTGTAGCGAAAGAAATCTACAATCTGATTTTGTTTTTACCTCTATTGCTATCTCTTTTCCGCTAAACATCTACTTTGAATCGGACTTTTCACTCTCACGCTCAGTGGGTCTGTTCGAGCAAAGAGATTTTTTGACGGTTTTAAGAACTATAATCCATAATCGGGTAAGAATCAATCCCGACAAACCCTGAATGGAGCAAGTCCTATACGGAAGATTAATAGTCAATAATTTGTTTCCTTCACCGTTTGAAGTTGGCGGCAATCAACAATACGCACATAACATCGAAAAGACAGTGGTGCGTGCCGTGGGATTCGAACCCAGGACCTGCGGATCGCAAGTCAGACGGTCTCCCGACTAGGCTGCCGGAAACTTACTTTTTTGTTGTACATCGCAGTTTTTCAAGGATTTCCTGCAGGCCAAGGATAAGCCTGTTTACCAGTACGTCATATCGATTATACCCTGTTACTGCATCCTAATTTCCCGTTGGATAGCCGAATAAACCGGAATTGACTGTTTGCGGAAATTTGTTATTGATTAGTACTTGTATTAGACGAAAAACTAATTACTCAATTGCATAAGATGTGAGGAGCCTTGAGATGCCTGTATCGACAACCCAGGACCGTACATCATGGTGCCGCGCAACGAGGAAGCTCGACCTGAGATGAACTGGGAACCTTTTCCTAGTTCATCTATTCCCAGTTCAGAGTTTAGTGTTACTGTGAACCTGCTTGATGTGATATTGAGTGTACGTTTTTGTGTAGAGTGACGTTGTTTTGTGTGTTTAAATGAGCATTCTTTACTTTAGAATGATTTGTGTAAAATCACTATTCGTTTTAAGGTTTTTTTTTTAATATGGACTAAATCTACGTCTGTCCTCCAGCTGTCCTGATGGAAAGCAACGCTGTAGTCTAAGATGAAACACGTAGACCTGAAAGTGCTTATTTATTTATTTATAAAGTTCACCTGTGTACATCTATACATTGACAACAAAAAAAAAAGACGTGTGGCACTCGGAGACTGCCGCGGTAAAGCTATTGCGTAATAGCTTTACGCGCGGTGTGTTAGGTTATTTTCGTTACGGAATTTCTGGATTCGGTCTCCACGCTCAAGGCCCGCGATAGAAGCTATGCAATAGCTTAAAATCATACAAATAAAATATAGCATAATGTCACAATAATTACAGGTGAAGTCAGCATGCATTAATAATGAGCGAAAAATAAAAATATATTCAGTCTAGACTAGACTTGATGATATGGTATAGTTTTCAGAAAAACAAAGACGGCGGTACAAGGCTTTTCATTCCCTAGCGGTACGCATTAGGTAGTTGGAAGCGAACCGCTTTGAGTTGATGAGTTGATCTACCGTGGAAGGATGGAAATTGTTGCGTTTTCTAGCTGATGTAGAAAGGGGAAACAGGATTTAGGTCGTGTTTGTATCTCGAGCGCACACTCACCGAAATGCAGCTCGTAAAAAATTGATAGACACGCCACCTTCGTCGACAAGGGTTCAGGTATCGTACAATTGCACATACTTGCACAATTGCTATTTAAAGACGGTCAAGATATTGGGAAAAGAGCCACCCAGGAAGCGTATTCCATTAACAGTTCGTGATAAAAGTGGCACTGAAGCGTTTCGTTCGAGATTTTGGAGGACTGTGTGATTATCACGGATCCAGGTTCAAAGCTGGTTTTATCTAGATTTTTTTGTACATTAGATCTTCAATTGACCACTAGCTCGCCTGGCCTCCACTCGAGAACTTTTCAGTCCCATCGGCTATCAGTACTACGTGTTATGTGCCCTGCCCAAGTCCATTTCAAGTTGCTACCGCCGTGGTATGTCGGCGATTTTCGTACATCTATGTATCTCGCAGAAAGACTCATAATATAGCCCTCTCCATAGCTCATTGCGTGATTTTGAGCTTCCTTGAAAGCTCCATAGTGAATATATTTATATAGATATAGATTTGTATCTAAAGCCTCGATGACACTGGGCTAGTTTACGAGCTGCTAGTCGGCGAGCTTAAAAGCTAGCGAGTGTCGATGACACAATCAAAAGCAGATTGTAAAAAAGCTCAATGACACGGAGCGAGTTTACAAGCTGCTCGCGAACTCCCTGGCTTGTAAACTAGCCCAGTGTCATCGAGGCTTTACAGGATATTTTTTTTCTTTGAGTAATATTTTACTTTCTTTATCATATTTATAAATAATTAATGTCAAATATTTAGACTTTCATTCGGGTTAACTCGTGCAGGTCGATAGATAACCTAACCTTCCTGATAATCAAGCCACCTACGTGAGACAAATCGGGTCATGTTTATTCTGTTTCAAAACTAACGTGTGCACTTCGAATAATAGACGTAATCTGGGTGTCTGTGTCTAGTTCATCGTAGATCGCAATATTTCTTAACATCAGGTGTGTTTGCAGTCAAACAAACCAGTATCTATATTAAAATAGAAACAAAATATCCGACTGCAAAAAAGCAGTTTATACAGTCTAACTTACGATGTCGTTACGCTGTTGAATGTACGTTTTATTTTGTGAGAAAGTATGCGTAAAATCGCTGTATAAGATAATAAATGAGCATTCTTTAGAATAATTGTTTTTTTGTTTTTTTTAGTAAAAAAGCTTGTTGGATGTTACAAAAAACTTAATTTTTTATTTTTGCGAGACATGTATTGCTATTGCTATATTTTTTGTAATAATAATACATCATCTCATAATATGATACTCAAGGAGCGAAGACGAATCTAACGACACCTTTCACATCAAAATCGGTTAAGCCGTTTAGGCTAATAAGCAGTTATACATACAAACATGCATATACACTCGAAAAACATAACCCTTCTTACGCAGTCGGACAAAAAGTGAATAGGTATCTCCTAGGCAAGCGTGCTACATCTTCGACCTCATCAACACTTCTCATCAGGTGAGATTGTGGTCAAACGCTCTAGCCTAGTTTGTAATAAGAAAAGACCACGTAGAAACTTGTTCAGTCTTCCTGTTTCGAAAATCAAGGTGTAACTCGGTCCAGTGCAATTTAAAGTCATTATTTCCTAGAAGTATATAATTTGTCTACACAGTACAACCTATAACCGGGCTATAATGGTAGTAAATCACTGTCTGATTAGTTATTGTTAAAATGGCGCCGTCTCCTACTACAATATAAATCAAGTTCTGACACTACATTGAGATCAATTGCTTATTAATAGAGTTATAATTGTTTACAAAACAAAAATGACGAACGATCGAGGAAAACATTTCATGTTTTAAAACGTGTTTAGGAAGGAAATATATATAGCTAAGGCTTAAGACACCATGATAAATCTTAAATTAAATTTGATATTCTAATTAATTTTTAGCATGTTTTATATCACAGTAGACTCTCGATAAGTTTACACGATTGGGGCTATTTAATTTGATTGGAGACAAAATATATCCTTACCATAGTCAAGCCCCACCCAAACCAAAATCCTGAATCCGCCACTGCTCAGTGTCGTTAAACCCCGAGGAAATAGGTTCCTTCTAGGGAAGCGCGTACCACCGTCGAAGACAACGTCGCTCAACATGAGGTGAGCTGGCGCAATCTTGTAAAAAAAATCATGCCATTTAACATTTTTTCAACGCCTTTTATTGCTTCTCTCTTCTTTTTTCTTTCTGTTCTCTTCCTCGACTTTCTTTCTTCCTTTTTTTTCAGTTCCTTGTTTAAAACATTGTATGTAGTTAGTTGCTTATGAAATTTTCTTCGGCCCTATTTTTTTTATGATAATGAAAGACCCAAGTGTGACCACAACTTGACGATGTGCTCGATTTCGGAGCTTGCCCAATTGCCCATACCTATTCTTTCATATTACGTTTAATCTAATAATAAATTGTCTCTTATTAATGTAAACTCCGTTAATATTTTTGTTATTTTATTGACATTTAAATTCCTGTTGATCCTATATCTTTTCACTGTGCTAATTATAATCATTGAATTGCCAAGTAATAATATATTGTTTTCCCTATTTAAAGCTTACAGTGAGAAATACATATTTTCTTGGAAATGTGTATTGTATTTAGATTACGAAAATGAAATGTATTAGGACTCGGGTCGTAAATCATTCGTTCACCTATAAATAAATTTGTTTAATAATTAAATTACATTTAATTTATTTGAATCAAATTGAAATTGAATTAATATCGTGAGTTTTTTCCGGTTAATAAAATAAAATAATATATTTGAATCAATTCGAATATTTTTGTACATAATTAGATCTAATTGTATTTTTTGTTGAATGTCGTCAGCGCAGTTAACATAAAACCTATATATACCACAAGTGGAGGGACAAAATTATGTACATTATAATTTTATTATACTTATGTAGTTTTAAAAACTAAAACAACCGATTTCGAAATATATGCATACACAATTTCGATTACTTGAATGATATCTTTTTTCCAGCTATTTTGTTTTAAAAATGAAACTACTGAACCGATTTTGATGAAATATGAGAGCAAAGTTAAAGCAAATGCTTATTGTTTTTTTTAAATCGGTTTATAATAGTTACCTTTTAAGACATAACAAACATAAAAAATACTATCGAATTGATAACGTCCTCTTTTTCGGTTAAATATATTCGTTAATAGATCACTAATTGTTTTTAACAATTTCCTTGTTGTTAGTAAAATAATAATAAAATGTCTTCTTCATAGCTCGGCACGACAAATTTAATAATCAAAGCAATTTCACCTCCACCCAGGGGATGTCTAGTAATTTATTTACACTCTACGACAACGACACGATTCCGTGAAAAAAAAAAAAAAAGAATACAGAAATAATACAGAATGTACAGTTATTAAAGAATACAGAACGTGTCAGCTGCTTCTCTCCCGGGCATACTGAAAGAGTTACTTATAGGATTTGAGGGAAATTGGTATATAAGTAGGCTTGGAGCCGACTCCCCCTGTCAGTACATCTTGTTACCCTTTAACAACTGTCAAATTTTAATGTGGGATCAATCGGCCTAAATGTCGGTCTTTGTCCGCCTGCTCATTCTGTAAGGGAAAATAGGCGCAACTTGCTCAAAGCGCGCAGCGATCTCTCTCACACGTCATACAATTTTTTAACATCAAAATAATTTGAGCATAAATCATTGAATAGTCCAAATGATTTTATCATTCGTATTATTCGATTATCGAATGTTATTTCCCTGAAAACTTTTTTTTTTTCAAAGACTATTAAAATCCCGGAAGCTCAATTGACAACTCGTCTGATTTTTTTTGTAATAAGGTTTCTGTGTCTAATAAACAACACTTAAGGAATAACCTAATAATTCGAGCAAATGAAATGTATACTTTCATTTTTAATTTTATTTAACAAGCTTCCGGAATCAACACTCATGTCAAATAAAACATAATGCAATCAGATTTCAGACAGTACTATGAAACGAATTCGGGCAAGTGAGATTCAAATAAATATATTTTGAACCATAGGTAAAGATAGGCAATGAAGGAGTTATGCCAAAACAAGCGATTTGTCTAAAAAGCTGTTTACCCTAAACATGAGATCCGGAAATCCATACTCAGCGATATTGATCCACATTCTTGTTGCGTAGTGCACAAGAATGGAATTCTTTGCCGCCATCTCTGTTTCCTGAGACCTACAATCTTGGAATTTTCAAGGCTAGAGTGAATAGATATCTTCTAGATCGACAAGCTGGTGGTCAATCGTAGATCTATCTTCTATAAAAAAAAAGAGATGCCGATAAACCAATACGAGTATGTACCTTTATCATCTGACAAGGTAAAACCTGATTTATTTTTATCGCCGTGATGTCGTCATCGTCAGGTGTGAGTGAGCCGAGTATCAGAGTCTAGTATCCACTGCAGATCGCACGTCATGTCGCCAATTGAACGGGAGCGCGATTATTTTTGCAATCAGAAGCAATTGCTCGCGCTGACGTCCGAGCCGAGCCAACGAGCTGGCTTCATTTATCTGACATTGGCCCATAAACTGGCACTGCTCTGAGGGCTCCGTAGTACTAAAAGGCCCTATATAGCAGTTATGACACTGTTGACATATAACACTGAAACCTGGTCACTCAGTATGGGTCTTAAAAGGAAAGTCAAAGCCACGCAACAAGCTATGGAGAGGGCTATGCTCAGGGCCTCTGCGAGATCGAATCAGAAATGAAGAGATCCGTAGACCACACACAGGCAAGCCCAGTAAAGAAGACTAGCCCCAATGTAGACAGAAGACCACAGACAAGTGGCAGGAAGACGCTGTATAAAGTAAGCTTCTAAGCGACTATTTTGGAAATCCATGAGGGGCGGGGTCAGCAGTTGACTTCTTGTGGCTGAAATGATGGTGGTGATGAAAAGGCCCTTTATATACCTTATTCAACATGTCCGGATGTAAGAGCCATGTTATTCAAAGACTATCAGTAGATAAATGAAGTTTCTATGGGTGTTGAATGATTTGCGTAATGGTCTAAAGCCTCGATGACACTGGGCTAGTTTACAAGCTACAAGCCAGCGAGTTCGCGAGCAGCTTGTAAACTCGTTCCGTGTCATTGTGCTTTTTTACAATCTGCTTTAGATTGTGTCATCGACACTCGCTACTCGCTCACTCGCTAGCTTTTAAACTCGCCGACTAGCAGCTCGTAAACTAGCCCAGTGTCATCGAGGCTTAACGAATAATTTTTGCTCAATGGGCTTCCATTTTAACCCCCGACGCAAAAATGACGGGGTGTTATAAGTTTGACGTGTGTGTGTGTGTGTGTGTGTGTGTTGGTGTGTCTGTCTGTCTGGCATCGTAGCTCCTGAACGGATGAACCGATTTCGATTTTGTTTGTTTTGTTTGAAAGGTGCATTAGTTTTAAAAGAGATTTTTATTCAGTAATAATAATAAACTAAGAACATGTACAATACCAGTGTAAATTTATTCCTAGCAGTACAATAGTATAGCGAAATGTTTGTTCTGCGTCCACTAGGGTTCATATCACAACTTTGAGCATGAGATTTGGCATAATATATAAAAGTAATATGAATAAGACGATAAATAGTTAAAATTAATAATTATTTGTAGATTTGTACACTTTTAGAAGAAGCTGCACAATTTTTAAGGAAGATTTGGAGATCGAGAAATTAAAAAATATTCAAACGATAAACTTGGATAATTTTGAACAATTATTTTGCACAATTAGTTAGACTTGAGGGTAGATAAATATGCATTAAGCCGAGCGCATGGCAGTCGGTCGACGCGACGGTTAGCAAGCAACAGGTTTGTCCACTGTGAAAGGTGCATTAGTCGGGGGTGTTCTTAGCTATATTTCATCAAAATCAAAATTGTTGTATGCTTGAATTTGCATATGGTTTTATTGGCTACCAAATCCCAGAATATATATATGTACGTGTACTTACGTGTTTCGACACGTTTTAGTCTATTTCTAGAATGTAGCAGCTTTGACAGTTCCTCCTCGGCTTTTTGCCTTCTTTGGCTTCTGGCTTATTTGTCTCGTTTTATAACGTAATTGCTTAACTGTTTGGTTTTTCTTTTTTCTGACGCAGAACACCTTAATAGCAGCTCTTGTGCAGAAGGCTCAATCTTTAAAATCATTCAAATGAATAACGACTCTGACTGCGGCGTAATAAAGTGCTGTTTAGTTCGCACTGCCATTGTCTGGTCTTACGTTAGGTAAACTTTTTACGTTCTTTGTAATCTTGTTGTTTCTTTATGTCGTTTGAATAGTATAAAACTATAAATCAAATCGTAATTATACATAACCAGTATACATCATTATACACATTGTAATCTAAGATTAAGTGCAGTCTATATTATTATTATTAACATGGGTACCTATATATAATTAAATAATTTATAGTCATAATGAATCGTTATAAAATTATCTTGACTTTTTTATTGATAACAAAAATGTCTGACAAATGAAGTTGAGGGTCTGATAATTCTGATATAGAAACTAGCAAATATGTTTGCAAATATCATAGGTGAAATAGTAATAAAATCATGTCGTTTCAAGTGGCCTTTGATAAGTAAAACAAAATACCCGATTGTATAAGATAAGAGCGACTCTCCTTATAGTGCAACTTACGCTTACGTTGCGCATGATATGGTGTCGAGTCTGTTTTTTTTGCGAGAAAGTATGCACAAAACTACTTATTTAAATGAACATTCTTTTCATTATTTTTTTTGCAAAATTACTTATTTTTTGCGTAAAAGTTTGTTGGAGGACTTGGAGGTTACGAAAAAGCGTATTTATTTCTAACAACTTTCAGAAAGGAGGAAGTTCTCAATTTGGCTGTATGCTTTTTGTGTTTGTTACACAACGTTGTTGTTGTATTGGGGGCGGGCGTTGAAGCACATGGGGGAGAGGGGGGAGAGTTGATTTTTTTTTTGTATTTGGTCTGTACAGAACACATTCCAGTTGATAAAATAACTTTATAAATTTTGACAAATTTTCCTTACATTGCAATCTAGACTTCCTGGACTAAATTACGAACCGACACTTATGACTTGTAATACTAAAGCCCGCTCCACATTCCCGGCTAAAACTAGACGAAACTTGCAGAATACGGGAATGTAGAGACAGTATTCGTCTATACTCGTGTTCTCGCCAATGCCCGTTCTTCGACAAAAGTTTTGCCTCTCTGCAAACTCCGGGAATGTGGAGCGGGCTTAAACATGAGGAAACTAAATACACGACATGTTTCAATCGTCAGACCTCATTAATCACAAATTATAATTTAAATTATAAAGACCACATAATCATTAGTGGGAGGAAGGGCCTTTGCCGAAGAATAATCATCGTCAACTCTATTAAAAGCATTCTTTAGACAGAATTTTTTTATTAGCCTCAAATAGTATGGTTTGGTTCAGTGAGATTTTATCTATAGAGGTTATACTCATTGAATATGAAGTAAAAGCATGCCAAGTCTCAGTTCTCAGCACTGTCGAGGATAAGACCACATCCTTAAGGCCTTTTAGTATCTTGGCGTTATATATCTTGGTGCTGCACTTTCTAAATGTAGCGCTCGTGGCGTAGCTTGACTGGGTGTTTTCGAACGATCACCAATGTCAAGCAACGGACGGACCGGTCAGTCTTCGGATGGGTGACCGTGAGTGGCATTTCTTTCTGAGTGCTACTGTGGGTCGAATAACACGTTAAATTGTGGGTCTCGGTTGTTTGTTCTTAAAAACAGCAATCGTCAAGCCAGGTCAGATGCCTCGCGGCGGTTTAATAACTCTGACAATAGGGCTGGCCACTCAGTCTATACGAACTAACTTACTTACTTTCTAAATACACAGGATGGCATTGTCACTGTTGTCACTGTCTAACAGCGTCCGACGTGTTGCGACTGAAGACGAGTCGGGCGATTACCTTACTTGCCACGTAGAGCTGGGGAAAACCTATTTACGTATAATACACCATTGGTTTGGTTATAATTTTTACTTTCTGTTTGTTCAAAACTCCGTCATTCATGAACATATTTATTTTTAAACAACTTCCAAAAAAGAGAAGGTTCTCGATTCGACTGTTCACAGAGTACTTTGATAGAGTACTTAGAGTACCTACTTTGGTTTTTAAAACAAAATAACTGGAAAAAATATGTCATCCAAGTAAACGGAATTGCGTATTTTATTTCCCTGACTTTTCAGTAATTTTTAAACGGTCACTAGAATAGTACCAATGTACTGCATACCTTCCGGCTTCAGCATCAGATGATGATGGAACCGGAATGCACTGTAACCATATCTAATTATATTATTCTTTCGTTCAAAAGTGTTATCTCTGTCTATTTGTTACCTTTTCAAGGGCAAACGGCTGAACCAATAGTTATGTAATTTGACACAGAGTTTTTTTTTTTTTTTTAATCAGCCCTGGTTGTACAAACTGTCCCACTGCTGGGAACGAGCCATCTTCTCATTATGAGAAGGGTTAGGCCATAATCTGCCACGCTGGCGAAGTGCGGGTTGGCAGACTTCACCTGTCTTCAAGATCATTGAGAACTCTCAGACATGTAGGTTTCCTCACAATGTTTTCCTTCACCGTTTGAAGTTGGCGGCAATCAACAATAATTGAAACCCTTAAATTTTTGATATGAGTTCAAATCGGACCTACAAAAAGAGCATGGGGGCGTTTCTTTATGGTCCGAATCGACCTATTCCAAAATAAGTCTTGGGCCATTCGCACCGCACCAACCACTGCGGTGCGAATCGGCCCATTCAGAAACAGACAGTACATGGGCGATTCGCACCGCGGTTCTAATCATATGCGGTGCGAAACGCCGAAGTACCCAACAATACGCACATAATTTCGAAAAGTCAGAGGTGCGTGCCGTGGGATTCGAACGCAGGACCTGCGGATCGCAAGTCAAACGGTCTCACCACTAGGCTGCCGGCAACTTCTTCTTCTTCAAGAGATTCTTTAGGACCTGGATAAGGATTTAGACTATATTTCATCATCATCATCACCGTTTTTCATCACTACGCGGGTGAAACCGCGGTGCGCAGCTGGTTACACTACTAATTATTTTCTTTCTAAGCTTCCTTAGCAACAGACGTAAGTACCATGTCTTGGGTAGTATTTATTTAACGTAGGTAATAAATAATAGGCGCTAACAATTACGCACTTAACCGTCTCTTACTTATAACTTTTGTATTATATAATCCAGTATATACCTACCTACTACCTTACTACATTGCATCACTTTCTTGAAATCGATTTCTCTTTGCATTTCTTCACCTGTAGATATCTTTAGGCGTCTTTAAATTCAACTGACTTTGGTAACTTAATTTCATTTTAACCGACTTCCAAAAACAAGGAGGTTATCGTATTTCACTTATTTCGTGAATTAGGAATTAGGTAGTGAAGCTCTTGCGCACATTCCCCGATATGAATCCTGTAGAAAATAGACAGACATGCTTTACGGCGGTGCTCGAGACTAAGTAGCTTCTTGGCAGCTAGTTTATCGTCACCGATTAGCCTCACAGCTCGCCGGTCCACTGACTCTAAAGCTTCCAGCTAATACTTGACTGGTCCATCAAAAAGGTGGCAGCAGTACTCCATACACGATCGGACCTGTGCTTGATACAGATGAAGCAGTTGTCCCGGTGAGAAGTATCGCCTAACCTTATTAATGATGCCAAGCTTTTTACTAGCCAGTTTAGCCTTAGATTTAAGGTAGCCATTAAAGTTCATTGTTGAGGTTAACGTGAGTCTCAGCAGTTCAAGTCGGTTTTTAGGGTTCCGTAATCAAAGGGTAAAAACGGGACCCTATTACTAAGACTCCGCTGTCTGTCTGTCCATCCATCGTCCGTCTGTCACCAGGCTGTATCTCATGAACCGTGATAGTTAGACAATTGAAATTTTCACAGTGATGTATTTTTGTTGCCGCTATATAAATAAATATTTAAGGGGCCCATACAACAAACGTGATTTTTTGCTCGTTTTTGCTCGATATTGAAAACGTTAACAGGTATTCACAGAATATTGAGATATATTATTCACTTTAAAAATAAATAATAAAAAAAAAAAAATTAGATTTAAAGATTTAAGATTTTATCCCATACAATAATCGTGATTTTTTTTTTGACGTTTTTATAGATAATGGTACGGAACCCTTCGTGCGCGAGTCCAACTCGCACTTGTCCGGTTTTTTTAAATTTCTAAAGTTATACGCGTTATATTGTCTTGCTCAACTATGCTAACTGGTTCAGGAGATTTCGTAGCGCCACTGCGCTCGATCCGCGTCAAATTACTAAGAATAACGGTTATTTATGGCTCGCCGATTCCTTTCCATAGTTCGTACATTTTTCCTCAATGCGTTGCACTCACGTCTGCCCGTCCTTATCAGGCGTGGTCGAAACTTATCGTGTCCCCCGCATTTTTGTTTAAAATGTAAATATTTGTTTGAGCACGCATTATATGCTAGAACTCTGTTTGGAAAGAGAACCGTCGTGGTAAGTAAGTAAGTAAGTTCGTGTGGACTGAGTGGCCAGCCCTAGTGTCAGAGTTATTAAGCCGCCGAAAGGCCTCTAACCTGGCTTGACGATTGGTAGAAAATGGGAACTGATGTCTCGATTGTGTTGTTAGTCGAACAAAATAATGAAACAAGTATCAATGTTAAAAGAAAAACAAAATACCCGACTGCAGAAAAGAGGTTTTTGCAGCCTAACTTATATATATTTTTAATTTTGATGTACTCAGTGTCACTCTCACAACTAAGACGAATCTATTGACACCACTCACATCAAAATCGGTCAAGCCGTTTAGGCTCTAGGGCGTGTCAAAGAAATATACATACATGCATAAATACACTCGAAAAACATAACCCTCCTTCTTACGCAGTCGGGTAATAAGGACAGCAGCGCCCTCAATGACACATTTGTCTTTCCGAACAATCTCTAATCCCTGGTCGATGTTGCGTGCATTTATCTAGATTCTTTGTTCGATATTGGGACTCGATTCTTTTTTATGGTTCCGTAGTAAACAAGGAACCTTTATAGTTTCGCCATGTCCGTCTATCTGTCTGGCCGTACGCGGCTTTTCTCAAGGACTATTAATACTAGAAAGCTGTAATTTGGCATAGGTATGCATACCTATTAGCTATGTCGAGAAAGTCGTAGAATAAAATCTTGAAAAAATTAAAATTCTGTGGTCCCTACACGTAACCCTACCTTGCGCGTGGCCCGACACGCACTTGGCCAATTTATTTTAATCAGGAATATCAGCACTTGAACGCCAACTTGCCTTATGTTAATCAACGTTGCGGTTGACGATGGAACACTTTTACTGAAGAAACCTATGCACTCCCGATTTAAAGACACCCCGATTATATCAATCGGGAAAACCCCATTTAGGAAATAACAAAATAATAAATCACAATTTTGAAGTCTGCATAATGAAAGAGCAATTAAAGCTCGTGGATTTGAACACAATGTTTTATGTATTCATCATCTCATCATGTCAGCCATGAGGAGTCCTCTGCTGGACATAGACCTCTCATGGATTTACAAAACGACTGGTTTTGTAAATGGACTGGACGAAGGAAGACCAGCTAGAAGATGAACAGAAGACGAGCTATATAGGGGCAGGAAGACGCAGGATGCAAGCCGCTTTCAGGCTTCGCTATTGTCTTCTAGCTGGTCTTCCTAAGCGCCTGCTGCTGGCCTAGCATGGAAGGTAGATAAACAGTATTTATCCACGCTGTTATGTCAGTTGTCAATGTCAGTCCATACCTTATTTCCTCTGAGAGGTGGATAAAATGGTGGAAAGACTATTTATCTACCTTCCATGCTAGCCCCGCAGGTTTGTAGTCTCCACTCGAGAACTTTTTGGCCCCATCGGTCATCAATTCTTAGCCATCAGTTACAGTTGGTAGTTCAGGTTTAATGTATTACTATGTTCATTTTGTTATATAAAAATTTTATGACCCTGCCTTGTCACTTAATTTACTTATCTTGAGCAACTTGGTCATTATGTAGTTGGTGTCAGAATTACTATCAGAATATTAGTGATTATTGAAACAAATATTTATTTCGGAATGTTCTCGAATTTGAATCGATTTAAATAAAATAACGATTCTACATATATTAAAAGAAAAACAAAATACCTGACTGCAGAAAAGAGGTTTTAGCTGTCGATTTCGTTACGCTTGATACGCTGTTGAATGCACTTATTTTGTGAGACGTTGTAAAAGTGCGCATTCTTTATAATAATTTTAATGAAATCACTTATTTAATTACGAAATAGCTCGAATAATAGAATAAGCGCATTTTTAGGGTTCCGTACCTCAATCGGAAAAAACAGAACCCTTATAGGATCACTTTGTTGTCCGTCTGTCCGTCTGTCCGTCCGTCGGGTGTGAAGACCTTTATCTCGGGAACGCGTGAAGGTATCGAGTTGAAATTAAAACCATATACGCAGATCCATAGCATCTTGCTGCAGAAAGAAAAATAAAGTTTCTAAGTTTTCGTAAAAAAAAGTTATAGCCGAATATATCGTAAAAAACGCACATTTCGATACTCAAAAGGGAATCAAAACCTATAGGTTACTTTCCGTTGACCTAGAACAATGAAATTTGGCAACAAGCAATGTGTTAGAGTACACATATACACACATTTTTCGGTTTTCTTGCTGTAAACATGACTTAATAGCGTGTTGCTTCTGATACGACTATCTTATCTAAACTCTAGTCTTGTCATTGCAATCGAATTTGGATTGCACTTTGTATGCAGTCCATTTCAACAAAATGTGTATTATATAAATAAATAAAGTATATTCTCTCTGTTTGTTATAGTTCCCGTCACGTAAAAAGAACGCTGATTTGTTCGTAAGCGCGAACAAACCAGCGTTCTTTTTACGTGACGGGAACTATATCTTTTCACGACAAAAAAAATGTCAAAGGATTAAGGAATACAATATATCATTAGTAGGGACACCGCACGACGGAGATCGCTGCGCGCGCGCTTCGATACTTGTTAGTTTGTGTGACATTAGATTTATAATCGTGCCATTTAGGCTCGTTTATGAATGCTGGACACGTTCAATGTTCTAACTTGCGTCAATATGTAGTTGTATTCAATGCGTGATGCTCAGTTTTCTCACTTGCCATTGTTGCTTTGTTGTTTTGAATGATACTTAGTACTGCTACCATATTAATCTAATATGTAACCACTTGATACAAACAGGTCATGTAAATTGTCAATTTATCAATAAAATACTTATCACTTAAAATTTTTTAAATATGACGACTTGATACAGTGACCATTTGCGAATGAGTGACGGTTTGAGAATGTGACATATTGCGACTAAACTATTTGGATTTTTGGTAACTTCTAAGATTGCTGGTTTCTAAGTCGCTATCATAGGTACACATTGATAAAAAATTTTTTTAGTCCTTTTTTTTAAGTTCACAGACACCAGGGTCCGTGACCTTTGTCATAATTACAAACAATTGTTTACTACTTATCGTTACGGGTTTTTTTTTTTTTTTTTTTTAATATAGAAGATAGATCTACGATTGACCACCAACTCTCCTGATGTTAATCGATGGTGTGGCCGAGGATGGAGCTCGTCGATCTAGAAGATATCTATTCACTCTAGCCTTGGAAATTCCAAGATTGTAGGTTTCAGGAAACAGATTTCAGTACTTATTACTATGTTGCGTGCATACCGCGAGCAAACCAACGACCCGCAAGCATACCGCGGGCAAACCAGCACCCGATCACGAGTAGTTGATTCAACTTTGAACTGATTTATTACGTTTTTAGAACCGACTTGCCAATAAATAGGTCTTGTAGGTCTGTGTCGAGGTTGACATTTTCTTTATTGATGACCTGATCTCGTGTAGATGCGACTTGCCAACCATCTTTTGTATTTAAACCACTCTGACCTCTCTGTCTTTGTCATCTGTCTCACCTGTAACCACCGATAGTGCAGTGTTCGAAAAAGTCCACTGCTGGACATAGGCATCCTCCATGACCTGCTGGACATAGGATTTCAATAAAGACCGGCGGGAAGTGGCTTTTATCCAGCGTCTTCCTGACACTTCTATGTGGTCTTCTGTCCACCTTGTGGCTGGCCTTCCTACGCTGCGCTTTTCAGTGCATGGTCTTCGACAAATTTTCGACCCCATCGGCCATTAGTTCAACGTGTTTTATGACTGCCTCCTGCCACTCCAACTTGCTAATCCGCTGTGCTATGTCGGTGATTATCGTACGGCTACGTGTCTCTTAATTTCGAAACGAAGTTTTAAATTTATGCAAAATTTGCGCGGTAAATCATTTAATTTCTGAGAACCTAACAATACATTAGTTAATGTGTAATGTTACCTGGTAAGTAGAAATTAATTTCTGTAATTGCATATTATATTTGTAGCAGTTTCATGACAGCATAGGAACACACAATATAATTATTATAATATTTTCCGGTAATAAATCAGTGGCGCCAGTAAACTATTGTTCACTATCTACAGACTCATTTGCCTCAATTTTTATGATTACAATGTAATGACAAGTCATTACAGTTTTTAAAATGGCAATACTTTTGCCATAAACGGTAAAGAGAAACTTCGGACCTTTTTATATCTTGTTTAAAACTTATCTATGGCGATATTCTCGCTCGCTCAGAATAGGCTAGTTGTCTAAGTTTGAAAACTTGGTTAATTATATACTTTAATATCTATTTTATCCCAAAAACCTATATTTTAAAGTAAAAGCAATATTTACATTACGTATTTTGTATTAAAAAAAAAAAAACAATTTAGATTTCCCTTGAAAACGATGAATAGTGTCATGGCGTCTTGAATGACGTCACAGTCTGCGAAACAAAACTGTTTTTTTCTTATCTACGTCTCTTCATTTATAATTAGAAACTATAAACCAAGCAATTTGTTATTAGTGGACACAAGCCTATTGTCTCTGTCACGGTATCGTTTATCATTAGAATTTGTTATAAGATCGACAGTGATAGATATATATTATATCGAGCGCATCAGAATGGGGCCCTTGACAACTGTTAAGTTTTAAAGATGCATTTATGACGCACTTGCTGGCGTTATTTGGTTCAAGCGATAAGGTGGCCGCAGGCTTAATGAGAAATTAATGGTTATTTTTTTTCTAATTGTCCACTGCACAACGTTTTGTGGATTCGAGGTGAATTGTCTTGTCTTGTTCTTGTCTTAGTGTGTCAAAAGTGACTTAATTTTGTTTGTAAAATGTGTCTTCCGGGTGTCCAAGACGTGTGTGAAGGAAGACATAAACTCTGTTCTGTCAAGAAAAGGTGATTGATTGTGTTTGTTTGTGTTAGTGACGTCATCGAGGAACCATAAAATATGTTACGTCGCTTGGGAGCATAGTTGTCGCGGCTATTATCGCCAGTACCGTATACCGCTATTTTTTTACTGCTCTTTTCGACCATACTTGGAAAATTACTTTTTGGCTGTCATAGGACGCGCTAGAGATGTGAAATGTAATAATATCGTCAGAAATACAAAATGCATCTTTGTGATTTTCGGTTACAGTCACAGACATAGTAGATGGAGCATGCGACTTAATTTTTATGAAAACCTTGCGTGCCACATTTTTGGTACCGACTGTGACGTCACACAAACGATTTTGTGATGGAATGCTCCATCCGCGCGAAACTTTTTCAACCCAATGCATCCGCGCGCTTGTACGCTAATAACTAGTTGATAAAATATCGAATCGGAAGTATATTACCTGAAATTTAAATAGATCTCGTTAGTCAACTGCGATTTTTTATCGTACTTGTTGACACGCTAGATACATACATATTATACACTTGGGGTATTTATAGAAGTCTATGGTTACAGTCGTTGATAACTGTACCATCAGAGCTTCTTTCAGTAGAGCAGTTTTTTTGGGAACTGGGCCTAGTGCTTGCTTTATACCGGAATAGACACCGCGAAAATGATCTGAATCCGCACACCGTTGGATGCTTCGACAGAGGTCAAGCCAGTACTCGTTCGCAAAGAACTTACAAGTTTACTGCTTAAATCGTCTGCATATGATGACAAAATGCATGTAATATATAAGTTATGAACGCATATACAACAATTAAATAAGAGTAGGCAATATACCTAGTCTTGCCATAAATATTGTCACGAAGAAAAAAATTATTTTTTTATTGCAAATAATATTTATTACTTTTACAGTGTGTTAGTTTAATACATAAATATAAAACAATTTAAAATATAAAAGCTTATTCGAAGTGGTCTCCATTGGCTGCAATACAGTCCTTTAAACGTTGAGGCCAGTTATCAATAGAAGCACGCACTCTTTCCATGGGAAAATTCTTCACTGCCAATCGTATGGATTGTTTTAGGGACTCCAAATTATCATGGCGTTTAGAGCAAGGCATACTCTCTAAAACTGACCATAAATCATAATCCAGCGGATTAAGATCAGGACTAGACGACGGCCAGTCTTCAGCTCTGATGAAGTCCGAAACGTTCATTTCCAACCAAGACTGCGTGGACCGAGCTTTATGACCTGGCGCCGAGTCTTGTTGGAAGGACCATACTTGGTTATTGAACATGGTGTTGTTAAGGGGCTTAACTACCTTCTCAAGAATGGTATTTTGATACACTTGTGCCGATGTTTTGATACCTTTTTCACAAAAATATGGCTCAGTCACTCCTTCATAGCTAACACCCCACCAAACCATCACTGAAGTCGGATAATGCCCACGTTGCACTCTGTCGACTAATTGGGAAGCTTCCTTAGAGCTTTGAGCATAAATACAGTCATTTTGTTTGTTAAAATGTTGCTCAATTGTAAAGATTTTCTCATCCGTAAACAAAAATTTTCTGTGACCTCCCTTTGCGTACCGCTTCAGTAGTTGTTTCGATTTTACCACCCTATTCTTTTTTAAATTATCTGTTAAAAAATGATCAGTGCGTCTCTTATAGGCTGCAAGTCCTAAGTCATCTTTTAAAATACGTGACATGGTTCTGGGTGCTATCTTCATCTCCCGAGATAAAATCTTTTGCTTTCGGACAGGATTTCTTCGAATTCTTTCCCTTACTGCTTTGACCACCTTTTTCGTACGAACACTACGTGGACGGCCAGATCTTTTTCTGTCACAAACAGAGGAGGTCTCATTGTACCTATTAATAGCCCGGTACACAAACATTTGACTAATACCAAGCGTATGGAGAGTTTTAAAAATTGCATTTGGCTCCATACCAACTTTGTGTAATGCAATCACAGCGATTCGGTTCTCTTTATCACCCCACTACATTTTAATATCGCAAAATAATGTACAATGTATTGGCGCCAAAATTAGAAAACTCAATGAACAATCGTATAAAAATGACAGATTCCAAATTCAAATGTAATATATTTCTTATTTTTAACTGTAACTGTATTTTTAAAGTAACGAACTGTATAGTATACGCACGCGCACATACAGGGGAGTGGAGAGCGGTAGCACAAAACAGAGATAGTATCTGTTTTGTGGCGGTAGCGTTGTGGGGTGACGGCATGAACGAGCGTCATGCCACATCTGTCACGGCATACGAGTTGGTTTCACTGTCAACGCTCGCCAGTAGACGATTCATACTTATATAAAAGTGTAAGAGAAAGGTGTTTTGAAAGGTGCCTTATTGGGTATGAAATAAAAGGGCTTAATTAGCACAAATGCATCTAATTAATTTACGTAAATATAGTTATGCAATAAATATGATCACTTTTGAAAATAATTTTGTAAGAAAAGATAAAAATAAACGAAGTATAAGCAAAGTTAATCATATTACATTATCTTCTCTCTGCAGGAATAATGAGAAGCGGAAGGAGAAGTCCCGCGTAGCAGCTCGCTGCCGCCGCACCAAGGAGATGCAGATCTTCTCCGAGCTGACTGCCGCTCTGCCCGCCAAGAAAGAGGAGGTGGAACAACTAGACAAGGCGTCGGTGATGCGCCTCGCCATCTCCTACCTGAAAGTCAGGGATGTCGTCTCTATGCGTGAGTACTCTGGATTTTGTGGATCTCCTTTTTACTCGACTGCGTATGAAGGAGGGTTATTTTTCGAGTGTATGTTGGTTTGTATGTGGATATGTATGTATGGTTCTCTATGAGAGCCTACAGCCTAAACGGCTTAACCGATTTTGATGTGTGAAGTGTCGTTAGATTCGTCTTTACTTTTTTATACATTATAGATCTACGATTGACCACCAACTCGCCTGATGTTAAGCGACGGTGTGGCCGAGGACGGAGCTCGTCGATCTAGAAGATATCTATTCACTCTAGCCTTAAAAATTCCAAGATTGTAGGTCTCAGGCAACAGAGATGGCGGCAAACAATTCCATTCTTGTGCAGTACGCAACAGGAATGTGGATCGATATCGCTGAGTGCGGATTTTCCTGACTTCCTGAGTGTTATAGGCTATATTCTTACAATAATTATAACACATCTATCGCAAAAATTAAAAAAAAAGCGTTTTATTTATTTATTTATTTTAGAAACACCAACAGTATACATATTACATTGACTTAGTAGGTAATCTCTAATATAGGTTCTGATATGTATACCTTTAACAGGCGTCTACATCATTCTTTAACTAAAACTAAAACTATATTAATTTAAACTAAAACCTATAAAATAATATAACAGCGATATTATAATCTATTGCGTTCAGTAAAAAAAAAGTAATAACTTAAACTTGAATGCGTTAAATTTGTCGTGAAATATATCGAGATCGTTTAGCAAAACATTAATTTCATTGTATGTACGACATAGTCTTGGTAGAGGAGAATTATATGATAAGTTAGTTTTAGCGTTTTGTAAGCATTATCCCCTTTGACCTTTACCTGTAATTATTTCTACTCATAATTATTGTAACCTCAGGCACGTCATGTGCATAATCTCTATTATCAGTGCAGTACTCGAAAATAACCACAATATTAAAATGATTAGTGGTCGACGTGACTAGAATTATCATGTTTTGGAAACCAGATGATAAGCTACAACACGACCTTATTGTGTTTGGAGTATATTGAAATATATATAATGCATATGAAGTTTCCGGTAGCCTAGTCGGGAGGCCGTCTGACTTGGGATCCGCAGGTTTTGGGTTCAGAAAGTGATGCAAGGTAGTAAGGTAGTAGGTAGGTATATACTGGATTGTATAATACAAAAGATATAAGTAAGAGACGGTTAAGTGCGTAATTGTTAGCGCCTATTATTTATTACCTACGTTAAATAAATACTACCCAAGACATGGTACTTACGTCTGTTGCTAAGGAAGCTTAGAAAGAAAATAATTAGTAGTGTAACCAGCTGCGCACCGCGGTTTCACCCGCGTAGTGATAAAAAACGGTGATGATGATGATGAAATATAGTCTAAATCCTTATCCAGGTCCTAAAGAATCTCTTGAAGAAGAAGAAGTTGCCGGCAGCCTAGTGGTGAGACCGTTTGACTTGCGATCCGCAGGTCCTGCGTTCGAATCCCGCGGCACGAACCTCTCTCTCGTTTCGAAGTTATGTGCGTATTGTTGATTGCCGTCAACTTCA
Source organism: Lycia hirtaria (assembly GCA_947563715.1). Classification (NCBI taxonomy): domain Eukaryota; kingdom Metazoa; phylum Arthropoda; class Insecta; order Lepidoptera; family Geometridae; genus Lycia; species Lycia hirtaria. The sequence continues at coordinate 2,700,383 of OX387385.1, read as the reverse complement.
AACGGTGAAGGAAAACATCGTTAGGAAATGTACATGTCTGAGAGTTCTCAAAGTTTGTACCCGCTCTTGGCCAGCGTGGTAGACTAAGGCCTTACCCTTCTCACAATGAGAAGACGGCCGGAGCCCAGCAGTGGGACAGTTTTTACAAACAGGGCTGATTATGATTTTGATGTAATATATATGTTACGGGTAATAATAGAAGAATAAGTAAATTTAAGTTTACTCAGGTTTACCGGTTATTTTTCAAAATCGGTTCAGTTTTTTTTAAACAAAATAACTGGAAAAATATGTCATCTAATTAAACTAATATTATTAAATGTTTGCTGTCTGTTAAAGGCTATATTAGCATTACATAAACGCAATTTGGAAGGCAGATGTGTTTGGAAGGTATGTCTGTGAACCGTTGAAAAAAATCTGTAGTAAAATAAGGGAAAAATAGGGGAGGTATACCATACGTTTAAAGGAGGGGTGTTTTTTAACCGTATCCTCTGATGCGGGGTTTCGTTGAACGTCTTTCAAATGAAAGTAATATACTATAACATTTGATCTTATTATAATATACTATGTACAAAAATCGAACGAACATTATTTTGAACACTCAACATTTAAGTCGTTATAGTACAGGTCATTGACCTGTTTGCAAAGTAGTCTTAACAAACAATACTCGTCAATTGGTCTTCTTTTAGATAGCATAATCTATAGGAAGGAACCCTACCAAATGCGTGTATCGACAAGGTCTTCGCTACTTTTATTTCGAATCGATAAGAAATCAACGTCTCATAAAACGAGGGTAAATTAACTTCAAATCACATTAAACTTCGGTAAAGTGTAAAGTACAAGGACAGTCCAGCCGAGACCCAGTTTATAGATGACATAATTAATACTTAGCGTTAAAATTGAATTTATTTAAAACTCCTTTGTTCATAGAAACTGTACGCAGGCGCCGTTTGACCGCAAACGTACGATTTATCGGTTGCGTGAAGGTGTTAAATATAATTGTGTGCAAAATATTTTCCCATTATTGCACCGATGACTTCATATTTAATACCTACTAGCTTACCCGAGACTTTGTTCGCCTGTCGCGTCAACGTAAATAAATTCGGCAAAGTACGAGTTTCACTCGCACACCGAGGCTTCCGTACATACATGATTTGAACATGAACACTGACACCAGGGCTAATTACTAAACAAAATGTGCTTTATAAATATCTAATAATATTCCTAACTTCACCATAATTATGTATTCTTTTACGGAGACTATACTCATAATTTCTCACAAAAAAACGTACACTCAACAGCGTATCAAGCGTAACGAAATCATATATCATATCTGCTAATACGGCTTTTCTACAGTCGGGTATTTTGTTTTTCGTTTAATACAGACACTTGTTACCGTAGTTCTAAAATTTATGATTATAAATAGTACATCTTTGAGTAAACGTGGGGTTACACTCAATGATGTATTTATTATACGTAGATAGGTTTTCCCCGGCTCTGCGTGGCAAGCTTCAAGTAAGGTAATCGCCCGACTCGTCTTCAGTTGCGACACGTCGGGCAACGCTGTGAGACGCATCTTGTGAATTGTGAACAGTGACAATGCTATCCTGTGTGTTTCAAAATCGGAATCATCAAGATATATAAGGCCAAGATACTGAAATGACTTAATCCTCGAAATTGCTGAGAACTGAGATTTGCCATGCTTTTACTTTATGTTCAATGAATATAACCTCTCTGAAGTTCTGAAGTTTCCAGCAGCCTAGTCGGGAGGGAGACCGTCTGACTTGCGGTCCTGGGTTCGAATCCCGCGGCACGCACCTCTGTCTTTTCGGTGTTATGTGAGTATTATTGATTGCCGCCAACTTAAAACGGTGAAGGAAAACATCGTGAGGAAACCTACATGTCTGAGAGTTCTCAATGATCTTGAAGATGTGTGAAGTCTGCCAACCCGCACTTGGCCAGCGTGGTTGACTATGGCCTTACTTTTCTCACAATGAGAAGATGGCCCGCGCCCAGCAGTGGGACAGCTTGTACAAACAGGGCTGATTAAAAAAACCTCTCTATAGATAAAATCTCATTGGTTCCACAGTTACACTACGGTATCCGTAGTAATAAGTCTTTACTCTGCCCCAGGGGCTATAGTTTATTCTAGTTATTATGTACCCAGCCCACGAGCCGCAACTTTCTAAATTTGGTAGAATAGATGACCCTGGTTATATACAAAATTGTGTTTACTTTGATACTCGTCAAGAAATATTGAGAGATATTTTTGAACCTTACTTATTCGATGTTTGCTCAACTAACCTAGGCTGAAAGTCTGGACTCTGACGATACTTACGATAAGCCGATTCATAAAGACGGTATGGATACCGTGAGTTATCGGTTTGTACCGGGTGTGAGTTAGGGTTGCTTAAGGATCACTCTTTATTTAGCTCACCGCGTTTAGAACTAATCGCGTATAGGCAAATTATACATTCGCCATAGGAAACCTACAGTTTTTTTGTGTTGATGTACAAAAAGATAATCGTAAGTTATCCCGCTAAATGCATTCAGCATTTCACTAATTGTGATGAGTCCTTATCAGTGGTGGATTTACACTTTAGTAGGCTATTAAATCCTCTGAAATCCGCCACCCCCTAGGACGCTGCCGCCCCTAGGCCGCCGCCTACACGGCCTATTGACAAATCCCGGACTGGTCCTTATTGAAGCGGCGTTCAATATTCTCATAGAAGATGAAAAATTTTTCGTTGGTTACTCTATTTTAAGCTTATGTCACATAACGCCAACTGTCCAAGAACGTTTGTGAACGTTTAACTTGACATTTTTGTGGGATCAAGAAGGTTTTATTTTGAATTCCTTCAAAAATTATTTGCGCAAGCTTGCCTCGCACTTGACTTGTCAAGTTTTTAGTATTTGTTGATTTACATCAAATTAAACGCTGCAATCTTGCCAATTTTGAGACTTGTATCTCTATGCGTTCAAAAGATACAGCCGTTTAAGTGTAGGACAGACAGACAGACAGGTACCCTTAGTACTTAAAATTAGCAATGAGTCACGCACATTTAAATAGTCGAAAACAAGCGAGACATTACAATTCGAACGTGCGTGTTTATGCACTATATTATTTCGGGCACGGCTGTCCGTCTGTCGTGTTAAACCGCATGACGTCATCGGCTATCGATTTGCATTGATATCGCGTACCTTATCTGTTATCCTTTTGGCTCTAAATCGATGTTTGGAGCGGATACTGCTTCACCGCAAGTCGGTCGCAAAAAATGGTCAAGGATGTGTCGCGACACGGATTAATAGGATTCCATCGCCAGCGCTCCATAATTGAAGAGGATAATTCGTAGTGATCATTGCTAAGACATAGAAAACTGTTTCCAAAAAGGTCAATGACCTTTGAGCAATACCGACAAACTGCCCTTGGCTTTCTGTAAACACCGTTTGCAAGCGGCTTGCATCCAGCGTCTTCCTGTCACTTGTATGAAGTCTTCTGTCCACCTTATGGCTGTTCTTCCTACGCTGCGCTTTCCGGAGCGTGGACTCTCCGACTTAGAACTTTTAACCGCATGTGACGTTACGCAAGAGGCGTTAACTTCTGAGATGTTAATAATATTTGCGTATCCAACTCTAACTCCAAACTCCAAATCTCCATCATAAACAAAGAGTAAAACACATTCCGGGAGAGTGAATCATAATGAACGTGTTTTAAACGCAATCCCTAATCCCTTGTATATTTTACCAGTGTTTTGTTCGGCTCCCGGGATCTATCAATGTCAGATTATATTTTTGTATGCCCTTCGACGACGGTGCTCAACAAAAAAAGGGTATTGGCTCGTCCGGTATTAGTGTAGGTACCTACTTGGAAGATGTTGGATTAGAAACATTTGAATTCAAATAATATATATCTAATAAATAATGCCACAGAACTAGAACTAGACTGTAAACATGCAAAAAAACTCTATCCATCAATAAACAGGAAAATAATTAACAAGCTACTTGGCCTATCCAGGTCGGAACTACGACAAATGATAGGTATCATCACAGGTCACTGTGACTTAAACTACCACCTGCACAAGATTGGAGCCACATACAGCCCTTTGTGCAGAGGCTGCCTTCTAGATAACGAGACTGTAGAGCATGTGTTACTGCACTGTACTGCTACAGAACAGGCTAGATCAAGATCGGGACTTCTGGAAAAATCTCAAAGTCAAAATCAGCTCTGCAATGAAACACCTGACGCAACAGTGGTGGAACAATTATGCCAGCGACACAAAGCTGTGCTCCGTTATTTTAAGGAGCTTGGCTGGTTTGAGTAGGCTGGCGGGGGGAAATCCACAATACACCCCAAGCGGGACGTCGGTGCAGGTCTTATCGCCCCCACTTCAAATTAGAATTAGATACCACAGAATATGTGTGATAGGTAGAAAGTCAAAATTACGTTCACAGTTGAAGCCAAAATCTATGAAAATATGTGCATTACTATCACATAATTACTCTGTCTGACGTGCACATGAGGGGTCTAATGATGTCTCATGTGGATAGACGTTATTATGAAAGAGTTAAGAAGTTAAATTTTGACGAATTTTACTTACCGATCATCTGTATAGCGATGATCAGAGTGACGTACTCAGCCTTAAAAGGCTTGCTAAAAGTTGCTTCTCTAAGAGGTTTATTTTTTTATTTTTAATCGACTTCCAAAAAAGAGGTTATCGATTCGACTGTGTTTTTTTTGTATGTTTGTTCACCGATTACTCCGTCAATTGTGCATTGATTTTGATGTTTTTTATTTGTTTGATAGGTTATACATCAGAGGTGGTCCCATATACATTTTATCAAAATCAGTTCATTACATAACATTTTTATAACAAAATAACTAAAAAATTGTTGTCTAAGTTAACGAATTGTGTATTTTGAAGTCTGTTTTTTTAGTATTGTTTTTAAACTATAATTATGTACTTAGTATATTAACATACGATTTAAACTGTTCTTCCTCTTTCACTACATGCGCAGTAGTTAAACGTAACAATAACATCTTTTCGAAGTAAGCGGTTCGCTTCCACCTTCCTGATGCGATTATTTACAGGTAGCTTGAATAGCGTATTTTATTTATACAGAGACGTGGAGAGAATCACACAAACCTATACTAGCCATTTTCAAGGTATTACTTCCAAACATAGATGTAATAGCTTTCAAATTTTTACTTCCCTACCAAAAGTTGCGGAAGCATATTACAGAGGCTGTGCTGTCTGTCGTACCGTCAAACGTCTGTATATTTTAAACCATATTAGATATGAAGAAGAAATTTTCTCAGCATACGTAATATTATGGTGGATTTATCAAAATTTACTAGAGCTGCTCCCGAGATTTCACTTGCAATCCCAAGTGTAGCCTGAGTAGTGTTTCAGAATATAATCTACCTTAATACCAAATTTCGTTCTTATCCGTTCAGCCATTTAGCGTGAAAGAGTAAGAGACATACACGTTCTCCAGAGTAATCCAGAGTCCACGTGTGCCCTGAAGAGGATACTCGTATTGCCTTGAAACCGGTCGATGACTTGCACCCTGATCGCATAAAGCGCGAATTTTTCCGGACATTACATATTAGGATATCTGCAAATATAAATTCGACGCAAGAATTATAATGTAATAAGTACACAAACGATAAATAGCAAGTGTTACGGGGCCTTAAGGGTGATTGCGGGGGCCTCTGTTCTGCAACTGTTTGGCGAAATTATGTGTGTATGCGTGCCTTTTTTGGTTATAATAAATACTTTTATTTGAACAAACACGAGCAACCCCGTGTAAATTTTTGAGCCGAAATCTCCGACTGTAGTTTCAACCGCATACGCCGGTCTTTTTCAAAAGGAGCAGCGCAGATGTCACTCCCGAGAGACGCCTCGTCTGGTCCGTTTGGACAAATTAAAATGTGTAACAACCACGTTAGTTTTCATAATAAAATAATAAATATGTTTATTATTTATAGATACACGAGCTGCACCCCGCAGTGTCATCTGCGTAGTGATGAGAAATTGGTTGATAATAAAATATGGTCTATCTTATTCTCCAGGTCCTAAATAATGTCTGTGCAAATTTTCATAACAATTGGTTCAGCCGTTTAGCCGTGAAGAGGTAACAAACAGACAGACAGACAGACGACAGACAGAGTTACTTTCGCTTTCATAATATTAGCTATGATGCCTGTTAAAATTATAATAATTATTTAATTGTTATCACATTTATCAAATAATGATAAGTAAATATTTGAACTTGCGATGTACTTATGTAATTGGTTTGACTAATAAAACAATCGGATTAAAGTACACTAATCACATTATCTCCCGCCTGAATCTATAACATGAATTACTGTTTAAAAAGAGTATTATCGCATTTAAACACGAAAGTGTTGATATTTTTAATTTCGTTATGTGATTCATTTATGATTATTTTCCTCATGCCATCATCATCTCAGCCATATGAAGTCCACTGCTGGACATTGGCCTCCTCCACTGCTACCATTTATCTTCTAAATATTCTTTGGTGCTAAATGGTCTATATGGTTTTCATTCCATAAGCTAGTAAACATTATTGTGTCAAGTTAGATTCAGCTTATTTAAACCGAAAACCCTTATTATTCGAAATCTTCGGCTTTCAGTCGACTTGTCAAATAAACCGAGATTTTGATTCAGTGTCTTAAAACAAGCACGTTCATTTATGTAACTTTTCTTCCCGTCTCATTCCAGTGCCAGAAATGGAAGTGGACCAGCCGAAGGTGGAAGACCCGGAAGGCATGGAGGAGGTGTCTTCCGAACTGTCATACATGAAGGCTCTGGACGGCTTCGTGCTGGTGCTATCTCAGCAGGGCGACATCGTCTACTGCAGCGAGAATATTGCTGACCATCTTGGAGTCTCTCAGGTGTGGACTTCTTTTGTTTATAGTCTTTTCCGATTCTTTGTCTTCAGATACCTATTATGATCTAGTCACATCCCGTGGTTTGTTTCAACTGACAAATTAATGTGCCGTGCATGCAAACTCCGGCAAACGACAGGGCGAGCGCGGGGAAACGGATGATGAACCTGAGATTGGCGGGCGGTGGGGATTGACCATTTTCTATGCAATACCTACATACTATTAATGTATTCTGTGCTTCTACATAAAACCTATTAACGATTATACATTGAAAAATCAGCCTTTTGTTTTTTTTACATGGAATCTACGTCTGGCCATCAACTCGTCTGATGCTAAACTATTAGCTGAGGAAAAAGTACGTCGTTCTAGAAGAAATTTGTAACTATGAAAATTCCATAAATGTAATTAGAAGCCAAGAAATAAAGTTTGGGTTTTCCAAGCACATGATTAGAGAAAATGACATTAAGTGACAAAATGATGAAATCGTTGATGCACATAGAAATGTATTTAAATGAATCGCCCACACTAGTGGAAAATTACATTGCTAATTCGGCCGGTCATTGCACTACTAATGGCCTATTTACACTATTCCAGTAAGGTCGTGCCAGTCCAGCGATCAAACTAGTGTAGGGTCAATCAGTAAGCTTAAATACCTATACAGTCAGAATCTTTTAGTAATATTTGTTATAGTTAAAAAAAAACGAAATGACTAACTTCAAAATGCGCAATTTTCTTTTAAAAGACTAAACTACTGAACAGATTTAGATGAAATTATGTGGGACCAATCTGAAAGTATATTCTTTCAAACAAAAATAATCCAAATCGGTTTATAAATGAAGGAGTTATGCGGTAACCAAATTATAAAAAAACGAACGAATTGAGAACCTCCTCCTTTTTGAAGTCTGTTAAAAATACCAAAAAAGTTCAAGCAGCGTTACACATTTTTATTTGTCATTTGTATGGATATCAATGACACGTTTACTTGAATTTAGAAGCTATAATCCTTAGATCCTGTTCATTGTCGCGGACATTTTATTTGCGCGTTCTTTGATATCGTACGGCGTTATAGTCAGCTCGCGGATGCTTTGAAACTAACCAAAAACTAAGCCTTAGAACTAGAACTTTATAAATTACATAATTATGACTATATTATTATGAATGGATCGTTTACAATTATTATTGAATTCATTTGCACGCAGTATATTTGACTCCTGACGTTGTTTTATATGACATCAGACAATCCAAAACTAGATTGAACGTACTGGATCAAGTAACTGGTAGAATGTGAATCGGATTTATTTAGGACCGAGGCGTTAACTGCTGTTACCATTTATATTGTTTCATTCGGGTTGTTAAACTGTTTGTCTACTGGGCCTCAAGGCTGCTAAGTGAACATCACTCGTTCGCCGCTTGCTGATACTATTTAAAGACTATTTTGACAAATTGTTGGTCTATTTATAATAACAATTCGTCAAAATTGTCGTTGAATCGTATCAGCGAGTGACGAGCGAGTGATGTTCAAATAGCAGCCTTGTTAACTTTTAGCACGAATATCAGAAAATTGCCAGAAACATATATATATATATATATATTTATTTTGTTTTTCTTTTAATATATATATATATATATAATATTAAAAGAAAAACAAAATACCCGACTGCAGAAAAGCAGTTGTTGCAGCTTAACTTACGATTTCGTTACGCTTGATACGCTGTTAAGTGTACGTTTTTTGTGAAAAGGTATGCGTAAAATCGCTGTAAAAGATTATAAATGTGCATTCTTTCGAATAATTCTAGTAAAATCACTTGTTTATTACGAAATAGTTCGTTGGCGGGTATGAAAAAACGAATTTTTTTTTCAAGATACTTATGTATTATTATTATTAGAAAAAAAATTCTTTACTCCCTGAGTGTCATAGGTTATATATTTTTTAATAATAATAATAATACATACATCTCCCGCAAATATAATAAAATTAGTTTTTTCGTTACTTCCAACGAACTTTTTCTTAATAAACGAGTGTTATTCTAAAGAATACGCATTTATAATATTTTACGGCGGTCTTACACATACTTTCTAACAATAAACTTACATTCAACAGCGTGTCAAGCGTAACGAAATCGTAAGCTAGACAGCAAATACCTCTTTTCTGCAGTCGGGTATTTTGTTTTTCTTTTAATATAGATATAGATTAAATTCAATGGCCCGATAGGCCGATCGATAGACTGTTGCGGGGGCAACGTTCCATCAAGGACGGTTAATTTTAGTTGAGATAAAAAGTATATAAAAGTAAGACTACGCATTGAAAACTGCGCCCTGATGACATACATATAAGGTGTTTCGATTTCAACACAAAAGTTGTTTTATCTACCAAACCAAAAAAAGGGGTGTTATAAGTTTGACGTGTGTATCTGTGTATATCTGTGTACCTCTGCGTATGTCTGTAGCATCGTACCTCTCGAACGGATGGACCGATTTCGTTCTAGTTCTTTTTAAAGGGGATTTCATCGAGAGCGTTCTTAGCTGTGTTTCATCAAAATCGATTAAGCTGTTTTTTTTTGTATGGGGTTTTTGAGTTTTTTAAACATAGACTTGTTACCAATTACGATCGAAAAGTTTTACAATGAAGTAGGTAGTCGCGGTTAATTTTAACATCGGTCTTTATTGACAGTAAATCAAATTTGTTTACAAAAAGTTAAGATTAATTAGTAAAAATTACAATTAAATATTTGTCCTTAGTGTTCGTTAAAAAAACAATAGAGTAAAATTTGCTATTAACCTCCTGTTTTCTTCAACAAATATGATTTACCGTCAATAAAGACCGATAGTAAAGCTAACCACAGTTTTTTTTTTTTTTTTTTTTTTTTTTAACAGCCCTGTTTGTACAAACTGTCCCACTGCTGGGAACGGGCCATCTTCTCATTGTGAGAAGGGTTAGGCCATAGTCTGCCGCGCTGGCCAAGTGCGGGTTGGCAGACTTCACACATCTTCAAGATCATTGAGAACTCTCAGACATGTAGGTTTCCTCACGATGTTTTCCTTCACCGTTTGAAGTTGGCGGCAATCAACAATACGCACATAATTTCGAAAAGACAGAGGTGCGTGCCGTGGGATTCGAACCCAGGACCTGCGGATCGCAAGTCAGACGGTCTCACCACTAGGCTGCCGGAAACTTCCACAGTTACTTCATTGTAAAACGATACCTCGTCGTTCATAATAGGTAAAAATACTAGTGTATGAGAATCGAACCACCTTAGGTTAATATGTGGCCCTGATATCGTTAAAAACAAGGAAGTCGTGGAACTTCCGGTGTTGAGTTATTTGTTATGAAACTCGGCTTTTCGACAAGTTGAGTGGGTAATCGGTATGTTGGTTTTAACCAACTTCCAAAAAGAGGAGGTTCTCAATTTGACAGTATGTTTTTTTTGTATGTTTGGTAAGTACACGATTACTCCGTCAATTTATGAATTGTTTTTGATGATTTATTCATTTTTTCTCTTTTTTAATTTTTTCATTCCCATCTTCTTTCATTTTAGTTTGGTAGGTAATAAATATCTCAGAAGTGGTCCCATACAAATTATATCAATATCTGTTCTGTACTTTGATTTTTATAACAAAATAATTGAAGAAAAAAAAACATCCAAGTAAACGAATTGCGTATTTTGATGTGATAGTTTATCTATCTATCTATCATGTTTGGTGTATTAAGAAAGAGCTTATGAAAATAATAGAATACAAAAGCAAAGAGAAGGCATTAAGGACTTATATCCAATTGCCGCAAAACCTTTAAAAAAACTGACTACCCAATTTGTGCGTCTTGTATGGCATAGTTTTTGCTAGAATCGACATCGTATGACTTGCGATTGCCTAACGTCATAGAAATAACTATGCCTAAATATGTATCAGCCATATCTTTTTCACTTATTATGTAATTTTTAGCCACATGTTTTAGGTTTTGAACAGGTTTTGTTACAAGTGAGATGAAGGGTTAACGGCAATATTTAAGAATATTGCCTCTAATACAATAATGAATATGCATGAATTTTATTTCATAGGAATAATAGTTTAATTGATAATCTAACATATTGTTAAATGTTATACATATACTAAAAAAATATTTAAATCGATCAATAAACTTTCGAAATATTAACATTTAAAGTTTTATGTGAGGGATGCTCTGTCCCTTTCTCGCAAAACAACAGTTTGTATGAATTTGTACGGCGAACTTGAACCATTACGTCTTCGTTCGTTATCGTGTGCTCTCTGTCTAACATGTAATTGAAACATTTGTATCTTTTTCAATTTTTATTTTTGGAAGTATTTTAATTTCATTTTTGTGGAATGGATCTATTTGTATATGTAAATAAATCATGCACATTAGGGAATATGCATGATTTATTTTTATTTGTGATTCGATTTGATTGATAGGGATCAATCAAATCAAATCTGTAAGTCCTGAAGGTTTGAACTTTATTCTCGCTCTAAATTAGAGCGAGTCTTCGAGCGATGTTAATCGACGTTTACGTGGAATGGAAGTATTTGACAAAAAGATTGACGACTTGTTCATTCGCCATCACTTGACCAAGCAATATTTCTTGGATGTTTCCTTGTTATCTAAGCAAGAAATTGATAGGATATTGTCAACAAATCTGCGCGTATTTAGGTCATCCGCGCCGGGCACTGACGTCATGAGATTATCTGTACATAGTATTTATGGTATTACGTAATATATTAAATACTGTTACAATCAAGTGATTGTAACAATGTAGAATCGCTTTGTTCTTTCTGTCCTAATATTCATCAAAGTCGTTGGAACCGTTTTCAAGATTTTTGTTGGCATCCTATTCTATCTTATGGTACCTATCTATTAAGATGGAGTGCAACGTGCGCAGTTATCTCTCTCGCGCATAACAACATTTTTGAACATATAAAATCATTGAGTAGGGATATTAGAAAAGTGAAACGTTTTTGATCTATAGAGTATGGAGAAGAAATGCAGACACTAACTTAATAAATTACTGTCAAATTTCAACCATTGGGCGGTTAGTAATAAATAAACTATATAAAGATAAACATACGAAGAAATAAGAAACTACGAATAAATCCTTCTTGGGTAGTCGGGTGAAAAATCTCATCAATCCTTGACACAAATGCAGTTGTGCAAGTTGGAATCGGCGCGTGTGCAAACTGTGGTTTTGTCTCGCAAGTTATTGGTTTTGCATGTAAAAGTAACCCTGAGTTTTGTTCACTTTCTAACTGTATAAATATGTTGTAGATTTTTTGTAAAGATAATTGTATAAAGTTTTGAAGCTTCGTCACTAGATGGCGGTGCATTACGAATGCCAAGATTCTGAATCGCGCAAACAGTACGTGTTAGAAATTACAGTGCCTAAGTTGGACGATAGAAGTAAGTTAGACTAAGCAACAGACTAGGGATGGGTTATACTTGCAAAATCTCATACCAGGGCTTCCAAGTGCGCCCACATAAAAATACCAGCGCCAAAAACCAGGGCTCAAAATCTTTCAAAGTATTTTTTTCGTTAAAGAAAATTGATTTGTATTTTAACTATGATAAGGTGCACAATTGCGTAACAAGTTTTTCTACTAAAATACTTTCATAGGATATTGTTCATTATATACGTTATAATAAGAAGCATAATGGCATTCACGAAATTCAAAACGTTCCAAACGACACCAAACATGACTGAGCGAGCGCGATATATATTGCTTGCCTACTTCGTTTCGTGTATTTGACGATGACACCCGAGTGAAGCGCCAAAAACCAGGGTCAAAACCCTTGAAAGTATTTTTTTCGTTAAAGAACATTGATTTGTATTTAAGTTATAATAAGGTGCACAATTGCGTAGCGAGTTTTTCAACTAAAATACTTGCATAGGAAAATGTTCATTGTACATGTTACAATAAGAAGCATAATAGCATTCGCGAAATCCCGTAAAGTAAATACTTTTTCTCCTTGCAAGTGTTTCGGGCGGCACCTGGTCGCCAAACTTGCAAGCAAATACCTGGTGTAAAAACCTGGTTGCGTAAATACGCACCTTCCCTACAACAGACAGTAAAATTTATCAGAACAGATAACAATATAGTCTCTTTGACCCAGTGGGGTAAAATCAGTGTTGTTTGATTTACCTACCACTTCCACCCTTAGGAACCATAGGACATCTAGTTTGTTCAATAATATTATATTTTCCTCAAGAATCAGCATCACTATCGCGAAGAAAGTCTGTGGCTTTCTTTTGTCGTGCACAGTTTATTAACATGCATGATGCTCTGCCTACCCCGCAAGGGAAAACGGGTGTTATTTTATGTATATATATATATATATATATATATATATATATATATATATATATGTATGTATTCTGAAAAGCTTTTTGACCTCATTCTTGCATTTAAGGACCACATTTTACATAGCATATTGTTATATACAATTGTTTTTGATGATTATTTTTTGTTTGGTAGGTATTATAGTTCAGAGGTTCAGTTAGGTGCAGTACTTTGGACTTTATAAAAAATAACTAAAAAAGTCATCCAAGTAAACGAATTGCATATTTTGACGTCAGTTTTTTAAACTATACATAATTTATTGATTTTAATATGCACAGAAGCAATTGATTAAGTGAAATATCATATTTTCCGGTGTCATTATAAATACTTCAAAAAATTATTTTGATTCCATATATTTTGCTTCCCATGAGATCAATAGCATGCATAGGAACCTAGGCTAGGATGCTTATGAATTTGATTACATCCCGTATAATGTCTAATAAATGTATTTAAATCATTAATCATGGGAAAGTGTGAGGAAACTGAAGTTGAATTAGTCTTAAATTTAATGACTAAGTAAAATAACGTCATAGGCTCTCAGAATATCATTGGCTCCTAAGAATAATTGATATCTCATTTACATAGTGTCATGTCAATAAAGAGAGAGCTCAGTAAATATTACTAATATTAGCGATTAAACAATTCTGAAAATATCCTCTTGGGTGTTTTAAAATTCACAAAGATGTTTGCGCATTCATCTATTAGTGCTGGCGTATTCGGCGAAATGTTTTTTTAATATTAGTCTTGTACAATACTCGTAAACTCGAGTTTGAAGATGTATCTAGGTGGCCAGTGTTATTATAATTGTCTTTGGATACTTCCGAGAAGGCATTTCATTTCGTTGCGAATTTAAAAAGAAATTTCTCATTAGCACGGACTTGTTCAGAAGAATGAATGAAAAGATCCTTTTATTTCTACCCGACTGCGTTAGAAGCAGGGTTATATTTTGTTACAATGCTTGCTGAATATTTGGTTGGATGCATGGCAGTATTTACGAATACAAATTGTTTTTCTTGGATAGACGTAAAAGATATATAAATAAGACCTGCTATTCCTATTTTATCACAGTTCTAATAAGAAAGGCAGTGGCGAGCGTAATTTTTTTAATGCCAAAATTGCAGTAAAATTGCGCAATATTTTTCTGTTTATAATATAAAATTAAAATACCTTATTACCATAGCAATAAGTACTTAAATTAAAACAAAATAATTTTCCCGTAACGATAAGTAGTAAACAATAGTTTTGTAATTATGACAAAAGTCAAGGAACCTGGTGTCTGTGGAGATATTAATTAAATAAAAAAAAAATACTGGGAATAGTTTACGAAGCCAGTTTTATCTATTTACTGTGATATAAACAAATAGTTCAGATAAAACTGACTAGGTGTTTGAAACCGGATGACCTACTGGGATTCTATTTTTACAAAACATTCGACCGATAAAAATATAGCTATCGTATAAATTATAGCGCCGTAAAAAAGTTGAAAGTACAGAATAGTAGTTTCTATCGGACGAAAGTCAGAAATACGAAAAAGCGTATTTATTATGTTTTATATTTATTATGTTTTTTATTTTATATTATATTTTATGGATATTCCGAAATCCCGAACGCTTTACTTCCACTTTCATATTCTTTGTCTTTTATTCTTTCCCTATAGATATAATCTGGGTATCATTAAATTGCGAGTGAATTGGTTTCTTCTAGGTAACCGCGCTCCATCATAGCCCGCAACGTTGTTTAACACCAGGCGAGATAGCGGTCAAACGCAAAAAAAAACTGCTGCCATCTCTGTGGCCCCCTACTGGACAAATAGTGCATAAAAAATAATACCATTCACACGAAAAGAAGAGCAAACGTTGTTAATGATAAATGGATTGTTCCTTCCAGATGGAGATAATGGGTCAGAGCGTGTTCGAGTTCAGCCACCCGTGCGACCACGAGGACATCCGCGAAGCTCTTCGTATCAACGAGAAGAAGTCCGCCCGCCGGGACCTGTTGCTTCGCCTGAAATGCACGCTCACCAGCAAGGGAAGGAATGTGCATTTGAAATCTGCCTCCTATAAGGTAAGGATTAGCAAAGCATGTTTAAATGACAATAAGTTTGGCTGTGGGAATCAGCTAACCCCATTGAGTGCATTGCGTTCAAGATGGGAATATTAGCGAATCCTTTTATGTTACGCGAGAAATGCGCGCGCGCTGTCACTGGGATGTGTGTTCAAGCTCCAACCTTGTGTTTAGTTTGGTGGAAGCGTATTTCCTAGCGGCAGTGGGCAGGGCACATAGCCACGAGATGGAAAAATGACCTTATACAAGTGGCGGGAAGACGCTAGATGCAAGCCGCGTCCAATCGGTCTTTTTGGAAATCTAATGGATATTTTTTAAAGTCTAAGGAGGCTAAACTGTGTTAGTCGGTGGTCTAACTCGACGGCCCTGCACCAGGGCTATAGCCACCGTCACGTCAAACTAACTTATGGATAAAAAGGTATAACGCAGTTCTTCATATTTTCAAGATTGCACGCCATAAGCTAGACAAAACGGTGCTAGTATTCGCCCAGACATACTATCGTTCAGATATAATAACAATGATCACTTGTGAGGTCATTGTTACGTTATCTACTACTTACTGTATCGTAATGTACTCGTAGAAGGTAAATAAGCCTAGCGTAATGTGTACCTGAGTTGTAAGCAAGTTGTTAAACTTGATGTATTTGTTCAAAGTTCGTCTAAAGTGATGGAGTCGAAAATGCTAAATACACCTGCCAGGAATGGCTGTGGACTTGCAAATGAGGTACTGCTGCACTGTATACGTGTTTTTTCTACTTGTCAGTCGATAAATGAGAGAGATATGTCGACTACTGGGCATAAACCTCTTGTAATAACCTGCAGATTTTTAGGACTATCACCAAGAGATCGGTCTATTACCGTCTATTTTTTCGGCCCCATCGATTTTATCGGTTCCGTAATATTGGCATAGACATATTTTTATTTGTACCAAAAACAACCACAACATAAACACATAAAATGAACAAAAACAAACAACAATAATCAACAATATGGCCTGCCACTTAAGCTTAGCGATTCTTTGTGGTATGCAAATTTCAATTGAAAATGAAGAGGTCTAGAGAATTACAAAACACATTACTTATTTTGATCTGGAGAACAAAAGTGGTTGCGTGGCTATTCTGCGGATCTCTTCATGTCTTATTCGACCGGGATTAAGACAAGTCAAATTCTAAGTAAAGCTCTTCTATCATCTTCTTTATATTTCTGTGACATCATCTCTGGATAACTTTAAGCCTTTAAGATAGCCTGAACGATAGAAAGTAATTTACCTCCACGGCCCATGCTATAGTTTCTCCCCACTATTTGCACGCCTGCTTGCAGACTGAATACAATGTCTTAAAATAATAATAAGAACTCTTTGTATAATTGTCTTCTAGCAAATAAATGACTTGATTTGATTTATCTTTTATTTCATCGAAAGGTCTAGTTCTCTGTTAAGATTTGAACCATTCTAATGCACATTTTTGAGAACGTTATAAATTCTCAGATATTCAGTTTTCCTCACTGTGTTTTCCTTCGTCGTTTAATGTTAGAGGCAGCTAAAAATGCAGACAAGACAAAAGACAGAGGTGCCGTGCCTTTGGATTTGAATCGTAACGAAACTGGCGGTCCCGCGAAAGGCTGTACTTTTTATGTTCCTTACCGCATAACTATGCGATTTATAAACTAATTTGAAAAAACATTTTTTGTTTGAAAGGATATACTTTCAGATTGGTCCCATGTAGGTACATTTTATGAAAATCTGATTAGTAGTTTAGTTTTTCAAACGAATTGCGCACTTGTAATGTTTTTTGACCTCATACAAGTGGCGGGAAGACGCTGCATGCAAGCCGCGTCCAATCGGTCTTTTTGGAAATCCATGGGAGGCCTATGTCCAGTAGTGGACTTCTTATGGCTGAGATGATGATGATGAATGTTTTTTTCATTCAATTTTTCAGTTTTTAACACCGACCCTAAAATACTCCTCTTTTTGTTTAGTTATAAGTTTGACGTGTGTATCTGTATCTATTTTCTGTCTGTGCATCGTAGCTCTCAAAAGGATGGATCAATTTTGTTTTTTTTTTTATTCAAACAGGACAGGAAACAGGAAATTTTTTATTCAGCCGTTTTTTTTTCGTGAGTTTTTCAGTTTTCTGATAACTTGTTTAAACTTTTATTATGTGTAATAAATTTCTTAGGTGATCCACATAACCGGTCACATGCTGGTCAACAAAAAAGAACGTAACAACAACGCGGAAGAAGATAAGAAGATGAACGGCTCGCTGGTGGCGGTGGGGAGGCCGATCCCCCACCCCTCCAACATAGAGATACCGCTCGACAGCAAGACTTTCCTCTCCAAGCACAGTTTGGACATGAAGTTCACTTATGTGGATGAAACGTGAGTACCAGATTTTTTTTAAACACTATTATTATTAACGGAATGCACCATGTTCACGAGCGACATCGCTCGTGAACATGGTGCATGTAATTGTGCCGAAATATCGAGAGCTCAAAATTAACGCGAACCACGGTAAATATCCCGTTAATAATAATAGTGTTTTAATGAATGACCGTGGCAGATTTTTTAAGTTTTTTTTTACATACATACATACATAAAATCACGCCTATTTTAACTGGCTGCGTAAGAAGGAGGGTTATGCTTTTCGGGTGTATGTATGTATGTAGGTATTATTGTTTGTATGTATCATTGCCTACAGCCTAAACGGCTTGACCGATTTTGATGTGCGAGGTGTCGTTTGTTCGTCTTTACTTCCTGAGTGTGAGGTTATATATATTTTTTGTAATAATAATAATACGACTCACGTAAAAATAAAAAATGCCCTATTTCGTTAACTTCGAACTTCCTCGTTATAAATAATAGATTTTACTAGAATTATTATTCTAAAGAATGCTTACCCTTTTACAGCGGCTTCTTTTCTGCAGTCGGGTATTTTGTTTTTCTTATAATATAGATACTTCTCCCTTATGGGTTAGGCAGAGCATCAAAGATCATAAGGCTGTTTGACGCCACATTTGACCGTGGTTAGAGGGTTACTTGGAAGGGAGAGGGTTAGAGGGTTAGAGGGTAAGGAATCAGAATCAGAATCAGAAAACTTTTATTGCAGAAACTGGTCCATTATGGTCTTATAAAATAATTTAGTCTCACAGCTTACCCATTTCGGGCGTGCAATATATAGGTACATTTTTTTTTATTGTTAATAATCCTATTTACATTTACATAATTATTTTAATATACCTACTTAATTAAAATAAAACTAAAATACTTTATTATGCTCAAATACAGTCATCTACAAATTATATTTATAACTTAAAATTAATTATCTACATTTATATATTTTTAATAGGAACATTTTTAACTTAAATTTTAATATAGAGTTAAATAAATTAGTATAAAAGATTAATGGTAGTTATGAGCATTATCAGTTGGTATATGAGATAATTACACTGTTTAAGGTGTAGAACTTGTCGTTCAAAAATATTTTTTAATCATCAAAATATTCCTTAATGCTATAGAATACTTTCTGTAACAACCAGGTTTTTAATCTACTCTTAAAATGTGATACTCTCTCCAGTGACTTCAACTCCAGCGGTAGATGATTATATATTTTTATCGCACTATAGTAGGAACCTCTTGAAAACATTGCATTGTTTACTTGCGGTATACCAATATTTAGTTTATGTTTCGAGCGCAAGATTTTAGTACGAGTTGAATTATTCTCAATAAAATATTTTTCATTGCTTTTAACAAAAACACAAATTTCTAATATGTATATACCAGTTAAGGTCAAGAAGTTATTCTCTTTAAATATTCTATGTAACGTGTCTGTAAGGTGGAACATTAACAGGGGATCAGCCCATCGCCTACATATATGTCGATTTCCCTCAAGTCCCTTTCTTTAAACGTGAATAAATCCACATTTTACCACCAACTCGCCTGTTTTTTTTTTTTTTTTTTATATTTAGAGGAGGTTGGGATCGAAAGTGAAGGGGATTATTTTAATAGCAGAAGGCCGGCGCTAACGAAATACACCAGTCATTCGCCTGTTGAAAAGCGACGATTTGGTCGAAGATGAAGCACGCGGACTTAGAAGACCTCTTTTCACTCTGATCCACGTTGTAACTCTCAGGAAAGGAAGAAATCGGAGTAGAATAGTACAACCATTTAATACGAATCTCAGAAAACCTATCCGGTAGTGTGCCGACTTTAGGTCGTAATTTTACGCTTGACCGCCATCTCACCTGATGTTAAGCGTCGTTCCGTAATGTAGTGTGCTTACCCAGAAGCAGTCAATTCATTCGTGATTCAAAGACACTCAGATTACATCTATCGTATAGAAGAAGCATTCAGGAAGTGCATTCTACATTTCTACAGAACGTACAATAAAACTGGAATTATAAGCCTTACATTCGTGTTTTTGGAATATTCACCATAAATCTACGACGCCTTTTCGATCTTCTGGACGCTTAATAGTAAAACGTGCTAGGTCTGGCAATAAAAGTTGTAGATCAGATAGTACCAGATAGTAGTAGTAAAATACCTATAAACTTTTTGTAGTGATGTCCAAGCATATTAATAATATAAATAATCTTAATAATATTATCCTAATAATATTACTATTATTAAGAGTAGTCAACCCGTGGTACTTTCAATACAAGCGCTTGTACGTATTTATGGCGAAATATATTTTTTTAGTTTAATTTTGTCCCTATCATAGTTATCTTGTACACTAGACCTATGTTTCTATCTAAGTAAAAATTCGAAATTGTGAGACACAAATCAAACAGAACAAGCCTCAAAAAATCCGCTTTATTACACAAACTTACGGCGACCACAACTGGCTCTTTTTTAGTACCTATTATAAATTTAAAAAAAAATGGAAGTCACTGATGGCGCCCTCTTTTCAAAGATTCTTGAATTACTTAAATTTTACTCAGAAACTCAGTTTAGTCAGTAATTTAAAAACATTCTATTGGAAATTCTATATATTTCGTAACACTTAAACTCTGTCTACGAAGGTGTTAGTGATAATTCTGAATACAACCTGCGGGTTTTATTGTTGGAAAATGCCAAAAGGTGGCGCTATTTTAAATAATCGCTCTAGCCGGTATTACCTTACCAAAAAGAATACAATGGTGCAAAACCAACTCTTGTAGCCATCCCAACGTACTACCTAAAACGACCGGGTTACATCAACAAAAATATCACCTTCAAAGCAATTTTGTAGGTTAAATACGATGTGATTTCGCGGTTTTGTACACAGTACGCGATTCACCGACTGACGAGTGCAATGTTTCTTTTTATTGTTTATTGTGATGTGATTTGTGTGTGTGTTAAATATGTGCGATTGTTTGTATAAGTGGTCACCTATTTGATTGGATTTGTTCCTGGATTTTGAAAGAAATGGCGGGATGTTCAAATTACTTAGTAAGTTCCTGTAACTTTCGCCTTAAAATGCCTTTGTTTTAAATTTTAACGTATTCTAATTCATTTTTTAGTGAGAATGAATGTTCTATAGTGATTAAATATGTGTTTGTATCGATAGGTCATTCAAGGTTATACATAGATGCCGGTAAACATAACCTAGGCATGGGATTTTAGGTCACATTGGGGATGACCTCTGATATTCTATAGGTTTCTAGCAAAAATTACAAAGTAATTGAAACGATTGAAAGGACTAACAATATTTGTTTGTAATCAATGAAGTGCACAGATATATGATGAAATAGAAGTTAGTAATGCATTTCAAAATTAGAAATTTCTGTTTATATTTTTTGTTTCTTGGAATGTTTTTATACAAGTTACATTATGTAGTTTGCTTATACTTAATTATTAAATCATAAAGTAATATTTAAATTGCTATGCGTATGATAGGCTATAACAAAGAAATTAATAATGACTTGATTAAAAGTCACCTTGAAAAGTTGATGCAACTTTACTTTCTAAAAACAAATTTAATTATCTCTTTCATTGTTCCACACTCAGAAGGTTTATATTTGTAACAATGGGTTTTCTCAATTTTTCAGTATATATATATTTAGTAATATATAGATCCTATGTACTTATCCTTGCTAAAATAGTGATAATATTAAAGCATTTCGCGCAGTTTACCCGTAGTTTTTTTCCATATATTTTTTTCTACAAATTTAATTAAATTCACACTACTTGTCAAATTTAATCTCAGGTGTTTCATCCAATTAAACAATACAACAACAAAAAACTATACTTAAACAATAAACTAAATTTAATCGTACTTATTTAATCTTGCATAAAAAATACAATATTGAATGAGTACATAACTTTCATATAATATTGATATTTGAAGGTAAACCTTCTTTGTCCCTCGGGCTGTTCGCTTTTCATGCTTATCTGATCTTTAAATTTGGTATCAAAATTTTCGAATCCTCTTGCTTAACTTAATAAAAAATGTAAGTAGTTATAAATGCTTAAATTAGTTCATAAAAGGCACGGATCCTGGAGTACGTGGAGAATAAATTTGTTAAATAAAAAAAAAAAGTCGAAATACTCGATTCGTCATTTACGACTTTCATTAGAATGCAATTCCTAGGTGAATCTTTCTCTATAGATAACTATAATCTGAATCACGGGCGTAGCCTTTAGGTTTTATCTTCGTAGGATAGAAACAAAAACCAAAAAAAAAGGTCGCAGTTCCATCCCCAAAAAAAAAAGGTTTTATTCATGGCCACTCGAAAATCTGCGAATTTAATACTTTGATTAAGGGAGTCTTTTACGTAAGCGCGATCCATCGCGTTAGTTATTTGTCATTATAAATATAATAATATATTTATTAAGGTGTCAAGTGCAAGCCTACAATGTATATTAAAAAAAACATCGTCACAATGAGGATGAAACAGTCTTGTTTGTAATATTTTACTTGTCTTGGTTTATTAATGTAATGTTTAATATTACAGTTTGTCGAGTACAATGGGCTTCGATCCGGACGACCTGGTAGGCCGTTCCCTCTACGACTACCACCATGCCGCCGACAGCGCTGCCATGGCACACCAGTTCAAATCATGTAAGTGCTTTGATTACGGTTTTAAAAACTTTATGTTGTGGAATATGCTGAGTAGAATGGACTCCTGACTCAATACATTCGAGTAGCATTCTTATAAGCAATCGTTCTTTATTACAAACTGCAATATATATGCTGTCCGATATTAAGATATAACTTAATTAATTAACAACATAAATATTCTATAAGGAAATCCATAAATGACCTCTAAATAGCGCAAAGGTCGTGACAATATTTTGTCGTTTTGATTGTCAATTTCAGGATGTTTTATTTATTTAGTTCAGCGCCATCTGTTCGACTCGCTCTGAACTGTTTTTATTCGTCGTCTGAATTGCTTAGTTCTGTTTTCGGGAGATAAATGTAGATGGCAGCACATATAACGCACTTCGATATAGCAATTTATCTTGTTTACCGTATTCAGTTATTCAACTAAGTTTACGCGGCAAATCTTTAGCTACGTTAGGAATTTTGAAAATTGTATAAAAGTTTCATAAATAATTACTTTCAAGTCATATAAATTTTTCATACATATAAACAAATGTAAAGAACAAAACAGATCTGTTATTCTGTATAAAACCATGTTTGAATCGAAATTAATATTTTTGTGCAACATCTCAGCCACAAGAAGTCCACTGCTGGACATAGGCCTCCCCCATGGATTTCCACAAAGATCGGTTGGAAGCGGATTGCATCCAGCATCTTCCTGCAACTTGTATGAGGTCTTCTGTTCACCTTTGTATTTTTGTGTAACATTATGAGGCCTTATTCACATCTAGACCTTTTCTTTTATTTGAAAAATTGAGCTCCGCAAACTGCAACGCAAAGCATGCCTTTTATAAACTGATACATATTTATTATAAATGTTAACACTTAACTAACATGCATGTGTGTGTACGCCGAGTAGTCCAGCTCCCGCAAGCAGTATCCGTTCACGAGTCCCTTAAGTTAATCTAGACCCTTAACTAACAGTAAGTTTACCTTTAATAAAAATAATCTTAGATATAGATCTTAGATTAGATACTGTTAATATTTACATGGACTAATGATATTTATTAAACTTACACGACAACACGGTTACTGCGTAGATATACCTATTTAAAATCTCGAAATTCAAAATACCTGTAACATGAAAAGTGTTGTCAACCCGCGCCAGCGCAGCGTGCGATGTTTTTTGGCACTTTCCGGCGCGTTTTGTTGTCACTCCGAAATTTATTTTTGAATAGCCAGCATAGTTGGCACGATGCCCGCACATTGACGGACGTGTAGGCAACATTGTTATAGTCAGCTGATTGCAATCTATAAACGAAATACTAGGCCGTTCAATAAGCGTTATATTATTTTTATAGCTTGTCTAGGTGACTGGGTCTTAAAGTTTGTTTTTACTGAAAATTTGCTGGTAGTCAGTACCTAGTCTTACTGAGATTGTTTTTCCCGATTAACTGTTCTGTGTGTCTTTAAGGGCCAAAGCGAGACATGCGTCGGGGAATCCAATTTGTTCACACTTTTAGCTCGGGTAACCAAGTGATCAAAATGTTTGCGATGGTCTAATAAAATTATTCATATTATCATGTCAGCTTTTATCAATCAATCTACAAGTTTAAGTTGATGTTGACGAGTCTACAAGGCGATTGAAAAATTAGTTGATTAATGCCCAACACTGGTCCACGGGTACCTCCCTAATGTTACATTACTGCAAACATTACGAACTTGCACTAGTTATCCAACCTGGCTACAAACATTTAAATAAAAACTGGTGAAATTTGAAATTCTCGCCGCATTCGCAGCATTATACGCTAGCGCACTTCATCGTAGACCGCAACTAGTTGCCAATCTAGCCATCATATATAATAAAACAAACTTCTAAACCAGGCTAAACCAATACTCAAGAGATATTTACTTAATTCGTAAATAAATCAATAAATTTCTCGCGAAGTATCGTTAAATATCCATTCACTGAATGAGTACTTACAGAAACCTTCAGGCTTTTAAATACCGCAGACATCTTCTCACTTATTCAAATTTCTGTTTACTCGCCTTTGAAATAAAAAAGTATCTCGTTTTTTATTCTTTTCAGCTATAATAATAAATATATTAAAGGGCATGTGCCGCGCTCTCATTCTGATGCTCCCACACAGAAGTATCGCATCTTACTTCCTGTGTGGTGTGGGACCATCAGCCAATAAACTAGTTTTTTAAGTCATAACAATTTCATGTCAACAGCCCAGATTTGTTAAATTCCATGTTATACAATAGTTTCATTTGTCATCCATATACCTAGGTTCTGTAATTTTGTATATCCTTTTTTTTTCTTTTTTTTTATAGAAGATAGATCTACGATTGACCACCAACTCGCCTGATGTTAAGCGTCAGTGTGGCCGAGGATGGAGCTCGTCGATCTAGAAGATATCTATTCACTCTAGCCTTGAAAATTCCAAGATTGTAAGTCTCAGGAAACAGAGATGGCGGCAACGAATTCCATTCTTGTGCAGTACGCAACAGGAATGTGGATCGATATCGCTGAGTACGGATTTTTGGCATTTCAACGAGAAATGGGTGGTAATTCGCCGACTTTCTGCTAGTCCTGTATATCCTATGTAAAAAGGGCCTCTCAGTGTTAGCTTCGGCCCCACTGTTGCCCACTAAAAGACCGGGCTTGACCCGATATTGTAGTTAATATATAAAAATATATATAATAAAAAATAAGAAACAATATAAATATTTGTTTCTTTTTTGTCAACCATTTCCCGTTGCAATTATGTAGTAGGCTTTTAGAAATCCTTATACAGCTACTTAAGCAAACGATTCGTTCAAGCTTCGTTACACGAGTCGAACTAAATGTGGCGTAACACTTGATGGGCCATTTTTCAATGTTTATATCCCTAAGCGACTGCTGCGTATACTGTGCGACTATTTGTTTTAATATTGTAGCACTTCAGGTTCGTGCTTGTACTTGGTTTTAGCAGTAAAATGTGTTGTAGTGCTTATGTAATAGGGTGTTAAAAAAATATGTTTCAGTTTTTTTAACTTAAAGTTAAAAACCGTTATCAAGATACGTAATTCGTTTACTTGGACGATTTTTTTTCCAGTTATTTTGTGATAAAAACCAAAGTACTGACCTGATTTTGATAAAATTTATATGGGACCACCACTAGTAATACCTACCAAACAAAAAAAGAATCATCAAAAACAATTCAGAATTGGCGGAGTAATCGCTGAACAAACATACAAAAAAACATACATTTGAATTGACAACCTCCTTCTTTTTGAAAATCGGTTACAAATAGACGCGATTTTATGTATGTACAAATATTTTCAAAACCATGTATACATATATATTGTGTAGTACAAGAGGCTACTCTATAAACAATATTGTTGACCGAATTCCTTAAGTATATTTCCTAATAAAACATTGTCTCCTGTTAACCCGCGTCCAATCAATCAACTTGATTGTAAACATTGTTAACAAGGCGATTTAGGGCTTTGGCACAGTATTCGTCAAATCGCGCGCCCGCGATGTAACGCAGAAAGACGCCGAAATTCAATGCAACATCGATGCAGTCGCAAAATCACCTTTTATTGATCGCTTTCTTTTCACTCAATTCATATCGCTAAAAGACACTGGTGTGACAGTGCCCTTATCAGACAAACGCTGCTGTTGTAATTCTATTTGAAGCCTTATTTTATGCACATAACTACTCTTTTAATTTGTCACTGAGCAGTGAATTTTAACGTTTACTGAACGCTATCAAAATCAAATGTTACCAATAATGGAAATTAAGGAACGGTTTCGTCGATAAATTGGCTTTTTATTAACTGTCTGCCCAAAAAGGAGGGTAATATTTTTTTTTTGTTATATACAGTATATACCATAAGATTTTATCTATAGAGAGGGTATACTCATTTAATATGATAAAATAATGATAAAAGGATTGTAAATCTAAGTTCTCAGCGCTTTCGAAGATAAGACCACATCCTTAAGGCCTTTTATTATTAGGCCCTATACTATATATTGGTGTTGCACTTTTTAAACACACTGGATGATATTGTCGCTGTTCACAAGTCACGACACGCGTCTAACTGCGTTGCCCGACGAGTCGGGCGATTACCTTACTTGAGGCTTGCCACACAGAGCCGGGGAAAGCCTATCTACGTATCATCAGAAACATCTGTCAGTTAAATTTCTTTTACCATTGGATCACCTTTCATGTGACCACCAATCCGCCAACGCTTCAGTTCGTCTATCGTCACTCTCCCTGGTAAATATTCTGTCATGCAACACTTGTTTTCTCATACAATATTTATAATGAAGCTATCTCCTCGTGACGTCAGTGCGAACTGCATAAATGCAGTTCGATGCAGTTTCTGCATCTAACTGGGATGTAATTTGAATTTTACTTGACACGCTTACAAGTCAATCGCGTTATCCATTTTAATGATCAGCTTATACCACAAAAATAATGATTTTTCATCATCGCCGTCATCATCACTTCAGCCATAAGAAGTCCACTGCTGGACGTGGGCCTACCCCATGGATTTCCAAAAAGATCGATTGGATGCGGCTTGCATCCAGCGTCCATCCTTCTTCCTTCCTGCCACTTGTATGAGGTCATCTGTCCGTCTTGTGGCTGGTCTTCCTACGCTGCGCCTGCTTGCTTTGAATGATTTTTAATATAAGGAAATATACATGTACCTAGATACTTTCTCGCGAAAACGTACACTCAACAACTTTAAAAAGCGTAAAAGTTGCATAGCGAAATTGTAAGTGAACGTGTATTAAAGAAAACAAAGTACCCGACTGCAGAAATCAGTTTTTGCAGTCTAACTTACGATTTTTTACGCTTGATACGCTATTGAGTATACGTTTTTTGTGAGAAAGTATGCGTAAATAATTATAAATGCGCATTCCTTAGAATAATTCTAGTAAAATCACTTGTTTATTACGAAATAGTTCGGTTATCATTAGTATATGTGTATTTGCGGTATTGCACTCCGCTTGTCATCCGTTTACATACCGCGTACCCACATTCAAGGGCTTATCGGCCGGGCAAACTTTTTAATACAATCCGTGGGCTTATCAGATGAGCTCGGTAAGCGGAATTAAATTAAACGTCATTGGTGGGCGGACAGAGCTTTTGTATAAATGCTAACTGTGCTTTTAGAAGCATATTCGTAACGCGGGTTGCGTAACGGATCGTGGGAATGTGTCTACAGGCATGTAACGTGTTAGATGTAAGAATAAAATAACCAACTTCCAAATACGCAATCACTTCTTCTTCTTTTCGTGTCAACGGTTTTTTTTTTTTTTTACCCAATTACTTAATCATTTGGATGACATATTATTTTTTTCAGTTATTTTGTTATAAAAACCAAACTATTGAACCGATTTTGATAAGTTTTATTTGGGACCACCTCTGAAGTATGATATACCAAAAAAGAATCATAAATTAATTGGCGAACTAGTCGCGGAACAAAAAATACAGTCTAATTGAGAACCTCCTCCTTTTCGAATTCCGTTAAAAATTTATACTAACAAGTTGCATGCCGTTGTGGAGTTTCGTAAATAGTTACATATTCAGGCTGCGTAGTGATGAATAATTACTGTTAAAAAAAACTTTAAAAAAATCATGCTTAATTTTTTTGTATTGTCATCGGTCCTTGATAAATCTACAAAGTTTGAATGAAATCTTACCGTTTTAAGTGGGTCTAAATCAAGTCCAAAGGAGTCGGTTACAAACAAACAAACATGCATACAGGTGAAGCTAATAAAAGCGTGTTAAAAAGGGTGATGATGATGTAAAAAATGATGATGATGATGGTGAATGGTGTGATGATGGGTGATAAAATGTAGGCTATATCTGTCTCTAGGGTTTCATCTGTATCTGTGCCCAACCGTTTCGTCGTGAAGAGGTAACAGACAGGCAGAAAGACTGAGATACAGAGTAACTTTTGCTTTTTAACCGACTTCAAAAAGGAGGAGGTTCTCAATTCGACTGTATGTTTTTTTTTTGTACCAAATACCTTCTAACCCCGCTGCCCAATAAGATGAAGGCATTATTCATAATGTAATTAATGTTTATTATCACATTACCCTCTCATATCGGGCATTATTCGTACTGACCGGGCAATATGAATAATTTCCAATTAATCACTTCGCTCATGGCATAATATACTTCTGTCACATCAAGTGAGTCGAGCTAATGACGCGAGTGAGTTTCCATTCTCGCGCTACCCACTTCCCTGCTCACTTCTTCTTCTTTTGGCTAAAAGAGCTAAGAGTAAATGAGAATTAGAATTTCATATAAATAACATTAAGCAGTCTATATAAAAACATCTGATTTACACAAATTATTTCCGTCAGCCACGTGTGTGTGTGTGTGTAATATTATTTTGGAGCGTATCACGCGGTCGACTCGACATCGCCGAAGGCCGCCGAATCGCTGACCTGCGAAGGTTATTACGTAATTGAATATTTATATTGGTTTTAACGAATGAACAACAAGTTCTTGGCGCTAATAATAGACGTTGGCAAGTGAAATGTTCTAAAGTTCCCATTGAAAACTTTCGGAACTCAAGGGGCAACTTAAAGGTTGGCTGCAACACCTAATTTCTAAAGCATCAGCATTCAGCAAGGCAATGCCAGTTGAAGTTTGTTGTAGTTTTCTGTACATACCTATGTAACGGCTTTCGCTTTCGATCGGGATTTGCTCTTCTATCTATATACCCAGTTACATCTCGTATATCAAAATCGGTTAAGCTGTTGGGGGTAGCAATTAATATAGAAACATACATACGTACATACACTCGATAAAATATTGCTCTCTTTCTTGCGCAGTCGCAAAAAGAAGTGTTTTTTTAATACTATTTTGACTAATAATTTACTGTTTGCATAATATAAAGAATCGGTGGTTCCTGATTGATTGTTGGATCAGGATTCTCAACCAAATTATTTGGGTTCCAATCTCAACAGATTGAAGGAAACAATTTGGCAAAATCATGGTAGTACTGTGATTGTTTACCGTAGACATACCAAAGTCTGATCTAGGACACCGTATTAGCAAGATGAAGTGGCAATAGGCAAGGTATATAGCACGCAGAACTAATGGCCGATGGGTCGAAAAGTTTTCGAGTGGAAAGTTGGAGACCATGCACCGTAAGCGCAGCGTAGAAAGACCAGCCACAAGGTGGACAGACTACCTCACACAAGTGGCAGGAAGTAGCTGGACGGAAGCCGCTATCATAATGTCTTTTTGAAAATCCATGTGGGGAAGGCCTATGTCCAACAATGGACTTCTTGTGGCTGCGATGATGAGAACAGTAATTCATATTTGACTACTTGAACTAACTAGCTCCAGTAGATCACCATAAACCAAACTTCCTGTACGTGCGACCATATTCCTTTTCAATTCCTACAGTCAAAGTATGTCCTGTCATCTTTGACACAAACATTACACCACCACTTCATGTCAGCTATGGCCAAAATGCGTAGTCCTATCAATACTCACTAAACTGTTGCGTGGGGTAAACGTGATAGTAGCGCGCATTTCTTCTGTTATATAAAATCTGATAGATTACAATTGTTACTATGCTATAACAAGTGCAATAAACGTAATCTACAAGTGGAATATTTACGGCATATTATTCTGATTATCATCGCACGTTAACTGCGCATTAAATTATGTTGTAAAATGTGTTTTCGTTACGATGTCAAATTTTGAGGTAGGTCGTGCTGTTCTTAGTGCTACACATTTGGACACATGAATCTATCGTCCTACATTAATCCGTTCGTGTTTATCTTGTACAGCGCTTTAAACAAACGAATGTTTGTTTGTTAGTGTTAGATTTCATGAAACATTAACAATTAGTTACAATTATTAACGCGTTTCGCACGCGATTTGACCGGCTAATAATTAGTATTCTAAATTTTTTAAAGGATTTTGTTTAGTGTAAAAATAGTTTATATAAATTCAAAAAAAAAACAACAGTTCTACCACGGAAGATAGTTAACCGTTTTTATCTACGTAGTTACATCAGTTCATAGTTTATTTACTTTATTTCCACTGTTTGGTGGGACCTATGTTGAGTCGTTTAGAATTATGAAGTAACAAACATACATTCACATACAAACTTTCACATATGCGTTTCATTGATTCGCACTTTACGATTTTCTGGTGAAATGTTTATTGTCATTACAAACCTTGTATCTAAAAACAAGTTTTTTGTTTAAAAAAACTTGGATCGAGTAATACCCGATTATAAAAGTTATATAAAGTATACAAAGTGTATAAAAGTTATATAAAGTATACAAAGTGTATAAAAGTTATATAAAGTATACAAAGTGTATAAAAGTTATATAAAGTATACAAAGTGTACAAAAGTTATATAAAGTATACAAAGTGTATAAAAGTTATATAAAGTGTAGTTTTTTGTATGTTCCCCGATTCGAGTAATCGGGGAACATACAAAAAAAAGGTTCCGACGAATTGAGAACATCCTCCTTTTTGGAAGTCGGTTAATAAGATACTCGATTATGATGATGAAGAGAAAAACGTGGGTATCACGTTGCAATCACGCAACAATGATGTAACAGATAAACTCACCTATGTTACTATATAGTGATTAACATCGTACGAGCAGTTTATTGTTTACGACGGTAGGTGTTCTATACGTGGTAGGTGTTATGTAGTTTTTACTTATCAATAGTAATAATAAAATTGATGGTTGGATCAAGGGTCGGATTCAGAAGGCGGTCGTCCTAGACACGGCACGAATTGTCAGGAGGTTTCTGAGTCTGCTCCTACCGCCAGCAGCTTAGGCCCTGCCCCGCTGCCGGCGGCACTCTTGGTTTAAGTTTTTATAATGATTTTATTGTTTTTTATATAAATATTGTAAAAACTTAAGATTAGTAAATAAATATGTAAATAATAATAAAAAAATGCAAGATTATTTAATGTACAGATTTTGACCCGTTACAGTCAATGACGTATTTATGTAGACTGGCCTTGTGGCTCAGTTTGTAGTATGTTTACCTGCAAAGCTGTAGGTCGTGGGTTCGATCCCCACCCAGGGCAAACATTTGTGTGATGAGCATAGATGTTTGTTCTGTTTCTGGGTGTTTCTATGTATATCTTACGTATATATTTACAGAAAAAAGTATATATGTATTCTATCAGCCATCTAGTTCCATAGTACAAGCGCTTAGTTTTGGTCTAGATGGTGTTGTGTGAAATGTCTTCAAATATTTATTTATTATTATTATTTATTTATTATACGTAGATAGGTTTTCCCCGGCTCTTCGTGGCAAGCCTCAAGTAAGGTAATCGCCCGTATCGTTTTCAATCGCGACACATCGGGCAACGCTGTTAGACCCTTTGTGTCGTGACTTGTGAACAGAGACAATGCTATCCCGTGTGTTTAAAAACTTGCAACACTAAGATATATAAGGCCAAGATACTAAAAGCCCTTAAGGATTTATTATTTATTTTTGATTTATTTGTCTTACCCTCGAAAGTACTGAGAATTGAGATTTGCCATGCTTTAACTTCATATTCAATGAGTATGACCTCTCCATAATTAAAATCTCATCGGTTACAATCTTGCTATATGTATATATATTAATTATCATCATCATCTCAACTACGAGCAGACCACTGCAGGCCATGGATGTTAAATAATTATAGTTTAAAAAAACTGAAACAACTGACTACACTCTTTTTTTTGAAGTCGGTTAAAAATAAAATGAGAAACGTCGGTTAAAACAACTGTGAACGAACTTCCCGTGTATCCTGTATCAATAAAATCTGTGTCATTCACCATAGTTAAAAATAAAAAAGTTTATATTACAATCACTTGTCTATGTCACTTTGGTTTTCTTCGTACGACCGTCACGGGAGGACGCCGGCTGTCATTTCAGTTCGAAATTTAACACGAGTCTTTGATTTGTTTTTACCAACTTCAAAAAGAAGGAAGTTAACGATTCGGCTCTTTTTAAGTCCCGGGTCGCTGGTCTGCTCATGGTATACCTACACACAATATAGTAATAAGTTAGGTGAGTTAAAAAGAAAAATCTTGTCTTCCCGTAACAATGTTTGTATATAAGCAATATTTAGAAAAATTGACAAAGGTCACGGACCCCGGTGTCTGTGGAGGTAAAAATTAAATAAAATAAAAAACTCCCGGCGCAATAACGACGGGGTGTTATAAGTTTGACGTGTCTGTGTGTGTGTCTGTCTGTGTGGCATCGTAGCTCCCGAACGGATGAACCGATTTTGATTTTATTTTATTTTTTTGTTTGAAAGGTGAATTAGTCGGGATTGTTCTTATGTTTCATCAAAATTGGTTCAGCCGTTTTATTTTTTCCGGGGTTTTTGAGTTTTCTAAACTTATACTTGTTTATGTTTTTAACCGTGTAACTCCGTTTATAAATATAAACCGATTTGAAATTTATATTTAAAAAAAACGTGACCACGTGCCAAGACACAACAAATGAGCCCAAACTCGATGGGTTTATATTGTTTACTTTGGGAGTTCCTATGGACACACATCTTCTGACTCCATCATCAGGCCAGCTCCATGGTACCGTATTAATATGGTATAAGATAATGGAACTGTCACAGAAAATACACGAACATACCACATTTGAGTCCAGTCGAAAGTCAGGAAGTGATTCTAATTTAGCTTCCAAAATTTGAGCCATACATACAGACAGACAAACACGACAAGTTCGTAATAAAGCTTTGTAATAATGTAATCGTGCTGCAAATGGTTCTTATTTATACTAAATCTAATCTAATGCTGTAATTTGTCAATTGAGTAGTAAATTCGCAAATCTTTGAGTGCCCGCCGCGGTGAGGAAACTACGTGTTAGAGTAGAACCCCCCCCTCAGTTGGTCAATTTCGTGTCACATGATCTCACCAGGGTTGCCAACTGTAAGTCTCACAATACCAGCCAACTATGAGTACCAGCTGGAAACCTTGGAGTCGGTTCACCAATATGTGGGTTAATCGGTGATATACTAGTTGCCAAAAAGCCACTTAGCGTGGAGCATCGCCGTAAAACAACATGTCTGGCATTTCGGCGAGTGTGCGCCAGAACTTCACGGCCTTATTCCTTATTTCACTACAGGACTCGCAGAGAGTCGACACACTACTACAAAATATCCATTCTTATATTTCTTATGCCCAAAATCCATATTCAACAATTCGATTGCGATCCATATTTTTGATAC
Source organism: Lycia hirtaria (assembly GCA_947563715.1). NCBI lineage: Eukaryota > Metazoa > Arthropoda > Insecta > Lepidoptera > Geometridae > Lycia > Lycia hirtaria. Next base: position 2,666,805 of record OX387385.1, on the reverse strand, counting down.
GTACAGCGCAGGAATGAGACTCCTTGCCACCTATTCTGTTTATCAAATATATATTACAAAGAAATCCTTCTCTTTCATTAGAAGGAAATAGAAAAGAGAAAGGTTAAAATGCCTAGCTAGCCTGTAAAAAAAAGGAATCGTTTGAAAAAATCATCGAAAGTCTCATCTGTCAACCCTGGATCTGGCTCAGCGATGACAAGTCGGCTTATAGCTCTTTTGGCACATATGCAAATATGTGCCGGTTTGTTTGAATCTTTTCAATAGTGAACATAGTTTTTCGTTCAACAAAATATTAATATTTTTTTATTGGATGCCAATCGAAACTTTTATGCAGTCGATTATGTATGATTTATCAACAATCATAGTTTTTTTTCTGATATATACGTTATTAAAACCAATTAATGTTAGTGCTTATCCGGCCCAATGCATAAGCACTGCTATTCAGCGTAGCAATGCTGGTAGCATTCTGGGTACGCTGCCAGCTCATTAGATCCTTATCGGTCTCGTCTTAAATACACTGATTTCTTTTTTGTGTACTTAGTTGTTATAATATAAGGTGTATCCTTTCAAATAAAAAAAAATAAACAAGTTTTACAAATGACGGAGTTATGCGTTCATCATCATCATCATCTCAGCCATAAGAAGTCCACTGCTGGACATAGGCCTCCCCCATGGATTTCCAAAAACACCGATTGGAAGCGGCTTGCATCCAGCGTCTTCCCGCCACTTGTATGAGGTCATCTTTCCATCTCGTGGCTGGTCTTCCTACGCTGCGCTTGCCGGTAGGTACGTGGTCTCCACTCGAGAACCTTTCGGCCCCATCGGCCATCTGTTGTTATGCGTTAACAAACATAAAACAAAATACAACCGAATTGAAACACTATTTTTTTTTGAAGTCGGTTAAAATACGAATTGATGAAACGTTACAATCAAAAACATATATTCAAACATACACAAATACATATATCTGAAAATCGAGCGAATGTAGGAGCACTTCGAGTGGAATCATTTATGAAAATGGTTTACTGTATAGGAATTGAAGACCACAAACGCGAAGACCACATATCCGCGCAGTGATGACGAATTCCTCCATCACCCTTGAACTTGGTCTGCTGTTAAATTAACTTATATGATTCACAGGAACCACAGAGTAAGTCGTAGTAGTACATGCAAGTGTTGCGCTGTAGTGTACAACTGTAGCCAGTACTACCTGTACTTGTCGGCAACACACGTTTGCGTTGATTTGACTTTCTCCATTATTAACAGACTTTCAATAAAATTAATTAAAAAAAAAAAACTGACTTCAAAACAATCTCATTGATTGAAAAGGGAGAAATAACACGAAAAAAAACCGGACAAGTGCGAGTCAGACTCGCCCACCGAGGAGCGAGGGTTCCGTACAAACTAATAGATAAAAGAGGGAAAATCATATATTTTTTTATATTTTCCTTTATAAACCGAAAAATATACATCGCAAAAATATTTAAAAACCTGTTTTAGCTTGTGCTAATGAAGCTCTTTCATATGACACCCCACATGATAAGGTTAAAGAACTTTAAAATTTGGACCCTCATTCCTTGCATAAAGACATTATTTTTTTGTGATTAAATTAAAAATTTCCAAGTTAGCACATGTACTCTATTCTAACACAACGCTTCTTGCCAAATTTCAAAGTTCTAGGTCAACGGGAAGTGCCCCCATAGGTTTTGATTCCCTTGTGAGTGTCGAAATGTGCGTTTTTACGACATAATTTTCGGCTGTAACTTTTTTTTACGAAAACTGAGAAATTCGGTTTTTCTTTCTGCACAAGAGACTATGGATCTGCGTATACGGTTTTAATTTCAACACGATACCTTTACGAATTCCCTAGATACAGGTCTTGACACCCGGACGGACAGACGGACAACAAAGTGATCCTGTAAGGATTCCGCTTTTGCCTTTTGTGGTACGGAACCCTAAAAATTAAACCGACTTCAAAATAATCTCATTAACTGAAAAGGGAGAAATAACACGAAAAAATCAAAATTGGGCTATCTACTTAAGTAGGTACGTACACCAACTATTTTTTGAGGTCAGTGTCAGGCCCAATCACCAATTAAGTCCTATACAGACACCGACAGTTTTTTTTATCAGATTATTATTATTTGACAAATTATGACAAATAGTTTAGATAAGTTATACGGGAACAGGTGAACATACATATATTATGACAATTTAAATTCCAATAGTCCGCAAAAAGCTATCACAAGACAATCGAAAATGAAGTCACAAGATCTCTAAATCGAATTCCGAGATAGCTCCCTCCCATCTCAGACGATGATAACACGTATCTAAAATCAAATAAAAGCTGGGAGAGAGAGCAGACAATAAAATGTAGGTGGTAATTTAATCCAGTTTCCTTCTAAAGCCAATTTGTGAAGACGATATGACAATCCGGAAAGCAGTGGCCCACTTGATCCCCGTCTAGAATTTGCGCTCGAGATTTCTCGAGTCGAGAAAAGCCGAGAAATGGCTCAAAATCGAGACGTGAAAGACGCAGTGATTTGAGAATTTAAAATCTGCAAAATGTAAGCAGGAAAAAGCGACATCGTTACATGGTTGATATTCCGAAAACCCGTACGAAACGCTTTGGCTCCACTTTCATTGGGCGTACCGCCAAAATGTGGAATGCGCTTCCTCAATGGGTCTTTCCGAATGGATATAATCTAGGTTAGACTGTAACTCGAGTTGACGGTAAAGCGCAGGTCTATTTTCGATTTTATTTTTTTTAAATAATTCTAATTTAAGATATTATGTTTAAATACAGTTATTATTATGTAAAATTTCTAATTATATTTAATATTAAGGCGAAAGTTACTTTCGATGTCTTTTATTATTCCTTTTCTGTCATTGTTTTTTTTCCCGTGCCTCCAAGCTGCTGAGTGCTGAGTGCTGAGTTGTTGCTGGCGATCAAAACACCTTCCCATTCCAACCTTTCTTATAACAAATCTTTTACCGTGCAGGTTGTCTTGCTGTGGAACCCTATCCCGTTCCAGTAGACCAATAATGCCGAAGGAACATTCCGCTCGGAACTTGGCAAAATATAGTAGAGCCGCCGCAAACATTTGTAGTATGAGACTAGTAGACCTTCGGTAGTGGAGAGGTCGCGTTCGAGACCGAAATATCACAGAGACGTAACGTGTGCGTAAACATAATATGTGACAATGTAGAGATAAAGACACAGACAAACATTTTTCGCTTACATTTTGTCTTTGGATAAAGACTATATTATATTGAGCTCTGATCAGGCTACTAGTACCAAATGTATTGTTTTTGACAAGCTTTATATTAACATGATTGGTGAATTTTAAACCAATTAAGCTGATTGTTTTGTCCACATTTGGTTTAGACAATGCATGGTTAGCTATGTAATGTCGTTCGATTGTAAATACATATAATATAACGAAGTCTCAAAGATGGCGGAACAATTATTTTTATGCATATATCCATGATATAAGAAGAAGGCATATTATAAATACGTCATCCAAGTAAACGAATAATTTTTTCAGTTATTTTGTTAAAAAAAACCGATTACCCGATCACCGATACTGGACCGATTTTGATAAAACTTATATGGGTATCAAATTAATGCGTTTATTAAATCAAAACTATATTTTATATCATACTGACTAGGCAAGTATAGATTCCTTCTAAAAAAACTTATGTTGTATTGTTGCATGAAAATGAAAAATTCAACCGTAAACAGAAACTTAAGGTCAATATCACACAGGCTATAAATTTAATATGGTTATTTATAACTATATCCGTAATTTACGTAGATTTACGTATTCCATCCTCGGCCACAGCGTCGCTTACCAACAAGAGTTGGTGATCAAACGTAGATCGTACTACAAAACAAAAACCTTTTACTATAAGTTTTTTTTTTGTTTTAAATATTTTTTTAATTTTATATCTTTCAGTAAAGCTTTCCATTATTGGAACATGCAATAATAAAACATCCAACGATTCCGCTCCAAGTAGATGCTATTAATATTTGATAAGTTTCCGATATTGTCGTCGCAATGCCCTGAAATATTACAATACTCTCAAAGGTATATTATTCGATCCCAAATATTTTATACACATATTTCTGTGTTACAGCTTCATGAAAATCCTTTTTGCTTCTGGAAATCCCAATTTAAAGGGATTCTAACTTTAGTTTATAAATAAAATAACCACTGATTTGACCACTTCGGCTTAACTACAAAATAAGGATTACTTTTAATTCCTGAAGTTATATAAAAAACATGTTAGTAGTCACAAGAATGGCAACGAAAGAGGACTACGCTACTATACAATAATATGATGTTTAAGTCGTGACATTGACAAGTTGATACCAGTTTGAGAGAACTCAAATCAAATTCAATTCAATTTATTTGACTTAACAAAATCCGAATTAGTTAATACTGTGTTTCAGAACCAATTGATCTCTCCCATAGTAAGTAAATTACATAATTATGTCATTTTATTAACTACATACATATGTTTAAATAAAAAAAGAACTGCGTTCATAATTTACCCCAATTCTTCTGATTTAAACTTGAAGCTATCTGTATCCTGATTCGGTTTATTTGTCGAATTCAAAATATTATAAGCTTGAAGAAGCTCTTATGTGATAACAGAATACATTTTATCAATTTGCCTAAACCCCCCTTCTAATATGATACGTGCTTCATCGTATCTACGCGGTATTATGGGCTTCTTGTTACGTAAGGGTTATGCAAATTTGCCTCGTATTTTTGATATCTTAAGGGATATTCTTCGCTCAACATTGAAATGGATTCTATATTAAGTCGTGTATTTTTATTACTTTGTCATTATAAATACAAATTTAATTTAAATTCCTTTCAACAGTTTAGAATTAAATTTGTAGAAAATAGAAATCATTCGCTTGTTATTTGTCTGTGCTTGTGACCTGTCAAGTTCTTACAAAATTTTGACACTGACATTCACAACATTTATTTTTTCCTGAAATTGTTAATTTATTTTGCTTCAATATTCATTTTTATTATTGATTCGTTCGTTTAAGTGTTATTTTGTTTTTATTCGGTACAAACAAAGCTTAAACCGATTTTGCAACAGTGTGCAATATGACATTATTTCTGGAAAAAAAAATCTGAAATTGTATAGTTTTTGTTGACTTACTATTTTCATTAATCAAGAATATAGCCTTTACTGAAAACGGATAATATACACCCTATAAATAGGTATAATTTTGACGAAAAGTACTTACGTACATGTCTAAAGGATAGGTCGTTGATATTGTGTGATGGTAATGTTGCCATTTAAGACTTCGATAGTTTCTATAAGAGCATAGTTACCATTTAAAATAAATCTTTTCTAACTTTCTAAATTAGTTTCAAGAGATAGTTACTTGAAGATTTAGTGGCTATATTTAAAGTTCATAAAACTTTCAGTGATATTCGTCCATACAAATGAATTATTGAACTTTGGCTTTGTTTTATTGATTTTATCCTATTATTGAATGTTGAATATTTATTAATATCGAATTTACATATGTGAATGTCTTGATTAACATATGAATATGTTTCGGGGGTAAACGGGCTTGTTAACTTTAATATTCCTTAGAATATGTATTTTTAACAGACTTCCAAAAAGAAAGAGGTTCTCAATTCGAAGTATGTTTTTTCAGCGATTACTCCGTCAATCAATATATGAATTGTTTTTAATTATTTTGATAATTTTTTTGTTTAGTAGTTAGGTAATAAGAGGTGGTCTTGTATACATTTTATCAAAATCGGTTCAGTATTTTGGTATTCAAAACAAAATAACTGAAAAAAATGTCGTCCAAATAAACGAATTGCGTATTTCGGAGCCGGTTTTTTCAGTTTTCTAAACTATGAGTATAATGATTATTTTATGTTGTAAATAAGTTTGCGTTTGACCGCAAACTCACCTCACGTTAAGCTTTTAACATGTTTAATAGCACAAACGAAATAGTGACCTTTACATCGGAGGCATTTAGTTTGTTATGTATTCAGCTCGGTGCATTGTTTATTCATGTCAAAATTCTCGACGAATTACTTCATTTGAATGTGTTTGCTTGGTTTATATCATTATTTCAATTCTAGATGACAAGAGCCAATGAGGGTTTATCTATAGAGAGATTATACTCATTGAATATGAAGTAAAAGCATGGCAAATCTCAGTTCACAGCACTTTCGAGGATAAGACCACATACTTAGGCCTTTTAGTATGTTGGCCTTATATATCTTGGTGTTGCACTTTCTTAACACACATGATAGCATTATCACTGTACACAAGTTACAACACTCGTGTAACAGCGTTGCCCGATGTGTCGCGACTGAAGATGAGTCGGGCGATTACCTTACTTGAGTTTTGCCATGCAGAGCCGGGGAAAACCTTTACGAGCTATATGTACTTACATACTAAAACAGCTATTTGATGCAAAATTATTGTCACATTTTTTGGTAAAGTAAACAAAACAGTGTTACAACCCTGGAATAATAATTACATTGTTTATCTACGAGTATACGAAACGATTAATACTTGCAACGCAGAATTGCATCTTTGGTGTGTTTTCTCACTAGTAAACGTCGAAAGCACTCATTTCACTATTAATCCACTGAGTGAGGTGCGGCGCTCTCGCCGTAGTTGAATGTAACGAAGTTTTAACAAAGGTCAACAAAGGTTTCTGCTCTCGTGCGTAAGTACATACAGATCCAATGATCTACGTATGATACATCAATGACAAGAGCAAGGTTTACGAGCGGAGCGTCTAGGATCGTTGCCTCGACGGGGAGCTTTTTATGGCGTACTAACAACTAGATTTTTCTGTTTCGCTCTCCAGCATTCCACTTTACGACCGTAACGCTTACTTTCGGCTATCGCAGTTCTAAATTTAATGTGCTGAAACTGTCAATGTCGCGTCCTCGCGTATGTAATCGGAGTGCGTCGACCTCGTCTCGATATCTATCTGTTTAATTTTAGAGTTGTGGTTTTTATTTCTATTAAAAATTTTGTTTTCTTTTACAAACCATACTGAATCTATGTTGACTGAATTTTTATGGGATCAATGTAAAGTATACTCTTTCGAACAGAAAAAAATATAAATCGATTTATTAACTTACTTTTTCGAACAGAAAAAAATCTAAATCCATTTATTAACTTTCATTTAATAAGTGCTCTCTGTATCTGTACTCCGTCGGTTTCCTGTTATATAGATAGATAGACTCTCAACCTATTTCGTTTGATGAAAACCATTTTGCGAAAAGGTAATTTGTTCAAACCATTTTATTTTATTTAGCGGAGAAATTACTCATTTCAATACAAGAAATGCTCGCAACAATGTCTCGTAACAGCGCTGGTCTCGGATTACTTACAACATTGTTTTTGTAAGGAATATTGCCGGCCGACATTTACTTTATACAGCTGCTATAACATTTTTCTCTGTTTTTTTTTACATTTCTCCGCCTGTTTTATGTTTTTAAGCTTGCAGGATTCTTATCTATTGCCAACCGACGTGCTTAATAATATCGTCTGATCATCAGACTGGTGGTCTGCCCCGATGTCGTCGCTTATTTATTGGCTACCACTCGGTGACTGCCTTGGTCCACCTTTCCCTTTCACAAAATGTCGAATATAATTTCCTTGGAAAAGGATTTTTTTCTTCTAAATACCTAGTCTTGCCATAAATATTGTCACGAAGAAAAAAATTATTTTTTTATTGCAAATAATATTTATTACTTTTACAGTGTGTTAGTTTAATACATAAATATAAAACAATTTAAAATATAAAAGCTTATTCGAAGTGGTCTCCATTGGCTGCAATACAGTCCTTTAAACGTTGAGGCCAGTTAGCAATAGAAGCACGCACTCTTTCCATGGGAAAATTCTTCACTGCCAATCGTATGGATTGTTTTAGGGACTCCAAATTATCATGGCGTTTAGAGCAAGCCATACTCTCTAAAACTGACCATAAATCATAATCCAGCGGATTAAGATCAGGACTAGACGACGGCCAGTCTTCAACTCTGATGAAGTCCGAAACGTTCACTTCCAACCAAGACTGCGTGGACCGAGCTTTATGACCTGGCGCCGAGTCTTGTTGGAAGGACCATATTTGGTTATTGAACATGGTGTTGTTAAGGGGCTTAACTACCTTCTCAAGAATGGTATTTTGATACACTTATGCCGATGTTTTGATACCTTTTTCACAAAAATTTGGCTCAGTCACTCCTTCATAGCTAACACCCCACCAAACCATCACTGAAGTCGGATAATGCCCACGTTGCACTCTGTCGACCAATTGGGAAGCTTCCTTAGAGCTTTGAGCATAAATACGGTCATTTTGTTTGTTAAAATGTTGCTCAATTGTAAAGATTTTCTCATCCGTAAACAAAATTTTTCTGTGACCTCCCTTTGCGTACCGCTTCAGTAGTTGTTTCGATTTTACCACCCTATTCTTTTTTAAATTATCAGTTAAAAAATGACCAGTGCGTCTCTTATAGGCTGCAAGTCCTAAGTCATCTTTTAAAATACGCGACATGGTTCTGGGTGCTATCTTCATCTCCCGAGATAAAATCTTTTGCTTTCGGACAGGATTTCTTCGAATTCTTTCCCTTACTGCTTTGACCACCTTTTTCGTACGAACACAACGTGAACGGCCAGATCTTTTTCTGTCACAAACAGAGGAGGTCTCATTGTACCTATTAATAGCCCGGTACACAAACATTTGACTAATACCAAGCGTATGGAGAGTTTTAAAAATTGCATTTGGCTCCATACCAACTTTGTGTAATGCAATCACAGCGATTCGGTTCTCTTTATCACCCCACTCCATTTTAATATCGCAAAATATTGTACAATGTATTGGCGCCAAAATTAGAAAACTCAATGAACAATCGTATAAAAATGACAGATTCCAAATTCAAATGTAATATATTTCTTATTTTTAACTGTAACAGTATTTATGGCCAGACTAAGTACACTGTCTAAATCCCGAAAGCTCTCGTTTGATAACTGGTATGAAAACCGAATCTTCGATCTAATAATTCAGTTCTCGGATATGTAATACGAAAGTTTCTATCAATAAATAATAAACGTAAATCTGTGTACCAATGTAACTAATGTACCAAGCATAATTATGTAAATAATAATGTTTCTGGATATAATTCAACAGGAACCTAACGAACTGAACTTAACGAAGTAATAAGTACTTAAATTAAAACAAAATCATTTTCCCGTAAAGATAAGTAGTAAACAATAGTTTGTAATTATGACAAACGTCACGGACCCTGATGTCTGTGGAGATAAAAATTAAATAATAATAAAAAATATATACTTATTCGGGTAAATTAAACTTATGGAATCAGAAATACGTGTGAAGTAAAATCAGACAGTTTTGTGAAACGGATTACGGGCAAGTAAAAATGAAACAAATGTATTTCGGATTATAGATAGCTTACCTTGTTTACATAGTAATTCAAACGAGTATATCAAATTAGTTGTTTCTAAAAAGGTTTGATCTCTTGAAATATATCCAATGACATTCTAAGTTTTGCTGCGTTTAAATAACCCTTGACTGGCCTTGTGGCTCAGTTGGTAGTGTGTTTACGTCTACCTGCTGAACTGAAAGGTCGTGGGTTCTATCCCCACCCAGGGCAAACATTTGTGTGATGAGCATGGATGTTTGTTCTGTATCTGGGTGTTTCTATGTATCATGTGTATAATATTTACAAACAAAAAAAGTATATATGTATTCTATCAGCCATCTAGTTCCATAGTACAAGCTTTGCTTAGTTTGGGCTAGATGGTGTTGTGTGAAATGTCCACAAATATTTATTTATTTATATATATATTACCTTTGCTGCGAAATTAAAGTGTTACTTTAGTCCGAAACCTAATTTATATATACGTTTATTTGATTGTATACTACAGAGTAACTTATTTACAACTATATTCACGTCTAATTGTTCATTATTAAAGCCTAGACTACATAATTATGAAACCTGAAATTACACATTCTACACCACCGCATATTTAGCTTTGAGACGAAATGTTCTACGAGATTTAAGGCAATTTCGATTTTATTATATAATTTTGTACTATATAATTCTTACGTCTGTCTGCTATCCATGATCATTCTAAAATTTGAAGAAAAAAACCGGCCTAGTGCGAGTCGAACTCGCGAACGAAGGGTTCCGTACCATTATCTATAAAAACGGAAAGAAAAACACGTTTGTTGTTAGGGAGGCACTCTTAAATATCAATTTTATTTTAATTTAATTATTTATTTTTAAAGTTAATAATATAACTCAATATTCTGTGAATATTTCAAGCGTCTACCTGTTACCGTTATCAATATCGAGAAAAAACGAGCAAAAAATCACGTTTGTTGTATGGGAGACCCCTTAAATATTTTTTTGTTGTTATTTTTTTGTATTTGTTGTTATAGCGGCAACAGAAATACATCATCTGTGAAAATTTCAATTGTCTAACTATCACGGTTCATGAGATACAGTCTGGTGACAGACGGACAGACAGCGGAGTCTTAGTAATAGGTTTTACCCTTTGCGTACGGAACCCTAAAAAGGTACTATTTCTAGCTACGCCGCTCCTGATTGCAAGCGTAGGCAGGGTTGGCTTTAGGTACGCTGAAATAGATAGTATAAAAGTTACAAAAAGATCGCATTTCCGAAAATAAAAATGTTGTAGTTACGCCATAATTTTTTATTAACTAAAATACATTTCAAAGCTTCATCGTACGCGAGCGATGTTGCGCTCCACAATAGTACGAGCTTGCATGTTAAAGAGAAACTGATTCATTCGGGTTCTAAAGACACCCAGTTTGTATCTTTCGGAGATGGCACGCTCAGAAAGTTTATTTCACAATTTAACAGTCCTCTCCGTGTAAATGTAAATAAAAGTCCAAGAGCTCAGGCCGGCAGACGTTACTTATGTTGTGACGAAAAACATCTCGTTCGTCACAAAATTAGTAATGTCTGGCGGCCCTGCAGGATTAAACACGTGGTAAACGTTTCTATTTCTACATACGCTTACACTTTGAAATACTGAGAAACTGTGACGTGCCGTCACGTGACATTTCGTTGGATAATGTCAATCCCATACATTTACTTTTCTAATGTGCGGCATTCACGAAATTAGAATGCCTATCCTAACAGGGGTGGGGGGGGGGGGGGGGGGGGGCTCTCGGAATAGAGCGTTTCTTTTGAGTTTTTGGAATGTCCACCAATAAATGATGACCCCTTGTCGTGTTTCTAACTGTTCGACAGTAAAATGGGCAAAGTTGGATTAGATCATGCGGAACAGTAAATAAGAACACGATACCTACCTGGAAAGCTTTTATTTATTAATTGGGAATATGCATGAATTTTTCATATATATATTTCATAGGAATATTACTTTTAATTGATAACATACTAAACTGTATTACATTTCTTGAAAAAAAATATTTTGATCGGTCAATGAACTTCCGGGATATAAACATTTAAAGTTTTAGAGCAGGGATGCTCTGTCCTTCTCTCGCGAAACAATAATTTCTTTTGAACTGAGTAAGGCGAATATGATGCGCGAGTTGCGCGACGTCATTTATCAAGTGCTCTCTGTCTAGCATGAAATTAAAATCCTTGCAACTTTCTCATTTTTGAAGTTTTTTTTTTTTTTTTTGTGGAATAAAACTATTTGTGGTAAGCCTTTTTATGGCCAAATGAATATAAATCATACAAAAATTCCTAAAGACTTATTTGTAAATTAAACTATACTTACCACCTTTTAGTTTTATTCCGCGCGCGTGCTCGACCCACGGTGCGTAAAATTTATTCCTTACATAATCACTGGAATCCTGGAAGGTCGTAAAGGTGTTGTAAACGTATTCCAAGTGCTACTGAAGTAAATTCTTTATACGCTGATTTTCAGACAGTTCCATGGACGTTTTATTATTCCATGAGTATCTGGGATTTCTAATTACCTTTGTGGTTTTTCGTTTGACGAGCTAGGCTTCTTTTTACCCGACTAAGTAAGTAAGTTCGTATAGACTGAGTGGCCAGCCCTATTGTCAGAGTTATTAAGCCGCCGAAAGGCCTCTGACTTGGCTTGAAGATTGCTGAACAACCGGGACCTACAATTTAACGTGTCATCCGACCCACGGTAGCGCTCAGAAAGAAATGCCACTCACGGTCACCTATCCGAAGACTGACCGGCCCGTCCGTTGCTTAACATTTACCCAACTGCGTAAGAAGGAGGCTTATGTTTTTCGAGTGTATGTGTGTGGGTATGTGTGTATGTTTCTATATGATCGCGTACAGCCTAAACGGATTGACCGATTTTGATGTGCGAGGTGTCGTTAGATTCGTATTCACTTCTAGAGTGTAATAGGTTGTTTTATTTTATTACGCGACTACTTCGGCAATTATGAATTGATTTTGACAATTATTTTCTTAACACGCTTTTATTAGGTCGACCTGTATGTATAACTAACTATGTAATGAAATCTAAGGTAACTAATTTAACCATCTTCCAAGGATCGTAGCGTCATGAAAATTGGCAGCTGTAATTCATAATTCATAATATGTTTATTTGCGCATATGGGTGTACAAAAAAAATACAGTTGAAATGTCGTATAAATAACAGAGCTCCATATCCGACCTTACGGCATGCAAAAATAGTAATAACATAAAATACCTAACATAAAGATCAAAGAGAATACAAACAAAGATGAAATTGTACTCTCAGTCACTAATACACTATTTAAAAATAGAAATCATTGAATCTCAGTGAAATAAACCAAAAGCACATACCTTCAGTCACAAACAAAATACATAGTCGAAAGAAATCAGTTCATAGTATAATTTATAAATACCGCACGTTCATTTTCTTTTCATTAACAAAATTCAGCAACAATACCTACCACATGTATGTAGTTCTGATGACAATACAATAATATGGTACTGTCGAACTGATCGGATGATGGAGCCGGAAGATATGAACTAGAACTTCATGATGGAACATCGTATCATAGCTGTGTTTGGATTTGTTAGAAAAGTCTTGTAATGAACTTTGACCACAATAATTTGTAGCGTGTTTTTTAGTTTTTTAAACTGTAATTTATTATCTGATAGGCCATACTTCATAGGTGTTCCCGTATAAATTTTATCATAACCGGTTTAGTACTGTGGTTTTTAAAACAAAATAACTGGGAAAATATGTCATCCAAGTAAACTTTTTTTTTTATAGAAGATAGATCTACGATTGACCACCAACTCGCCTGATGTTAAGCGACGATGTGGCCGAAGATGGAGCTCGTCGATCTAGAAGATATCTATTCACTCTAGCCTTGAAAATTCCAAGATTGTAGGTCTCAGAAAACAGAGATGGCGGCAAAGAATTCCATTCTTGTGCAATACGCAAGCACTTCAACGAGAAATGGGAGAAATGCGTATTTTGAAGTCGGCTGTTGCAGTTTTTTTAAACTATAATTATCCTGTCCCATTTCTCTCTCGTACAGTTTACAAGATATAATCACTTGAGTGACAACAACATTTTATATTAGTGCTTAACCCCGATAAGTCATCGCCTTTTTCAATGTACTTATATCATGCTCTTAACGAGTGCACTAATTTCGCTAAATATACTGCCACATTAAAATTATATTTACATTAGAATGCGTTGCAGACGGCTGCAGTGTTAGCATTCTTTTTCAATGACCGAACGTATCGAAATATTCCGTGAAGTGGAATATAACTGAAAATAATATTAGTTTTAAAAAAACACGCCTTAAATTATTGTATTGTCATCGGTCCGCGATAAGTCTACAAAGTTTGAATGAAATCTGATTATTTGAAGTGGATCAAAATCAAGTCCAAAGGAGTCGGTTACAAACAAACATGCATAAAGGTGAAGCTAATAAAAGCGTGTTAAAAATCTCATCCAAGTAAACAAATTGCGTATTTTGAAGTTTTTTTTTGTTCTTTTACTATAATTATTACCATGTATGATCACATGGAGTATAGTTTTGCAATGAAGTAGTTGTGGTTAACTTTATTAAAAGTATTTATTGGTGGTAAATCATATTTGTTGAAGAAAAAGTTGAGATTAATAGCAAAAGTTTTAAATAAAAAATTATGATGAATAAAATCGGCCAAGTGCGAGTCGGACTCGCGCACGAAGGGTTCCGTACCATTATCTATAAAAAACGGCAAAAAAATCACGTTTGTTGTATGGAAGCCCTCCTTAATAATATTAATTTTATTTTAATTTAATCATTTATTTTTAAAGTGAACAATATAACACAATATTCAGTGAATATTTCAACCGTCTACTTGTTGGCGTTAGCAATATCGAGCAAAAAAATCACGTTTGTTGTATAAATATTCATTTAAACAATAATAAATATTCTAAATAATAAAAATATTCTAGTATAAATATTCATTTAAACAACAACCCCCCTTAAATATTCATTTTATTCTGTGTTTTAGTATTTGTTGTTATAGCGGCAACAGAAATACATCATCTGTGAAAATTTCAACTGTCTAACTATCACGGTTCATGAGATACAGCCTGGTGACAGACGAACGGATGGACAGACGGACGGACGGACAGACAACCGAGTCTCAGTAATACCCAAACCCAAACCCTATTGGGTCCCGTTTTTACCGTTTGGGTACGGAACCCTAAAAAAATGCGTAATTTTTGATGAAAAATTTATTTGAATAACATTTGGTATTAATATCCTGTTTATTTGATTTTGTTTATTTATTTAAGGATCATTGCTGTCTACATTTCATAATTCTTTTTAAATCGTTACTCAACGTTGTATAATCTTTCTTATTATTTCCTGTAGCTACCATTGCAGGTTCCCATCAATATTCCGCCGTTGTTAGGGTTATAATGTCATCGACCGAACACCTGCGCCCATCTTTCAATCGAACTCTGCTTTATTCGAATTTCGAACTGAATAACAATATCTACTTAGGTTTTCGTGAATGTTTTTTTATTGAATAGCAGGAGTCAGGAATAAAATTATTCGACAAAGATCGAAAGTGACCGACGTAGCAATGGGTTAGGAAGCTGAAGTGGCAATGGGCTGGCCATATTTGTGGAAAAACCGACAACCTCTGCGGTAGAGCTAAGATCACGCACCGGCAATCGCAGCGTAAGGAGACCGGCCACGAGATGGACATATGACCTCGTCGAAGTGGCAGGATGACGCTGGATCCAAGCCGCTTCCAATTGGTCTTTTTAGAAATCCATGGAGGAGGCCTATGTCCAGAAGTGGAATTTTTATGGCTGGCATGGTGCTAATGATGAGGATACCGGCGTAGATCTGCAAGACTTGTGGATATCGTGAGCGACCTCTACGTACATAGGAAACGTTGCTCAAAATGATTGATTGTAGATATTGATAAATTTGTTAAATCTCAACAAATATTTATTTTTGATGTCCCTGGAAGGTTCTCTTCCCCATCCACTTCGACGGGCTTAATATATACTAAATTTAGATCGAAAGGTCGTTGGTGCGATTTTTATTGAAGCCATTAAAAAGTTTGGAAATGGTTCAAGGTTGATTGGTTTTTCGTTTGATCGGAATACATTTTAGCTGGAGTGTTATAACGGTAGACTCTTTTCTTTTCGCCACTGTTATTTAGAAAATATGACGTTAATTTATTTATTTAAATGTGTAGCTCCATTTATCATGTTATGCTTTTTAGCAACCGTTTAATTCCTTCTCCCTGGTGATATGTGGTTTCAAAATATACGATCGGCTGCGGCCCTCGGAACGCTAGCTTTAAGTTATAATAGCGTACAACAACAGTTATCGATAAATCGATACTTGATAACAGTCATTCGTATTGCACTCATTAATTTTTCACTCGCCATTAACTTCATAAATTAACCGTAATTTATCGACCTTTTATAAATAAACTACCTCTATATCAAAGATATTGTTTTTTACCGACTTCAAAAAGAAGTCGGTTAACAATTCGTCGGTTTTTATTTTTTTATTACAACGAAACAAAACGGAATAGCATACTTTGAAGTCGGTTGTTTAAGTTTTTTAAACTATAAAATTATTATTTATTTATTTTTATGTATCGACGGTGTGTATTTATGCTTTCTGGTGTAGGTTTGATTCACTGCTCGACAGATGTTTGAATGAAAAATCTTACAATTCCTTCTCTACTGTTATATTTAAGTCGGTTAAAGAATAACACAGTACCAAATTATTTACACACTAAAAATGTTATTGTATACTGTTTAAGTTTATTTATCTATTTTTATTCTACTGTTTATATAATTGATAACTTTTGGCGTTTATAAAAGTTTTAATATCAACAAAACGTGATAAATAATTTTAAAGATAATTATACTAATTAGTATAACTCAAAATGTACTCAAGTGACGGTGATTTTTCTGTTAAGTAGTAAATACATATGATGCATAGAAATACACCCAAACACAGTACAAACATCCATGCTCAGCAGAAATGTTTGGGGATGGGTGGGGATCGATCCCACGATATACAGTTCGGACGGGAGACGTACTACCACTGAGCCTTAAGGCCTGCCACGGAATGCCATTTGTTTGCTCCCCAAATCGTACATTTCGACAAAACGTGAACGATGGGGAGATACGCCTAACCTGGCCTTGTCTTGGCCTTCTAAATCATGAGGTAACCTACCTCATGCTAATTCGTGCCCGTTTCATGTCACTGTTCTTGGGGAAGCTCGTACTCCATCCGTATTATTGGTTGTTGGATAAAAGTTATGGCCGTAAGACTGCTTCGGAGGATCTGTCGTAATCAATGACAGTTTGGTCATGATACGTATTTTTGTCGTATTTAAGAATTATTACTTTAATAAAATATGAATTACTGATAATAAACAATACTATTTATTTTAAATTAGAAATGGTTCCAGCCGCGAGGTGAATAAAAGATAAAAACTGTTATGCTTGATACGCTGTTGAGTGTACGTTTTTTAAGAAAGTATGCATAAAATCGCTGTAAAAGATTGTTATTGAAATGTGCTTTCTTTAGAATAATTCTAGAAAAATAACTTTTTTTTATTACGAAAAAGTTTGTTGAATTTTTGAATTTTTGCAAGAGAAGTGTTATTATTATTACGAGAAAATTCGTTCAATCAAAATCGGTCAATCCGTTCAATCGGTCAATCATACAAACATTCATACACTCGAAAAACATAACCCTTCTTTTTACACAGTCGGGTAAAAAAGGTAGCATAAAAAATTGTTTAATTTTTAGCTAATTCCGTACCAAACAAAGATTTTTCAAATTTTTAACACATATAAGAAATAATTTCTAATATGTGCCTACTTAAAAGAAATGATTAATTTTGAAATAATTACGTACCAAACAGAAGTTTTTGTTACTTGTAACACTTAAGAAATGATGTTTAATTTTTTTAGCTAAATTAATGAATAAAAACAAAGTTTTCACATAGTTTCATTTAATTTTTGTATTTTTCTCTCTCTCTCTCTCTCTCTCTCAATCTCATAATTTTGTGGTGTACCACTACATTTTGAGATTCAACATTATGAGAATTCAACATTTTGAGATTCAACAATTTGAGATTCAACATTATAAGAATTCAACATTTCGACATTCAACAATTTGAGAATTCAACATTTTAAGAATTCAACATTTTGAGAAATCAATTGAGATTCCACAATTTGAGAATTCAACATTTTGCGAATTCAACATTTCGAGAATTCAACATTATGGTCCGGAAGGAAATAATCGTTCTAAATTTTAAACTCTCACTAAATCATAAATTAAATAACGCTAAATGTTTCAAAGTACCCGCATATTTACATTCAAAGCTGTCTGAATATTTGATCAGTAGTGAATATTGTACTGAAGTACCACAACGTAACTCTTGCAACTCCGGGTCGTAGAAACTACTGAATAAGCTATGACGCGGGTCAATGACACCGGCTCTGTAAATACGTTCAGAGATAGGTACTTGTCCTACCTCGAGAGTTCTAACTGTCCTGTTTTCGTCTAGGATTCTACAAACATTCCTGGATAAACAAGGAAAAATGTGTTGGAAGTGGATTCAGTTCTTCGATGCTTTCTTTAGAGATTGGTTATCTCTAAAGAAAATACTGAAGAACTGTTACTCTAAGAATGTTCTCTAACATGTTCTTTTATTTCACGGTTGAGAAGTCGTACTATAAATGTGGAATTAAAACGCTCAGTTAGATCTTTTGGAATATCCAATCATGAAACGATGTAGCTTTTTCATGTTTCTGACAGTCTGATGGAAGAATGGTCATGATGGTATATAGTATATGGTATACATAGCTTGAGAGTTTTCTTCGGTTCTCGGAGAATAAACCAGAAAAATAAATGGACAAGTGCGTGTCGTGCCCCGCGCAATATAGGGTTCCGTAGTTACACATCGTAATTCAGGGTATCTTGTTTGATACTATGAACGTACGAGTTAACTTATTTATAATGAAATATTCAATTTTTTACTTCTCTAAATACATTTTTACATGTCCATGTCATGTACAATCGACTATTACTCGTTAATTTGTAAAACCTACTTAGTTTTCCTTATAATTTCCTATTCAACGATACCCCACACGATAGGGTAGATGAAAAATAATTATTCATCCCCACTTTACATGTACCCCTAAAAAAATGTTAAATGTCAACATTTTATTCTACGGTTTTTTCCGCATGATTAATGTGTATGTCCATACCAAATTACAGCTTTTCAGTACTAATAGTCTTTAGGAAAGCTGCGGACTGACAGACAGACAAAGACAGACGTGCATGGCGAAACAATAAGGGTTCCTTGTTTACTACGGAACCATCAAAAAGGGCAAAATATCTAATTCCGTTGATTATTAAGTAAACCCGTGCCCACTACGGCACTTACTCAATTCAATCACTTAGCAAATTACTCGGTGAACTTAGTTTCATCGCGCCGATATTGGGTTCGTCGAATTAGGCTAAGTAGATATTGATTACATTTCCAATCCGTATGCAATCAAGTATTCGCTTGAAAATCTTATTTACGTATATTTCAAAGAAATAATATTATTATACGATTTTTGTATTATATTACTTGTTCCACGAAAAGTAGACCGCGCGAGCACAGTTTGTACTCGTGAGGTCTACCGCTCCTATTCGAAATTGAAACGTTCAAAAACTGAGAAATAATTTACACCTTGTTAGCTAGTCAGCAGCAAAGCAATACTATCTATTAGTATTTCTACCTACGCGAAGATAGTTGTTATTTCTAACATCAGATATATTCCACAATATGCAGATACGTTATGCAACGATTAACGGTGTAAACATTTTAATTCGCATCATTATGCTATTTATCCGTCTACAACTCCCATGTTACCAGCCGCGCTCTGGCTCATCGCCAATTGTTTTGGATTTGACTGGAGTAGTGAAAATTGGCTCAATTGCTTTGCTGTGGCCAGTCTTCCTGCTTCCGTGATTTGTTTGTCAACTGCTTGTTATGCCATTAACGTGTCTGAATTTGTTGCGCATATAAACAGGTACACAAATGTATTATATGCCCGTTTTTATCTAGTCCTTTCAACTGAACGTCTTGTAGCTGTCACTGTCAAGAATGGTGAATATGCAAACGTTTCACTCAACGTCAAAGCTCTCTGTGTCAAAAATTGACATGAATGACGTTGCCTAGGCGATTTTTAGCCAGCTACGACGAAGTTAAAAGGAAGGCTAAAAACTAATTAATAAAAGCTTAGTTTGTTTTTTTTAGCTTCGTCGTAGATTCAATCCATTAACTTATCGGTTATCTTTTTTGCGTTACTGTTATTATTCAATATGTTATGTTATTCATATGTTTTTAGTATATCTGATATTCTTATTGTTTTATATATCTTGTCCATATTTAGACGTTGAATATACATATTATCTGACGTATCTTCTCAATGTTTAGAAATTTCTTAGATAGACATAATTGTGAGATTAAAATTTTATTCATAAAAACATAAATTATTTTATAAATTTATATAATTATATTTTTCAACTAATGGTATACGCGTTCTTCATTTTTCTTAGACACGAAAAAGCGATACTGATGCATGGCAGATATTTTAAAAATCTGAACGGGCGTTTAGCTGTTCCACTGCCTCTCTCCCCGTTTCCGCACCGCAGCGTCAGTTTGGCTCTGTAATCTGTAATAACACTGAATGATGGCCAAGGGTTGCTAAAATGGATTTTAAAATACGGCAGCTTAACATCAGGCGAGTTGGTGGTCAATCGTAGATCAATAATGTATAAAAAAAAACTACCAATTGAGCTTTTTTAGGTGCTGGCAATTGTTAGTTGATAAATACTTGATAATTGCGTCAACTGAAATTGGTTCGTGTGCCGAGCGCCTTAAGTTCTACTCGTTGTGAGTTCTACTTTGTATTTTTAAATGTTCAGTGGTTCTGCTAAAAACTTAACAATTATCTAATCGAAGTCAGACTCGACTCATTAGCGACGACGATAAGACAAGCGGTCGTTGCTCTTGTCTATTGTATGTCGCGCGATCACTTACTACTTCACAGATTTTGCTTTAGTAACACATGACATGGTATAGAAGTCCAGGGGCCCAATTCAGTTATTCAAGACCGCTCCATAGCCGAACCATATGTGGAGCGTTTCCCGACGGCCGCCATAGTTTTTTTGATTCAGTCACTTTTATGTAATACAATTGACACATTTGATGAAACGTAACACGTACTTCGCTCGTTACTAAATCAAAAAATGATAGCAGCCGACAGGAAATGCTTCGCAAAAGGTTCAGCTACGGATCGGTTTTGAATAACTGAATTGCCCCCCAGTTCTTTGGCCTAGCATGGAAGGTAGATAAACAGTTTTTAACCACGTTGTTATGTCACTTGTCAATGTCATCACGTACTTTATCTCTTCTGACAGGTGGAGGGACTAACTGTTTAACTTATTTCCGTCAATTGTTCAAGACACGCGTTTTTCGGTTCTTAGTTTAAGGTTATTTCTACAAAAATATTCGTAAATCGGACGTTTTGCATATTTTGTTAGCTTTCATAGAGTTTACCTAAATTTTAATTTCACATTGATACTTTCAATGTATTTGCATTCTAGATACCTGATTTTTAATACTTGTTTGTAAAAGTAATTTAAAAAAATCAAAACTGGGCGTCTACCTAAGCAGGTACGTAAACCAGCTATTTTTTGAGGTACTTTGTTAAATAAAAAAATAATTATTGCAAATGATTTCTAGTTTCTGCGTAATACGTGCACAAACATACATATACAAAAACTGTGCAGTTCTGACAATTACATACATACAGGTCGAATTGATAACCTCCTTATTTTGAAGTAGGTTAAAAATGAGTTAGGACAGTTAGGCATGTGAGCGACGTTATGTGGGATTTTTGAATGGAGGGGCTATATCAAACATCGTCTCAATATTTATAGTTTCGAACAAAAGTTTTAAAAAAACCAAAAATATTTAATTTCGTTTGAATTACATGTTTTTAGGGTTCCGTACCCAAAGGGTAAAAACGGGACCCTATTACTAAGACTTCGCTGTCTGTCTGTCTGTCTGTCTGTCTGTCTGTCTGTCTGTCTGTCTGTCTGTCTGTCTGTCTGTCTGTCTGTCTGTCTGTCTCCAGGCTGTATCTCATAAACCGTGATAGCTAGAAAGCTGAAATTTTCACAAATGATGTATTTCCGTTGCCGCTATAACAACAAATACTAAAAATAAAAAAAATAAAAATATTAAGGGGGGTCCCCATACAATAAACGTGTTTTTTTCGTATTTTTTTGCTCAATATTAAAAACGGTAACAGGTAGACGCTTCAAATTTTCACAGAATACTTACTTGTATATTACCTTTCAAAATAAATAATTAAATAACTATAAAGTAAATATTAAAGGGGGGCTCCCATACAACAAACGTAATTTTTAAGCAATTTTTACTCGATCTTAATTAACAGGTAGAAACTTGAATATTTGTAAGTAAATATTTAGAAATATATTAACTATAAAAATAAATACCTAATCTAATACATAAAAACTCACAAAATGAAAATAATCCGTGCATCTAAACGCGGTGCGAGCGCCGCGCCGCGGTGTGGTGGTGGCGCGAACGCGCGGGTAGCGGGGGAGGTAACATCACGGAGCGAGCCATAGCCGCGCGTATTCGCGCGAGCGTCGTCATGCTGCCCGGATGTGTATCGAAAACCTACCTATAAGTTTGCAATTTACTACTTGGAATTTCGTTGATTTCTCGTTATTTTATAAACAGAACTAAACTTTGTAGTATTATAGATGATAGTACGGAACCCTTCGTGCGCGAGTCCGACTCGCACTTGGCCGATTATTTTATAATTATTTTGTCTAAAAACCAAACTATACACTAAACTGATTTTAATGAAACTTATATGGAACCAACGTAAAAGTATAAAATATCCTTTCAAATAAAAAAATATTTTTACTTCTCCTTGTAAATGACGGAGTTAAGAGGTAACAAACATAAATAAATAGGTATACAACCGAATTAAAAACTTTCTCCTCCTTTTTTCAAGTCCGTTGAAAATTAAAATATTTTAGGACCATTGATTGCTCTCAATCATTAATCAAGATTAGTTGAAAATATGTCACACAAATAAAAACAAAATCAGAAAATTTATTTTAGACGACGCTTCGCTCGGTCAGTTACCACTATATGCAGCAGCATGTTGATATCGTGACCGTAGTGATGTGCCTTGACCGCAAGTTCGGTTAATCGATTTAGGTATATCTCGACAGTTATGCAAGGACTTTAGATAAACTCTTTAGTGTTATTCCGAGCCTGATAACTGTCACGGGATTCTCACGTGTCAATTAATGATACAATATCGGCAAATAAATCATGAAATTATTCACTATCTTTGTGATAACGGAATTATATGGTACACGTTGTTACAAATGACGCGATGAGTTTAACTGATATAATTCTTCTTTTTAACCGACGAAAAAACGGAGGAGTCGACGCATATTTAAATATTTATGCATGACCACGCATAACTTCAATACAATCATAATACAGAGTAGTCCGATTTGATAATTCTTTTTGTATTTGGTAGGTCATACTTAGATAGATAGATAGATGAACTCATCACTATACACTACTTTTCACTACTATTACTTTCCTTTTCTTCTTACTTCAGAGGTGGTCCCATTTAATTTTATCTAAATCGATGTAGTAGGTACTTTAGTTTTTATAACAAAATAACTGGCAAATTATCATCCAATTGCCTGTAGAAAAGTTAACAGCAAGTACAACAACGAGCAACAAAGCCAGCAAGTGAACAGTTGTGTTGCGTATTTTGAAGTCGGTTTTTTTCAGTTTTTTAAACTATAATTATATTTGAAAGGATGTAATTTCGGGAAGGTTCAGTGCCGTCATGAGATGCCCTTCAGGCTCCATCATGAGACCATCCGTGATAGGATATTATTGCATTATCATCGAAGTTTAAACACCAAATTTATTTATACATGGTAGAAGTCTCCAGATCCATCCATTCGGAAAGACCCATACAGGAAGCGCATTCCCTATTCTGGCGGTACGCACAATAAAAGGAGCACTTTTTTTTACGAAAGATAGATCTACGATTGACCACCAACTCGAGAAGATCGAGTCGACCGATTACGGCGAAGTCCGTACTGTCGGTCGCTGAGGAGGTTATTGTCTTCAAGGTATGCCATGAGATTCCTATTCAGTACACGCTCCATGATTTTGCACGAAATGGACGTAACCGAAATAGGCCTGTAGTTGGATCCTAAGATCAGCACGACTACCCTTTTTTGGAACAGGTTGAACGTTCGTACGAACATGCGTTTCATTTGAGTTTTCAGGAACGATGAAGATACTTTGTCTTCAGCGATTAACTTACAAACAACTAAGGGCCTTACCGAAAAATCTTACTTAACTTTAACCAACGTCTTAAGTACTCTGTCTTCTTTCCGCAAGTGTAATTACGTGTCAGCCAGAAGTTGACAAAATATGATATAATATGATACCGTTGATCCTATAGGATGAAATGAGAGTAAGTCACCCTCCTATTTTCATACCTCTAAGACCAGCATTACTTATGAATTGACCAGTGATCACAAAAAAATAATTTCTGGCGTATTTCTGGTAAACCGTAAAATACAGTTATAATACAAAACATTATTTATTTATTTATTTGATGATAGGCAAGCAGCAGATGCTGATGAGCCTATATCCTGCAGTGCAGAAATTTACTGGTTATCTTTTAGTATAATTTGTTCCTCTTTAATCCATTGATCCAGTTTATTTTTAAGAGTTGATCGTTTTTGCCGTGACGACATCTTCAGGCAACCGGTTCCAGTTGTGTACAACTCTGTTGCTTAAAATATGATGTGCAGTATTGGTCTGAGACGGTTCACGCCATACTAAGATGTTATGAACTTGTTCTTTAAGAAGAATACTTGCAATCAGCCAGTGTTAGATCCCACCATTTGTCGTATTAACTGCTCCCCCGGGTTAGGTTCTTATTACAACGGCCGGTGTTGTTGCTATTAATAGTTATTAGTTTCTTCTCGACCCTCGCTTCTGATATCGGACATATTTCTGTGAATTATGGTGCTCAGATACTTTGGGGGTAAAAGCGCTTGATTCTGTTTGCTATTGAATAATTGGAGCTTCGGGGATTATTCTAATGAAGTCCTATCGGTTTGGAATGATATATGTATTTTTAAATTATTAAATACTGCTGTTCTATTTTTAGGAAATTTCGTTAACGAAACATAATCGGTGACGATAAACTAGCAGCCATGAAGCTACTTAGTCTCGAGTACCGCCGTAAAGTAGCATGTCTGTCTATTTTCTACAGGATTCATTTCGGGGAATGTGCGCAAGAGCTTTACGACCTAATTCCACCCTCCGAAAGTCGGCGAATTACCAGTATTCCTCGTTGAAATGCTAAAAATCCGTACTCAGCGATATCGATCCACATTCCTGTTGCGTACTGCATAAGAATGGAATTCTTTGCCACCATCTCTGTTTCCTGAGACCTACAATTTTGGAATTTTCAAGGCTAGAGTGAATAGATATCTTCTAGATCGACAAGCTCCATCCTCGGGGACACCGCCGCTTTAACATCAGGCGAGTTGGTGGTCTATCGTAGATCTATAATGTATTTAAAAAAAACTTGGTACGAAACATATCACTTTTGTGTTTATTAATCTTCGTTTGTAATACGAATTTCTTCAATCATATTAAAATTTAGTTCATACCTATATATATAGTTTGAGATTAATTTACAAATATGTAATTTAAACTTAGTCAACTAAACACACGAATATTGGTAGAGGTCGTCTGGTCCCTTTTGACGATATGTATGTATGGGCAGGACATTTGCTAGGGCAACTCTCAGAATGCTTCTAATCTACTCAACAAATGTTCGAGACTTTTCTACCCTGATCCCGACTTAGGACTCTGGGGTCGCGAGATAACAAGAGTTCATTGAGTTTTTCTGGGAACTAAACAATATTAGACTTGGTTTTCGAGAAGGCAACAGCCAAAGGAGCCGATGCATGCTTTGTGGCTTCTTTGACGATTTTTCAGACGAATCGTACCGATTTGTCTTTATTTCCCGACTGCGTGAGAAAGAGGGTTATTTTTATCGAGTATATGTTTGAATGTATCTTTCTATATGAGCGCCTACAGCCTAAACGGCATACATACAACACTTACATTCACCTATGAAATTTGGCACACGTGCTTAGAAGCCCACATAGAGTAACATACATATATGTGAAAATTGTGCAATTCTAACAATATTACATACATACATATCGAATTGATAATATCCTTTTTTTACCAGCCCTGTTTGTACAAACTGTCCCACTGCTGGGCGCGGGCCATCTTCTCATTGTGAGAAGAGTAAGGCCATAGTCTGCCACGCTGGCCAAGTGCGGGTTGGCAGACTTCACACATCTTCAAGATCATTGAGAACTCTCAGACATGTAGGTTTCCTCACGATGTTTTCCTTCACCGTTTGAAGTTGGCGGCAATCAACAATACGCACATAACTTCGAAGAGATAGAGGTGCGTGCCGCGGGATTCGAACCCGAGACCTGCGGATCGCAAGTCAGACGGTCTCCCGACCAGGCTGCCGGAAACTTATCTCCTTTACTTAACTTTAATCTTCTTTTATTGTAGTCGATTAAAAAGAATCTTCAAATCGCATAATATTCAGGGCTAAAAAGACTGTTTCTCCTGGTGCCTGAAAAAAATGTGCAACGTAATGGCTAAAATTGTAATCTCAACGATTTTCCTAAAACGAGTAATTTTCTTCATTCACTAAATAAAATTGTATGTCAAATATATTGTGCTGATTCTCTTTCATATTTCGCCTACAACGCTAAATGGGTTGCTCAGTCGTGATTCGAAAAGAAAATGCTGAATGTTGGCTCTTAAAAACATAAGAATAAAACTTTTGCTCATTTCACTTAAAAAAATGGAGAGAACAGAGACTTTCCTTTTATTGAGATGGTACAATCTACGAGTATATTTTTGATCGCATTTGAGAATCATACTTATATTTTCAGAAGTTTGTTTTATGACTTCCATCTGCCTAATTATAATTATTCAAATGTCTGTCTCTTATCCAACGAATACACTTTTTATTGGCTGTTAGGGAATCGATGTCAATCCGGTTAGTCTAGTCGTGTTTGAGTGTGTAGAAAGGTCAGTGGCAAATCTTTCTATGTATATTACAAAATATACAACTATAGAATCTTTCTATTGTTGTACATTCTGTTTTATTGGATACTTCTTTATGCTCAATATAATTAAGTATTCATTGTCAAATTGCGATCTAAAATTTAGGGCTTCCATATTAGTATTTTGTATTTATAGAAGATATAATAAGATATAATTACATCAAAATAAAAATTCTCGTTCGATCTCATTTTCCTCGTTATTAAATTTCATCTTTTCTTTGACAGTGTTCTCCAAGGGGCAATGCGAGACTGGGCAGTACCGCTTCCTGGCAAAGACCGGGGGCTACGCCTGGGTTCAGACCCAGGCTACTGTCATCACCGACAAGCAGCAGAAGCCCATCAGCATCGTCTGCGTCAACTACATCATCAGGTAAGACTAGATTTTAGAATTTCACAGGAACATCTATAATCATACTTTTGTTAACATGTTATTTTCCTTTAACAGTGTTCAATACAAATATTTCAGCTTTATCGTTAAATGTATTGTAAAAATTTACCAACGGTAAGTGAATATTTTCAGTATTTTGTTCTGTTTTGTAAGTATTGAATGGTCTACCGGCGTAACCTAGTTTTCGTAATTCAGATATGTAGTAGTGCCTCATACGTAATACCTAGAACGTGGAATGAACCTATCGTTAAGTGTTATCTTGATGTAGCTACCACTCCCGCTGACTACCTCAGCACTTCCATTAGTTTATTACGCATCAATTTGCGATTCAGCACAGGGATCTTAATTGATAGTATAATGGATATAGTAAAATGTTGTTTCGCCCACTTATGGTGAATTGGGCAAATATTTACTGTTGTTAAAGAGAGTGATAACCTTCTGTATACATGAACTTTCTACGTACTTTACCTAAGCCATTGCTATCGTTGGTAAAAACCTTACGAATTTCGTCTCTTACTCTTTTTTTTTTACATAATTTTTTATTTCGATTATTTACATAGAATTTAAAAAGAAACTAACTCTTCATTTATGTATGTTATGTTATTGTTTTTTTGGGTTTTACGGCAATTGTGTACTACACTTTAATACCTTTTCTTGATTTATCTCTTATAGTCTGTTCATTAACGCAAAAAAAAGTAAATTAAATAACGGCCAAGTCCTAATCACGCCTTAATAAAGTGTTGGTGATCTTACCAAAAGCTTTTGTGATGTTTGATTGATATGCTAGCCACATAGAAACACGTTTCATCACTTTATTTCATATGGCCACTTTCCAAAAGTACTTATGTAAGTATTTCACGTGTAAGTATTGCCCCAAAATTTTCAATAGAACAAAAAAACTTCAAAAAAACTCTTAATTATGGTCAATTATAACATGTAATGTATATTAGCTAATGTAATTGGGGAATATCGTTTTAGTTAAATAAAATAAATAAATAAATAAAAATGTCTTAACCAATAAATTGGTGGTCACGTGGTTTAAAATCCAATTTAACATGCTAAAACTAGATCAGCCTGAATATGTTTAAGCCTACTAAAGCCTTCCACTCTCCGCTTAAAGTCAGAAGTTTGATGGAATTGGGTATGTAAAGTTTTTTTTTTGTATTTTTTTTATATTTTTATATGATAGAATGGATCATTTAGAAAAACTAATTTCAATATTTTTTTATTCTGTTCAGTACTTATTTTTTAATATTTTTTTAAAGATAAAATCGTCCGTAGGAAAGATGACGTCATCGTACCTACTGAATAAGATGTTGTGATAGCCAACATGAACTAAAAAATACATATAAGTCAACTTGACAGTGACATGTACCTATATTCGTTATTGTCTCTGACTGATACAAGAGATCATCGGTTTTTGTTGTGTTTTGAAAAAACAAATACGTTGTGTAAACATAAAGAATGAAAAAAAGAATAATTAATCATTAATATTGAGCTCGTTGTAATTAATTAATGTTTTCTAAGGTCTTCGCGATTGTGTTTGCGCATTAAATTAAACAAATTCACAATATTATTCAGAAACTACAACTGTGACATGTTTCGACTTTCGTGCCAAAAAACCTAATAAACTGTTTTTTTCAAGTAAAGGAAACCTTTAAAAGACTGGTGTGAACAAGTTGACGTAGACTAAGTTCCTGGGCGAAGCATTGATGCTGCAGTACAATGGACCAGAAAAAAAAAAAATAATGTAATGTAAATAAAATAATCTCATAAATAATTACAATGAAATTGGTATATAATTAAACACAATAAAATCATTTCAAAAAAGAAGTTATGTACTGTCAATCACTTTTATTTCATATCCTGGCATTGTTCATAAGTTTTATCTCATTAGCTCCTCGGATTTTTGCGATGTTGTTCTCGCCGCTAGTTGAGATGAACTCCAGAATGATAAGATTCTCAACCTTAGGTAAGTTAGCAGAGTCGGCACGTACAAAATTATCCATAATTTATCCAATCAGTAGGCAAACAGTTTCTTACAACAAAGCAGTGGTCAACGTAAATGCAGTATCAACCAAAAGGGTAGGAAAGCAAGGTCGTCGTAAAGATAATGAACAGAATTAATTAAATACAAATGAATAGAGTAGCAGAGCACCAAACACACAAAATAATTCTTTTCTTTGTTTATTTATTTTGGTATGACAGTTGTCATAGAGATATTGTCTCTCTTGTCAATGCCAATGCTGTCAGTTTCATCTTTGTTTACTAACTAAACTACATTTTATTTTACTACATTTTAGAGGTCGACTGAAGGTCAAATATTTTTTATATTTTCGCAAAAATTTGCGCGATCTCATCATTTTATGTGCCCTAAATAAAAAAATATGGTTTATAGACATATAATCTCGAAATGGTTTTGGAATCAGCATATGTTACATTTTTCTTTACATACCCAATTGCGAAACCTCTACAACTGTAACGGCCTTCTTAAGTTCATTTCGCTCGACAGATATAGTTAGGTATATTTAACGTTGTTTTCCGACAAGACATGCTATATACCCTGTCATTTTGTTGTGTGTAGCAATGTGTCAACATCAATGGAAACGTGGCCATCAATGGAATTCTATGGGAGCTTAGTTTCTAAAATACTCTTATTACTACAATTGGCATGGTCGAAATTTGTGATTTCGTTGTTGACTGTTATTGAAGCTGTAACTTTATTATATATAGATACTATTTCATAACTTTAAAATCCATTGCATCCTCGATATTATTACTAATCTTTATTGTTTTACCTAAGAATGGGCGCATCGTGTTGTGTTTTACTTGAAATAAATAGCCTATCTTGTATTTATATAATATGATTGTCTTTATGAAACCAAATTAAGTGTCGGAGGCAGCATCTAAATGTTTTGTTTTGAGCAAATAATTTGTCAACTACTGGAACCTAGTGACTAGAAATTCCGTACTTCTATCGTAAAGTATTTTAAGATATTTATTTTTAAATATTATAGTAATTCCTTGAGTGTTACTATTAACAATGTCATATCGTAAAATAAAAACTACTTCATCATCCTGACATTGAATTTTTATTAACTTACTTATATTAGTAATTTTAATTTATTTATTTTACTTCATTTACTAACAGAATATAGATAATACAAATCCTTACTAATACTAACAATAATATATGCCATGTACAAACATATGTGTCTTACAAAATAATTTCTAATGGTCCCCAAACTAGGCAGAGCCTGTATCTTGGGGCCCTTTTCTACGTGTTACATTTAGAATTTGCACACGACTACGAGATTTATCTGACTATTAACAAGTTACTTAAATTTATGAAGCAACATTATCTTATCTGATTGTAAATCAGAAACTATAAACTGCTCCATAAAATCTAAATAAATTTCAATGTGAGTGCAAATACTTAATCCAATTCTAAAACCATAATACACATATAAACCCTATAAGAATTTAGATTTTATTCAATATTGCAGCACGAGTAAACTAAAACAGCTATAGATTATCGGATATTATGTCAAATTGAAAATTAAATTAAAAAGAAAATTAAAGCCAATAAAAAAATGAGATAAGTCTGGTTAAATTAAAAATGTCAAAATCATATTAGGTTAAAAATCAAATCCATTTTGAAATAGAGATTACTTGTAACTTCATAACATATTTTTCCATATTACAGTAATTAATTGTAACCTTCAATAAGCAAATTATCTGGGTTAAATAACAATCGTGTGACAAACGCTTAACACCATCGAAATACCTTCGAGGTGCTATTCGTAAAGAATATACTGACAAATATTCCGACCTTTGACAGTTATTTGATCTACGAGATTAATCTTGAAATTTTAATTTCGTCAGGTGTTCCTCAGGGGCCTGTGACGGCTGTGTTAGGTCCGACGTTATTGCTTTATGTGCTGTTATGATGACTTGTTTGTTATTGAAGTCAGTAAGTAACTTTGGCAATAAACGAACGCTTTCATTACAGTTTTACGGCGTCTTTTCACTCGGCAATAATTTAACACTCGAGTGACGGCTTTCAGAATCCGAGAAAAATATTTTCTTCGTACGGTTTCAGCTCGGGCTTTTAATGGAGTTCCGTTGTACGGGATTGTTTTATTTTTTTATTTTTGATATATATATATAATATGTAGGCGTATCTTACTAAGGTAGGTTTGTGAAAGATGTGTGAACTTCAGGGGAAACGTTTTCCAAACAAAAAAATTTATCAACATCCAATGTTAAGTAGCTGAATATGTGCTCAGCAAAATGTTATGAAAAAATTGCAAATTAATTGTAAGTTACATAGTTAAAACCCTTATTTTCGAACTATAAATAGTTGAAATTATAATATTTTTCCATACAAAACAACAAATATTATTACTAAAAGAAAAGCAAAGCATCCCAATAATAAAAAAATATCCAATTACCGAGGACCCCATATTGAAATAATATATAAGCGTGCCAAAGAAATAAACATAGATACATATACCTACTTGAAAAATATTTCTCTCCCTTGGAAGTCGGGTAAACAATAACTATTTTTAACCATCCGTGGTGCAAATATGTAGAAACAGATATTTTTACAGCCATTACCTTCAAAAGAATTATCTACTGAACACATATTCAGATTTTTTATAGCTATTTAGAAATGTTCTACCTTAAGATGTGCCTGAAACAACACAAAGTATATCTAATAATTTATTAATATTGTGAGATTATTGTAATTGGTATTTTTCCGTTTTTATCGCAATAAGCGAATTTGAATTTTGAATTGGCATCTATTTTTTAACACGCTTTTATTAGGTCGACCTGTATGTACTTACGAGTACACTAACTATGTAATGAAATCTAAGGTAGGTAACTAATTTAACCATCTTCCAAGGATCGTAGCGTCATGAAAATTGGCAGCTGTATGTAGTTCTGATGACAATACAATAATATGGTACTGTCGAACTGATCTGATGATGGAGCCGAAAGATATGAACTAGAACTTCATGATGGAACATCGTATCATAGCTGTGTTTGGATTTGTTAGAAAAGTGTTGTAATGAACTTTGACCACAATAATTTGTAGCGTGTTTTTTAGTTTTTTAAACTGTAATTTATAATTATTATCATTCCCATTTCCATATCATTTCGAGAGAGTAACGTAAAATCGTGTTTAAAATTGTTCCAAAATTAAACTGTTTATTTGTAACTTCAACATTGTTCTCTGAAAACGTCTCCCAATGTCCGGTGGTTTTTTTTTTCCAACTTTCGTGACCTTTTCATATGCTAGGATTCTCGTTTCGGGGTTCAATCACGTTTTTTACAACGTTCTCCTCTCGGAAACGTCTTGTCACGAAATTCCGTCTCGTCGGGTGTGTTCAGTAAATCGCAGGGCTTTTATGGGCACTTCGCCCCCGTTTGCTGGGAAGCCAACGTTTTGGGGTCACGCCAAGCGCTATGGGGGGCATTAGCGACTGTTACTTTGTTAGTATCTGGTTGAGACGAGGCCATCTGATTTATAACACTTTTAGGAGCTTGAGGTTGGAATGAGCTAAATAATATATATTGTAAACAAAAGAGAATTTACTTCTCATGTCATTGGTTAAAGATAAAGATAATTTATTTGCAAACAACACGAGAATTTTATACGACAAGTGCATAAAAGATGTTACACTAAATTTAGTCGCTTAAAACCATGTTGTGCCGATTAGGCGTACAAATGTCAGGTAGACAGCATCATGCATAAGCGAAAAATTAAAAATAATTACGATTATTATTTGTTATTAGATTAAAACAAAAACCAAAAATATATAAAATATGACAAAGCAGAAGCAATAAAAGATACACATAATGTCAATAAAATTAAAATTTGTCATTAGTGTTCGAGTGCTTATCTATTACTATGTTACTTATATAAATCATTTTTAGCTTAATTTATTTTTAAGTTACCCGTGCACTCGTGGGATTCGTCTTCTCGTGAATTCATGAATCATATCCGATACCGATGATATCCGGACGAATATTTTGATTCCAATACACACAACAAGATTCTAATATTGCTATGTCATGTTCTGGGGATAAGAAGGCAAGATATGAGAGAGGCCTATGCCCAGTGGGATAGAGAAGGCTGCGGATTATGATGTTGATGATGCGATTTCGTTTTAGTTGCACTAACATCGCACATTTCGATGCTGATTATAAAAAAAAAGTTTCATATAAAACTTAATTTTTTTTTTAGTAAATATATTGAATCAGGCGTTTTTTTTTTTTTTTTATCAGCCCTGTTTGTACAAACTGTCCCACTGCTGGGAACGGGCCATCTTCTCATTGTGAGAAGGGTTACTTTGGGGAATCAGGCGTTACTTTGCGGAAATTCATATTTAAAAAATTAAATCTAACATATATATCTAGTGTTTCCGCTTCGAGTAGGAAACACACTAGATATACAAGTTAGATTTAAGTTTTTTTTTATTTAGTAATTGAAAAAAAAAACGCCTTCGTGTGACCATTATCTCATGTGATGAAAAAAACGAAGGTGTAATGCTAGTAAATAGGTATCTATTTATTCTTTTCTTGGATAAACAATTTGGGAAAGCATTTCAAACGGATGTCGTTCTAATTAGGGACAAAAAACGGACAGTCGTGTAGGTTCTCTTCAAACAATCTTATTGGCTGATGTTACATTAGTGAAATTAGTTTTTTTCGCAATTTCAACGGCATCGTGAAATTAGCGAATAAATTACTAATCTATAACAATCAGTTTTCGTACCCAAAACATATTCCGGATGGAATATGTAGTTTCCAAATATTATAAAACCATATTGTCAGTATAAAACCAATTTGTCCATCAATATCAAAGTATCTATCTAGCGAGCCATGACATTATTTGTATTCATAAGTTTTAAGTTGTTTTTGTATTTATCACGTGTAAGCTTGCAAAAGTGGGAATTGTTAATTTTATTACTGTCAACTTGGGTAACTTTGACTCCATGTGAAACATTGTACAAACTAATTTTATTCTTATTCGATGGTTCTTTATTTTTTCTCCAAAAGATTTGTTGTCGAAATAACTGTTAATTAAGTAATTTGACTATTAATATTTTGGGGAAATATCAAGAACCTCGAATAAGGCTATGTACAATGCTTAACACAAAGTTGCCCACATTAATAGTACCTTGAGCAATTTCTTATTTAACCTCTTCGCAAATTCTAGTACGAAACTTTTTTACGTACGAAGTTTTTTTTTACTTCTATTATTCTTTACTTATTAATCTATATTTTGATTCATTAAGTCAGTTTCTAACAGAAATTTAAGGGTAGCGTTAAGGGTCATAAAATTAAAAATCTAAAGAATGCGAGCAAAATGTGAATGTTCTCGAGGGTCGGCGTTTTGTACGGTTTCACCTTTCCTGTAATTTTCTGTTTACGACCACTGAAATATTCACAAAACATGCAAACGTGCTTTATTATCACGTTCACCTTTAATTTGGCATTTATGTGATACTTACTCCCATTATTTTTATGCGTCTCGTTAATTTGACCGCTTATTCATTTTCTTTTAATGTTGCAGTTTTAACGAAAAAACTGAAAAAATAAAACGCTCTTTTGAAATACAAAAGTAATTACTTTTGTATATTTTTTTTGTATTTCCATTTTTTGCAACTTTAGACTTTTTTATTCGACGACAGCCTTGCGCTTGACCGTCAACTCACCTGGTGAAATAACACTTATCATGTTATATCTAAGTTGAGCGATCAGCAATTTCGAGATCAAACTCCCTTTGAGTTTATGTCCCCTAAACTCACAGACACACAATTTCGTGATCAAACTCCCTTTGAGCTTATGTCCCCTAAACTCTCAGACACGCGATTTCGTGATCAAACTCCCTCTGAGTTTATGTCCCCTAAATACACAGACACACAATTTTTTCGCTACGCTTTGGCCTAAACTCAAGAGACTTGCGGTAGCCATTGAATAGTTGTACACAAAGTAGCAAACTAAGGTGTTGTCGTTCTATAAATATTCACCCTTCTCACAATCAGAAGATGGCCCGCGTCCAGCAGTGGGACAGTTTGTACAAACAGGGCTGATAAATAAAAAGAATTACAGACCTTGAAGCTCAAGGTCACGCAACGAGCTATGGAGAGAGCTATGCTCGGAGTCTCTCTACGAGATCGAATCAGAAATGAAGAGATACGTAGACGTACAAAAGTCACCGATATAGCACAGCGGATTAGTAAGTTGAAGTGGCAGTGGGCAGGGCACATAGCACGTAACTGATGGCCGATGGGGCCGAAAGGTTCTCGAGTGGAGACCACCTACCGACAAGCGCAGCGTAGGAAGACCAGCCACGAAATGGATAGATGACCTCATATAAGTGGCGGGAAGACGCTGGATGCAAGCCGCTTCCAATCGGTCTTTTTGGAAATCCATGGGGGAGGCCTATGTCCAGCAGTGGACTTCTTATGGCTGAGATGATGATGATGACAGACCTTGAAATCGATAAATTTTCAAATCTGGTTTAAGGTCTTCTAGTTGGTGAGACGTAGATCTATTTCGTATAAAACTAGTAGTTCTACAAACAGTAGACCTCACGAGAGAGCTTATTTTAAGCTCACCTTGGGTCATCTGTACATAATACCTACATAAAGTTGGCTTAGCACATCCACGCGCCCTCACTGTTACACGCAATCTCAAGTTGGTTGTCATATCTCGAAAACCACTTGACCAATTGTGTTCATTTTTACCACAAATTGTAATAATTGTGTACTTTATCTACCCACCAAAAAACAATGAAATCCTTAAATCTTTTTATGGGAACCAGCCCTCCTATCAAAAATCGCGGACGACAAAAAAATAATCATAGAACATATACGCCAATGTTTCATCGAAATCGGTTCAAAACTACGCCCTGTAGGCGAGTACGAACATACACACTCACAAACAAACTGACAGACGAAAGAAAATTTGGCCAGTTAATGCAGAGACGCTTCGCTCGCTCCTCGGTCAAAAAGTCAGAAATAGGTTTAAATAGTTTTTCAAAATTACATACTGAGTTATGATTAGACACAGGTGACGCTACAAGCTTGCTAAATAAAAAAAGTTTGTTCAAACAAATATCTGTAATAAATGGAAAGCACTCGGCGGCAGCACACACCTAAGGGTATTCTGATGCGGGAGAGATAATTACCAACGTTTTGCCAACTCGGTTATCCAACCACCCTTGGCACTAATTTGGATTTCCCAACGTCGTTCACCTTTATTACAATGTACGTTAGGGTTTATTCGTTCATTATTATTGGAGCCTCTTAAGTCTTTTTCGAAGATTTTGTTGTAATTATAATTTTCTTGCCACTTTTCTGAGTGTTTATTTTATATATGATAAGTTTTTGTTTGGACACTTGTTAAGATAAACATTGTCGTGCGCTCTTCCGTACAAAAAGAAGAACTATTTTCTAATCCTAAACGTGATCCGTTTTCGATGATTTTTTTTTATGAGATGTAATCATAAATGGATATGCCTCTACGGTTTGATTTTTTTTCATTTCATTATAACTACGAAGTTAAAACACAACATTTTGAAAATAATCGTAGGTGCATAGCTATTAAGGGTTCCAACCATATAATAATAATTATTGAAATCTGATAAGGTAGAAAACAGCTTTCTCCTGTTGTTTTGAAAAAAATCGTAATGTACTGGTGAAAATTGCTGCGATCAAGCGTCTTTACGATTAGAGATTTATAAATACTAAATTATATCTATCAAGAAAATGGAATACGTCTCCTAAGAACGTCTTTTTAGGAGACATATTCCACTAAATTATTATTTAATATGCCTATGAACCGCATAATTAGGATTATTATTACGAATCGTACATATTAATGTAATTATGTGTAGAAATTGAATAAACCGAATATTCAGAAAAACTGTTTTCTCGCTACGCTGATATAATATAGTCATAATAATTGAAATTTTCATATTTCAATACTAACTAATGATATGCCTAATGCCTACCCTAGGAATAGGGTAGGCATTATAGTAGGCATATCAGAATCACAAAATTCAGCGAAAGCCACTCACTATATCAGCATGATTTCTGCTCAACATAATTTCACGTTTGAGAATCATTAAAGTTGTGAAAGCGAGAAAATTGGTATTCATATCAAGAAATTGTGTAGTTTATCACTTTCTACGATAAGACAGTGAAGTTATCTTGTTTCTGTAAAACGATACTGTGTTGACACAGTAAACAAAACAGCAGGAACACTGCTCATCACATTCATAATACATTTTAGATCTGAACTGGAAATCGACGAAAGTAATAGACCATATCAAATACTTTCAACGGAAATTATTTTGAATGCCTGGGTACTTTGTAATTACAACTTTTCGAGGTAAAGCGATAAATATGTATAACCTTTTTGCAAAGTAGTCTAAACAATACTCACCAAGTAGTTTTAAATTACAGCATTATCTACGGATGGTAGGGACCATATGCGTGTCTCGACCATATGCGTGTCTCGACCGGTATTGGCCACTTGTTTTTTATTGAGCCTGTTTTGGCCAGTTTGTATCAGTTATTTCATATGTCATCACGTGTGTCATCTTATCCTCTGTCGTTCCTATTATTAATGGATACATGAAAAAGTGACATGGTTTATTGTGTCCCGTTAAAATGTAGAATACGCTTCCTAGCCTAGCAGAGAAGAAAACCGTTGTTTTGTCTGTTGTCAATGCCAGTACATACTTTATTTCTCCTGGAAGGAGGATAAAACGGTAAAAAGACTATTTGTCTATGTTCAATGCTAACATGTAAACGCAGCTTTGCATATTATCAGGAGATTTGGCAGTCACACGCAAACCTATCTGAATTAAAATTGAATACAAAATCAATTCCAAAAGAGTCAAAATATATCCGATCTATATCTGAATTATCATAAAACAAACGTTTTACTGTTTATTTTCTGTGAATCTGATGCATTTGTTCTCATGCGTCGGGGTTATCTAAGGGCGAAGCTATGCTAAATGCAACCTACTTTACAGTCTTTACCAGTTGCCATGTTCAGAGTTCTAGTCACTGTCGGTATTTATATACCTATACCTATTTATATTTATCCGTAATCTATTTTGCCTCGCTCTATTTAAAAATAACCATTCTTATCACACTTTCAGTCAGTAACAGCAATCTCATTTGATTTTAATACAATTCTCGTAGTTACGTTTACTTAGGTCAAATGCAAATCCGTTTATCTGATGCTAATGAATTTACTTTTCGCTCTAATTTTATTGTTAGTTTTGACTTTACCTTTTCCATGAGGTATATGATAAAATATGTTGAGAACTGGAAAGTGTCCCTTGAGTATTTTTCTTAAGTAGGTACGAGCATTGGAGTACGGGCGTTCGCAGGGAGGTCTCCTAGGACCTGTTTAATTTATACTCTATGCGAATAATGCCAATCATAATTAATAACCCTCTGTATAAAGGTTATACGCACGGAGGTGAAGTGAACGGCTGTCATGTTAGTTTGTGATTTAGAGATATGTTATGTGTGCCCTGTGAATGATTTATTATTAGATTGTTAGTAAAACTGATAAAAAACTACTTCATTTAGTAGACGCGGAATAGAAAAAAATAAATAACGGATGATGAAATGTTCATAGAATCTTCCTTGTTCATGAAATTTTCATCGTGCCTTTTTCCTAATAAAAGAAAAATTATCGAAATTGTCACAGACAAAAACATGAAACGATTAAGTTGAGGCATACATTGTGAATTTATGTGATCCACCGACGGGTGACCTTTTAAAACCTTTTATAGGAAATTAAAAAAAAAAATGCAAAATTATGTAGTAATTACTGAAATATGTTTTTATTTTAAGTAAATCGTATTAAATAAAAAAAGTTAGTTATTTACTTATAAATTACATAAAAAACAAATAACCTGACAAGTCTCATCATATTTTGCGTAAATACTTGCATTTCCATTACACGGGAGGAAATATGTTTTGGGTATTCGATTATTATGAGTTATTGTTTTTGTTTATTTATTTATTTATGGCTGCTGCCCCTTATTAGAGTGGAAACAATTTTGCCAACGACAGTGAAGAATGAGTCAAAAAGACGGGAGTAAAAAAATACTAAGCTGATGAACTAACAAAAAATTACAGGAGTACAACTAGCACTTGATTCTTTTTTTTTTTTTTTTATACAATAATAAAAAAAAAATTGAAAAGAATGCAGCCTCAGTTGACAGTCAATTCACGTCCTTGCTTAGACATTTACTATAATCACTGTCACTTACATCACAGTCAGACAAATTGCGGAACGCGGACACCGGGTTCACCATGAAGTAGCATAGTGTGAAAGTCATTAAAAATCACATCATCCACAGATAAAACGATTAAGAGTAAACACCTGGACACATTCGTGTCGCATAAAGCCGTGGATTGCACACCGTCGCCATTTTCACATATGTGGGTCAATGTTAGAACTAGCTTACTAGTGTATCGATTAATGCATATGAACAGACACGCCTCGCTTTTCATATAAATAGACTGCGTAAACTGTCTGTCTGAAACAATCTACGTACTACGAAAGATTGTATCAGGTAGGCAAATGAAACTAGTAATTGTTTGCTTGGTCAATTAAAATAATATGAATATTTCTAAACATCAATATTATTTGACAGCAAAATGAAATATCGTGAAACTCTTAAAATCATACAAATATCTTGACAAACTTCACTAAACAAGTACTCATTGTGCCACGTTAAGAGATATATGAGTTTTTGATGAGCACAAACCTACATACGTCATTCATAATAATTTATGTTCGAGTTACTCTCGTATATGTTTATATTACATTTCACAAAAATATAGCTAAAATAAAACACAAATAGCCCATATGATTAGGCTATCTCTTGGTAAAATTTTATTTTAATTGGGCTGTAAAAATATAATGAAACGAATGAATAAGCTGTGCCGCCGTACCTCTTCTAGGTGTTAAATAAACAAAGCTATACCAGTACACAGGACCAGAAGATTCAAATTCATACATTATACTAATGAATGCGGATTGTTTCATTGTCTAATGGCTTAAACTTCATCTAATTTCTTAGTTCCATTATTCCTTTTAAATTCCTAGTTCCATCAGTTTTGACTACCATATTCTTTTAGAAAGGAAAGCCAATCTATCCTATGTGAAGCTATTTTAGTGTCGTCACATATTTCACACGCTATTTTCTTTATAGCGTCGTTTCCCAAAATTACTACCGATTCTTGATCGAAATCGATGTCAGCATTGAAACCTATCAGACTGTTTTCATGTAATTTGAAAAGAAAGCTTTGCCTACAGACTTTTTGGAACTTATACAGTGGATGTTCTTGTGTCTCTGTCCCTTCATTAGTTTCTCTCAATTATTCCACTGAGATTCTGCGGTCGCGGGTTGGTTTAAGCAACTCAGGCGAATGCACCTCCCTCCCCTTTAGGTCATTCACCCCACCTTCCTACTACCTAGTACTTCTCAGAACATCGTATTCCTTTTCAGCTTGAATGTAGAGCGTGGGTGTCGGTTCGTTTGTTGAACTGGCTTTGTGACATAAGTTGGATCTAGACACACTGCAAGCACATCTGTCTAATCGTATCTATTCTTTATCACTGTGGTATTCCTCAATATTGTGACTCTATGGGTCATACCGAAAAACTTTACTCAAATTTAAGTAATGCTCAACATATTTTGTCATCTTCTCGCTGACACGTAATGACACATGCGGAAATAAGATGGAGAATTTGAGACATTTGTCAAGGTTAAGTAACGTTTTTCGGTAAGGCCGTATTTGTTTAGTCTAATAATAGTCGAGCGATCATAGATGAGAAAATTGCAATGCGAGTGGGCTGATAAGGTTCAATAGACGTGGCCATTGTAAATAATTGTGGCTCGCTAGCCCGAGGCCTTGAAATCTTGTTAAAGATATCTTCGTCTTTATTCTCAATGTGCAACAGCTTTTCAATTTAATTTATTAATATTATGTCGTAGTGCAAAGAATACATGGCAAGTCTCAACATATTTTTATTTGAAGAAACGGGTTACTCACGTATGCCGAAGGAGGTCTCGTCTGGTAACAGACGAGACGTCTAATAAAAAATGCTACTACAACGGCTTTTCTAGTTTTTTTTTATAATTATATTTCTAGTTGCGCTGTTGCTTGTAACTCTGTTTGTGAAACTCATTTTTAAATAAACTCCTTTATCCGCATTATATATTAGTCTACAGTCGCTAACCTATTCTCATGTGTGGTAGTAATAAATAATTTCAAGTCACTTTAGCCTCCTCTATCTCTAATAGCATAATAATTATGTAGTTATATTATTCTGGTCAATATTAGCATGTCTATATGCTTTAACTATAGCCTTAATGGTAGACTATTTCTGAACATGCTTTAAGTTAATGAAACGGTCAACGACACTAAATTCTTATCGATTTCAATCGTCTTCACGATTAACCTAAACGGAGTTCTAGGTTTTAGGTTTTTGTTATATCTTCACCTTAACATGCCCCACAAGTCTTCGATATTATCTTCGAGATGGATTTCATACCGTGGTATTCATTTGCCTTCAAACATAATTAAGAAGCTATATGGATTCGACTTTTTGTATATGGGACACGTGAGATTTCATTATAGACATAAACATTGTTGTTAATTATTCTCATTGCCACAATTGTTGGTTGGTCTAGAGACGTTGACTGATTTGACTTTTCATTTGTAAAGTGTCGCGTTGGTCTACCGCAGCTGCTTGTCATTGATTTATATTAATATCGTGGGCCGTGCCTTGAACCTTTGT
Source organism: Lycia hirtaria (assembly GCA_947563715.1). Classification (NCBI taxonomy): domain Eukaryota; kingdom Metazoa; phylum Arthropoda; class Insecta; order Lepidoptera; family Geometridae; genus Lycia; species Lycia hirtaria. Next base: position 2,624,746 of record OX387385.1, on the reverse strand, counting down.
GTCTATATTTTGTTTTAGTATCACTATATTTATTGTTAAAATAAATATTATTGTTGTTAATGCATCTGCATCTACAAAAGTAATGCGTCTAGTGAAAACTTTTTGTATGCACTAACATGTTTTGAGATCAACTTTTGACGAATGATACTCACAACGGGCGTTTCAACATAAACCAGTCCCCAATAATTGCTCGTATGTCAGTCGATATCTCCACTCGAAATAATAATCATTTCCGAGTATTCGAACGTCGGCTCATGCTTTTTGATAAAACTTGATGCAGTTATCAGTGTCGTAATAATAGACTGTACCGTACTGTGACTGTGTGTGTGTGTGAGACTATGTAAGCTTAATCATGGGATGATTAAGCTTACATAGTCCTCTTTGATATTGCAACTAGTTTAAAGAAAAAAAAAACTCAAATAAAATATTGACCAGCCAGTGCCAGTGCAGAGCTAGTGTCTCAGATAGTTTTAAATAGATTTGAATGTATATCTTTTTTACTAGAAATTTAGTACTTCAGAGACGGGTGCCATAAAAATCGCCTTACCAGTTCAGTAGTTTTTTAACCAGCTTCTATCATCAGAGAAAATATTCCGTGCGCCTGATAATTGAAATATTATTTTTTTTTAATTATGATTATTTAATCATGGCTTCATGCATTTTTTCCTCATTTTTAAGGCACAGGCTACTATTTGTTGAGTCATCAGTGTCATTACACATGTTTTAATCATATCAAAAGAGTAAGGATTATCGTATTTTCTGTACCTACAGCTGTACATTACAACCGACTTTATTATGACGTAAGACCAAAAATACGAGATGGCTTTTAATCGCCACGTGGTGTATCTGGATCAAAGTAATGTTCCGGTTTCCGCATCAGGATATGACGCCGATGGTTTATAACGGTGATGATGTAAATCGTGCGACGACGGTGAAGTCACGTAGGCTGCCAGAAAGTGGGCTGGATGGGGGGTGGCGTCTGCGGGTCAGTGACCAGCACCAACGGCCTTAATTGCACAATAGCTTGCATTTCGCGAATGCACGCTGCATTCACCGAGTGCCAACGCTGAAGCTGACTGACCAATTAGCACGTTCCCAGTGTTCTCTGTACCGCTAACTGTCATAATTTCAACGATAATCGACTTGTTTATCGAGGTCGAATTAGTTTCATGTCATTGAAACGACACAACATACATTTAACACATACAAAACCTACCCAATTAGTGGCCACAAAAGACTAAGTACATTTTGATGTGCGTAAAGTCAAATATAAACTTACTAAACTAGAAAGTTTAGATACACAAACATCGATTCGTGTCTCCAATCAAACCACAAAAAGTGATGGGACAAACACTTGTGTTCAAATTAAACTTTTGGATTCGACATGTTTGCCTTCCACTAAATCAATAACATACTGCGTTGTCAACGTTCATCTAGTCACGTACATAGGTAGCTGAGAATCTAATTGACGCATCTTTAATAGCTTCCACGAACTCTCTAGACTGATCGCGGTTTCTAGGCTTTAAGGTGATTCCTATTGAATTAAAATTGAGAAAATCACCGTCGTTTACTGATTCACTTGAAGTGTCTTAATTTCCTGTTAATTTGTTTGCATACTTATTTCTTGTGTTGCTATTCATTTCATCAGGGATAACATTCTGTTGGATTGCGTCATTTTATGCGAGGAGAAAATGATTATATGATATTCTTATTCACACAATAGTAATCGGATTAGGTAAGAACTATCAAATCTTCAATTTGAATCTAGATAAAATTGGATATTTCTAATTAATTGATATTTTTATCACATAATTGCGTCATACACCTTATGAAATTTTGCGTAATCCTTTTGAGCGCATGCCTCAAGCCTATTCATATAATAGTTCGAAACGGTGTGACCCCAGAGTGGCTACAGATTTTGTCAAGTTCACGTCTAGATCTGTTCTCTGAACATAAAGTGATAATTAAAGTAAATTAACTGCTGCTTTAATGCAGATTTTAAACACGAAGTCCTTTGAATCAATCTCATAGTTTCCAATATATATTAAATCAAGTACATTATCTGGATTATCATCAACCACTAAAACTAAAGAAGACAAATATGCATTTCTTGTGAAGAATTCCATTTTATCACCGTTTATCAGCATCACTGTACCGTTAAGATCCTGATTGGCACGACTATTTGCTCCGCAAATTGCAGTTGGTTTATGGACGTGGCCGATACTTGTGGTGATATTGTGCAGTAGCTCACAGCGCCATTAGTGGCCGAGATCAGATTACGGTGGCTAAATTGTGGAACAACGCGATTGGAGCACCGGCCCCAGGACGGATCGGGTGTCCTACTGTCTGATGATGGATTGATGAAACTAGGTACTGTGTTTACGATTTCATCGCTATGTTTATGTTTTCATACAAATATGTATAGTTTTATTGTAATCTAGTTTTTTAGGGTTCCGTACCTCAATAGGAAAACACGGAACCCTTATAGGATCACTTTGTTGTCCGTCTGTCCGTCCGTCCGGGTGTCAAGACCATTTCGGGAACGCGTGAAGGTATCGTGTTGAAATTAAAACTATATACGCAGAACCATAGTCTATTGCTGCAGAAAGAAAAATAAAATTTCTCAGTTTTCGTAAAAAAAAGTTACAGCCGAATATGTCGTAAAAAAACGCACATTTCGACACTCACAAGGGAATCAAAAGCTATGGAGTAATTCGCGTTGACCTTGACTATGGAATTTGGCAAGAAGCATCATGTTAGAGTCTTAGAATATAGAAAAATACAGAAACCGTGAACATGCTTAGAACTGAAGCGACAAAAACTACTCATATATAGAGTAGTTTGAAGCGCGCGCGATCAGTTGCTCTATGAACGTCTTAACGAGTGGCAAGCTTTGTTGGTGTTAAATTTAATTCAAATATGCCGTCATGTGTCGTTCCTACGTGTAAAAATACTGCTGGGGTGAAAAAAAAACACGATTGGATAACATTTCACGTGTAAGTAGCACAATTGACATTATCTTACGTATTTATTTAATAAATTGTTCGGTCTTTGATCATCGTAGAGAAAGAATCGTCCATTTTATTGGTGTTGCCAATATCAACGTTTTGATTTTCCTTACTTTTACTTGCTACCGATTTTTTTAGTTAGTAGTTTGTAAATTAAATGAGTAGGTATTTAAATATATTTTTATCCGATTAAAAATTAATTGGCCAAGTGCATGTCGAGTAGCGTTCAGGGTAGCGTTTCATAATTGCAGTTCACCCTATATGGACTTAGAATAGAACTACTTGTTTGATATTGTGAACATATTGATTGATTTTGCGATTTAAATGGATTTAGTGCGAAATTTTTCCTCAGTTTTTTTTTTTTTTTTTTTTTTGTGGTGGTAGTCTATAACCGTATAATTTATAAAGCCTACCAGGGCCGTAGCCAGGAATTCATTTCAGGGGGGGTTTCAGCAATGGACTTGGGCATAGCTTATGGTTTATTCGCGAAAATTGTATGTATTGTGTAGTAGTGTAGTGTTTTTATAGTAATATACTATAAAAACACTACTACAATTTTCGCGCTCGTTATGCTTTGTTTTTCGTATTAGTGAACCCAAAAAAATTTGGTTAGTGGCTATTTTTAGTTAATTATTTGCTCGTATTAAAAAAGTTCACAGCACTTTAATGATCAATACAAATATAGATCAATATGAAACAATCATGCGCGAGCGAATCGAGCGCGAAACTTTTTTTTTTATAAAATGATTGAAGCCTGGAAGGATTTTTGATAATGGCCAGGATATCGGGGGGGGGGGGGGGGGGGGCAGAACCCCCCAAACCTACTTAGCTGTGACAGGTTAAAATAATGCCTAACCTTTTAAGCTAACGTAATAAGATACAAACACAAAATAATTTATTTGACCGATTAATCCGAATAGTAAGTCAAGAGAACAGTTATAAAAATAATGATATCCGTTTAAGAAAGTAAATATTTTATTTTAATATATTTTTATCTCCACGATTTACCACAGCAACGGGTAAATAATGCCTACACTAGCAACATTATGCGGGTGAGAGGTGAGAAGGGTGCGGGACGATTCTTTTGTTTTTGGACACAGCACGGATTTTGTAACTGCATCTGGACGCGCCTTCTGTATTTTTCTATATTCTAAGGTTAGAGTATACTTAAAGAAAAAAAACCGAAAACTGGACATTTGTAATTTAATCACAAAAAATAGTGTCTTTATGCAAGGAATGAGGGTCCAAATTTTAAATTTCTTTGACCGTATCATGTGGGGTATCATATGAAAGAACTTCATTAGCATAACAGGTTTTTAAATATTTTTACGATGTATATTTTTCGGTTTATGAAGGAAAATATAAAAATATATGATTTCCCTCTTTTATCTACTAGTTTGTACGGAACCCTCGGTGGGCGAGTCTGACTCGCACTTGTCCGGCTGTAACTTTTTTTTATGAAAACTTAGGAACTTTATTTTTCTTTCTGCAGCAAGATACTATGGATCTGAGTATATGGTTTTAATTTCAACTCGATACCTTCACGCGTTCTCGTGATAAAGGTCTTAACACCCGACGGACGGACAGACGGACAACAAAGTGATCCTATAAGGGTTCCGTTTTTTCCTATTGAGGTACGGAACCCTAAAAATTAAAATATCATCCATGTTTGTAAACGAATTGCATGTTTTGAATTCGTTTTTTTTTCTTCAGTTTTTTACACTATAGTTGTTGTTTTTAACATATGATAATGTTATACGCGAAGTTCACTATTGTATTTAAATCATAGTTAAATTTAGATTCGGTGTAATCTTATCAGGAGTGCCTTTTATCTTGTTAAAGTTGTTCCCATAATCAACGACACGGCTAAGTACTCGTTTGACCTAAATATAGTTATACGAAGAATCGATATTGACGGCTGTCGTTATTCATTTAATATGAAAATACATCGTGAGGCGTAGGTGCCTTATTAACTTCAATCAATGAATCGATTCACGCTTGCGAAATATAAAAGGAGTGTATATTGTCCCTGGATATAAATTTAATAATAGACGGGTCGTCGACCTTTTTACGAGATCCAAAAATAGGTATATTCTGCAATGCCTGCTCTGTTGTAACTTCATCCATGCTTTCCTACTTAGCAAGTATATCTGTACTGTTGATTGGATGATATTTTGCGTCGATTTTCATCGTTGCACTATTTTGCGTCTTATGAATGGGTTGTAAAACGTATCGGCTGCCATACACCCATCGTGTTTCACGCGACTATCATTCGATCACAAGTGATATATCATTAAGTCGTCCGTGGTCCGGGACCACCGTCGGCTCGTGGACTCATCTATCTAGACGCGTGGCTGTCGAATGCCGGTTATCCTCAAAATTATCAGCCGGTTATATAGAGCGGTGTGTGTTTAGGTAGGCCGCGTGACGAGTGCGCCGCCGCGCTCCGTTCGGTGTTCGCACCATTCGCGCTACAGACGCCGCCGTAAGCACTCCCTTGCCACCCGCCGCTCGTCACCCCACGAGACGCGATCTCGATCAGCTGTTCCTAGTAACCGCACGCATTACTACCGAGACGCCCGAACTTTGTTTAACAACAACGCGGAAATTCACGCACCATGGTAAGCCAGTGCGACAGTGGAACGGTTCAGTGCATCCCAGTGGACGTGCCTCCTTTACCAGTGCCTTTTCTATTTCGTTTACGCTGTAGAACGTTGTGAAAACCATTAAACCGGCGAGTGACATAACCGTCTCGTGATTGTATTTACGAAGCGTTTCTTGGTGTTTATCTTATTTCAGTGTTGTAAAATCTGCAGTGACTACCGTCATTTTGTGCTTAGCATGTTTGAAGTTATCGCTGCGTTCAGAGTATCGATCACGTGGTTTGTTGTTAAACTTGTGATTGTCGCGTGTGTTTCATCCGTCGCTACATATGTTCTCGTGTGTCGTCTGTGCAGTAAGCTGTGCGTTTGCGGTGTGTGTACTAAAATAGCGATCCTCGTCCCCCGCAGTGGCTCGGGGGTTATATAACCGCGCCACCGCGGCCTTGACTCCCGCGCCGCGCCGATGCCAGTCGATGCGTTGATCTGACAGATGCTCCTCAACCACTTTGTGCCTATACCGTTTGTCATATCTTCAAGGCGGCCGGTGTTGGTTTTGGTTGGATTTTTCTGGATCTCGGTGCTTTTGGTCGATATATGATTTATGGATTTGAAATGAAATCTTTGCGGAATATTTACTGTTGCCCAAATCAAAGTGCCGCATTACTACGTATTGCCATTTGCCATTTTTTATTAAGTGATTATTAAAATCTATATTTCTACGAAGGTAATTGAGTTAGTACATTAAAAATCCATTCGCAATAATTGCATTTTCTAAAGGTTATGATTAATTTAATTTTGAAATAATTGCATTCAAAAATATGCTTAGCGCCAAAAAATCTTAAATTAACAAATGCTCAAGACAAATGGATTCTTACACATAAGTAATTACTGCCTAGACGAAGACGAGTCGTCGTTTTATTTGTCTACTTCTATAGACGGCTAAATGGTTTTGTTTGTCTGCCATTTGTACGTCTGCCTTGAGATTTTTATGATACCTATCCCAATATTATTCTAACTTTTCCTTAATTGACATCCATAGGTTTTTACCATGGTATAAATTATTTGTTTTTTAGTGAATCTGTTTTTCACCACGATATAAATTATTTATTTGTACTTTGGTGCATCTTTTACTTTGTTGTGCCTATTTTGAAATGACTTGCATTTTCAAGGTTCGTTAATATAAGCTCGTTTATATCATTGAATAAACATTAATGTGGACACTACAGCATATTGGTAATTTTGGAACCCTTCCTGTGACAATGCCCTCCATACTTGTAATATTTCATGATTTATGATTCGTCCTCTATGTTATATTTCTTGTTTTAAATCTAGTTCTAATCTACTAGTAGTTTTCGTCCATACCATCGTCTTCCTTCGATATCGCTACAACATAATTACATTCTTATCTATCTATCTCGCTATCAACCTTCAAGATAATCTTACAAATATTTATCAAATGATATAACATCGGTCGTGGCGGTCTAGCCCAGACTGCAAGCTCGCGCTGACGTACTCGTATCGCTTCGATAAAATTCAGCACCGTGCGGAAAATTCATATTATTTCGGCAAAATAATTCTTTACTGCGCATTCGCCGACTGATAAATCCGATAGCGCCATCAGCGTGACTAATTTTTTTACGATATCAGGTTTGCGTAGTCCAGACTTGTTACGTAAATATAATAAAAAGTCGTCAACCTCTGATTGTGCACACGTGCCCATAAACCTGCATTCGCCTCGTTCACCTTCGAATTTGTTAACTACCATCGTATAAATAAGATGTGTGCACCTGAAGTGGCGTCAGCGTCACGATTTGACCTCGACCGTGACGGAATAGATGTAATTGTTGAATTGCTCGCCGAACGGTATCACGGCCAAGGCCACCTGATCTGAACAGCTGCTAAACTCATCACCGAATCTCAACATTATGCAATGATTACGATTCACACGCAGGTTCATGGCACACGCAGGATCATGGCTCACGCACGAAAGAATCTCTCGCATTTTGTTCACGATTTGGTCGCTCGCGTAATCGCTTAGTTGTTATTGCGCCGTGATGCAGTCCCAGACATTGGAATTTAGGGGGGTCTATCTGAATTGGAATTTCTCCTTGGAATCGATACGGGCCCTTCGCGTGGCATGGTTGCGCGCGCAACTACTGCACGCTGTAGACAGTGTGGCAGCTAACCTACTCTCCACAAACATATTATCATCACCACACCACCATCTTCACCACAGTATAGAGTTGATCATAACAGCTTAATTTTATTAACTGACAATACGTTACTATAGCGCTACCGATTTAGCTTATCCCAATTTAGCAATTTACATTTTTTTTAACTAGGTTTATTTATTAATTTTTGCGTGTCGTGCCACGCGCAAAGTAGAGTTCCGTAGTCACACATCATCCTTTATGTGAACTTAAACAGGGTCTATTCGATACTATGATCATACGAGTTACGAAATAAAATTTGCACATTTTTTTTTTTTTTTACTTCTCTCAGCACAATTTTGAAGTTGATCACTCGTTAACTTGTAAAGTCTACTTAGCCAGGATAGTTTTCCTTTTAATTTTATCATAAATGCTATTAGCAAAAAATGCTAATAGCATATATGATAAAATTAAAAGGATTTCGTATTTCCAAAGTTAACTCTGTTAGGCCGACACTTGACTCTATCGAACGGATCCCTAAATTTGAAAACGGTTGTTGCACTCTACCAATGTTTTTTGATTACCTATCTAACGTTACTCCATACGATAGAGGTGAGAAAAAATAATTGATTCCCACTTATTTTTTCTTATTCTTTTTTTTATTTAACAAATTTTTTCTCCACAGACTCCAGGGACACAGACAGACACAGACTCCACAGATTCCCAGTTTTCATGTAGGAACCCTAAAGAGATTATTTTTTTCAAAATTTTGCTGTACAACTTTCTCGGCGTGATTAATGTTTACGTTCATACCAAATTATAGGTTTCTAGTATTAATAGTCTTTGAGCAAAGCTGCGGACGGACAGTCAGACAGACGGACATGGCGGAACTATAAGGGTTCCTTGTTTACTACGGAACCCTAAAAACTGCATAATGAAGCGTTAAATCTCATACAGCATTTCAATTTCAATTCTATTCCCATGGATCAGATTTACTTTATGTAATTCTAAATTATGTCTACTTAACGTTGCAAGATGCAATACTGCCTGTACTTATAATGTCAGCTGCTAGTGAATGAGCCCGACTACAGAAAACAGGGGGAGGCTGAACAGAGGGGGGTGAGAGTGAAGGTCGCCAACAAGCCCGACCTTACTATCATCTACTCTTCCCTCTCTTGCCTTGCAGTCTGAGCGCTCTTTCGTCCCATTCCAACGGTTTCACTTTCGAAATACAACGTAAATGCAACGACAAAAACACACCCCATCGAAGATTTATGTTTCGCGTACTGCGCATTTCGATCTCACAATGTTCGTAATGTTTTACTAAGTGTCCAAAGCTATACTATCAAGATATTTGAAATTATATAATTTGAATATGTAATAATGTTTCCAAACATTTTTGTTTATATAATTTAATATTTTTCGCGTATAAGAAAGGCGTATATACATACAATTACGCCGTTTTAACCCCCGACGCAAAAACGACGGGGTGTTATATGTTTGACGTGTGTGTGGTATCGTAGCTCCCTAATTGATGAACCGATTTTTTTGTTTTTTTTTTGTTTGAAAGGTTGATTAGTCGGGAGTGTTCTTAACTATGTTTCATCAAAATCGGTTCAGCCGTTTTTTTGTTGTTGTGGGTTTTTGAGTTTTCTAAACTTATACTTGTCTACTCGCTATTACCACAGCTCATACGCTTCTACTACATCGGGTGCGGTTGAATTAAAAAATAAATGAAAAAATCTAACCTCTATATCTTATGTATTCTAATTACAAGTAGTATATTACTATATCAACTGTACTATGTAGATTTCCATTTAGGTTGCTAGCAGTGGGGTAGGCACATGTAATCTTGGGGTTAATGAAAACTTGAACCGGTTCGTCAACAACATTACCATTACCATTATCATTTGCGCGCAGCGTATCGACTTCGATCCCGATATCGATTGACGCAAGTACGAGGGAGCCAATCCTTAGGTCTTAGGTTATCTGATCGTAAGATGTACGCTTTTTAATCTTTTCTTATGCACTCTATGCAGTTAAGATAATCACATTACTCTCTCTCTCTCTCTCTCTATATATATATATATATATATCATCAATTTATTAATAGACATATCGTACGATATCGTACATTGATCATATGGTTAATGTTATTACATTGTTGATATTCCGTACGAAACTCTTTGGCTCCACTTTCATTGTGCGTACCGCCAAAATGTGGAATGCGCTTGCTGAATAGGTCTTTCCGTATAGATATAATTTAGGTGTTTTTAAATTGCGAGTGAATAGGTTTCTCCTAGGCAAGCGCGCTCCATCGTAGACTATAACTGTCGCTTAACACCAGGCGAGTTGACTTGACCGTCAACTCGCAGGCCTATTTTCGTTTTTATAATAATCATTGACTATTTTTGAGTCCAGACGTTTACCTCATTTAATATAGGTAGGGTTATTTGTCACAATTTCTTCTTTTGTTTTCTCGGAATCGAGAATGTTCAGTGCATTATTGTGCTCAGTAAATAACATGTAGCCTTTTCCTTCTTTTGTTACTTGTCGAGTAATCAATATTTGATCGTTCGATTGCTCAGTTTGATTTGTATAGTGGTCTGGCTTCGATAATGTGATATGTTAACATTGAAATTGCGACTTCTATTTGTTCTTATGCGAGTGAAGCATTCGTTGAAATCATGGTTGTTTTTGTCAATTTGCCGGTATCATTATGATTATGAAATGACTGGCTACCTGCCGGTTCTTCGTTTTCCTCAACAGCTCATGTAGTTATGAATTTGCAAAATATGTAAACAACGTTTTGCTCATTCATGCTCAATCATTGTCTAGACGGACATGGAACTAAGTCGATTTTTAACAACTTGCCTCGTCGTCTCGTATTCTTAGTGAAACAACCTTGAAGTCTGTTTGACTGATTGCTACTATTATGTAATTAACACCGTGTCGCCATACTCCAATTTTCTATCTGGCTAATTTAGTAATCTTTCGTTTTTGTCCACGGTCATTTTAATTTTAGATAGTTTTGTTCTAATGATCATAATTTGATATTGTATTGAAGGCACTATTACGAAAAAGGCATGTTAACTTTGAGGTACAAGTTAGTAGACCATTAGAATCTCGCGCCATAGTTGGCGCATCCAGCTGGCGTATCATTACCGAGTTGTTTGTTCACAGCGGTATCGAGTGCAAAGATGAGGTGTTCGCCGCACACCAAGTGCAGTACGCCGATTTGAAACCGGTAGTGACGCCGATAGCATCCAAGACTGCGCCGGCGCAAGTGCCGCCTCTGGTGCCAGCTGCACCGGTATCCAACGGCGCCATAGTGGCAAGCGTTCTGCCCGAGGAGGAACGCCCCATACCCGTTACAGAGCTCATATTCGCACCGCGAAAGAAAGAGATGAACAAAGGCTTTCTCATGTTCTCGCAAGACGAGGGACTTACAAGTGAGTGCCACTCGAACCGCACGCGCTTAGGTACCAACTTTTGCTTCATTGCTTTATTTACCCATACCACGATTTGCATATTATTAACGAATGGTGTTCTGTCTTTCACAGTGCTTAAAGACGAGCCGGAAGATCTGACTCATTTGGCACCCACGGCCGGTGATGCTTGTATCCCTCTCGAGAACAGCCCCTTCGATATGTTCGATGATTTTATACTGAGCGACAATTATTGCAGTCTTTTGGGCGACGACCTGGGAAGTGGTTCGCCAGTAGACCCTCTAACACCGGACCCTTTACTGCTGTCTTCGCCGGAACCTCATGTAAATATACCGAACTATAAAACATTTTGAATCTGTTGCTCTTGTTTTGAATGTTAGATTATCTCTAATATGTGTGGTTTGTTTTAGGAGAATGACTCATCCTGCGAACAGCCGTCTTTGTTAACGGAACTATCATTAGACGCGTTCGATAATGCCAGGTCTGACAATGACATCGATGACGGCAACTCACCGTTCATACCCACAACTGACGAGCTACCATTATTGGAGCCAGCGGTGATGTGGGGCGCTCTGCCAGATAGCGTTAGCATGGCGAGACCACAGCCCCCGGAGTCGCAAGCCTCACCAGCTCCGGCTCTACAACGCCTCCTGACAGCTTCCACCACAGGCCCACCGCCACAGGATCTCATAACAAATATATACTCAGATTCAGGTACATTATACATAACCTCGTCGAATTTGGCTCTTAAAAATTGACATTGAAACTAAAGTCTTTGATTGATTTTAGGTCTGATACCCAGCAGAACAGTCTCAACATGGGACACGGGAGTGAAAAGGGTAATGAAACAGGAACCAGCGCTGCCATGCGCAAAGCGTGCCAGGCGCAGCCCCTCACCTGTACTTCAAAAACCGAGCACACCTTCCTCGAGCGTCCTCATGAACCTCCTGGTGAGCGGGTGCGATGTGGACGCCGGCTACATCTGCATGGTGCAGTGTAGGCCGCGTCAGAAGGCAAAGGCATGAGCCTCACCTTCCAAACGAACTGTGATAACGCGCGTCCAGTGTTCAAACTCAATGCCTCCTAGCTAAGCCGTGCACTCGCTCGATACGAATTAAGCTTACAGTGCCGTCAATACTTGTGATATTATCCTTCTAAATTCAAGACTCGGAGTCGTCGGTCTTTCGAAAGGACGATTTAAAGTGAGCCGGGCACTTCGAGTCGGTGACGGCGGTCGGCCGGTCCGTGGGATCCGGGCTGGGATGTTGTAGTTACAGACTAGCAATCTCGTGCTTGCGCCTCGGAGGCGTTAACCACAATAGGCGTAGGCCGCGTGGGTAAACCTACGCGTTTTATATTAACGGTGTATATTTTCGAAACAATCGATGGTAGTCGTTGATTTTAGTGCTTAAGTTAACATGCGCATATCGACGTGGTTATGTGATGATTCGTTCCTAGTTTTTATGTAGTTACCTCGTGCCTCCGGGAAGGGGTTCGTCGCTGTCTTTGGTTCGTAGATCGAACAGAGTCAATATTAGTAGACATTAGATCAGTTACGAGAGGTTATCGTTGTTTTAAAGTATTGTGTTGTTTTCAACGTCGAATCTGAGATAACGCTCATTGACAAAATATCATTCGACGTTAGACTGTTCCGAGCTATTTATTGTTGTATCGTATATAAAGACTTTAATATGGTCATCGAATATGCGGGTGCGAACGTAAGATATTTTTATATGTATCCATTATACTTAACGTAGGCATTTGCGTTCGATCCTGAATCCGATACCAAGAAAATAATCGTTTCAAAATGTAACACTAATATATATACATATAGAAATTATATTATTATATTAAATTAGAGACTTTATTAGATGTTGAAAATTCGGAATCTGAAATTACGAAAATATAATCAAAATTATAAAAAAAAGACGTAAAAATCGTAGATGATATTGTTATAATATCTGTTATTTTTAAAACTTTATAGGGTTGTAAGTGGATGATGGTATCAGAGAGTGGCTGTATAAATTATTTTTCTTTACATAAAACATAATGTTGTGGCGTTGAAAGAGATGGATATAATAAAAGAGACGAGAATAATGCTGGTCAAATGGTGCGCGCTGATTTTATTTCCTTTGTCCGATCCTTTTCCTTTCCATTGGCTTTGACTTAGCATAATATATTTAAATTAAGTGAAAAATCTGTAATAATTTATTGAGTACAGGAAGGATATCTGGAATACACTGTGTATAAAAATTACCATAGGGGAAAAATAATGTTCTATTTAATCATCTCACAATATTTACCTAAAGGGAAAAATATTATATATAGCATTATATTTTTATCTTTCGGCTTAAGTATAAGCATGGTAGGTATGGCATTTGACCATCCTGTTCGTAAATAAAGTATTATTATTGATGTAAAGAAAACATAAACAATGAATATTTCGAAACAGCTATCAACGGGAATATAATCTAAGTCAAGAATAGATAACCCTACAATTGGAAGTGTTTGCGGTAAACAATCAAATAAGTACTTACATGTCAAATGATAGTGACACATAGTAATCGTTGTAAGTATTATAAAACTATAAGTATAGGCAGGGCTTTTTTGTGGGGGCACGTGGGGTAACGCAGTGCCTCCAAAGGAAGTTTCGAAAATATCGAGAAAAAAATCAATTTTGGTAATCTTTACCAAAATCTTTGGATTTTTTTTATTGGTTAAAATTATCTAAATACAAAATCTAATTTATCTTTCCTGTCTATCTTGACTTACAACTTTCGAGAATTAGCGTGCCCCCAAAAAAGAAGTGACAAGAAAAGGCCTGAGTATTATAGGTAAGCGGGAAGACCGGCCATGATATGGACAGATATCCTCATTCAAGTGGGGAGAAGGCGCTTCCAATCGGGTCTTTTTGGAAATCCACGGGGAGTTCTATGTCCAGCAGTAGACTTCTTGTGGGCTGAGATGATGATGACTCCCTGTATGACTACTCTGCATGTTCTGTGACAATAGAACATTATATGATAGATCGCATGGCTCAGTGGTAGTACGGCTGCTTCCTGAGCTGTAGGTCGTGGGTTCGATCCCCACCCAGAGTAAACATTTGTGTGATGAGCATGGATGTTTGTTCTATGTCTGGGTGTAAGTATGTATATACAAAAATAAGTATATATATATATATATATGTATATATATTATATCAACCATCTAGTTTCCATAGTACATACAAGCTTTGCTTAGTTTGGGATAGATGGTGTTGTGTGAAATGTCCACCAATATTTAAAAAAATTAAAGACATATTAGACATACTTTCAGGGTCATTGTACTAACGTCATAAACAAGTTTTACTGTAGAAGTCATCCAGAAATCGCGTCAGAAATCAGCTGTTCAACAAAGTTTATTGACCTTCGACAATGTTTCCGCAATAGCTGGTTTTGGCGTTAGCTTCCACAGTAAAAGCAACTTTTACTGTGGAAGCGACGCGATTGGAAGTGATTGACGCGTAAATTGACACCTTATATTATGTGCCATTTTTTGATACCCTTAAATTAAATGGGTACTTGGGCGTTTCGCACCGCAAGCGGTTCGAACCGCGGTCCGAATCACCCAAGAGCTCTTTTTGAATAGGTCCTTTCGCACCACGGTGCGATTCGACCAATACCATTTTGGAATAGGTCGATTCGGACCGCAGTGAGGAATAAAACAGTTCTCTTTTTGGGTGAGTGGGTAAATTGGAGCAGAGAAGATTATGTAGTTTGATTACATACGTAATACCTTACAGTACAACCAGGCACAAAATAACAGGAAAAGAAATGGGGAAAATGTGGGACTAGACATTCTGGGCTTACAAATGGACATTTTAGGAAGATAGATAAACTCTTTATTGTACATCAAATTATCAAATACAAACATTACAGAACGTCTTACAAAACTAGTGTGACAACAGGCGGTCTTATCACTAAAAGCGACCTCTTCTAAGCAACCGTAGTAGTAATTAGTAGCTTTTAAAGTCTTTAAAATGATCCTCCGTGAAAATGACGGTAATAATCACAATTCAAAATTAATTACATTATTATCATCAAGGCATTTTAAGAAATGATTGCCGAATGTCTACATAAATACAAACACCCGAAAAAAATTACCCTCCTTTTGCATCAACGGGGAAATGTTAGCAACAAACCTATAAGTAATACTGACACATGCTGAATATTTTATAAGATGTCTAGAGTACAGATGTTTTCATATCGAACTCGGCAAAAAATTACTGCGCAATACAAAAATATCTTTTCCAACTGGTGGCTATGTTTAGTTTACTAAGAAAATTCATACGATAATAGGTTCATGCATAAGGTGGTTAAAATTCCATACCAATTATATTTTAAAGCAATGTAAACAACTAAAAAAATATAATTGCACTGTGTGCAATTATATTTTGTTTAGTATTTTTACCGTTTTGGTTGAACAAAAGTATAGTTATACAATGAAGCACCTAATTGAGGTTAGCTTTATACCCGCTTAATCATGGAGATTAATAAGCAAATTTTATTAAAATATTTTTTTTTAATCGAAAATTGTCGAATAATAATTTATTGTCATTTTTGCTATTAATCTATTGTTTTTCTTAGAAGCGTCTGGCATGCTAAACCTATTACCATTTTAAATAAAACACGTCTGTTTTGAGTCGTAATATCCGACATTCGGCGGTCTTGGTGTGTGAAAACCACGTTAGTTTCCATAGTAAAACTATTACTTACCTATAAAAAGGCGTCTTAAGTCTTCTCGTAATGAGAAGATGGCCCGCGCCCAGCAGTGGGACAGTTTGTACAAAGTTGAAAAAAAAGTGATGCATAGTTCCCAAACCGCTAATCTTAGAGACATTAAAAGACGCTATCCGTAGGAAGTGTTCATATCCGATATTTTTGAGTGTTTCACACACGTGAAGTATCTATAAACAACAAGTGTGTAACGGTGGCGCCACCAACGCTTGATTGGTTTAAATAAAAACAACTGTTTGAAAGTATCGATATCGACCATCCCACGTAACACCTCCGTGGTCAAAATGGTACAGGTACAAGTACAGATCGTCATATGCGGGTTCAAGTCCCGTCCGATGTGTGTAATTTTTGAACTGTCAATTTTTTAAAGTTCATATCCAGTAACAAAGGATTTTTCTATTTATGAAATAGGTACTAGCTATTCTCAACGTGATCGCGTCACAGATAATTATTGTTTAAATAATTATAGCTTAAAAAACGGAAGCAACCGACTTCTCATGGATGCCATTGTCAGAACTGACCAAATGGGACCACACGGAAAGCACTAGGTTTCAAATAAAAAAATTAAATAGGCAGAGCATCAAACAGCATGAGGCCATTTAAAATCACATATTTTGACCGTAGTTAAAGGGCTAGATGGGAGAAAGAGGGTTAGGAGTTATTGGAGGGTAAGAGGAGGGTAGATCTCCGCGATATTATGACAACAATCACGAGACTCAATTGGAGTTGGGCAGGGCATGTTGTCAGGCTGAGTGATGGCAGGTGGATTCAAATGTTGCCGGATTGGTGGCCATATTCTAGTAAACGAAGCGACGGGCACACACCTGGTCACTGGGTCGACGGTATGATGGTATAAACGGACGGGTCGATGGTATAAATATCGCGGGTCGAACCTGGACAAGATTGGCACAGGGCCGAGATGAGTAGAGTACAAGAAGAGAGGCCTATTCTCAGCAGTGGGCGATAACAGATTATTCCATCTCCAGATTCTCAGCTATATTTGTGCCAAATTTCATAACAATTGGTTCAGCCGTTTAGTTATGAAAAGGTAATTAAGAGATAGAATTACTTACGCTTTTTTAATATTATTAGTTAGGATAGAATATGAAATATGCTCAAGGAGTATTGTATTCATGCATTTCTTTTTTTTTTTAAGATTTACGATTGACCATCAATTCATTGACTTTGTTATTTAAATTTAACTGAAATAGTTAAATACAAAGCGGTCTCTAATCACGCTGTGGAAGCGTGCAAAACTATTGATTATTCAAAAAGTCGACTCGTTACTAACCTGATAAATTTACCTAATATTTCGTCACTAAATTGGCGAAAACATGTCAAAAGTACCTACTCAAATATTTAAATATTATCTAGTAAAAAAAGCAATGACTAGGAATCCCGGACAAATATTAATATTTCAAAGTTAAGTTCAAAGTACCAGCTCTACAAACAGTTTTTAGAAAATTTGGCTTGTAAAATTTTCTGAAATGCGTGCAAACTTTCGTAGAAATTCCCATCGGAATTGGAAAAATTAAGAATGACAGTAATGTAGATCAAAGAAAAAAACGATAGGTAAGAAATATACAAATAGATATCTTTTTTTATTTAACCTCTATTGTTCCATTGCTGGGCAATTCAAATTCCATTTATTTCGACCATAAGTCATAGCATTACAAATTACAAATAAAGATCTTAAATTACATTAAATTAAATTAAAGCAAATTAAAACAAATTAAAAAAAATCAAATCAAATAAAATCAAAAACACAAATAAATAAATGTCATTAAAAATAATCAAAAAAAATTAATACAAATAACTAAAATGTCAACTATATAATAAAAAAGTCAACAATAAAAATAAAAGAAAATGTCATAGTACTCGTACAGATGTTACCTTAACCTAAACTTCGGCTTGGATCCGTAATGCTCAAGATGGATTTTGGTCCAATGCTGCATTATTGGACAGTCCAGACCCATCCGCCACGCAAACAGCTGTAGGTAGATGTTGGAGCTGACCCGCACGCGGCGCATCAGGGATGCGACTCGTTTGCGCATGATCGCTGCGAATCCGTCAATGTGCGCCTCGGCAAACATTCCTGATGCGCTACAGTACGATGGCAGCCCCATCAACGCCCTAAAAGCGTTATTGTGTGCATTGCATTGCCTATTGCAATGGTGTCCCCCATATAAATAAATAAATAAAATAAATATTTGTGGACATTTCACACAACACCATCTAGCGCAAACTAAGCAAAGCTTGTACTATGGAACTAGATGGCTGATAGAATACATATATACTTTTTTTTTGTAAATATATACATATGATAACTAGAAACACCCAGACACAGAACAAACATCCATGCTCATCACACAAATGTTTGCCCTGGGTGGGGATTGAACCCACGACCTTTCAGTTCAGCAGGTAGACGTAAACACACTACCAACTGAGCCACAAGGCCAGTCCATTCCATATATTTCCATTCTCTGTCTCTGGCCAGCGCCATCTAATCTTTTAAGAATTTCTTTTTTTTAACCGACTTCCAAAATGAAATCGCAATTCGACCGTATGTTTTTTTGTATGTTTGTTCAGAGATTAGTCTACCAATAATAAATTGTTTTTGACGATTTTTTGTTTGTTCGATAAGTTAGTCTAAGAGCAGCATAATAATAAGAGTATTCGTAGAATTTTATTACTGCTGACAGCAGATGATATCGCAAATATATTTAAGCCTCAAAAAGAGACTATCTTGGCTGCAATCCCATCCTAGAGGCTCAAGTGCCTCAATACATTAAAGACACGAAGTGGGGATCTTAGAGCAATAAGTAAGGAGAATCCCTTAAAGCCCTACAGCGATAAGACCCTCCGAGACTGTAAGATAGGGCGCCGTTGGCAACGAAACTTTGGTCTCTAGTGTTATGTCCTTGTGTCTCATTTCCGAAATAGATTTTATTGTTCCCTACACAACTGTTTGTAGATTTAGATTTTCAGCCGACTGGCCTGTAGCAATTGTATTTTTTGGGTGGATATGGGGAGTATTTCTGTGAACTGTCATAAAGCTGGACGCAGGACATCTCAAATTTTCAATGTTAGGGCATAGACAAATACAGAACTATAGACTGCCAATTCTAAACTGAAATGTGTCCGCCGCTAAGTTTATAAAATTACCTTTAATTGTACGACATTTTTGTATGATTGTCTAAATTGTACCTTACTTTCGAGTGAGTACAAATTAAAATGGCTAGATGGCGCTTCTATGAATGTACTGGTTATACCACTTCTCAGATACAAAAATTTAAAAAATTAATAAAATCATATTTGAATTAAAAACAACATCTACTTGTAAGCACCTAAACCATGCTACGCGTAACTAAAATATCCATGTGAAATTGTGAATTAATATTATTAAGGCATGTTTTGTGAACAATATTAAATATCTATTTAAAAAAATACTAGATAATTATTAATTTTCAATCACTAAAGAACCATTCTAATTTCGTGAGATTAAAATGTAGATAACAGAATTCTCTGGCAATTTGCCAGCGCCATCTATAAAAAAGATCGTTTTAGCGGCGGATACATTTTTGTTCAACATTGTCGGTCTATAGTTCTGTTGGTCTATGGTTAGGGTTAACCCATTGTATATCACGCTGACCACGTGCGGGTTGTCAGACTTCATGTTGGTTTCCTCGCGACTTTTCTTCATTGTTTGCAGTCAGTAGTAATTGAAATTACTGGCATAAATTCGAAAAAGCAGGGTTGAGCGTCTTTGGATTTAATTACAATCAGGACCTGCGGGTAATTAAAGCTAAACGGTTTCCCAAATAAACTGAAACTGATTCGGTGTTTTCTAAGTTTTTCGCGATTAACGGATTATTCAGTGTATTTACCCAATCTATTTTCATTTATGTCATTCTTTTAGCTCAAACGAGTGAACCCAATTCGATGATCGATCTTATAGAATATCATCGGCTGCTCTATTTTTATAGGCTACTTTTGTTGCTTCGTAGGTATGTCACATTGAAAGTTTTTTTTTTTGTTTTTTTTTAACAAATTTATTCTTCACAGACTCCAGGGTCCGTGCCTTTTATGAATATATCTTTCCACTTAGACCTTTTTTCTTCACGGTAGATTCCAGCAATGAGGAATAAACCTCAGCGCCGACAATGGGCGGGAATAATTAGCTTCAGTGAGTGACCAATCGAACTTCTCCTGGTAACTATTAGCCAGATACAGTACTTATCGGAAACCCCTAAAATCTGAGAATAACGGCTCCCCAGAGAGATAACGGCCACATATATTATCAGTTTGTCAATCCCGGATGTGGCCATGGACCCTCGCGCCAGATTCAATTCTCTTAACGCTGTTGACGTTGATTGGATGGAATTGCTTTATATTTGTATCATCATCGTCAGCCTATAATAGTTTTATTAGGGCCCAGTGCGAGTTTTTATATCGGTAAAGTAAGATAATAATAAATATTTGTGGACATTTCACACAACAACGTCTAGTCCAAACTAAGCATAGCTTGTACTATAGAACTAATGGCTGATATAATACATATATACTTTTTTTGTTTGTAAATATTATACACATGATACATAGAAACACCCAGATACAGAACAAACATCCATGCTCATCACACAAATGTTTGCCCTGGGTGGGGATAGAACCCATGACCTACAGCTCAGGAAGCAGTCGTACTACCACTGAGCCATTAGGCCTGTCAAGAGGTCAAGATATATTTTGGACCTTGCGCTAACGCCAAATTAGATTACCTATGACTTGGACTTGTACATCTATTTTATTTATTTCATATTATTTTATTTGGGAAACAAACAGAGTTATTTTAACTTAATGTACTTAAAAATATTAGGGTATCTTATATTGATATTGATATATATTGAATAAATCTATATTGATATTGGTTTTCTCTTCTCAAGCTTTCATTATCGACGATAAAATTATTATGTAAAGGGATCTAATCCCAGAGTGAATGCAATCAGAGTAATGCAAACTCAGGCGTGAGGACACGTATCCCTCTGCACTCTCTGCGCACTGCTTGAATTTCAAATGCAACTGATTTTTCAAATAACTTGAGACGGGTTGGCTACTCCTATTCTTAGCTGGAGTGTTATTGTAGCAACTAAAGTTGATAGCGAGTGCTATTTTTTTATTCGGAAATAGTCTTGCGCTTGACCGCTAACTCGCCTGATGTTACTGTTGTGTACTTCCCTAGAAGGAACCTATTCACACGCGATTTAAAGACATCCAGATATGTATTTCCGAATAGACATACCATTATTTCGGAAAGACCCATTCAGGATAATGGAGGTTCGAATCATGACAAGTATTTAGAAAAAAAAGTGCGAAGAAAAACGTCTTCAAAAATAAGTGGCCAAGACCGTGTCGAGACTCGCATATGGTATGGTTCCGTAGTGAAGAAGATAACTAGGCGAGTATTATTTTGTTAGGGTTTTTTGGCAATAAAGTCACAGTACCATAATGACATTAGTAATTTAGATATTATTCCCTATATCTAAAAAAAAAGCATATTTCTAAACTATCAGACCTATATATTCATTATTAACCATTATAGTAGAGCATATCAAAAACTTTCAATGAAAATTCTTTTGAACACAGAATGTTGGCTGGATTGGCCCCATAAAAAATTTCATCAAAATCGGTTCAGTAGTGAGGCTGATGTCTCCATAATTAAATAAATAATAAATAAATAAATATTGGAGGACATTTCACACAACGCCATCTAGCCCAAACTAAGCAAAGCTTGTACTATGGAAACTAGATGGTTGATAGAATACATATATACAAATTATTAATCAAACAAGGAATAAAATACTTTAAATTAAAAATAAATTGCATCATTGTGTGGACCACAATAGACGGCATTATTAGTTGAATAATTACAATAAATATTGGTGGACATTTCTCACAACACAATCGAGCCCAAAGTAAGCAAATCTTGTACTATGGGAACTAGATAGATAGCTGATAAAATACGTAATATATACTTTTTTTTGTAAATACGTATTTACGGTACATAGAAAGAATATAAACACTGAGATACATCAACAACACACATCCATGAACAAACATCCATGTTCATCACACATATGTTTGTCATTGGAAGAGATCGAACCCACGACCTAATACTTAAACGCAGATATACTACCAATTGAATTAAGAGGCCATCAAAAAGTCCATAGATTTTTCCATCCATAGTCCATTTTTATCTTTTGTCTATGGTATAATAGTACCTACCAAGGCAAAATATGGAAATCTTTGTAAAAATTCCAAAAGTACGGATTTAAAATGTCTTTCAAATAAAAAAAGTGTTTGTTTACGTGGTTAATCCAGTTATCGCTATGTAGGATCTTGAGACGAAGAGAATCACATAAATCAAGACCTTTAGTAGGGAGTTCGTGAAGGTCAACCCCATGGCTGCAGTAATAGAAACAAATGTGCCATAATAAGTACTCGTTTGTCCCCCTGTCTATGTTACTAAACCTTGCATTTTTTCATAAACCTCAATTGCCAGTTTTCCTACGTTTTCGGGTTTCGTACTATAAAAAAAATCGGAGCCCTTATAGAATCGCTTCATTTTCCGTCTGTCTTTCAAGTCCATTAGTTTCAGGATCGCAAAGATATAAAGTGGACATTGATATCAATAATTATTATAATTTACAAAACTGAAATAACCTACTTCAAATACGGAATTTCGCCTAACACAATCGAATTGAGAACCTCGTTTTTAGAAGTCTGTGGTCCCTTGAAAAAAACTGATAAGTTAACGCCATAAAAAAATAAAACCGTCACTTGGGTCTTCTATTTTGTCACTCGAGAGTAAATCAAAACTTACATCAAACTTCTATATTGTACTCGTATTGAGCACCATGTTTGACAAGAAACAAGGCGTTGCAGTACAAGTAGGCAAACGTTTCTATGTCTACAAACGCTTACGCTTAGAAAACTGTGACGTACCGTCACGTGTCATTTCGTTAACTAATGTCAATCCCATACATTTACTTTTGTATCCTACTGGCATTCAGGAAATCACAATGCCACTTGTCTAACTAAAATGTAACTCTTGGTACTTACATGTAAAGGAAAAAAACCGAAAATGGTTAATTATTTTCAGTTATATCACATGTAAAAAGAAACTTTCTATTACAAACTTACATTTTCAGTTATTCCGACTGCGACGGAGAACAGGTTTCCACTACAAAGTTACATTTGTCGTTTCAAACTTATCTTTTCATTAGTGCAACGTTTGCTGCTTTAACAGTTTATGAACTTGATATTTCAACATTTCTTTATATTTTGTATTGGGTACGGAAGCTTCATTGTTCTGTGCAGACTCGTGCTTAGCTGGTTTTCAACTATAAACGTGGAATTACCCCTTCCAAAATGCTATGAAAGTCTGTGAGGAAATGTAATATTTTTATGAGGCAGCAGGTGAAAATATAATAAAACAATGCTTTTACCATACTCATGTTATAGGCGGTGAAATATATATTACCCATAGGATTTCGTTTGATGGTTCTTGGAATAAAAATGTAGGTAGATATCAAAACATGTGTATTACAAATATGTATAATATGGACTTAGAATGATGTTGGTTTAATATTGTGAACAAGGCTGCAAGTCTCGACTGTAACGATACGAACGATAACGCTTAACGAAGAGTAACGACAATTTGAGTGAATTCTATATTCCGTTCATAGGTGAAGCTAAAAATCTATCATAATGAGTTTACGGCAATGCGTCTACTCACTTGAAACATCAAGTGAGTAGACGCATTGTCGTAAACTTTCACGATTTGACGATAGGTTTCATTGAAGGTTAGTAAATATTACCTATAAAACAAACTATCAAAAGATTAGAGACTTGACGTTTGTTGTTACTATCGTAATCGTAACAACAATCGTAAACGATTTGTTTCGTCACGTTGCGTATCGTCACATATCGAGTTGTGAAGAGACTTGGTACAACCTGACCTGAGACTTGATAAACAATAATTATAGTAAAATACGCAATTCGTTTTCTAAGATAACATTTTTTCTATTATTTTATCATAAAAACCAAAGTACTGAACTGATTTTGATAAAAATTATATTAGGCCACCTCCAAACAAGAAATTATTCATCAAAACAATACATAATTGGAGTAGTAAAGAGTAATCGCACAAAAATAAATATAATATAATAATACACACACGAATTCCATTCCTGTTGCGTACTGCCCAAGAATGGAATTCGTTGCCGCCATCTTTCCTGAGACCTACAATCTCGGAATTTTCAAGGCTAGAGTGAATAGATATCTTCTAGATCGACGAGCTCCATCCTCGGCCACACCGTCGCTTAACATCAGGCGAGTCGGTGGTCAATCGTAGATCTATATTCTACAAAAAAAAAAAAAAACTGTTGAATTGAGAACCTCCTTTTTGGAAGTCGGTGAAAAGCCGAAAGTCAGGTCAGTGTCATGTAAAGTTATTATAAAAAATAAATCAGAAAATGTTATATGTACGTCTGTGTGTATTAGTTTCTGCGCTAAAACCCACATGTGAGCGAAAGAAGGTGTAATATGTAATTTAGGCTAGAGTCGCCTGTCAGAAACCTTAGCAAGTAAGACTAGATGGCAGTCAATTGAATGGGTATCTATTTAAGAGGATCGTTGTGCGTAAAATATCGCGAATATAATGTTTTCTAAGGTTCTCGCGATTGTTACCCATTGAAATGAAAAATAAATAAAACCGGTCAAGTGCGAGTCGGACTCGCGCACGAACGGTTCTGTACCATTATCTATAAAAACTGCAAAAAAATCATTTGTTGTATGGGAAGCCCCCCTTAAATATAATTTTTTTTTTTTTTTTTATAAGTTAATAATATAACTCAATATTCAGTGAATATTTCAAGCATCTACCTGTTGCCGTTATCAATATCGAGCAAAACCGAGCAAAAAAATCACGTTTGTTGTATGGGAGCCCCCTTAAATTTTTTTTTTTTTTTTTTTAGTATTTGTTGTTATAGCGGCAACAGAAATATATCATCTGTGAAAATTTAACTGTCTAACTAGCACGGTTCATGAGATACAGCCTGGTGACAGACGGACGGACGGACAGACAGACAGTGAAGTCTTAGTAATAGAGTCCCGTTTTTACCCTTTGGATACGGAACCCTAAAAAAACCCGATAAATCCGTTAAAATTTGTTTCAACATCGCGAATATGTCACGGATTTTCCATATAACAGATAAATACTGTTTTCTACTACTAAACGTTATTCTAAGTAAGTTTTTTAACCCCCGATCCAAAAAGTTGGAAGTGTGTATGTATGTGTCTGTCTGTGGCATCGTAGCTCCCAAAAGGATGGACCGATTTTGATGTAGTTTTTTTTTTTGTTTGAAAGAGGATTTCATCGAGAGTGTTCTTAAATAAATATCGGTGGGCATTTTCACACAGCAGTATCAACCAAACAGCAGCACACACAACAACAGCAGTCACAAACTAGACATAGTTTATACTATGGGAACCATACAATATAGTACTTTAACATTTTACTTTTTACTGGAATTTTGCAATCATAAAAAAGGATCATCATCATTATCTCAGCCACAAGAAGTCCAAAAAGACCATCGACGCCGGATAATGTTAAACATTTGTTAAAGTACACGCAAATGCGCCCTCAACTATCCTCTTAATATAACACAGGTTTTGGCCAGGGTTTTGCATAAATGTCGTGTCATGGAGTTGCCGCAATTTTAATAGTTTTTATCGATTTATACAAACTACTGCAATCCACCAAGTATGCATACTCTAAATAGGTAGGTAAAAAATAAATTAGAGGGAACATACATTTAAATAAAGAACAGCTGCAAACAAACTAAATTAATACAAGACAAGAATGCATTAATGAGTAGACATATTTAAAAACGTGCCAATGCAACGTGTTTCGTTTATATTTGCCTGTCTTATAGCATACAGTGGGATTGTTAGGTAAATAAGATCAAGTCTCACATCTCTTATGTACCTATCTGATACCTAACTTAAGCAAACTGAAATATTCATTGTTTCTACGTTAGGTATAGATCAAAGTCAAAGCCAATACCTCCATCCATCCCTGCTTGTAAATGCACCTGTTGTACCAGCATTATTTTGTATCTGTATCTTTGAACGGATGTCTGAATGAACGATGAATGAGTGAATGAAGGTATTCATATTTTTTTTATTTTTAACTGTGTTTTCACTCGGCGCCTAAAAAATTCGGATGTTCATATACTCGTATCAATACCTATGTGTGTTTTTGTACATGTAGATGAAAAAAATGTGTGTGCTTAAGACGACACGGTAGAAGTGAAAACTTCATCAATGCGAAGTTAATAAGTATAGCAGTGATGCGTTGATTGTACCTCTCTCGCTCACTTAGTCGACGCTAGACGACTTTTTTTTTTTTTTTTTTTGTGAAATGACTATAGCTGTTGGCCTCTAACGGCCTCTACAGCTTACCGGACTTTGGCGAGCGCAGAAGGCGCTGGGCCGCTTACAAACTAAAGGTTACGAGGGAAACTAGCCGACTTTACCTTAATGACCGTTATATACCCGAGCGTGACGGATCTGTTTCATTCAACGCCCATAAAATAAACTGTTTAGCGCGCCTAAAGAAGTTTTGCACTTCAAAAATAGAGTTCAGAGGAATTAGTGCGAGTTTTTATATCGTTTTATACTTTCTCGATAGAGTTCACGTAAACTATGATATCCGAACCACGCCATCTAGCGGTAATCACGCTGCATGGCTGTTATTTCATGCAAATTTTAGTAAACTTGAACGCAATCGAGTAGGTACAGAACAGCCATTCTGAACAAATTCGCTAGTGAAAATGCAGGATAACATTAAATCATGTTATAATTTGCTGTTCACGTGGTTTCCAGGATTTGCCGCAGCCACAACTGCAGCAGCAGAGCCAGCAGGTTCGCGTCACCAACCGACAGATGCTCGGCTACCCCCCACAACGCACTCAACAAACGGCCCTCAACAAAACAACTATACCCATGGTACACGTGATACAAGCTGAACCAAGAGACATTATAGCCACAAACACCCCCCTTCAGCAAGTCATGCGCACAAACATACCCAGCCCGATGACTCCCCTCAGTCTGAGTATAGGCAGTCCCATGTACTCTCTTCCCTCAAGCCCGAATAGCTACTCTAGCCCGGCAATGAGTCCCGCACAAAGAGACCGCGTTATGAGTCCCTACAGTCCATACACCCCCCAAATGTCTCCGATAGGGAAGTTCCATCAGGTATACAGCCCTGGCAATAGGCTGTCTCCGGCTGGGCTAATACAAGGCAACGACCCGTATCTCACCAACAAAATGCAACCGAGCCCAAATTACATGCAAAACGAATTGATCGACACCAACGTCCAACTCAATTCGTCTGACTTCTGGCCAGAAACCGATATGCTGCAAGGCACCAACGATTTGCTTACAGCGTTCGACGACGTCAAACTGTAGCTGTCATTTGACAGCTGACAGATGCGGGTGAATGAAGGGTGATTTCTCAGATGTATGCGTGAAAACTCTTACGTGATATTGGCGGAGTTATAAAACGCAATACACACTAAACCCGCCCACCCGAAAAATCGGCCTTACCGAAAAACGTTACTTAATTTTAGCATTGCTTAATATTGTCAACTTCTCGCAGACATGTAATGACACTTGCGGAAAGAAGACAGATAATTTAAGATGATGTTTAAAGTTAAGTAACGTTTTTCGGTAAGGCAATTTATGTCGACTACTTTGTTGAAATAGGCCCAACCTATCTCATATAGGCTGCCAGATTCTGTCGGCGGTTTTAGTGTGGTATTGTGCTTTAAACATCTTCACATAAACTGTAATTAGCTGTAAAAACTCCAACGTGACGTTGGCTGAGTTGTGAAACATCGCCACAACAAACCATAAACTACAAGTTGAACTGTGAAAACATTGAGCACTGCCAAAAAAATAAGCATTTGCATGTTTTTGTACGTAAAGTTCAGTTCTCACAAGCATTCCGATGAAATTTTAATGTAGAAATCACTTGAATGAATGCAGGGTCCGAAAGGGTACAGCCAAAGGGATTCCAACAGAGGAAATAGTTTTAGTACGAGTATGAACCAAAGTTGCGTATGCGATGTGAACGGATATTTACAATGTTTCTTTTTTTTAGTTATTTTTCCATGCAATGTACTATTCTCGTATTTGCACGGGTTTTTGACCACTTCGTTCATTCAGTTGGATCGTGTTATAGACGTGGATCGGTTTACACATACACCAAAAAGGGGTAAGGAAAGTTTATTTTCCTAAACTGGTGTTACTTTGAATGTTATTGTTCTTAAAATTATGGTGCTTTATTCATTTTGTATTCGATGGTGTGGAGAAGTGAAATAAAACGGTGTATCTTGTCTTTTTATTTTGTCAGCAAAAGTTCGCACAAGTTTCCAGTAAAGTCACCTTCACTTTATTCGGGTATGGCTAGAACTTGAAAATGACTAATTTTCTTGACTTGAGATTTTTTTTTTCTTTTTTTTTCTCGACTAGTTGTAGCTTACTAAAGAAAGAGATCCAAAAAAGTCCAAAATTTCAAATTTGGCACATAAGTGACAGTTCATAACGCGCTTAAATGTAATTAGAAATAAATTTGTCTAAAAATAAACCCTCCTATATAATAGTTAATGTGTGTGTGTGTGTGCTGATGTGTGCGGTCAAGCGCAAGCCTATCGTCGAATAGAAAACCCTAAATGCCGTTTGTATGGAATCCTAGGTTTAAAATTAGCTACGATGTAACAAGAAAAATGTTACGTACGAATGAATGCAGGTATCGTAAAAATACGTGTAAGTGTGGTTGTAAATTAGATCGTAATATTAAGGAAATAAAGTATATAGTTGAATAGAGGCAGATGAGACGTAGAGTGATAAAAAAATAAAAAAAATATTTTACATTTTTTTATTATATTCAGACCTCTACATCTGTCTTGTTTTATATTAAGACGTAGATTGAATTATTATATAAAATTTTTGCATACTTATGTCGTTAATGTTATATTATTTAAAAATCATCATGAATTCGTATTAATTTGGCACGGTATTTCATCTAAATTAGAATCATCATAATATATAAATGTAGTCTCTCAGAAAGATCAACATTTTTAGTATACGAACATTATTTAAGTTATAAATTTATATTTTATGATCAAAATTATATACTCAGATGTAGATTAAGAAACATTTATCTTTTGTAAATCTTTATTTATACATTTTCCTCAAAATTTAATGCAAGAAATGGTTTAATTAATTTTTTTATGAAAGCGAAAGGGTGCGTTCGTTATTGTTATGGATTCAGTTCACATATTTACGTATTATTATTTGTTCACATGTTTTTTTCTTTCAAATGTGGCTTATTTTGTGGACTTTAGTTCAGGCTTAACATTGACTCCCTTTGATATTTGTCTTACTCTTTCTGCAGTTGAGAGAACGAGACAAAACCAAAGCGAACCCACTGACTCTGATTTATATAGTAAGTCACATTTAAGAGTCCTACTCATTTTTGGCAAACTTTATGAAACAGTAGGTTGGTAGTTTTTCGTGATTTCAGGGTTACTTACATAATGATCATATAGAAACCCTTTCGGCTTAGGGAGCCCGGTAAGCACTCGAATAATCTATAAAATAAATGATTTTGTAATTTAAATGTACTGTCCGAAAAAGTTCACGAAATAATTCGGTCAGTACGGCAACCCAGCTACGCAGGCGCATGTGTTGCCTGAGTAAAGGATTCTGACAGTTTCGAATCCAGTCGGGAAGACTCTTTAATTAACTGAATAATATCGTGAGTTTTTCTGACGATGCATATAGATTATAAACGAGTACTCGTGTATATTTTGTATTGGATACGAGTGGATTATGTATAGGCACGCCCTAGCAAAGTAACATCGTACAGGATAAGTACAATCTTACCGTCAATTTTAATGCAATTGTTATGTTTATTATTAAATCTCGTTAGTTTTAATCACATGTAATCAGTAAGTTAGATAATTTTTAATTTTATTCGATTTGATTTTGCTAACGGACATGGAATGTTTCAATTATTTGCAATATTGTTTTGAAAATAATTTTATTATTTAGTAAGTAAATGTATTTATTTGCCAATTATTTTCAATAACGTCTCAGCCGTAGAAGAGAAAAAAATCTTGTCTATGTTTTTTTTTTTAGGTCTGCACGTGCCATTCCCATAGACTAACTATAAAACCATAGACTACATTCAAAATACATTAAAACCGACATTGTACTTCATCTATGAAATATTTTGTAAATAAATCAAATTGTTTTATATAATTAGAAATTAAAATTTCTGTCATTAAGAGGATTTTGTTTTATTTTATACTCTTCCTAATGACATAACATACAAATTGAAATGGAATATCCGCTATAAATATTCCATTCCTTTTTCAGTTGTTCAGCTGTCAAGCAGTAATGCGCACTATGCAGTGCAAGGGTATCAGTGTTCTGTATTGATATGCAATGTTTTTCGGGAAATTTCCGCGCATTACTATATTTTACACCTTATTATCTCAGAGTGAAGAAATTTTCTTCGTCGTGTACTGATGAAACCTAAAGTGACGCTTAGTTTTTTTTTCTTAATGTAGGCGTCATGTTTGCTTATTTGCCATTTGTAACGCTTAGGTTGGGAGAATCATTAAGCGCGCAGTATATCGCGTACTTTCCGTGCAACGGAAAAATATTTTCGGTTCAAAAGAACCGATGTTTTTTTTTTTAAATATGATTCGAATCAGAATCGATGTTTTTTTTTAAATATGATTGGAAGTATGAATACCTAGACACAGACTACAGGTGTGGTATGTGCCTGTCTGTGACCTATGCTTCAGTTATTTCACTGCATATCAACTTTTAAATTTCAAAGTTATTCGTGGTTCCAATGATATTTAAAAAAATATCTCATGGACAAGCATGCTCCATTTTCGACTACTTCATCGCTTTCCATTAGGCGAGTTGTGGTCAAAAGTTTTTTTTCCATTTCATCATAAACCTAAGTAATAAATCTAAGTAATGTTTTCACACTACTGCTTGCTTAATGTTGTGTTTTGAATGTAGATTGAGCATTGCTAATAGTAGTAACAAGTAATAATTGTAGGCCATCTATCGCTTTTCTAAAGTACTACATATTTATAACGAAACTGCTATGCCATCTAGTGTTTGATAGGTGTACCATATTGTTATGCGATATCATATTCGGTTTTCTGCGTGAAATGAAACGTTTTGTTGGGCTGTATTCCGAATTAAGCCTATAGCGTTTTTTATATTCAACTCATGTGACTAAATGATACTGACACATGTGTGTTACATAAGTAAATAATAATTATTGGAGGACATTTCAACACAACACCATTAGCCCCAAACGGAAACCAGATGGCTGATAGAATAATATTATATCTAGAGTTTTTTTTGTAAATCAATACATATAGACACATGACAAACATCAATGCTCAGCAGAAATATTTGCCCTGGGTTAGGGATCGAACCCACAACATACAACTCAGTAACTGTAGGCAGATGTACTACCACTGAGTCATAAGGCCTGTCAATTATGCAAGGCATCATTAACGGCCTTACCGAAAAACGTTATTTAACTTTAACCAACGTCTTAAATTCTCTGTCCTCTTTCCGCAAGTGTCATTACGTCTCAGCGAGAAGTTGACAAAATATGTTAAGCAATGCTTACAGTTAAGTGAAGTTTTCCGGTAATGCCGTAAATTAAAACTAGCATATTGTTAACCAACGAATACCGCATAGTTTTAATTCTGTAAACATTATGGGCCTTACCGATAAACATTACTTAACTTTAACCAACGTCTTAAGTTCTCTGTCTTCTTTCCGCAAGGGGTCATTACGTGTCAGCCAGAAGTTGACAAGATATGTTAAGCATTGCTTAGCATATTTTGTCAACTTCTCGCTTACTTGTAATGACACTTGCGGAAAGAATCAGAATCAGAATATTTTTATTGACGTAGACATATAATTTAAGACGATGGTAAAGTTAAGTATTGTTTTTCGGTAAGGCCGTAATAAATTGAGCGTGTCAAAATAATCTTGATTGATTTCTTGGCTAATGTTAAGGTATTCGATACTGACGTTAATTGGAATACATGAGTAATCATATTGTGACAAAGTTTTGGCGGGAACGTCTTAGTAACGTGTTGTTGCTTTGTTTTATTTTCCTAAACTTGTGTTATTTTGAACATTAATGCTATAAAAATGGTGATGTTTTATTCATTAAGTGTTCGATAAAGTGCGTGAGTGTGGGCAAGTGAAATAAAGCAGTAAAACGTGTGATTTTACGTTGTCGGCAAAACTCCATAGAAGCTTCTAGTAAAGTCGCCACCACTTTACTGAAGTAGGACTCGACTTATAAATTGACTGTATACGTGACTTAGATTGTGACTAGAACATTTACAACATGTTTTATTCAAGAAACGAAAAAATCCTAATACTTGACACTGGCAAATGCTTTAATGCGGGTTCAATACAAAAAAGAAGAAGATATTGTGACAAACGACAGTGACACTGACATTTCTTTAAAATTCATACCAGTAAACGTCAAACAAACAAACGTCAGTCTCAGTCTAGCTAATTTCCGTCGGTGAAGTGAAACGAATCACTGCGAAACGAAAAAATTTAAAATTAATTATTTTATCATGACTTCTTAGTTTTTTATATAGCCAGTGAAAATGTGCTAAGTTTTTTCAAAAGAGAAAGTTTAACTTTGTGAGTCTACTTACCTTTTTTACTTGAAAGTGGTCGCTTACATAAATGGCTTCAACACCAAAACAAGTGAACGGCAACGGTTCCAGTAACAACAGTTCCCCGGGAAAGCGGAAAAAAGCTAATGGGAAGGCTTCATACCTCGCTAAATGGCTAGACAAGACGATGAGCCACATCCATGATGTGACTCCTAGCATGGACACATACGACTTTGTTGCACCGAATATGAACATGAACTGGTCTGTGGGTGCTCAATTTACGCCCGGCTACGACCCTTATCGGAACATGTATGGTACGACAGAACCGATGTCGCTCCCTACTCTCCCCAGCTACTACAACCCGCCCATGATGCATTTTTATGGGCAGGACCACCGGTATGTTCAGAACGTTAATAAAAGCGTGCAAGTTCAGCGCCCTAGAATCCGACGAAGGGAGCAGAAAGCTGATGAAAACTACGAGCCGGACTCGCAAGCTAAGAACTCAACGGACAATTTAGATTACGCAAGTTTACCGCCGATTATCACTTCGGTCGGCGACACAAACTCTAATAGTGATAGGCATGAAAAGGATAAGGAAGAAGGCAGTAATCGCAGATTTAGTGATCCTTGTGTCCGAGGCCTCCCTGACGTAGCACAACCAGCTAACGTCGAATCCGATGTGGATGCTGCCTCAACATCAACCGAGAGTGAAATGGGAAGTAAGCTGCTGATCTGTCTCCTTGACCAAATATCTTCTCTAAAAAGAGCCAATGAAAGACTGAATAAAAATTTATTGGAAACCAGAGGTGAGTAAAAGCGGTAGTTGTCTATGGTAAATTAAATTTCAAGCATATTGAACAGACCATTGATGATTTGGTGATTGGTTACACTTCTCTTGTTCACGGTTTAGCAATTTAAACTGAATTGTGTATGGTATAAGATTTATTTCTGATTGCATTAAAATAAGCATTATTTTTATTAGTGAATGTTCTCAACCCACTGAAATGTAAAGGCCTTTTGACACCTACAGCTTAAAAATTCACCCACACATATTGATCTTGTATGTGAGTCAAGGTCACTAAACAAAAAACATTTGTTACATAAACTAATGTTTATGTCACAATACTGAACAATTTTGGCTTTTCTTTTTATCTATTTTCTCTTATCTTATATCTTCACTTTTAACTTTGTAAATTGTATTTTATGAGTTAGGTACATAAACTGATAAGGGACTTTAGAGTTTGTGCAGCATTTTAGTCTTACAAAGGTAGCTAGGTAAAATATCAGATTTTGAGATCAATATGTGTAATCATCATGTTTTGTTAGGGTTTGTTTTGGTGGGATTAAACGACTTGTAATGTTTGGTGATTTTCACATAATATTTTGCCTAATTTTAAGACCTTACATTTCAAACACTTTGCAGTGTCTCAAGTTACAAGTGAGACTAGATAATGTCTTAATTTTTGTTATGAATATATTAATATCTACTGCCTATTGACTGGTCTCGTAGCTTAGTTGGTAGTATGTCAGCCTGCTAAGCTGAAGGTTGTGGGTTTGATCTCCACCCAGGGCAAACATTTGTGTGATGAGCATTGATGTTTGTTCTGTGTCTGGGTGTTTCTAAATATCATAAGTATGTATTTACAAAAAAAAAGTATAATGTATGTATTCTATCAACTATCTAAGTAGTTTCCATAGTATAAGCTTTGCTTAGTTTGGGCTAGATGGTGTTTGTGTGAATTGTCCACCAATTTATTTATTTATATTTATAGTAGAAACTTTGCTTAGTTTGGGCTAGATAGTGTTGTGTGGAATGTCAACTGATGTTTATTTTAAGCAAAACATTCCTTAGACATAAGAAGTTGTCCAGTGTCAACAGGTCTTTGATTTGGTTGAGATATCATTAATTTGATGATTAGATCTCATGCTTATGGTACATGCGAACCTTTTTATCAAAGTTCACATATTTCTTAATTTCATTGGCCTCAATTAACATTCAGCATGAATAGCAATTGAGGAATCCCAAAAACTATTGTATTTAACATAATTTGATCATTTGCATACCTGACTTTTCAAACACTAGGGTTCATGGTCATAGATAAGATAATTAAATTTTTAATTTATCTATATAACTAGGTATTTGTATGTACATAGATCTTACACTAATAAGGCAGGCTCTAGTTTCTACCTGGGAAGGTATACAGGCAATAAGTTTATTCTAGAAACTTTACCATAATAAAAATTTAAGCTATAACAAATGTACAACAAATAGTAATGAATGAAACCAAAGTATAGATTCTATATCCTTTCAATATCAACACACAAAATCTACGCAGAATTAAAGCAATGTAAAATAGCCTAAAGTAATGTTAAATATATGCTAGGAAATGCTATAACTTTTATATCACTTATTACTGAATGAATAATTTATTATGAAAATAATTATTTTGTAATGTTTTAGTATGCCAGTTGGTAAAAGCAAAATAAACAATGAAATTATTTTGATATGATTTATATGAAATTATATTTTTTGATAGCAGTCAGGAATTCTTTTATTTACATATAGTTTTATCATAATTAACTTTAGATATCAATCAGATTTATATGACTTTGCAATTTATACCTTAATCATTGTATTTGCAGCGGAGCTAGATAACATGAGACATCACAATACATTGCTACAAAAAGGCACGAGTTCGAGTTTAGGACATACGCCTGGACATTCACTGGATAATGGTGAGTTTTATATTATATTATATATTATATTATACTTGGAAATACAGCAAATTCACAAATTAGACAATATACATTCTTTGAGACAATAGATCGGCGTAGCTTGCAATGACACTTATTGAGCTATTTATAATAAAATAATCAACATATTCTAACTGTTGACTATTGCTTAGACACAGCTTGCATCTGCGGAAATATATATACTGGATATATCTTTCAATGCCACACCCTCTTTTTCTCCCCAAAAAAAATAATGCTGCGCTACAAGGAGAACTCTAGTACAGTGGTGATGACCATAAAGCTCAAACTGTGAGGTAGATGGTCATCTTTAAAGTACCCCTGACTCATAGGGATGTATATGGGAAGTTTGGAATTGGGATACTTAAGCAGACCTTGAATCAAATTATCTACTTGGTTAAGATCTACTATTTTTCTCTATGGGATCTAATAATTTCAGTGTGTTCTAATATATGGTATACATACATATCTCATCATCTCAGCCATAAGAAGTCCACTGTTGGACATAGGCCTCCCCCATGGATTTCCAAAAAGACCGATTGGAAGCGGCTTGCATCCAGCATCTTCCCGCCACTTGTATGAGGTCATCTGTCTATCTCGTGGCTGGTCTTCCTACGCTGCGCTTGCCGGTACGTGGTCCCCACTCGAGAACCTTTCGGCCCCATCGGCCATCAGTTCTACGTGCTATGTGCCCTGCCCACTGCCACTTCAACTTGCTAATCCGCTGTGCTATATCGGTAACATTTGTATGTCTATGTATCTCTTCATTTATGATTCGATCTCGTAGAGAGACTCCGAGCATAGCCCTCTCCATAGCTCGTTGCGTGACCTTGAGCCATACATATCTACCAATCATATAATAGGTAATCAAAATAGATATAACAATCAACATGTGAAGATATACGGCCTTCATTGATGTTCCAATGAAAAAGTTAATTTTATGTGACCATATTTCTGTCACAAGAAAAGCTTACGTCTAGTGATACAGAATTTTATTTATCTTCTAAAAATTTAATATTAGTTATAAACTGGCTATGTAATATATCTACTGCGCTTACTTAAAAATCTTAGTTTCCTAATACAACAATATAAAAGCCTAATTGTAGAACTTGAAATTTGCATATTAAAACAGGTTGAAAATTTATGTAAAATTCTAGGTAATTAGTGATTTCATAATTGTGCATAAAGATGTTATATTCAAGAGCAACTTTCTATCTGCCCTTATTATGGCGAAAACAGGTTCATGTCAGCTTTATGACCTTGACCATCCTGCATTAATTTTGTTGGGCTAAATATATATTAGGCAATTTAACAAGAACTTTTCTAAACAATTGTGATAATAATTACAGTTTAAAAAAACTGAAGCAAGCGACGTCAAAATACGCAATTTTGTTTACTTGTATAACATTTTTTATTTTGTTATAAAAACTAAAGTACTGAACTGATTTTTACATAATTTACCACCTCTGAATATTATTACCTACCAAACAAAATAAGAATAATCAAAATCAAGCAATAAGTGGCGGAGTAATCGGTGAACAAATTTACAAATAAAAACATACAGTCGAATTGAGAACCTCATTATTTTTTAAAGTCGGTTAAAAATTCGTAATTGAGAGTAAAACTGTTTTGAGAATAACTACCTATCTTATTGTATTCAAAATTCAATGATTTTCTCAATAATTATGATATGAGCACAATACACATCTGAGTTTTATCACTATTATCTGTGTAGGTATATGAAAGTATTGTCAATTTTATACTAATTGTACCACACTCTTTCGCCCGTATAGTATAAAAAAAAAGAACCTAGGATACAATACATAGGTTCCCTTTAGCAAATTTTATATTATTCAGTTCAGGCGTTTGATTGTGAATCACTAACAAACAAACATACAAACAAAGAATTTTCCATGTCTGCCTGTCTTTCCGTTTGTTGTTGCTTTTTGTTCGATTTTGTAATATTAATTAGGATTATTATATTTGGATTTAACTCGCATATTATTCATATATGTATCATCATCATCATCATCATCATCTCAGCCATAAAAAGTCCACTGCTGGACATAGGCTTCCCCTATGGATTTCCAAAAAGACCGATTATTACATATATGTATGTATAAATATAAAAAGTAAACAGCGATACTTCACCAAAGTAGTACTAAAGTGTCCGGTCAAGCCGGCAGGTCTTGTATACTCGTAGCATTATACCTAAACTGTCCTGCTACGGTGTGGATTCGCATACCGTGAAACCGTGCGTGCGCGCACGGATTCACCTCTGACAAAGGCCAACATACACTCGAAACTTGTCGGTTGTTTCAGAAAGATATTTCTCGCGTACCATACGCGAGTAATACAGTATATATGTTATAATACAAACCGCGCGATAAACGCGTCTGGTTTTATAATAAAATTTGAATATAATGTAAGGAAGCAATAAAGAACACCAGTATGTACTGAACGTGCCGTTTTGTAATTAAGGCCTTTCACCGGAGTTCACACACAGAGTACAGAGAAGTGTTGTAGGAAACTCGAATTCTAAGTCTTAATAGTAAAGACTTTGAGTTCTCTTTGAAGAGACAGAGTTTCTTATAACCTGGAATTTTCCTGAGAACATATGCATTTTTCCATACACCAGGCGAAAACTATTTTCTACGTCTAAATACATAAGTTCACGGACGGTTGCCTTACAAGGCGCAGCGTGTATCAAGGCAACCTGTACGCCTGATTACAATATTGGATTAGAACAACCTCGTCATGACAGTTTTGGTTATGCCTAATACTTACATATATGAGGATATACAATATTATTCAAGTTATACAAGTCCAAGTTATCTGAATTTGAAACTACATATTTATTACAAATCTATATATCTATATAATATAATATATTTATAATAAGGATACCTATATCTAAAGTCTATATCTATTTTACTATGGAAATTAACGTGGTTTTCACACATTTTTAAATAAAAACTAAGGGTCACTCACGTCTGTTATTGAGCCGAAATAAACTATAGTCAAACACTATAGTCGGATATTTCGGCTCAAAACAGACGTGAGTGACCCGTAGTTTTTATTTAAAAAATCTATATCTATTGTATCTATATTTTTCTTTATTGTATTGCTTTATCGTAGCTTTCTTAAAATGTCTTCCTTGTTATCGTAACTAGCTCTAATGTTTTGCTTATTTTCAAATTGTTTTTCTCTGAACGTTGATATTGCAAATTTCGTAATTTGAAAGGAGCAAAACATAAAGCCTAGCCTATTTATGATTATATTCAGATAAAAAACAAATCATTAATATGGGATAATGTTTAGTTAGGGGTAGAAATCAGTTTATCTTCCGATTCGATTCCAAATCGAGCTAGTCATTGATATATTATACGAAGATAGGTTTTCCCCGGTCCTGCGTGGCATGCCTCAAGTGAGGTAATCAATCGCTCGATTCTTCTTCAGTCCCAACATGTCGGGCAACG
Organism: Lycia hirtaria; assembly: GCA_947563715.1. Taxonomy (NCBI): domain Eukaryota; kingdom Metazoa; phylum Arthropoda; class Insecta; order Lepidoptera; family Geometridae; genus Lycia; species Lycia hirtaria. The sequence goes on along the minus strand of OX387385.1, from coordinate 2,585,720 downwards.
CTGTAAGACACGTATCGAGATTTGTGAACAGTGACAATGTATTTAGAAGTGTCGTTTAGATGCAACACCAAAATATGTAAGGCCAAGATATTAAAAGGCTTTATTGTCGAATGCCATGCTTTTACATCATATTCAATGAGTATAGCCTCTCTATAGATGAAATCAAATTGGCTAAAATCCTTTTGAATTTTGAATCTGCCTAGGAAGTTTGGGTCTTAAATATAAAACTCAAAGGGACTTAATAGGACTCAAAGTACTCACGAGGGATTCTGAGACTCAACTCAAATTAATCGTGACTTACGAGACTGAGGTAGAATCTTGCGAAAAGACGAGTCTTACAATGAAGACTAAGACTCGGGTCTCCTACAACACTAGTACAGAGAAATCCGGCTAGATGGCTAGTTCTTGCTCAGTGTTTGCGGAACGAGTAGCTTTTTATGGTATGTCAAGCTATCTATTAAAGCTTACTGCACTTTCTCTGTTGAATTATTAAAACGTGACTTGCAGATATGGTGTTGGTGGAATTATAATCAATTTGACGATCTGCGTTGTAGAGTGCTTCGTGAGAAGGGCATCTAGGGTTCTGTTTTTAACCCTTGACCCAAAAACAGGGGTATGGAATGTTAATTCGAAATTTTGGAATTATTACGAAATTTGAAAAAAAAACCGTAGAGGCATAGATATTTATGATTTAAATCAGATAAAAAAAAAAACCGGCAGCCTAGTGGTGAGACCATCTGACTTGCGATTCGCAGATCCTGGGTTCGAATCCCACGGCACGCACCTCTGTCTTTTCGAAGTTATGTGCGTATTGTTGATTGCCGCTAACTTCAAACGGTGAAGGAAAACATCGTGAGGAAACCTACATGTCAGAGAGTTCTCAATGATCTTGAAGATGTGTGTAGTCTGCCAACCCGCACTTGGCCAGCGTGGCAGACTATGGCCTAACCCTTCTCACAATGAGAAGATGGCCCGTTCCCAGCAGTGGGACAGTTTGTACAAACAGGGCTGATAAAAAAAAAAAAAAAAAAAAAAAAAAAACATTTACGAAATCGGTTATGTTTAGGGATAAATAACAGTTAAAAAAACCGTAGAGCCATAGATATTTATGTTTTAAATCAGATAAAAAAAGAATTGACGAAATTTAAGGGTAGAAAACAGTTTTATCCTTTTTGTATTGGAGATCGCGCTACAACAGTTCTCTTAAGGATTCGCTCAACGCGCATCTATTTCTCTGCTCTGCTCTCTCGTGCATTACAACCTTTTTCAACGTATAAAATCATTGAGTAGGGATATTAAAAAAGCAAGAGGCCAATTTGTTAATTTATATAGGATAAATATTTGAATATTTCTATACCTATATATTATACCGAAAAAAAACTTTTTTTTCGATATCTTTTTAATTGGCTGAAGAGAGAGAAAATATATGTTTTTTCACTATTTCGTCGCCGATATAAATTATATCTGATAAACTTTTTTTAAAATGTTTCTTCTATCTAAATAAACAAATTGGCCTCTTACTTTTCTAATATCTCAATGATTTTCGGCCTTACCGGAAAACGTTACTTAACTTTAAGCATTGCATAACGTATTTTGTCAACTTCTCGCTGACACACGTAATGACACTTGCTGAAAGAAGACAGAGAATTTAAGACGATATGGTTAAAGTTAAGTAACGTTTTTCGGTAAGGCCGTATATGTTTAAAAATGTTGTGATGTGCGTGAGAGATAGCTGCGCGCTTTAATCTCCACCTTGATGCGTAAAATATTTTCCCTTTTGTTTGTGGTATCTTATGGGCGAGGCCTTGGTTGATAATCAGGATTTCCTGTGCACTACTGCATATACTGTGGCGAAGGGGAGCGAAATCGTTTAAGAATCGCGATTACGTGGCTACGCCCAGAAAACAAGTATCAGTTTAGAAAACTCAAAAACTCCTGACAAAAAAGTGGCTGAACCTTCTTTAATGAGCTAAGAATATTCTCGACAAAATCCTCTTTCAAACATAAAAAAACTAGACCAAAATCGTTCCATGCGTTTGAGAGCTGCGATGCCACAAACAGACACAAATATACATATACACACGTCAAAATTATAACACCAATATTTTTGGGATAGAGAAATTAATTCAGTCTAGCTTTGAAAATTGCATTGTTATACTTCTCAGGTAACAGGAAAAATTCAATGGAATTCCTGGTATGTGCAGTATAACATCATGAATGTGGAACCTAAACGTTGTAATTACGCTGATTGTATACGATCCAATATAATAAAGTAATGGCGTCGGGCTGTTTTTTATTTATAATCCTAACTATATTATAAAACGTAGGTAAATCTGTCTGTTTATTGCACCATTGAACCGATCGGTATCAAGTTTAGTACAAAGATAGCTTAAACGTCTCCAGTTATATACTTATACAATGTGGCTAATTTTTAAAAGCACCACGAAAATTAAAATTCAGAAACACGCTAAATTCAAAAAAGGAACAAAAATTTTATGTTATTTTAAATCAGTTATTTTGAACATTTTAAGTATTTAAGTGGTGCCTTCAGAATAGTTCTTATTGATTGTACTCGTAATTTAATAGATTTCATTTGACACTAACAATATTTTCAAACAATATTAATAAACCACGCGCGCCGAGGTTACATGCAAATTGAGCGATCACTACGCAACGTACCTACGTAGTTATGTGACTTGCGCTCGCTCGGTGCGTGAGACTGCGCGGCGTCCATCATTTCTTTAATCTTGGGAAAAACTTTAACTTTAAGAATTTCGTAAAGTACGGACGCCGAGCAGGAAGAATTTCGTACATCGACCTATGAATCCAACTCGGCTGGGCAGCTTTCGGGAAACTTAAAAGCGTCTTTTCGTCCAATATACCCTAGTCCTTCAAGTCGAAAGTTTACAATCAGTGTGTGTTACCAGTGATGACATACGGCATTGAAACGTGGTCCCTAAGTATGGGCCTTATAAGGAAGCTCAAGATCACGCAACGAGCTATGGAGAGGGCTATGCTCGGAGTCTCTCTACGAGATCGAATCAGAAATGAAGAGATACGTAGGCGTACAAAATTATTTTACGGATTAGCAAGTTGAAGTGGCAGTGGGCAGGGCAAATAGCACGTAGAACTGATGGCCGATGGTGCCGAAAGGTTCTCGAGTGGAGACCACGTACCGGCAAGCGCAGCGTAGGAAGACCAGCCACGAGATGGACAGATGACCTCATACAAGTGGCGGGAAGACGCTGGATACAAGCCGCTTCCAATCGGTCTTTTTGGAAACCAATGGGGGAGGCATATTTCCAGCAGTGGACTTCTTATGGCTGAGATGATGATAATGACCTATGAATGGTGCCGGTCGTTGCACCTGTACGAGCGCGATAGCAATATAATCACGCGGGAATGACAGAGATCATAGGTCAATGTACGAAATTCTTCCTGCTCGGCGTCTGTAGGTACTTTAGAATAGAATAACTTTATTGCAGTAGGTACATCTATACAGAGTAATTTAAAGATACTTACATAATAAACGGAATTGAAAGTACAACGGCGGCCTTATCGCATAGAGCGATTACTTCCAGACAACCTTAGGGTGTTATTAAGTGGTATACTTAATTGATTTTGTTTTATTTATTTTCATGCTTTATATGACCGCTGCTCTTGAATATTGCTAGTATTAAAAAAGGCAGCCTGTTAATTTTATAAGAGAGTGTAACTCTGTCTGTCTGATACATTTTCATAATCAAACGGCTGAACCGATCGTTATGAAATTCACCGTTTTTCATCACGAGGTTCAGCTAGTACGTATTCAATAATGTTCAGTACCGGTAGATCTCGTGCGTGCGTCAGTTTTTACATTTTTACGGTCAAGTGATGAATGGTGGCAAAGATGTATTATACGTAGATAGGTTTTCCCGACTCTGCATGGCAAGCCTCAAGTAAGATAATCGCCCGACTCTGCATTAGTCGCGACGTATCGGACGGTTCGTGGCTTGTGAATTGTGTCAATGCCATCCTGTGTGTTTGAAAGTGCAACACAAAGATATATAAAACCAAGATTCCGAAGAATCAAGTTTCCGGCAGCCTAGTCGGGAGACCGTCTGACTTGCGATCCGCAGGTCCTGGGTTCGAATCCCGCGGCACACGCCTCTGTCTTTTCGGAGTTATGTGCGTATTGTTGATTGCCGGCAACTTCAAACGACGAAGGAAAACATCGTAAGGAAACCTACATATCTGAGAGTTCTCAATGGTCTTGAAGATGTGTGAAGTCTGCCAACCCGTACTTGGCCAGCGTGGTAGACTATGGCCCTACCCTTCTCACAATTAGAAGATGGCTCGCGTCCAGCAGAGGGACAGTTTGTACAAACAGGGCTAATAAAAAAACCGGACAAGTGCGAGTCAGGCTCGTCCACCGAGGGTTCCGTACAAACTATTTGATAAAAGGGAGAAATCATATATTTTTTCATATTTTCCTTCTTATATCGAAAAATATACATCGTAAAAATATTCAAAAACCTGTTTTAACTTATGCTAATTAAGCTCTTACATAATATACCCCACATGATACGGTTAATTCACCTTAAAATTTGGACCCTCATTCCTTGCGTAAAGACACTATTTTTTGGGATTAAATTAAAAATGTCCAGTTATCGGATGTTATCCTTTAATTTTTACGACATATTCGGCTGTAACTTTTTTTTTACTAAAACAGAGACTTTTTACAGAGATTTTTCTTTCTGCAGCAAGACATCACTGGATCTGCGTACAAGGATGTAATTTCAACACGATACCTTCACGAGTTCCCGAGATAAAGGTCTTGACACCCGGACGGACGGACAGACAGACAAACAACAAAGTGATCCTATAAGGGTTCTGTTATTTCCTTTTGAGGTACGGAACCCTAAAATGATACTAAAAGGCCTTAAGGATATTATGTGTCTTATCATCGAAAGTACTTAGAACTGAGAGTTGTCATGCTTTTACTTCATATTCAATGAGTATAACTTCTCTACAGATGAAATCTCATTGAGTGACGGTAGTTTGCGCGGAATGCGTTTATGGAACATCGTTGTATTATCTGTCAGCCTTGTTCGACTTTTTTACGATTTGTTATTGATGAGATGTTGATGTTTACGTTTTACACTGGATTTTATAGGTTTTCCTGCTCTTAACCGACCACCGAACAGTGGTAATTTGCCGACTTTCTGCTAATCTTGTAGTGAATTGATAGGTTAAGTGAACTTGCAAGCCTTGAAAATTCTCAGGTTATTATTAGTATTGGTTTTCTTAGGCATACGAAGTCTAGGCAACAGTTAGTTTTGCAATTAATATCCAGCTAAGTTAATTAAAAGCAAATTCTCGCTTCAATGCGAAGTCCTGTAACGGTTTTCCCACTATTAATTTGAAATGAGCAACCAATTCAATTAAACAATTCAATTACAATATTCAATTACACAATCGCGTGATAAACCTTCGTAAACACGCCGTAGAAGTTTTCCACCAAAACTGGAAACAAAATTATCATGTACATAAACTACGGGCTGTAAAATGTATAGCATGCAATTTGGACGTTTTTTCGTAACCTTTGCTCTACATTTTTATTGTTTCTATTTGTGAGCTATATCGTTTTTTAGGGTTCCGTAGTAAACAAGGAACCCTTATAGTTTCGCCATGTCCGTCTGTTTGTCTGTCTGTCCGCGGCTTCGCTCAAATACTATTGGTACTAGAAAGCTGTAATTTGGCATGGATATGCATATAGTTATACCGAGAAAGTCGGAGTTTAGAATTTTGAAAAAAAAAAGTGGGGTACCTTCACTGCACGTAAATTGGGGATACATTATTTTTTCTCATCTATCCCGTCGTGTGGGGTATCTTTGGATAGGTAATAAAAAAACATTGAGGGTGTGGTAAGACCATTTTTAGGGTTTCATACATCAAAAGGAAAAAACGGAGCCCTTATAGGATCACTTCGTTGCCCGTCCGTCCGTCCGTCCGTCGGGGTGTCAAGACCTGGATCTCGGGAACGCGTGAAGGTATCCTGTTGAAATAAAAACCATATACGTAAATCCATAATATCTTGCTGCAGAAAGAAAAATAAAATTTCTCGGTTTTCGTAAAAAAAGTTACAGCCGAATATGTCGTAAAAAACGTACATTTCGACACTCAAGGGAATCATTACCTATGGGGTACTTCCCGTTGACCTAGAACTATGAAATTTGGCAAGAAGCATTGTGTTAGAGTACACATATAGGAAAAAATCCAAAAACTGGACATTTTTAATTTACACACAAAAAAATAGGGCCATTATGCAAGGAATGAGGGTCCAAATTTTAAAGTGAATTGACCGTATCATGTGGGGTGTCATATGAGCTTCATTAGCAGAAGCTAAAACAGGGTTTTAAATGTTTTTACGATGTATGTTTTTCGGTTTATGAAGGAAAATATAAAAAAATAAATATGATTTCCCCCTTTTATCCCTTTTATCTGGTGGTCGAGTCTGACTAGCACTTGTCCGGTTTTTTTTTGTTTAGGGATTCGCTTACGAAATACGAGTATTAAGCTTTGAAGTAGTAATTTTTGTTAGTTACGTGTGGGAACAACAAAAATTACTACTTCAAGGAAAGGGGGAGGGGGGTTACCCCCTCTACCGACTAAACGGTTTACTTTAGAGATATTAAAAAAATCATGCTGGTAGCATATATGATGACATTAATAGGCTATCACGGCTATTTACAAGTTGTCGAGTAATAGTAGATCAACTTAAATAATGTACTTAGATAAGTAAAAAATGAAAATTTCGTGCAAATTTCATTTAAACTAACATAACTTATATGTTCATGATATCACTATTTTAAATTCACATAAATTACTATGCGCAACTACGGAACCCTACTTTGCGCGGGGCACGACACGCCCTTGGCCGCTTATTTGCCGGTATTATAATGTAATCGATTATACATTGGTACTGTCTGGGGTTGTATTAAATTTTTGCACGCAATCACAATTATTGGATGTAAAAGGGACGTAAGTGCCTATAAGGGGTGAGTCATAATTTGTAGGTAATCCTTTACCTGCTGGAGACCATTAAGTCTAAAGAGGTAAATAGTCTCGAGCACCGCCGTAAAGTAGCATGACTGTCTATATTCTATAGGACTCATTTCGGGGAGAGTGCGCAAGAGCTTCACGACCTAATTCCACTCTTCATATTTTACTACAGGACTTGCAGAAAATCGGGGCATTGCCATTCATTTCTCATTGAAATGCCAAAAATCCGTATTCAGCGATATCGGTCCACGTTCTTGATGCGTACTGCACAGGAATAGAATTCTTTGCCGCCATATCTGTTTCCTGAGAGCTACAATCTTGTTCTTTTCAAGGCTAGAGTGAATAGATACATATCTTCTATATCGACGAACTCCATCCTCGGCCACACCGTTGCTTTACATCAGGTGAGTTGGCGGTCAAGAGCTAACTTATCTTATATAAAAAAAATTGGAGAAGAGTAGGAAAATTTATAAGCAAGTATATTAAAAGAAAAACAAAATACCCGAAAGACATGCAGAAAATCAGTTTTTGTAGTCAAACTTCGTTACGCTTGATACGCTGTTGAGTGTACGTGTTTTGTGAGAAAGTATGCGTAAAATCGCTGTTAAAGATTATAAATGCGTATTCTTTAGAATAATTCTAGTAAAATCACTTGTTTACATATTACGAAAAAGTTCGCTGGAGGTTACGAAAAAACTTATTTATGCGAGAGATGTATGATTATTATTACAAAAAAGTATAACCTATGACACTCGGGAAGTGAAGACGAATCCAACGACACCTCGCACATCAAAATCGATGCTGCAAAAGGCTGCGTACATACATGCACTCGAAAAACATAACCCTTTTTCTTACAGTCGTGTAGAAAGCGCATCCACAACCATTATTAAAAAGTCCGCGTCTTAATCTATCGCATTAGCTCGTCGCATGCGCAAGTACGATATTATGACCTACGAGATAGCCTCGGGTAACACAAGTCTAGGCATTCCAAGAACCGGCCTGTACATTTAGACGATGGCGCCACTGGCGTACTTTATAAAAATGACTAATTGAATTTTTTTTATTCCGTGTTTTGGCCATCTGCAGAAATAATTTTGTATTGCTGCATAGCTGTGCGAATACGAGAAGAATATCAATTTTGTCTCACAATAGAAGTGACGATAAGTGAGAGGTAATTTTTTGATAATATACGGCACTTGAGTTAGTTATTATTTGCCGTTATAGCATTACATGGAAGGTGAATGTCTTTATAATTTTTATTACATTTTATTATTTGTTGACGATTCGTTCCTTTCTATAGAAATGGATATAATTTTTTTTACCGTCTATCCAAAAGGAGCGTAATGTTATTACTCGTAAAATAATTACAGTTTAAAAAACTAAAAAAACACGCTTCAAATTATTGTATTGTCATCGGTCCTCGATAAGTCTACAAAGTTCAATGAATGAAGTGAATGAAATCTGACCGTTTGAAGTGGGTCAAAATCAAGTCCAAAGGAGTCGGTTACAAACAAACAAATATGCATACAGGCGAAGCAAATAAAAGCGTGTGAAAAATAAAACAACTAAAATGTAGACGCGGATCCAAGCTCTCCTACTCCACCGCTCCTAGCTAGATACATGACATTTGTTTGGAGGATACTGTCTTTGTTAAGTGTAGATATCCACTATACGTCGCGAACCCGGCCGGGTTGGCGGGTTGATGTGTTAGCGATGAAACCGTTAAAGTATTTTATGAAAATTTGCTATATAAGAATGGAAAAGGACAATGATTCAAGCTTACGAATTAATATTTATTTCAAACTAGCAAATCAACAATAATCAGTCTCACTCAAAGTCTCAAAATCTCTGATTTAATACAGAATTGATTACTTTTACTTATGGACGGAATAGTAACATTAGTATTAGTAATTATTAATTTTTATAAGTTTAAGCAAGCAGGTCTTTCTCTTTACTCGTTATAGTGTCCATTTGAAACATAGTATTAGAATAAGAAACTAATAAAGCTTAAAGCACTAAACTTGTCATAACAACTTAAAATAGAACTCAGATAGATAGATAAACTTTGGTATTTGGTAATATTTGGTATAAACAAAATAAATTCTTATTGGCGCATCAGAATGGCAACGTGGCAGCTCGCAGCGGTTGTTTAGGCGAATTTTCTATGATGTCGCGCTCCCTCCCACGCCGCGGCTTTCATACCTAACGGGTCTGGTATGGTGCCTTTTAAGACGTCCACCGGGCCCGGTTTGTAATCTCTACCGAAAAGTATCCTATAAAACACGCGTGCTTTTGTCTTTTCTATTACGCACTAGTGTCTTTACTTTACAGTTTTTTTTTTAATTTCAACAAAGAGTTTTTGTTTTTTTCCTCGTAGTGCGTTGAAAAAACGCGTGCTTTTGACTTTTCTATTACGTACTAGTGTCTTTACTTTACAGTTTTTCACCTTACAGTTTAATTTAAATAAAGAGTGTTTACCTTAATTAAATATTTCAGTTATAAACGGGTGTTTTTTCCTCGCAAGTGTGTTGAAAAACGTCGTATGAAACGCGTGTGCATTATGGTCATTACACTCTCGGCTCTATTACGCCTCGACTGTAATGACCAACTTAGCACACTTGTACCATATTGTATTATTATGATAACGTAATAATGTGAACGCATGGAGTGGTGTGATGCCGTCGGCTTTGTCTGTACTAACGTGTCAATAGGATAATGGTAAGCGGATTAGTACTCGTTTCAATTGAATCGTGTGTCCGGACTGAGCTAATACATATTTACCCGACTGCTGACAGAGGGTGATGTGTTTCGATCGTATATATAAATAAATAAATTCTTATACTCGAATACCCTATATTACTAACATTTTTACTTTGTCCGAAATGCAAAAAAAAAAAAAAAAAACAGGTCGGTGACGTTTTTTACGCGGTACTTAAAGAATTTGTTAGGCATGAATGAATTTGATAGAATAGATTGAAGTAAAATTTACGGGTGCTATAAATTCTAAAATGAAATTTAAAAAAAAGTTATCTATTACTTCATCGTGCTATGCATAAAATAGAAAACAATGAAATAGGCAACCAAAAAAAAACCATGGCTGGGACGCTATTCTCGCGCGCGCGAAATTATTTCTCTCAAAAAAAATGTTACAAGGCACAGAAAAACACTTTTTTGTTACGCAAAAGATCAACTGAACGTGGGAAAGAGACATCTCGATGTATATGTATATTGTATACTCTAAGCTATTGAAAAAAAAACTGGTAACAAACTTTTGAATGTAAGTTTAAGTTAATGTTTTCAGGGTTCCGTACCTCAAAAGGAAAGAAACACCCTTAAAGGATTACTTTGTTGTCCGTCTGTCCCTCTGTTAAGACAAATTATATCTCGGGAACGCGTAGATATATCGAGTTGAATTTAATTTTTTTATGTTTTTTTTGACGTTTGCAAATATCTTTTGAGATGAAATTCTATGTGCGAGAATGAGAGCGACCTAGAAATGTCGAACACACGAGAATGGGGCCCCTAATGTCGTGATCCGATTGCAAATCGCGATAGGTGTGCCATTGTTTTATTAACAAGAGATAGCTTTGAACAATGCTGTTGCTAAATGGACATTGCAAAAATAAACAAAGAGACTTAGGTAGGGAGTTTGCAGCCCACGCTGTAGGTACCCTATCTATAATCAGAAATACATTTGTTTGAATGTTACTTGCTCGAATCCGTTTCATAGAATTGCCTAATTCTAGATGTTTTACTTGACACGAGTTTTTGATTCTTTAAGTTTGTTAGCCACCAGTTTCATTTGCCCGAACAGTTATTTATAAATAAATAAATATTGGTGGACATTTCACACAACACCATCTAGCCCAAACTAAGCAAAGCTATGGAAACTAGATGGTTGATAGAATACATATTACTTTTTTTTTGTAAATACATACTTAAGATACATAGAAACACCCAGACACAGGACAAACACCCATGACCCATGCTCATCACACAAATGTTTGGCCTTCCTTGGTGGGAATCGAACCCACGACCTACAGCTCAGGAGGCAGTCGTACTACCACAGAGCCATGAGGCCTGCCACATTATTAGATTAGGTTCGTTAAGTTTTTGTTTTATTATATTCAGAATCCTTTCGATTTACAAAGGTTTGAATATCAAATATATCAATTACTGAGTTAGGTTTGTAAGTTTCTTTTCATTATACACTTAATAACATTTTTTTTTTATTTATTTTTTCATCATCATCTTCATCTCAGCCATAAGAAGTCCACTGCTGGACATAGGCCTCCCCCCATGGATTTCCAAAAAGACCGATTGGAAGCGGCTTGCATCCAGCGTCTTCCCGCCACTTATATGAGGTCATCTGTCCATCTCGTGGCTGTTTTTTCTTTTTTTACATTTTACATATTACAAATATTGTGTTAACAGACAATTTGTCAAATGATATTTTGGGATTTTGATAGTGTGTTTTGAAAAACACATATGATATTCGGTATTTCACAGTTCGGATTATAGATAGGTAACCCACCCTGTAACTTGTTCTTGTTACCTGACTGCCCATGAAGGAGGGTAATGTTTTCCAGGTGCATGTTTCTATCGCTGTTTCATTATGGAGTAATAGAGAAGGAAATATGTTGTACTATATAGTTTTCCCTATCTCTACGCATCGCACGCTACCTTCGGAATACTATACCATAAAAAGTAGATTTTATTTTGTTAAACAACTCTTATTATGTAAAGGTTGAAATTCTGTTGCGGCTGCGAACCGTTCGATTTCGGTTATAATTTAGTTTTAGACGCGTATAAGATCAAAGTAAATCAATTTGTACTGGAACTGTGCACCGAACTTAATTTTGTCCTATTGTTGTATCGGCATAGAATACTTGATAGTACAGGCGGTGGACTCTCTCTTCAAACGCATTTAGTAAAGTAAAGTAAAGTAAAGTAAATGTTTATTTCCAAAATAGAATTACTATTGCTATGCATTGTCAGTGGGCCCCAAACTCGGCTAAGCCGGTATCTTGGAAGCCCAGAGCAGATTTAATTAAACGACTCTTGCTACGACGCAATCAAATGCAAGTCAGCTTGCTCGGGCGCTAAGTGCCTATTTTTATATGAAACCGTAACATAACGTAAACAACAATGAAAACGGTGATGATGATGATAAAATTGATAAAACATATAGCCTATGTTCTTCTCCAGGTTCCAAATCAAATTTTATAACGATTTGCTTAGCCGTGTAGTCGATATAAGGCAACAAACAGACAGAGATGACAGAGTTACTTTAATTTTTTAGGGTACCGTACCCAAAGGGTAAAAATGGGGCCCTATTACTAAGACTTCGCTGACTGTCACCAGGCTGTATCTCATGAACCGTGATAGTTAGACAGTTGAAATTTTCACAGATGATGTATTTCTGTTGCCGTTATAACAACAAATACTAAAAAACAGAATAAAATAATATTTAAGGTGGCTCCCATACAACAAACGTGATTTTTTTACGTTTTTATAAATAATGGCACGGAACCCTTCCTGTGCGAGTCCGACTCGCACTTGGCCGGTTTTTACTTTTAAGGTGTGTACAATAAATGGCCTTACCGAAAAACGTTACTTAACTTAAAGCATTGCGTCAACTTCTCACTCGCAAGTAATGACACCTGCGGAAAGAACACAGCAAATTTAAGACGATGGTTAAAGTTAAATAACGTTTTTCGGTAAGAAGCTAAGAGTTTATCTATCTACAAAAATTTTACCGACTTCAAAACGAAGGAGGTTAACAATTCGGCTGTATTTTTTGTTTGCTACCGCATAACTCCGTCAATCATTCAATGCAACTTTTCCGATTTCAAAAAATATTCTTTGATTGACAAATAAATATATCTTTTTCTCTCTTAATAATATATTTTCAGATTCAATTTCAATTCAATTTTAAAATATCTTTATTCAACATAAACAATACATATTGGTACAGACACCAGTGTACATTAAATTTATCCTGGCGGAACTTACATTGTAATACAAAAATGTTCCTGCAAGCACGTCGGCTTATTTAAAACTTAAGACAATGAATATTATTAAAACAGTTAATTAGTTATTATTACTGTTAAAAGAGTTTCGTAAGCTTTAGGACGAGCATTGCGAATTTATAGCATAATTTTTTAAAATAAATATTTTCAGATTGGTCCCATAGAAATTTCATCGAAATGAGTTCAGTGGTTTGATTTTTAAAACAAAATTAGGCATCCGTATTCATAGACTGTAATAGTTTTTTTTTTAAACGTGTATTTTATGTTTTCGTAATTTGGAACGTTCCATATCTAAAGAAAGAAATGGACTCGTTTATCTTTTTATCATCTCCGAGTGACAAATAAGATTCGTCTGAGATAGTACGATTAGTGTTCCAGTACCTTCCTCTATTGGGATTTGGGATAAATAGCATGTCTTATAAAGACTTAACAGGGCCTCAAGGCTGCTAAGTGAACATCACTCGATCGCCGCTCGCTGATACGATTCAAAAACAATTTTGATGAATTGCTAGTCTATTACTATATAAATAGACTAACGAACGGTGAACGAGTGATGTTCACTTAGCAGCCTTGAGGCCCTGGACAGAAGGACACCTGTAATTATATTTTGTTTTATGCTACTACGCATAAATATGATTTTAGCGGTGTCCTAAATGTAGATCTGTCTGGCCTCGCAGCTCAGTTGGTATGTACTCAGGACAAATTTTTGTGTGATGAGCATGGGTGTTTGTTCTGTGTAAAAAGTATTATTATTATTATTACAAAAAATATAGCCTATGACACTCTCGAAGTGAAGAAAAATCTAACCCGCACATCAAAATCGATCAAGCTGTTTAGTTACATACATACATAGGAAGGTGCATATATATATATACAAACATACCTACACTCGAAACATACCTACTTCTTATGCAGCCGGGTAAAAAAAGAATAATCTTAGATTGCCGTAAACCTTATGATAATTTAAAATAGTCTAATAAACCTAACCCGGCTGGTACTGGACCCACTGTATGCAGCGTTTTCTTGCTACTTACAAGAGTTCGTCTGTCCACAATTTCAATATTTAACTGTCATTATGATTATTATGTCGACTGGCTTTGTGGCTCAGTTGGTAGTGTGTTTACGTCTACCTGCTGAACTGAAAGGTCGTGGGTTCAATCCCCACCCAGGGCAAACATTTGTGTGATGAGCATGGATGTTTGTTCTGTGTCTGGGTGTTTCTATGTATCATATGTATATATTCACAAAAAAAAGTATATATGTATTCTATCAGCCATCTAGTTCCATAGTACAAGCTTTGCTTAGTTTGGGCTAGATGGTGTTGTGTGAAATGTCCACAAATATTTATTTATTTATTATCATCATTTCAGTCTCATCAAGTCAGTTGTCAGTCAACTGCTGGACATGGATTTCCAAAAAGACCCTTTGCGCGCCGCTTATACCCAGCGTCTTCCTGCCACTTGCATGAGTTGTTCCGTCCAAACACACATGATATTTAACGATGCTTTATTATAATTCCAGGTGGTCTCGGGGGGCAGTACAGCCCCGGCCTCCTGTCAGACCTGGTGCGGGAGATCAGGGACGCGGCTAGGATCCGGGAGGAGGCGCTCCACACCCGCCTGCGGGCCATGCTGCTGGAGAGGACTGAGGTATTACTCACTAGCCACATAAAAAAAAAAAAAAAAAAAAAAAAAAAAATAGAAAATAAGCAGTCAACCAAGATAATTGCTTATATAGTCAGATACGCATAATTTTTTTTTGTCAGCCCTGTTTATACAAACTGTCCCACTGCTGGGCTCGGGCCATCTTCTCATTATGAGAAGGGTTAGGCCATAGTTTGTAGTCTAACTTAAGATTTCGTTACGATTGCTTGATACGCTGATGAGTGTACGTTTTTCTGTGAGAAAGTATGTGTAAAAGATTATAAATGCACATTCTTCATTAAAAATCTAGAAAAATCATTTGTATATTACGAAAAAATTCTTTGGAAGTTACAAAGAAATGCATTTTTTTTATTTTTGCGAGAGATGTATTATTATTATTACAAAAAAATGTAGCCTACGAACCCGAGGTTAGCGGGAGGCGGCCGATATGTTTGAAATACTATAATTTTTTTCTGTGATTATATCTTAACTGTTGTGTGGTTTGGGTTGACAAATGTTTTCACCTGCGCGGGCGCCGATTCGCAACGCCGATTTTGAAATCCCGTCTTGGCCTCACACACAATGAGCTGTCATAAATTACATGCACATTTGTAATCTCTGAAACGATGCTGATAACGGCTTATAGTAGGTGATCCTAATATTATAAATAATTAATACCTAGTTTAGAAAACTGGAAAAAACCGACTTACACAATTCGTTTACTTGGATGACATTTTTTTCAGTTTTTTTGTTATAAAAACTAAAGTACTTAACCGATTTTGATAAAATTTGAGACCACCTCTGACATTATCTGATATTACCTTCCACACCAAAAAAAAAGAATCATCAAAAACAATTCATAATTGGCGAAGTAATCGCGGAACAAACATTTAAATAATGTCCAACAGTATTAATAATATAATATTAATAAATAAATAATTGTGGACATTTCACACAACACCATCTAGCGGCAAGCCCAAACTAAGCAAAGCTTGTACTATGGAACTAGATGGCTGATAGAATACATATATACATTTTTCTATTAATATATACATATGATACATAGAAACACCCAGACACAGAACATACATCCATGCTCATCACACAAATGTTTGCCCTGGGTGGGGATCGAACCCACGACCTACGGCACAGCATTTATTATTCCTCTATATTTATTTGCATTCTTAAATCGTAAGTTTTTTACAATAAAAATATAAAAACATAAATATTGTAAAAAACTTAACCTAGGGTGCTGTCGGCAGCGGAACAACGCTCAAGTGGCCGGTGGTAGGGGTTACAGACTGAGGAACCTCCTAACAATGCTGTGTCTAGGATGACTGCATTTTACCTAACCATCTAAGAAAAGCCTTTTATTATACAATAAAATGTATTATTACATAAGTAAGTTCAAAAGTGAAGACCACGCACCGGGAAGCGCATTGTAGGAAGACCAGCCACAAGATGGATAGATGACCTTATACAAGTGGCAGGAAGACGCTGGATGCAGGCCGCTTCCAACCGGTCTTTTTGGAAATCCATGGGGGAGGCCTATGTCCAGCAGTGGACTTCTTGTGGCTGAGATGATATTTATACATGTATGCAAAATTTGGAGTTGGAAGTGGGGGTCAAATTTAACTTGCAAGATTTGATTACAGGCGCGGCACCGGGACAGGTGAAACTAAATAAAAGCTAGCAACAAGTACATATATTTAAAAGAAAACTACAAAAATCCTTATTCTATTAGGGATAGGGAATAGGGATTTTTGCAGTCTAACTTACGATTGTTACGCTTGATATGCTGTTGAGCGCACGATTTTTGTGAGAAAAAGTGCGTAAATGCGCTGTAAAAGGTTATAAATGGATATTTTTTACAATAATTCTATCTATTAATATAATTACTTTTATTTCTTCTCTATTACATGTTATACTCGTAATCACTTATTATTATTTATACGAAAAAGTTCGTTGGATGTTACGAAAAATAATACAAATCATAAACAATAAAAATCTTGTCTATTGTCTATATTATTGAAAACGCGCATTTTTTTGTACGGCAGTTGTACTATATTATTATTTTTACAAAAAAAAAATATACATGACATTCAGGGAGTGAAGACAAAACTAACGACAATCAAAATCAATCAAGCTGTTTAGGCTGTAAGGGCTCGAATAGAAACATACATACATACACACACACTCGAAAAACGTAACCCTCCTCCTTGCGCAGGCGGGTAAAATTACCGCAAACAGCTAGTGTTACTATTGCATTAGGAATTCGGTTCCAGACTGGTTATGACATTTGGAACCGTTTGGCTGGTGTCCAAACCTGAGGATACTCCAGGTCGTCGAACTGATGTCTAGTTGGGAACGAAAAATATAACAAACTAGCTGACCCGATCTTCGTATGAATACTTGTTGCAAGACACTGTGTTTGCGAGGTTTACTGGTTATTTTAGAAATTCTCTGTCAGCATTTAGTAGAGAATAACGACACATGCTCAGTACCTGCGCTTTTATTGCATTAGTTAATATTTCTAGGGGCATACATATACAGGTACATGCATACAGGTTACAGGAAAATATATATAAATATATATATATAAATTAATTTAAATGATTGTGTATTCAAAGGAAAAATATTGATAATGGCATGAGCTGCTAACATAGTACGTTCAATACCGTATTTATTTAGATTTTACCTCACTAAAATTGTAATTTATTTATTTTTACACGACTGAGTAAGAAGGAGGGTTATGTTTTAATGTATGTATGTATGTTTCTATATGATCACCTACAGTGATGTGACACTACTACAATAATAATACATCGGTCGCAAAAATAAAAAAATGTATATTTTTTTTCATAACCTCCAACGAACTTTTTCGTAATAAACAAGTAATAATAATTGTTTTTGTTTTAATATGGATACTTGTTTGAACGTTTAACTATATCATTTTATTCATCTTGTTTTTATATACAAGATAGATCTACGATTGACCACCAAGTCGCCTGATGTTAAGCGACCATGTGGCCGAAGATGGAGCTCATCGATCTAGAAGATATCTATTCACTCTAACTTTCCAAGAAAATTTCCGAAAATTCCAAGATTGGAGGTCTCAGGAAACAGAAATGGCGACAAAGAATTCCATTCCTGTGCAGTACGCATCAAGAATGTGGGTCGATATCGCTGAGTACAGTATCTGCCTTCCAAATTACATTTATGTAATGTTAATATTCTTAATTTATTTATATTTAATAGTCTCTAAGTAAAGTGGCTGTGACATACGGTCTTACAGACAGATGGATATGGCGAATTTATTAGGGTTACTCGTAGTTGTTACGGAACCCTGCAAATTGAACACATAAAGGCATTTCGTATATTATTTAATGGTTGATAATGTAATTTGCTATTTGATAAGTGATAACAAACTACAATACCAATGAGTATTGCTAAGATATGCTATCAGCAATGTTTCATGTATTTGGTCAAGGAATGCTGCCTGAATGACCAATTATGTATTTATTATACGTAGATAAGTTTCCCCGGCTCTGCGTGGCAAGCCTCAAGTAAGGTAATCGCCCGACTCGTCTTCAGTCGTGGCACGACGGGCAACGATGTTAGACGCGTGTCGTGACTTGTGAACAGACACAATCCCATCATGTGTGTTTATATGTGTGTGTGAAAATACTTGTGCTTGACCGTCAACTCGCCTGGTGTTAAGCGACAGTAACGGTCTACGATGGAGCGTGCCTGCCTAGAAAGCCTAGCGTTCACTCGCGATTTGAAGATACCAAAAACATAAACTTTGTTAAATGCGTTGAGTTTTGTACTGCGTATGCCTATATATTTAACTATATTATATTTGACTCGTTCAACATTTGTACACGCATTTTGTATTTCTGGCGATATTACCTTTTGTTAGTTCTCATGTTTAAAATAAATCTTAAGTATGTTATCTCACGCTGATGATATCATTTTGTCTCCATTTGTGGGAATGCAAATGAATGTCCTCCCACCAAACCCAGAGATGTATAATATGATCATGTCATACGACCAAATATCTGCGTAAAATATTTTTTCACCCGACTGCGTAAGGATGGTTATGTTTTTTCATTAATAGATAGGGTTGACCACCATACAAGGTGGTAAGTACAAGCTTTTTAATTTAATGATAGTGCTTACTGTGACCACTCAGCGACTTATCCATGTCACTTATCCGTACTCAGCGATATCGATCCACGTTCTTGATGCGTACCGCACAGGAATGGAATTCTTTGCCGCCATATCTGTTTCCCTTCCTTCCTTTTGTGCCCTTCTCACAATGAGAAGATGGCCCGTTCCCAGCAGTGGGACAGTTTGTACAAACAGGGCTGATAAAAAAAAAAAAAAAACTTTCCTAAGACCTATAATCTTGTTATTTTCAAACCTAGAGTGAATAGACATCTTCTAGATTGATGAGCTCCATCCTCGGCCACACCGTCGCTTAACATCAGGCGAGTTGATGGTCAATCGTAGATCTATATTGCATAAAAAAACCGGACTAGTGCGAGTCAGACTCTCCCACCGAGGGTTCCGTACAAACTAGTAGATAAAAGGGGGAAATCATATTTTTTTTTATATTTTCCTTCATAAACTGAAAAATATACATCGTAAAATTATTTAAAAACTTGTTTTAGCTTATGCTACTGAAGCTCTTTTATTGATACATATTATGATACGGGTAATTCACTTTAAAATTTGGACCTTCATTCCTTGCATAAAGACACTATTTTTTTGTGATTAAATTAAAAAAAAACAGTTTTCGGATTTTTTCCTATATGTGTACTATAACGCAATGCTTCTTGCCAAATTTCATTGTTCTAGGTCAACGGAAAGTACCCCATAGGTTTTGATTCCCTTGCGAGTATCGAAATGTGCGTTTTTTACGATATATTAGGCTGTAACTTTTTTTTTTTTTTTTACGAAAACTTAGAAACTTTATTTTTCTTTCTGCAGCAAGATACTATAGATATGCGTATATGGTTTTAATTTCAACTCGATACCTTCACGCGTTCCCGAGATAAAGGTCTTGACACCCGACGGACGGACAGACGGACAACAAAGTGATCCTGCTTTTTCCTATTGAGGTACGGAACCCTAAAAATGAGTACAAAATCGACTATACTATCCAAATCGAATTTCCATGACATTTTTTTATTTTTTTTATTGCACACGGGTCGATGTTGAGATGATATATCATTATATCGGAGATGTTGAGATGAGATATCGGGCTATCGTACCGACTATACTCTATATCGTCTCAAGTAGTAACAGGATAATAGCAAATATATTTGTTACAGGGTTCCCTTGGCCAAATTTCGTATCCATCATGAGATCAGTTCCTTAACTTATAATAATATTGCATAAATTGCATTGGCATCCGATTTACATTATATATAATATGTATGCGCAAAATTTCAATCGGATACGGGGAAGTGGGTCATATTTAACTTGCAAGATTTTGATTATAGACAACGGGACAGTTGAAAGTAATGAAAAGCTTTTTAAAATGTCTATTGGCTACATTTCATGGAGCGTATTCCAGGCATTTTTCTTGGCACTTTTGCAAGTTAATAAATGAAGTGCTTGACTTTGTGCTGTTTGAAAAGTAATATTAATAATAATAAAATGTATTTTTGTTCACAGAATTTGGCATCATCTGAAGCAAAACAAACTGAAAAAACTCTTGAAGAGATCAAGGTACGTGTCGCTTGTAAAATATTTAATAAAGCGCCATCGAACGGAATTTTATCATATTAAAATAAAAGGTTGAAGGTTAGGTTATGTGGTAAACTAAGTTCAGTTAGTTTGCAAGCTATCGCAGAGATGGCGCTTTACACCATTTTATTTTATACGAAATAAAAAAGGGTACGCGGAGTAACACTCTATCGTAGTTTTCATTTTAGCGAAGTTATTGGCGCGATCGTGGAAAAATTACGTCGCCGTTCTTTTTTATTTATTTAAATAAACAAAAACCAATATGGTTATATTGGATTTTTGTCGATGATAAAGGTCGGCCTATTAAGTTTTTGAAAAAATCAAATATTTGTTAGGGGAAAGTTCATGCATTTTTTATTTCTGCGTGTTGTATTATTATTATTACAAAAAATATAGCCTATGACACAAGAAATGAAGACCAATCTAACGACACCTCGCGCATCAAAATCGGTCAATCTGTTATGTCTGTAGGCGGTAATATAGAAACGTACATACCCACAAACATATATAATATACATACCCTCGAAAAACAACACTTCTTTTTACGTAATCGGATAAAAACAGATACATATTTGTACAAACATACATACATTCGAAAAAATAACCCCTTTTCTTTCGCAGTCGATAAAAAAATAACGTCCATTTCCACACTTGGACCGCATTAACCAAAATCCACTTTTTCACTCAATCCCATCCTAAAAATCCTTACCTTGTGTAAACAATTTTTTCCACATTTCACGAGGAGGTTATATGTATTTTTTTTGGTGTTTTTACCTCAATTCCGTGCGAGTAGGTGCGAGCTCGCCCTGGGTGGTCCGAGAGAGCACTTGACGCTTCGAGTGTCTTCCACTACTGCAGTAGGGCAGGTTTGCACCAAACACCACATTGACTCTTTTAGCGTTCCGTGACTCAAAAGGATACAAGGGTTCCCCTTGTAGGATCGCTTTTTTGTCTATCTGTATGACTTTTAAGGTGGAGATTAACACGTGCAGCTGTTCTCTCTCGCGCATCACAACCTTTCTAAATATATAAAATCATTGAGCAGGGATAAAAATGAGAAACGTTTTTTTTTTTTTTTTGTAATTTTATCGGATTTATGGCGTATATTTTACATAATTTTATGACCTGACGTTTCAAACACTTTGCAGCGTCCGTGGTCACAGGTGAGTCTAGATGACAATTGTCTTTTTTGTTATGAAAATATAAATTACTAACACCTAAATTGATTTTATTAATTAGATGACCGGGTCCCATGCAGGTGGTACTTGCCAACTGTCTTCTCTATTCTTAGCGTAACATTATTGGTACATACCGCGTCCCTCTAGCCAAGATTTGAGGATTATCAAAACGGATGTAGTAGTTAGGCTTGTCTAGTGCATGCTCACACACTGCAGACCTGTAGTCTAGTAAAAATAAGATTTGTGACAATATAAAAGACAACTAAGTATATTGTTATTTAAATGAATGTACTGGTGTTTTGAAATACATTTGACACAATTTCATAATGATATAATAACAGCTAATTTTGTTACCTTTACACGCTCAAATGGCTGAACCGATCGTTCTATGGGTGAAATTGGCCCGAAATAAATGAATTTTGAATTTGAATTTGAATTTGATATGAAAATTAGTATAGATATAACTTTGGACCTGGAGACGAACATAAGCTACTTATCATCATCATAATCATCACCGTTTTTAATAACTACGCGAGTGAAACCGCGCAACGCAGCTGGTCTACAAATCGGGGATTATTGTTGATCTATGATTTTTAGTTATTTTCCTATCATAATTTCAAAGAATCCCCCCAGTTGCAAATACTGTGATCTGCTCCAAACAAACGGATTTATTTTTACTAGACTATAGCCTCGCGTAAAATTCTTAATACATAACGCGTCCCTCTGGCCAAGATTTGAGGATTATCCAAACGGATCTAGTGGTTAGGCTTGTCTAGTGCACGCTCACACAGTGCAGACCTGTTGGAGCGTCTGTTTTTCATATCCGCAATATGTTCCTTCACAATCGCGAGAACCTTAGAAAACACAGCTATAGTTAGTCTGGACTTTCCCTTCTGGCAGCGTGTCTCTGTCTGTTGATTCACCGCTACCAGGGTGCCCGCTGAAGGTGACAGTCCGTTGCCAATGTTTTCCTTCGCCTGCTCTCCAGATTTGCATTGATTGCTCGTTCTTGTATTATGTAGTTGCGAGTCACGATAGCGAGCGACCTTGGTTTGTGTGCGTGTCGTGTTTGTGTGCGTGTGAGTGATCGCCCGTTCGCTGCGTCGGACACACACTAGCGCAATGTGTATGTACATGAATTATACATGGGAAGATTTGTGCGTGTTTGTGAATTGCGACTGTGAGTATACACTTGTGTTGTCCATGCTGTGTTTTGAGTTTTGAAAAGCCTGTTAGAAGCTTCTCGAGTAATATTATATTAACCAGAAAACAAATAAAAAAGAAATAAACTCTTCAAGCGATCTTAGAAAAAGCAAAGTGCGATGCTAACCGAAAGTGACTTCTTTAGCACTGACCACTGCCATTGCCTGTTTATTTGTTTTATTAAAAAAAAAAATGTATATTGACGGTGAGAAGTGTAACTACTGTAACACACATTATGCAAAGTTCATCAGAGCCAAAAGACGGGAGATTTAATTATATATATTTAAATACAAATCAAGTCAATATAGTTATAGGCACACGACAGCACACGTTTATACATATCACGTATGCAAAAAGCTTATTATAAGATTGAAGATTTCATTTGTGACAAAGATTCTGTACGCAATATGTCTAATACTATAAATGACTAGTAATATTTGTTTATTTTTACAATGGTAATTTTAATTTTATTTGACATATAAATTTAATTTTGTTGACATTTTAATTCTTTATCTTGTATATTTTTTTGAATCTTTGTGACATTTAATTCTGACAAATACGTTAAAATCTGTTTGTTGACATGTTTGCATTATAAATTTTAATTGATATTTTATATTTTTCTGTACAAACTCTGTATTGTTTCTGACATTCATAAGTGTACACTGGTGTACCTATATTTGAGAAATAAATGAACTGAACTGAACGTGTACGTTTATAATAATAAAAATTAAAAATAAGTTATTGATAAAATGTCAAATAAATTAAATTCATTAAAATTAACATTAATACCATCATTTAAAACTGTAAAATATCATAATTTTTTTTGATACGTGGATACGCTGTAACCAAAATAGGTACCTACGTCAAAATTGCGCCGTACCTACCGGAATCATATAATTTACAAAAGCGTAATTGTTTTAAATGACAGGTTATAAAAAAAAAGTTTTTATGCTATTTAGCTATTCGGTGGTTCCTCGTTACAATGCAGATTTTTCCGATGCTGCACAAAATTTTATAATGGTAGTAGAACACGTAGAGCCAAGGGAGTCGGACCATTCGACGCAGGAAAATTTGCTGATTCGGAATATGCAATAAATATTCAAATATAATAAATATCGATAAAAACATTTACATCAGCGTCGATATATATATTTTTCCTGAGCAACGAAACCTGAAATTAAGATGTAAGAAGTTAATTTAATCATTTGTCAAATATATCTTTATAAATAGGTCTCGATCGCAAACATATGGATAACAGTTTCTTAAAAAAGTTGAAGAATTTCAAATAAAACCTTTAAATAAATAACAATTTCTACGAAAAATTTGAATTTTGATTTGAATATTTTTAATTATTGTAAATAATCTGCATTTACAATAGTTAAAAATATACAAGTCATTTATAGTTAAAATAATATTTAACCTTTCATTTCGCTCACAATATGTTTTATCACAGATACACAATAGAACACCAGAAGATAAATAATGTCATTTCTACACATACAGGGGGGTTCGTAAAATGCCGGCGCATCAAAGAATAACAATATTCGCACTCGCACATACAGGGGGATTGTAAAATCGTCGTGCGTCTGAATAAAACGCAACACATCGATTTAAACTAAACGCGGGGGCATTCGCACATACGGCGGTTGATGCGGGACGTCTCTCACACCGTGCCGTAAGGCGCCACTCATTTGTTACAAGGAACCTTTATAGTTTCGCTATGTCCGTCTGTCTGTCTATTCTATATATTGCTCAAATACTATTAGTACTAGAAAGCTGTAATTTGGCATTATGCCGAAAAAGTCGTAGAATAAAATTTTGGAAAAAAAACAATTGGGGTACCTCCCGTATATGTAAAGCAGGGATGAATTATTTGATCTCATATACACCATTATGTAAAGCAGGGATGAATTATTTGATCTCATATACACCATTATGTAGGAGCACCATTATAGTTGGATAGGTAATGAAAAAACATCGGGGGTGTGCTAAACCTATTTTTCAATTTAGGGATCCGTTTGCGAAATGTTAAGCTTCGAAATGATAAAAAAATATTTTCATAGTATCCCCATTTTAAGTTCACATATTATATTATGATGTTCAACTACGGAACCCTACTTTGCGCGTAGCACAACACGCACTTGGCCGCTTTTTTTAACCGACTTCCAAAAAGGAGGTGGTTCTCAATTCATGGGAATCTTTTTTTATGTATGTTATTTTTTTGTTTGAAAGGGTATACTTCCCAGGTGGTCCCATAAAAATGTTATCAAAATCGGTTCGGTTTTTATAACAAAATAACTGGAAAAATACGTCATCCAAGTAAACTAATTGCGTATTTTGAAGTTGTTTTTATTTTTATTTTTAAACGATTAAGTACTTGTCAACTGTAATACTTGTGTAGCCAATGCATTATTATTGTCATTATACCGTACCGTCGAAATTACAAGCATCAGTCATAATAGGTCTCGAAACACACGTACTCGCAGCCGGGTATAATTATATTATGGGCAATTTTAAATCACAAAAATCGGTCGATAAATACATTTTGTCAATCGTCAAGAAACTTTTTCTATAAAACAGCTGTTTATAATTGTTATAAGTAGAATTATAATAATGTTCAGCGACCTTACAGTACGGTGTAACAGTCGTCCAGCTAACTTTGTATTTTGTAGTCTTTAGTGTCTCCCCACATCACATTTGAAATATGAACGGGTGCGTGCGGGGCGAGGGCGTGCGGCGCGGGGGATGGGGCCGCCGCGGGGCGAGGGGCACGCGGGGGGAGAGGGGCTAGGTAAATATTGGCAGATGTGAGTGGATGGCTGCAGCCGGGGCGCCACCCTCCCGTGACGTCACGGCACGGGAATTCGATTCCCGTACTTAATATTTCATTGCAATTTGGTTGAGTTGTAATTTTGTTATGAATTTAAATGCGCCGCCGAGCTTTCGAATCGCGTTTGAAGGAAATAAGTATTTGGCTTGTGCTCGGGCTTTGTGTTACGCCTTCATGTTGGCGTTTTCCTAGGTTATTCGATTAATTTTAATTAAGTACCCATAACCTACTCGTGGAGAATTGGAAACTTTTAAAGAGCTGAATGATTTCGATTGATTTGTCAAGAATCTTTTATATTAATTTTGACGGATATATCGAGATATCTACGTTTAATGTTTCAAAGACACGATTTTTTTATGTTTTTATGTAGAAATAGGTTCGCGCTTGACCGCCTACTCGCCTGATGTTAAGCGACGTTGCGGTCTACGATGGAGCGCGCTTACCTAGAAGAAACCAATTCACTCGCGATTTAAAGACACCCAGATTATATCTATCGGGAAAGACCCACTCAGGAAGCGTATTCCACATTCTAGCAGTCCGCACGATGAAAGTGGATCTAAAGCGTTTCGTTCGGGTTTTTGGGATATCCACCATGAAACGGTGACGCTTTTTCGTGTTTCTAACCGTCCTATAGAAAAAAGGGCTAGAAGGAATTAGATCATGCAGATCAGATGCACACTCACCGAAATGGATCCGGTAAAAAACCGACAAGCTAGCAACCGCAATTGCGATTGCAGTTAGTTTAAATGAAATTTGCACGTAATTTTCATTGCTTACTTCTCTAAGTGCATTTTTATGTTAATCGACTATTTCTCGTTAACATGTAATGTAAAGCCTTCTTAGCCGTGATAGTTTTCCTTTTCATTTTATTAACCGACTTCCAAAAAGGAAGAGGTTCTCAATTCGTCGGTTTTTTTAATGTTCCCTGATTACTGAAAGACCGATTTAAAAAATATTTTTTGTTTGAAAGCACGAAAAAGCGACATCGTTACATGGTTGATATTCCGAAAACACGTACGAAACGCTTTGACTCCACTTTCATTGTGCGTACCGCCAAAATGTAGAATGCGCTTCCTGAATGGGTCTTTCTGAATAGATATAATCTAAGGATCTTCAAATCGCGAGTGAATAGGTTTCTTCTAGGCAAGCGCGCTCCATCGTAGACCGTAACTGTCGCTTAACACCAGGTGAGTTGACGGTCAAGCGCAAGCCTATCGACGAATAAAAATAAAATAAAAAAAGGATACTTTCCAGGTGGTCCCATAGAAATTTTATCAAAATCGGTTTAGTATTTTGGTTTATATAACAAAATAACTGTTAAAAATATGTCATCCAAGTAAACGGATTGCGTATTTTGAAGTATGTTTTTTTTTTGTTTTTTAAACAAAATACCGTCGCTTAACATCAGGCGAGTTGGTGGTCAATGGTAGATCTATAATGTATAAAAAAAAAAAAAACTTGTGCTAGTCGCGTTGAAACCGTGGCGGCATCTGTGTATATATTTATTGTAAAAGTAAGTTCGTATAGACTGAGTGGCCAGCCCTATTGTCAAAGTTATTAAGCCGCCGAAAGGCCTCTGACTTGGCTTGACGATTGCTGAACAACCGGGACCTACAATATTTATTGTAATTCGTATATACTACTAGCATGATTTTTTTCATATCTCAAATGTCTCAAATGTTTAGCCAGTAGAGGGACTTAACCACAGATCATAAAAACAAGGTTTGTTTTTATGATCTGTGTGTGACTCTAACAAAAATTATCAAATGACCATTAAGAAAAAAAAATAAGAGCGAATCTAACGAGACCTCACAAGCCTCAAGGTGGCAATCCTAATTCTAACTGGTCTTTTTGGAAATCCATGGTCCGGAGGCTTATGTCCAACGATGGACGTCTGTGGCTGAGATGATGATGTTGATGAATGACACGTCGCACATCAAAATCGGCTGTAAGTTAATGTAAGTAGTACCTGGGCGACCGAGCTCCACTCGGGTTTTTTATGACTGAAAATACGAGCAAACCCGGGTCCACTAAAAATGAAACCTAGCAATATCGATTTATCGTCCCCTAATCCACCTATAAACCAAATTTCATTAAAATCGTTGGAGCCGTTTCCGTGATTCAGATTACATACATATATATACAAGAATTGCTCGTTTAAAGGTATTAGACGTACCTACTAAAAAAAACGTAAACCTCCTTCTTACACAGTTAGGTAAAAATCTCAGCCTGAACGCAGATCTGCGATACCTGTTGACACCGCGAGTGAGTTCTGCGTGCATAGGGAACGGAGCGCATTAAAATAATAGGCTAGAGTAATTACTAATATTTTCATCACAAATAAGACAACTGTCATCCAAGGGCGGATCCAGCTTTGGCGCCAGGGGGTCACATAGTCATGGTCAAGTCTACAACAAGGCCGTATAGCCAGGAATCCATTTCGGGGGGAGGAAGTTCGATCAGCGTGGCCCTAGTAAATAAAAGACGTAGGTAACCGCATAGTGTACTATTATTCGACTTTAAATTAAAAGAAACAATAATATACAAAAAGATGTCATAAAATGAAATTAAATACTTCGCTTCAAAATGAATGCAATAGTCCAATAATTATTATAATTACGTCTTATGGGTCTATTTTGTAAACTCTGGTGTATGGGAATTCCACAATAAACATTAAAAAATACGCCAATATAATTATGACATCAGATTAAAAGTGGCGGTGGCGCGTTAAAATTCAAATTTTCGATGCGTTCGTTCCCGAATAACGCGTTTATACAAAGTATTATATTAAATTAATTAAATATTGAAGGTACTTACATAAACTATATTGTGACAAAAATATATAAAAACATTATGTTTAACAATTTTAATTAGTAGTACACCTAGGTCCTAGACCCCCCCCCCCCCTGGATCCACCCTTGCTGTCATCTAGTCTCACCTGTGACCACGGACGCTGCAAACTATTCAAAACATCAGGTCATAAAATTAAAGGTCGTGAAATATCATTCCATTCCAATGAGTAACAATGGCAAAAACCTTAGAAAACATTAAGTAAAACCTTCTTATGAAGCGTGGGCATGATCACAGTAAACCTATTGGTAAGTTACCTACACCAGAGTTTGCGTTCCAAATTAGCACCACAGCGCCGCACTTAACTCTTAATGAGTTGATTGCAGTGCAAAAACGAAATGCAACTTGCTTAGCGCTACTTTAACACGTTGCCGGCAACGCATAAAACGTGATAAATGCGTTACCTATACCGCTAAATGGGTGAGCAACGTGGAACGGGTTACGGAAGTGCGGGATAACTGTTTGTGTGATTTAATGCGTGAGCGGAGCGAGCGAGCGTTTATAAGTTGAAAGAAGGAAACTAAGAAAGTAGATGTTTTTCGTAATTTGTCTTTTTTTTCTAAGTAAATTCTGGGGTCTTCTATTTTCAAGTTTTTCTAAAGAGAAATCCGATTTGGCATGCATTAGTCTTTAGGCAATATTATTTTGAAAAAAAGACAAAACAACCAGTAATTCAGGCCTCAGTTTTCGTACACATGTAATTCTTTATCGACTGTGACTGATAACAATAACCTGTTAATGGTATATCGGTCTATCACAAGCTATGTACAATCCCGTCACAAACCGGCGGAACAAACAAAATTAGCTGTCCGTCCACCGGCGCTGTTTGGCAGCGCATATAGACTCAACCGTGTAATCTCACTTAACGCGACCAGAGAACTAGACGCGAGTCACGGGCGGCAGCGGGAGCGGACAGCCGCTCGTCTGCCGGCGCTGTTTGGCAGCGCATATAGACTCAACCGTGTAATCTCACTGAAAGCGACCAGAAAACTCGGCGCGAGTCACGGGCGGCAGCGGGAGCGGACAGCCGCTCATCCGCCGGCGCTGCCTGGCAGCGCATATAGCCTCAACCGTGTAATCTCACTTAACGCGACCAGATAACTAGGCGCGAGTCACGGGCGGCAGCGGGAGCGGACAGCCGCTCGTCTGCTGGAGCTGTTTGGCAGCGCATATAGACTCAACCGTGTAATCTCACTGAAAGCGACCAGAAAACTGGACGCGAGTCACGGGCGGCAGCGGGAGCGGACAGCCGTCCGTGCGCTCTGGTGCTGTTTGGCAGTGCATATAGACTCAACCTTTTAAGGCAAAAACTGGGCGCAAGTCACCGGCGACAGCGGGACTAGGTAACCGCCTATTCTCTGGGGCTCACCTGTATTATCTTACTTAAAGAGGCAGCGGGGAAGGGCTGAATCACGCACAATGCTTGCTGATGCATTGTGACGTCTGAACGCTATGAATACGATGTACTGAGTGTTATAATGTCACAACGCAACGCTGCTTATTACAACAATGCAACGTCTGGTTAAAATATGTCACTTTATAAAAAACAACTAACAATGTGGAGCACCCGCGACGCGTCGCGTTGTCGCAGCGCGTAACCCTTTTCCGCTCTTAACTTGTGCCGTTCCAAAATAGCTTCATCGCCAGCTCTTAGCCGCCAATCTAAGATGAACTCCCTCTCTTCCTGGACTATTATTATTTGATTTAAAACCTACAAGTGTCAACATCTGGAAATCGAGCGAAATGCCCAGAATGCACTTTGATGTAATTACCCTAACGTCCATTCGATAGATACGGCCTTGTAGATCTTATATCTGTAATATTTACTCAAAAAAGGGAGATTGGATGTGGGAACCAATATTGGCTATGCAACTACATACGAAATGTAGATTTTTTTCTATTCAAGACATTTATCTATAAAGTAAAAAAATTAAGTAAATTAATAGAAAAACAGAAAACTGCTGTTTGTAGGTACCCAGGGAACACAAAATATTTTTTTAATTATTGGTTCATAGCAATGCATGTCTAAGAAAGTCAAATTAAAATATTGAACTTTACTTTTTTTTATCCAAGATCTATGATTGACCTGACTCGCCTGATGTTAAGCGACGTTGTGGCCGAGGATGGAGCTCGTCGATCTAGAAGATATGTTTACTCTAGCTTTGAAATATCCAAGATTGTAGTTCTCAGGAAACATAGATAGCGGCAAAGAATTCCATTCCTGTGCAGTAGGTACGCATCAAGAACGTGGACCGTTATCGAGAAACGTATCCTTATATTAGCCACGGCTCTGGTAACACTGGTCGCGGCGGTATGATGAATTTGCGGAGTAAATGTTGCCAGTACTACGTTAGTGAAAGGTTGCTCGCGACAAAACGTTGTTTGTTACGCGCACTGTTAGCTCTGTAAACGGCCGTGTTTGGCGTGTCTTCCCTCCACCAATTCCTTATAGCTTGCTTAGATATCGTGGATATCTTTTTTGCTGCTGATACGTTATGATTTTTCCTCTATATACGTTTAATTTTCAATTATAATACTATGCATATTTTTTGTTTTTGAGCAATTTAAAAACCAGTCAAGTCTGTGACAGGTTATACAGTGGTTCAATAATTATAATGTAGCTCCTGCATATTTTTAACTGACTTCCAAAAAGAAGGAGGTTCTCAATTCGACTGTATTTTTTTTCTATGTAACGCAATTACTTCGCCAATTATGACTTGATTTTGATGTTTTTTTTGTTTGATAGATCATAGATAAAATCTGTTCAGTAGAGTGGCTTTGCAAATAAAATAACTAAAAAAAATATACCATCCAAGTAAACGAAATTGCGTACTTTGGAGCCGGTTGTTTCAGTTTTTTAAACTATAATTATGCATGTATTTCTTGTTTTGCGTACAACATAGGCTCGAAAAACTTTACCTTCATGCCCGGGCAGTCGGGTCAAAAAATATTAGTACTCTAACAGGCAGCCATCAGATGAAAAAGGGCCGCGTTTTAAGTTACATTACCTCAATGAGCGGGAACTTAGCTTTACTTAGAATCTTGGTAACTTGAGCCATCCGCTGTAGAACGTGCCCTCCTCAAGTACCTAGAGATGGTGGTATCAAGTGACATTGGCGCCGATGGAGCTCGGCGCCCTAACTTTTAATCTTTTTCTCCACGGTATTGGACTCGAGCGGTTAACGCATTTGCTATTATCATAGAGTTAGATAGAACGTCAGATAATCTCAGGCAATCATAAATCCCCTATGTGCATGTTGTGCAAGAAGGCGCAGAGTACGTAGACTTGAAATATAGTAAATCCTATCTTTGTAGTAAGTGTTTATATGAAAACTTTGAATTTTGAACTTATTTGAAGATAAATCCTTGGTAATCTCACATATTTTAAGAAAATGTCAACTTCCTATCTATAAAGCTTCAAAAGATACGGTCATAGAATCATATATATAGGTAAAACAGACATATAGACAGACAGTGTAGTGGTTGGGATAGCCATAAAAATTAAAATGGAGTTTGTTGAAATAAATATTTTGAATACGAAAATACCTGTCACCATTATCGTTAAAAGCTAGAGAAAAAGTGTTGCCATCCCACTGATTCTAATTATTATATGTAAATGATTTTTATCAGGCAAACTTGTAAGGTAATAATCTCTCGTACCTTTGGGCCTACGGACTACGAAGGCCTCTGTTCATTATAATAATAATAATAATAAGCCTCCTCCGGCTCTCGCTCGATGTTTGGATCAAGGGTCAGATACAGAAGGCAGTCATCCTGGACACGGCACGTATTGTCAGGAGGTTCCTCTCTCTGTAGCCCCTACCACCGGCAGCTTGAGCCCCGCCCCGCTGCCGGCGGCACCCTAGTTTTAAGTTTTTTACAATATTTATGTTTATTTTTTATAAATTAATATTTGTGTTGTAAAAAATTTAGAATTAAGATTGTAAATAAATAAATGAGATAATAATAATAAATATTTATTTCATGCATAAAAAACCCATATGGCATACAGTTGCAGTAAAAAAATAATAATAATAATTATCATCATCGCAGCTACAAGAAGTCCAATGCTGGACATTGGACTCCCCCGTGGATTTACACAAAAACTGGTTGGATGCGGCTTGATTTCAACTAGTTTTTTACTTGCTTTGTGACTGGTCTTCCTACGCTGCGCTTGCCGGTTCATGGTCTCCACTCTATAACTTTTCGGCCCCACCTGCCGTCAGTTCTGAGTGCTATGATCCTGCTCACTGCCACGTCTGCTAATCCGCAGTGCTATGTCGGTGACTTTGTCTATGCTGTAGGCCTCCATTAGCTCATTTAATTTGTTGTACATGTTTTTTGTTGTTGCAGAGTTGCCTGCGTGCTTCGGAGGCGGAGAAACGTCGTATGCTGGACCGCATCAGCAAGCTGGAGGACGAGGTTCACGCACTTAGGGTCACCAGCGGGTACGTCTTATGATTACGTATTTTTAGGGTTTCATACCACCCATTTCTCGTTGAAATGCCAAAAATCCGTACTCAGCGATATCGATCCACATTCCTGTTGCGTACTGCACAAGAATGGAATTCTTTGCCGCCATCTCTGTTTCCTGAGACCTACAATCTTGGAACTTTCAAGGCTAGAGTGAATAGATATCTTCTAGATCGACGAGCTCCATCCTCGGCCACACTGTCGCTTAACATCAGGCGAATTGGTGGTCAATCGTAGATCTATAATGTAAAAAAAAAACGGGACCTTTATAAAAAAAAACATTCTCCGACCGGTTGTCGCACAAACGTAGTGTAAAATGCGCTGAGTTTGCTTACGACAGGTTGTGAATAGCATTTCCTGAGAGCCTCTACAACCTTTCAAATGTAAATTCGAACTCTGTCATTTACATGAGGACTGTCAAAGACAAAAATATAATTTTCGAAATGATTCGGATATCGACAGATTGTGAATAGGGTACTGGAAAAAAATGTTAGTGTCAACTGAGATCTATTAAATTGGCCTTACTGTAATAGCTGCAGATCGGAATAAGTGTTATAAGTGTTATTCGGTATGAGAAACATATCTCCAGAGGACTAATCGTGAAATGTAAAGTATTAGGCGTAATCGTGAAATGTGAAGTATTAATAATAATTTAGAACCATACACGTATAAGATAGCATTAACATGTAAGTTTGGACATCTTAAACAACCCATAAAAACTTATAAAACGATTGAACTGATTTTGATGAAACCTGGCTAAGAGTACTCTCAATCAAACAAGCCAGACACGCAAATACACACGTCAGACTTTTAGCACCCCTCTTTTTGGCGTCGGGAGGTTAAAAAATAGAAATGAAAACACAGTTAATTTCCAACAGACTGGATCAAAACGAGACGAAACTAACGAACGGCAATATCGAGGACTCTGAGTTTGAACGGGTGCGCCTGCGCAAGGAACTCGCGGACATGCGCAAAGCGAAGCAAGCCGCGGAGGACAACTCACATAAGTACGTATACAATATTACATTAAAAAATCCTCCGTTCACAAACGTTTTGTAGATCTAATATAAGACTTAATCATCTTTATAATTTTAATCATCTTGTTTTTGATCCAGCCACCGCGCTCAGGCGAGGCAGCGTGGTTATTTGGGAATCGTGCGGGACTGACGTTGCAATCCGTGTAAATTCACAAGTACGGTGTTTCGTCTACTAGTACCGTTTAGCCTAATAAAAATAAAGTATGGCGCTGATCGCACTAAATGCAATTGGGAGATTCTTTGGAATTGTGTTAGAAAAACACCTAAAAAACAGAGATTCACTATAATCGCCGAAACTTTTATGCTGAATTGAGAGAAAAAAAACATTCAATATACTAGCTGTTTCTCTTCCCGGGAATATTAAAAAAAAACATTTTTATGTAGGGATGTAGGCGATGCGCTGACCTCTTATCACTACAAGAGGGTATTAGAAGGTAAGAGATAAATCTCTTTCCCATCTAATCCTCCAACCACGGTCAAATGTGGGGTCAAACGGCATCACGGTCTTTGATGCTTTGCCTACCCCGTAAGTAAGAAACATAGGCGTGATATTATGTATGTATCGTTTGAACGAAACACTTCAGGTCTACGAAACGTTTCTGAACGGGCTTTACCTCAAGAAATCCTATACCGTGCAGTAGTTAGTTTTGCCCACTCTCGTACCCGCTTTTGTTGATCAACTTAAAAAAGAAAATTGGTAATTTTCCAGTTAAGATCTGTAAGTCAGTAATTTTCCTAGTTATTCTTAGAAAGGTAGTAATTTTCCTAGTTATTCTTAGAAAGTTAGTAATTTTTCTAGTTATTCTCAAAAAGTTAGTAATTTTCCTAGTTATTCCTAGAAAGTTAGTAATTTTTCTAGTTATTCTCAGAAAGTTAGTAATTTTCCTAGTTGAATGTTTTCAGGGAGATTAACAATGGGGAGAGTTACGATTAAGATTTGTAAGTACACTAACGTTTTCCGATTTCGCTACTAATGTGCGCTATAATAATGCTTAGTACATGTTTCTAATGGGGTACACGGACTCATTGTCGTGAAGCTTATGGGTTAGGCAGATATGCTATGCTAAGTTGAATGAGGTCATTATACGAGAGTTCTTTTGAGTTAGGATCCTGTGCTATTTCGTTCACACATGATCCTTGTGTAATTTTAATTAATATATGAATGAGTCTCATGAAAACAGTATCACAAATATTCAGGACAGTTTTTATTTTGATAAAATAAATAAGTGTTTGAACGTTAATTTTGGCCTAAGTTAAATATGATATCACAATAAAGGTTATGCATAATATCACTATCAAAAGTACTGTCGTCAATTTTATATTTAAACAAAAAACGTAGCGCGCGAGCGAAACAGCCGTAGTATTCATCCCGCTACCTGAAGTAATCGTCCGGAATCACTTAGTAATCGCAAATAAATCAACAGTGCCATAGAAAATAAAATATTGTATAATAGTGGCACAGTTGACGCTAGACAAAAATGTTTTTCTGCGTTTTCAGTGTTGATAAAAGTAGTTAATAATTATCCCCTCCAACCTATCATAGTAGTTCTGCCTTACCCTGTATACTTTAAATGTTCCTTACTGTCATCTGTGTAGTCCTCTTCGTCCGTTGATCAGCAAAAGTAGATTCGCTAGAGCTCGGCACAAACCGAACCTCGTGTTCCAGACTCGAACGTCTAGTAACGCAGCTGCGTTCCAAATTCAACGGCGTGCAATTAACGAATGGGCCCGATTCGCTGCCGAGCGAGCCCGAACACGAGCCGAGCGCGAACGCACGCGTTCGACGCGCGAGCGCCAACTCGTCGACAAACTCAACGGTGGTTTTCGGCCCTGTTACCGATTTGTAGCGAATAATACGCCATTTCGTCTGGCCTCTTGCCGCTGAAATATTCTGGTCTCTTATTCATAAGATTTCTAAAAGTAAACAGTGACTATGTGCATTTCTGAACTGTGGTGTAACACTGAAAAGTATTATTCTTGGTGGAACTGAAATACTCTTGTGTGCCTAACTGCATCTAAATTTACTGTTTGGTGAAATGTTTTAGGTTAAACGTGTTAAGAATTAAATTAAGAGTGGAATTCTGAATGTAAAGCTCACATACCTATACCTATACCTACACTGTAATAGTGAGTATCTTTTTATGGTAACTTGTATAAAATATTGACTTTTTACAATGCATCTATATTAATTTCGTAGCGTTTTCTTACGCGTTACGCATAAAGCTGAAATAAGGTCGCATTTAGTCGCTAGCATTTCGCTGTAAAGCAAAGTTCGCAGCGAGCTGGATTCGCTATTGACTGACCGGATTATTTCTCGTCGTGAACTAAGAAATAGTGGTATCAAGAACTCGTTTCAAGAATTGGTCACTTCTCTAAACAATCGTTTTGAGAAGTGGTTCCTCCAAGAACTGTTCATTTAAAAAAATGGTCTATTCAAAAAATAATATTTCAAGAAGTAGTAATTTTGAGAACTTGTTATTTGATTAAAAGGTCAATTAAAGAAATTGTGAATTGTTGGTCATATTCCACTGTGGCTTAAATCCGCCGAAAGGCTCTGTCCAAACGTACAAACACAGAACGCGCGAGCGGCTCGGCTCGCTGAGAGCTCCGATCAGTCGCTTGTGAATACTGCGAAATGCTCGCGGCGATCTTTGCTCAGTCTCTAGCTTTACATTTTAAACACGCATATATATTTTAAATCATCAGCGTTCCACTCCGTCAATCTTCCATAGAAAAAGATTGCATATGTATTTTATAATAAAATTTATGTAAAAATTTAATGTCTGATTTGTTTTAGGGGATTCACATATTTGGTGTAATATATAACGTCTGCGCACTACTATGCTACACTTTAGTTCCGTCGAATCTCAACACGATGTACTGGAATTGATTTAACACCTTATAAGTAAGCAATATATAAATATATTTACTTTTTTTTTCTGTTTTTATGACAACGAAATATTATGTATGTTTATTAATTAGGTGCGTCTGAACTGATAGTAATTTAGTAATATTTTGAAAATGTTTTTATTTACATAGGATACTGGACTACGCAGAAAGGGTTTACTGAGCCGAGAGGATATTATAGAAAAAAAAATTACACAATAAGAACACCTTTATTACCAAAATTTAGGGGTGCTAATCCTGAAATCGTGTATCAATCAACTGTTCCATAGAAACATGTTTACTCAAGTAAATATTTGAAAGAGTTGATTTTGTCGATTTCTCTAGGTACTTACATAATTATATCTCCAATGACAAGTTGTTTACAATAATGGGACTCCTTTCGTGTTTTAATTAGGATATCCTATCTGTGTAACCTGGGATTTTGGAGATATTGACAAAAAAACACCGTAAATATGGCATTATAATATTGAGATTTTGGATTATATCGTGTACCTTTGCTGAAATTATTTGACTTTGGTACTTAAATAAATACTAAGCTATTTCTTATTACACAACACTATAATTACTAGCCTTTCAGACGTACTTTTGTAGAACAAGTAGGTTCTAGGGATCTTTGACAATATTTATACTTATCCATAAAATTATATTATACTTTATAGTATAAACTGCCTAAACCTTGAATATATGTGCATAAGGTTAGGTTTTGCACGACGCTTTATATAACAGACACAGTGTTTTCCTTGTTTCCAAACATGTTATTATACTTTGACAAAGCGCTTTTAATTTTTACATTTAAACAAGAATTGCCGTACAGATGACAATTCTTCGTAAAAACTATTTTATGTGACAATTGATCATAAGAACGAACTCAAGTGCGACAATTTTTCTAAAAAAAGAAACGAATTTACTTAAGACTTTGTTTTCGATTTGTTCATACGAACTATCTTAATTGCGACAATTGCTTATAAGAAGTGTCTTACATGTGACATTTGTTCAAAAGAACCATCTCATAAGGAACAATTGACTATTAAAAGTGAATTACAATTGACAATTGTTCGTGAGAACTAACTTGCATGCGATTTTTTAAAATAAAAACTAGTTACCTATGACTTTGTTTATATTTGTTCATAAGAATTCACATGTGACAATTGTTTATAAGAACTATCTTATTTGTGTGACAATAATTGTTAAAAAAATTAATCGGAAATTGATATAATTTTAATTTGATTTGCACATTGCTGTTTGTATAAATAGATGTTTTCTTATGTTTGCTCATATTCGTATGTGATTGATTTTTGTCTCAAAATATTTATATTATGCAGGTGCTAGAATTTATAATATAATATTGCTCATATTTATATAATTAGATTGTATTATTGTTATTGTAACTATACATATACGAATATATTTGATCGCTCATCATTAATTTATATTTATTTTGATCAGCAGAACTATTTGTAAAAATAAATTAAACATATATTTAAAACATGATCATATCAAAAGTCATGCATCACTATTTAAATTTGTATGTGTGTGAGTGTGCTCTCTAAATTAGTTTACTAATACTATTTTACTTTATTACTACATATTTATAATAAATTTATTGATTTTGTTTATTGCATGTTTGAAACCTTATAAAAGCTTATTCTTATTAGGTATGCACTTACATCCGTAAGTTTTTTTTCTTGTTTTGGTTGTCTATGGGCCCTCATCATCTCTTACCATTGGAAATATTGACACATATGCGTGTATATATTTCCTTAACACGTAAATATAGAATCTGCTGTATGTAAAAAAAATATAATTGAAAACTAAATGTCTAAATGCTCCCCTGCGACAGTAATATTATAAAAATAATGGCCACTTCTAAAAACTAAATCAATATTGTGTATATTGCAATAGGGAACTTGCATGATTTATTTTATTTTTCTTATGTAACATAAATATATATATATATATATTTTAAATGTTTTAAGTTATTAATGTTAAATAGAGACAGCATCATCAAGATCGATGACGTCTTAGAGCATGTTCGCTAAACGAATTCTATACAAACACTTGTTTCACTAGAAAAGGAGAAAATATATCTCAAAAATTTCAAATGCTTATAACTCGTTTATTTACTAGTTTATTGCCCGATTTATATTATTTATTCAGTATATTTAACATTGTTATATTCTTACCGATTCTTATTTATATTATATAAAATTCATACAAGTTTTCTATTAATTTATTATATTATCATCTACCCCATATCACAATCACTAACCACCGACATCTGTATCGTAGCATAGACTGATTTTAATAATTTATTAACTTAATAATTAAGTAACATACCAAATTCAACTTAGCGCTAATAATTTTAGTTAAATACTAATCATAATCATAATAAATTATAATAATCGTATAATAGTTTAAAATAAATTACATAAACAGTATGATCGACAGTTGTACTTAATGGAATTGTTATTTTAAGTGTGTGTATTTAGATAGTTTGTAAATTTTGGTAAGACAATAGACGATATTTAGTATCGGCGCAGTACTTCAAGATCTCACTGAAAAATTGTTTATAATTGGGTAGGTAATGTTCGACACAACTTAGAAGTCAAATAATGGTTTCTCAGGTTTTCGCAATTATTACTCATTGAAATTAACAACTTTTAACGGATTTATCGCGTATATTTTACACAATTTGATGACCTGATGCTACGTCATAAAATTATGATATGACGAGATGCATTTCTGCTGCTTACGTGTGGATGGGCTTCTTGAATAGGCTAGCTTGAGCAAAATCTGGAAGGATTCTTGTCGGAGGCAATAAAATGTTGTTTTTATTTTTAGAAAAAATTACCAGCTAGAGCCCTGGCACAGTTAGGCCTGGTGGATTAGTTGGGTACGTCAATGTAACTTCTGAATTATGTCGTACTACAGTTTAATGTTTAGCTGTGGGATCTTGAACTGTTAATATATATATTAGTGCTAGTAATTCTGGGAAGTTTGACTTCTGGTAACAAAATTTTTGCGTTCCAGAACTATTGAAAAGGTCATCATAATAAAATTTACGAATACCGGCGGGGTTACTCTCAATTTCTATAGCGATGCAAAGTTCGCTCAGCGCCTGATTTTATCTTGCTTTTTCTGCCATTAAGAGTGTGAAACAAGAGTTCAAATGCGCCTAATAATGCAGAAAAAGCAAGATAAAAATAAGCGCTGAGCGAACTTCGCATCGATATAAAAGTTGAGTACGGCTGCTGACTGTGGTTTTAAAGAAAAAAGGCAATATTAAAGTTTTTTTTTAAACTGAGATGGGCACTTACACTTAATCACTTTCACATAGATTGTCTAAAGTCACCACGCAATTAGCTCAGTTACTTGAGCCCAGTAGGTATATCAATTGTAATATTGGATTACCGATCAATGCCAGCTTTTCATACGACAATATCCATCCATAACCAACTCTCATTGGTATGTCTTAATGGTTTAGATTGTAAAACTTAAGATGCTTGTTTGTTTTTCACATCTGAGTAAAATTTTGTGCCAGAAGAAATTAACTTCTCAAGGTTGATTGTCATTTGATAGGTGTTATTTTTTTCTACCATGAAGGTTATTTTAAATTTACACGATCGAGAAATAACAAATAAATAAATGGCAGAATTAGACAAAAAATATATAATCATGTAACGCGATAATTTTGATTTTTGTGTAAATTTAAATAGGTCGACACAACTTAGAAGTTGCATTGTAGAAATTCGTTTACCCAATTACTTAATTTACAACTTAATTTATTTTACTTAAATTACCAAGTGAGGCGGTAATTTCAAGTCTAGACATAATACCTACTGTGAGTGAGTGTTAGCAGCGCGAAAAAATACCAAACTGAATTGTGTCGTGTATGTCGATGTAGCTTCAAAGTTGCCAAATATCAAATGACAATTTACCAAATATGTAGTTTAAAACAAAATGGTGCCTTAAATGAATGTAACATGTCCGCCCATGTGTAGAAACATTGCTGCCCATGTGTAGTACTTGTTTGCCGTGAAACAATGATAAGTAGTACATAAATACTTATTCTGTGTTTCCCTACGTGTCTTAAAATGTCAACAACAATGGTGGTCTGGTGTCCAATAAGAGTTCTGCTTTAAAACTTAAGAGTTTTTTTTGTCACCGGTCCGCCATCATTGTATGCATTATTTAGACATGTTATGATACACTGAACATTTGATTTATATTGTAAGACAACCACTATTGAGATGAAATTACACCATGGAAAAATTATTGTAAAACATGCAGGTATTGGACGTGATTCATTCTCAAAATGTCCAAATCTCAAAATGTCTTAGAATTTTCACGTTTCCGAACGCTCCAGTTTTACAATCTATTTTACTTAAAATATAATTTTCTTTTAACTTCCCCTTTTTTTGAAAACAAAATTTAGTTCTCCTAAAATAAAAACATTAACGTGTGTGTGATATTAAAAATATATATATCACATATATATTTTATACATTTTCAATATACTGAATGTATTTGTTACTCTTGATGATGTCTTATTTTCTTCTCCCCTTCTGCTGCAGTGTATCGATGCTGCTGTTGCATGTA
This sequence comes from Lycia hirtaria, assembly GCA_947563715.1. Lineage (NCBI taxonomy): Eukaryota > Metazoa > Arthropoda > Insecta > Lepidoptera > Geometridae > Lycia > Lycia hirtaria. The sequence goes on along the minus strand of OX387385.1, from coordinate 2,544,167 downwards.
AATTACAGTTATTACATCAGTTGAAACAATGAATAAAACATAAACATACAAGCTCGAAACATGTAACCTTGCCGAAGATCGAAATACTTCAGCAGGTTGTCAAAAATTGCATGTCCTCAGTTGCTAAAAGTCGTATAAATCTGTGACCTTGGCGTAATTTCAACTTATTGTCATGATATCACTTAAAAGGTGTTTTTTGAGAGATTTTAAACTGAAAATGTTATTATAATTAGGAAAATCTGCGTCTCCATTAAACTTGTTGCCCACTAAAAATATAGCATCTTAATGTACTCATTCAGTTCAGGCCATAGAAAACGGTAGACGAAGCGTATACAACCCGAAAGGTGAAACTGCAAACATCGTATTTAGTTCAAGCAAAATAAGAACAAAATATTAATTCAGAAAATATTTTCTCAGATGTGTAATTCTGTTATAAAAGTTTGCTTAATTGACGTTACCTGACCAAAATGTTATAAAAGTTTGCTTAATTGACGTTATCTGACCAAAATGTTATAAAAATTTGCTTAATTGACGTTACCAATTAATTAGTTTGAGTAAATACGAAAAATACGATTTTGCATCTCATACAAACATTGATTTCACTAACGAATTATTTACGGTCTGTCTGCCTTTTCTCTAGTCTGAGATTTCCTATTATCTTTGCTTTTGTGGATACTAGACGGTATTACACTATAAAATATGGTTGTACCTAAACCAGGTATGTTCTTTTGTAAACATAAATACATAGGTACATATTTGTATATTGTTTCGTTGGATTGTGTTTTAATTTTAACGGTTGTAGTACATTTTGTACTTTTAATACTAAATTACAATAATTAATCATGTGGAAAACCTAAAGTATTAACTGTGTATATTATTCTAATAGTAAGCTAGAGTCTGTCTATTTTGCCTTATAAGTAGTAAATATGAACAACTAGCAACTGCCTGTTATAACTCAAATACTCATTGTGTTGCAAGTTTTAATTATCACATAAAATACATACATACATTGTTAATATTAATTAATTGAAGGGTTTAATAAATGCATAATCAACACATAATTATAAACTAAGTTCCTTTGTTTTATTTTCAACTGCATACCCGACTGCATAAAAGCGATTTCGTAGAGTAGGTACTGTCATAAATCCGTAGGTAAAGTAAGGTAGGTCCGTTTCTGTAGGTAGTAGGTACTGTCACGTTGATATGGTGTTGTATATACGTTTTCCTAAGTATGCGTAGAGCCCACAAGTAGAGCCTCTGAAATGGACGAAACTCCATCGAAGCTTCCAGTACAAATCTTAATTCTCGACAGTAGCATATGCACTTACCACGCGAGTCCAATATAAAGAAAACAAAACATAAACTTTTTAATTTGGCTACTGCTCTTGTACAATGGAGTCATGGTTAATTCTGCTAAAATTAGAAACTGGTCTCCTTGTTAAAACTGATTTTGTGTGTAAGTCCAATATTTTCGTTGTAAAATTAATTTCCAATACTTCGGGCTCTTACAACATTAATAACCAGTTCAATAGCAGTTAACCCCAGCTTTCCGGAACTAATTTATTCCAGAGACAACATTGCATTGTTTTTCTTTTGTGCGTTTTTAGGGTTATATATTTTGTAATGAAAACGGTTGTCGCGTGTCGGTCGCGTGCGCCGCACCGCGATGGGAACTCTGACACGTCATGGGGTCAGTGTATGGGAAAGGTGGTCTTCTGATGGTCGTTACTGTAATAAGGTGTTTGGAGAGTGCTTGTGGATAGAATATGTCATACCGTGAGAAATGTGGAGGACTTATAGCGATGAGACCTTACTGGTGGACGTGTTTAAACAGGCGTCATTTTAACGTATTGCTTTTTCAAATTTCGTTATAACTTTGAAGTCAAAAAGTTCAAAATTTGTCAATAAGCAAAACGTAAAAGCCTAGCCAGTCATAGTCCGAACCTTATAAATAAAGAATATTCAAAATCGGATAACTTGTTCATAATGGACAGGAGTTTGGAGTAGAACGCTAACAGCTTCTCTGTTTCCTGAGAACATATTCGAATTTTCAAGGTTAGTGTGAAAAGATCTTTGGCAGTGATATCATCTAGATCGGCGAGCTCCATCCTCGGCCACACCGTCGTTTGCCATTCTTTGAGTCGGTGGTCAAAAATAGACCTATTTCTCCTGTTGTATTGAATAACGTGAATTCTGTCGAAAAATGCGACCTCACCTATTCTCCCAACGGATCACAGTAGTCGATCAAGTTATGAGGTGGTTTGTATTATTTGCCCACGGCGCGGGCGGCACCTCAAAGCCCACCATGATTCAAAGCGCATCACCGCAACCACTTTCTCCGATAATTTCCAAGTCCATTCAGTAACTAGTTATTGAATATTTCACTGTGGGTTTGCGCAGACATGCTAATGCAATATTCATTTAACCGCAACGCGACAAATTGGGCAGCGATGCACGAATCAATCCACCGAGCAGATGTATTGCGATACAGGTAATATAGCCGCTTCGAACAGGAAAAACAAGTGCAAAAGTTCAGTTTGCTATTTCAAACAGTTTAAAAACTGCGACGTACCCCAAACTGAAAAAGTAGGCATAGCGCGATTTAATGTAGGTATAGTGATTTAAAAAGTTCTATTTACCGATTAAGTACTTGGATATCTTAAAAAAAAACATAAATACGATGGTGGGCAAAATGCGAAGAAATCAGTTAATTCTATGTAAGTAGGTAGGTAATTGTACATATTTTGTTTCATTCTGCCAATAATAGATAGTGTTGTAAACTGTCAACATATCTGTCAAGGTTTATTAAAAAAACTGCTATAATGGCGCCCTCAGTAAGTTCTGAGCCGAGCGTGCAAGCGAGAGCGCGGAACAAGCGATAGAGAGTCACGATCCGCCTAAGCGTTCGGCTTGTGACGCATCTATTACGTAAAATTATCGTCCGTATACCGACTTTACAGACACCCATTTTTTAAGTCGTTTAAAAATAAACGCTTAGGCGAAACTAAATCAGACTTGCAATATAGGTATAATGCTACAAATAGGTACTCGTACCTACCGGCTTGACCAGACCAGTGCTTTACCGCGAGCCGGAAGATAAGAGCTTCACGGCAGAACGAGATGCATTGTGTCTGTAGATTAATGCAAGAGTAAGCACTGTGCCTGTGTAGGCAGACTTGTGCTTAATTGCGTCGTAGCAAGAGTTGCTATTTAATTTACTGTGTCTGGAGTGTCTTCTATATTTGTATTATTATGTATTCTGTGACTAAGTGTACAGAGCATTCTGTGGCTGTATTGCTTAGTATGCTTATGTTGTATAGCAAGACGTTGAATCTGCTAGAGAGTCCATAAATTTCGGCTAGCATTGTATATTACGGTCACCTAGTGGTAGGTACGTACGGCCACCTCTAAAAAGCTCGACCTCATTACCAAGTATGAATTAATCACACTTGTCGATAAACTAGGGAGGGAACTTATCGATGTTCTTTTGAATAGTTGAGTTTTGTAAACTTATACCTACTTGTTAAATAAAACCCTGTCACTCACGTACATTTTAAGTAGAAATTTCCGACTTGAAAATTGACACGTAATTTTTATTTTAAAATGGGTGATAACCACGATAGTTTCCATTCCCTATTCCCGTTTTTAGGGTTCCGTACCTCAAAAGAAAAAAACGGAAACCTTATAGGATCACTTTGTTGTCCATCTGTCCGTCCGTCTGTCTGTCTGTCCGTCTGTCCGGGTGTAAGACCTTTATCTCGGGAACGCGTGAAGGTATCGTGTTGAAATTAAAACCATATACGCAGATCCATAGTCTCTTGCTGCAGAAAGAAAAATTAAATTTCTCAGTTTTCGTACAAAAAAGATACAGCCGAATATGTCGTAAAAATCACATTTCGACGCTCACGAGAGAATCAAAACCTATGGGGTACTTTCCGTTGACCTAGAACTTTGAAATTTGGCGAGAAGCATTGTGTTAGAGTACGCATATAGGAAAAAAATCCGAAACTGAACATTTTTAATTTAATTACAAAAAATAGGGGCTTTATGCGAGGAATGAGGGTCCAAATTTTAAAGTTCTTTAACCGTATCATGTGGGGTATCATATAAAAGAGCTTCATTAGTACAAACTAAAACAGGTTTATAAATATTTTTACGATGTATATTTTTCGGTTTATGAAGGAAAATATAAAAAAAGAAATGATTTCCCCCTTTTATCTAATAGTTTGTACGGAACGGTGGGCGAGTCTGACTCGCACTTGTCCGGTCCGTCTACTTTTTCGAATTTCCGGGCACTATAAAGTAAATTTAAAGTCGTAGGGGAGATGGTAATTAATGGGGACCACCTAAGTAAGAATTGAAAGAAAACCAAAATCTTTTAATCAACTATTTATTGTTTTGCTCTTAAAACAATCTTTAATTATTTAACTATCAATTTAGATCAATTTTAAATACTTAGGCTCATTAATTTTGAAACAATAAAAAAAATAGATTTGATCACCATTGTCAATATCGGTTCGCAATGGTGATCAGCATGAGCACAATGGTGATCAAGACACATTGCATAGATAATTGCAAGCAGAGTCGACCCGAATATACCAGCTAGCTTAATTTGTCTTCCTATGACGAAATTTCGGCATCTACAAACATTCTGTTATTTTATATCTTCAAAAATGTGGGTATGAGCGAGCTAGATGGGCGATGGTCGAACTACGCACTTTTCAAGCATATTGTATTAGCATAAGGATTACATTTATCGATAAGTATGTATTATTGGATGTAGCTATCCCAGCACTAGCTCAATGAATATTGTATGTTGCAATTTGTATAATTTGATTATACCCCACCTGTGTCAGGTTGTGTCGATGCGCGCCGAGCTACGGATGGGCTCACCAAGCTTACCTACCACGAATTATCGATATCTACTTACTTGGGTAATTGTGACAAACAGGCGGACAGGTGAATAAGTACCTACTAGGTAGATTTTTAAATTCTTACTTTTGTGTGTATTTTAGGTATGTACTATAATTGTAGATTTTAAATCTGAAAAACGATATTAAAATACGCAATTAGTTTACCTACTTGGACGATATTTTTTTAGTTATTTTGCTATAAAAACCAAAGTACTGAACCAATTTTGATAAAATTTATATGGGACCACTTCTAAGGTATTACCGATCAAACAAAAAGAATCTTAAAAAAATAATCCATAATTGGCGGAGTTATCGCTGAACAAAAAAAAAACAGTAGTATTTCGACCTTCCTTCTTTTTGGAAGTCTGTTAAAAATTAAGTTTTATCTTATTCGTAAGTTTGTGCTCGACCCCCAACTCACCTGTAGTTAAGTTACATCATTAAGTAATTTACGATTCAGACATAGATTTTATTCTATTGTCAAAGAATCATGAATAAAATGTTCGGTTAAAAGGTTCAGAGCATAAAATACTAAAAGTATAAGTACAAAAGTCATAACTTATATTTATTTTGATAGCTACTCTTGCTATAACGCGATAAAGCGCAAGTCAGCTGCGAAGGCACTAAGTGCCTACTCTTATATTAGGTACCTATTCTACAAATACAGTTACAGAGTACATCGAGTCCTATCGAGTACAATTTTTACCCGACTGCGTAAGACTGCGACTGTGTTTTTCGAGTGTATGTATGTATGTTTCTATAATATCATCGCCTACAAGATCGCCTTGACATGCAAGATGTCGTTAGATTTGTCTCCGCTTCCTGAGTGTCATAGGTAAATTGGACAAAAATTTTAATAAATGCGTTTTTCCGTAACCTTTAACGAACATTTTCGTAATAAATAAGTAATTTTACTAAACTTATTACAAAGAATACGCAATTATACCTAATCTTTTACAGCGATACGCATACTTTCTCACAAAACGCTTACTTGTACTTAACAACTCGTTACTAAGCGTAACGAAATCGTAAGTTAGACTGCAGAACCGCTCTTATGCAGTGGGGTATTTTGTTTTTCTTGTTTTATGATTTTAAACACACAATTTTTTTCGCTACGCATTTAAAATTACAGACTAGTGGTAAGCCAAGCTTGCATTCAATTAAACTACAAATGAGTGTAATGATGGGTCAACACTTCGTCGACTTTCAACATCGTCGACATTTCCAACCATTTGTGAGCGCACAAATGGTTGGAAATGCAACAACAGCGCCGAGCGGAAGTGACACAGCAGTTTGCAGACACGCAACCACGTGGACTACCATAAAATCCATAAATTGGTGGCTGATAAATTTTATCCATGTCTACTTGATTATATTTTGGCGTTGGTGCAAGATGGCAATATCTCTGGTCATGGGCATCCGCGTTAAGTCCGCGGGGTCCTTCCCAATTCGACCTATGACGTATTCGACCCAAGCTGCGAATACATCTGTGACCTCATCTAATCATTTAATACGAGGTAGAGTCGGAGACTATACGTAGTTAAGCCTACTGTTACTGCGACCCTTACGGATCTATTGTAACTTCCCTATTATAGGTTACAGCACCTCTCCCTAGCCTAGATGTCATAAATCTCAAGACGAATTTTGGGGTGGAGGCTTTGACATACTCTGAGCAGAGGACTGGGGCTATACCACAAGCGTTCAAGCAGTCATAATTCAATTACTACTTTGACATGACTTTTATCTCGGTTTATCTACAGTTGACAGAACAAGACAAAGGTTAAAGTTATATTGAAATAAGATTGTTAGTATGATTGTGTCTTAACTCTTCAGGTCCTTCTAGGAGCTGAATTGCTACACATTCGCAGAGGACATGGATGGGTGTTTCGTCCTCTACGAAGCAGAACCTGCACTCTGGATTCTCACTCAGGCCGCGTCAGCTCCATTCTGAGCAGCATGATTGATGTAATTTCTAGGTAGAAATTACGATATTCATATTTATAATTCTTGCTGTGAGTATTACGTGCCTCTTCATGCTTCTGTATATTTTTTACAACGTCACCCTTATCGTTTAGACGCGTTTAACCACCACCTATCTGCATTGTGCACACTTATTTAATCAATCAAACACCCCTAAGCACGCTTATCGCGATACCCATCCCGACAAATTACATAATAATACTGGCAACATTAAAAAAAAACGCACTGTCAGTGCCAAAGTGACAGTTATCGTTCCCTCCAAAAAGATTGCAACGCACAGCGGAAGTTCGGACGTGCGCATATGATTATAATTGTTATTGCAAGTATTTTTTAATGCGAGGGTAGCCGTGGGAGTGAAGGGAAGAGGGTGAATCCAGGTATGTGAGGGTGGCTTTTGAGGGATGATCCGTAATGTGATTATTGCGAATGATTTAAGTCGCCAGGTGTTTTGACTTTACGGGTACAACAGATACAAAGAAGGTGTTAAATGCAATTATCTCATGGTTACAAAAGCGAGAATAGAGGCTTGTAGTTTCTTTATGCACAGAGCTTTGGCTTTTTTGTACTCACTTATTGTAGTCCAAATCTTAAAAGTAAAGTATTTTACTGTAAGCAATGACACTGAGTGTAGGTATGTTTTTATTTGAAACTCAGAAACATGTTTCAATATTTTTAATTACTATTTTTTTTAGGGTCCGTATCGCAAAAGAAAAAAACGGAACCCTTATAGGATCACCCATAGTATCTTGCTGCAGAAAGAAAAATTAAATTTCTCAGTTTTCGTAAAAAAAAAGTTACAGCCGAATATGTCGTAAAAAATGCACATTTCGACACTCACAGAGGAATCAAAACCTATGGGGTACTTCCCGTTGACCTAGAACTCTTAAATTTGGCAAGAAGCATTGTGTTAGAGTACACATATAGGAAAAAATCCGAAAACCGGTCATTTTTAATTAAATCACACAAAATTATGTCTTAATGAGGGTCAAAATTTTAAAGTTAATTAACCGTATCATGTGGGTATCATATAAAAGAGCTTAATTAGCACAAGCTAAAACAGGGTTTTAAATATTTTTACGATGTATATTTTTCGATTTATGTAGGAAAATGTTTAAAAAAATATAAATTTCCCCTTTTATCTACTAATTCGTACGGAATCCTCGGTGGGCGAGTCTGACTCGCTCTTGTCCGGTTTTTTAAATGATTATTTTATAATTTTGATCTCCATGACGTCAATAATCTCGTCTAGTCCTATTGACTAATGACTTTAAAGTTCTCATTCATTGATCACAAAAGTATTAAAATTAGTTTCTTAAATAGTCCAGTTTCAAATAAAATAAAAACCTGGTTAATTATTCTATATAACTTTAATTTACCAATTTTATTATCTAGTTTTTCTAGGTGCTCTAACAACTTCACTACTAAAGGCTAAGAAGTGAGTTTGTAGGTATAATTCACACAAGGTCAAAAAAAACTCGTTTGAGTTTCTAAATAAGATATCAGTTCAACTATTTAATTAAGTAGACACGCGTGTGTCCCACTCGCGGCTATTTTTCACACAATACTTTTATTGTTGCAATTAAAAACAGATAATAGGAACCTCTTATTGCCGTACAAAACTGGCCAGCCGAAAAAAAGGGAGAAAATATTGCGCGGGAAAACAATCGCGGGTTTCGTTCGGAAATCAGTCATCCGAGTCTTTTGAAGTGGGCGCGTGGTATCTGCCACGCGTTAGTATATTTGGTTTTAATTTAATTAATTGAAGTTTTGACGAATCACTTGTATGTAGGGGAGTATAATGATTATTTGCACAATCATAACCTTATGCCATACGTTGTATTTGTTTGTAAAAAGCTATAAGTATGTAGGTAGGTAAACACATTTTATTTCAAAATACGTAAACACATAGCTCATAAGTTTCCACTTAGCATTTCCAAATTAAAAATATTTACACAAGAGCACTTTACGCAGTTTTTTTGTCAAAACGAACGTGACCGTCACCAGGTCTTGTCATTTCTTGCCTCACAAAAAATGCCACAAGTTCGTTCAAAAACGCAACGTCATGTGATTTTCGTCGTCTAGCGGCCAGTGTGGACCACCCACGGAATGTTTGCTCTATGCTCCCTATTTAATTGTCTATGCTAACATTGATTAGGTACTGAGACCGCGTTATTAGTTGAATAAGTGATGGAGCCAGCATCGTTTTTTTCAACTGTCAACAGCAAGCTGTCTTTCTCAATCTGCAGTTCTGTCCGATGTATGTCTTTATTGAGGTAGGTCTTTAGGCTTGCGATCTTGATGAATTTGTTTGTTTGTTTTATGATGTCAGATCTCATTGCTAGATTGCTAAATGGATTGCTAGTTTGAGTGGTATCAGTAATGTAACGACATATTTTAAGATGGTCATTGTAGTTATTATTTATAACAACTTTTACTATTGACACCAAATGGACACAATTTGACTTAAGTCGTGAAAAAAAATCAATTGTACCCCATACATGTTTGTTCTCTTGATACTTGTCCATAATTCCCCATGGGCACCGAGAACTTGGGACTTCGATAATTCATCACAATAAAAAGATTAAAAATGCCTCCAAATCGTGGTAACTCTGCACCCGTAATTATGGGATATCATAATTTGTATAATCTCGTTATGCTTGGAAATTTCATTAAAAATATCGCCTTTCAATCCAGAATACAGTAATGCTTGCTCAGTACTAGTAGGTTGCCAAAAATGAGATAACCCAGACGTGCTCTGCAAAAGTGTAATAATTTCCCAGATGAACTTTGCAGAAGTGTAATAATTTCCCGGACGGACTCTGCAAAAGCGTAATAATTTCCCAGATGAACTTTGCAGAAGCGTAATAATTTCCCCGACGGACTCGTAAGCGTAAGTGTAATAATTAACCAGACGAACTTTGCAAAAGTGTAATAATATCCCAGGCGGACTCTGCAAAAGCGTAATAATTTCCCAGATGAACTTTGCAGAAGTGTAATAATTTCCCGGACGGACTCTGCAAAAGCGTAATAATTTCCCAGATGAACTTTGCAGAAGCGTAATAATTTCCCCGACGGACTCGTAAGCGTAAGTGTAATAATTAACCAGACGAACTTTGCAAAAGTGTAATAATATCCCAGGCGGACTCTGCAACAGTCTGATAATTTCCCAAACGTACCTACTCTGCAAAAGCATGATAATTTCCCAGGCGGATTCTACAAAAGAGTCCTACAGGACGGAGTGTCGAAGCGAAAAATGGTTAGGTGGACTTACGTAGTATAGGTACGCCCAATAACGCAACTTCTTATGGTCTGTTGTCTATTTATACACCTACAGGATCCGTCCACATTTCTAGTAATCTCCAAAGTCATCCCACGCTAGCCGTCAAAACATCTTGTTAACACGCTCAGTGCTGGGATAAAAACACCCCGCGCGGTGCTGCATCTAATTAGAGGGAAGGGTGGGGGAGGCAGACCGGGGGGAGGGGGGGGGGGGGGGGGGGGGGGGTGTTACACGGTAGCTGGGCGTTAAGTGGCACTTGCAGTAAAACCATCATAAACTTGTGTCTTCGCTATAACGGGTATAGACGCAGGGTAAATTGGATTAGGACAAAAAGTCGATAAAAATCAATGATGATCAAATCAATACGTAGATAGGTTTTCGCCAGCTCTACGTGACAAGCCTCAAGTAACGCAATCGCCCGACACGTCTTCAGTCGCGACACGTCGGGCAACGCTGTTAGACGCGTGACCTGTGACAAAAACAAAGTAATATTTTCGATAAAAGTTGAAGTTTAGAAATCTCAAAAACCCCCATTTTTTTGTCGAAACATAGCTAAGAACACTCTCGATGAAATCCTATTTTTAACGAAAACAAACTAGATCAAAATCGGTCCATCATGCCAGAAATAGGCACACAAAAACACAGATACACACGTCAAACCAACACCAGACATGTGGCGAGAAATTCAAACAGTTTTATTTTCTTTGTAGCTAACTCAGGTAACTATTGTAAATTAAATAATAATTAATAAATATTGGAGGACATTTCACACAACGCCATCTAGCCCAAACTAAGCAAAGCTTGTACTATAGAAACTAGATGGTTGATAGAATACATATATCCTTTTTTTTTCGTAAATACATACTTAAAATACATAGATACACCCAGACACAGAATAAACATCCATGCTCATCACACAAATGTTTGTCCTGGGTGGGGATCGAACCCGCGACCTACAGCTCAGGAAGCAGTCGTACTACCACTGAGCCATGAGGCCTGTCAAAGTGATCGCAATGTTTGCGACAATCTAACAGTATTTCAGGTTATCGCAAATATTACGATAAAATTACAATAGAAACCTGACTAGGCTACAAATACAATAAACTGTTTCAAATTAAAATTTTCCACCGCACTCGGCCGTATATACCACCAAATTCCATCCTCTCCATTTCACTACAGGACTAGCAACAAGTCGGCGCATTACCCCCCCCCCCCATTTCTCATCGACATTACAACAAGTATCTATGTTAAAAGAAAAACAAATTATACGACTACAGAGAAGCAGCTTTTGTAGTATAGCTTACGATTTTGTTACGTACGAGTGTACGTTTTTTTGTGAGAAAGTATGCGTAAAATCGATGTAAAAGATTATAAATGCACATTCTTCAGAATAATTTTAGTAAAACCACTTGTTTATTACGAAGTAGTACGTTGGTTACGAAAAAACGCATTTTTATTTTTGCGATAGATGTATTATTTAATAGTAATACATCTATCGCAAAAATAAAAATGCGTTTTTTCGACACAGACAGAACAGAAAAATTTAACCTATGACACTCTCGAAGCGAAGACGAATCTAACGACACCTCGCACATCAAAATTAGTCGTGCCTCGGTCAAGCCGTTTAGGCTGTAGGCGATCATATAGAAACATACATACATACAAATATACATATACTCGAAAAACATAACCCTCCTTCTTACGCAGTTAGGTAAAAAACCTTAAATGAAAAATATACTAAAGTGTGTTGCAACTTTCTCATCAAGTTCCATATTAGCGTGCGCCGCTGCAGACCACCCGTGTTCGAGCCCTCTCGACTAGCCGCGCCTCCCGGAACCTCCTGGGAACCGGGACCGGGAGCCTCTACAAACAACTTGCCCATTCTAATCGAACATACTCTAACTTTGGACTTAGAGTGTACAGGAACCATTGTCAAAACAACATTGACAAAACTACTGGCGATACAACAATATGGTGGCAAAACTTTAGTATTTATTGTTTTGTTTTCTGCCTACGAGTCCTGTCTGTCTAAAGGGGTTTTTTTTCTCCTGAAAACATACACATTGTTTTTTTTTAACTCCCACGCCATGCGTGTTGGTCCGAGTTTCGACAAAACACGCAGTGATTTACGCGAAATAAAAAAAAACTAAATAATGTTTTTTTTAAATATAATACATACTTATATGCTTTTGTAGCCTGATAGTTATATGCATAAAATGTTATCTTTTACAATTTATAGATGTATTTTGTATGTGAAATTTATTTACGATAAATAAAGACTTTTTGAAAACAAAACAAAACAAACAAATAATTTCTTTTTCCTCTTTGTCAGAGTGATTTTTAGGTAGGTATACCATATAACAGCTTTGTAGTACTAAGAGTCTTTGAGCTAAGTCGTGCACGGACAGACAGACACGGCAAAACTATAAGGATTCCTTTTGACTAGGAAACCCAGAAACCTAAATCTAGATCTAAGGACGTTAACCATCAGTGTCTAGATTTAATTTATTACTAAGTCTTTCTGTGTAGATGTACTAGATGTCGCTGGCGGCGTCTTAGCGCACGCAAACACATACTCGCGTCATTCCATACAAGCGATCACTAATTTTCGCTCAAGCAGGCGAAGCTTTTCAAGGCTAACCTGGTTTGTAAAAAATGTTTGCAGCTTATGCAAATTGCAAATGTGTAAGTATGGTAAAGTATAGGGAAAGAAAGAATAGCGTGACCTATGTAGAATTGTAAACATGGTGACTGAAGGCGATGTTGGATACTAAACAGGAAAGCGCCCGATCCAGAGTGTACTGGGCGGCTAATAGAGCGGGTGTTTCGGGAGTGTTACCGAAGGTGACGTAGAAACCCGCGTTCCACAAAATCCTTATCCAGAATCGGTTTGAAATACAGGTTTTTGAAGATATCAGCTATCTATATTACAAGAAAAACAAAATACCCGACTGTAGAAAGCAGTTTTTGCAGTCACGATTACGTTAAGCTTGATACGCTGTTGAATGTACGTTTTTGTGAGAAAGTATGCGTAAAGTTGCTGTAAAATATGAGTGTGCATTCTAGTAAAATCACTTGTTTATTACGAAAAAGTTCGTAGGTTACGAAAAAACGCATTTTTTTGCGAAAGATGTGCTTTATTATTACAAAAAATATAGCGTATAACACTTAGGGAGTGAAGACGAATCTAACGACACCTCGCATATCAAAATCGGTCAAGCCGTTTAGGCTGTAGGCGATCATATCAAAACATACATACATAGATAGATACCCACATACATAGGTACATATAAACAAACACATATACTCGAAAACATAACCCTCCTTCTTACGCAGTCAGGCACAAAACCCTTACCCGAATAGTTCCATTTTTGAAAACAACAAAAAAAAATTATTGAATTCCTAATGTTTTTTTAAATGCGCGCTAGCTGTATCTCGTGGTTGTCGTTACCGGTCAAGCGCAAAAGCCTGTTAGTAAAAGCCTTTAGTTTTTAAAAATGAGATATATGTATCTTTTCCTAGAGGATACTTACCTACTGTTGCTCTCTGGAATGCAGGGTTGCAGTGGCCATCTGGCGTTCGTAGAACGTGGAGTCGTCCAAGACTCGGATCAGGATCCATTATCTCTCCATAACATGTGTTAAATCATATTATATACAAAAAAAACTGTTAATTTTATTTTAATTATTTTAATGTTGTAATAATTTAATTCAGTCTAATTTTATTCTCTTCGATAATTTATTTTAATTTTAGTTTTATTTGTAATTTAATTTATATGGATGCAAAACATCGCGTCCAGGTCAGTGACTCACTCAGTCAATTTCGCATTTCATAGTTTCATACTGCTTCATCGGCATATCTTGTTTAGCGCGAACAGCTGTTGTGTAGGCAAATCTCTTATTTAGTTAACGGCATCGGCACTCGCGTGCCGCTGCGTCTCGTTTCATCGCCATTGGCAAGATAACTCGATCAAGAAGATTTTTTTGAGGTAATAGTTTCTACATAATGATTGTACAATAAAAATAATAATAAATAATAGTAATAAGAGGCTCTCGGTCGATTAGTCAAGTCTAAGGTCAGATTCAGAAGGCAATCGTCCTAGACACGGCACGAATTGTCAGGTCTATTTAAATTAAATAATTTTTAAATTTTATTTTAGGCCCTGCCCCGCTGCCGACGGCGCCCTAGGTTTATTTTTTTTATAATTGTTAATTTATTTACATTCTAAGTTTTAAAAACTTAGAATGTAAATAAATAATGAGGAATAATTATAATAATTGAGTTCTAAATTATCTACCTTGATTAGCTTGGTCAAACACCTAATAGCTTAGAAAAAAAACCACACTCCACTTTTATTACGCTTAATTATAGCTATAATCCAAGACCCATAAACGACGCTAAAGAGCTCGACCACATAACAAACAACATCCCATTCAGCCGAAAACAATCGCAAATCCACCGCGAGCGTCCCTCGCACACTACTACTTTAATATACATCAGATTAGACCTACTTTGCCTGCGGCGGCCCTCGAATTAATTCCTTGTTACGGCTGGTAAACTCCAATCTGCGTCTAAGCACCCTAACTTTTACATACATACCTAGAGATTTCAAGGGGATCATATCGTGAGTGCTCATCTAAATGAATTAGCGCACATCAAAACATTTAATATGTAAAGTTAATTAAATATAATAATATAAATTAATATCTACTTATGGAAGTTTTAGTATAGTAATCAAATTATTGAAAAAATCTAAAAGGAAACTTGTGGTTTTTATAGTCTGTTCAGCTAGAGAACTAATGTGGCATAGAGGGCGCTGCTGTCCTTATTTCATTGTTTTGTTTGCTCGAATACTATACGATACCAGAATAGTAGAACCATACTTCGAGACGTTAGTTCCCCTTTTTGCCACGATAGAACTACAAATAAACAGACTCTAAGATAGTTTTGATAGGATTTTAAAGAGGATGATATCCCTGTTTGCTCTTTGCAATAAGTATTTTTATTTCTTTTTCAAGAACTCCTATTTCCTTTGTGGCTGTTGGGTTTTTAAATCAATAATTTTGTTTTTAGTACGCATGGTATCAGCATCACCATTAACGTCGTCGCAGTTATCCCAAATCTGAGCGATAAAACGTCAAACAGTAGCTTGAAATATAAAATGGCCTACGTTACCGATGTCCAACGAAACATATAAGGTCGCCTCGCATAGCATCGTGTCGCTATGCGTCACTCACCTAGGACAACAGGTAAGCGACGGACATCGCTCACTCTAACCGACACGTCTGTTTCCTGCTTGTATAATAGAGTAGCAATTAATTATTTTTGATTAGCGATTAAATATCGTCGGATCAGGATCCGGGATCGGTAATAATGTTCCCAGGATGCCGTGGGTGCCACTTGTCCGGGATTATGGGCACGGATTATGCCCGCGGCGGTTCCCAACATTGCGAATCGGAGAGACGCGGACGTAGGGCTACATGACGACGAAGTTAGTGTCGGGTTGTCATGTAAACCTAACACATCTATAGAAACCAGCAATTCTATTAAGTGATATTTTTTTCACCATCCCTACTCGGAAATATCAATTTAACGTCTGTCAAAAGCTGTATAATATTTTACAGCGATTTTATCTATGCTTTCTCGCAAAGAAACGTACACTCAACTACGTATCAAGCTTAACGAAATCGTAAGTTAGACTGCAAAAACTGCTTTTCTACAGTCGGCTATTTCGTTTATCTTTTATTGTATACTAGATGACCCGGCGTACTTCGTATCACCTATCAATGAGTGGACCCGATATTTTCTCAACGTTTAAACCTTCCCTGGACTACGACAAACATTTCAAAACCAAAATCAGCTAAATCGGCCCAGCCGTTCTCGAGTTTTAGCGAGACAAACGAACAGCAATTGATTTATATATATATAGAGATATGTACTTGACGTACTTGTCTTCAAGAACCTACATATATATCAACCCGATTCTGGATTTTTTGAAGAATTTGGAATTGGAAGGTTATTGTGAAACACGGGTTTCTAGTAGAGATGTAAACCGGTTTGAGGAAAACCGGTGAAAAACCGGTTTTTCTTGTTAACGATAAAAACCGTTTTTTTTCACGAAAACCGGTTTTCTCTTTCCGTATCTATTAACTACCACCTATAACTTACAAGAATAATTTTTAAACTCAACATACGGCAAATGTGCAAATTAAAGATTAATCAAAGACTTTTAACGACATTGCCGACTTGTGCCGGCAACTTCAATACCATCTGAGAGAATATTCTCCACGTCCGGGTACATCCTCTCCTCAAGAAGAAGCTGGCTGCTAGATGATGCTGTCGACCAGTTTTGTTTCTTACATCAAAACGCAGATCTTACACCTACATTGAATAAACATTTAAAATAAACCGGGCAAGTGCGAGTCAGACTCGCCCATCGAGGGTTCCGTACAAACTTACTACTTTTATCTACTGATAAAATGAATAAATTTTTTTTTCCTTCATAAACCGAAAAATATGCATCGTAAAAATATTTAAAACCCTGTTTTAGCTTGTGCTAATAAAGCTCTTTTATATGATACCTCACATTAAAGCACTTTAAAATTTGGACCCTCCTTCCTTGCATAAAGACCCTATTTTTTGTGATTAAATTAAAAATGTACAGTTTTCGGATTTTCCTTTATGTCTACTATACGATAATGCTTCTTGCCAAATTTCACAGTTATAGGTCAACGGAAAGTACCCACATTGGTATTGATTCCCTTGCGAGTGTCGAAATATGCGTTTTTGCGACATACTCGTCTGTAACTTTTTTTAATAAAAACTGAGAAGTTTGATTTTCTCTCTGCAGCAAGAGACTATGGATCTGCGTATATGGTTTTAATTTCAACTCGATACCTTCAAGAGTTCCCGAGATACAGGTTTTGACACCCGGATGGACGGACGGACAGACGGACAACAAAGTGATCCAAAAAGGGTTCCGTTTTTTCTTTTGACGTACGGTATCCTAAAAATGAATAAAGCTGTTTCATTACATCATATTAAATGCTTAATAAGAATGTTTGCCCTCGCATGAATTCTACAAAAAAAATCTAATTTTTTTGTTAACCCATTTGACAATGGCATCGGAGGCCTTTAGATCAGCTTTTCAATTGAAATTAGCTTTTTGCATATCTTTTTTTTAAAACCTAAAGAAACCTAAAAAAAACGGTTCTTTTCCAAGGTAATCGGCTTAAAACCGGTTCTGAAAATTGTAATCGGTTCACACCTCTTGTTTCTAGTCCCGAAACACCAGCTCTAGTCTCTCTCTACTGAAGGCATATAATATAGTAGTATATTAAAATTATTAAATGCGGGAGAGTACTTTTTATTTTTTATACTTATGCATACCGGCACATAAGTTACAAAAATCAGTACTAAATTATTTAAAAACCTTCGTCTGCATGAGTGAAAACAAGTGATGGTTAGTATGGATGCGAGTGTGTCGTTTACGTGCGCTAACTCGCCGCCAACGACATCTAGTACATCTTCAGAACGACTTGGTAACAAATTAAATCTAGACACTGATTTTTAACGTTGGATTTGGATCTAATATAGTTTTCTGTGTTTCGTAGTCAACAATAATTTGAAGCGTATTTTTTTTTATTTTTTAAACTGTATTATTTACAGAGCAAGCACAGTCAAGCTTAGCAACATTATAATAATATTTTGGTATTTGTAGTTGTATGTAGATTTTTTACTAGTATATATACTTATTTAATATTTAATGATAGGTATTGATATTTTTCATTATTCTTGTCCTAACGGTTAGAGTCTTAAAATATATGTAGGTAATTACAATTTTTTAATAGGTAATTAGGTAGTAGGTAATTTTTTTTTTTTTTTAATTCAAATTTCTTTAATACCATAATTTCAATTAAATCGAATATACTCGTACTCGTATACCGAAAAGCCGTGGTAGACCCCCCTTAACATGGATGAATGTTGTCAAAAAAGACCTTACTAACAACGACATAGACCCACAGACGATCCAGAAACGTAGTCTCTGGCGAAGAAGGACTAGGAGAGCCGACCCCAAATAAAAAT
The DNA here is from genome assembly GCA_947563715.1 of Lycia hirtaria. NCBI lineage: Eukaryota > Metazoa > Arthropoda > Insecta > Lepidoptera > Geometridae > Lycia > Lycia hirtaria. The sequence continues at coordinate 2,525,909 of OX387385.1, read as the reverse complement.
GGGAAAAGGCCGGAAGAAGAAGAAGATACTCGTACTCGTATAAATGTATTTATGCTATTATTATAAAGTTTAGTTAGTTTATCATGTGTGTAATTCTGACTCACCTGTAACATGTATGTTATTCAAGGTTAATAAATATTATTATTCTTATACTCAAAAATCAATGTTATACAAATAAAAACTTCCATGTACTCTCAACGTCATGTGAACCGATTTCCGTTTTGTGGCATAACTTTAATTGTTTTTTGAGTGGACCCCCCGAGGGCCAGCAGTGGGACTTCACTTACAATCGCCTGTATGGCCCTTAACTCTACGCACTATGGAGAATATATTAAACACGACACCAGCAATAGTGTACCTTACTGAGGGCGCTACAGTCGCGTTCTTCAAGAAAACTCGTAAACTTTTTTGGTTCGTAATTTTCACCGCTTGTGTAACAATAGTGCACCTTACTGAGGGCCTTACTGAGCGCCACAGTCGCGTTCTTCAAGAAAACTCGTAAACTTTTTTGGTTCGTAATTTTCACCGCTTGTGTAAGTGTGTTGGTAGCTGTGTATAAACAAATAGTGAATTTTTGAATGAAGTTTGTTACTTGAAACTGACGACTTTATCACACTGATGTAAGACACTTGAGGTGTGATTCAATATTTGATAAACGATATTGATTGTTATTGGTAATGATATTGAGTTGATAGTTAGATAATGTAATGTGAGGTAAGATGCCGTGACGTAAGAAGTCAATGATGGTATTATAACCGACTTCCAAAATGAAGGAGGTTATCAATTCGACTGTGTCTTTTTCTTGTATGTTCAGCTATTTATTTTATTTTATTCATAATTAACTAAAACTGTATTTACCACTAACATTAGCTAAAAATATATACATATTTTACAATAGCTAGATATAACTCCGCCAATTATGAATTGTTGTTATTCCATAAATATCTATTATACATATAAACTGCTCCACACGCTCCTATAAAACACGCTATAAAACACGCTCCTTCCTCCCGCGAACAAGCAAAATGTGGAATGTCCTTCCTCGGAAGGTTTTTCCGCCGTGCTTCAACAAAGAGGGTTTTAAAAAGAGTATCTACAAGCACCTTTCCGGGTTAGCAAAGCAACAGTAATGTCTGTGATGTTGCAGTTGTCCATAGGCGACGGTTATCGTTTACCATCAGGCGAGCCGTCTGCCTTTTTGCTTCACCTATTTTATAAGAAAAAAAAAAAAACTGCAATAAAATTATTTGATTTCTCTATGTAATTTTTTTGTGTCGATTTTTCAATTATTTTACAGCCATCTTTTTTTTTTGCTTGCCCTTGAATTTAATTTTAACTAAGACAATTCGCGTAAACAGTCAGTTCAGTTTTTAGGGTTCCGTACCTCAAACGAAAAAAACGGAACCCTTATAGGATCACTTTGTTGTCCGGATGTCCGTCTGTCTGTCCGTCCGTCCGGGTGACAAGACCTTTATCTCGGGAACGCGTGAAGGTATCGAGTTGAAATTAAAGCCGTATACGCAGATCCAGATATCTTGCGCTGCAGAAAGAAAAATAAAGTTTTTAAGTTTTCGTAAAAAAAAGGGAATCAAAACCTATGGGTTCCCGTTGACCTAGAACAAGGGTCGGCAACCTTTTGAGTCGAAAGAGTAAAAAATTACAATTTACAAATTTCAAAGTTTTTAAAGAGACACAAAAAAAAACTTGCCAACAATAAATAGTAGGTACTTGCATAAATAAAAAATTTCGCGATTTTTTTTAAATCAAATTTTAGTGGTGTTTTTATAGTAATATGCTTTATTTCTCGTATAAGTGAGCCCACAGTATTTGTATATTAAATAAGTGAAAATGCGCGAGCGAAGCGAGCGCGTATAGTTAAGTTTTTAAAATTAAATCTTGGAAGTAATTTAATTTATTGGTCTTCTTAGTGTAGTCGAGTAAAAATAACAAGAAATAGTCAGGTGCGAGCGAAGTGAACGCGAATTTTTTTAATAAAATTTTAGTAGTGTTTTTAAAGTAATATGCTTTATTTCAAGTATTAGTGAGCCCACAGTATTTGTATGTTCAAATAGTAAAAATGCGCGAGCAAAGCGAGTGCAAAAATTTAGAAGATTTTTAAAATTAAATCTTGGAAGTGATTTGATTCATTGATCTTGTTAGCGTGTCCTAGGTTTTTGTGGCCCAAATGAACCAAACAAGTATATGTGCTAAGAAAAAAAACGAATACTTGACAGGATAAGAACGACTTTTACGCTATCAAAAATTATAAATACAACCTTTTGAATTCATTTATTGCAAATTTATTATTTATAATTAAATTTAAGACTTTATAGAAAATTACAAACATACGTTTTTAGAAGAAAGTATGCGCAAAACCACTGTAAAAACTATAGATACGCATTATTTAGGTAGAATAATTCTAGTGAAATCACTTATTTATTACGAAAAAGCTCGTTGGAGTTCTAACGAATCTAACGACACCTCACATATCAAAATTGGTCAAGCCTTTTAGCCTTGTATGTAATATGTAATATGAAAAGAGGTGAAATAGGAAATACTTCACCTTTTTTCAGACCGTTTTACTTTTTTTACGTACGGTGGACTATGTTTGTATCATTGTCTTAATGTGATCTTATTTTGATATTTTTTCATAGAAATTGTTGAATTTAAAAATACTGCAAAATTAATGAATAAAAAAATATGCATAATACCATTAGAGATATAATATAGACCCCAAATAAGCTATAAACATGTATGGTAATGTTATACATTTTAGACAACGCTCGTTCACGAAGTCTACGAATCCAAAACAATAGCTAAACCCCCGCCGCAGTAAACCGTTGTTAGCATGGTGTTGATGATTTTATTAAATATAATAGGTGTTGAGGGATCGCCCTGTGTGGTCCCTATCACACCACTTAACGTCTCACATAAAAACACAACTACCAAAAATATGAAAATATTAAATGCATAATGTGTTAGATTTGTGTGGATATACCGTAGAGACAAGGGGAAAAGTTTTATAGATAGGTAAAAGGTAAAAGAAAAAAAAACTGGGCGAGAACGAATATCATTGACTCTAATGTATCAAACATTGCTCTAACAAAAAATTAAGTCTGATACTGTTAAAGACAGAGACGAGACATTCGAGTTAATGTTACTCGGTTGAAAATAAATTTAACTAAATTAAATTAAAACAAAATTTAATGTTTACAAATGGTGTAATCATTAATTTTATTCATGTTTTTTATGAAAAATAGACCTACGATTATCCACCTACTTGCCTGACGTTAACGGTGTGGCCGAGGATGGAGCTCGTTGACCTAGAAGATATTATATTAAAATACATCTCTGGCACCTTAAATAAGTTGCTAAATTAATATATAAATAATACTCTATAAATGTTTACCAATATTATCTTATTTATAGTCATAGTTATAGTTATTTATTCATAACGGATAATGTTACATGTCAACAGAAAAAAAATGTATATAATATACAAACTAGTAGATAAAAGGGGGAAATCATATATACAATTTTATATGTTTATATTTTCCTTTAAAATATTTAAAAACCTGTTTTAGCTCCTGCTAATGAAGCTCTTTCATACGACACCCTACATGAGTAACGGATAAAAATGTCCAGTTTTCGGATTTTTTCCTATATGTGTACTCTAACATGATGCCTCTTGCCTTTCATAGTTCTAGGTCAACGGGAAGTACCCCATAGGTTTTGATTCCCTTGTGAGTGTCGAAATTTGCTTATTTACAACATATTCGGCTGTGACTTTTTTTTTCGAAAATTAAGAAATTTTATTTTTCTTTCTGCAGCAAGAGACTGCGAATGTATTTGCGTATATGGTTTTAATTTCAACAGGATACCTTTACACGTTCCCGAGATAAAGGTCTTGACACCCGGACAGATAGACAGACAGACTGACGGACAGACGGACAACAAAGTGATCCTATAAGGGTTCCGTTTTTTTCTTTTGAGGTACGGAACCCTAAAAATACAGGTGAATTGAAAACCTCCTCCTTTTTTGAAGTCGGTTAAAAACGAATTAACATCTAAACAATATTGCAATAATAAATGTCAACTAATTGAAATTATTGATTTATTTATGGCCTAAACACTTCCTTTCATTCAGACTGATACTCTGAAGCCGTATTTAAATACTTTACATATAGGTACTCTGAATCCAGGATTATGGAAAAGCCTTATCCATGCTAAGGCTACTGCTCCGCCATATTTGTTTTCCTAGGTCAGGTACGGCGCGGCGCGAGCGCAGGTATCCTCGCTCTTCGCCCCGCGCAATAAGGGCGTGTTTCCTTTAACAAGGAGTCGTGGCTGTCAGTGTCAATCCCTTTACAAAAGGCTCGAAGAAAAACATACACGGTTTGTTCGATGAATGAGACTTGAATAGGTTTAGAGATAGTTTTAAAATTTCAGTTACTCTAAAATCAATGTTACATTAAACTTTTAACTAAACCAGCCTTAACAAGTTTTCAGCTTAAGTCAGTTTAAGTTTAGTAAGTTAGTTCATTTTAAGTTTTTTTTTAAAGTGTACTTCTTGTGGCTGAGATGATAATGATTAATACTTATGCATATAATTCCGAAAAGACAAAGCTGCGTGCCTTAGGGTTTGAGCTCAGTATGCGCAGATGGCAAGCGGAAATTTTAATAAACTTTTTTTTTTTATACAGAGAGCGGCAAACAGCAATTTGCTCGACTGGTCGATGGTAAGCGAAAATCGTCGCCTAGGAAAAACTGCAACATCAGTGGCATCGCCAATGGGGGGCAAGGGGGGCAGCTGCCCCCCCCCCCCCCCCCCCCCTAGAGATAAAAAAATGTAGCCAACTGCAAAGCAACCAAAGTCCTAAGGCCGTGCAATTGTACCTATACCTACAATTCATATTTTTCTCATCCTCCATAATAATAACTTGCTCCCTTGGGCATCGCTGTTGCTTTGCTAGCCCGGAGAGGTGCTTGTAGACACCCTCTTTATTCTCTTTGTTGAAGCTCTGCGGGAAAACCTTCTGTGGAAGTGTGGAAGGACATACATTTTGCTTGTCCGCGGGAGACAGGAGCGGGAGAACCTGTCTGTATGGGATACTCAGTTATGCAATGGGGGTAGCTTTTTGGCGTTACCTGTTGATCCAATAACTATATGTCGCTGATGATGGAAATTGGTGGTGTTCAGTCGCCGTTATAATTTATCTTCGAGCGTGTTTGTTTGAACATTAATATTCATATCGCTAAGTTGTCGTCAATGGGTGTTTTAAAAAGGAATTTTATCTTGAAATCTTGAATCCAAATGTCAAGGTAGAACGTCTTGTGCAAACTAAAACAAGGTAAAGTACCTCAACTCTTGATTTTCAACATACTTCTAGTCTATATCTACCAACTTATCTATGTGGTTATTAAAATGTGCTTAGGCAATAAGTTTTCGAGCTAATTGTTTTTGAATTGCTATTTATTAATTTTTTCTCATTATTTTATTTCGAGTGTCTCTTCTGTAGAGTGCGTATACGCATATTTGTGTAGAGTGTGCCACTAGATACATAGAAGCTACTTACGTAGTGCTAAGGCTGTATTTTTGCGCTTAGCTGTCAGCGGAGCGTAGAAGAATGATGTTGACAATTACAGCTTTTATACATTTCTATATATCTCTATATATATAAAAATCAATTGCTGTTCGTTTGTCTCGCTAAAACTCGAGAACGGCCGGGCCGATTTAGCTGATTTTCGTTTTGAAATGTTTGTCGTAGTCCAGGGAAGGCTTAAACGTTGAGAAAATATCGGGTCCACTCATTGATAGGTGATACGAAGTACGCTAGTTATATATAAATAATATAGCGTCTGCATGAAACCTGAATCACGTAGTCAAATTCAATCAATATGTCAATTACGTCATAATTTCAGAAAATAAGTAAGATCAATTTTATTATGAAACCTAACGTGATTATTTCACATTTTTATTTAAACAAACGGGTTACTCACGTCTATTTTTGAGCTGAATTATTCGACTATAGTTCAATTAGATAAATGTTTACCAAATAAGAGGATAAATAGATAAATAGTTACATATTATGCTTCGATAAATAAATCTAGGAGTGTGACTCAAAATATTGGATTGTTATTTTTCAGTGACTTATTTTTTCTATTAGAAGTACTAATTGAATAATGAATTTAAACATACATTTAGATAATTAGAGTGTTCATACTTCCCCAAATAGCGGAGTATAAATCTCTTATTCATACTATCTCTTCCGGTTCTGTGTAAGTATCATTCCCATGAACCAGAGTGAGCTGTTCAACGTAATTTGGCTCGATGTTGTCGACAAATCCTGTTGATTGGACGGAATGGCAATAAATGGTCAACACAGTCACCGAGTGGTATCCAAAGCACAGCTTACCAGATTCTTACTTAAAACAAAACGACGTAAAAATTTAAGCTTAGAAACCAATTGATGCAGTGGCTAAGATCTGCATGCTGAAAACCAATTGTTGTTGGTTGTTGTTCCAAGTTTTTATTCAAGACTACACTAATGCTTTAGCTCCACTTTTATTGTGCGTACTGCCAAAATGTGGAACACGCTTCCTGAATGGGTCTTTCCGCATGGATATAATCCTGGGTGTCTTCAAATCGCGAGTGAATAAGTTCCTTCTAGGCAAGCGTGCTTCACCGTAGACCGCAACTGTCGCTTAATCAGGCGAGTTAGAGGTCAAGCGCAAGCGTAATAATAAATAAAAAAACGTCGTGCTATATCAGATCATGTAGATTTTCTTCCTAGCAGCTTTCTTCGAGCGGTATGACTTGGCGACATTGTTGCTGCGCCGATCGCTGCGTTGCCCGCTGAAGTCAAAAATGCTCCCTAATCCTGCGCAGACGTCGATGCTGTGTCAATATACGTACAAGTATAGTATTTATTGCTACTGTGTGGTTGTTGACGTAATTTAGACCAAGCCGAGACTGTGGGCGTGTGACGTACAGACACTCATACTGCTCAAGTAGCCATATTCATTATTGGTAACTGTTTAGAACGAACGTATACAGTTAGGTAGGTTTTTAATCGATTTCCAAAAAGAAGGAGGTTCTCAATTCGGCTGTTTTTGTATGTTTGTCCAGCGACTACTCCGCAAATTTTGATTATTTTTGATGATTATTTATTTGTTTGGTAAGTAATTTGGTAACCTCAAAGGTGGCCCCATATAAATTTTATTAAAAACGGTTTAGTACTTTGGTTTTTATAACAAAATAATTGAAAAAGTGTCGTCCAAGTAAACGAATTGCGTGTTTCAAAGATTTTTTTTTGTTTTTTTTTTAAACTATAGTAATTATTATGTTAGATACGAGTAGATCTACGATTGACCACCAACTCGCTTGATGTTAAGCGACGATGTGGCCGAGGATGAAGCTCATCGATCTAGAAGATACCTATTCATTCTAACCTTGAAGATTTCAAGATTATACTCTCAGGATATCGAGATAGCGGCAAAGAATTCCATTTCTGTGCACTACGCATCAAGAACGTGAACCGATATCACTATATACACATTTTTGACATTTCAATGAGAAATGTGTGGTAATTTGCCGACATTCTGCTAGTCCTGCATTGAAATCGGGAGTGTGGCCTCAATTAAAAGTCAGCGTATTCCGTGCTATACTATCTTCGATCACTGAGGTATGTATTAAAAAACTTATCAACCATAAAACAACCTAGAATTTTCGAGCGAGTTTCTGAGTAGCTGCGCATGCGCATGGTGTGGTCTCTAATGGCTACGTGGGTGTGCTAACCAGCGTCGCCGCGTTCGGAACCTTTTTCAGAAATTTCACCTTCGTATGTCTTATGTACCGTGTACTTTGAGTTTTGTGTGGTCTATATTTAAGCGTACATACTTATTTATTATACATACATTGTATATAGATTTAGTATAATATCGTATATCCTAACCCTGTATGTTACCTAAACCTGTTACCTACAGTTTAAAAAAATTGAAAAAACAACTCAAAATGCTCAGTTTTGTTTTAAAAATCAAACTACTGAACAGAGTTTGATGAAATTTTTATGAAACCAAACTGAAAGTGTATCCTTTCAAACAAAAATATAATAGATAGATAGATAAACTCTTTATTGTACACACCATAAAATTTACAATCTAAATAAATTAGTTAAAAACTAGTGTAACAACTGGCGGCCTTATCGGTAATAGCGATCTCTTCCAGGCAACCTTAATAATAATAATTCCAAATAGGTTTATGATATATTACGAAATATGCGATTAAAAATAACACAACAAAACAAGTATCTACTTACTTATATCAAATGATAAGCAAAATACCCGACTGCAGAAAAGCAGTTTTTGCGATCTAAATTACGATTTCGTTATACTTGATACGCTGTTGTGTGGACGTTTATTGTGAGAAAGTATTCGTAAAATCGCCGTAAAAGATTATATATGAGCATTATTTAGTAAAATCACTTGTTAATACGAAAAAGTTCGTTGGAAGTTATGAAAACACGCATCTTTTTTTTCCCGTGAGATGTTTTATTATTTTTACAAATAAATATAGCCTATGATACTCAGGAAGTGAAGACGAATCAAACGACCCCTCACTCATCAAAATCGTTCAAGCCGCTTAGGCTGTAGGCGATCATATAGAAACATACATACTAAATGTATACAAATATACATACACTCAAAAAACATAACCCTTCATATGTACCCGGATAAAAATACAATCAATAACGCTTAGATATCGCCCACTGCTGGGCGTGGGCTTATTGTGAGAAGGGCCACGATAAAATTTTGTTGTTGGTAGTTAAACTGTTAATAACCGTACTAGTAAACTTGTAGAATGTAGATGTCTCAACAGTACGGTCAGCCGCCATTAACCGTACTACTGGGAATTAAAAGTCTCAGTAGTACGGTCAACCGGACTGGCAACCGTACTACTGGGAATAAACGGATTTTACTTTACAAAAATTCCGTTGTGTCTAGATACTGTACCTACCTACCTTGTAATAACAATATAATGTTTATAGACACGTATTTATCTAATTGTATGCAATTAGTTAATTAATATCAACAACATACTGAGTAAACACTCCGTCAGCGCTACGGCAGCCATCCCCGAATGGAAAGTAGCCAATTAGAGTCTTTAATGACATACAAACAAAACAACGAACAAAGTTCATCCGTTAATTACATGTTATGTTGATATCTTAGGGGTAACTACTTATTGTAAGTTATTATTATATTGAAAAGGAATGGTTAAGCAGTTTTCAATCCCCGACCAAATAATAGGGATGTTATAAATTTGACGTGTGTATTTGTGTTTTTGTGTGTGTTCGTCTGTGGTAATTTTGATCTAGTTTTTTTTTTGTTTGTTAGGTAGAGGATTTATACGAGAGTCTTCTTAGGTATGATTCATTAGACAGCTGTTTTTTTTTAAGTCAGAGCCAATGATGTATTTACGTAGATAGCTATAAAACTTAGTATTATAAGTAGGTAGTTTAAAGCGTGACATCGACCTCAAAATATAGTTTGTGTACGTAGGTAGACGCCCAGTTTTGATTAATTTTTTTGTGTTATTTCGCCTTTCTGAGGTAAATTACATAGTTTTGAAGTCGGTTTAATTTTTCTAAATCACTTTTATACAATTATTGTTCTAAATAATTAGTACAACTTTGCGCATACTTCTCTGCGAAAAAACGTACACTCAACATCATATCAAGCATACCTATACAAAAACAATAGTATATAGTTGGGTATTTTGATAAAGGTACTTATTATCCATATCTATTGTATCAAAATAAATAAATTTATTATTTATTATTATTATACACTTTATTCAATTTCAATCTTAAATCTAAGTTTTTTACAATAGAAATACAATAATATAAATATTATAAAAAACTTAAACCTAGGGTGCCGCCGGCAGCGGAGCGGGGCTCAAGCTGCCGGTGGTAGGGGCTACAGAGAGAGGAACCTCCTGACAATGCGTGCCGTGTCCAGGATGACTGCCTTCTGTATCAGATCCTTGAAAAATTATTATTATTGCTTTATTAAATTTGCTTACAATGTAGGAAATAAAAATAAGTAATATGATATCTAATATAACTTATAATAGAAAATGTGCACCTTACATCAGTGTTTGAGGTACATAGATTATATGTATTCTGAATTACGTCATGATTAACTTTTGCCTCAATAATGTTAGTGTGTTACCTTTATTAATAAAAAAAATTGAAAATGTACTTCAAAATACTCTTTCGAGTTTTGTAAAGACGGATCTAACGACACCGCATCAAAATCAGTCAAGACGTTTAGGCTCCAGCAAGCTTAAACAAGTGGGAAACGTGTTTATTTCAAAAAACGCTTAAGTACGCTTGAAATAGTAAGAAACTGTGGCATTCATCATCATCATCATCATCTCAGCCATAAGAAGTCCACTGCTGGACATAGGCCTCCCCCATGGATTTCCAAAAAGACCGATTGGAAGCGGCTTGCATCCAGCGTCTTCCCGCCACTTGTATGAGGTCATCTGTCCATCTCGTGGCTGGTCTTCCTACGCTGCGCTTGCCGGTACGTGGTCTCCACTCGAGAACCTTTCGGCCCCATCGGCCATCAGTTCTACGTGCTATGTGCCCTGCCCACTGCCACTTCAACTTGCTAATCCGCTGTGCTATATCGGTGACTCCTGTACGTCTACGTATCTCTTCATTTCTGATTCGATCTGATCTGATTCTGTGGCATTCATATTTAGTTAATGTCAATCCCATATATTTTATTTTCTATTCTACTGGCGTTCACGACATGAGAATGCCACTTTGTTTACTTAACTGCCCAGAAGTTAAGAAACATGCACACATAGATACATAAATACATACAAACACTACAAAAA